>OY284417.1:95420918-97820918 GCA_958301585.1 Merodon equestris | reverse complement strand
TTTTACATCCCCTGTTGGGCGCCATTTTTAGCTACTTTTAAAAGAAAACTTCTCAAGCGACATTTCGGCTCATTTTATTCGTCTATTTCGACGTATTTTGGAACCTGGCGCATGGCATCAGTTTAATTAATTTGCATCTATCCCCCTGAAGCACCCAAACAAACAGTTTCAATTTAAAGAAATCTACCATGAAAAGGGTTTGACACTGATCAACCAACAGTGTGTCTGGTTCCAAAAGCTTCCAGCAGTCAAGGAATTCCAGAAAATTGCTTTCCTCCCAGCCAAACAGCTCTTTCGTGTTAATTCAACATCCCACAATCTACACGAGTACCACGAACGCAAAAACACTTCAACACGCAGCCAAACTTAATCGCTTTGAACTTTAGTCGCTTATCGGTGAAGTTCATGATAATAATAATTATTATTAGTATTTTTTTTTCTCTCTTGCTGTCGACCCTTATCAGCGCACCACAGAGCAGTAGTTTAATGACAAACAAAAAGGCAAGACAAACGTAGGCTCATCAAGACCCTAGAACCGTGGGGAATTATAAAATCAATTTTTATTTCTTGGCACATATTTTGAAAAGTAATTGAAAGAAAAACAATGACAAGCCGAGAGGAGCATTTGTTAGCGGCACGGCAATGCTTTGGCGTGTGCGCACACAAATAATAATAAAAAATAAGAACAGAGAGAAAAAAGCAATTAATTATCGCTTTCCGGTAGACGAAACGGAATTTTTCGTCATTTCGTGAAAATGTTTTGACTCAAGCTATCTCGCAAATACTACGTAGATACACAGGTATGTAAGTCTTGTTGCTTGGTGTGGGTAGGGAAAAGTAAAAAACTAAAACAAAAAAAAAGCTAACAATCATCAGGTGTGAAGAGTTAGATTAGATTTCGTCAGATACTTACAGATAAGAGCTCACGTAAGCTCTAGGAGCTTTTTTTTTGCGAAATGAATTTGTAGCCAACTGCTACGGCTGCACGAGTGTACTCTATTTGTCCAAGGGTGTTAATCACTTTTTATGTGAATCTTGATATTAGTAATCTGCCGCTAGAGATAAGTGCTGTTCGTATGTGCTATATTTATTTAGAGTTTGTTGCTGAAGAATCATATATGTACTTAGTTGAATGTTTACTTAGCGATTGTGATTTGCGTCACAGGGGCCTTAAAAGTAGCCGTTGTGACGACGTAGGTATACTTTAAAATGTTTAAATTGTCAATTAAGAGAGACGAGGTTTCGAATACTTTGTAGCATTGGCCTGGAGGGTAATGAGCATTACACGATTTGCCTATATTGATTCTAGCATATGGCACGGTTGATTCAATTATGTCGTGGATCTTAGATTCTTTGGGAAGACAATCATTTGCTCTAAACGAGTATTGATTCGAAATGTCTGTTTCGGAGCATTAAAAAAGGAGACTAAGCAAAAGATTTGGCTGACAATGCCTTTCAGACATGTTTGCCAATATAACAATGAAAAAAAATCCAGCGAATCGGTCCAACAACACCGGTAAGTTCATAACATTCCTGTTACTTTTTGAACAAACTTCGGTTGTACCTATTTTGTTCCATTTCCTGTCACATTTAGCTTTCGTTCGTAAATGAACACATTTCCCTGAAATTCGTCGCCTCATCCCTCCATTGGCGTCAAAGTCATTAGTCAAACATCGTCCGACATCCGATCCACCAAAGAGCGAACCCAAACAATGTAAATTCCCCAAATTTCGTTTGTTCATCGCAACTGTCCTACCAACTCATACGAAATTCCTTTACCGTCGTCCTCCTTTACATCGTCGTCATTGCCGCTGTCGCTATAGTCATTTCAATTAGTAAAAATAAAATCAATTACCTAACAGTCGGAAAGGAACCCGTTGTCGAGAAGCAAGCATGAACGAAATTCTTCATCACCATCGCGACTGCGACTCTGCCATCAATCGCCAACTGAAAGGGTCACATCATACCGATCTAAATATAACTCACATACAAGCTGTTGTGGCGCAAAGCCACCCAATTTGAACTTCAACATTCGAATTTTAGCCAACAGCTAACTAAACTCCCAAATGTGAATTTAATGAGAGCGTGCCCGTCACTGTCGCCACCATCACGGCGACGCCTGTATCGCCGCACCGTGGTCCGGTCGTAGTCGTTGTCGTCGTCAGCAAAAATTCCACAAGCGAGAGTCATTGGACACACAGATACACCAGTATCAGATCCACACGTGCAAATAAAGTCGAATTTTTGCGGCGAAAATGTCAGATTCATGAAATCATTCGGCGAAATGAGACAAACAGTCCGACTGTCAACTTGACATCGGCTGTCAATTGATCTGTACTGCAGATTGGGAACTCGCTATTGTCCTCGACGGGTTATTACACTCGTCCGCCCCCTTGGAGTGCGGCATGACGTTTTGCATATAATTAGCTCGATGAAATTGGTTTACGAATGCGAAACGGACCGAGAAAGAAAGAGCGAGGAACATAAAGACAACAGAAAATGAAAAAACAAAAGTCTGTTTGTCTACCGCTTTCCTTGGCCCCCTCCGTTTTCTACACAAAGGCTGCACCTTTAGGTAGCTATAGGTATAGCTGTCGTCCATCCATCTATATCTGTCTGCCTGTCAGTCCAACTGAGTGAAAACACGCGCGCTCGTCATTATCACTGTATTGTTGCACACGTTTAGCGGCTAAACGAGTTCTTAAGCGGTTGTGTCACCACACCATCTCCTCGTCACCGTACCACTCGAAATCACTCCAGTCATACGCGAAGCTGGGGCGATTCGCATTTCGCTATCCGCAATTCCGTGTATACGAGAGCATGCTTGATGTGTGGAATACCCCCCGAGAACGTGATACCTATACGTGGGGCTACTCACCATTGGCTATAATGAGCATTACTATTTATTTTCCTCTCGAATTACCTTGAAATGCCGTAGAGCTTCATCAACGGCTGCCGATGATATGGTGTGCTAGCGCTGGTACTGGTACTGATGCGCCGCGGGGACGTGATAATGGAGCAATTAAGAGGCTTACGCGCGCTCGTATTCGTGAAAAATCGCTAGTTGCTGCTTCAAGCACTGTTGCGACAGATACTCGTAGGTACTGCAGCTGAAGAACGACCTGACTACCGTTGCTTGAACCTTTCCGACACCTACGAGCACAGTGGCTGATGCTCTTGCTGCATTGCTTACGGCTGCTATGGTCGCACTTGATAGGCTGATATGGGTTCACTTGCCACCCCATCTGATATACATCAAATATACAAACGAGCATCCTGGATTCTCCCCCTCATTTATAAATGTACATATTATGTAAGTCATTGCTCGGTCAGTGCTCGTGATGTGTGTGAAATTGCGCGACCACGGTCCGCTGACGAGCCGGGTAAAAACGGCGGTGACTCAATCGCATAGAATCTCAAGCCCTCCCTCGTCCCGAACACTACAGCTCTCCAGCTCTCCAGCTCTCCAGCTCTCCAATGCGTTGTGTTCCACTCTGTGTGTGTGTGTGTGTTGATAGTCTGCTGTTAGATGATGATGCAACAGCACGTTGGGAACTGTGCTATGGATACGCTTGAGTGTCCGTCCGTGGGTGCTGTGGGTAACGTTTTTTTTTTCTTCTCTTTTTAGCTTTTGTTGTGTTTTGATCGGATTTTCGTGGATTTTATTTCCTTTTGGGTTTCGTCACTCCATGAAGCCGAACGAACGTGACAAAAGCCGGGGAGTGGGAGTTCATATGACTTTTCGGTCACACACAGCGATACTCGTTCACGGAAGTTTGTAAACGCGTGGCGGTAATCCGCGGGATTTATTAACTCAAAGGCAAACAAGGAAGAGTGAAGGGGAATGGCAAACTAAAACAAATAACAAGCTCGAAAGATCGATTTAGATTGGTGCGCAGAGTGATTTTTCAAGTCCAAATGGAGATTTGTCGATTCGAAAGGCGTTGTTGGTGGGCGAATTCTTTGGCGCTTTATGAGTTGGTTTGTGACGACGCAGGTGGTATTGTTCACTTTCGTTTTTATGCGATAATAGATTGTCTTTTTTTCGGTAATATTTTTGGCTTTGTGGACCATGGCAGAGGTCGTGTTGTCTCGACGAATGATGCTCAAGCTTATGCAAAGCAGACCCATTCCAACAGATGATTTTGTTTTGGGTTTGAAGCCATCATTCATCAATTTCTGTGGCTTTCTTGGGTGTATTTTGTGGAGAAAGTGAAGATTTCCGGAGAAATGAAATCCTGGGGAACACCTTGACGGAAGCTATGATAAATGTGTGTTTGCTTTTGGTATTAGTTTATCTGGAAATGTGAATCTATCCGGATTTGGATATAAGAAATGAGAATGGATTGAAATGGATTTTTCTTGGCTCAGTCCCGTTTGTGGTTTTTCTCAATTCCAGAAGGAATCTAAGAATATATTTTTTATATTACAGTTTTCTGCTCGAGCTCTCATGGGTTGGGGCCAATTATCCGATTAGTTTCGTTTAATTACATCAGAAAGTATTGTGACTTGTGGTTCAGGTGCCTTTGAAACCCACATTTAGCTAAGGGAATAGCCAACAAAAATGGTTGATACGGCTACTGGTGTATTTTGCGACTTCAAATAAACTTTATTTAAGGATAACAAAGTCCCTTAAGCAAATTTCGCCAATTCGTAAATAAACTTAATTTTTTGACTCTCTTCTACTCAGTTCAGTTATACTGCCTGTTGTGACTTTACATTTCAAAACCATAGTATAATACTGCAGCATTCCACTTTTCGAATGTGTGAAAGACAACACTTCTTAAACGACTGCATTTTACCTGAATGTAAGCGGAAACCTTGTTTTCGGCATTTCCGTCACTATTTTTGACAGGTTCTTAGCTTCTTTCATAGCAAAAGCCAACTCTAAGAATACAAATAAGCTATGGGTTGTTGGCTGAAAACATAAGAAGAACAATTTTCGAGAATCCACCGACCTAGTTCCAAAATTTCGCCATTCTTCGATTAACTTAGATTTTTCTCAATTCCTGGCATTAATAAGTCGCATTGACGCATAGGTTTTGCTAAAAAAATCTCATATAGGACGGATTTTTGAATTGATGGTTGATGCTAATGAGCAAAACTACCACATTATAGCCCCAAAAAGCCAAATTTTCTCGTTGGACGACTCTGCGACTGTTTCGCCTTCGATAATCGATTTTTTGAAATGTTGGCGAAAAATGTATAAATTGGACTTGGTTGCGGTTCTTGGACTCCCCTGTTGGACTGTTGGCTGAAAACATAAGAAGAACAATTTTCGAGAATCCACCGACCTAGTTCCAAAATTTCGCCATTCTTCGATTAACTTAGATTTTTCTCAATTCCTGGCATTAATAAGTCGCATTGACGCATAGGTTTTGCTAAAAAAATCTCATATAGGACGGATTTTTGAATTGATGGTTGATGCTAATGAGCAAAACTACCACATTATAGCCCCAAAAAGCCAAATTTTCTCGTTGGACCATTGTGCGACTGTTTCGCCTTCGATAATCGATTTTTTGAAATGTTGGCGAAAAATGTATAAATTGGACTTGGTTGCGGTTCTTGGACTCCCTTTTTTGGGCTGCCCTTTGGTCGAACTATTTGTGAAAAAGTGCCTTAATCCATCGAACACGTATTCCAAAATTTAGTATTGTAGATAGCACGCGTTACTATAGGGTTTTCCAAAAAGACTTGACAACTTTTTTTTAAATAAAACGCAAACCATTTGAGATATTTCAAAAACTTTATTACCGGCTTGAAGTACAATCAAAACATTTATGTTACTTCGTTCATATGGCCACCGCGAGCACGTTTGCAGTGGTCGATTCGGGGGACCCAATTTTCGATGACTCAATGTTGGCTCTGCGCTCTTCCGACGTCGTCGGCTTGTTGGCATAAACCAATGACTTAACGTAGACCCAAAGAAAATAGTCTAGAGGCGTTAAATCGCACGACCGAGGCGGCCAATCGACTGGCCCATTTCTTGAGATAACACACTCATCAAACTTACTCTTCAATAAATCGATTGTAACGTGTGCTGTGTTCCTCGTGGCACCATCCTGTTGAAACCACATGTCGTCCAAGTCCATATCTTTCAATTCGGGCCAAAAATAATCGGTAATCATGGCACGATAACGCCATTCACAGTAACGTGACGATCGTTATCGTCGACGAAAAAACATGGCCCAGTAAAGCCGCCGGCATGCAAACTGCACCAAACAGTTATTTTTTGTGGATGAAGTGGTGATTCATGAAGCACATGTGGATTTTCAACCGACCAATAACGCATATTTTGCTTATTGACGAACCCATCGAGCCAAAAATGAGCTTCGTCACTGAAGATGATTTTGCGATGAAATTCATCATCTTGGCGCATCTTCTCCAGAGCCCAATCGGAGAACGTACGTCGCTTCAAATGGTCCATCGGCTTCAATTCTTGAGTCAGCTTGATCTTGTATGGGTGTAAACCAAGATCCTTACGCAAAATACGCCATAATGTGGTCTGAGCGATGCCCAATTCTTGAGAACGTCGTGGAATTGACTGATTTGGATCGTTTGCTACACGTTTGCTGAACGGCCGCGATATTTTCGACACTTCGAGAAACCCGTTGTCTCACATGGCAACATCACACAACGAATATGTAGACTCAGATTTTTGCACCAAACTTGTTATTGCCTGTCTACTAGGGCGAGAATTACGACCCAAAATTGGAGTTAACGCTCTTAAAGTTGCGGTCACCGACTCCGAATTTCGGTAGAAAATTTTTATAATTTGCAGACGTTACTCGTTCGTGTACTTTACCATGATGAAAATGTTGAGTTTACTGAATAAATTGACAATGACAGTTCGATGATTAGTGAACGGGTGCGTTCACAAATTAAATTCAAAGCTGTCAAGTGCCCATTGGAAAACCCTTTATAAAACCAGCCGAAGTAGTCATTTGAATGAATTTATATTTATCAGGCAAGATATACTCGTAGCAAGAAAAAATCCATTATTTTGACATGAAATTAAAGTCTCTGTTTAGCCTAGTAAGAATGATCCGATTTAACTTGCAGCCATTTTGAAGGTAATTTAAATATGCCTTTTTCATAGAATTCCTAGCCCTATTGCCCAAAATCTGGGACACAAGCCTTTTGGGGCTAAATTTTTAACCAGCAAAATCGTTCGTCAGGTCTGTGAGGTATGCATCCACCTCTGCAAGGCTCCCGGCGCTTTTAGCGAGACACTTTCGATGTTTGTGGCCTGGCGTTGCCCTGATGCCCTATTCCTCTCCTATTGGCCAAAACTGGCTCCTTCTAGACGATGCAATTACATAGTACATAGCAAATAGAACAATCCCACACAACACACAGCAAAACCTTCCTGGTCATCAATTGGCTACCATTTGCGCCGGCTCACCTCCAATCGAGCACGACAGTTTTCGTTGAAGTTTTATCAAGTCACCATCTATTTCGGAAATGGATGGATTTTTTGCATTTCGGCGGCGATTCGCCGTAAAAATTCGGTCCATGAGTTTTTTTTTTTTTTTTTTTTTTAAGTTAAGTCGTGTGGTCCGTTATACAACGAGCTTCTGTTTGTAGCCAACTCTCTTCAAATGGTATTTTGTACTCATGTGTTACAGGTACATATAAACATCTGCCGTCAAATTACATTCTAGTGTTCAGGAAGAGGGGAGCATAGTTAATAACAATCTAAAGGGAGGACCATCTAGTGTTTTTTTTTTTAATCATAGGTTATTTTGACACTAACAGCTGTTTCCCGCTCGAAATCTTGACAGAAAATCAGTATCATACCTCCGCGGAACGAAATCAGTCGCTGTACGCTTGAACAACGTTGGGAAATATTGAAAACTTATTTCCAAAATGAGTGCTATGTAGCCCAAATAGTGCGTTTTTTATATAGAAGTTTTGGCCGAAATGAAGCACCCACCGCAAGCTCAACAAGTTTGTGCAAAAAGTTCGTGAGACAGATATGCTAGTGGACAACACTCATGGTCTTCATCGTCGTACGGTGCGCACAGATGAGAATGTGGCTACTGTGGCCGAGAGTGTGAGACTCAATTCACGAACATCAACTCGCCATCGATCTCAACAGCTCAACATTTCACAAAGATATCGGATTATTCGTTTACAAGGTCCAATTGTCCCAGCAATTGAAGACGCGCGACCATCCGTTTCGTTATCGCAGTTTGGGCCTTAGAACAGTATGAATTGGACAACGATTTTGGGCGAAAACACATCTTTTCTGACGAGGCATATTTTCATCAATGTGGGGTTGGGAAAACCCGCACGCTATTGTCGAAAAGCAGTTTGGTGGTATTATTCGATCATCTTTCTTCGAAAATGACGTTGGGAACAACGTTTATGTGGGCGTTACAGAGCCATGTTAACCGGTTTTTTTTTTTACTGACATTGAAGACATGGATTTGGACGAGGTCTGGTTCATACAGGATGGCGCTCCATGCCACACAGCCCATGCCACAATCGATCTTTTGCGCACCAAATTCCCAAATCATGTTATCAGCCGTCTTGGTGATGTCAATTAGGTCAGCTCGGAGCTGCGGTTTGACCCCTTTGGACTTTTTTTTGTGGGCTAGATTTCTGTTTTTTAGTGAGACTGGTATAAAGGCTCATTCAACAAAGGGTACCATTGTTTAACTATCATTGTGATGACTACTGATAAGTCTAGACCAGAGGGATATTAATTATGGACCGATACACACTCGCACAGTAAGGTTTAAGGTGCTTTTTGTCACCTCACACAGCTATAGTGACTCTAGATTTGAACGCTTCGAATAGGTGGGTGGTGTAAAGAATCCAACTTATGTTCGTCCGGGAAGGTCCGCGGAGGCTGAGAGAGGCAATGAAAAATTTATTACGGTACGGGACTTAAGTCTTGCATAAAGATCTTAACCTTATACTTACTGCTTATAAGCTCCAGTTGACGTAAGAATCAAAGCTTGACGAAGTTGACGTAAGAATCAAAGCTTGACGAAGTTGACGTAAGAATCAAAGCTTGCAGACCACGTTTAAGGCCGGAATTTCTGAATCATGGGTTATATCTGGGTACGTAAATAAACAACACTGTCGCATCAGGGGCCCCGAAAAACTATGAGAAACATTAGCTGGTTGCTGCTTTTGTCCAATAGATGCGCTGGCAAACATGTTTGTCAGAAGTGGCAAATTAGAAACTTCACATGACAAGCTTACGCATCTGTCAATAACTTCTCAAAATTACTTTTGTGAATTGTTTTCGGGGCCATATATTATTTCGTGTCTGAAGATGTCGACTTACGAGCCAAATTACGGTCGTTTATGAGGAAATGTTCTGTTTCGAAAAAAAAATGCGGCTGAGGGCCGACGAATGATAATAGAAATTTATCGTAGGGCTTCTATTTATGATGCATTTCTATTGTTTGAAAGTCTTGGGAATGATCCAATAAAATTGGGTGCCATACGGGCTTAAGCCAAGAGACATCGTTTTGCGGTTGGCAATGAAAAGTGGATCCAATGCGAAGGAAAGCGTGAGTACGTTGTGGCCTTGCATCAACATCAAGGAACAAGCCAAAATCCATGGATCGAGCTTAGCTTATGGTACATATTTGATGAGACCTCGGAGTTATTTCTATCTGATGAAACCATCTCATGAGCTCGCCTCCGCACGCAACTAAGGCGATTGTGCCAAGTATGTATGTATTCGACCACAATAGGAGCAGAGACACTTCATAGTGATTTTGTAGCACCACAGTGCTAGGCCACATGTTGTTAAGGTTGGTGAAACTTATGTACCTAGAATCACCGCCACCCGCTGTATTTTCCAGAGAACGCCTCTTTCGACTACCACCTGTTCCGATCGATGACGCATAGCCCGGCTGAGCAGAAATACCGAACTTTCAAAGAAACCAAAAGTTTGGTCGATTCAGGGATCGCCTCCAAAGACGAGCAATTTTTTCAACGCGGAATTGAAATTTTGCCAGAAATATAGGCAAAAGTTATGACAAGCCATGCAAAATAATACCCATGGATAAATATGTGATAATTTCTCCGAAATAAAAGACGGCGCCACATGCAACCCAGCTGGTGAAACAGTTCTATTGCATGATTTCTTAGAAGTGTGATTTCTCGATTAAAGTCCTCTATGGATTGGCCGCCGAGATATTGCGATTGAACATCGTTAAACTAAACTCGTTTAGATACTAGTCTAGGCTAATGCTTTACTAACGATGTACCTATGCGCTAATAGAAAATATCAGAGCGAGATACAGATGATAAAAGTGCTAATCACTCAAAGAATGTGTACGCAGATATTCGCTGATATTCCACTACCAACCCCTATATCCTAGACTATAGTAGACCTTTTTTGAAATAAACATATTGCGTTTTCCTATTAATTTAAAATGACATCTCTTGTTGGATTGCCCCTTAATATTGTGAAAATATTGCTAAGAGCCGGGAAGGCATCTTCCTGTTCAAAATAAAAGAAACTCAAATAGAAAATTCAGTATTTACTCCATAAACTCGATAGACCAAGCTCTTTATCGCATTTTTCGAATCAAGATAATGTAGTCTAGGATTTCCCCCGTTTGGTGATAACCAAATCTGAGCGCATACCTTAAGTTAAATTCAATATATCTAAGCAAATTTGAAGTTGCGCTCGTATGACTCGCACACTACTCGCTTGCATTCGAGGGATTTCAATACTGCCAAACGTGACAACATCGCACATTATCAAATAACTCCGTCAGCAAAACAAAATAAAAAAAAAAACTGCCAATAAAAGCAAACCAAAACAGTTGAGGAAGGAGAGCAGAAAAAAAGCAAAGCTTAACACAATTCAACTGTTAAGCAAAATACATATAAACCCAAAGCAGAAAATAGAAAGATTAGAACGAGAACAGCGAGCAGAATCAACAGAAAAAAATAACAACGAAACGGGCTTAACTCTGTCTAAATAAGTCTCCAATATTTTGGTTGTCTTTTTATAGTTTCGATTTGATTGCTGTCTTGCGGATTTATACTCTACTTATGTTTTCGTGCATTCGACCCAACAGATAATTGCTTAGATAAACAGTCTTAGTTCGCGACATGGAGCTCTATAAATCGATCACTAAACGCGTTGCGTGGATAGATGTTTCGATAAAGCCCCTTAACCCAGTTGAGAGGAAGCATTTCAAGATAAGATGTAATCAACCTTGACATTTTGTGTCCACCTAACCCGTGGCTTGTGATATTATGATATCGACTCTGTTCGATGCTCGTTATGTGACTGTCCAAATACAATCGCCACCGTAACACGGGGACCGTTTCATTTCATTCGATGTTTCGAGTATAAAGTCCAAGAGGAAAGCGACGTAGGAACCACCAGAAGTGACAGCCAGATAAAAAAAGAGTTCCAGTCAGAAGCCAGTGGCACATGTAATCTCATGTTAATTAAGGGCGAGGGTAGAGTTCAAGGCCTTTTGTCGAGGAATATGAGACTAGATACGAGGGGAATGGTTTCGTTATATGTCATATTGTGGTTAAGTGTGATAGCAGCTGTTGCTTCGGGAACTTGTGTGTGACTCAGATAGATTACCATAATTGCCCAAGTGGAGAATGTGTGATTGATTTCTTTGGAGCGAAGGTCTATTTTCATTTCATAAGCACTTCAAGCATATTAGGTGATTGTCGAAACGGGTTTTTGCCTTTTCGTATTGATTGCGTTGACCTTTACATCGAACTACTTAGATTTCAGTTTAGGAAATAACCCTGAGGTGAGGCCACAGCAGACAAGAAGACGTTTACCTTGCATACATGAATATCGAACCCTTAAAGTTCGTGGGGAAAAAATGATTTTTGATTTCTTCTAGTATGAAATTCTTTTGTTGAGTGTAGAACCTGAAGTTAACCCACTAACGCAATTTTCTGCAACTTCCCTTGCCTTGATGTGTGTTTCCTATTATAAGAGACTTTCCATTTTTTCTGCTTTCAAGAGGAGCTAGAGCGATTTTTGTTCTGTCAGTATTACTCCCTCGAAGGTACATTTGTACTCGAGTATGTACGGAGTACGGATATTTAAGTTATTCACCCAAATTAATATTATCCTCGTGATATTTTAAGTGTTTGGTTTTAAAGTTCATTTATTAGATATAGGAAAATTGCAAAAGTGTATACAATTTATATTTGAGTTGATAAACGAATGCTTGCCATTTACTTTTTAAATATTATTTCATTCAAACGTTGACCACGACTACTTTTTAAGTATTTCATAAGGGGAATCCAATTTTGAGCGACTTTGTGGAGCATGTTGGCTGGCAACTCGCTAATGACGCGTTTAATGTTGTCTTCCAATGCTACTGGCTTGTCCGCAAAGACGAGCGACACTTTTATCCACATAAAAATAATCTAAAGGACTCAAATCGTATGACCTAACCGGTCAATTCACCAGTTCAAAACGAGAGATAAATCTGCTCATATCTCATATGGTCTATCGATTCGCTTTCTGGGTGGCATGCAGCGCCGTCTTACTGAACCCTAATGTTAAGTTCTTGCACGAGCTGTATTTGGTAAGGTTTTAATCCAAGTCTTCCATGTAGTCCATGGTACTTCCATGGATCCCAAATGATCCCAATTGTTGCGAACGTCGGCTAGTGGATAAATCACGGTCTTCATTAACACTGACGGATACAGCAGCAGTATTTTCCTTTGTATGCACTCTACGCAGACGGATAGGTGACTTGATGTCCAATATCGTGAAATGGGTGCGAAACATGGTAACTATAACTTGAATTGCTAGCTCAGTAAGTCGATTATAACGATCATAAAATGGTCGAAGTGCACGAAAAACATTTTTCACAGAACACGAATTTTGATAATAAAACTCAATAATTTATTGTACAATCGTTGTTCAGTTGAAAGGCTTTCCATGATAAATTGGCAATGCTGACTCAGGATGTTTGACTTCGTCACATATCACGAATCACGCATGAACTGTCAAAAATAATACAATGAAACACTAAAGCGAAAAAAAAATCACCCTTAAATGGTCTTTACTATGGTAGATATTAGAGCCTTATGCGAGCTCTTCTTGAATTCGAACAATTCATACTGCCTTTTAAAATTCCTTTTAAATTGTGACAGAAATCAGTTCACGTGAGTCTATGCCCGGCCAAGACGGAGAATGGATCATTTTTACTGTGTAGATGTTGACCAAGTTTGTAAGAGCAATGAAGTATGAGCTGGCGCGTTATCATGGTACATGGTAGCATAAATCCAGGCATTTTTATCCAGTTCACTTCACATAAAGAACAATTCACTCGTAGGTACCACTTCTTATTGATCGCTTGGTCATGTGGCTAGACCATGGTACACTATGCATACAGGGACCATGGCCATCATATTTGACCACATTTGTCGAGCTTTATACGGACTTGGCTATTCAAAAAACCATATTAATGTAAAAATTATTTCCAGATATGTTTATAAACACATAATCGAAAAATCGGGCGGGTTGGACCAATTCAATCCGGAAAATAAGAAAATTCCTGTTACTTTTTGAACATATCTCGTATTTATTAGTGACCCCACACTACATCGGGCGGCCTATATTTGAAGTTCTTAAATGCATTTTTTACTAAGCCTATGTAAAAGCTTTGAGTTCTTGGTCGGTCTGTAGTAGTTTACCTTCCGTAAGCTCCATAAAACCCTTGCAGCCAAGTGGAGATCTTAATTTCAAAGTAGATCGTCGGTTAATACTTATTATGCGATAAGAGTTTGCCCAGTTGCCCTTGGTTTGTTGCCCAATATTGACAGGTCATTGTTCCATGTTAGCGCTTCGCACTACGATAACCAGACGCGATTGCATTACATTGGGTTCAGTGGACGTGATGCTTTCTTTAACAAGCTGAATCCCGATTTTTCATCCCCTTCTATATAACTTTGCTGGATGAAGCTTAAATCGTAGTCCATAAAATCCTGATATCAACCATCCCGCATCCATTTCTTCACATCAACAGGTAAACAGGGTAAAAGTGAATTCATAAACCACTTGTCAGAGTTTCTCTCCCTTCGTTCGAGAATCCTGGAAATCCCCGGAATTCCTCATTCACTTTGTTCATGTAAAATACGATTTGCGTAGTCCTTACACCTCCGAATCGTCTTCTGCTACTACCTGCATCGCTGCCGATTTATGAAAGTCATTAGCACAGAGGCGACTAATTGTCTGGTCTATTGTTTGGTGTTTGCTTGCCCTCTAGCCTCTGGCATTTAGCGAACGAAATTCATCGGAAAATGTTCAGATTTCAATGGATTTCGACATTTCATTCCGAGTATGAATCCAAAGTCAAGCGTTAATGTCTTTTATGAGCCACTTGAACCCTGAAGGGTTCTTCGAAAATTTTCACAAATCTCCAAACAAATTCATGTGTAGGATTTCTTTTAAGCGCCACTGTCTTTCGGATGAGTAGTCACCTCTGACGCATACCGTAAGGCTGCAAAAAAAAACAACAACAAACAAACTAGAGCGAGAGAAAAAAAATTCGTGAGAGCGACGATCAAACGCAATGTGCGTCAATCTCAATCGATAACCCGAGTGATAACGAGCGACGACAATAAAATATCAATCACTCTCTCAAGCTCTCGTAGTGTGTATCTATAGTCATAGGCATGTACACATGTTGACGCGATAACCGCTAATAAGCAAACAAAGTAAAAAAGAAACGAGTGAACAACAGGCGACTAAAGGATGTTCCCGAGACATGCGGTGGTAGTCGGATTGCCATCCACTCATCGCTACAGCGTTACATACAACGTACGAGTACGACGTTGCTATCGCGCTTCTGGCTGTGCGGGTTGGCGTATCCCCGCTTGGGGGAGACCTTGCCTTCTCCCCGCACTGGTAACGGATGGCGCAAGTCGGTGTGAGTAACAATTAAGTGTAATATCAATGGCGACATGTTGATCGTTGCATTTGTGTGATGGCAGACTGTAAGCTGCGCGATCAGTGCAGCAACTGCTGTTGCTACTATTGCCGCCGCCGTTACCGCCACCGCCATCATCGTCTTCGTGTCCTGTAGTATACACGATCCGGGCGGGTGTGGAGAAAGAGATTTAGAGACATTCACTGGCGACGCAAGTCTGCGATCGCAACTCCTAAACTGATTTAATGGAGTTGCCACTTTATATGGATGGATGGATGGATGGTGGACGGATAGAATGGTTGGCGTCGGCGGAGGCGGAGTCGTTGTCGTTGTCAGTGTCGGCGACGGTGTCGATGGTAGCTGCATATACGAGTACAGGGCAAGTGGAGTGGATTCGTCGGGCGGTATGTGCCGATCTGGAAACATATGTTGTAGTTCCCATTTGCCGCCCGATCAATACAGCGAGCAACGAAAATACCATCGGTAGCAATGGCAGCCACAGACGTAGCAGCAGTGATAGCGTCGCGACCGTTGAATTTATTTATGCAAAGCGCACTGTAGGTAGAAATTGTCGAAATAGATACAACACCGCGTACGTAAGCTTGTTGAGTGATTTTTTTTTTTAATACATTGCCTTCAACGTTAGGTTCGTTTGTCTGTCGATGGTTTGGATACGGAAAAGGGGTGGACGAGGAGACATGAATTGTTGAATTACTTGACGTTGCAGTTGTAATGCAGTAGCCGTTCTAGAGCCGGTTTGCAGCACATGGCTACAGTCTGTTTGCCATGTTTCAGGTCTTGTTCAATGTTTTTTTTTTTCTCTTTTTCGTTTTCTTTTTTGCAACTTGACCGTTCGAAATTGGGTGTTGATCGACGATTCCGTGATTAAAATAAAATCGAAAATCGTCGAAGCAATGTTGTAGTCGATTGAGAAAACAACAAGATTTCGCAAAACTCGCAACGCGTATACGAGCAAGTTGATAAAGCGGTGCCGATTGAGGAGATCGTTTTCAACCGTGACAGATGGTCGAAGGAGTGCCGCTTTTGATTGATGTATTTGGCGAGGTAGCGAAGAATAGATGAAACGGTTTATTTATAAAAAGAACGTTGACCGGGATGAGTGAGTTAACGAATTAGATTTGGAACAAAGATTTTTTGAATTCAAGTCTTACTGCGCCGGCAAATAGCATTACTTCACTGTTGATGACTCAACTTAACCTGTGAAAGGAGCTTGGGCTCATCAGATGGCCCTTTGCCACACGAACACTTTTCAGATTACAGAAATAAGTAATTTTTAGTAAGCTTGGAATACCTATAATAGCTTAGATACTAGGTCCATATTAATTTGGCTCCAGACCAGGCACGTCAACAAGATGTGAGACTGAGAAGACGCAAGGGGCGAGTCGTATAAAGCCTTGCCTGGTTTCGACATCTCTGCTAATCTCGTTAGGATGTGCAGAATTTGATATTCATTTAGTCGGAATATTAACCGACATATTAGGTGTCAAAAAAGTTTTTGATTGGGTGATTCCTTGTCATGTGTTTTTTTAACATCATCATTGGGCAAAGCTCACTAGCCTACATGAGCGGCAGGATCTTGCACGTGCGGAAGACGAAATTCAAACAGAAGCGGTTAAAATGGGTGGATCGGTCCAAAAGGGGAATACTATGTATAGTCATAGGCTTGTGGGTCAGAATGTCAATATTTTCCCAAGAGAAACGGCTTGTGGGTACAAACACTACAAACTCAGGCGCAGAATTACTCATGCTAGGAGGCTTGCGAGGAAATTGAGAAGCTGCCAAAGGAAAAAACCAAGGTGCCTTCAGCATAGAGTTAATGAAGTAGAGCTGGCCGATCTTTTTGATTAAACGAAGAATGAAGAAGAAGATTCAATGACGATAGCAATCGGCGTCAATCGAAAAGTCTCCGACTCCCAATCTGAATAACGACTCAGTAAATGACGACAGCATCTAAGATGACACATAGTGGGAAAGGAATGCGGCAAAGGCAGCAGCTTTCCTATTGGAGGTCAAAACAAGTTCATTGAGGTCCATGTTCACCTTGGATAATAGCGTCATCTTGAAAGAACTTGGGATAACATTGGATTTTATTTTTCTGCCTTTTCAAATGATATTCTTAAATTTTTTTTATGTTTATGGCCGAACGTATAGGTCTATGTATAGTTCTCTTAGTAGTTATGGAGTTCCATGCAGTTTAGCTTGAATGAAATATATTGGGAAACCAAGAAATCTTTAAGCTCTTTAGATTCCGATAGCCGCAAGTCGCATTATCTTTGTAAAGGGTTATTCAAATCGTGATGAAACGTTACTATTTAGTGCTTAAAAATGGTTGAAATTGATAACATTTCGAAAACTTACTAGTGATAGGCGTTTAGGCGTTTATGAGCACATGCTCTTGCAGAAAATATGCCTGCCGTTAGTAAAAATGTTGAAGAAGACCTAAGTCTATTGATTTCACGGCGAGCACAGTAGATGGACTTGTCATTTATGACCTCAATTCTAAGATTTGGAGGTGGAATATACGTGGTTTTGACAAGACGATGCCACATCTCTCCAAATCTAACACCAGCCGCTTTGGCTTTATTGGAAGAAGAGCTATTCCACGTTTCAGTAATATGAACTTGCCACCAAGATCGTGTGATTATGATCGATCTTCATACAAAACCTTGTGCTTAGGCGCACAATCCGCGAGCTCTTGACGCGGGCATATTGGTCATGCTTTGGCCGAATTATTGTGTCGGAAAGTCATCAAAAATTACCTTGTCCGAATAGAGTCTTACAAAACCACGGAACCATGGATTTGATGACCCTGTATACAGTGCTACTCCCAGCATACTGGCTCTCGAACTAATCGATTTGAATGTTTTGATAAGTTGTGGTACTTTTATGACGTCATTTGAAGATCAACCAGCTAAGAGTGTTGTTTGATGTTAAGAATGTGTACAAATGTCCTATAACGGGGTACAATTGCCTGGACGGGGTGCAGATGGTTTGTGCCAAAGATGTTCATTCACTACTCCCCGGGGGTGGTTGTCCTAGATAGGATTTTTTGAGAGATTCGACTGAATCAGCACTTTTTGATCGTCTCTCATTCATAACTCATATTGTTGCACAGTTTTTCCGTATAGGAAATGTTTTTGACTATGGACGGACTTGAACTACAGACCTTCGGCTCAACAGTCGGTGATGATTGCACCACGATCACCCCCTGTGAACTTCCTGTTGTTCTCTGGGTAACTTTCTCATAGAACCAGAAGTTGTAATCAGAGGGTTTTATAGCAGTACAATGTAGATTTGTTTTTTCCAAAAGTCTTTGTCGTTAGTAATTATTGAATAATAAATTAGTTAGTATTGAGTAAAGGGATTTATGGATCGAAACATATTCCCATACGCGTTGGAAAAGTGACAATTCACTGCAAATATGATGAGAATATCGCGAAAACTTTCGTAAAGTTGGTACTGCTTTTGATCATCATCAAGCTCATTCTTGCACCGCTGCAGTGAATTTAATTGATACATTTGAACGTCTTGGGCAAGTTAGTGATGTGAAGGCTTCCCTTCATGTCAGTTGAAAATATCGTTGACGCAGATAAAAGTGTTTGTCCAGTTCACACAGAGCAAGAATTGAAACCCGCAAGTCTAAAAGGTGATTTTTTAAACAAGCTTATTCTGATTGATGTGGCTTATTTTCACTCGCTTTTGACAGCTTTGGCCGCAGTGACTGCCGATACTCGGTCTCCTCGCCGTGGGCGCGCAAACATTGCGAACAAAAATTCTGGACATTCCAGTAGGACCCTGTACTTTCCAACAAGGCCCGAACAAATCAAGAATGGTGGCCGCAAAATGTTCTGCACCTCATTTCTTACCTTCATTGGATATCGAATTCTCCCTATGCGTATCATTTAGACTAGTTTGTCTGTGCCATTTTAAATATCATGATTGTAGCCCAAATTTAGCAAACAATGGACGCACCCAAGTTCACCTGCAATGGAAGCGCATTCGTTCCTAAAAAATTAAACCAAATCGAAAATAATTATTAGGCCCTTGAATGTAGTAAATTTCCAACAGTTCAAGTCAGCCACCCTGAGTATACGAAAGAAGGTCTCTGGAGCGATAGCACCTGGGTATTATAAACTGCTAGCGTGAAACATCATATTTGCGACTTACTTCTTAGGATTCAAAGCCCTGTTTTGCTGGTCTTTCATTCTCCTGATGATTCATATTTTGAATGTCACATGAGAAAGGAACACGGTGGCGGTCGTGGTGCAGTGGTAATCATCACCGACTGTTGAACGACAGGTCTGTAATTCAAGTCTGTCTATAGCCAAGAACAATGCCTTTACGGAAAAATTGTGCAACTACATCACTGGTGAATGACAAATGATCAAAAATGCTGACGAAGGCATAACACTCGCAGCGTAAAATCACTTCAAAACTCATACTCTGTGTGTGTATTCCCAATATAACACCTTAATGGCATGGAAACAAAACAGTTACTGTGAACTACAACCATCGCGACACATTCAGTCGAATCTCTCAAAAACTCCTATCTGGGACAACCACCCCCGGAAAGTAGTGAACGAACATCTTTGACACAAACCATCTGCACCCCGTCCAGGTTGTGTGACAAACACCATAAGTCGTACACTCTTGAACCTTCCCAAACCCTATAAAAAAAAAAAGTGAAATATGTCTGTCGCCTGCAAAGTTTATAAAAGCTAAGGATTTGAATGTAAGGTTTTCTAACTTGAAATTTGTGTCTTTGGTTTGGATCTTTCGCAGGCCCGGAAGCGCAGTTCCTTCCTGGTAACAATATGTTTTGCTTTCCGTCCTTAACTAAAACTTAATAATTTATTCCACTATTCATACGTCAAAACACTTTGTTTATCATTTCATACCTTTACACAGCCCTTGGGGCTTTCAGTCTAATTGAAACAAAAGATCACAACTGGGCAACTGAGCAGCCATCGTGAGGATCAGTCTTTGAAGTATTTAAGAGTATTCTGCTCCAATTTCGACTTACTAGACGGCTTGATGTATAATCTTGCGTTTTGGAACTGTAGTAAGATCTAGGAAGGATCTAGCTCTCGAGTAGCTCTTTTCTTCACTACTAACAGTATGTGTCTTTATTTTTCTCGACCACACTGTAATAGAATATAATTTGAATTCATTCAGCTCCAAGCTTCTCCCCCTCCGTTGTCCCTCCGCCCCCGCACACTCCCATTTCATATCAATGGCTACAAAGAATAATAAAAAATAGAAAAAAAGCGCCAAGCGCATATCAAAGTCTCAAACCGGGTTCATAAAGTTGCCACTAAGTAAAGTCCGTTCATTCGATCGGTTTTTATTTTTTTCATAATTTTTTTTTTTTGCGCACAAGATCAGCGAGTGCAGTGTAGTACAACAGTCGCAGCAGACATCATCGCCCCACACACACAATCCATTCCATAGCTGATGATAATGATGATGGCGGGCGCGCACAGTAGCGGCGTGCAGTACACGAATCCGTCCAATCGGACGAATCGTACAAAACAAAATTGAAATGAGCTACGTAAGCATCGAGCATTGCACGTTTATCGTTCGTCCGGGTTGATCGTGTCCGACGTCGTCGGGCTGTGTTCGTTGTTCGCGCTTTACTCTGTATATTCGTTTTGGTGATTAACCCGCGATCATATCAGTTTTTATTTACATTTCTTGCTTTTTTTTCTTTCTTTTGTTTTATTGCTTCTTCGTGCGAAATTATAGCAAAAAACAGAAAATAAAAACATGAAACGTACATAGAAGCCAACTAGCGCCCCTCGATCAATCTGTATTGCCAAATGTTCACGAACCTGTCCTCCTCAGGTAGGTGAATGGTTTTCAACACATACCTCTATCTAGGCATAAACTCGTCTCGGGGAAGGGTTTAAAGTGTGAAAGATACGCATCGACATACATATGAGTAAAGTGCGGCAGAAGACGAAAGACAATTGTCGGGATCCTATCTGAGGTATTGTAGTTGTAGGATATACGGCGCCAGTGAACCTGTGCGGTACTAAATAAAGATTTATGTCTACCTGTGAGTTGAAATGCAATGACCTAACTGGAGGGATGTCCCTTGATTTAAAGAAACCAATAACTGCTCGTTTACCTCGTACCGCCGGCCGTCGACTCGAGTGGGTAGATAAATAGACAAACCGATATGAAGAGGTACATATAGATACTATACAGCTGGTGATGGAGTGCTGAATAGTCCGGTGAACCAAACGAATCTCGACGTAATCGCGCGAAATTCCGTCCTTCATTTATGGCCGAACCGCAACAACCCCCCTCGCACCGTTTGCTAAACAGTCTAACACACCTACGTGCGAGTATGTGCTGCTCTCCTACCTTACGATAGCGATATCAACTTTGTGCAATTGCTCTTTCATAGATACACACACACACACTTGAATACCATCGATGAAAGAAGGTATCTAAAGTCATAGAAAAAAAAACAGGAAAAATCAAAAGAAAATCGAAACGAACAAAATAAACAACCGAAACCAAATCGACTTCCTACCCGTCGTCTTCGCCATCGTCTCGACCGTCTATGTTGTCTCGTAAAATCGACGGTGAATTTCCGCTGCGGCTATATGCGCTCGGTGTAGTGTTTTGTGTTATTAGATTTTCGTAAATAACACACGAGTGAGTAAGAGGCTAGTTTGCTTTAGCAACTAGAGACTTAAGACTCGCACTTGTAGTGTGAGATACACGTCGGGCTACAGATGCGGTCGAGATAGCCTTCTAGTCTGTATGAGTAGGTAGAGTGTGTGTGGTACTCGCATTTCGTTGTACTATACGCGGCGCTCTAAAAACAATAAAAAAAAAATTAAAAGAAACGAGAAAACAATTTGAATTGACGATTAGTTCAGACGCAAAGGCAAACTGCGAACGGTGGCGGACGAATATTCGATCGCGGACAGACAGCGTGTAGTTTTTTTAATTTTTTTTCTTTTGCGTTAACCTCTGTGCTTAATTTTGTTTCCCTTTGTTTTGTGGTTTTTTTTTTCAATTGTCGGCCGTTAGCGCAATCGTCATCAATATCGCCTTAGTTTTGTGATACATTTTTTGAAGTGTGAAAAAAGTTAAAAAAAAAAAAAATTGTCAACTGCATTGTTGATAGCGATCGCGAGTGTTATGGGCGTTTTGAGTGATTGGCCAAGAGCTAGCTGAGCGCCATCTATTGTGTATCGATGCGAATCGGGGAAATTGGATTAAATTTATTAAACACAATGAGGTAAGGCATTGACGTATCCACTCGAATTGCGAATCACACAATCCGTTTCCCATCTGCTGGTTGGTACCTGCAGATGGACGTCTTTATCCCGTCGCCGCCGACGTTGCCTTGCTCTTGTTTACATCAATGATCATCACCCGCAACCCAAGCAGCGGAAAATAAAAATAAAAAAACGAGACCGCAATACAATAAATCGCTTGAAGGTTATTCGCGAAAGATATTTTTAGTTATATCCGAAATAGAGAGAGAAATCATCGAATCACCGCCGTTCGGATTTGTGGGCATTGCTGTCTTGTATCTTTGGTTGATAATGATGCTTTCGTTGCGGGAAACTATCGATGCTTACCCTCTGTACCGAAGAGCCGACCGAGAATCTCTTCTTTTTTTTTTTGTACTGGGGATTCCCATGTGTTTTCTCGGGATATTTATAGACCAAAAAAAAGAAAAGATGATGGTTGCTATATTTGTTTACAAATAGATCTTTTCTTCTTCTTCCGTTTGACTTGGTACACGACTATCTGAAACGCTCTCGCTTAGTATTAATGGTTCACAGCCCACATTGATCCAAAAACAAAAACAGAAAACAAAAAAAAAATGAATTGGATTGATCGTTATTATAATTTAAAACAGTTCGCTCGCTTGTCTTTCGAGTATCTGGCTGACTTGTTGGCCAAGGCGAGCGATCGAGATCGGAATGTATCTTGAATAAATTAAGTAAGTTTGAATTCAAATTTAATTGATTGTGACGTAGTAGACGGCTACACGATAGATGAAGAGAGACGAATGAGAAAAAGAAAAAAATTAAATAAAAACGAGTGGGTGGAATGGTGAATGCGTTATTGAGATCTTTCTGTTGCGTGTAGTCATTTGGTTTTATATCTACGAGGTTGAGGTGTTTTTTTTTGGTCTTTCAATATTTCTTGATTTTTTCACTCATGAAGAATGAGATTCGTTGTAATCGATTTTTTTTTTCGGTTGAAGTGATGAGATGAAATGAGATTTTTTTTTGTTTCGAGACTGTTGGTGTTGGGGGAATGAATGGCAGAGGTGAACGTTGTTCTAGTTAAGTTCGATTTTTATTGTGACGTTGACTGGTTTTGTGTTTTATTTACACATATGCCGGGATGTGTGGCGTTTGTAATCAGATAATGGAGGTATAATGACTAGTTGGATGAGTCTGTGTTTACCAGCTACATATGTACATCGATTGGGGATGGGGGGTTTCGATTGAGATTTTTTTTGGTGGGAGAACTTAAGCTACATATGTTCGGGTGGAGGAAATTTAGGACTTCCCCTTTCGATGGTATGATAAAACTGGTTTTAGTGATGATTCCTATCGATGAGCTTATTTTGTTTTTTATCTTACAATGTTTACTTAAATTTTGTGATTGTTCTTCAGAATTTTAATAACACTGCGAAAAGTATTCAAAAAGAAAAAGAATTTTTTTTCCCTCTACGGTATCTTCTTTAGCATAGCTAAAACTCTGCTCATGTTTTCTTCAATACTCTAAACACTTCTGGATTTAAATTTTCGGCTTATCATTTAGTTCTGCCAGCAATTTTGAAGACAGTTTTATTCAGATTAGGCTATCCACAGCGGCGATTGAACCTCAGTCTCGATTTCATATCCAAAAATGCATGTTTCATTACATACGATGTTTGTTCAAAAAATAAGGTGACTTTTTTTTCCTCGAAAAAATACTTATTTAATCATGAACATCTATTCCCCTTATCCCCCTTTTATTCCCCACACATATGTACATATACAGAGTGCGACTTCTCATATGGGTCGATGTAAACTTCGAATAACTTCAACAATTGTCAACCGATTTTCATATGTCATAGCATTTTGGAAACGTCAATTCAGTACTATTTTAACTTATTTAAATTTAGAGAATGCGCGGAAATAGTTTTAATGTTCATTAAAAATGAACGCTCGATTGTGCTAACTCAACGAGCGGATCGTGCACAATATCGTGATCGTGTTGCGCCCAAAAAAGATGCAATTCGCCGTTAGGCTTCGAATTTTTTTCAATTTGTTTCTGTGGCAAGCCCTCGTGAGCAACATAGGCCACGTCCGCGGTGTTCAAACTCATCTATTCAGTCTGTGAAGGCCAGTGTTCAAGAAGACTCAAGTTTGTCATATCGGCGCCGTTAGCAGCCACTTTGCGGAGAATTTTAAAGGATGATCTTCACTTATTTCCGTACAAAGTGAAGATAACTCAAAGAATTTTGTCACAAGATGAGCCACGGCGCTTGGCATACGCACAAATGATTAATGCTGAGCCGGAGTTCTGGCAGCAAATTTTGATGAGCGATGAGGCACATTTTACGCTCTCTGGCTCAGTTAATAAACAAAATTGTCGCTTCTGGGGCACCGAAAATCCTCACATTATTCACGAAGAGCCGCTATATGATCAAAAAGTTACTGTTTGAGCCCGTGTATGCGTTGAAACCATCATTGGACCGTATTTCTTCAAAGTTGGCGAGACCCTGGATGACGATCGGTGGTCGCAAAAATGCGTAAAAAAAGGCTTATTTCACTTTTGGTTTCAACAAGACGGCGCGACATGCCATACTGCGGACAAAAAAATGAACCTTTTGCGTAAGGAGTTCCCTGGAAGATTTGTGTCAAAAAAGGGCGAATTGACTGGCCTCCGAGATCGCCGAATTTGACGCCTCCAGTCTTTTTTCTTTGGGGATACTTGAAAAGCAAGGTGTATGCTAACGGCCCGAAGACAATAGAACAGCTCAAAAGAAACATTCGTGCGGAAATCGCAGAAATTTCGACCGAAATGCTCGAAAATGTCATGGAGAATGCGCGAAAACGAGCCCATTTTTGCATCGGCAATAGAGGCGGTCATTTAATTGATATTGTTCTCAAAAATTAATCAAAATAAATTGTAAAGGTCTAGATTATTCTAAAGTTTTTGAATTTCCAAAATCGGTTGAGAATTGTTGAAGTTATTCGAAATTTACATTGACCCACTGTAATACATTTGCGCAAGTGCTTTCCCCAATCCTCGAAATAGTTCTGAGAGCGCTTTAAGATTTTCCAGTGATTCGGTCTTTATGTCCTAATTCGTGGTAAATCTCCATTCTTTCATTGTTTTTTTTTTACGGTTTGGTGAGAAAAAGTGAATACGGTGACTGAGGCATCACACCTTGGTCAAATTTGGCATGCTTCTTTCGGTCTTGGCTTTTCTGGTCGGTTCCATCCAGCCATTGGGATGATTGGGTTTTGGTTACGATGTCATAAACATTTACCTATTTTTCGTCACCAGTGATGACAATTTTCAGCAAATCTGGATTGCCATTTATGTCATTAAACAGCTCCTGAGCCATGTGACGAGTATTTTGGTCAGCATTTAGTAGTTTGGGTACGAATTTCAAGCCCAAAATATCTGAAAAAAATCACATCATGAACCAATCAATATGCCAATATCTTCAGAAACTTCTCTGATAGTGATTGGGGAATTCTCCATAAAAAAAATTTTCACTGCTTTAACGTTTTTATCTGTGATTTACGAGGGGTTGGTCGTGGTGCAATGGTAATCATCACCGACTGTTGAGCCCAGGGTCTATAGTTCCAATTCGTCCATAGTCAAGAACAATTCCTATACGGAAAAACTGTGCAACAACATCAATTGTGAATGAGAAATGATCAAAAAGTGCTGACGAAGGCATAACACTCGCAGTATAAGATCACTTAAAAGTTCATACTCTGTGTGTGCATTTCCAATATAATACCTTAATGACATGGAGACAAAAGAACTACTGTGAACTACAACCAAAGCAAATTCAGTCGGATCTCTCAAATCTTATCTAGGACAACCATCCCCCGGAGAGTAGTAAACGAACATCTTCGACACAAACCATCTGCACTCCGTCCAGGTTGTGTGACAAACACCATAAATAAACAACGAAGAAACTCGTCATAATACCGGAAGCAATACAAACAACACAAAAGCGTACACTCTTGAATCTGCACGAATTATTAAAAAAAAAACAGAAAAATACGTCTAGGGCGGACATCGTCATTAACATCTCCTCTGTAGACCTTGTTTTACTTATTAATAGTTAGTTTGTTTGCTCAGAGAAGACTCGCCAAATGCCGCATTTCAAGTACGTTGGAGCATTTAATTTTATTTTTCACGCCAAATTTAATACAATTTTTTCAATAGCCCTGCACACCAAAATACGTTTACATCTGTGAAAAACAAACGAAATGGCTGAAAGATTATAAATTTATTAGGGGCCAAGTGTAATAACATAACAAAAAAAAAACAAATCCGAAATGGAATATGTACGTCTAGCTCGCGAAATTCGAAAAAGTCACCTTATTTGTCGAACAAAACCTGTCATTATGAGGGGTTTCTTCATTGTTTCTGGATCGATTCTGGCAGTTGTTTTCGTACGAAAATCAACAATTTTTCAACATTCTACCGCTACACGTGGTATACCCAAAACTTCTGAGAAAATTTAATGGAATGCTCCATTTGGTATGCCAGCATCTTCATCTACTTCTGAATTTATTTGAGCGATTTCCCGTAACCATTTTGTTAATTTTTTTCACGTTTTATCGTTTGTATAATATGAGTGGTCGGGATTTATATTACGTTCGACGTCTTCACGGGTTTCTTGGAAATATTGGTTTGGTGGAAAGTATTGAGATTTTTTCTACTTTTTTTTTGTTATTCAAAATGAATTTCATTCTGGCCATTATTATGTAGGACCTTTCACCATCTTGTGGGCAATTCTGTAATTCCATCAGTGTAGAACTTCGGGGACTGCTGACGAAAGAACTGAGGCAACTCATTTCCATGGTCTCTTTTTGATGTGAATTTCTTTTCGTTAAGGAAGTTTTGCGGAAATCGAAACAAATTGCAATCTGTACAAGGTTTGGGCTATACGATGCATGAACGAAACATTCCTAGCCAAGCTCGCTAAATTTTTGCTGCAAAAGTTCGACCTCTAATTCGACTTTGTCAACATAGTCTCGTTTAAGAATGATACCTTCATTCCATTGCTTTTCTTTGGCTTTGGCTTTGGCTTCGATTGGAGAATACGGTAGATTGGGAAGCAATTGTATAATTGTGACGATCGACTTGTGGCACAGGGCATGGTCTTGGTGAAAGAGCATTTTTTTCTTCTTCATTTGGGCTCGTTTTTTTTTAACAATCTCTTCACTTAAACACTATTAATGGTTCTTCCTTGCTTAAGATTAATAGTATACCGCGCACAACCCAAAAGACAGAGGTCCAAACTTTACCAGATGAAAATCGCGTTTTTGTTCGCTTTGGATGATTTTCATATTTTGGTGTCCATTCAGCTGAAGGCCAAGGTGTCTCTTGACTGTGGTGATGGATGGATCCATGTTTCATAAATTTATTGCACAAATTCTTTTTATTTTATTGAAACAGCTCCGGAAAGCGCTCTCAATCATCGACGCGTGGTTCTTTTTGATCGACTGTGAGCATTAATTTCTAACATGGAAAATGGTGAATGCAATTCCGTCAGATATCCCAACTCCGTCAGATTCGCAACTTCAGTTTACGATTGCCTAAAATCATTTTGTGGACTCTTCCATGTTTTTTGGAACAACTGCCGATATTGGGCGACCAAAGCGTTCAGTATCATGAGTGTTTGTACGACCACATCTCTATCATATGTCTCAATGGAGCAGTGTCTGAATTAATAGTAATGCATAAATGGTGTTGTTTAGTACAGAAAATTAAATTTTTCTATTGATCTGAAAATTATAAAGTAGCGTCAGTAAAACCACTGTACCTTGCCATAAAATCTCGACACACATCGTTTGACTGTTGGTAATTCCTAAAAAAAACATATGGCGGCGTCTTCCTATATGTATGTTTGCTTACGGGCTTATCAAGTGATAGCCTTATGCAGTGATTCACGTTGAATTTCTTATGTGGATTCGAAATGGTTTCCCCAGAATTATCTTTTTAATTCATTGAATAGCCAGAAGTCACGTTGAGCAAATATGGTGGTCGAGTTTTTTACCAAATTGTCCCTTTTTCTCTTCCGCTTTTTTTTCAAATAAATTTTTCAAACCAAATGATAAGGGACACGTCTGAGGATTACATTTTTTATAGGGTTCGCGCATTTTCACATTTCTTATGTGGTTTGTTACACAAGCTGGACGGAGTGCAGATGGTTTGTGTCGAAGATGTTCATTCACTACTCTGCGAGGGTGGTTATCTGAGATGTGATTCGAGGGATTCGACTAAATCTGTCGCGTTGGTTGTACATAGTTCACAGTAACTTATTTTGTTTCATTAAGGTTTTATATTGGAAATGCACATGGTCTTTTAAAGCAGTTTGGACTGATCTATACGATATACTAATAATATCAACAATATGTGGAAATGTTGAAAGGCCTTTAACGACGTCTTCAATATTTTTGTGTACAAATGTTATTCAGCACACAAACTTTAGTGCAACTTCTTTCCTCAGTAAAACAAAACATTGTAAAAGTTACCAAATTTACTTTTAGTGGTTCACAAAACGCAAATGTAATTATGAAATCAATAGAGATAATGGCATTAGACACAGGCGACAATGACAGTACTGCCAACTTATAAAAAAAAATCAAAGTCGAAATATATATCCCGCAAAGTTTAAATTGGAAAGTCTCCCTTTAATTTGATCGCAGTAGTATCTTGGTCTTTACTGACTATCGCTCTGAAACTTTTTAAATAGCTAAGCTATGAAAATTCCTCTGCAGAAGAAGGTTACTGCCATAATGGTATATGGATTCTATGATTGCCAGACCTTCGTCAAATACCTCCAAATGTAGGTTTGACATTTGGATAGACATGTGTCTTTCCTGATTTCGTGCTGGCTTTCCGTCTGTTCAGTGATTGCAGGACAAACTTATATTTTAGGATTCATGGGCCAAATTTATCATTACACTTTAGGGCGATTTGAAACGCAAACTTCTGAAAATACAACATTTTGATAGTTTTACGAATGCAAGAGTTTGTCTAATGCTAGCATGTCTTGCTTATTTTCCACGTCAAAGACTAATTCACTCAGGCGCCACTGAAGTCATTTAATATTGATTAAAATCCTCTGTGAGTTAAGCCCTCCCTCCCATTCATGATTTCTCCAGTCTGTTCAAAGTTTCAACATCTCCTATCAGTCGAGCTCTTGCAACTAAATTGCTTTCAAACCTGTACCACGTCACGCAACTTTTCGAAAACCCTTTCGCAAAGAGAAAGAAAAAAGAATCAAGCACTGAACGCCCCAGTTTTATCCTCTCACCAGAGCAACCACTACACAAGCCAACTCAACAGCTCAACTTAAACCAGATTGCATTTTCCCGCATCAGCTTCGATCCTCCCGTCTCCGCATCACACCACAGCACGCGAAGATAAAGGTTACCCCATGCTCTTTCACATCTATACAAATTTACAATTTAATGCAGCAGCACGTCGACCTCTCGAGTCTAACAGTCTGCGACGAGTATCCAATATCGGATTCCAACCCCCCTCATACCGCTGTTACACATTGCCTTATCCTAAGTAAATATCTTAACCAACAGTCATTTCCTAATGATTACTCTTTCCACTTTAAATGCCAATTTGACTTTGGTAAAGCCTCGTGCAAGCAGAAACTCAAATAAATAAAATTAAAACTCTTCTGAAACGATGATGTTTCCCTTGACCTAAATATCCGCCGAAATGAATGAAAGAAATTAAAACCAAAAAATAAAATGATTTTTGCGAACTCAAGAAACCAAAAAAAAAAAATGTAAACAAGCGAATCTCTCATTGAAATTTCAGCAAATTACTTGTGCGAGGTATACGTGAAGCGGGCAAGCGATCACAATAATGCCAACCCACACCGGATGTGGCGAATTGTAATTTTATTTTTCTTTTGTTTTTTTGTCGGTGATAATCACCAGGGAATTATTCGAAATTGATTTGACGTTTCGCACACAAGTCTATCGATCGTTCATCATTTAATTACAAGTACGACTATCTGAACAAGCGTCATCGATCAATTTTGACGCGGCGTTCAGGTGATTTGAGCATTTGGCATGCGAATGCGTCAGTGAGCGATGGGGTAGGTGATTGTTGGCGGGGGGGCGTTGTTCCAAATTGGACTTTGCTAGGTAATAAATACGTGTAGATTAATATGCGTGTGGCTTTGTTTTAAATATGGATTTGGCGTAGATGGTCAAGTTCGGACTGTGACGAGATAAGGTGGGTCGAAAGTGGGCTGTAGAGTACTTGGCTTAATCGCGCTTGGCGTATGCTTATGGTGAGCAATGAGAGACGTTAATTAAAGCTTTTTTATGGTTAAGTGCTTGCAATTCTTCGTGAATAATTGAATTGTTCGAGTGCGACTTTCGGTTTTATGAAGTTCGGAGTTGCTCTATATACCTATTATGAAACTCATGCAAGTTTGAGGCATTGGGTGATTTGTTTGGTTTTTGGTTTTTAAGTGTCAAAAAGAGATATAGGAATATTGCGCAAGCGTATAAAATTTTTATGTGAGTTGATAAATCAATGTTTGCCATTTGAAGGATTATTTCGTGTAAGGTTTGACCACAATTGCATTTCAAGTGGTCTAAATGGGACTTTGAGCGACTTTCTTGAGCATACGAGGGTGGTCCGATAAGTACTTAGCCTCACCGCCAGATGGCACCAGTATCGCAAGAGCGATACTATCGTCTAGTTTCTAGTACATTCAAGTAGACGGCTACTGTCGAAATTTCAGCCGGATCGGAGTGTCCGCGGATTTTAGAAAAATGGAAAAAGAGCAATATCGGTCTGTGATTCGATTCTTGTTTTTGGAAGACAAATCGCGCAGCGAAATCAAAGAGCGTTAGGATGCTGTATACGGTGACTCTTCTCCTTCGATGGCCACCATCAAAAATTGGTTTAACGAGTTTCAACATGGTCGCACGTCGGTTTTTGATGAGCCACGTCCAGGTGCCCCGAAAACGGGGCTCACTCCGGACAACAAGCGCAACCGTGAAACCACAGCAGTGTTTGACGCTGTTTAAACGCAATCCGAAGGAGTTTCGTGACAGTCGACGAAACATGGATCCACTGGTACACACCAGAGACCAAGGAACAGGCGAAGCAGCGGACTTCACCCGGCGAACGTGCTCCGAAGAAGGCGAAGACTGTCCCATCGGCCGGAAAGGTGATGGCCACCGTTTTCGGGGATTCACAAGGTGTGATCCACATCGACTACCTGCCAAATTATTGGGCCGATTCGACACCGAATTAAAGAAAAAACGGCCCCACTTGGCAAAGAAAAAAGTGCTCTTCCACCATGATAACGCACCGGTTCACACCTCCGCCCTCGCCACGGCCAAATTGGTCGAATTTGACTAAGAACTGCTGCCTTTGACTAAGTCACCTGCCGGGCAGAAATTTCAGTCGAATGAGGAGGTCATAGCCGCCAGGGAGGCCTACTTTGCAGACCTAGAGAAAACGTACTTTTTAGACGGGTTAAAGAAGGAGCATCGCTGGGTCAAGTGTATCGAGCTAAAAGGAAACTATATTGAAAAATAAATCGCCATTTCTCCAAAATTTTTGTTTTTCTTTTGTAGGCTAAGTACTTATCAAACCACCCTCGTATTGGCTCATATCTCGCTAATAGCACGATAGCTGACGATGGCTTAGCGGCACAGACGAGCGATTTGACGTATATCTATAAAAAAATAATCTGTGTATAAGCCTCGAATCGCAACCGATCTTGCCGGACAGAAGATAAATTGCTCACCGAACTCATTTCACTATCGGTCTACTCTATCGATCGTGTACTGTGTGGCGTGTGGCTCTATCTTGTTATAACCACACGTCGACTAGGTTCAGCTAGTGCATTTCAGGCAAAAAAAAAGTTTGAAATCATTGAACGCTAGCGGACTTCATTGAAGAAAACGTTGTTTTCACGGTCATATTTGCATATTTAAAAAAATGATTCCATTGGACCATAAACCACACCAAACTATACATTTATCCAGGTTCGTTGGCAGCACTTGTGTTGCCTGAGGTTGCCCCTCAAACCAAGTAGGGCAAGTTTGTTTTTTAACGAACCCATTCAAACAGAACTGATCATCGTTGCTGAAGACAGCTTTTCTAAGGGGGTCGACTCATCGAAAATTCCACAATGTAGCAGGTCGTACGGCTTCAATTCATACACGGCCTGTATTTTGTAAGATTTTAGACCAAGATCCTTGCGTAAAATCTTCCACGTAGTGCAGTAACACAATCAAAATAAAATCACGATTTTCATTGACACTTGCGGATACAGCAGCAATATTTTCTGCTGAAGGCACTCCACGCATAGGGTAGGTGATGTCCAATAGTGTGAAATTGATACGAAATTTTGTCATAGTGGCTTGAATTGCCTGTTCAATAGGTCGGTTATAACGACAGTAAAAGTGTCGAAGTGTGGAATTTTTTTTTTTACAGGCCATTCAGTTTGATAATAAAATGCAATAATTTTAAGCCTTATTCGGGTGTAGGTCTTTCCATGATTAATGGCAATGCTATCTGAGCATGTCTGATTTTGACACATGTCGCCAATCACCCGCTAGCTGTCAAAAATAGAAAATTGAAAAATCAAACAACAAAAAAATTACCCTTTATATTTATTTCTTCCATTTAGTTATAATTCACGTAGACCTTGACTTCTCGAGATATTTGCAATATAGATTGGAGTAAGTACGAGTACCTATATTTATTGAGCTATTCTAAATATAATGGCTAGCACAGCAAAGTTTTCTACTGAAAAAGAAAAAAAGCAAAACTTACTAAGCTCCAAGCGCTCTATCAACATATCAACCTCTAACCTTTCCATGATCAAGCAGCATATCCAGTCTTGTATATTACCTTAAGAAATCAAAACAAGACAAGTTTATGGCAAACAAACAACTCTTTAGAGTCATCGAGCAACGATCACTGATCATCATAACCTCCACACCGTTGTCGTGGTCGCTTAACTTGTGTTTCAACCTTTCTCCAAGCGACTATGGCCGCTGAAAGCGCCTTCTCGATCACTCATCGAGTCATAATTCATAATTATCAACGCGATTAGCACACATATCCGTGTCTACAGTCGTGTGTAGAGCTCGAGATAGCCACCTAACATACAGCTCGTACTCGTTTGCGCACACTCAATGCGACGTCATTCTTCCGTGATGGATTCTCCGCTTTCGTTGTATTGTTGTCGGTTGCGCATGGGGCTATGGAAAACGGAAGACAACAATAGGAGTGAACAAAACGAAAATGATGAAGAAGAATACGAAAGGAATTATTTAATCTCCCGAGTCGGGGAGCATTCGTTATCGGTGTTTGTGGGTATTCGCTCTGTACTTCGCGACGTGCTCCGCACAGTTTTTAACATCGTCGTTGGTAGTCGCGGTCGTCGTCGTGCACGAGCAGAGTGAGTAAGTGTAAATTCGATGGGGTCTCTCGGCTCCATGAGTTTTTTTTTTTTTTTGTTTTTATTTGCCTGTTTTCCTATTCCTCATTCTTGTTCATTGCTATGTTGCTGGCCGATCCCATTCATTCAGAAGCGAGTTTCTCAGTTATTTTATTTACTCCCCATTCGAGGTTTATCGGGGTTTGTTTAATACCTCCCGTCAATCTCTGCCGTCTGATGTATGTATGTAGTTCCCATTCTGGATGACCGACATCATCTTTATCATCATCATCATCATTATTATTGGCATCGTTGGTCGTGTCGTCGTTTTTGTGGTTAGGATTGCCGTTTGTGGCGCAGTGGCACAGTCGTCGTTGCTGGTTATATTCGCGGTCGACGTCTTCGACTTGGTCTTCGTCGTTATCGTGCTATCGTTTTTATTAATAATAATTTCGCGAATCAGTCAGTTGATGTGTGTCGCCCCGTCTCGCATAGCTTTGCCGCCACACCGGATCGTCATTCTTTTATTTTTTGTTTTTTTTATTTCAATTTCTTTCGTTTAGTCAGTAATTTTCATTCAATTTCGATTATTCCTCATTTTGTTTTGTGATTCAATTTCGATTATGCTTTGACTGACTGACACTGTGATTGAAGGGGGCAAAGGGGATGCAAGGGAGTGTGAAAAGAGTATCCGAAGGAGACACTTTTGTATTTCGTTTTTATATCTTTTCGACGTCGCGCGTGTATCCATTTGAATAACCTTGTACACAGTGCAAAGAAACAATCCAAACAAGTGAATTAGCAACAAATGCCAAGGAAAACAACAACAACAACGGCAGTGACTATTGATACACAACCGAATACGTCGACGTCAACATTGATTTGGAGAAAAAAAGGTGAAAATCGATTTCATGTGTACCATGCCGATAGCGAAATGCTGATCAACATTCTGCCAAGACAAGCGTGACGCTGACGCGTCTTCATGCTAGCATCGTCGTGACCATAACTTGAATGTCGCGAAATCATTTGGCCTGGCCCGGTGGGCGGTAGTCGGTGGCGGGGGTGTGTTGTGATTTCTGGTCGCGGAATTCCAGCGAATTAACCTAACGGATACGACGAAAGCGAAGCAGAATACCTACATATACCACAGAGTATGACTAAAGATTGATTGTTTTTTCTCGCTGTGGTGAAGAGGAAAGACAATCAAAAAAAATTCGTTTAATTGCTGAAAACGGGTAATTATTCAATTTCGCCGAGTGTATCTATGTTTCTCTTCCTCGCTGTGGATTTGTTTTTAATTTTTTTGTGTGTAGCTCGCCTCTTTTATCATCTGTCTGTGAATAGGAAAGACAAACGTAATTCTTGCACGTCCCACGAGCAGCCCAGACCCCTCCTATCCACCCCGCGAGTACCTATGAGACTCATACTTCTGGTCGTAGATACGTAGATAGAATGGGGTTCTCGTATTTGTTTCATGGTTTCATTCTATTTTTGCACAATTACTTGGAATGTGTTTCGTGTAAGTATCTTTGGTGGGAAGGTATTCCGTTCTTCGCTTTTTTTTTTTTGTATCTAGATTGAAACCGAAAGCGCCTACCTACGTGCAGTGCTCATAGATATCGTATGTCTAACTGTCTATCTGTCTCGTTGTATGTGATTCTAATTGATTAGAGTGGAAGAAAGAGAAAAACAAAACTCGTCCTTTGTGGCGTTTGACAGTGATGGTGGGTGATGTGGTATGAAGGGGCTTCGCGATCCATCTGTGGCGTAGCTGACGTTGGATCGGCGCTAAGGGAGGCTCACGCAAAGCTTATCAGGGTTTCTTGTTTTCCTTCTTTTTCTGTTATTTTTTCTTCTACCGTCTGTTTTCTCATATTGTTTTGCACCACTTGAGGATAAGATGAGCGCGTGGAAGGGCGGGTGCGGGTGGCGGTGAGTGGTGGACTTGAGCGGTGCGAGTGGAATATTCTTATCGCATTCTCTAGAATGGCGTGATGAGTTCATCACGGTTGTTTTCTTTTCCCGCCTCATTCGTCGCCGCCGCTTTGCTTCTGCTACATTTCTGCTGTTCGTTTGATGTTGACGTTTCTTATTTCTCTTGCACTTTGCGTTCTGGTGTTTAGGTGTAGTCTACGGTATCATGGCTTTATTTTTAGTATTTCCCTTTTGGTTTTATTTTCGCCACACGATTGTGATTGTCAGCTGTGGTTTTGGTTGGTAATAGCACTTTTTTCTCGCTCGGACGTTTCGGTGTTCCGATGTTTATTTAGTGAAAGTCATCGTCATATGAGCGGCGATACAATACATTCGCCTGCGGTGGTAGTGTGTAGGAAAACCATGGTGACCATCGAGATATCTATGGGATAGCCCGATGACTCTGCCAGTCGTGAATACTCGTGTGTGGCATTTAACGTTTCACGATTGTTGCATGTGTTTTCGTTACGTTATCATTGAATTGGTTGAGATATTTGTATTTTTAGAAAATTCGAGCAGTTCTCCGTAGGCGCGTATGAGGTCGAGTGTGAAATGAAAGCAGAACGGGAGCGAGAGGAATGTGTTATCGTTGGAGCAAGCTGATTGTGCATGACGAATCGATTCGGTATGAGTGCGTGTGTGGGCGACGTACAGACTTAAGGAGCCGAAAATTAATAAACTTAGGTTGATGGCAGAGTGTATGGATTTTCTTTTTTTTCTCTTCGAGGTTGTTTTTGCAATGGAAAATGAATGTGTTCTTGGAATGGCAGTCATGGGGGGCGTTCGCGGGGGGAATGGAAATTCCATGGCGATATAAAGTTGATTAAATACATACATCTCGAATATGCTTTTGAACTTGGCATTAGATCGCAAATACCATATCGGGGGTTCGATTAAATTCGATTATAATTGCGATTACTTTCTTGGTATTTAAGTTTTACAAAATTTGACGTAAATTGAAAAGAAGTGGATAGATTGATATCTTGAATCCCATAGTGTAGCAATCAATCAATTGTGATGTGCATGATCCACGTTTTGTCTTAATGGGCTTTTTAAAGCCCTGTAAGTCGAGGTCGTTCAACGATACATAGTGGTGGGCACGTAAATAGCACACTATCAATAAAACGAGTCATTAAGTGTGTTCAAAATTCATACTCTGTGTGTGCATTTCCAATATAAAACCTTAATGACGAGGAAAAAAAAATCTGTGAACTACAACCAACGCGACAAATTCAGGCAAATTTCTCCAATCATATCTAGGACAACCACCCCCGGAGAGTAGTGAACGAACATCTTCGACTCAAACCATCTGCACCCCGTCCAGGTTGTGTGACAAACACCATAAGAGCCTAACTCTTAAACCTGCGCGAACCTTATAAAAAACAAAAAAAAAATAAATATTTATTAGAGCTCAAAACGCTGGACGAAAATGAAAAAAATACATTTATTAAACTGTCTTGGTCATATAAATTGCGTATTATGCGTGTAAATTGTACTTGCGAGTATATTACATCGTATTCAAATTGTCGTCGACAAGATTAGCTCAAATTAACAGCTATGTAAATGCAAGGCTATCTCTGATTCATCAATTGAACTTTTGTAGACACATCTTTCATCTATCTGCACACTGAATTCCGTAGCGTTCCAATTGCTCTGTCAACAGATGTGACATTATAATGAAACGTCCATTCTGTCAGTCCGTCAAAAAAAAACACTGTGGTTGGTTTAAGGTAGGCAATGCTGCTCAAGAATAATTCGATTTAATGAAAAACATTTACAGTGTCCAGTGGGTAGCGCGTATACAAATATTCCGCTTGTTTGCTAGATTTCTTGACAGTCGTGAAGACTTTGAAGACGACGAGGTCTTACCTGGCATTTCTAAAGGTGTGGTCCATCACATTCTTACCGAGGATTTGGGAAAGAAATAGATCTGCCCGCGATTCCCTCCATTACGAGCCACTCGCCAAAAGATACCAAAGGCGTTATCCATAAGCAATTCATTTCACAAGGTCAGACTGGAAACGCTCAATATTACTAGGTGTACAACTTTTATTCCGCCGTTTTTTTCCCAACATTTGAGGCTTTAATGAAACAAATTGGTTACACATGTATCATTCAAAGTATTTTCCATCGCTGGCCACTACTTACTCCCATCTTTCGGGCAGTGTACGAATCCCGCGTCGAAAAAATTGTTCATCCAATTTGTGACTTCTTCATGAGATCGGAAGTGTTGGTCAGAGGGAGCAATGTCTGGAGAATACGGCGGGTGGGGTAGGACTTCCCATTTTAACGTTTCCAATTACGTTTTGACCTCTTTTGCAACGTGGGGTCTAGCGTTGTCGTGCTGCAAAATCACTTTATCGTGCCTCTCGCTGTATTGCGGCCGTTTGTCTTTAAATGTTCTGCTCAAACGCATTAATTGCGTTCGATAACGAGCACCTGTGAATGTTTCACTTGGTTTAACACCTCATAGTACACGACGCCGAGCTGGTCCCATCAAATGCAGAGCATGATCTTGGAGCCATGGATATTCGGTTTGGCCGTCGACGTGGAATCATGGCCGGGATATCCCAATGATTTTTCGCGTTAAGGGTTATCGTTATGAACCCATTTCTCGTCTCCGATCGCAATGCGATGGAGAAATCCCTTCCGTTTTTGCCTCTGAAGCAACTGTTCACAAACACACAAACGCCGTTCAACGTCTCTTGGTTTCAACTCATACGGGACCCAAATTCCTTCTTTCTGAATCATGCCCATGGTCTTGAGACGTTTTGAAATGGCTTGCTGTGTCACTCCCACTGATCGTGCCGATTCTTCTTGAGTTTGACGCTTGTCTTCACTCAGCAATGTCTCTTCGAAAACTTTCTCTCTTCCACCACTATGCCGGTCTTCTACTTTAAAATCACCGTTCTTGAAACGTTGAAACCACTCACGACACGTTCTTTCACTAATAGCGTCCTCACCATACGTATCTGAGAGCATGCGATGAGACTCGGCCGCTGTTTTCTTCATATGAAACAAAACAGTAACACCTCCCGCAAATGACGAGAATTTGGATCGAGAACAACTTTAGGATGCCGACACAAATCGACTAATGTTTGAATGGTGTTCTGTTGATCGTGGTCCAAGCCAATTGCCTGACGTCTGCGATCTGTTTTGTACGCCTTATATTTGGGTCTCCTCGATAGATTCCTGGACATTCATCGTGTTCGACCGGAGTACAAGGAAGTTGGCAGTTGGTTTTTATTGCATGATAAGGCCCTAAAAGGTTTTTGGTGAAAAAAGGCTTCATAGCCCGCGATCACCCGCCATACTCGCCTAATCCAAGACCGTGCGACTGTTTCCTAAACTGAAGGCGAACATCTACAATAAAATGTCTACCATCTAAAAGGCTTCGACCAACATTCTCAAGGCTATTCCGGCCCTAGAGTACCAGACACGCTTCAGGTTCTATGATCGAAATGCACTTCAAAGCGTTCTCTTCTTTATTTAAGATCAGATTCGTCGGAAATGGGGTAGATTGTATATGAAATACCTTTTTAGATAAATCGCTGAAGTTAATATTTTGTCGGAAAACCCTTTATTCCTTTATTCGTTCCACAGGCCCCCGATTGATGGGGAAAGGAGATCATGTGTTTTCCAATAGACATTTTGGTCCATTTTCGTGTCTTTTTTTATAATTGAAGTAGCAGCCCAAACCACCATACTGCCTCTACCATGTTCGACAGTTTTAATTTCGCATTGTGTTGTTGATTAGATGAACATCAAACATGCCTTTTCCATTCGATCCAAATGTGCAGTACTTGGATTTATCACTCCACAGTACATTTTTCCAAAAGCCCATCGGTTTGTTAAGGTGTTATTTTTTAAACGATTTATATTTTCATTTGTCACTGGCTTTCATTGTCAGTGGCTTTCTATGAGCGACCGATAGAATACACAAATAAATGGTGAATAAATATTTGGGGTCACTAGTCCTACTACATAGACTAGATTGTCCTCTTTGTGGTTTTCTTGGCCTTGGGTCCACTTGCAACGTTTCTTTCGAATCCCCATAAAGTTCCACGTGATGTAGAGCATTATAAATAACCAACAATTTAGTTTTTTGGATTTTCTGCATCTTCCATATTACATACGATTTCCTGTCTTTCTTTTGAGCAATGTCGTCCTTTCCCCATCTCTAGGTACCTCCCCTGATAATGAATGTTTTACAAATTACAGACATATGTACCTTTTTTCAAATTAAGTTATTAAAGTTATATTTAATTATTCAACAACGAAATATAATCATAAACAGAAAGAAAAAATGTTTCTTATTTACGTGGCATGTTCTTTTACTTTGGAATTGAAGCTGCTACAGGTTGCTGTCATGTCATGTAAATTTGGTATACATGCCATACTGAGTTCGTGGGTTTAACATTTTTGCCTTATTTCAATGATACTTTGCAATTTTAAATTCGTGCGAAGGTAGTGTGCCCACTGTACGTAATTTAAAACAAAAAAAAACGTTATTTTCAGACACGTTTTACCCGCTTGCTCGATACTCAACAAAAACGAAGATAAATTTGGCTGTTCTTTAAAACGACGGGTCTATTTATCCAATTAGCCTGCCTGATTTATTATCATTCACACCTAGAGCTAGTTAGTGGGACATACAGAGTGACCCATGGTTTTGCTTAACTTTAAAATTCATTCAAATGACTGTTTCGTCTGACCAAAATGCATAAAAATCGATTAAATAATCGAATATCGTGTTTGACCCCAGCTAGCCTCCCAATATTCCATTCTATGGGTCTAATTTTCAAACACTCTTACGCTTATTATGTTCGCTTTCACATAATCTTCATAGGTCTATTTCTTGAGATGAAAATTTCGTGATGCTCAATAACTTGATGTTTTCGCCCATTATGTAGCACCTTGACCACAAGTCTTTTATACTAAAATCTTGAGCTTTTGGTAACGAAAAACCACGGTTCTTTTTTGACATTGAAGGTTACGCGCATTTTTAAGGAAATATGGTCCGATGATACCGCCTGCCCATAGACCGCACCAAACTCAAACAAAGGTCAGGTGGTTTCAATTGTTAAACGAGTAAAATTTTTTATGCATTTACACCAAGATTTCTTTTTAGATTACGCCAAAATGTGCCATATGAGAGAAGCAAAACGGCGACTAATCGACTGTTCGCGACTATAAGCTAGTGTAGCATTATTCAAACAGAACAGCTTATATGCACTAGTCTGCGAATAAAAAATGATCTCAAATTGGACCGAAGCTAAGCGATTATTTTGTGTATAGTGCCAAATAAAATGGTCGAAGTTCGCGAACAACTTTTTTCCCTGAGCATTGATTTTGGAAATAAATCTCCATAATTTGTAAGGGTTGTTCAGCCGTAAGTTTATTCATGATGAAATGCCAATGGATACTGAACAGAAATGTCACATGGATATGACATTTGCCCTGCGTGTTACGCTTTAAAATCTGTAATTGAAAAAGTACCTTTTATTGGATCACAATCGGAGTACATTTAATATATTTGTTGAAGCCACTACTACAATCGTTTATCGATCTTTATTGGTATTCAACAGTTGAAAAGTCCTCCGTGCAAGTTAGGACTGTTGGAACCGTTTTTTGTATCGCACGTCGAAAAATGGGTCGACACCCTGCACTTTAGGCCAAACGCTGAGGATCAATTGAACCTCAAAATGAGCAATTTTGCTTATTAACACAACCGCCAAGAAGAGAATGTCATTCGGGGGCCTTTATTCAGCTTAAAAGCTTAATAACAAATATAAGGCTAGTACTCTAATGTTCATTTGCTGAGATCTTTGGTTAAGTTGAAGATGACTGCTGTTATCAATTAACTAGCCAATCTCACTAATTTTCTTCAAAAACGTGCGTACTCCAAGATAAAGCGGTTTCCAAGATAAAGCAAGAATCAGTGTTGCCAATGTCGAAATAGCATGTAATTCGAAGTGTAATCAACCGATGTAGCACTCGTGTAATGTTTTCTCTTATTGGTGAGAATCGATCATTGGGTTATAAATACATAGATCTCGCAGAACATAAGTGATGAGAGAAGCTTCGATTCGGGCTCTTCAAGGGATGAATGCCAGCCGTATTGGGTCTAAAGCCTAAATTTGTTCCAATTTCTTGAGGAGTCAAAAAGTATTTGCTGGATTGCAAGATTGATAAAACCTTGCCACTCGACTAATGGGATGCATATTGTTAGAGAATACCTTGCTTGGTAAGCCCGTATCGGAATCAGCTTAGAACTGATCTGACTTCCATCTGCCGGATATTTCTTAAATTCCCACAATCGGATGTTGAAATTCGTTGAACCACATGACTGGGTTATTTGAATACTGATCTTGAATCATTGGTTTTCTTGCGTCATCTAGTTGAGACATCAACGGAAGCCGGTCTTTCTTAAAGATTTATTGTTTAATAAAATGTATTCAAAAACGTGTGACCACATTTACATAAAATCAAAATATTTATTAAACAAAACAGAAAATTATGAAATATTTGTGGAAGAAAGCGTGTTCAATTAATCCGAGCAACCACTAGACACCATGTCGCATGCATCCGCACCGACCAAAAGCTAACCCAATCAAAGTATTTTGTCTCTATTTCGACACATAAACAAAGTGTTAATACGATTCTATAGAAACCTGTCTATCTTGCAGACATTTTCTATCCGTCAAAATCTAGTTTGTCGCTTTGCTAATTTTGAACACAACAAATCATAATCTAGAATAACACCCATAACCTGTTCGCACAACAACTGGTTTTTAGGCACAATACATCGAAGCCGAACAGCATATATACACCTAATAAATGTATATCGCTAGATCTAAGCAATTGATGAATTTTTTTTTGTGTTTCGCATGATTTTATCGGCCAGCAAACTGTTGAAATGAAAACACAAAACAGAAAACGGAACGGAAAGAAAAACAAAAATCGAAAAGCAATAAAATCCGAATGGGAAAACTCAGCTCCAGGGCCGGTTATACACATAATACACAATGTGGAACGTATGTGTTTGAATTGCAAACTGTACTGACTCATGCGAACGTTACCCCCCTCCCGCCACCTCTACTGCTCGGCGATTATAATGTGATTTATGATAAGAATGTGTTTTTTTTTTTATAATAATTTTCGAGTAAATATTTTATAGGTAAATAGTGATTGCTGGAGTAGGTACTCTACACGTACATATTGTACTTAACGGTGTAAGGAATCTGATAAATGAGGGTATCTGTAAAGCACACGAGTAGAGTAGGAGTACTGCGGAAATTATATGCGAATTCGTAAGATTTTGAATAATTATTGCGCGATGTTGTTAATGTTGAAAATGAGTAAATGAATGGAAAACGAAAATATTTTCCTCTGACGTCAGGGGGGAGGCGATTACAAATTGTAGTGATGTGTAGCATGTGAGCCGTTGGATAGTGATTGGCAGGGAATGTTTCTGAATTGGGGATTAGTCAGTGGATGTTTTTGTTTTCGGGAATTTTAGTATTTTTCGTGGAAAATTTGAAGGCGGAATCGATTGAATGGATTTGATGGCGATACTTTTTATTAGAATCGGAAAATGAATATATCATTTAAGGCATGTGTGCATCGTTTTCGCTCCCGGGTAGATACAAGCGATGGAACTTTGTGTTATTATTTTTTGCAGATCAAGGTCATACATACAGGCAGAACAATGGAACTGTTTTTAACCTGCCTACGGTCCTCGGGTCATTTTTGACCCATTTTGGGAAAAAAATTTTTTTTTCTCTACGACTACGTTTTTTAAGGACTTGATGTTTCTTGACTTTTACTAAAGTATTAAACTGAATATAATTAGCATAACATTTTAAATATTTAAATTATTAGACTACAAAACCTCGCAGCAAAAAAATATCAAATAGGTGATGGCACTAGTAGTCAGCCCTTTAACTTTTTGTTTTATGTTCATTTGGTCCTTAAAAATCCAATATTCAACTTTTGAATAAGGAATTTAGATTATTTGATTAGTGGAAATATGTAGTTTATATATTTTAGGCGTTCTTTAGTTCAGTTCCTACTTAAAAGAAATTATTTACAATATTAGTGAAAAAAAACGTGATTTTGGAATAGTCGGCCCCTCCAGATCCAGTTGTCAACCCCTTGAGTATCCAGTAGTCAGCCTCAATTAGGGGCCAGTTATAGCTATCATTGAAATGCGTCAGTGAAATAATAAAAGTGAATTTAAAGAAATTTTTTTATCACAATTAAGTATTCTTTTGAGTAAACAAAAATTCCATAACTCATTTCCTTCAATTTGATACCAAATAAAGCCAATATTGTTAACTTAATCTTCTCAAAATCTAAAATCAAAATTTTCAATGATGCATTTTAATGATAGCTATAAATGACCCCATTTGCTCTTTATTAACCATTGCGAAAAGTATCTAACAAGCCTTGGTCTCGGAAAAGCTTGAACTTGTGACCGTAAGTATTCCAGTATTACTGGCAGTGCTATGCTTTTCGATCTCATTTTGCACACATTTGGTGTAGTCGACTGCGCTTGGATTGAATGGATATAATCCACACTTTCGAAAAGCGTTTTTGATAGTTTCCGTTCTATCTGAACTATCCAAAGCCAATTTGAGGACCTCGCAAAAGTTAGTCTTTGTCACAGCTTTACCCCTATTTTCAGCACGGCCTTGCCATGTATGTACCATGTTCTTGTGTTCAGTTTTTAGGCCCTTGAATGCACCCACGTCAGCAGACTGTGTTATATGGGTGGTGTTGGGTAATAGTGAGTATAGTATGATACCGTTATTACGACAAAAGTCGCTAAGTTCCATAGTCAGGTGCGACTTGTGGCCGTCGACAAGGAACAATACCGGTCGTTTTATATTTTTTTCTCTAACTAAGTTGTCAAAACTATTGGCGACATATTCAAAAAATGTCTCCGACCGAATTTTGCCGAATTTTTGAAACACTTAAAGAAACTCTGCATCGCATTTAATAGTTTATCAGATGCCCTAAAAGACGGTGGTATCACTGCATCGATAGGTGTAATGACTAAAAAAATATTGACATTTAAAGTTTTTTATAGTAGTCAGAAACTCTAGAAAATGTCTTTTTCCTAGGTTTTGACCTATTTTTGTCGAACTTTTGAGACGCTTGTAAAAACTCTGTATCGCATTTAATAGCCTATAAGATGCCCTAAGAGATGGTGGTACCGCTGCATCGATAGGTGTAAGGACTAAAAAGATATTGACATTTAAAGTTTTTTATAGTAGTCAGCAACTCCAGAAAATGTCTTTTTCCTAGGTTTTGACCTATTTTTGTCGAACTTTTGAGACGCTTGTAAAAACTCTGTATCGCATTTAATAGCCTATAAGTTGCCCTAAAAGATGGTGTTACCTCTGCATCGATAGGTGTAATGACTAAAAAGATATTGACATTTAAAATTTTTTATAGTAGTCAGAAACTACAGAAAATGTCTTTTTCCTAAGTGTTGATCTACCCATTACGGTGGCAACATTTGTCCATCAGCACTGAAAACAAATAGGACCGTAATTGTCTCTTTATTATTCCCAAATGAAACCTTGTATAGGTTCTTCCAACTTTTAGGCGCCAAAACAATCCCTGTTTTGGGAGCCAGGCAGAAGGAAGTTTCGTCGCCATTAAAAATCCTCGAAACATCATCCAACACGTCTGCCGCATTGATTTCCTCCAAATATCCCTTCAAATCCCGGAACCACTTCCTGACCGACTCCTCTGTCACTATGGCCCGTCCTTTTGATAGTCCCTCTGGTGTTCTGAGGGACAATTCAGCGTGACGTTTTAAAAAGCCGTAGTACCACGACTTCCCAGGTAGCTCATCTTTAAAGGGGTTCTTGCGTTTGTCGTCACGAACTATTTTTTGCACAGTGTTTAAGAGGTCTGTGGGTTTCTGTGGAAAGCCACATTTTGCCAGATTAACGAGCCAGTTTACAAGAGTCTGTTCCTCCGCGGCCTTGAGAATTGTTTCAGGTCCCATTCTTCTGGGTTTCTCGATGACTCTACCATAAATTCGATCCTGCAACGTGGCTCTGGGAATCCCGAATTCCCGGCTTGCCTTTCTTATGGCCCAGTTTTCTTCACGAATTTTTTATAATGCTTCTAATAACGCATCTTACGAGTACTTGTGAAATTGTTTTTTAGTTTTTTGTATGATGTCTGCCATTTTTAAAGTCCTGTAATTTTAAATATTTTTGAAGCGCCTATGTCTCTCTAATACCGTTTTCCATCATTGATTCATATTTTAATTTTTCAAATCGTACGATAACACATTAAATTATCCTTGCGAATATGTTTACTCATTCATTTTACTAAGCTATAATCGATTCCTAAGTTTAAAAATAAACGGCTGACATTAGAAAGTCTTTCTTCTATAGTCATTTTACCTGAAAGTTTACAGGCGGCTAACCTTATGAGAATTGAAATAATTTTATCTCCTAAGGTCAGCCCCCCCTGTAGACAATTACTTAACAATATTTTATTTTTTTTTTTGTGAAAAAAGTGAAAAATGAACTAAATATGACCTATAAACTATCATACAATGCACTTACCTTCAATAGTTTTGTAATTTTAGCTCTTTTTCGAAAACACTTCCACTAATTTTTTTTTAACAAAAAGTCACACATCCGACACTTAAGAAAACTTGAACCAAACTGTAATTTAGCTACTGCATCGGCACAGAATTTTGCAGCTAGATAGAAGAACAGTTAGGCTCTTAGAAAAAAAAAAATCATGAAAAATTAATTAATTATTAAGCATTTACTATTTTGCTGAACTTTGTAGCGTAGTGGCCGACTACTGGCGGGGGCTGACCTTACATGCCATCACCTATCTAAAATAAACCATGAAAATAGAATACTGGGTCAAATTTGACCCGAAGCCCGTCCGCGTCAGTAAATTTGAGGACCGTAGGAAGGTTAAGAAACTAGGCATACCAGTCTTTTCACAAACTTTTTTACAAACTTTATTCAAAATTGCATTAATAGGTGATGTGTTGGCCTCTGACACCGATGTGACGAATTTGCAGTATTTGCAGTGTTTCCCATCGGCGGTGCTTTAATAAAACCTCCTGTTGTTTACTTATCTGCCGGAAGCTTTTCTAATTTCGCCGTTTATAGGTGGCAGCATCACGCGTAAAATATGCAAATGATTGAGAAAGCTTCGGTCCTGATCGTCCATGTGTTATTTAATAAAAGCTCTTTGAAATAGTACGTCAAAAATCTTTCACCTCTTTGAAAAATACAGAAGTGATCGTGGAAAGGTTAAACTCAGGTCAACAGATTATGTTATTTAAATTCAAAAACTTCAGAGCGAAAGATGCATTGGAGACTCAACTTTTTTTTTTTAGCTGTGTTAAAAAAGTAACGGGATTTTTGTAATTTCTCGGAATATATTTGAGCGATTTACATAATTTACGGTGTAATGTTTGAAAAATAGAAGTGCATTCCATTATAAAACGATTGTAAAGTATCCGATTAGTTATAAGCGGCTTGCGGGGATCTTTTTTTTAAATTTTTAATAATACTAGAGAGGAACGAGGCAGAAATACTTAAATTTATCATCAACGGCGGTGGGATACGGATGTGAGTGCTAAGGTTAAACCGTCCCAGTCCGCCAAATATTCGTAAATATTTTACCAAAAATCAGTTTATAGTGATACTCTGGCTGTCTTGTTCGCTGACTCTTATTCGATGGCTTTTCTGTCCTAAAAATTAAATATAAGTTTAGGGGCTTTTTTAAACAAGAATTGATGGGACTACAGCCACATGCTATCCCACAGCCTAATTGCTATCCCATAGGACGACTCCCAGAAGAATTCCGGAGATTGAAAGAAGAAGGTTTATAATATCTAACGTTAACTATTTTGGACGTTGATGACATGATGGCCTCGATCGTGCAACAAACAAGTCGTCGAACTCGTATTTCGCAGTGTTTCTCTTAAGCGGGATACTTACAAGACTGTAGTAAAGGGTTTTTCATAAGGATGGGTAGATGTTGAAATGGAATAAAACAAGCTGTGTGTGTGGTATGAATTTGAGCCATGGCATGTGTTATGTTCACCTTAAGAGCATCGGTCGATTGTGGCTTATTCACATAGACCTCCGACTTCAGAAAACCCCACAAGAAAAAGTTTAGCGGAGTCAAACCGCACAACCTTAGTGGCCAATTTAGTCAAATCTGCGAGAGATAACCTTACCTTCAAATCCTTCATGAAGAATGTCAGTCGTCGTGTCCGCTGTGGCACGTAACGTCGACCTGCTGGAACCATATGTCCTCTAGATCCATAAATTGGTCATTATCGTTCTGTAGCGCTCGTCATTGTATGGGCCAATGACCCCGCCAGCCCAAAATCCACACTAAACGGTAGCTTTTTGAGGATGCATATGGGATTGGTGTCGTCCCATATATGGCAATTTTGCTTGTTTACACAGCCATTCATCCAAAAATGCCCTTCGTCGCTAAAGATGATTTTTCGGCCAAATTGAGATCCTCTTCCAAACATTCCGAAGCCAAGTTAGTTGTTATGGTCATATGGTTTATATGAGCTGCTGGGTCAGGTGCAGCTTGTACGGATGTTGGCCCAAGTCCTGGCGCAAAATTCGCCCAGTTGAAGTCTGCAGAAAGCCGAGTTCTTGTATACGGCGAGGAATCGACTGTCTTAGGTTACGCTATAGACTTTCACGGACTGCGGCGATGTTTTCGGCCGATCTTGCTTTACTTCGATATACGTTGGTTGTTGATTACCGAACAGGTCGTCTCAAATTTGGGCACCAAGCGATGAAGAGTGAATTTTGTAGGGCCACCACGTCTACGGTAAAATGGGCGCAATGCGCCCAACATTTTGGTAGTAAGGTTTTATCATTTGGACGTACTGTTCAATCGCGTTACTTGCCATGATGATTTGGCATCAGTAACTGAATAATGAACAACAGATTTGACAGAATTCACCAAAATACAAGCCGCCAAAATCTACCCGCGCAAATTGAAAAACGGTTTCATTCAGTAGAAACAACTCATAATATTCCACGCTGAGCTTGTCCCACCAAGTACAGCGTGCGCCATCTCAAATGGGTCGATGTAAATTTCGAATAACTTCAACAATTCCAAACCGATTTTGGAAATTCGAAAACTTTTATTCAACTTAGACTTTTACAATTTATCTTGATTAATTTTTGAAAACAATATCAATTAAATGACCGTCTTTATTGCCGATGGAAAAATGGGCTCGTTTTCGCGCATTCTTCATGATATTTTCGAGCATTTCGGTCGAAATTTCTGCGATTTCCGCACGAATGTTTCTTTTGAGCTGTTCTATTGTCTTCGGGCCGTTAGCATACACCTTGCTTTTCGAGTATTCCCAAAGAAAAAAGTCTGGAGGAGTCAAATCCGGCGATCTCGGAGGCCAGTCAATATCGCCCTTTTTTGACACCAATCTTCCAGGGAACTTCTTACGTTCATTTTTTTGTTCGCAGTATGGCATGTCGCGCCGTCTTGTTGAAACCAAAAGTGAAATAAGCCTTTTTAACGCATTTCTGGGACCGCATAATGGGCCAACATCCACCGATATCGATCGCCATCCACTGTATCGCCAACCTTGAAAAATACGAAATATGAAATAATGATGGTTCAGCGCATACACCTGCCCAAACAGTAACTTTTTGATCATATAGGATTAGGATTCGTGAATAATGTAAGGATTTTCGGTGCCCCAGAAGCGACAATTTTGTTTATTAACTGAGCCAGAGAGCGTAAAATGTGCCTCATCGGTCATCAAAATTTTGAGAGAGAACGACATTTTGTGCGTCTGCCAAGCGCCGTGGCTCATCTTGTGCAAAATTCTTTAAAATTCTCCGCAAAGTGGTCCCACTGATGCCTAACTGCTGCAAACGGCGCCGATATGACAAACTTGGGTCTTCTTGAACACTGGCCTTCACAGACTGAATAGATGAGTTTCAACACCGTGGACGTGACCTATGTTGCTCACGAGGGCTTGCCACAGAACGAAATTGAAAAAAGATCGAGACCCAACGACGAATTGTATCTTTTTTGGGCGCGATATTTTGCATTATACGCACGTTGAGTTAGCACAATCGAGCGTTCATTTTTAACGAACGTTGAAACTATTTCCGCGCGTTCTTTTGGTGTGGAGCGATTCATGATTAAAATTATACTGAATTGACTTTTCCAAAATGCTATGACATATGGAAATCGGTTGACAATTGTTGAAGTTATTCGCTCGTGAGAAAGCGCCATCTGGCATCTGTCGGTTTTAACTCGTATGGAGCTTGATTTCCCTGCTTGTGGACCGTTTTCAAAACCTCCAAACGACTGTTTCGAAAGCGTCCAAAATCTGCAAGTTTTTTCTGCATTTGACATGGATGTTGATTCCGTGGTGCCTTTAATCCTGTGTCTCGAACTTTTTTACCTGACCAGGTTGCTTCTTGGTTTATGCACTGCTGGCGCCATTTTTTTGGAGAACGGTGGATTTGGGAAAGAAAAAAAAATTGCAAATAAAAACATAAACTGTTAATCGTGCGTTTTATTACCACCACTATACTTCCATGTCTACGTGAAATGTCATATGTCAAATGTAACCTCCCCAAGTATAACAGAAAATGAGTTGCTGTCAGTTTTCATCTTTGACTAAAATGTGTTAAGCCAATTACCCTCCCTTTCTTAAAGCTTCTGGGACAATTACCGATTAAAGACTATTTATTCGATGTTTGACATTATTCCATTATTTGTGATCAACAAAACATGCTCATATTTACCTACATATGGTACATATGTACCTAGTCAAGTCATAAATACTGGTACACAACCGAACGCACTCATTACGAATGCAACACTGGGCGCATCCATTTCGTATTGATTGCTATTTGACAGTTGACATTTATGCTTCATTGCGACGTAAAAAGTTTTTGACATCAATTGTTTGGGGGGACATCGAAAATCGTATTGTTGTAGTTGGCTTACTAAAAAACAACATGGAAAAAGGCGATATCTTTAGGACGTTGCGACCGCTTGAAATCAGTCGCAATTTTGTGTATCGTGCTGTGAAGTTGTTTGAAAATACTGGTGGAGTACGAGACCGTCAAAGATCCGGCCGTCCGCGCACTGTGAGAACTCCAAATTCGATCAAAGCCGTGAAGAAACGAATCGACAGAAAAACGCTGCGAAAACAGAAAATCTTGTCGCGGGAAATGCAAATTTGGCAAAAATTCATCTCTCCCATTATCAAAGAAGGTTTGGGACTCAGCGCGTACAAGCGACACACTGGACACCTGCTCACGGCCGTATTGAAGGAAAAACGCAAGCGAAAATCGAAAGCGTTACGCAGCCGGTGCGCGAAGAACGTTCACAGACAAGTACTGTTTACTGACAAGAAAATCTTCAGCGTAGAAGAAGCATAAGAAGAAGAAGCTCGGTCATCCAGAGAAGCATCCCAACTCATCCCGAGGGTTCAAAGGGGCCACCATCTCGCGTCTGTAATGGTATGGTGGGGAGTGAGCTACGATGGCGTTACCAAGCTCCATTTTTGCGAGAAAGGAGTGAAAACATCGGCCAAAGTCTGTAGATCGACCGTCTTGGAACCCATTGTGAAGCTTCTCAACAAATCAATATTCGCCAACAAGCGGTGGACTTTCCAGCAAGACTCTACTCCAGCCCACAAAGCAAAAGCGACTCAACTGTGGGTCAAAAACAACGTTCCGGGCTTCATATCAACGGATGATTGGTCAGCTGGTAGTACAGACCTCAACCCGTTGGATTACAAGTTGTGGTCCGTATTAGAGGGCATGGCTTGCTCTACTCGACACCCAAATATTGAGTCGTTGAAGCGAGCCCTTGTCCGTGCAGTGGACAATTTCCCCATGCATGAAGTGCGTCTCGCGATCGATGAGTGGCCAGATCGCCTCAAGTCGTGCTGGAAGGCAATGGAAGTCATTTCGAATAAGTTGTTCTAAGATTTGTAGCCATTGAATAACCCCAAGGAATTTTTTTTTAAAATATTAATTCGCTTTTATTTGGCGTCGATTTTTCTGTGTACCAGTATTTATGTATGACTTGACTAGGTATAATGACCTAATTCTATATAAATATCTGATCAAACCACTTGCTTTCGTAGTTCCCCATAGATCAACTACGTCAAACAATGGAAATGATAACTTTATGATGGATTTATCGAAACAACCTCTGTCTCTAATCAGTTGGAATCTCCCTCCCCGAAAGTCTGCTTGATTTTTTCCCCGAATTTATTTAATCGAACACTCTCAAGATTAGATATCTCCTGATTCATTCCTACCTATCGCGGCCCTGGAACTGATTACACAACTAGAATTTCGCATAAAGTCACTATTCGGAGATACATATTCCCTTATCGAAATTACTGCGAAGCACTTAACGAAACCGACGAAAAGATATATATATGGATCTATATATTTAAAAAATATTTTCCCATTCTTCCTGGAAGGCAACATTCGTTTTCAGTGAATTCCATATTAAGACGCTGACGATGATATGAGAACAAGTACAACTCTACCAACTTTATTTCACGTCTTATCTGCGTTTAAATGTTTATTCCCATCCCCATGTGTGTGCGACTATAAACATATTTAATTTAAATTATTCATACGATTATGATAAGAGAATCCAGTGCGACGAATGGGGGCAGGGGGAAGGGTGCGAGGAGATAGAGACCGTCTATTTCTGGGATTCGCTGCACTGGAGAACTGTGGTTTGATGGGTTTCTTTGTTTTTTTGCCAGGAAATAATTGTTTTCCCTCTTTTACTTGTCGAAAAGTATCGACGGTTATGTTCAAATGAGTGACTTGTTGCTGGGATATCTGGACGCCTTCATATTATGACTCGACTCGAGTGTCTGAGCTTGTAGTCGTGTAGCGCGACGCTAGATGGCAGATAATTTTATTGTTTTTCTGATAGTAAAACTGAACTAGTTGTCAGTCAATGATGTTCTATTTACACGAGTGTGTACAAGATGAGTGATAAAAAGGCAAGGAAAGCTTAATCGTCGAAAGGCAACTTTGTACTGTCATAAAGCAACTTTGTTGTTGTGTGATGAGACAAATCATCTGATTGGGTGAAGTGAACGGAAAAGTTACGTAAGCTGCCCATAGGTCATGTTGACAGCTTGTGTGGAAATTTCATTACTGCAGGGGTCTTGATAAGTAATAAATACTTTCGAGGACGACGTAGATTAGAAAGATATGCGTTAAACTTCATACGACCTTTCTTTGTTTTTTTTTTTTTTTTTTTGTTTTAAATTATTACCGAGATAGTGGTATACCGGTAATCCAGTTTGAAATATTGTACTAGGCAAAGGTCGAGTTTATACGGGCTCAAGTGTCATATTGTTGAGTAGGTTCGGTACAACCAAGTAAAAGTCAAATACCAACGAAGCGTAATAGTTGTTTGTGACCTCATACCGCTAAGTAACATTTCTCTACAATAATCTGCTTGAGTCAGCCTACAAATATGCATTATCTCGCCAACTATGCGCAACATTCACAACTGCCTAATGACTATATACGAGTTTAACGTTTCTACACTCAATTTCTCAGTATGACAATCATCAACGCACCAGGGTAGTAGCAATGTATCTACTTGGCCGGCGCATTAGGTCATTTTTTCCCGTGAGAGGTTATTAGTTTCCACTGATGACGCGTCATAGTCCATACGTCATCCGAGGTATCCACGTCGTATACGTAACATTCACCTCTGCCATTCCAATCCGTTCGGATCACAATTAAAAATCCAATTAAGACTGGCATCTTCGACAATCAGAGATATGACAAGTCACGACGTTAACAATCAAATACTTTCCATGCCAATCCGAGTCATAAAAGCCATCAAACCTGTTCAGGAAGAAACGCTTTCGATTTGAATTAAGTAAAAAAACTTGAAAATCGTCATCCCATCATGATTCCATAAATACGAATGCGGAGTTAATCAATAATTTAAACAGAAATATAAATTTAAAAGCCGTTGTCATACTCTTGCCCCAGAGGTGGCAGTTTAAATGAGTTGCACATCTACCCAATAGTAATGGAATGCTCAGTGCGAAGTGTGTTAGGCGGTAATGTGAAACGTACGTCTAAATACATATTTATGAACGTCTATATACGTTGACGTTTGTTGTAAAGATTGCATCATCGTCGTGCTACACCCAAGCAAAGGCAATTCCAACAGTTTAAAAATACGTCAGCCTCTCACTAACAGCATCTCGAATCATCACGCGCCGCCATAGGTATGGGTATACCCGTAACGTTCAAGTATCTCGAGGCTCGGAGGTGTTTAGATGAAAACCAAAGGTCGTTTGTAATTTCTGTTTTCGTTTTGTTTTCCTCCTTTGCAGGCAAGGAAATCCGATTGGCTTGGGTGCCGTAGCCACAGACAGTGTTGTGCAAGTGACCAATCACGAAGTATGATACGTAATCCGGTCAATATAGCAGTGAAGCTATTCATAACGTTTCATGTACATGTTTATCCGAAACTTATTCATTGGAATAGCTTGTGTGGGCCGATCATAATGGCGATGAGAGCGACTATCGCGCACAGATTCAAACATGAATGAATTCCTATTCATTCTGCGATTTCTTTTGCTGTTTTTGTTTTGTTTATGGGCTCTAGCCAGGCTAGTTGGCAGAGATTAACTTCTCTCGAATCACTTGATATCCAATTAATGTTTGTCGTGTTTGCTTTACGATTTTGCTGATTAATGTTTCGCCATTGAATCGCTTTGGGATCTCCTCTACAAATGTGACTTCAGTCGATATTGTCTGTTGTTCACCGGAAATTTGGATGGAATCACGTAATAGTCATGGGGACTTTGTGCTGTATTGTGGTCTTGTTCGAGCGAATGTAGAATAGTTTGGGTTTCGTCTCACAACAGGGTATTCCCGTCATGACACCATTTAGACTGTCTTTTCCCTTTTGCACGTAGTAATGAGAATATTTTTTTTATTTCCAGATGACCCGGGCGGCAAAAAGGCAAGCGAAATGGATGACTCGAAGCAACTAGCCATATCCAAAAAGCAACAATCACAAACGCACTATAAAACCACCGTCAATACAAATAACCATTTATCTAACAGCGCTGCGGTTACGAACAGCAGCAAAAAGAACAACAATACGGGTCAACAGAATCACAAACAACAGACCACAACAGTCAGCAACGGTGAAAAACAAGCGAATATCACCAGTAGCACTACCAGGACCACCACAACCACCGTAACATCAAAGCCATCCTCGCCATCATTGGCAACACCTTCAGCTGGAACACCAGCACCACCACCAACCACTACTACTGCTGCAGTCGCCCATCGTACCGACAAGAATAGTCCCAACACCAAGATGACCCTATGCGAAACGAATAAACTATCATCGGAACTTATCAGCAGCAGTAGCAGCACCACCAATAGTGATAATAGTAATTTAAGTACCAACAACAACAATACGACAACAACAAATAACAACAACAAGACCCTAACAAACGATTCATCAACAATGTCCACAACAGCATGGAACAACCTTAAGTACCTGCATAAGAAATTTAAGCGCATCGCTAGCGCAAGCACTTACAACCACGGGCACAACGAAGCTTCCGACAAACGTGTGGGATCATCATCGATATCATCCTCGTCATCGTCGCCGACATCAACGTCCCCAATATCCGAATCACCGCCAATCGGTGTGGTATTGAATGGAAATGCTACCACCGATAATCGAGTATCACCGCTGACCAATGGTCATTCGTCAGCTTTAGCAGCAGCATATGCTGCAAGCAGTGCCAACGATAGTAAGAAGAAAACAAACGACAACAACAACAGTAGCAGTAATCTAAGCAACAGTGATTTAGTCCTAAGTAATAGTAGTAGTAGCAGTGTTGGACAAGTCCAGAGGACAGTGTCTAGTATTAGCCCAGCGCCACAATCCCAGAGATTAAAAGTAGTGCAATCACTACAGCAGCAGACGCCGTCGACTACTTCCAGTGGCGGTAGTAATAGCGATTCGGCGGGACAGCAATTATCGCGTCATGTATGCCCGTATTGCAATTTAAGCTGTACAAAGCCATCCGTACTACAGAAACATATCCGTGCACACACAAATGAACGACCATATCCCTGTGCTATATGCGGTTTTGCATTCAAGACGAAGAGCAACTATTTCAAGCATTGCAGGTGAGGTTCGACGCGATCCAGGAAGCTTATAGGTTTTACTTATCGGTTTGGTTCGTATTACAGATCAAGATCGCATGCGTTACGGGCTGGTGTTGAGCCACCCGCAGATGCTGACGAAGGCTCGATGGGTGCTTCAGATCAGGAACAAGATCTGGAGATGAGCAATAGCAGTTCCGATGTGGTAAGTCTTGGCTGAAGATTTACTTTCGTTCATTTTCTTACAATTTGTTTCTAATTTCTAGATAAGTCGTACAACGTCCCCACTTGATGAGCGAACATCTTCGCCGGCTATTCTGGCAGCCCAACAACAATCGTTGTCAACTTCGAAGAGTTTTATTCAACCGTCGCCAGCAGCTTCCCCAGCCAACGCCAACCTACAGTCAGCAGCTATAACCACCGTTTCACAACAGAAATATTCCAACGATAAGCCCTATAAACCAAAGTTCCACAATGCTGCCTTCTATAAGCAGCTACAACAACAACAGCATCAGCAACAACAGCAAGATGAAGCATCTGCTTCGAATGCCAAACAGCAACTGCAACAACAACAGCAGCAGCAACAACAACAACTTCAGCAACAGCAACACCATCATCAGTTACAGCAGCAACAACAGTTACAACAGCAACAGCATCAACACCATCACCATCAGCAACAGCCACCCCAGTCTGTTCCGCTCCAACACGTAAATAACGCCACCAAAGTGACTAACCATCATCTCATTCATATGCCAGCACCACTGCCACTTCCGCCACATGTTTCCCCAACCGCTGGCTATTACGTAAATCCGAATCTACCACCCCACGCACAGTTCTACACTGCGCAACACCAGCCGTCGCCGTACATCCTCGCGACGTCAGGTAGCCAACGAGACATGTTGTCGTTGTCATTACCCCCGGCTCACTATCAACAGCAATACCAGTTGCAACAACATTCCACTCTGATGGCACCAACAATGCATGTCGGCAGCAGTGTTGGTGGTGGTAGTGGCGGTGTTAATGCAACCACCATGCCCAGTCAATCATCAACCCACCGTAGTTTCCAACATCAATCGGCGACAGTGTTATCGTCATCATCATCATCGTCGTCACAAAGTCTGGCTGCGTCCGGTGGTGGTGGCAATAGTGGACTAGCGCACTCGTCACATGTGCAACAAGTGGCCCCTAGTAATAGTAGTAGTGGCAAGGATTCCTCATCCACTTCGTCATCAACGACTAGTGGTTCGGGCGGTGGAACAATTTTCACTGGCGGCCATCAAGTGGTGAGTCAATACAAATCCAACGATTCAAAATACAAATACAAAAATGTCCTTTCTCTTCCCCTGTCAAATAGAATGTCGAGCTCGTGCAGGAACACATCTCCAAGCTAATATCGCAGAATGAGGCAATTGTTGAGAACAAGGAACTGCTACTTCAGAAAAAGTACCCGAAGGCCCTCAATCGGTCTCGGAGCTTCACGAATGCTAATAATTCCAGTTCTACAGCGAATAGCAACACAAGTGGCAGTCTAGCCTCTACTTCGGCATTGCCATCTGGTGAAAGTACCAGCACACGATTAGCACAGGCCATTGCACACAAGCAACAAATGCAGCAGCAACAACAGCTTCAACAGCAGCAACAACAGCTTCAACAACAGCAACAACATCAGATCCAGCAGCAGCAACACTTTTTGAGAAACCTTGGCGAGGAAGCCATTCGGATAGCGGCGAATACTTACAACCCGCTCAACGGTATGTCTAAGAATCTGCACAAACCGACTGTGGTGAGCACCATGATACCGGCTGGAGTGCCGCAACATCAGCAAGCGCCTCCGCCGTCTGCTCCGGTTCAGCAACAACATCGAGTGCAAATGCTCGCCATATCAACACCAGCTCCAACTCCGTCACCTTCGCAAGCCACAATGCAGCAGCAGCATATTTCGAAGGAAATTCCTCAACCCGCACTCAATGTGCCACTAAACCTGTCTAAGGTGTCCGATCCACCCTCTTCTGCCAACGAGTCCAGGAAACGCCTCTCGATTGAATCGCAATCATCAGCGTCAGCTCCTCCGACTGATAATGTGATAACTAGCAGCACGAGTAGCGGCAAGAGTCCGGCGATGCATCCTCAGAATCCAAGCAACTCAATCATCAAGAATCTTCTATTAAACGCTAGAGGACTTGCTGTTCCAACTGGAGAAGGCGAAGACGCTGTATACATTTGCCCCCTCTGCGCTCTTGAGTTTCGAACTGCTGACGATTTGAAGGTCCACAACAGCTCCTATTGCCAAGGAACACCGACGAGTGCTCCAATAAGTCCGGCTTCGTCTCCTTCCGGTCAGTACTTCCGTTCCGACCTGAACAATCCGAATTCATTGGCCAAACTGGCCAAGTCGTCGCTGTTCTACTCCAGAAACCCCTTGTCGTTGGTCAAACTGGCCTGGTCTCAGTTGAAAACTAAGCCCAGCACACTAGTGCTGAACCAACTAAGTGCTTCAACAAATGCTTGTCTGGAAACAGCCTCAACATCGGGCGCTGCATCTGTCTCAAGCTCATCGACGCCAACGTCGTCTTCGACACCATCCTCGGTTTCGATTTCTGTGCCAACCCCGATGCCATTGCAAGAGATCGTCACGAACAATCGATTCATCGATGCTCCCTTGCCTTCACCAGGACCCCTCTTAGGCAAGACACCTCTCGTCGACTCGTACAACAACAGCGAGAGGAAATCGGAAGAGATAGTTATCCGGAAAGTCCACGACGATCATCCGTCATCGTTTCGCCCAGTCACCAAACGACTTAAATACGAAAAGGAATACCAATTGGAGCCTTCAACCAGCTATCAATCAGTTACAAAGCCCGTCGAAGTCATAGAGAAGAAAGAAAAACGTTACATGTCCTCCGGAGGCTGCATGATTCCCATCTCCGAGTGTCCTGACATCGAAATGAGCCCGAAGATGATACGAACTCCCCTGTTATCCGGTGGCAGTTTCCAAGAAGTCTCTCCAAAGCCGAAGGATTCGAACCGGCCGTCGGGAACACCGAAAATGATGATACCTATCACACCACTAACGCCAAGCTTACCGCAAAGCCTACAAATGTCCGGCCCGACGCATTTTCAATTTCCGCCAATCAACTCAATCACTGCATTCAACCCACTCACATTGTCGATTCTTCAGCAAAGCGGCGGAGACAAGGCGATTCCCTATGTCCCGGGAATTCCCGGCCCTAACTGCCTGACACCTCAGCTCCCGCCGCCACCGCAGCAATTGCAAGTGCCAACCCAGTCGCGAAATCCGAGTCCGCTTCGACAGAAGATCACTAGTCCGGTTGAGCTGTCGGTGTTTCCTTCCAAACCGAAATCGTCACTACTCGAGGTCGACGGAAGGAATCTATCCCCTTTTGGCGGAGTTAGTAACCTGCCCAGTGAGTTCAACCGTGTTCCACCGCCGTCTGCCTTAAGAGCCACTCGATGGCCTTCTCAGGCGCAAATCATCCTGGAGACTCCCAAGAAACCATTCAACTTTCTTCGAATGGCAGACAATGTGAGCCCGCGGAAGGTCAGCAAACCTCCAGAAAGTGATAGTTCGCCGCCGGATAATGAAAGCACGCCTGCTCTTAGGCCACAGGACACAATGACACCATTGCATGTCGAGGTTTCCAATCCATATCGTCGCAGTACTGAGTCAGGTACAGATTCCAGTGCTGAATCTATTGACGAGAGATCATCACTATCCAAGCGCTCTAAGTTTTTACGGCCGACAAGTCTCCCGCTCAAGCCAGGCACTTTTACTCCGAAACGCCACCATGGAATCACTCCGACTGCAAACACCCTACCACTCATATCGCCCGAGACACCACGGCCGTCAAAAGCCTGCGTCCAGCTCTACCTAAACGGACACGCCTACACCTATCTGGGACTTAAGTGCAGCACCAAAATGTTCTATTGCACGGTGAATTGCCCACAGCCCTCCTATGTAGCTAACCTGCATCAACTCTCGATGTACAGCGTGTGGCAGGTCTGCGCGGAAAACAATCCACATCCGATGGGCTTTAAACCAAAAACAGTAATGGCGCTATACGACGCCCGTCAAAAGTCATGTGCCTTCACTATGGCTGGCTTGAAATCCACCTATATCACGACACATTCCCAGAATTCGGTGATGACACCGTTCGAGAACAATATGGGCCAGTTCTATCACCACCAACTGAAGGCGATTCCGATCTCCTCGGAGGAAAAACAATCGAAGACGTCTGAATCCGGGTCCGACAAAGACCACGCGACTGGTCAACAAATGCTAATTGGAGGCTACGAATCGCATGAAGACTACACATACATACGGGGACGTGGCAGGGGACGGTTTGTGTGTCGAGAATGTGGGATTCGATGTAAGAAACCATCGATGCTGAAGAAACATTTCCGAACCCATACCGACGTGCGGCCGTACACCTGCAAGAACTGTAACTTTAGGTAAGTTGCCATGTGGCAAATCCAGTGGCTTTCCTAACGTGTTTGTTCTTCCCTCGCAGCTTTAAGACGAAAGGCAACCTCACCAAGCACATGCAGTCGAAGACGCACTTCAAGAAATGCAGGGAACTCGGTATCAATCCCGGCCCTGGAGACCACGGAGAATTCACTGACCAAGACTACGAATACGATCAGCAATCTCAGACATCCGGGGGCGGTCGCACTTCCTCCGTGCCCGGCGAGTCGGATTCCGAGGATTTCAGTGACAACGGCACGGAAAGCAGTGGTGAGTTTCACGGTCTTTCTCAATCATTAACTTTGTTCTGATCGCATTTTCTCTTTTCTTATAGATACTGACGAGTCCAAGTCACGTATACAGGAGCACGAAGCTGCCCATTGCCTTCTATCGCTCTCGATGACACCGCCAATCGTCAGCAGTGTGTCTCCTAAGGATTCCTACACATATCAGCAAACCGACAGCCAGATGCCGCAGCAGCAACAGCAACAGGTGATGCGTCGAGTAGTATCCTTCACCTCTCCCAAACCGCCATTTGATTATCAGAAACAAGAGCAGTACTACTCCAATCCAGAGGAGTCGAAACCGAAACTTCCGCGTAGCTATGATCAGAGCGCTATGCTCCCAATCGATCTGACCAAACCACGTTCGCAAGAGCAACCTCTCGAGGTGAAGATGAAATCAACGCCTCCGCCCCAAGTACAAGCACCCCCCATGGCCAAGCTCAGTGATATAATTGGAACCATGAGCACGGAGTCGATGTTCATGAAGTCCTTAATAAACGTTACAGATCGAGTCCGTTTGGCAACCGAGAGTTCCGGAGCCAGACTCGAAAACAGTGCTCTGCACCACGCTTATTTAACCGAACAAGCCTTGCATTACACCAAAATTAAACAGAGCCAAATGTCCAAGAGCTCTATAGAAATGGCCTCTGGATCGAGTAGCATCTACACCAACACAAATGCTCACGGTTCCAACCTCCTCGCTGTCAGTTCCTTTGCCGGAACCGTCCCAACAAGCCAAATCACCAAAGCAATCGAGCCCATAACTCCAACTACTGTTAGCGAAGAGCCACCAAAGTTTCCCGAACCCCCCAAATCCGAGTCGTCGGAATCCAGTCAATCAGCTAAGGAACCGACCAAGTCCAAAACTAACCTTAATGCCAAAACAGTTGCCACAGAGTTCTTAAAAATGATCAGCCAAAAGTCAAAGCCGACGTCAGCGTCATCGACGAAGCCTGACGAAAGCGGCGACGAAAGTCTATCGGATTACGAGCCATCTACAACAGATTCGGCCGCGACACCGAAACCCGCAACATCTCAGTCGCTGATTAGTGCCACCGCATCGACTGCTCCAGATTTTGCAACAGTTCCCGCTCGAACTGTGATCGTTGGTGAAGATGGCTTCAAGAGTTCCTCGAACGAAATACAACCGCTCTACCCACGCGGTCCAATTCCGAGCGACAGTCGGCCCGTGTGTTCGATTTGTTCAAAGACTTTCCAAAAACAACATCAACTCGTGCTTCATATGAATATCCATTACATGGAACGGAAGTTTAAATGCGAGCCGTGTGCAATCAGTTTCCGCACACAGGGTCATCTGCAGAAGCATGAACGTTCCGAGGGCCACAAAACCAAAATTATGATGACTTCTACGTTCGGTGTTCCGACCACATCCAATCCGAGGCCATTCGAATGTACTGATTGTAAAATTGCCTTCCGGATTCACGGTCACCTAGCGAAGCATTTACGCTCGAAGACGCATGTGCAGAAACTCGAGTGCCTTCAGAAGCTTCCGTTCGGAACGTATGCCGAGATCGAACGAGCCGGCATCAGTCTGACCGAAATCGATACGAGTGATTGCGACAATTCTCTGATTAGTCTTAAGGTGCTTGCTCAGAAACTCATCGATCCGGCTAAATTGGGGACGTATACGACGCCGTCGGGGATGCAAGATGCTTCTAACTCAAATCCGAATGGCGATAGTGGCAGTGAAGATGGATATGATGGACAGAATTCAGCGGATGATGGAATGAAAGCGGATGAGGGTTCGTGTTCAACGAAATCGGGATCGAGTGATCAGGGCGTGAAGCGGCGAATGCAGACAGTGAGTGGAGGTAGTGATGAGGAACAGCAAGAAAATGTTGTGCCTGAGAAACGACCACGAGCGTTGAGCGACGTGTCGTTGAATTGAGGAATAAATGTACGTTATATTGGTGTAGTATAAGGAATGAGGAGAGAAGAACATGTAAAATGCCATGCTGACCAATTCAGCAAACGCTGAATAAGAAGAAAACTAGTTTTCTTGTGAGAAATTGCTACCGTTTTACAAAATGAATATTATGTTTTCAATTCAGCTCGAAAATATACAAGAAAAAGTATTTGGAATGAGAGCTGTCATGTTTTTCAACAGTCAATACTCTTAACAGTCGTTAAGACGCAAAAGATGATTAAGTGGCTACCATATCGTTGAATCCAAAATGGCTAGTTCAGTATATTCAAAGAGCGCTTATTTTAATTCAGCTCATATACAGCAGCTTAAACAGATGTTATACGATTATATGAGCCGTGCGAGGAACATAGAAAGGAGAAAATATGGCATCTGGCAAGGGTGGAAAAACCCCTATGTTATTTTATCAAATTCAGCAAGAGCTGAATAAGAAGAAAATACTTTATTTAGTGAAAAACGATTCGACTAACGCATGAAAAGAAACTATCTTTCAATTCAGCTCATAAAAATCGACGAATTTTCACGTTCAACCAATTCAGCATGCTTGCATTCGGTGTTATAAACCAGATTAGGACAGAATTATGTGCCAAATTTTTTTTTATTTTTGTATAGTTTACTACCAGTCGAAACCGGTATTTTCTTTAATTTTTAACTTGAATCCCTAATTTTAAGATCACGCGCTGTGACTCTGTTCGGCTTAGCCTAATTTTTCTTATTTTTTTTTTAGTTTTTTAGTTTAATCGATGAAACAAAAATGGAAAGAAAATAATATTTTGTATGAGCTTTAGTTTGTATTAGCTATAACGTTATCACTTGAGTTCCATAGTTGCTTGTTACCCTTCTTGTTGTTGTTGTTTATTATTATAGTTAGTCGTATAGTTAAGACAACGTCATTGTTGTTGTATCAATCTACTACTGTTCAACCTATACATATGCAAACGTATGTTTTAGTTTAGTTTAATCGCGAGACTACGAGACTCTTTCAATTAATTTGTTTATTTTTTTTTTTTTTGTTTTTTTTAATCCGTTGACTATTATACTGCGATTTCCTTTTATTGATATACAATATATTCTTGTTCAAGAAGAGACTTAGTGATATTAACGTAAACATTTAGAAAGCGACGAGAACCAATATTTCTTCTCGTTTTTCGATTTTTTTTTAATTTTTCTTTTATTTTTTCATTCGTTGGATCTAAAGGAAAATAATGGAAACAAAAGAAAACTGTATAATATCGTACGATATCGTAGCATGTAAAGCATAGACTTAAGTTATCGTAAATGTAAATAGTGCATTGAGAGCAAAAGAGAAATAAATCTTTTAACAACAATCCCCCTTTATCTTTGTAGGTTAAAAAAGTGATTTTAATCTCATATTTGTATTTTGTAATATATACAAACACTAATATATGTATACATCTACCTTTATATATCTATCTATCTATATATATATATATATATATATATACATTTTAAGGATATAATTCAAGTCTAGAGAAGAGAATTATGAAACATTTAAAAAGAGTTTTAAAAAAGTGAAAGAAACAAATATAAAAAAACACGGATAAATAAACATTTTATCGATATATTAATGCGTGGTCTTTTTATTATGGCGCGAAGTGTGCTTTCATAGGCTTCGATGGTTGTCTGAATCATGTCATTCGAGTTCGAAAACGGAAATGATCTAGCAACATTTATCCAATTTGTGGTTCCGAAAATAACATTTGAATTAATCACATTTATGATTCACATTTTGATCAAATTTTTATTTGAGTAAATTGTATAGATCTTGCCATTATGAATGGAATATAATTTGAAGCAAATGTCCTCCACACGAGTGGTTGCCGGACTTGATTCTGATAATGTAATTTTCGATGACTTTTTAACACATGTCGGATAATAACTTCGCCATCACTTGATAAATAGTCAAGAGTTTGAGGATTGTGTGCATAAACACGACCTTTTGCATAATCACACAAAAAGAAATCCAACGGCGACAGTGTGAGGTGTGGCACTGTCCGATTGAAGCCATATGTCTTCCACATATACATATAATATCTATCATCGATTTGAGGCCAAAAAAGAGAGGTCCAAATGCTGTTCCCGACGTGAAATCGATAGATTCGGAGCTTCTTCAATACTGTCACCAACGGCAGCAATATTTTCTGTATGTAAAGAATTTTTCAAATGTCGCGGGTAGATTTTGGCGGTCTGTGGCGGATATGTTGCTTTGGTGCATCTGTCAAATCTGTTATTTATTGTTCAGTTACTGATACCAAATCACCACGACAAGTGACACAATTGAATAGCAAGTTCAAATGATAAAACTTTATTATCAAAGTTGCGCCTTCACAATTGACTATTCATCGTTTGGTGGCCAAATTTGACACGACCGGTTCGGTAATCAATCAGCCAATACTCGTACGTCAAACGAACGCCAGATCGGCCGAGAACATTGCCGCGGTCTATGACAGTGTATAGCAAAACCCGAGGCAGTCGATTCCTTGCCGTCCACAAGAACTCGGCCTTTCGCAGACTTCTGCCCGTATCACCGTTCGCGAATCGCGAGTCGAACGTTTGCCAGCCGTCCAAATCCCAAGCGAACTAAGCTGATGGAGGTATCACGGTTCGCGAATCTCTTCGCCTGAAATTCACCCGAATTCACTCGCTGACAAGTGACTGACTGTTGTGGCTAGTGTTAAAAAATATTGTGCATTTGAAAATAGAAATACGGAATAAGCAAACTGATAAGTAAAGTTTAATTTTTTTTTAAATGAAAGCAGTTCAGCTCGCTCGCAAATATTTCCCAATATTCCTTGTGTTTTTGTTTGGAAGATCCGAACGCCCCTATACCCTTGGCAATGTCTGGATTGAAGTTGCACCAGCTGGCCGAACTGGTGACTGTTGGTTTTCTTCCAACTTGAAAAAGAGAAAATTAAACGCCAGTCCCTTTGAAATTCATGCATTTTATTTGTTATTACTTACATTTTCCTATTCGTCATTGCTACACGTTTTTCTTCTGAATGTAGCTAACATTCGTCCCCCAGTCACCAACTTTTTGTCTTCGACTTAATTTGACATAAGAAACAGAAATTCAGTCGAACGTTCGCCAAATCACAGCGGTAAAATCGCAGTTCGCCGTAATTGTGACATTTGAGTCGAAACTCATCTGCGCGACCCGCGACCGTCAACGGTGATATGAATTTGTGTGGTTCAACTCATTTTTCGTTCGACTCGCAAACGGAGATACGGGCATTCAGCTTGGCGAATTTCGCGTCGAGTCTTGTGCCTACACCTGCATAAGATCCAACTGGCCAAGGAGCTCAAAGTTAATAACCATATAAACCACACTGTTTGTTCGCGTTTGAAAGACGATCGCCAATTTCGCCTTAAAAATATTCTTTAGCGACGAGGTGCTAAAGGATGAATGGCTGTGTTAACAAGCAAAATTGCCATATATGGGACGACACCAACGTCCCACACGAGATACACCAGATGACAATGCATGCTAAAGTTTGGTGTGGATTTTGGGCTAGCGCGGCGGGGTTGTTAGTCCATACTTTTTTGAAAACGACGTTGGTGAGGCGGTTACCTTCAATGGCAAGCGCTACATAACGATGATAACTAATTTCTTATGCTCCAAAGTGAGCCGTTTGGACCTAAATGACATGTTGTCCCAGCAGGCCAGCGCTACGTGCAACACAGCGGACGCCACGATTGACATTCTGCATGAACGTCGCACAGACGACGTAAATTGGATCTATGCGGCCAAGAAGCCGAGGTGAGCACTTGAACGATATTATATTCTATACATAATGGCATACATGGGCCTTTCAAATAAAATAGAATTTTGTCAATACCTCACACACAGCTTGTTTTATTCCCTTTTAACATCTACCCGCCCTTATTGAAAAACCCTTTACATTTCGAAAATGTCTGTCGCCTTAAGACTTCTGTAACAGAGCTAGCCTCTTCATTTTTTCTTACAGTATACACGTATTGCACGAACCGAACCTACTACAAAATCACTACTTTTATAGTTAAGTTAATCTCTAGCTACAAGTTATGAAAGACTATTCGAAATTACCATCAGGAACCTGAGAATCAAGGCGGACAAGGACTCGCTTCAAAAGCTCAATATTTCGGTAATGAGTAGAGCACAACTTGTAATCTAACGCGTCACAATGCTTCGACGGTCGGTCACAGTGCTTGGACGGCCGGATCTTTGACGATCACCAGTATCCTCAAATAATTTAATATAATACTAAGATAAACAAAACGAGTGATTCCATGTGGTCGCAAGGTGCGAAAATATCACGTTTGCCATGTTACACTTGTATAAGCAGATCACATGGACACATTTTTCGGTACTACCTCATTTAATGATTGTAATCGACTAAAAGCAAAAATCTTTTTCGCGGCAAAAACACTTATGACTTGACTAGGTATGTGATTCCGTCAGTGTTGTCCAATCTGGACAACGAATTGAATGACCCTGTACAAAGCTGTATTGATTATTTAATGAGCGTTCCTTGTTCTCATTATCCTGAAAGTTTGAAGATAAGTAGAGTCCGAATAAGGAACTTTAAAATCACCAGGAAGGCGCTTGGTTCGAGTAGCGATAGGCTAGAATCTGACACATTATTAATCCTATCTTCCAGTCATAAGTGACATAAAGATCTTCGGCATATGTATATAAACGAGTATGTTCTCTGGTACCACTATGTTCTCCTCCATTTCTCATGATGACCCACATGTCGGTCCCAAATCCAGTTGAACTAATGTGTTCACCAAAGCCTCCACTGCCCTCATTGAGGCTATTGAGGCGTTAGTTGTTTAATAAAGTGAATCGTGTAACAGGATCTCTACAAATAGGCACATTCAGCTTCCCATTTGCAGCACTCACTAAAGATAATGTGAAAAAAATCAAGTGTTGTGTTGGCAGATTGAAGAGTTACCATCAGGCATATACATAGCTGAGGTTAGAGGGATCTCATAAAGCAGAGATAAAAGAATCCTTGCGAACGAATTGCATATGAAAAAGTTTTCTGCGCGTTGGGTACCAACAACATCGGACTAGTGCAGTCCACAAAGTTCTTCCTGTTTTTTCTCCGAACTCTGTTAAATGTATATGTTATGGTCTAGGATGATATTTACGGTTGTTGATTGGGGCCTGCAAACAATCTTGAATAATGGATCTTCTAGAGATCTGCGGGCTCAATGCTCAGATGTCTGCTGGTGATTCTTTTAGTTAGATATCTGATAAAATAAAGCAGAACTCGAAGGTTCATTAGGTTTTCCGAAGTTTTCTTTCCGTTTCGGTCTTGGGAATCAACTTGATAACGAATAACTTGCCATCGAACTATTATATGGGCAGTTGACATTACTTTTTTTGTGATTAGCGGTATAGAAGTAAGAATTTACCCGCTGGCAGCGCAGACTCCGTCAGATGACAAAAATGGCAGAGGTATGAGCAGAGCTGATGACTCCGCACTATGTACTTTCACATGACTACAACAATACACCATTCAAAATCATACTCAAAACAACATCAAAAATCGTTCACACCTTGGTGTTAAATATGGGGGTGGTCGTGGTGCAATGGTAATCATCACCGGCTGTTGAGCCGAAGGTCTGTAGTTCAAGTCCGTCCATAGTCAAGAACAATTTCTATACGGAAAAACTGTGCAACACCGTCAGTTGTGAATGAGAGATGATGAAAAGTGCTGACGAAGGCATAATACTCACAGCATAAGGCCGCTTCAAAATTCATACTCTGTGTGTGCATTTCCAATATAACACCTTAACGACCTGCAAACAAAAGAGTTACTGTGAACTACAACCAACACAAATTAATTCGAATCTCTCAAATCCTATCTAGGACAACCACCCCCGGAGAGTAGTAAACGAACAACTTCGGCACAAACCATCTGCACGCCGTCCAGGTTGTGTGACAAACACCATACGAGCGTACACTCATGAACTTGCACGAATTATAAAAAAAAAAAAACAAAAAAAAAAAATTAGTGGTCTTTCTTGTTCTTGGGGTAAAATATTTGGGAGGTAAACTAGTTTCCCAATCAGACCTCCGGGTGGGAGACCATCCGTGTGCCCCTATAAGACCCATCATCGCATACGGTTGTTCGGTGTGGTTTAATGAAGCGCGATGTTAAATGGAAAATATTTGTGTATTCGAAAGGTTAAGGGTTTGTCTTAGAATGTATAGGCCGCCAGAGTCCCAGGTCCTGTATGACAGGCCTAAATATAATCTACAATTTTTTTCTTTAATGTTGATCTGAAGGCACATCGAAAGGGCTATGACTAACGAAAATAACCTGATTTCCGGGGCTTAATATCCTAGCTATAGATACCACGAGAGCACACTCCGATCGGGCTTTATTCCCTCATATTGATTCGGAAATATTAGTTCAAAGTAGAGGTGGTATCCCGGTAATTTGCGCCATCCGCGATGGGTCGGTTGGCGGTGCTCATTAATTTTAGTACCGCAATGACAGACTGGGATTTCGTCGATGTTGCTAAATAGCACACTGATTACCATAGGGTGTCAAGTGAAAACCACTCCCAAGACGGTGCGTTATTCCGGGAAGATCCTTTTCTCTCCTTAGTTCGTAAATTAGATTAGGGGATCTTTTGGAGACTGGGTGCGTCATCACGCTTAAATGAGGCTGAGAACTGACTGAGGATGTTAGCCTTGATGAGGTTTCAGGCATGCAGTAGCTAAAATTTTAACAAAATTTGTTGGCAAAAAAATCCTGGCCGAACTAATGGTCAAACATCCGGATTCAGAGACAATTTTTTTCCAAATTCCAGGTAGGGAAAGGCAACACCGTTTTTTTGTACTTTTCTCCTTCATTTCTTTTACAAAACGTAATTTTGTGATATGTAGAAGAATAACTCTTGCTGATCGATCATTATTCCTAGTTATACTTACACTTTATATTGATTGCAGGGTAGAACCAAAGGAAGGTATCTAAAGGCGTGAGATCTCAGGATTTCGGCAGCCAGTTCCTGCCGTCGGTGAGACAATCATCTTTTTTTACATTCGATCGGAATGTCCATTATGGCATGCGTGGTCTGGCTCTTAGCGCCAGTTTAGGTCACGAGGTGTTGCTTACCATGTATCTGTCGCTCGTCGTTGAGAAATGCCAGTTTTGCTTGGACCAATGATCCTGTTAGACTAAAATATGCAGCAAATAGTAACTCTCTCGAGATGTCTTCGTGTTGATGTCCCAAAATGTGACAATTTTGCTTTTTCACACATAAATTCATCCAAAAATGTACTTTGTCAATGAAAATGATTTTCGGCAAAATTTGGATCAATTTTCTACTGTTCCAGAGTTAAATTAGTTAACACGTGGAGTTGTCTATGATCCTATTTCTCAAAAGTTTGGGTCAGACCCAAGTCTCGAAGCAAGTCACAATGAGGCTAATTTCTTGTGAATGACGAAAAATTGATTGCCTAGGTTTTCCCGTACACCCTCACTGATAATGACAATGTTTTCAGTAGACCTTGCGTTTCGGTAACCGTCGACTCGAATTCGGCCATAAAACATCGAATCTTCTAGTTGGTAGGACTTAGTCAACGTGAAGTTTTTGAGCAGAGCGCTGGTTTTGAAAATTAAATTTGATATTACGTAGACGTTGTTAGACGGTGTAATCTTCACACAATTTACAATAAACTCGACTTTAATTATAATTTCGTACGTCCTTATCGAACGACTATTTACGATGCACATAATCAGCGAATACAATTTGATCCCTGTTCATGAAGAAGTAAACATCAAAAATAATTCCCTACAAATCCCTCATAACAGCCATTTCAGCAAAGTGTCACGGGGTTTTGCCATTTGGTCTCTATTGTCTCTCATGAAAAGGGGCACAAATCAGATATTCGCTATCAAATAGACTGTAGCCGAGAAAAGTGCTGCCAAAATATTCCTTTTTATATTTTTCAGATTAGTTCAATTTGATACAGTATTTCGCCGTAATTAAATTGAAGCGTAAAAATAGTGAGAAATGAAAGAAAATTAATTGTTTTCAACTTTTTATTTTATTTTACTCATAACAGCTCGCCCTGCCCTATTGCATATTCTTGGGCTAACTTCGAAATTTCCTTGTAGTGTGCGTCTAGAATAGTCGAATCGGTAACATTTTTTAGTATGTACATGAACCCGAGTTGGTTTGTCAGATTTACTCTTTATAGATGTCACTCGATTCCGTTGGCGTTATTCAAATTTAAATTTATTGTTCACTTGAGACATATCTTTAACAATGTAATAGTTTATAACATCAGCTTACCGTCAAGGACTAAAACTTAGACTGGAAAAACATATACTCCTGCCAAAGACATAGATAAGTTAACAATATATAGAAGGGGAATAGTGCGAACTCACCATAAGGAATGCTGCTCCCAAGCATAATGCCTTCGATCTGACATTCATGTCTGGATCGCTGTAATATATATTCGTGGTGTACTGTGAGCTCCGCTGTGACCATTTCCGGTGAATGGACGCCTTCATATCATTTCCGGTGTAAATCTAGTTCAACAGCGCTAGAATTAGTCTGACAAGCCACAATACTTATTTGATAGACAAACCTTAAAATAAGTCTCCTTAGGCAGGCAAAAGCAACAGAATCCAGCATTTTCCTGTCCCTCAATCCGATACAAGTGGTCATGGTTGTCATCTTCAATCACAAACTCAGGCGCCAGCACCGATGGAATCTCAACCACTCGACCGAGTAAATCCCCTGGAGGAGCCCAGACCTCAATATTTCGCGGCTGACAGCAAAACATCCCAAGCGCCAGTTTCCTTCGAAGCGACAACGCTTCCTGATGCGTCTTGTCGAGCAGATGCATTTGAAACGGTCGCTTTGAGCCCCAGACTAGACGGTTGTTGGATGTGGAACTCTCGGTTGCGGAGAAAATAGCTTCTCCCAATGGGGATCGAACGGTGTAGCGATTTTCTGACGACACTGACGTGAGACCTTTTGTAAGTGATTTCGGGAAACGGAAGAGAAAGAGTTATGGGTTAGAAGCGTGCAAGCGGATGATGTGAGTGTTGGATGCATAAGGCTGTGATGAGGAAGACCTACTTTCATTTAATTCGAACGTTTGCTCGATGTGGATGGAGGGCAAGTCGGCTAGGATGTCGTAACCGGAAATGGGGATGTACGTATGACTTGCATTCATTGGCCTTCCTGGGCTTTCAATCGTCGAGACCGGTAGTGGTATGCGGGAGGTGCCTAGAAAAGACATGAATCAAATGCTCGTAAAGATCTTTGGGAGGAGTTGGTTTACCATATGTCGGCCGTGACACTGAGGTTATATGCGTTGGTCCTGGAAAGACTGAAAAACAAAATTGGAACTAGATTAAGACGTCCAATGGAAAGTTAAGTGAAAGGTAAACTTCCAGTAAATCTATGCCAGCGGCTTTGTCAAAGTTCTGCAGCGAAGCTTATGTAGAAGGTTCTTAAACTTAGACATCTGAGACGGTCATAAAGGTTGGCTAGGTAATGAGATAGGTCATGAACTCACCAGGTATATCAAATAAGGACAAACGCTGGTAGTCAAGGCCTCGATGTCCGTCATCAATACCTCCATCTTCTTATATCGAAAGAAGTCGGAACATGTGGGAACTCTATGATATGACCTAATTAGGAATTCTCCAAGACAACAAATCTATTTGTCCCCATAACAACTTCTGTTGTAGTTGCAAGACTACTCAGTTCAAGGGAAAACTTTTCACTTACTTTGTAAAACTTTACAAGCTAGGTCGACCTTTCTCCGACGGCTTGACGTATCTATCAGGGATTACCAAACCACAGCTAGCCACATTACTGGACTCGATTGAATGGTTTTAATTATCCTGTTTACCTGTTTTGTTCCTTTTTCAGATCACCAAATTTTTCAGTTTTCAAATGCTTATGGTCTTCCTAGGCTAGGCTAAAAGACACATCCGTCTCACCTAACGAACCAGCGTTATAAACATACTTGGATGGAACGAACAGAGCTTGCAATGCATGGTAACTCAAAGCGCATCTTCAATGGAGACGAGTTACATTCTGTACGAAAGCTAAGCTAGAGACTAATGGATGTACTAACTGTATTGAACGCCTGTGGAAGGTCCAAAGGTGAGATGGTAAAGGGTCCTAAAAGTACGTCAATTTTCACTTAACGGAACCGAGTTTTTACAAATAGATTGATCCTTTATATTATTCGTTCCGGATGGACCTAGTTTTTCCTGCTCTACAATATGTCCAGTATGAATTCGAATAGATAAGTTTTCGCGTAAAACGGCACACCATAAAGCTAAAGGCTTTAGTACACCATTTCTACACACCTACCCACCTATCTTCCCTCGAAACCCTATTATTAAGCTATCAGGAGGTTTGTGTTCAGCGCCGGATCCTAGGACTCGACGATTTCCTAGTAGCTTTCCAGCATCCATGGCTGACTTTAGACCAATTAACTTTCTGTCCTGATTAGCCAAGGTGGTGGAGACGATTTTCGATTACCCAGCTATCGGGTTTTAGAAGTAATAAAACAATCCTCTGACAAAAACTTCGCCTTCCTCTTCGGTCTGCTGGATTTCTTGATAACTTTTGATAAAGTAAACTATGATATCGTGCGTTGGAAGCCAGGAAACAATTTCGGTTTTAGTAAAAGTGTGGTCAGGTGGTCCGTTCGTCGATCACTTTGAATGTTTGGCTGCTCAACTCTCATTGAAGTAAAACAAGTTGTTCCACAGGCCGCAGCACTAGGTCCCATTCTTTTCTACATGTTAAATAATGATCATTGATGGAAATTTTCTGACATTCTTCGACCTTAATGATCTTGCGGTGATTAAATCATTGTAAAGCTTTGCAAGAGATCTTCACTAAAAGATTATAATCAAGTTTTTTTAGCTCAGTTTTTTAAGCTCTAGAGAGAGCTCTATTGCTTATTTGCAACTCCGAACAGCGGGTTTTGACAAGCTTTTCCGAGGGAGAAACACCGCGAAATGCGGTTACTTAATGTCTTCTTAAACCTTCTGATCATGATGTGGACTCAGATCCCGGCCATACGTTTCATTGTTTTTTCCTCGTCTGGGTATTGACGAAATTTCTCATCGATAAGTTCTTCTTAATGATAAAAAAATAGCTGCAGACTTCTGGCAGACTTTAAGGTGTATATTTTCCGTTAGCCTGCCAGCCAGCCAAATGTTGGGAAGCCCAAAGTATTTTCAAATCCTGAGAAGTATTCCACAGAGTCAAGCTTATGAGCTCAACTTCAATTTTTTTTCCTGGATCTTAGAATGATTTAAGGCCTAAACGAAACTCAATGAATTCAGCCCTCCAATCTTGTTTAAAGAGCTCTTTAGTTGACGTGGTCTTTTGAAAGTGGTAATAGGTTTTAGTATTTACAATATATACCCAAAACTCGAATCTAGAGGCGTTGATCTCAATCAGTCGAGTGGAAAGTCCGCGGACATTTTGGCAGTGCTCAGACGAACTCAACTAGGCTATATTTCATGACATCCAATCAAGATGGTGCTGTTAGACTCCACCAGATGCCGCTGACACAAACGATATTACATAATATTGCAAAAAGCATTTAGAATAGAGCTCCGCGTTCTGAGTAAAGATCCCATATAGGCGACATAGATAGTCCTTTAAAATTTGGTACGCATGCTTGCGTGATAGTTTGTTTCATTAGACAACTGATGCAACATTTCATTGTCGTATAGAATCCAGGTCTTGTCTGTAGGATAAGTCCCATGTCTTCCTAAAAGTGTTCCTACATTGTAAAACTCGTCATGTTTTGATTGCTGTGTATCCTAGATATTTAGTCCCTTCGGTGGTTGGGAACTAGTTTAATTATATCATTGTCTATAAGAAGATTAGTTGAGAGTCAATTTTTCGAGCACATTAAGCAGCTTTAAGTCAGACAGTAGTGGATGTTAAACATGAACTGACTTTAAAAAGATATCATTTGGATAAGTTTGGGCGACGGTTCTGGAGGTACTTGGAGCACATAGCATTGGAGACAGAATGTCACCTTGTGGGAAGCATTTGCTCCTGCCAGATATAAAAATCTGGTTTAGCCATAGATGTGGGCTAAAGCCTAATGAATCAGCATGCTATTGCGCCATCAAAAGTTCCCCCTATGTCGTCTCAAGTGCCTTGTGCGCACTCTTTATTGTGATGCACAATCAATTTTATTTAATGAAGTATGATCCAAAGCCGATTATAAATTTGTTCCATCTATAAAACCGATGTTAAATAGCACTGGCCTTAATTTTTGTGGAGGCAAACATCCCCATTTATTGAGTTTAATTCAAGCTACAATAACTTAATCTAATTTAATCTTACTTAAAGAACGGGAGAGGATGTGCGATTAAAAATACGAATTTTTAGGCATGGAGTGCTGGGGTTGAAATCGAAATAGGGATTCGAACTACAATATCACTTCCCAACATACGAGAAATGGGTTTATTGGAGAGACGGGGATTTCGTACATTGCGCGGGTTAGTGTTGATAGAGACAGAGTTCTAGAGGGTCGCGCAGTCAACGGTACCTGAAAGGAGTCGATGAATGAAGAGAATGTCAGATACAGTTCGTCTTTCCTCCAACGTTTGTTTTTCTTTTTTTTTGTATAATTCGTGGAGGTTCAAGAGTGTACGCTCTTATGGTGTTTGTCATACAACCTGAACGGAGTGCAGATGGTTTGTGTCGAAGATGTTCGTTCACTACTCTTCGGGGGTGGTTGTCCAAGATAGGATACTAGAGATTCGACTCAATTTGTCGCGTTGGTTGTAGTTCTCAGTAACTTTCTTTTCCATGTCTTTAAGGTGTTATATTAGAGATGCACACACAGAGTATGAATTTTGAAGTGATCTTATACTGCGAATATTATGCCTTCGTCAGCACTTTTTGATCATCTCTCATTCATAACTGATGTTGTTGTACAGTTTTTCCGTAGAGGAATTGTTCTTGACTATGGACGGACTTGAATTACAGACCTTGATGATTACCGTTGCCCCACGACCACCCATGTTGATTAGTTTGAGACGGTCTTGTTAGGGTGGTAACAACAAGGGATTGTTCAAGGGAAGACCTCGTAGTGCTAATTGAGGAACCGGCGTTGGATGCTCTCGATTCCAGAAATGTGGGTTTGTTGGTAAGGAGACCACACTTGAGAGGCGTATTCAAGACGGAGCCGGACAAATTTTATGTAGATAGATCGGGTAACATAGGGTTTGGAGAATTTTTTAGACCATCGCATCACGAAAACGAGTGCTGAATTAGCTTTAAGGATTATTTCGTCGATATGTGTGCGAAAATTTAACTCCTGGTCACATAATATGCGAATATCGCGTATAATCTGAATGGTGGAGATGGATTGATTATTGAGGAAATAGAGACGGGGAGGAGGTTTGATTCGTTTACGTGAAAAAGTGATTGATTGGCATTTGGAAGTATTAAGCTCTAAGCAATTTTTGGAACACCAGATGGAAAAACTATTGAGATCGGATTGAATAACTGACTGGAGGAAATCGTCCTGAAGAACTTCGTGTCGGCATATAGTGAGATGTGGGAATGTTTAACCACATTTAAATATCGTTTATAGTAAACACGAAAAGAAGTGGACCTAAGTGGCTGCCTTGGGGGATGCCGGAGGAAGCTTAAAAACCGTTAGAAAAGGCAGATCTGAAACGAACACTGTAAAAGCGATTTTCAGGTAAGAAGGTATCCACTTCAAAGAAATGGGGTCGAAGCCAAGGTAGGACCATTTGAAGAGTATCAGTCTGTGGGAGATTTTATCGAAAACTTTACTGAAATCGGTTGAAATTACGTCGACTTTTTTTCCGTTCTCTAAGGCTGATAGGGTAAAGGACACAAATTTAACAAGGTTTGTGGTTGTAGATCTGCATTTGAGGAAACCGTGTTGTCTAGGGGAGATTAAAGACTTGCAGCGAAAACTTCGAATTTCGTAGAAAATACTTTCGAAGTGTTTGGGTATATGTGACAGTTTGGCAATGGGACGATAGTTGTTAATACCGTTCTTCGGACTTTTTTTGTATACAGGGGTTATAAATGAGATTTTCCATAGCCGGGGGGAATTCACCTAAAGATAGGGATAAACTGAAGATTTTTGAGAGAGGGAAAGAGAGGGCTGAGGAGCATATTTTTTAAAAATATGACAGGGAGACCGTCAGGTCCAGGAGTGAATTCAATATTAAGTAGATTTAATTTGTTTTCGATGACATAGGGACCGATTGTATGAGAAAGTAATGGTCCAAGAGAGAAATTCGGTAAATAGCCGAAGTAAGCGAAGTCCGGAAAAAAAGGAGTCGTCGGCGAAAGATTGTTCAAAAAAGGTTGTATGGTAATTGGTAAAGGTAGGTAGGAATGGTAATTGTTTTTTCAATAATATAGGTACAGATATAGGTATGACCATACTGCATTATTGATTCGGTGAAAACTTGCTTACTGGAGCAGCTCTATCAGTTCAACAATATTTGTCAGCCGATGTCACCCAAGTTATGAGGATATGAATTCCACCTATTCTTGGAAAATATGGCACAAGTGGTGACTAAATTTTGTTTAAAAGACGAAAAGTGGTAAAGTAAAGAAGTCACAATAATTCAGCATTCTACAGGTAAATGGTCAGATGACATCTAAACTGAAGCTTGGGTAGACAATTGTGAGATATTTATTTCGCTTATAGTTTTAAGAATTCATTGAGTTCCAAGGATAAAGATTGTATAAATAGGTCCCTTTTATGAGCTACTGACCTGCATAAAGCTTAGTAGACAATTTTTGTATAAAGGAATTACAAAGATTGTCCGGTAATCTACCAAGGTAAGCTCTATAAATTAAAGCGACTTGAACCTTTTAAATATATTCATATATATCTATTTAACTCTCAATTCTATTAAAAAAAGCATCGAATGTGTCAATAAAAAGCTATCTTTCTTGACATATTTTGAGTTGATCTTTCCACTCTTGTTATCAGACGTACAAATGGGAATCCGCCGTTTGATTTTATGCTTTATCTTGGAAAAGTGGTTTGGCATCTTCGCAAAATGGGAGGCTCTGCTCATCGTTTGGAATAGGAGAGATAACGACGAATGGGGTAGGCCACCCCATTTCAGTGTTTCCCGGTGGGTTTTAACGACCTGATTGTCATGCTGCAAAATCACTTTGCAACAGCAGTTCGCCTGTACAAAAACGCCGTTCGACGTCTCTCGGCTTCATCTCGTATGTTTCATTGCCTCCGGACCATAATCAAGGCTTTGAAATGATATGAAATAGCTTTTTAGTTACAGCCAATGAACCTGCAAGTACCTGTTACGTTTCATATTAATCTTCAACTCTGTTCACTGGTCCGGGAGGCTAGGCTGCTGATCTGACATTTCTACTAGAAAACGGCAAAATGTCCTTTTGTACATCTGATACTTCTCCGCAAAAGCCACCAATTTAGCAATAAACTAAAAACCACTTGGCTATCGAAGATAGGTTGAATAAACTTGAGTTATTGCTAGCATTGTTTACACCTCATTCTCAATTGATAAGAGCTGAAAAGCTCGACTATCTTGAGTGCCAAAGCGAAAGCTACCCACTTCAATTAATGGCTAAAAGAGTATATTGGAACTTTAGGAATATGTAATACATATATCATTACAAGACGCGTGGTAAGTCCAAGTTAGGTGAACCATCTTCCTTGGGGTATACAACTTTCTCGACAATGATTCAACCAAACTTATCTATTCGCCCGAGGTATGTTGTAATGATTGCGAGAACAGAAATGATAACAAACAGCACAACAAATGTCGTTAAAGGTTGCAACGTTTGACTCTCAAATATTGACTATAAGCGCGTATGAAATATTAAAATTATCCATCTATAGTTGGAAGGGAAACCCTCTTTACCCCAATACGCCCTGATAAGGCGTCTGATAAGAATCTATGAACGAAATGTAAGAAAGTTACTTCGGAAAAACTCCAACTACGCCGTTTTATGTCAACTATGGATCTATGTCACAATGAATCTCACCTGTCGGCTCGAATCTTGGCTGCTGAGCGACCCGAATCTCACTATCATAATGCAGGTTATGCACCGAGTTATCTTGAAGCATTATTTCACGACTAACACGACAAAAACAACACGAAAATCTACGAAAACAGGCAACAAAAGCCAACTACTTTGTCTGCGAAGTACGAATGAGTATTTACATAAAGGCAAACTCGGCTGGTACGGCAGTCCAATCAAATTGATAACAGGTGATATCAGTTGAATTGCTGATAGGCAGTCTTGGAGTTGCTATCGCTGGCAAGTCAGATGTGCGATTATGACTTTGAGGGACCTCACATCGCCAACTTATAGAACGGCGGTGGTAAGGTAGTGGCTTTATTGTTGTCTGCAATTTAGTTGCAGAAATAGTATTAACGGTTTAAACAGCTTTTTGGAGACTTTGGGACGGCAAGGGGACAAAGATAAGACACAATAGAATATGATGAAGAAATAGGAAAGTTTTATCTTTGTTTACCGAAAGTCACTTTATCACTTTCTTTCTGCTTGGGTTATTGGTAATCGATCAATCGATACAAGATCAAGCACAAGGTCGTAATCTACTAATTTGGCGGGTTTAGACTAAAAATATCGATGCCACGTCACATGCACTATAGACTAACGCAATACTACGAGATTAGGATGATATTCGAAGTGTGTTCAAATAGTAAAAGATATCTTTCCTTTGTATCAATATTATTTGCCTTATTACGCCTTTATATAGTGCTTAGCTCTTTCTCTGGTGTGCTTTTAATCTCATTCATGCTCGTGAAACGACGGAGAAAATTCATTCCCCGTTTTCCTCCCATTTCCTGTAAAATAAAAAACTAAATAAATAGTCCCACACAAACACGCATGGTGTTTCACTTCCCTGAACAACAGAAACAAGGAGATGAACCATTTTGAAAAGAAAATGATTAAATAGAAGAAACTTACAAAAAGTCTTTGTCTTACCCCCCTTGTAAACATGGTGGCCTAAGACCACAAGACGGCGAGGACTACCTGCCATTATAGTTGACAGCCCGGCAAACAGGAAAATGTGAGTAATGAACGGAAAAGTGACGTGGAAATCAACATTCAAGTCCCATCAAAGAGCAAGGAATTTTATTGGACGGACATTCATTCCCTGTTTTTAGGGAGTAAAGGAAAATCAAATGAATCCATTGTCATTGTACTCATGAAGTCAGTGTACTCATAAACTGAATCCAAAAGTGACATTACACTGAGCGGGAAAGTAAATTGTGTTCTTAAGACGAGGTACCACTGTCGCTGGTACCGAAAGGTGAGTGGACCAAAAAGTGCGTAAGATTAGACAAGACTACCATGACTGTCCCGTTGGTGAATGTTACAAAAGAAAAATCACTCTGACTTGGGCTTTGACCTAAAATAGTCTGGACTTGGGTTTCAGCCCAAATGGGCTTTGGATAAAACTACCCTCACGCAGTCACTATTAGTCAGTGTCCGGATTTGAATTTGAAACCAGGGGGGACTGACCAGGTACTGCCAACACGACTGGACCGAACGGACCGACCGGCGAGACACTACGACTCATCAAACATCTCGCCGAGATTAACGCCAAAGACCACTATGTTATGTCACGTGTAAGAGATAGAAGAATCTCCAAAAATTAACGCCTCCATTTGGCTTACTTCCGCGATAAACCTGACTCCATTTGTAATGACGGCAAAACTAAAACCAACGTCTTAGTTTCAATCTACCAAAAAGGCCTACCCACAGGCCCCCACGCGTTAAAATATACCTTTATCCGGTTTTACGAGAGCCTGAATATCTCTCCATTGATGTAAATAACGACCTCTCCACCTCCGCCGCCCATGTCAGTTCAAAGCGCATTGCACAATTGCAAAGTACCCGCTCTAATTTCAAAAACTATTTTAAACCTTTAGCTAAACACCACTACATCTCCCAACCCATCGAATATTTCTTACAAAAATATATCCTTGACCTATCAGAATTAGAGGATTACGCAAATTACAAACTGGTACGCCTATCTTAGATCCTCCTCTGTATCTGACCTTTCTAATTAAAGGCAGTCCTACACTAAATTTCAAAGCTATATGAATCACTCTACCTCCGATATCTGAACTGAATGCAATCCTCCCTTATCTCTGACCCCAATTGTTTCTTCCACTTCATTAATACAAAAAGAAAAACCGATAACTACCCAGCTACATTTAATTTTTTTTATAACTCTTCCAACGGAACCGAAATAATCGCCAACTTCTTTGCTCATTTCCTCAGCCAATCATTCACCGACCAGTATCTTCAACCCGATCACGACTATTTTCGATATTTAAAAGACTGCCCCCAACGTCTCTTGTCTCTCTGAACATAACTCCCGACCGAAAAAATACGCAACCTTAAGGACGACTACTCTCCCGGTCCCGACCCATTTTATTTTACCCCTCTATTTCAAAGCTTTATCTCTCAAGTACTCTTTCCTTAACTTTGAAAATATGTTTCCATAATTCTAGTCTACAAAAAAGGACAATGTGTCCAACTATCGTTCCATTGCCAAGCTCTCATGAATACCCAAACTTTTCGAGAGCATCGTTTATGATGCACTATTCTTTCACTGCAAACCCACTAATCTAGTCGAGTCTGTTTCACAATGTTTGTGTGCTATCGAAGCCGGTAAAGAAGTAGACGTTGTTGCTTCAGCAAAACCTTTGACAAAATGTCTCACCAAATTATTCTCTTCAAGCTCACTGTTCTCGGTTTTTCTCCCGGTTTTATCTCATGGATCAAGTCTTATCAAGAAGATCGATAATATCAATTAATGCTACTTCCGGTGTCCCACACGATTGTCATCTCGGTCCATTGATGTTTATTCTAAACATTAATAATGTTGATGCGTTATTCTGAACTCTCAGTTCTCCATATATGACGATGATATGAAAATACTTACACACATATGTATCTTCCCTTTTTGACTCGTGCTCTTTCCAATCAGACCTTAACAGGTTCACTACTTGGGTCAAAAAAATCATCTCGAGCTCAATGTCAGTAAATGGCGAGATATCACTTACTCCCACAAGCGCTCTTCGTCAAACCTACACTATTCGTAATGGGACCGTTCCCCCTGTCAACTTCTCGGCTGATCTAGGGGTCATTTGTGACCATGAACTTAACTTTCGCCTCCATGTCGACAACATTATCAAACATGCCAACTCTGCCCTCGGTTTCATGGAACGTTGGTCCAAAGAATTCTCGAATCCTTACGTTACGAAATCATTATACATTACTTTCGTTAGGCCCCTTCTCGAATATGCTAGCCAAGTCTGGTCCCCCTCTTACGAATCTCATACTACGCATATTGAGGCCATTCAAAGTAGGTTTATCCGTCAGACCTTCTCTGAGCTGAACCCCTTAATTTACCACTTTATACGGATCGCCTAAATTAATTAATCTCCAACCCCTATATAAAGAACGACACGATGTTGTAGATATCCTTTGTATTCATGACCTTCTCAGCGGTACCATTGGCAGCATCACATTGCTGCACATGATTCCCCTTAAAACCAATCCACGTAACATTCGGTCCCTGCCCCTTTTCCGTATAACCACATCGCAAAAAGTATGGCTACCACGAACCAATGTCCAGAATGCTGCGCAAAGCTAACATCAATCTTTTCCAACCTTTACATCCAAAAGTTCAAACTTAAATTTCCCTATACCACCATCCTTCACCCTCTCCTTAATCATTTTCAACTTGTGACTTGGTTAATAAATTAATTAAGTTTTCTTGTTTTGCTAAGGCTTCCATTAAGCTAATAAAGTGCCCCTGTAGGGTCGTCAAAATCATACAGAGAAGCGGATTGCAATCGTAATCATTGCCAAAATGAAAAGTCAAATTCAAATTCAGAGAAGCGGCACACAGGAATTTATGAAAAAAATTAGCGTTAAAGGACCCTCGTAAGCAGCATCAATACCAAGACGTAATTAATAACCCGTACGCCTTGCTAGATGGCATAGCAGCTAACGATAAAATAAGATAAGCAGAAGCAGTATAGTCAACAATAAAAAGTATTTTAAAGGAAGTAAGAGAAATCAAACTAGGCTATTGCTAAGCCCCGAAAGGAAAGCCTTGGTTCGACGAGGAATGTGAGGAAAAAGTAAAAGTCCGTAATGTTCCAAGACTTCAAGGCCTCGAAAATAGTGAAGATATTAAAGCGCATAAGATGTTAAACCCTGGGATAAAAAACAACTACAACAGAGGGAAAAGTTTGCGAGAGCTATACAGGCTAAAACCTGGTACAAGGTGTTCTCAAATATCCTCTTAAAAAGACTGACATCATACGCTAAGGACAATTCGTACATTTTAAAAAGGGGTATGACTCTATTGTATAAAGCGATCGAAAATCTATCGCGGCCTTGTAAAGTACATGCTGAAAAAGTTTGTGAAACGGATACAATATGCTTAAAGGACAACTTAAGCTGGGAAACCTTTTATCAGAAACATTCGAGATACGTGAAGGGTTAAAACAAGGAGATGCCTTGTCATCACTTCTCTTTAATTTGGTTTCGGAATTCGTAATGAGATCCCTTCAAGAAAGTGAGAGGGAAATAATACTTAACCGACGATCTGGACTTGCTGGGTCTGGACGTGAAGGAACAGTTAAGATAAAAAGAACGGGAGAGAGGGGAGGTTGAATAAAAAGGCGGATTTTTAGGCATCGAGTGCTGAGGTTGAAATCGGTAAGAATTCGAATTAACACTTCCCAGCATACGAGAAATGGGTTCATTGGAGCCATAGGCAGTACGGAGAGTGGATAGATAGAAGAGACGGGGATTTCGTACATTGCGGGGGTTAGTGTTGATAGAGACGGAGTTATAGAGTCGCGGTCAATGGTACCTGAAAGGAGCCGATGGATGAAAAGAATGTCAGATACAATTCTTCTTTCTTCCAAGGTGTTCATGTTGATTAGTTTAAGGCGGTCTTGGTAGGGTGATAAAATCAAAGGATTGCACCAGCGGAGACCTCGAAGAGCAAAACGTAGGAATCGGCGTTGGATGCTGTCGATTCTAGAAATATGGGTTTGTTGGTAAGGAGACCACACTTGAGAGGCGTATTTAAGAAGGGGCCGGACAAAGGTTATGTAAAGAGATCGGGTAACGTAAGGGTCCGAGAATTCTTTGGACAATCGCTTCACGAAACCGAGTGCAGAATTAGCTTTAAGGATTATCTCATTGATGTGTGCGCGAAAATTTAGCTCCTGGTCACATAATATGCCAAGATCGCGAATGACTTGAACCGTGGAGATGGGTTGATTATTGAGGAAGTAGAGACGAGGAGGAGTTTTGATTCGTTTACGTGAAAAGGTAATTGAGCGGCATTTGGAAATATTAAGCTCTAATCAATTTTTGGAACACCAGATGGAAAAACTATTGAGATCAGATTGAATAAGGTAAGAGTCATGACTGGAGGAAATGGTCTTGAAGAACTTGGTGTCGTCGGCATATAATGAGATGTGGGAATGGTTGATCACCATTTCAAGATCGTTTATGGTAAGAACGAAAAGAAGTGGACCTAAATGGCTGCCTTGGGGGATGCCGGAGGAAGCTTAAAAACCGTTAGAAAAGGCAGATCTGAAACGAACACTGTAATAGCGATTTTCCAGGTAAGAAGGTATCCACTTCAAAGAAATGGGGTCGAAGCCAAGGGAGGACAATTTGAAGCGTATCAGTCTGTGGGAGATTTTATCGAAAGTTTTACTGAAATCGGTTAAGATAACGTCGACTTCTTTGCCGTTCTCTAAGGTTGATAGGGTAAAGGACACAAATTCAACAAGGTTAGTGGTTGTGGATCTGCATTTGAGGAAACCGCTGTCTAGGGGAGATTAAAGACTTGCAGCGAAAACTTAGAGTTTCGTACAAAATATTCTCGAAGAGTTTGGGTATATGTGACAGTTTGGCAATGGGACGATAGTTGTTAACAACGTCCTTCGGACCTTTTTTGTGTATAGGGGTGATAAATGAGGTTTTCCATAAGCGGGGGAATTCACCTTGGGATAGGGATAGAGTGAAGATTTTCGAGAGAGGGCGAGAGATGGTTGAGGAGCATTTTTTTTTAGAAATATGGCAGGGAGACCGTCGCGTCGATTCCAGGAGTGAATTCATCATTAAGAAGATTTAATTTGTTTTCGATGACATGAGAATCGACTGTGCGTGGAAGAAATGGTCCAAGGGAAAAATTCGGCAGATAATCGAAGTATGAGAGGTCTGGAGCAAACGAGTCGTCGGCGATAGACTGTTTAAAAAAGGTGGCGAAAAAGTTGGCGATAATATTGGGGTCGTTCGAGGTTTGATCGTAGAAGGAGAGGGAGGTAGGATAGCCATCAGATTTTCTTTTGTAGTTAACAAACTTAAAGAAGGACTTAGGATCGTTTATAAGATTGGCTTGCGTTTCAGTTAAATAGCGTTGATAGAGGGAGTTGTGAAGGGCGGTAAAGTGGAGATAGCTGCCCAGGTAGTTAGAAAAGTCATTAGATGATTGAGTACGAAGCAAGATTGTCCACTGCTTATTTCTTTTGTTTCTTAGAGAACGGAGCCTGCGATTGTACCAGGGTGGGGAGGTGGACAAAGTTTTGCGTTGTGAAACGAGAACGTAAAGAGAGATAGAGTAAAATATTTCCCTGTAGAATATGGATATTGCATCATTTACGGTTAGGTTATCAAAATTGAGAGGAGCATCTTTAAGGTATTCATTGATTAGGTGAAATTTTGCTTTGTGGAAATCGTAAGAGGCCAGAAATGTAGGGGGTTTATTCTGTAATAGAGAATCGTGAAAGGAAAGGAGGAGGGGAGGATGGAAGTTATCGATGGTTGAAAGGGAAAAGGGACAAAGTGAAACAGAAGAGTTGAGAGGATCTGTTGTGAATATGAGGTCGAGTTGTCTATCCATGTAGTTTAGGACGCCACTAACTTGGCTAAGGTTTGAATCTGTTAGGCGATCCAAGAAAAGTCATTCTTTAGCAGTAGTGGGATTGGTGGCAGTGTAAAACGATTGATCGTCTGATTGGGTCCATTTAAGATGAGGAATGTTGAAGTCACCGAAAACAAGGATTTCATCCTGGGGGTTTCTTAAATCGGTTATTTGGTCGATTGTGTTAATGGCGAGTTGATAGGATTCAAAAGGTTGTGAGGGCAAGATGTAGAAACAAATGAGTGTCTTCTGGGGTAGAGCAATCTTAATTGAAACAAAGTCTAGAAGTGGGGAGGATGATATTGCAATAAGGGAAGAGTCAATTGTATTAAGGACGGCTAGTAGAACGCCTCGACAAGGGCAACTGAGTTCGTCATCGCGATAAACATTAAAATTTGATGGGAACAGTTCGAGGTTATTTATGCTGGGGATCAGGTTCGTTTCAGTCAACGCGAAGACATCAAAGGGCAAAGCATGTGATTGTTGCAGGACAGCTTGGGTTTTCGAGCGAAGACCTCTTACATTTTGATAATAAATAGTAAGAGGGAGGTTTTCGCAGAGGGTGTGGGTGACAGGGGGATGGCGACAATTAGGAACGAAAAAAACCTATCGTGGAGGTGCGATATCCGCTTTGAGTGTATATATTGCCGGAAAGTATCGAGATCATTTGAGACTTTTTGAGGGGAAATGTTGAAGAATTCGTGGTATTTTATGAAGAGGTTTTTGAGGCTAGCGAAATCAGCAGGAAGACCTTCCTGTTCGATTGATAGCCTTACGCTTGTGTTAGTTTTCCCTTCGTAGCAAACCGAGTCTGACTTATCATGGAGATAAGTTAGGAACAGACGGATGTTTTCGTATGTTTTTTTATCTCTTAACCGAAAGAGAGCATAACGACATTCGATGGGGTTAGCGGTTTGCTGGGTAAGTTTGACTATGGGGGGCAGAAGGGGGTCGATAAAAGATTGAGAGGAGATAGAAGAAGGATTTGTTGTGGAGGGACATGTTGATGTAGAGATGGGTGAGGAATTGGATGTGTTGTAGGAGATGGAATTTGATTTGGGGGCAGAGGAGATGGAGCAAGGTGTGGGGTTGAGAATATGGGAACTGCGGAAATTTGGATATTTTGCTCCTGATCTGAGGTCGAAATTGGGAAATGAATTCGGGAGGGGTTCGGAGCCAAGGCAATGTTTGGGATCGGGTTGAAGGAAACCCTTTGACGTTGGGGTTTGGGAGGAGCAGAGTAAGAAGGTTGTACATTAGAAATGGAGGGGTGTGTGAAGTTAGGAAAGAGATTCGTCTTGAAGCTCCAGTTGTCGCGGGGATTAGGGGGAGGGTTGGGATGCTTATTTGGTTTCGAATGACGATTTGTGGAATTCTGGATTATGGAGGAAAGCGGAGTATTGGAAGGGATGGGTTTGTGGCTGATATTATTAGTTGAGAAGTTTGGCTTATTATTAATATTATTTTTGAGCTTAGATTTAGGTATATTAATTCTATTGCTGTTACTAATGCTATTACTATCCCTATTGCTGTTATTGCTGCTTCTGCTGGTGAGGTCTGGTTTTGGTGAAATCCACTTGGATATTTTTAGGTTTCCGATGGTAAGGACGTCATTGAAGGGGTTTGAGAAGAGCCACGCATATTTCGAGGGAACAACGAATTTAAATCGACTTGGGTTGTTGGGGTTAATTTGGTGAAGTTCAGCATACTGAAGGATTGTTATGGAGTAATGGTCGAGAAAGTATTTCTTGAGACAGGAAACGTTGGCGTGGGGAGGGGCACCTTTCAGGTAGAACTCGGAGAGGTTCATATTATTGAGCTTATACAGACGGTGTGCCCATAGAAAGAAAGTCTAATAAGAAGCAGCCTTAGAAGTGAATGAAGAAAAAATTAAATATATGGTCACTGACGACTTGGATCGATCCAAACCCTGCACATGACTATGCTTAATAAACGCTTTGAAACGAGTTCAAACATCTGGGTGCTATGTCAATTGCCAAAAACGTCATGAAGATCAAGATAAATAAAAGGTTGTATGTATATGAGCAGCGCTTGCTTCTTCGTCATGAAGGAACTTTTAAAAACAACTTTCTCCCTTAATGTCAAAAATTGGTATTTATAAAACCACAATAAGGCCAATGAAGCTTTAGGCATGTACAATTTGGTCGGCGACTAAAACGGAGTAAAATATATTATGAGTCTTTGAAAACGGGATCTTAAGGAGAATTAAGGTGAATAGAGAAAACAACACTATCAAGAGCTCGAGGAACTCTAGTCAGCGCCAAGCATTGTTCAAGTAATAAAGATAAATAGGACACGAAGAACAAACAGTTAAAACAAACAGTTAAAACAAACAGTTAAAAGAATGAAAGAAACATAATGAATGGAAGACCCAAGGACCCAGGTTCTCGGACTTTTTCAGGTTTTCAGGTTTGACGGACTTTGAAAATGTGATTAGAACAGCGAAACATTGAGGGCTATAAACTTCTGAGTTCCAAATGGCCGGTTAAAATAGTGAAAAATAATGGTCTTTTTCAATTTGTCAATTTTTCAATATTGAAAATCGAAAAATCAACGATTGTATCAAGCCACATGTGAATTCCTGTGGACAACAAACTAAGCAGCAGACTAAAACAATCGACAATACTATACGATTCCCGTTCAAGAACGCACTCACAATGAGACGTCAGTACTCGCACTAATTGCAGACATATCTACAAAAACAATAACAATAAAATCACAGGAATGGATTAGTATGACCAGCAAAATCATATAATTCCTATTAATTTTTGAACACACTCGTACATTGTTTCAATTGTGGTTCAGTATGTGCCACCAATCAATTAACTTATCATTTTTTGTCCCTTGCAAGAAAATTTTAGATGCTATGCTCCAAGAGCTTGTTTTTCCCAGATTTGTAACCACAATGCCAAACAATTTACCAGGCTTGTTGAGCTCGATCATGCCGTATAGACAAACTAGTAGACTTTTATATTCTTAACAAGAGTATCTCCACAGCCAGTAGCTTTATTAAGCTTCAATCTTGATATCATTAAACTTTGTTATAGTCGCAGATGAAATTTTCTCTCGTTTTCGTCTTCGAATCCTGTGTAACCTCTGAGAGATAAGAGTATATTCACCCGAAACGGGTTAGCTCAGGCTCTCGTTAGATATTGGTCCATCTTTTTATAGCACTGCTGAGCTTAATTTTAGAATACCGACGAATCGGTGATTCACTCTTCTCTTTGATAGTAAATCAATCATCTTGGTGAGAGAGCAGGTCATCCTATGACTTTTGCTGTTACCTCCCGAAGTCAGATTATACTCTCCGAAGTCATCCCAACTTATGAGGCATAATAGACGAAACAGCTTAAAATACTTAACTCAGAAAACCACAGCCAACCCTACATCTCTGCCTAATTCCAGGAATCCCTAAAAAGAGTCTAAGACCCCATCCATCTCAGTCATTCCGATCACAAAATCCAAATCTCCGCAGTCCCTGCATGCCAAGTCGAGAGGCAGGGAAGAATTCAAATCGCATGTCTACCTCTGTCTACCGACATCTTTCAATCTCCGAGCGATTTGTTTCACATTTCTCGCAATTTGCAAAATTCGCAATGCACACCACGCGCTGCTGTACCCGTCGTGCTTGTGCCCAAGCCTCCGCACAACTTGACGCGCTGTCATGATTCGATCAAATCTCTCGCTCACAGAATCGAAATGCAATTAGAAATCTCGTACTATGCGCAAGCGTGCAGAGCCAGTTCTGTCGCGGTGGTCGGTTCATGTTTGCCTTCGACAGAGCGCGATTTCGCTCATTAGCAGGGATCGCGCTTTGATTGACTACGGCATGGACATGAGATCAAAATCAAAATTCACATCAATCCTAGCCTCAGCGTCGCTCATATGAGAGTTGCCGTGACGTGAAAGCACTTGACATGCGCCGGTGGTGCGGGTACGTGGCGGGTTATGCCACACATGCCACCTGGTTGTACCTAGCATGACTGTGGCGGCTTCGGCATCAATTGGAGCAGCTGGGCGCACATGCGTAGTCTCTGTCGCACTCGTGATCGCTCACGCGCAGTGTGGGTGTCATCCGAAGTTGATTCAATTAAGCACCGGCTGCATTGCTGATTGTATATTCAAATAGGTTACATGAGTAATGGCCATACAATGTCGTCGGAGTCAGACTCGGTGGTCGCAGCAAAATCTATGAAATCAGATTGGCAGCGAGAGAGTGAGGGGCTTGCCAGCGAATCGCCATCAATCAATCTGGCAAAGGTGAGCAGGTAAATTCGACTAGGCCCTGATCTCTCAAGACTTGAGGCTCACGAGTTGTTTATGGCACTTTGGGTGGATTTTGATTTATACGGTCGCGTGCTGCCCCGGGATATCAGTGATTGCTGGTTGGCCATTGGCGGGTATGCAAAGTGGCAGATGACGACATGCAGTCTGTGATTCAACGTGACGCGGGTTTCGATCGCTGGGCTGGAAATTAGCAGCTTGTTACAATGACGCGCGTCCAAATATGGCTGTACCAAAGTCAGAAATCCGACATAGACGTCGACATCGACATCGGCATCGACATTCGAGTTGCTTCAGTTACCGCATCCAGGTGCATTTCTCAACCGTCGCCAATCGTACGAGCGCGATGCAACACAATTCAAATCCGCGACCGTACGAGTATGTTATTGCAATCACGTAAACAAATAGCCCGACATGCAGCATTAAATTCACACTCACTGCGAAGCGTTGCATAAGCCATGCAAATCAAATGAATTATCTTCCCAGCACGAAACAAGTTTTGGCAAACGATTTTCATTTCCAAGCTTTTCCGTCGTCTTTAGCGGTTTGGTTTTAGTTTTTTGGTTCTCATTCGCTTTTCGTGGAGTAAAATGTAATTTGATTTCCTGCGGTGCAGGGTGGCCGGCGGCAGTAACGACTGTAGCGGTAGCAAATTACAAGTCATCGTGGCCTGGTCTAGATGGACAGTGATGTATTCATTTGGCGAGATGGAGAAAACCAAACCCGCGTCTAGTTGGCACGAGATATCCATATTCGCAATGCCTACTGCAGCATAGATCTAAGTATGCAGCGAATCGTAGACAAGTGAAGCTCGGAGTTAGTGAATCATTTGTGATTAATGTGAGTGGAGTGAAGTCACCGATCGATTGGGCTTGCGATTTGCATGCATTCATTTGTATGCTCGCGGAAGGCTGCCCTGGTTTCGAAGGCGTGCTCAGGGAAAGGCTGTCTGAGGCGGACGAGTGACATCGCAGTGGAAAAATGTCAGTGAAATCAGATGCGACAGTTGATAGACAAGTATCGAAAGTTATATGTTTTGAGGTAGGCTTTGTAGTAATAAGGGGCGCTCGGGCGGGACAGAATACTTTTGCTTTTCTAGACGGATAAATCAATTTTGACAGGTTCAAAGCTGTGCTGCGACAAAGCCTGAAGCTAGGTATGATTATTTTAACTAGGGGCACATGGACAGCTATCCATATGGATCGATGTCAGAAATAGTTGTGAGCTGGTTAGCTTAATATGTGGTAGTTATTTGCCAGAGAAACAAAAGGGAATCTAGGTGTAGGCTTCAGACTCTGATTTTTAAATCATCAACATTTATGAGGATTACGTTTGAAGCGGGAGACGTGCCTTTTATTCAAAAATTTGGTGTAAAGAATATAGCCGTAGTGTGTTCAAAAAGTAGTGGGAGCTTGCTAGTCGTCGGGTTTGTCAGCTACTTTGGGGTGTACTGGCTTTACAGCCTAAGTTTCTCTCAATCACCTGTGTTGAGTTTGATTCAATTCTTCCCATAGGTGAAAGGGACTTTCTACTCATTGCTAACACCGAGCGGCGAATTTTGAAAATTTTAATTTGCAAAAATACGCAAAATAGGCTTCTGAGGACTTGGCTTTACGGTATTAAAGCCAACAAAAGGAGTCAATCTTTAAACCATTGTGCCCCGCAGGGTTTATTCTTGGTAAGCCGTTATCCAATAAGAGGTGTTATTTTGAATTTCATGCTTTTATTGACCTATCAATATTACATTTTCGTTGCAATGATTTTTGATTAGTAAGAATTAGGCTTAGGATTTGTAGAAGTGAAAATTTACTACAGAATGGTGAAAAAATGGCGGAAACGCTTGGTAAAGTTGGTCTTGCATTTGATTATCAGAAAGCGCTCTCTCGCACAGCTCTGGTAAACTTAATTAATAAATTTGAACTTTTCGGTAAGGTTTATGATTTAAAGACTCCAACGCGTGTTTGTCCATCAAAGTTAGCTGAATATCACCGCTGTAGCTGAAAAAGTGATTGCGAGGCGCCCTCAAGAGTGCGGCCTATCCACAACCGATGTCCACCGCATTTTGCATACAGATCTTGGCCTGCAGGCGTATAAGGTCTAGTCTTTAGGTACAAGAATTGAATCGAGCAGATCAGGATGTTCCTTGAAAACCTAATCTGAGTGATAAGGCTCATTTCCATTCGTCCGGTTCGGAAAACTTATGTAAGTGGTATAACCTCTCTAACCATAAATAGTGACAGATTGGGGTGGTTTTTTGGTCTGGTGATGATATTGAGTCATTTCTTTTCTTCGGAAATACTAGGTGGCGCAAAATTAATCACCATATCTACAGTGATATACTCCGCAAGAGCGTGGAATAATTTTGTCAATTTTGTTGACCAATAATCGGTCGGGGGTGTTAACGCAGCGTGAATTTCGACGCCGATTTCCTAATCGTTTGGCGCCAACTGGGCAACTATTCCCGCGCTTAGCTATTCGACTCGAACAGACTGGAACCACAGGAGACCATGCAGGGCGTTGCCGCTACCGAACTTGTCGTTCGGTAGAGAATATCGCGGTTGTGGCTGCCGATGTCGCTGCGAACGAAGAAACATCAAACAGACGACGGGCCACGCAATTGGGCATCACCAGATGGATCCTACAGCGAATTTTAGTGCATACAGTGCATCCGTTAATGCCTGCTGACCGTCAGTCACATGTGAATTACTGTCAAGCCATCTTTAATGTCAACATCCAAGAGGACGATTTTGTGTTGAAAATCATTAAAAAATGAAAAAAATTATCCAGCGCATTTCCACTTAAGCGGTTACGTCAGAAAACAAAATCTCAATTTCTGGGGCACTGAAGGTCCGCGTGTGATGCACGAGGAGCCATTACATCCACTCAAAACTACTGTGTGGTGTGACGGTCACGCGGGAGAAGTAATTGGATCGCACTTTTTTGAGGATAACATGGGCAACACGGTCCCTGTTATTGGCGAACTCTATAGGGCGTTATAATAAATGATTTCTTTCTGTTGGAATTGGATGAGCAGGGCTTGGTGAACATGTGGTTTCAATAATACGGTGCAACCGCACACACTGAACGATTGATACGATTGATAACGATATTGTGAAAGAAGCGTTTCCTGGTCGCGTAATCTCCCGTTTTGGCGATTTAACCATCCCAGACTTCTTCCTTTGGAGCTACTTGAAGCCACGGGTATATGTCAACCAGCGACAGACAATCGCAGCCCCTAAGGAGAATATTCGACAGGAATGCGAACAGTTATCACCGGAGATCTTCCGGAAAGTCATGGAAAATGAGATGAAGCGAGTATCAACATTGGCGGCAGCCACTTGACAGATATCATCTTTTCCGCTTAGCAGAAAAAAAATATAAAGGTCCAAATAGATGTCCATCACTCAAAATCTTTTTTTTTTAATTTAGTAAAAAAGTAATTCAACAACAAAATTGAATGATTAATTTTGCTCCACCTTATGTGAGGGTGGTCCGATAAGTACTTAGCCTACAAAAGAAAAACCAAAATTTTGGAGAAATGGAGATTTATTTTAGCTCTATACACTCGACCCAGCGATGCTCCAACAACCCGTCTGAAAAATACGTTTTCTCGAGGTCTGCAAAGTAAGCTTCCGTGGCGGCGATGACCTCCTTATTCGACTGAAATTTCTGCCCGGCGAGTGACTTTTTCAAGTCGCACGGGGCTAAATCTGGAGAATACTGTGGATGGGGCAGTAGTTCGTAGCCCAATTCGACCAATTTGGCAGTGGCGGGGGCCGAGGTGTGAGCCGGTGCGTTATCATGGTGGAAGAGCACTTTTTTCTTCGGCAAGTGGGGCCGTTTTTTCTTCAATTCGGCGTCGAATCGGCCCAATAATTTGGCATAGTACAGCCCTGTGAGCGTTTTGCCCTTCTCCAGGTAGTCGATGTGGATCACACCTTGTGAATCCCAGAAAACTTCCGGCCGATGGGACAGTCTTCGCCTTCTTCGGAGCACGTTCGCCGGTTAAGTCCACTGTTTCGACTGTTCCTTGGGTTCTGGTGTGTACCAGTGTATCCATGTTTCGTTGACTGTCACGAAACGACGCAGAAACTCCTTCGGGCTGCGCTTAAACAGCGTCAAACACTGCTCTGAAGTGGTCTCACGGTTGCGCTTGTTGTCCGGAGAGAGCAAACGCGGCGCCCATCGCGTCGACAGCGTTCTCATGCCCAAAATTTCATGCAGGATATGACCCACGCAATCTTTTGAAATGCCTACTGTCTCAGCTATCTCGCGCACCTTCAATCGGCAGTCTGTCAATACGAGATCGTGGATTTTTGTCACGTTATCCCCCGTGGCAGCCGTTTTCGGGGCACCTCATCTAAAACCGACGTGCGACCACGTTGAAACTCGTTAAACCAATTTTTGATGGTCGCCATCGAAGGAGAAGAGTCACCGTACACAGCATCCAAACGCTCTTTGATTTCGCTGCGCGATTTCCCTTCCAAAAATAAGAATCGAATCATATTGCTCTTTTTCCATTTGGCGGTGAGGCTAAGTACTTGTCGGGCCACCCTCGCAGAGCATCAGTTTCTGTGAAAGGATTGCGTTTTGTGTTCTGCGGGATAGCATCGCGTGCCAAATAGCTGGCGAATCAATAGCTCTGTTGTGACATCTTTCCTGGGTTTCTCGAGAAGCAGATTTCCATCAAACTGTATCTTTGTTTCTATGTTGAAAATAAAATCTTCATCCAAGCCCTACTAAAGGTTTATTCACTAAAAAAAAATCAGAGCTGTTAGTCGCGAAATAAATTCGCGATAATGGAAAAAGTTAAAAAAAAATGATATCAAAAAAATGGCGTGACGAACATTTGACAGATATTCTATGTCACTACTAACCTAAGGGCTTCATCTTTGGAACGAAATGAAAATACAAAAAGCATTTTTTCATGTTTGCATTTTTCTATTATTTTAAAATGACACCTCTTGTTGGATACCTCTGTATTTGACCCGCCGCTTTTCTGATCAGTTTTTAAAACTTAGTTAAAAGTAAATTCATTGCAATACCTTTCGTGTGCCATATCCATGACAATTAAAGAACCACGCGTTCCCATCTTTCAACTGACAATCACCCATACACCCACTATCATCCCATTCTTCGAACTTCTCCCATTTGTCCACGCCACCGTTCCTAAATGGCAATAGATTATCATAAAACCGCTCATTTATCCCAGGAAAGATATAATTCATATCGACTGATTGACAAATTGAAACATTCTCGCTGACAGTGGGATTTCCATAAGCCCGTCGAGCACACCGTCATGGGTGAGGCTCTATCGTAAATTCTAATTCCGTTCAACTTGACATTGACCCCCCGTTGTCCTGGCCCGATGACTACATTGATAATTTGTTCATTTCACTCGTTCGGTGCTGTGCCCAGTGGGTGCTCTGCAATAGTAAAAAGTGTATTTGCATTCACGTAACAAATTGACTGCATGCATGCATACATATATGGTATACCGGCAGCTTGCTGACACTATGTTTAAGTGAACGACTATCTGGATCCATTGAGTAAAGATACATCAGGCACGGGTGACATATACTGCGAATCGAATGAAAGGCACGTGACCCAAAAAGCCAGAAATAAATGAAATTCCTATCCAAAATCGATGCACAAGTCGACGGAATGTAAAGGGGAAAAGGAGAAAAAAGAAAAACGACACGCAGACTGTCAACTAATTACCTGACACCATGCAGCGAGAGTTGAAATTAATTTGCTCTACATTAAGCGAAGCAGAAAGGAAAGAACGAAAAAAGGAACAAAACACGCTTGCAATGAAATTCCTTCGCCTAAGGAACTTAAGGAGGCCACGCATGTGCAGATGCGTGCCAAAGCCACGCAGGCAAGAGGCCATCCAGTTACATAGCACTGCACCTACCCATAGATAGCATTGATACAAGTACTGGTCACAAATTAACTTTCTTCATCTCAGAACGGGAGTACTTTGCACAGGAAGGAGAGGGGGAGGTTGGTTGAGAGATATGCAGAGAGACACGCCCCGCCTAGGTACTGCACTTAATTATGTCTGATCGGCCGGTGCGCAACTGCAACTTGAATTACGCACTATAATTGTCAATAAATTGCGGCCTAATCGTGTATACGGAGTGTGTGCTTAAACACTTGCCAGTTGGCAGACGCTAGACGATGTAGATGGTAAACGGCAAACGGAGGTTAGCGGTGCGTTTAAAACGCGCTTAGTGATCCAAAAAGCCGGTTCCACATTCGGTGACGAGACGCAGCTGCACGGCAGCAACTACTCCTCTACTTGTTTTATCGTACGCGTATGCGTATCGATTTCACTTGACATCGCACGCAGAATTTCGTTGCACTGCACTGATTTTTTGGTCCAGTGCGTGCTGCATGCGTGCAAACTGATTACGGAGCTGGTTTTCATCGCAAAGAAAAAAATGGAATCGAGGAAAAAATCAAGAGGCATTTTGGCCACCTGGTGGGTTTGTTGTTTGTTGGACTGTGGACCGATTCGTTTTTCATTCCATTTCTCGCGCCATGCGGATTGCGTGCACACGCTGCGTCGGGCAGTTTTCCATCATCACACTCTGCGTTGAATACTGGCAGTGGCCGTGCGGTCTCGTGGGAAAAGCCTTTTCATTAAAATTCAATTAAAGCGCGAAATTTATGATAAACGGCTACGCGTTCGAATTGCATTCGAGAGGCGTTCGGCTTGGGCTAACGACTTTGTTTAGGCTGTCGGGACCGAACCAAAGTGTCTAAGCCATTTGTTGCAGCAAGTGACATTTGTGTAATTAGAATTGGATGTTGGGCAGTCGGCCAGCGAGGTGGTAACAAATAATGTCAATGATTTGGTGGAAATTTTCATCTGCAGCTACCGTCGTGCGGCATTAATTTACGACTGATGCGAGGAGGAGGCATGCACGGCTCATGCGAGCGCAGTGATTGGGACATGTGATTGGGGACACCTGCGGTTGGGTGGGATTTTTCCATTCGCGCTAGAGTACAAGGTTGATTGCGAGTTTTTGTTTTTTTTTTTTGCTAGTCAAACTGAGTACGATTGGAGTGAAGGAAAAACTTTCAGCGCCGCATTCCGATGTGGGTCAAAAAGTCAGCATACCACTCTTCAATGAATTGCATATAACCAGCAGATCCCACATCTATCTCAAGCTACTTTGCCACTTTCGCGATGCAATGCCGGAACCAACGAGCTCAACATCAAACAGATGCACTCACACCGTGATGAATGCATCTCAATGCCATTCGCATTAATCCTCTCGAACTGCACCCGCATGCCACGCGTCATGCATCACCCAAGCATCATAGAATCAAGCACTCGGCTAAACGTCGACCGATGAACGTGCGTTCCAACGTCCACTACCCACTTGAAAAAGGAGGAATACCAAGCAGCACTGGCGCTTAGCCGACCAAATATCGGTCAAGTAATTAAACGCGCATTGTTTGATGCATGAACGCATCGCGAGATGAACGGTAGGTATGATAGCCCATATTCTGTATACTCGTATCATGACTGTGTTTTGACCTTTGTAAGAGAGCGCCCTGTTGTGAGTCTGAACCCAGAAAGGCTGTAACCTACACCAAGCTAAGAGTTATAAAGGAAATGCTCGACATATTTTGGCAGGGATTCAACATCCGAATGAAATTGCCCTTTCCCGTTACAAGCGATGGAGGAAATGTTCCAAGTAAATACAAGCACCCGAACGGGAGATGTAACATGTACCCTTTGGCTCGTAGCCAAGCAGCCCGTTGGAAGCCTCATAATTTCCTGACCAACTGATAAATGCTCCTCATTCAAGTGCTTCGTCTAAGCAACTTGGCATAACTGAAATCGTTCCCACCCCATTCGATTCCACCAATGCCATGTGTCACCACTGTACATGGCAATGCAAATTAATTTGGTGGTACCGCAGCAATATTTCCATGTCAGGTGGGGATTCGTGTGGTATGAACACATCCAGCTTGAAGCGTTATACAAAACGATGTCAAATACCCCCGTTTAAGCACTTAACAACCTGTTGCCCGTTCCGTGGTGACATTCACCGTACGTCTGTCCGTTTCAGTACCACATGTCGTGGTAATTGGTCAGCAGTCGAGTGATAGTGGAAAGGTACCACCAGAAGCCCGGGCTGCATGGGCTGCCAGACCCGCGTTCGTGTGCTTGTGGAAAATCTGTCAATTAACGCTCGAACGGCATAAATAACGTCGGCAAACAAATTAATTATCTATGAAGTATAAATCAAATCGAATTGCAATTGCCATAAACAATGCCGGGCTCGAGCTTGAATTCGAATTGTAAATAGAGTTGGAGAAATAGATACGAATTGATTGAGTTACGGTAATAGGATGGAGGGATACGAGCTTTATGTGGGGTCTTGACTTAACCTTGCTGGTGTTTTGTCGTAAATCTGTGCTGTTGGAATGGCTCCGACTGTTGGTGGCTTTGGTTATAGAAGGTTAAAGAGGTTAATTGAATTATCGTTAAGTGGCTGTCGCTACGATCGTATCTACAGAGAACGCTGTGAGTTGATGACTTCCGGAAGAGACTAACCATGGATTGGACATACATTAAAAAAAAATTTATCAAAAAGACAATTTAGGCTTCTACAGAGAAACCTCCTGTTTAACGAGCCTGATCCTTGGAGAGCTTATTTTTCCAAGCAGAGATAGTGTACTAGCTAAAGCGTGACCCATAAAATTTGGTTGTGGGAAGCTAGTCAACGACCTTAGATGCTATTTGTTAGTTAAGGTACACTTTAATTGGCCTGAAACTGATCAAAAAAATTAAAAAGGCATATGTATGACCTCGTAAGGCTTAGCTCAAAGCATTGCCGAGTAATAAAGTCGCGAGGACTAAAAAGGGCAGGACACGTAGGACGAATAGGCAGTGGACGCTTAGTTAAAAGAATAATAATTGGAAAACCCGTAAGAAAAAGACCCCGGGAAGGCCGCATCGTAGATGAAAGGACAATGAAGAGATGGAACAGAACAGCAAATCATGAAAGGACCCCTGAAAGGACAGGAAGGCTTGGCGAAGGATTGACAACGAGGTCCCGAAATTTCGATTTCCAAATGTCCGGTAATAATACTAATCATACAAGTCGAATTTCTTTTCTTGTTATACTTAAGAGTTATTTCTAAAACTGTATTGTATTTTGAAAAAGAGATGAATCTTAAGATCCATGAGAAAGGTGGTTTCAAAAGCTTGTTAAAAAAATATCGGGAATTTTCGGTTTTTGAAGGGTTTTTTTTTTTTATTAGTCTACACCTTTGGTTTCCTTCAAAATGGTCTCTTTTAGATATTAAACATTTATGTCAGGGCGTCCTTGAATGCCCGTTTACTGTTGAAACTTGATCTCAGTGATAGAACCCCGCCCTCCCAGGGATGCGTTTAAATATTATTTATGTTTGCAAAACGACTGCCCTCTTAGGGTTTGATTACTGTCGAGAACGGGTAAAAGGCACAGATGCCATGACTTGTGATTAGGATGGCTGAACATTATTACAGTGTTGTTTTTGGCTGAATAAAGAACCATCCAACAAAGGGTGTCATTTTAAAGTAGTAGAAAAATTGAATATTTTTATGAGGACTACTTACACTTGCATGAACTCCCAAGATGCTTACATTTTTAGGTTAAATTTACTAAAAATGTAGGTTAAATTTACTAAAAAAAGTATGCATTTTTCAAACCGTTTTTGCGATATTTCTACCGTTTTCCTAGTGTATTTTCACTGTAATGTAACGTATATCGCACCATATTTGACTAACTTATAGTTTTTACTTATCAAGGAAAATCTCAATGTTAGCTGGGTTTCAACAGATCGATAATGGAATGAAATTTTAAATTGACACCTTTTGTTGGATCACTTTTTGATTTTAGTTTTTTTTTTAACATGGATCTGCATTTCAGTGACTGAAACCCACGCTGTTGAAGCCTTACTCATCGTCGAAAAGCAGTTTATTATCCGTGTTCTAACACTCAGTTAAACTCTCAAGTGAATAACCATCTTCCCTTACTGCATATAGCGGAGGCACATAAAACCTATAATTATCGAATGAATTATCTTCCGCCATTGCTTTGCATCAATTTTTGTTTCCATATTTGTCGGTGTAATTTATTTGCAATAAATCACATTACTACTTCTCCCCCAAGCCGATGCAACATGGTTGTAGCATCAGAAGGTGGTTACATCCCTGACTCGAGCACATCACAGTGACTTTTCTGTGTACCCAAATGCCGACGACGAATTGTCGCCAATACCTTTTCTACCGCACTGTCAAGCTCGTCGACGAGTTGTCACTCGTATGTCAATTGGCCAGTTCACCACCCGACACTGTTAATTAGATGCCAAATCGGCTTTTTCCGACACCGACTCGGGTGTTTAGTACTCTACCCATGAAGTATGTCATGCTGCCGGTATTGCTTCCATAGACACTGACATTTCACGAGGACAAAATGGCACGTTGTCAAATCAACCACTCTTGCGTAACTCTGCGAAAAAGCACTGCCCTCCGAGGCGTAACCCGCAATTGAGTACGTCCGTAAGCCGTAAAAGTTGCCATCTACCGACGTATATTCATGAGCCACTATGTCGCGTTGCATTTGTGCATAATGCTGACCGTCACACTTTCACCGCAACGAAAACAACAAAAGTCAAATATGCCCAACGAACCATTGAGAAGGCAACTAAGCTATTGGTTGCTTCTCCGTCACTGCCATCACAGTGTCATACACATCACGCCGAGCATATCACAACGTCATTCCATCGGATTTGTAATTAGTCGCCATTCAGCGTGCGGACAGCAGTTCGATTTGAATTTTTAATTATCGTATCGAATCGGACGCAGAGAGCTGCAAGCATCGCGTGGTGAAAAAGTGGGTGGAGTTCTCGGAGGACGGGTGCTGTGACTGCGACGAGCTTGTCGGCGAGTGCTGCTCTAGCGATCTCGTACGAGTGTGCACACAGGTTGTGTGGGGGCGGTAAGACTTATTGCGCTCTCGGGGGTAGGGTGGTGATCAATTTAATTAACTCCGGGGAGCGTGTGAAAAATTATAAGAGTCAGGTATCTAATTGCGGCGATAATGTTGTTTATGAGGTGCGGTGTATGGCAGATATTAAATTGGTTAATTAATTTGAATGGTGAAGAGCGAGAAGTGATTTGCATGCCATGTCACAGGTGCATACATATATGCATTCATATGGATGGATGGTGATTTACGTAAAAGGACGTAATGTGATGGTGCGACTGTGGGTATGTGTGAGGACAATGACGACCTCGATGAGTGGCAACAATGTTAGCAACAAAGTGGGCTATTACTGTCTGGATAGGTTGATTGATCGAGAATGGAGCAGAGGTTGAAGGATTTGTTACGGACTTGGTCGGGAATGTATAATTAAGAGGAAAATTTATCGATTTTAGATGAATGTGTTAGTTAGGCCGAGCTGCTTGGGCGATTGGGACTTATATATCAGATGAGTTCACCCGATGCTGGTACATGATTGTAGTGTAGAGTGGATGGACAGGTGGCAAGAAGGTCAATAATAATGAAGAAATATTTTACTGAAAGAGCCTTAGAGAGTTAATAATTCCGATATATTAACTTTATCTCGCAATGACAACAGTGTTATCGGCGTCAGAAACAAACACACCAACCTGAGAGCTTCAGTGCTCAACGGATAGATGTTTGCAATTGCCAATATTATTGTCACATTTCTTTCCGGATTTGCTGCAAATATGTACAACGACGTATGAGGTGTGTTCAAGAAGTATTGGGAATTTAGATTTTTTTGCCAGTTTTACTACTGACTACCTTGCTAGTCAATTCGGTGTAGTTTGCTGTCAGCTGACAACGAGATTACATAGAGAGCATAGCTATCCAATAAGCGGTGTCATTTTAAATCAATAGTTGGTTTATTTGTACTATCGTCTACCATGATTTGTAATAGAATACAAGATCTGAATTTAAATAGTAACTCTTCTGATGAATGTTTTTATCACCCGTAGTTAGCGATTTATAGATTTGATATCTTTTTCTAGCCCATGAATGGTTGGTAGTGCATTGGCAGAGAGTTTATCTCCAATATAGCCTCAAAGGAAGAAGTTTAATGGTGTTAAATGACAGCATCCCGGCGGTCAACTTAAGAAATATTTCAATATAAATCAGGCTTCTAGGAATGTTGGCGGGCAATATGTTCTTAGAGCTTTTATCGCAAACTATGGTTTTCAGTCGACAAATGAGCTACACGCTGCACGTACGTGAACCTCAAAGGCGTTCTTGAGCTTATCCTTACTTCCAACATTTCTTAGTGCTGATTTTGGCCCTATATGATGCTTATGGAGGTCATTATATCGAAGAACGAAAAGAGAAAAGAACATTTCTTGCTAGAATTTGCATTCCCTCTTATCAACATATTTGGTTGTCCAAGGCCTTAAAGCACTTTTTAAAACACTTTTGTGATAAACATTCTCATTAACTTTGACGCCACGGTCTAAAATCAGAAGCGGTGAACGTCCACGTCCGTCAGAGCCGCTCTCCCCGCGACAAAGTATGGCGCTTGATTTCTTGTGACCAACCGGAGTTTCGGGCTTTCGTCTGACTTTTCTGCTAAATAATGATAATAATGACTTTTATCTGCTCAAAAATTTTGCCCCTCAGAAAATGCAATATTCGGCGACTGGTCATGTGTGAGAAGCGTTTTGTCCTTTTTGAAACTTACAAGTCTCTGGTTTAAGTTCATCTACAATATCAACCTTCAGATTTCATTCAACGCGAGCTGATGCAGTTTTTGTTTCGGACTACACGTGTTATACGAGTTCTAGCCGGCTCTAGCAACTTAAATATAGCGCTACCACTCTATTATGTTTGAATCCCACTACGGATAAAAAAAAATTCACACAACAGAGACGCAAATGCTTCTGCACGCTTGTAAAAAGCAAACCAAGCTGTGATTGATTAAAATATTACAGCCTTCTGTAGATGGTTACGGTTCAACATAGGAGTCATAGTTGAGTAGTTCCTACGTCGATAGTCATACATGAAAAAGTCAACATTGTTTGGCGCAGCAATCAATTCACAGAAACTAGAATCTGAAAGCAATGACATTGCCGATCGAAAACCATACCAAATGGTCACATCGTTTTTATAATGAATTTTCTCTACTTTAACACATTGTGCGAGTATATAGTGTTTTTAATGAAGTTTTAAGTTTTAATTGTCAACAGTCTAGTTGATATTTCGGCGCTGTCAGTATTTACTTAGTCCGTTCTAAGTTAAAGTCCGAGCCCCGATACTGACTGATAGGGAGTGGTTGAGAGTAGTATGAGTATAAGGCCAAGCCCGTTTGGGCTATTGTGTTCGATCAAATTCTTCTGGGCTAAAATCTGAGTCGGAATGTTAGTTCTGCTGTATTTACTTAGGGAGCAGTTACTGATAACACTCGCTTAACCTCATTTGATTTAACCTAAGTCGAAATATAATATTAGCCTTCAAAACCTACTCCCCGTTTTACCCGTTTACTTCATCCTTAGCTTTAATTCAGACTGCCTTCGTTTGATGTCAAGTTCCGGCATTGTTTGGTTTCGCACAAACGCGTTTCGCTGAATGAATTATAACAAATTGTTGCTCAGCTAAATGTCTCTTTTATAGGACTAGATTTATAGTCGTCACTGTCGTTTGCAGGATGGACAACGGTGACGATAGCTAAAGTTGTTCCTCTTCGCTGTCTTCGACCTGTATTCTTACGCAGTTGTTTATGTAAACATGTCAAAAAATATTTTAAACTCTTTTAAATGTCTTTTCTTTTTTTTCTTTCTTTTCTAGATAATTTATATTTAGGTTGGGGTCCAATGTCCGGCCAAGTAAAATACCAAACCTATTTGTGGAGGAACATTTATTTAATTCTTTTCTTTATAAGAAAGTATGCCGCGAAAGAAATTTTCCTTCGCAAACTCATTATCTGTTTCAGCATCAAGAGAAGTGGTGACAAGGCATCTACTTGTTTTAATCCTTCGCGTTTCTCGCTCGAATGTTTCAGATAAGGCGTTTCCTCCTTGATTTCTTTGTTGTTTCCCTTTAGGCACACTTGTATCAGTTTCATAAACTTGTCCGGAATTCTCATCGGTTTAATGAGCCACACGCCTTCAAAATATCTACGAATAGTTAGTGAACCATTTCGTAAAATTCCCATTTCTTTTCAAGAAGGTTGGCCACTCGTCGAGCGGTTTCTCCTAAGCTATATTTCTAGTCTCCGATTTTCGTAGCGTATGAAGTCAGTCTATTTAAGAGAATATTTGAAAATAACTTGTAACAATAGTAGTGATATTCCACGGTAATCGCTGCATGTGTTTGGTTACATGGGAATGATGACCGAGATTTTCCATTTTTTCGCCCATCTATATTCTCCTTTATTTAATTCCGATGAAATTAGGTCGATTCCAGTGGCCTTGGTATTTTTAAGCCGATAGATTGCTTCTTTTACTTTCTCAATGGCTGGCAGTTCTGCCTGAACCTCTGCTGGGTGAATAACATCATTTACTAATGCTGCTTGCTCTCCATGTACATCAAGCAGTTCATCTAAATATCTCTTTCATTGAGCCGCAAGTCTTTCATTGTCCGAAACAAACTCCTAATTGTCGTTGTGTATAAATCCTAATTTGGCCTGGTATTATTTTTGTACAGAGTTTAGCCTTGCATACATTGCTCTCGTGTTTTTCTTCGTGAATTTTAGCAAACTTGCTCCATCTCCCTAAATGGTAAAAACTTAGGAAGAAGTCAAATATCTAGGTATTGACCTTGATCAATTTTACAGGAATTCCAACATCAAAAGCAAACTTGTAAAGGCGACTAAGGCACTGTGGGCCTGTCGATGCACCTTTGGAAAAACCTGGGGATTGAAACTTAAGGTAATCTACTGATTGTATACCGCGATAGTAAGACCTATTATCACTGGTGCATAAAAGTTGAATAGAAAACTACAATAGTTAAACTTCACCGCTTTCAAAAACGATCATGTCTCGGCATTACAGATGCCTTGCCAACTTGCCCAAGGGTAGCCCAAGAGACACTGAACGGAATTACTTAACTACACCTTTTTATTAAAAAGATCGCTATAAGTATTACAATTAGACTCTTCCGCTCGGAAACGGACCGGCCATGTAGACCGTTGGGTCACATGTCCATTCTACAACACCTTCCTGAGCTGGATATGATATGATCTATAACAAAGTATTTAAGCCCTTGCTATAAGTCAAAAGCCTTAGTCGGTACGAGCTGGCATCTTTGGACCACATCCGAGAATATCGAAGGCCCTGGGAACTAGTCCTAGTGTCTTCTAAGTCGTACTTTACGCCATCCTAACGTGCGTCAACTTAAACTTAGAGACTGGCATAAGAGGTATAATTTTCAATATACTCTCAAACAGGCAGGCAGCGCTCAAAGCTTTGGACTCGTATAGTACGAACTGTTGCCTTGCAAGATCTAAGTAAGAAACTCTGATGGGTGCCGGGTCACAAGGGCCAACACAACGAAATCGCAGACCAACTCGCTAGGAAAGGTTCCAGCGAAAGGTACATAGGCGCCGAACCTTTCTGTGGAATCCCCAAGTCGAAGATTAATTTTCTCTTAGATAAGTGGAAAAAATCGCAAAACCTCATAGGGCCCCTGAACAAATATTCTCAAATATTATAGAGTCGATATCAGAAGACCGTCAGCTACCTTCCGGAATACTGTAGTCTGAGATATCTTCTTAACAAAATGAACCTCTCGTCTGAAACCAAGTGTCGACTCTGTCTAGAGGACAGAGCAGAGCACATACTATGCGAGTGTGCTGTCTCTGATATTTTAGAAAGCGTTTCCTCCTCAGAGAAATCATGATCAGCTCAGCTCCTACGAAGGACATACTCAGCTTTATTAAGAAAGTAGAATAGGCCTGCAGGTCGCAGTGCTAAAAAAAATCAAGGCCTGTAACTTCTCTTCCGTAAGAGCTTGTAGAAGCTATAGCGGGCACCCTGGATCGTTGTAAGATCCTACGCCCTTTACGTTCTGCATAATTTTATTGATTATAGAAATTTCTGTTCCAAGATCAGAAAGAGGAATCACAATAGGAATAGGAAGAATAGGAGAATAGGAATAGACGCCACAAGCGTCTTTAACAATTGTTTCGTTTAAATGTCGATTTTTTTGTACTGCTGTGATATCCAATTCATACTTACTCATTTCGTTGAGTACTATTCATAAGGCACCCGGCCTGTGCAGATTTCTTAAGTTCTCCGAGGTTATTCTAAATCCTTCAGTATTCTTTTTCCCTGTTCCGGAGAGGGTAACACCGTGAAATGTTGAAGCCACCGATTGGCTTAATTTTAGGAACGAGTAAGAATAGTTCCTTGAATTCATTTGCTTAACTGCCGATTGGCTTGATGTATGCAAGACCAGATAGAAGGTTAATTCCATATAAGTAGAATGCCATTTCAGCAACATGTACTTATTGAAACTTGAAACAGATTGAAATAAACAAAAACCAATTACCAACGTCATGTTGCACTTCATTACAGGTTCAAAGGGCAAGCCTCTCAATGAGATGGAAATTATAGTCTCCAACCATAAACTCAATCAATTTTCACATTTAGCGAAAGGCATCCGACGCAAATTAAAATTGCAAAAACGAAAAAGGCGCAAGACGTAACAAAAAAGGCAACAACATTCCCGCCTCAATCGGGAGTTAGAAAAAAAGGCAAACTATATTGTATCTGAACGTCAATCGAGCAGATACACGCCTTATTACTTTGCCGCAATAATGAAGCAATTACTAATGTCAGATTGGTATCTGAGGCTAACCTCCCTCCGTCAAGTCTTGAGCTAATAATTACCTGCGAATATTTCACAAATAAGTACCTAATGCCGCACAAAATGTGGCAACCAATCGGCAAGTGGAAAAAAAAACAAAACGAAAAACTTAAAACTCAAGACTAAGACGAAGCAATTTATCCGACAAGCTCTCCTGTCGTGCTAAATGCCACACTTGATAGGTTACCAGATAACCGTGCTCCGTGGCCAGAGGAGAAAGACTTGAAGTGCACTAACAACAGATTTCGGGTCACTCACGATGATAACACCGATATTTGCATTACATTCCACTTCGACCAAGTGTTCGAGTGCATAATACTAGATACGAGTACTCGTAGGTATAGTTTAGAGGAGACGAAATCAAATCGCACGTTGTTCATAGTGCCATACTGGAACCGGCGAGCCAGAGACCAAGCTCAAGAGCTGCACAATTTCATAATACATCTTGTTAATTACAGTACTTAGAGGCACGACTTGCCGCATAATCTTGTGACGCGAATAAATTACAATTTTTTGTTTTGTTTTAGTGGAGTTGGCATTAAGGCTTTCCTCGAAGATTGAATGTGGAACGTAATACGTGCTGCGGATGGGTATTCCATGAAAGGTGCGCTTGCGCGTGAATATGGTGACCAAGTTTGTCTCTTTTTGTTTCGAGGGATTTTCGTGCCATATACAGCGATTGGTTGGATAGGGTAGATAGCGGGCTAGCGATTGTAAGTGACACATATATGACGGCGCTCGAGGAGCTCTGCACTGGGACAACTCTAGCCCTAGTGTAATTTTTGTGTTCTAAAGTACGATTTCGGAGCCGGCAAGTCCGTCATCGGTTTCCTACTATTTTCATACTGAGAGAAATTTCCAGTAGGGTATACCACAAACCTCCTTCCACCCGTTATAGCGATCCTCCTTGAATTGTAGTCCTCCATAAATGGTACTCATACGACTGAAAAAATTTAAAAGGAAGCGCCACGAGGTGCAGATTTCCATGGAAAGCAACCATCGATTCAGCGAATACCCAACTTCTCTTAAACACGCCCGAATGGATACTCCACGAGAAAAGCCAATACTGATCCGATACTTTGTATCGTCGTTCCAACAAAGAAAACAAAAACAGGTCAATCCACCAGAAAAATATAATTATTGCGAATGTGAAACCGATAGTCGGTTTGCCGGTTTGACATTATAAATAAATCGAATCTACCTTACCGCCCCCCTTTCCATCGCCCGCGATGAAGCACGATGCACGCGGACATATGCATCTTTTTTTCTGAACAGGAAAAGTGGTTAATTTACTATGCAGCAGATGTGAAGAGCTGATGAAAATTATCGCTCTCGCTACTTAATGGCATTTCAATGGAGAATTTTCATTCATTTGATTTCCGGGTTGAAGGCGCTTTTCGCGATTTTTTTTTTTCGTTTTTAAGTTGCATTCCTTGGTTGAATGGAAATTGCATTGGGGACTTGTCAGTCAGTAAAAGGCAAATTGATTTCGATTTGATGGTCGCAATTGTAATGCGAAATTCTTTCACGCAGCCAGGAAGAATGCCATATGCGAATGGAGGTTTCCTGTAACATTTTTAATTAAGTGGGTTACACCCTTTGTAGATTAAGGGATACATTGTGGAAACGCAAAATCGCAATTTGCGAGAAATGCAATTGTTGATTATTGTCCTTAATTTGCCAGTAGCAACGAGCAATAATTGAGGAGAATGAACAACTTTAGCTGCTTGGTTGGTTGACTATAAGGGCTAGCATGGCTAGCTATAATCGCTTAGCTGGTTATGTTCAGAATGTATACTGAAAATTCCATGTAGTAAACTACACCCTGCTCACTTTAGCCAATATCACCATTTGGCCTTACTTACATAGGGTAGGTAGCAATTGCTTTTTATTTTAGTCTTGCCGAAGAAAATATCAAATTTGATGACAAATTGTCTTGGCGATCTAAGATCTATTCAACGAATCGGTTACATCGTAGTTGGGGGAAAGGCTTCTATCGTTGAGTATTTTGGATTTTATAGGCGTGGAAAAGACGAGTCAACCATGAAAATTGATATCATAAGTGAAGCCCGATTGTAGACTTCGGCTACGAATTGATGTGCCTGGTTATTCGCTCGTAGCAGATAAGTTTTCACGTGCACGTGCTGCCCGAGCGGGGCGTTTGATAAGATCCAGCGATTTTGTTGACTGACAAATTCGGGAATGTTTCGAAAAATAACTTTTACATCGCCCATTTTTTTAGTGAGTTTGCATAACAAAAATGTAATGTCGTGTGATAAACGACTGCATGACTAAAATTGCCAAGATTCGTTGACTCATCTTTTATTTCTTATCAGCAGAGTCTATAATTTTAAACTCATTTGGGATTTGAACTCTTGGAAAATTGTATTCCATATTATAGGCCCTAGCACTGATTCGTGCGGAATTCCATCGGACACGGGACAGTGTTTAATACCATCGTTGGCATCAAACAGGAGAGAATAAGTTCCAAAATAGTTAAGGTAAGGATGAAATGGGTTTTTCATTACGACTGACTTAACTTTTAACCCCGGCTATAGGTCTTGAGTAAGTTCTACTTGTTGTTTGTGACGTCAGTACTGCTCATCGCTTGCCATTAATTTTTTCTATCTCTCTGGCAGCATATGAATTCCACGTCGGAAAAAATGCTTTTTGATGCTATCCAAGAATTGGCCCATCTTCAATAGAATGGAAGTGTAACTCAGCTAGGCCATGTGCCAACAAGTAGAACTTGATCATTGGAAGGGGCAATGTGTGGTAATTATGGTGGATGGGGTGACCTTTCTTTTTCTGCCGCTTAAACAGCAGTTCATACGTGAAAAATCGCCGTTTGACATTTCACAGGTTCAACTCTTAGTGCACCCAATGTCTTTAATTTTCAAATATTTTCCTTATGTTTTCAAATGTTTAGAAATCGCTTAGCGTCATTTACAATATTTGTGTGATTTTGCAGGTTTAGCTGGCGTTCGACGTGAGTCTTCTTGAAATATTAATTTCTTTATCTTTAAAATAAAAATTATTATTATTTAAGCGTCGATCAATCTCTTCGTGGCGTTTCCGACAGTACATGTTCACCATTAGTCTCAATAAGAATATTGTGTGCTTAAGCTGCAGAGGTTTATTTTGAGTAAAAATTGCAATATACTAATATACGTGGCAAAAATAAGTATCTGCACGTCATCATATGTGGACGTGGGTCATTCCATTCCTCCCGTATTATATTGGTGTTTATATAATAAGAGCCTTAAATGTATTTGTGTAAATGTGTTCTACCATTTTTGTAAAGGAACATCTTGACATACGTTAAAGTTAAGCTTTCCTATAGTATAATTCAGCGCAGATTTCTTTTTTTTTAGATTTAATATATAATATTTTAGATTTAATATTCTTAAATAATGAAATTAAATTTAATATTTCATTGCTTTAGATCTTATTGATTCCAATAAAATTCATCATAAGGCCTTATTATTGGAATTCAAGTTTATTATTGTAATTACTCTGACCAAAGTAATAATGTAAGTAATGTTGACGCGTTAGTTTATAAATTTGCTAAAACTAATGTCGTTGCACTTACTGAATGTATAAACAGTTTTGACTGGGATTCACTACTGAACATCTCCAATTTAAAAGGTAATGTATTTATGGGAAAAAATAATTCTGGTCTTGAGTTATTTGTACCTAAAACGCGTCAAAATAATCGCTACAGAATTCCGTGGTCGAATAAGAGATTAGTAAATTTACGAAATGTAAACTCGGCATATTGGGCTTATATTTTAAATAAAACGAACTCTAACCGATAACTTTTTTTAAGATTCAGAAAGAAGTATGAGTTCTTGAACAGATTTATATACAATGTAGGCAGTACATCATATCAGTAGAGTAATCGGTAAAGAATAATGGTAAATCATTTTAGAATTACATTAACAAAAAAAGAAATACCTCAGGCTTGCCTAGGGTGATGGAATTTGATAATGCAATTTCAACAGTTTTGAATGGAACTTGTGAGTTATTTGCCAACTTCTTCGAGTCGAGAGTTTATAATAATACTCGAGTCCAATCAACGACGAATCATTTTTTATTTTTATTTTTTTTTGTTGTTGGAGGCTTCTGCTATCTGTTGGAGCACTCAGACACAAATACTGGTCCATTGTACTAACTACAATGCCGATTCCGAACGGCGAGAGCCGAGAACGGGGGATTTGCCAGTACCCCGCCGAGGAGGGAAACCGCGAAATAATCATTCGATGGCGTTGGTGTTATCGGGATCCGAACTCGCTCATCTTGCGTCAGCGGCCGCCACACTACCCACTGCGCCACGGCGCTCCCTTCAACTACGAACCATTACTTTAATATTACTGAATCGGTGGATATTGGTGTGTTGCAACTTTTGAATAATAACGCGTTAAAGAAACTGGAATTAAACTGTAGTCCAGGTCCTGATGGAATCCCCGCGATAATATTAAAAAAGTGTTTATCTTCCATCTTTTATTCACTCAAAATTATCTTAAATCAATCACTTATCACAGGAAAATTCCTCAGTGAATGTAAATATTCATTTATTACACCTACATATACTTAGAGCAGTTTTCGACAAACAGTTGAAAACGATCGGCCAATATCTAAGCTTTCTACAATCCCAAAATTGTTTGAAAGCATAGTTAAGGATAAGCTTTTTGCGGTAGGTCATGTACTACAAATTTAGCTTTATTAACAAATTATATTTTTGATAGTTTTGAATATCATTTACAAGTAGATATACTCTACACTGACTTTACGAAAGCTTTTGACAGAGTACATCACACTTTACTATTGGCTAAACTACAATCGCTGTTTCCACTCTTCTATGCTGATGTGGCTTTCAAATTATTTATGTATTAGAAAGCAATTGGTAAAGATTAATAGTTTTACATCTCGTGTAATAGAAGTAACTTCCGGCGTTCCCCAGGGTAGTCATCTCGCCCCGTTGTTGTTTATTTTGTTCTTAAATGATGTTCACAAAATGACATTCGCGGACGACTTAGAACTATTTGCCCACATCAATAATATTACTGACTGTATTCCTTTTTAACTACAATAGATATATGAAAACTGTTGGAATGGTGTAAGCATAATGCGTTAGAACTTAATATTTCTAAATGTAAGATATTTACAGCACACCGTATTGTAGCGCCGATCTTATATATTTATTTTATGAACGTTTTTCTGTTCCTTCCTCTTGATGAAGTTAAGGATCTAGGGGTCATATTTGACACTAAACTAAGCTTTACATTATATTATGATTACGCCATATCTAAATCCAACTCCTTGTTAGGATTTCTTAAGGAATAGCAAGGACTTACAAGATGTATATAGCCTTAAGACTTTATTCACCTCGTTGGTCAGACCTTATTTAGAATATTCTTCGATTATTTGAGATTCGCTATATAATGTTCAAGAGTTCAGATTAGAAAGAGTTCAAAAGAATTTCACGAGATATGCTATCCGCAAATCAAACATGTTTGACGAACTTCCTCCTTATGACGTAAGATGTAAGTTAATTGGTTTGCAAACCTTGAGTTTTAGGCGGAAGGTACCTTCAGTCATGTTTATTCGCGACATAATTAATTATCATATTAATTCACAAGAATTAGTTTATCTTATAAACGCATATGCTCCCCAAAGACCTCTTCGGGTGAGAAATGTACTTTACGACAGAACGCATAGAACAAATTATGGTTGCAATGAGCCAATTACTAGATATTGACTTCAGCTTAACTCGATTGGAATTTAAAAATTGTATTCATTCATTGTCTTTAAATTAGTAATATGAGATGCAAAATTGGTAGATGATCCTTAGTCGCGCAACAAACATCTGTTGAGTAAAGCGTTACAGAGAGTATACACTAGAGAACGTAGTGTTCTGTGTACTCTGTGGTGGATAAAAAAAAAAAAAAAATTCAATGCACAGAGTCTTATTCAAAGCCCAATAAATAAAAAGTTGTAGGTAAGATATGGCAGATCCTTTATTGCGGATAAAAATACGAGAGGTGATCCTAGAGCAAAGATAATCTATTCTTTCGATATCGTTTGTTTTACTTGTTTATATTTCCAGTAGGTTAGCGTAAAAAATCATAAAAATAGACCACGATTCCCAATAAGTACATTGATACGATATGTCGATGGAATAACATCAAATGGAAAAACAAAGCTTGTCTACCAAAAACATACACAGCGGCTTAGTAAAAACATTGGGAGACTCTGCTCCTTTATATTCCCTAGTAGCACGCTGGGCAAAGGCGTTTAAGTTTTAACTAGGATGGGAGCCCATCGTTTCTGAAGATAACGTGAACATTTTGTGTTGGCAGATCGAAGAGTGGTCATCAGGCATATAGCCGAGGTAACAGGGACCTCATATGGCAGCGTCCAAAGAATTCTTGCGAACGAATTGCATATAAAAAAGGTCTATGCGCTGTCTTTGGGTGCAGAGAATATGAACCGACGAGCAAAAGAAGAAATGAGTCGACATTTCGAGTCTTGAGAAGTTCCAAACAGATTTGGAAATATTTCAATTCCGTTTCGTCACCATGAACTAAACAACAATTGAGACAACAAGCGAGCCTCCTCACCGACGCCAAAGAAATTTAAAGTGTCAAATTCGGCGGGAAAGATTAAGGCATCTATTTTTTGGGACGCTGAAGGAATAATTATGTTACAATAGTTAGAAAAGGGAGCCTCTATTTCGGGATCTTACTACGCAAACTAAAGACGCGGCTAACTGCGAGCTAGGTTTTACCAAGACAATGTAGCGGATCACAAAGACGCAGTAGCGATGGCTGACATTCAAAAAAGGGGATTCAAACTGCTGGAACACCGTCCCTATTAGCCAGATCTAGCTTAGTGTGACTTCTTCTTTTCTCGGCTCAAAGATAGCGATGATATGGCCGCTGTTGAGGCCTTTTGGGGGGATCAAGATAAGATAAAAAATGTTTTTCTAAGGGAATTCTGGGCATAGAAAAAAGATAGATTAAATGTATTGATTTGTTAGGAGACTATGTAGAAAAATCAACCATTTTTTTAACTTTAATCATTGCGTTTTATATTCATTATCATTACTTTTGGATCATCCCATGGATCATCACTCAATGCGATTTTGAAAATAATATCATGTAAATTTCGTCTGCACCTCCATCTACAGAACTCGAGCGCCAATTTTGTATGGCTCTGCACAAGTCGGACTAGACCTAAGTTGTTTTATAGTTGGTCAATTGTTATTGAGTTGTTACATAAGCCGGGGAGAAAACTAGGAGAATTTAATCGCACGATCTTTACTGCCAGTGCACATCGCCTTTTCTGGAAAAAAAAACGCATTCTGAAAACTTTTCGTTCAACAATTCCAATGTAACGCCTGATATATGGCACGGTAAAATGTCTTGATGGAACCACTTGTTGTCATCCACAAAAAAGTCAGTCATCATTATTATCTTCTTGTTTCGAAGATATACGGCCCAATAACTCCATTTGCCCAAAATCCATGTCAAATATTAAGTTTCTCTGGCTGCAAGGATACTGTTGTGGATTATACTCCAGGCAAATTCAACCAAAGATGTGCTTCATCACTAAGACGATTTTTCTGTTAAAATTTGAATCCGATTTCAGTTGCTTCAGAGCCTAATGAGAAAACGCACGACAAGCTCAGTGGTTTCGTAGCTTCAGTTCTTGTACTAAATTTATCGCACATAAATCGGACCAAATGTAGCCAATTTGAGGACAGAAGAAGGGCAGCTCCTTGGGTGCGACGGAGAATCGAGAGGCTCTTCAGGCACACTTTCAACAACAATAGCCACATTAGCAGCCGAACCGCTTTCCTAGAATTATGTGATATGTTTTTTTTAACTGATTACTCGGTTTGACGATTCTTTCTTTCATAACCATTTCGTTGTTAACGAAAAGTTTGGTGAAGAGAATACGAATTTCCTAAAGTAATTGCTAACAATTTCGACGAGTAGGAAGGTGTAATGAGAGCTAAGAGAGAATGTGTGACATTGGTTTGTGACCATGTCTGTAGGCCCGATTTCGAGGGTAATTCCTGGGAACTCTAGATTTTACTGCTTGACGATCTATTTAGATTTTGGGAATCATGGATACAACAACGAGCTTCTAATTAAAAAATTTGTTTTGCCAACAGCGGACATTTGTTATACACTCAATATAGGTTCTGCGACAATCAGGGCCAAGGCTTGTTCCTCAGTTTGAGTCTGAGCGAGAGAGTTTGAGAGTTTTTGGGATTTTCTCCTTTCGTGCGTATCAGAGAGTACCGATTTTAGTCCATTTCTGTCCCCTCTATCCCCTCTATACATATGTTAGGAAATATTACCTTAAGTGCCAAGAAGTTCTTCTATTGCTTCGAGTGGCGCCCAGTCAATGACATATGGTTTGAAATCTTCATCACATATCAAAGAGGTTCACAAAACGGTTGAGAAAATGTGTAAGATTTCGCTATCAAAATGGGAGAAATTGCAGAGAGCTTTTCCAATGAGGTCGTTCAAGATATCAAGCTCATAAATGCGATAGAATGATTTTCATATAACGTACAATAAATTCCCATTACTTTTTGAACATACCTCGTATGCAACACATTAACCTTCACCCTTACCAAGACTATTCAAATGCACGTCATTGCTGCAGTTTTATCATCATTTAGTGCAGGTATCACTTCTCGAATTTCAAAGGCTGCGTCGGCACTAGGTAATCATCAGTCGGATCTGAAATTTGTATTTAATGAACACTTTGTAAAGACCTTGAACTATTCTGTGCCTCGTACCATACATTTTTACTTCGAGTACGTTTTTTGTTGGACATGTATCACATACACCATGTTCCATCTTTTCCAAGGGCAACCGAAAAAACAAATCCAACCACTCCATCCCAAGCAGGATCATCAAGCTGATTGACATCTGTACAAGTAATTGACAGCCATCATCGGCAAGCCCGGACAGTTAGTGCCATTTTATTGTCATTCCCAAGCAATTTATGTTGATCTAATCGATATTTATGGCAACGATGATAATCAGACGCTCAATACGAGTGCGTCCGAGCCGCAAACACCCGAAAATGCAGGTAGTCGTCTGTTCATATGGAGTGCGACTCCTGTGAATTCGAATTCGCTTTGGACGTACCATACTACGTGCCCGCCCGACTCACGGCAGTAGCTGTAGCGGTAGCCGTGTTTCGTATAGGGTGGGGCCGAGTGACAGTGGACATATGTAGGTGCCCATAATTTGCAGGTGATCGATTGGGAGTGATCGATTTATTGCAGAACAGATAGAGTTTCTCTTTCTGTCTGTCTGTCGGGTGGGGCAAGAGTGCAGTGGAAAATCGAATTGAATTCAAGGTATCATGTTGCATGGAGTTGACCAGAAGCAGTTATATGCCACATCACTCGGTTTACTTCCGTTTTCGTTTTCTATTATGTACGGTTAACCTACTGTCACGAAGCTCAACAGCTCATTTGTCAAACTGATTGCATCGCATTGTTAGACGAAACTCAAAGAGAATCCGGCTAGTCATGGTATTTTCCCACCCCAGCACTCGGCACGACAACACGTTTTGCAATTTAACTACCATCAATCAGCACGCGATCTCGGGCCTGTCAAAACAATGTCATCTCACGTCACTTGTAACGCTGCTGAATCGATTCTTCCATGAATAGATTCAAAGAGAGAGTGGATAACAAAGCGGCAACAATCGCGAAATCACAAAAGCGAAGCGTTCATGAATGAATGCTCACTGGCACAGTCGGGCACATGGCATATCTCACTAACGACTTGGAGGTTTAAGCCATAAAGAACCGTGAAGTGACGTAGGATTCTGTGGATTCTCTTGTAATTTAAATGCCAGTAGTTGAACTGCAATACACGTTACTTGAGACTACGATCGTGTTTCGATCTTCCTATTCAACCTGTGTGTGGTGCTATTATATGATATCCGAACGAGATGCAGGGGCCACAACCATTTCGTTTTAATTTATTTGCTCATCTACCTGTCGGTAGCACAAACGGATAGGTGAACAAGCGATCGAGCCTTTAATATTTAAATTACACAAAAATGTCGGACGCCAATCTATCTATCGACCTATCATCCACTCTCTAGTTAATGAGTTAAATGCATCTATGCGATGCATCGCTGTGACAAGTAGATACCGTAGATGTATGACTATTGTAATTGAATGGAAAGTCGTGAGATGATTTAATTGATAATTGAGGTCTCCAGATGGCTGTCGCGTTTGAGCATCCACGAATGGTGCGGATAGGCCAATAACAACATTGTGTTGCTGTACACACTTAGCGAGTGTAGCGCGGATGTGATGATCAGTAGTAGTTGATGTTTTGTTTGTTGTTATTGTTGGTGTAACTGATGAAAAGGCATTTTTGTTGTGTAGCTCGGTCTAGTAGGAAAGGCGTTAGAGGAGGAACAGAAGCTACAGTTTGGCTAGCAATGCTCTTTGAGAACTGATGTGAAGAAACGAGGTCGTATTGATTTTCCAAGGATCATGTTTGCTGATTGAATTATGAAACTCTTTCGGGTGTTATGTAAGAGGATTCGTAGCGATGGTGTAAGGCGTTGTGTTGTGAGAATGAACTATTGTAGAATACAACCTTCCGAGGAATTTGTATCGGAGAATAACTTACTTTAAAACATATACTTTTTGCTATGAGCCGTGGTAACTCTGAAGCAGTTGAATTTTGTAAGCGACAAAACAAAGTGCATTTTGTCTTTCAAGTTATTAGTGCTCCATTACTGGTTTTTTCAGAATAGATTCTCAAAAAACAGAGGGTACCAATTTTAGAGGACTTTCCTTTACGTAAATACAGAGGGACATTACAAGTCTTACATTTCCAAATAGTTCGGACTGGAGTTCTACTTGTACTGCATTTGGCGCACCTTCTTGAAGTTCATCGCACCGGCTGATGTTGATTGCATTCCAAACGGATTTCCTCGGGCACAGCGCCGATTGAGAAATGCTGGAGCCAAAAGACCTTGATAGACAGAACGGCGAAAATCCTTCAATGTCCGAGCTTTTAGGTTTGGGCGTGAAGTAGATTGCACACCCTTATACACCGAAAAGGCATTGACAATACAGCAATCAAGAAAATGGAACAAAATTCCATGCCACCATTTATGTGATTTTCTGTCTATTTCGTAACAGCTTTTTAATTGATTCATGAAAAAAAATTTTAAAAATTCATGTTTGCATTATATATTTTTTCACAGCATCTGGGCATGAAACTTCTACACTTTCTCCGTTACGTTCTTTGCGTGTAACTTTGCTAACGTTCTTAGGATCGTGAAATAAACTTTATGGTTTTTACCTTCGAGACTCGAGCAAAACTGGCTTACGACTCTGCCACCAAGATCTGTCTCTACAGACCCCTTTTTACCGGTGTAGCAGTAGCCAGATTGATGATGGGCATATATTGTTTCAAGGAACTCCGATCCTTCTCCGAAGGTCTGTAGTTGTGCCCAAAATTGCGTCTCATAATGTTTAGCAGTGGTCGAATTTTGTAAACTGTATCGAAATTTGGGCTACTTCTTACAGGCATAAGGTTATTGTCATTCATTTGCAGGTAGTGTAAGGGCCAACTAAACCTTTTCAACGGCATGAACTTTGAAATGTAAGAATAGTTCAGGCCCGGAGCTGAACAGCAATAATCCCTGCATCTTGGCAGTTTTTCGATGCCCATAACGCACAAAAGTTCTCGTAGATCTTCTGACCAAAACATGTGAAACAATGCGAGGAGCGCCCAGTACAGTGCGGACAGTGCCTAGTTTTTCTTCCATTTTGGAACTTCGGTATGAGGACTGCTAGAGCTGCTCGTTCCCGCTGTAGAAGTAGTAGTCCCCGAAGGCTGCATAGAACGAAAACTTGACAAAGGTCTATTATCCCAACAGCATGGGAGGTTGTTGTTCAACACCAGCCTCTTGGTCCGACTCTACACGGTAGCAACAGTTGTCATCTGAAGATAGTTTATTTCCAGATAGTTTGCAATATCCTCATCGTTGATGGATGGCTGGGTTAACCCCGCAATCTTTCACGCTTAGGACAAGATCCACTCTTCGCAGCAGTAGCAATTCGCACATAAAAAATCGGTATTCGAGGTTTTCCGGCCTCAACTCGAACAGTATAATGCTTTCAAAGCTCTCGAAACTGTTGCATCATCTTGAAATTATATTTCCAGTTCAACCAGCATCTGGCATGTGTCTTCATGATGTAATTCGATTTCTCCCCTTCAGCGTTCTTTATTTACAACATCAAAATCATTATTTTTGAAACCAAAACCATTCTCTGCATGTGGTTTCCGACAGAGCGTGCTCATTGTATGTCATTTGGCTGCTCCAATTGCAGATTGCTTTCTAAAACGCAAATGAAATTCCCCGCAAATGCTATTAAAAACGATGTAAAAAGAGGTTGTATACACCTTGTATAGACCTAACATACACTGGAGTTCCAACTTGCCCACATTAATTCCTTGCAGGCGCGTTGCCATATTAAACGTAGTTCTGACAACGCCATCTGTCAGAAAACAGCGAGAACTTATTCAAGGTCTAATAAATGGACAAAATTGTCGAAAAAAAAAACCGGAAAACCCAAGAAGAATTAAGAAAAGCCAACGTTGGGGTACGTGTGAGTGAGAAGAAAGTATTGAAAATATTTAAAATAGATGGACTGAAAGTATCAGATTTTGTTTTTGCATTTATAAAGCGGTAGAAAAGCCTGGAATCGGAGATAAAAGACAATTGGAGGCAGAGAGAGTCGTATAGGTGTCTGAATTCCGCATAAGATTGTGACTAAGTAGGAATGTAGATTCTTTTGTTTCTGTTGTAGCAGGGTGAAGATTGATGTGGTGGTCTTATATCACCTATCCCCACTTACGAAACTGTTCCGTTAGAAAAATATGACTCAGCGATGATCCGACTCTTTGTTGCAATACCCACTTTTCACAATACCCATTAGTACGAAAATGACAAAAGGTTTCCATGATACGAGGGGCAATCAAAAAGTAATGATAATCAATGTATAATACAACATTTATTCTTTCAATTTAAATTTACTTCTCTATATAATCTCCTAATAAGTGTATATATTTAGTCCATCTCTTCTCTAGAGCTTGAATTCCATTTAAAAAAAAATCTTTATCTTGGTCCTCGAAAAACGCTTGTACGGCAGCCAGCACTTCACTATCGTCGGCAAATTTCTGGCCTCTGAGGTGTTCCTTGAGGCGAGGAAAGAGATAGAAGTCACTGGGGGCAAGGTCTGGAGAATAGGGAGGGTGCTCAACCAATTCGAAGCCCGCTTCCCGTATGGCATCCAACGCAATTTGAGCTTTGTGAGACGATGCGTTGTCTTGGTGGAATAACACCTTCGCACACAGTTTGCCCCGCCTTTTTTCCTTAATAGCTTCCCGCAACTTTCTTATTAGTTCTGCATAGTAGGAGCCTGTAATACTAGCTCCCTTCTCCAAATAATCAATTATGATAATTCCCTCGGCATCCCAAAAAAAACAGACGCCATAATCTTGCCTGCCGAGCTTGAAACTTTGAACTTCTTAGGGGTCGGTGAAGAAGGTCTTTTCCAGACCATAGACTGTTGTTTAGTCTCGGGGTCGAAGTGGTGTACCCAGGTTTCGTCCATCGTTACAAAACGAGGGCAAAAAGCCGCCGGATCCTTTTGATATTTTTCAAGATTCGCTCTTGAAATGCGAAGTCGCTTCTCTTTTTGTTCGTCGGTCAACATTCTTGGGACCCATCTTGCGGAGACCTTCTTCATGTTCAAATCATCTGTCGGGATACTTTGAATGCTTCCAAATGAGAGCCCTGTGATCTTAACTAAATATTGGATGGTCACTCGTCGGTCATCTAGCACGATGTCTTCTATTTTTTTTTTTTTATTATCCTCGGTGCGTGATGTGGATGGCCACTCGGAGCGATGTTCGTCTTCTGCCCAGTTTGAACTCCTTACTCCACTTTGCAACTGTGGAATATGGAGGAGCAGAGTTCCCCAATGTTTACACTGAATGTTTCCTAATAACGGCTCTTACTTCATTTTTCTCCATTTTGATGTGATCTCTTCGACTGCTCGTGTTTGAATGAATGTATTTTCCAGAAAAGGTGAACTATTTATGTATATGATTTTTTTGCTCGCTACTAGTGAGGGTATACGTGAGTGAAAACAATAGATTTCCCTGCAGTAATACCCGTTTATCATTACTTTTTGATTGCCCCTCGTATTTCATCGTTGTGTAGTCAATTTTTATTATTTGAACAAGTTGTAAATAGTATGTGTCTATCTATATTTAGTTTTGCTTGCCAAAAGCTGTCGCTATGATAATAAATGCTGACCTTTCAATAATGGCGCAAAAGGTAAAATGACACTTCGTATTGGATAGCTAATTTATAGTTAGAATCATGCAAGTTTTTCGTTGTTCTGTTAAAAAACATACTGCTTAGTATGAGTATTTCCAGGAAGACCGTGATCTATTGTTGACATTTGATTATTTGGAGAGTTGGCAATAAGCATTAGGCCCTTTCACCCATGAGAGGGTGATTTAGAAAATCTTGGCATTGGTTCTCCACGAACAATACAGCCATCTATATTTACATACATACATATTTGTATGCACATAGCTATCCTGTCAAGCAACCAATCTTACGAAAGCCGTCCCAACAAAATCAGATATTCCCAACTACATTTCTCTCGAACTCCTATCCTGAAAGACTGCTTGTCGCCTTAACCAGCACCCCATGTAACCAACAACCGTTGTCACTTATCCGCTTAAACTAAATTGCGTCTTTTCAAAAGATTTAACTCAACCAATGCACATATCTCAACATGCAATTAAGCCTAACCACCTTAGAACAACAGCCACAATACATATCCGAAGACCAACAACAGGTGGCTACCTCCTTGCATCCACATGAACCGACACATGACAACATCAGTACATCCACCACGGAGGTAATTTATTCAATGGAAGACAAAGGGATGTTGTGCTGTTGAGTTGTTGCGTGATCGCCAAACAAGCCCACAATATACCAATGGGCAATTACCGACTCGTCGACCCTATCCATTCCGACTGAACATCCCTTTGAAATGACACAAACATCGCCACTGTTCTATGTCGCGGAATTCGCCATTTGCCATTTGCTATCTGCCGACTCCCAACTCGACCACGATCCTGGATCACAAGCACTCAGTGGATGATCAGAGATCGCAGATCACGCAGTCTAGGGCAATAAACAAGTTATTCTGTGCGGCACCCTTCGTTGCCATTGTCATCGTGGTGATCGTGGAGGAGAACATCTTTTATAGCCACCGACCGCCAAGTATCTATAAAAATACCTACGGATCGACCGATGAATGAATGTGTTGCGTCGTCTCCAACAAATCGTCCGCCAGCTGGTTAGGTTGGTGGTCGTGGTCGTACTGGCACAGATCTCTCGAGACGTACAATTCCCAGAATCTATGAGAATCCCACTGTCTAGAGGACTCGACTGCTTCGTTATGGTAATGACTCACGTTAGACGATAGACATCCATTAATCATTCAAGCGATCGCGGCACGATACTGGAGGAGCTACATACATCCATGACGCGACACACGACTTTTCATTTTTCATTAGAATTTTGGAAAATTGCGCATGAATTGGAAAGCAGACGATCGAGCCGGGCGAATCCGATGACTAAACCAATGATTAAGAGTTCGCCGCCCGTTTGCCGAACATTGAAAATGTTCTGCAGAAAACTGAATGAGTTTTGTGTCGCGTTACGTTTGCAAACATACTCGTAAAACGAAAACAGCATCGGGATCGGAAGCTGAAATTCACATGAATCACAATGGATCTGTGGTTGTCTGAGCGATCTCTCCAAGTACTGGCGACAGTTGGGGGCAGGCGGCGAGGCAGCACTGGCGCTTAGTTGTTTTCCTCCTTATTGCTTTCCTGCTTTAATGTGTCATTAGTTTGGATATTGGACGCGGTACGACTTACAAGTAGGTGTGGTGCTACGCTAACCATGATTGTTACTCTGCTTACTGCCTACCGTTGCGAGATGACGGTAGCGAAATTTTCATTAAGCGGAGCACGAATCAATCAGTGTCTGGGTGAAATTAGTTTGTAACAAATCAATTAGATTATGCTGCTGCTGTGTAAAGGAGGCAGCTGTACTAAGATGACTGACAGCTGTTGCCGTAGACTGACGGAAATGGGTCATTCGTTTCTTCGTTTCGCTGGGTAATATGAGACTTTGTTGCCGTCCGGTTTACTACGCACAACAGGACTTTGTGCGACGACTTGATGACGAAAATGGTGAAAAGAAACCAATTATCACCATCGATGACAAGTGTCCAGAGTTCCATGTCCTCTCGTCTCACATTATCACCTCAAGCCATCGGAATGCGAGGAGCAGTATCGCATAACTAAACTCAAATCCGATTAGCAACAGAATTTCAACAAAGCCAAAAGCAAGTGCCTTTATCAACACCAAAAGCCAGGTACTATAAGCTTAAAAGACCCATTTCACGCTTGTTACCTCCGATGAAACCGTAGAAGTGCCCCGTCCAACGGCACGCATTCGCCGAGTGATTGATCAATTCGTTTTGCCAAATTTAATGGCGATACCATCCATCATCGGCTGCTTAACGTACTGACCGCGATACACCATGCTCGTTGGTCGTTGTTCGGAGCCCCGTGTGGCTGGGGATCATGTAATCGATTATGGATGGAAGTCAAAAGAAAAAAAAATTAAGATGAAACGGTTTGCATTCCTGATGCGGTTGGATCGAAGGGCGATCCTTTCTTTGTTCGGGCTGTTTGTGAAACAATTAGCGGGGATCAGTTGGCGATCGGCGCGATCGTTGATCAGACAGATGCAACAGTGGATTTTCGAAGTCACGGCACGGTGGTGGGCAGTTTCGGAATCTGTGGAAGTCATTCATTACGATATGATTGATTACGGAGGGTAATCATTCGGTTCCAGATTGAGTTATCGAAATTCTTGCTGGATGGTCAGTCTCCAAACCACTAACTCACCTCATCTCAGTCGAATACGTTCCACAATCGAGATTGTTGAATTAATCTCCTTGTCAACGACTAATTAGCTGATGTAAATCATGTAAATCACTCGGTGACAAACGACAAAGCAATTCAAGTTGCAGCGCGACAATAGTCCGACAAGCAAACAATTCGTCGTTGTGTCGCTGCACATGGCATGCTGCAGCAGATTTATTTCCATGCATTGTTCTCTGATTTCCACACTCCTCACCTTTGTCGCGATAAACATCATTCGCTTGTGGGGACGATTGATCACTTCGCAGCGAGCTGTATGTGCAGCAAAGTGTTGCCGCAGTTCGACTACCTGTAATGACTTACGACCTACAACGGCAACGTTGAGTGGCAATCGAAATTGAATATCGCATGTGGGTCCGTGTAGTTGTCGTGTCGAGGAGCCACCGGGTTACGTAAACATGTTGCATCGTTCACACGGTGCCGATTATTGAGAAGTAGGAAGGCCATCAGCCTCGGCATCAGCTGCAGCCATCAATTGTAGGCTGCAATTGCGATTGATTTGTTAATAGAATAATCGATAAATTAATTGGAATTGTTTATTGCTGTTAATGTTTCGTAAACAGCTACGCGCCGAGGCTGCTGCAGCTACTCGTCATGGAGATGCTGCTACTGAGGATTTTGAAATTTCAATAGATGCGCTTCATTCCACTTGTTTCTTGTTTAAGTTTGCAATTTTTTTCCAATACTGCATGCAGCGCAGTGACAGGTAAACAACGAGCAAATGGAACCAGCTTTAGTGAATAGAGTCGTTGTTGCAACATTGTTAAATAGCACACAATAGATTCGCTTTTTGAGGATCTTTGTGGCATAAAAGCTGCACAGTGAGTGCCGAGTGCTACGCTCTGGATTGTCATGTGGAGCCTATTTATTTTTGAAACTAAGTCAACATGATGCCAGTGGATGCTAATTTCTCGCACTTTTGTGCAAATAATGAACGAATGATGTCTGTGAGTGGCTGAAGTGAGTCAAGGACTGATGCAAGCGTGAATGAATGATGAATGAACTGCCTGTGCGAAGACTGATGGAGTTGTCATCTATCAGAAATGTTTAAGCGCGAATGGTAGTGGTGAATCAAATACAGTATTATTTTCACAGTGATGCGATGGGCGAGGTATGTTCAAAAAGTTACGGGAATTTTCGGTTTTTACACAAAATTTTATTTATTCGTTCACATCAGGGTAGACAGCCTCTATTAGATATTATGAAACTATGTCGCGTGAACTTGGAGACTGTCGCATAATAAAATTATTGTTTCTAGATAAGTACAGGGCTATTCAACTAGAGGTGTCATTTTAAATCAATAGAAAAACCCTTTTTTTTCTGCAGTATTGCGATATCCTTGTCGTAGTCGAAGTACAAGCGGCGAAATTGGTCATGGTGTATAATACGTGGCAAATGTCTACCTGGCTGTTGAGTATCTGTACTCATTTCCTTTTAAAAAGATTTTTCATATCGTTTGCGTATTATTGCGACTATACTCCCTGAATACCAGCTTTTATATTTCATTTATTTCATGAATCGTTGGTAGAGTATTCTCGTAACCTTTCCTCAAAAACAAGGAACAAAAGTCTGTTAAATTGCACGATCTTAGTGGCTTGTTGAAGCCTCGATTTCATTGTATCTATTTCCGAAAAAAATACGACCCACTGACCTACCCAAAAGCAGCGTTAAATACTGGGTACAGAATTGAATTGAATTGAATTCCTGTCTCTTAATAAATATTTCTGAGTTTTCATAACCATTCTCAGCTATAGTCGCGATATTTTCAGCAGATGCTGCCGGACGTACATTAGTTGGATTCGTCACATTGATAATCTGTTCGATATGTTAAAATTAAATCAAAATTGGACCTTGGTTTTGACCGAAAGAAGGCGAACTTTATAAAACGTTTCCGTGAAATTTTCACTGTTTTTGTAGTGAATTTTCGCTACAGAAAACAGCACTGCTTGATGGAGGACATTTATCTATTCACAACCCCCTCCTTTACCAGAACTTTTTTAACAGCTGGAACAGGCTAAACAAGTGATATTTTCAGTTCCAACTTTTCCAATGGATCGTGATCAATCCATTAAGTAGTAAGCCTTTAAGTCCGTCTGTTAAGTCCCAAAGTATTAAATCACAATCTGCTTGTCCAAACTTTTAGAGTTCTCCTTCTGACAAATCTCAATCGGTCAAGTGTCTAACTCTATTTTTTTACAGGAGGCAAATATCTCGGTTGACTTCAAGAGACATGCGGATAGTTTTGCTTCAAATCTATGCAAATTCGCTAATCTGAGTCAAGCAAAAATTCCGGATATCTTAAAGACAGCTGTGATAAGGCCATCAAGGACGTATTAAAAATCTGCTGAACAATTACTGACCGATATCAATGTTGCCGGTCGTAGATAAGCGTCTCAAAGAAGTCATTGTAACATTCCCTCGTCCAGGAAAGTCAATACGCTTTTCAGAAAAATAAAAAATAAAAAAAAAGTTGGTGAATTTTCAAATTGCATCAACGAAAGCTTAAATGAAAGTCATCAAGTCTCTTTTTGTTTTTTTTGTTTGTTGGAGGCTTCTACTATCTGTTGGAGCACTCCAACACATTCTTCGATTTACGAATAAGCTATTGTATTCATTTTGTTTCGATCGATATTTATTCCAGTCATCTTCCGAGTTCGATTTAAGCGATCTATTCAGGAGACTTCTGGCTTCCCTGCGATGACATTGGAGCTCAGTGTACCACCAGTGAACCGACTTCCTGTTGGGAGGTTTTTTTGACAGGAGACAGTTGGTGATGGCGCTGCTCAGGTTATGAAAGGCTTTCGACATGCTAAACTATACAAAATTAGGAGCGCTAGAACCCATAGGCATTCGAGGATTAACTACGAACTGACTAAAGGAGTATCTGAACAACCGACACTTTTCAGTCAAATTCAATAAAACGCTCAATATGGATGCTTTCAAGGATCAAAACTGGGTCGAAACCTGTTGATACTCTTTACAAACGAGCTTCTTCGCATATTAAAACTGAGCATTCCATTTCCATATACCGACGACACAGCGATAGTAGTGCGTCATCGGATTGAAAAACAACAATGATGCATATATGAAGCCCTCAGTTCAAAGCTACTGAACAAGGAATCTACTATAGGAATGATATGTCTGGAAATAGTTCAACTAACTGCTTGATCTATATAGTAACTTGGAGTCATCATCGACAGCAATCCTTTATGGGACAAACGTATAAATGGACAGCACATGAGCTTCAAACGAACACGCTAATTCATTTACAGTATTATGCCACAATGACGGTTCTAAAATAGGCTTACTTCTCCTATTGGATTCGAAGTCAATATACGTAATACCGGCAATAAGGCAGAGCATCGAAAACTTATATCCAGAAACTTCAGAAACTTCAAAACTTAGACAAATAGCACTACGAGGGTGGACCGATAAGTACTTAGCCTCACCGCCAGATGGCGCCAGTATCGCAGGAGCGATACTACTACTATCGTGTAGTACATTCTAGTAGACGGCTACTGTCAAAATTTCAGCCGTATCAGACTTGCAGTTTTATTTTGACCGCGTGTGGAAGCGGGAGTGTCCGCGGATTTTAGAAAAATGGAAAAAGAGCAATATCGGTCGGTGATTCGATTCTTGTTGTTGGAAGAGAAATCGCGCAGCGAAATCAAAGAGCGTTTGGATGCTGTGTACGGTGACTCTTCTCCTTCGATGGTGACCATCAAAAATTGTTTTAACGAGTTTCAACGTGGTCGCACGTCGGTTTTTGATGAGCCACGTCCAGGTGCCCCGAAAACGGCTATACCAGAGGATAACGTGACAAAAATCCACGATCTGGTGTTGGCAGACCGCCGATTGAAGGTGCGCGAGATAGCTGAGACAGTAGGCATTTCAAAAGATCGCGTGGGTCATATCCTGCATGAAATTTTGGGCATGAGAAAGCTGTCGGCGCGATGGGTGCTGCGTTTGCTCACTCCGGACAAAAAGGCAACCGTGAGACCACTTCAGAGTAGTGTTTGACGCTATTTAAGTGCAATCCGAAGAAGTTTTTGCGTCGTTTCGTGACAGTCGACGAAACATGGATCCACTGGTAGACACCAAAGACCAAGAAACAGACCAAACAGTGGACTTCACCCGGCGAACGTGCTCCGAAGACTGTCCCATCGGCCGGAAAGGTGAGGGCCCCCGTTTTCTGGGGTTCACAAGGTGTGATCCACATCGACTTCCTGGAGAAGGGCAAAACGGTCACAGGACTGTACTATGCCAAATTATTGGGCCGATTCGATGCCGAATTGAAGAAAAAACGGCCCCACTTGGCGAGAAAAAAGTGCTCTTCCACCATGATAACGCACCGGCTCACACCTCCGCCCTCGCCTCGGCCGAATTGGTTGAATTGGGCTACGAACTGCCGCCCCATCCACCGTATTCTCCAGATTTGGCCCCGTGCGACTTCTTTTTGTTTCCAAACTTGAAAAAGTCACTCGCCGGGGCAGAAATTTCAGTCGAACGAGGAGGTCATCGCCGCCACGGAAGCCTACTTTGCAGACCTCGAGAAAACTTTTTTTTTCAGACGGGTTAAAGAAGTTGGAGCTGACCCAGCGATGTGTATCGAGCTAAAAGGAGAGTATATTGAAAAATAAATCGCCATTTCTCCAAATTTTTTGTTTCCTTTTGTAGCCTAAGTACTTATCGGACTACTCGTACAAATTAACCACTGTGCAGCTTCAAACAAGGCAGTACTTTTGCATTTGCTGATGATGTAGCAATTTTATTTGGATACAGATCCTTGAAAACAGCGATAACAACTATGCAGGAAGAGCTCTTTGTAGAAGTCAAATGGTGCCATGATAAGGGTCTTGCGATCAACGCATCAAAAATTAAAATGATGCACATTAGAAACCTACAACTCATATCCGAAAATTGCAAGGACTGCATAATACAGTGCTAAGGTAAATTTATTGCACTACTCCACGAATCTATGAAGCCAGCTTTAAAGTTTTGAAGGTCGAACCTATGTACAATATGTCGCTAATTTTGGAGTTCTATGATGACAACCGATTTGTTCGTCCTGGGGCATAAACCTGACGACATGCCCAAGGGATTCTCAAGGGCAGCCAAAATATAGTGTTCCCTCAACGTTAAATGACTTACCCGGAATTTACTAAGCCTTGAAAACGCCAAAACCAGAAAGCAAGTTAGAGAAAGTTTTTTCTTAAATGATTTAAATGTAAATTAAATTAATATAAATCAATCAAAATGTGAATTAATTGATTACCTTGATGTTTCTATTACAATTAGCTCATTATTCATATTTGTTAGATAAATAATTTTCTGAAGACAAGCAAATGCTTCGCAGAAATTTACATACATTTTTCCGATATTATGTATAATAAAAAAAATTAATTTACTCCAAAAAACAAATCTGTAAAATGAAAATCTATAGAGCGCCTGTTTATTAAGTCTTAATATAACAAATTCCAATTTATCAAGTTCCCTCTGTCAAGTTTTCATCCCCGGTTAGCCCCCCCGGTTGGGAGGTTCGAATTTTTGGGAAAATATTTTATAAACTCTGCAGAGTCGTTAAAATTCGATATTTGATCCTATTTGACATTAACAGCACCCAGACTCACTTCATATGCGTAAAACTCTCTCAGAATACCTCTTCGGTCAGGCTAACGTAGACTTCGAACCTTGAGAATGGGCACTCAGTTCGCAGTTTCAATGCCTGCTTAGAATTTTTTTTTTGCATTAATTTTAATTTCACGTTTCGCTTTCTCATAACGAGAACCCCTTTTGTCTGGTCTCCATGGGGGTCGAAGTATATATTTTATTCGTAGAATTTCTAGCACTTTTTCTCCATAGACGCGCCATCACTTCCAAGTAGATATCATGAAATAAAAGAGCCAAAATCAGACAACTTTCTGTAACACAATATCGCACATTCCGCAACTGATGGACGTTGCTGATTCCAAAGTGAAATTCTCAAACATCCTTGTTAATTTGCCTCGATTTCCAGAAAATTTGCCCGCCAATCCAGGTCACCTGTCTCTCGCCACCCAGAAACGGTTATTATCAACATGCCCGTATCACCATCGTAACCTCTTTGATCTTTTGAACTCCTTTTAGTCAAAACACTCTCCCCGGCTAGACACAACCATTAGGGATGTCCTCGTGACATGAGTTTGTATGCCCGAGTCGCGTAAACATATCGTTGCTCTCCATTAAGCCCGTCTCCGTCTTGTACAAAAGCCGTCATTCAGAGGATAACATTATTGTGTAATACAACTCCTGGTCCATAGACAACAGTCGCACATGTCAACATAACCTCAATTGTGAGAACATCATCAGCCGCTGATGACAACGTTGACGTTGACATCCATATTGGTACTTAAAGATGTAAGATATGATGATTATACGAGTCCAAGGGTGGCCATAACACCCTTGTACCGGCCATACCTATTACCTGCGACGAAGCTGCCACTGTTCGGCAATTAACAAATCTGTTGACACGACCATAAGACTGCCGTCTGACAAGTGTGGCAAATGGGATTTCGCACGTCTTGACGTCCGAACAACAAAACAAAAACAAACACGAAAGCAAAATGTGTCCAAACAACATGTCGATTGGTAAGAATGTCTCGCTGTCCAATTAAGAGAGGTGTGCTGTGCATTTGATTTAGTGATTAAGTCGATTGAATCAACACGGGGCGAGGGCTTGACACAGCTTCTTAGTGTCAGCATTAGACTTAGCTGAGGATTGGCATCGCGTATCGGTTTCGGGTGCGTGTCTTAAGTATGGGTGGTGAAGATTTGAGTTCGTTATAACCAGCGGATTTGAAGGACTCTATAGGTATCTGACGTTCGTTTGTGACTGACCTCGGTGTTAATCTTGACTTTTGTCAAAAAAATAGTGATTGATTGAGCTCTGGAAAGAGCAGTGATTTGCTCACACCAAGCACCAAGAACTCCTTGGAACCCACCCAACCCATGTGGTAGGCTATTTTTAGCTCCCTATCAGGTTCCATATCTATTGTTCTATTTGGTTTTTACAACCTCGTGTATCTAATGGCAGTGGGGGCCGTGAACTCATCTTACGAGCAATTACGTCTGAATTGCCAACTAAACGTAACGCAAATATTTATTTATCCCGTGATGTATCTACCCCAAGCCGATTGTATCTAGGTATGTACATATTTGCGTTTGGCACTAATTTTATTTTTAGAACACAACGCCGGTTCGATACTGCTAAATTCGCGCGACGGCGTAAACGTAACGCAAATATTTGCACAACACAATACGTATCTCTCGTATAACCATTGAAACGTAATTCGCTTTACGTACAAGCATGTGAATGTAGATTAACTTACCGATGACGCGCTCACGACTTTAACCTCTCGAAAAAGTGATTCTCGAATCTCGTCCATCTGATCATGTTTCAAAGTAGTCAGATCCTTGATCGTCATCATCAACATCATCCTCCTTCGACGACGACAATAAACCTGTCCGCAGCCCTGCTTCGAAACGTCAGCGACATGTAGCAGAAAGCTTGCAGCTACGAGTAAACGTGTGCAATTATAGGCTACTCTGTATATACATAGGTACTTTAGTTGTAAGCTTACCCAACGCCAGATCGTCTCGATGGTCTCGATCGTTTCTTGATCCACGCCGAGGATCGCGAGAAGGAGGAAGCCACACACACTCACTGTCGTCGTCAGTCAGTTGTGGAGACCGGAACGGACCTCATTAGTTGATGGCATGCAATGTTAATTTCCACAAAAAAAAATCCACAACAACAACAAGTGGAAGATGATGCGAAGAAGTTAACGGCCGCTACGGCGGTAGGTTGTTTCGATTGTAGACGACGATCAGTGGTCAGGGATTTAGTTCAGGTGAAGGAATGTTGATACTCGCGGCGTGGCGGTCGAGACCAATGCAATGGCAGGAGCCAAGGGGCATTGCTTGCGATCGCAGTACATTGAAATCGTGCACACTGTTTGCTTAGCATGTCGGACGAATGACACACACGTCGTCGTTTTGGAAGAACGAAATTCCAGGATGCAGTGGTCATTATTTTAATGGGAAAGGATGTGATTAAACATTTTGTTGGAGGTCTCTCTCTCTCTCTCACTCTCTCTTCATCTCTTTCGATTGTTGCTGCTGTTTGGTTAAATCCCCCGCGCTGATACCAGTCCGGCAAGGTTTTGAGGCGATTAGGTTAAATGGAATCCAGTCATTTGCGAGCAAACTCATTTAGGAGTAAAGTAATTTTGTGTGATTCGGGGTTGTTAAGCAATTTCGAAACCTCAAAGGTTTGCGATAGCGCGTAAGGTAATGAGTTTTGAAAAGTATGAGATTGGCCGGTGGACAGAGTTTAGGGAATTGATGGAATGGCCAAAATGAGGATTGCGAAATGGTAAATGGATTAGTTGCGTGTTCACCGATTGGAATCTTTCTGCTTCAATAAACGTTGATTGGGTTTATTGTAGTTTCAGGCCTGGTAGATTTTTTGTACTCTTCAGACATAAAGCAGGTCGAAAGGCAATATTTCAACATTTTTAGATCGGACAAAGACTTTTCGACAAAAATTGGTAAAGTGACAAGAATATTGGTTTATTGGTGATAAGGATCTAGCCGAATGATTGTGATTGAGCCAATTGGTTGAGAGATCATCAGGATCTAGTTGAACGATTGAATGGCGGTCAGGATCGATTCAAATCGGTAGGAGATGATCGGGACTGTCCCGAATGGTTAGATGATGATCGAGCCAAATGATTAAGTGATAATCGGATCGAGCCGAATGGCTAAGTAAAAATTGGGATTGAGACGAACAGTTGAGGGACGATCGTGATCAACCGAAGTTATGATCGAAATCGAGGCGAATTTTTATGGAATGATCGGGACCGAGGAGAGTGGTTTTGTGATAAACGAGATCAAGCCGAATCGTTGGATGATAATCAGAATTGAGCTCACTAGTTAGGTAGATCGTGGTCGCCCCGAATTGGTAGTTGATAATTTTCATCAACCCGAATAACTAAAATACGCTAAGATCGGGATCCACCCGAAAGGCTAGATGGAAATCAGGATCGAGTCGAAAGGCTAGGTGAAAATCGGAATCGAGCCGACCAGGTACATGATGATCATGATCGAGACGAATGGTTGAGGGATGATCGTGATTGAGCCGATTGGTTGAGGGGTGATCAGGATTTACCTGAATGATTGAGTTGCTGTGCTGGATAGTTGTTGTGCTGAATAGTTTGTCGATAATTGAGACCAAACCGAATGGTTGTGGGATGATCGGGATCGAGCCGAATAGTAAGATGATGATCGTGGTCGGCCCGAATTGGTAGGTGGTAATGGTGATCGAGCCAACTGGGTATGTGATGGTCCTGATCGACCCGAGTGGCTAGATGAAGATTGGGATGGAGCCATATTGATAGCTGAAAACTGGGATCGAGCCGACCAGGTACATACATACATATATGATGATCGTGATCGAGACGAATGGTTGAGAGATGATCTAAATCTATCGATCTAACTAGGTATGTGACGGTTCTGATCGACTCGGGTGGCTAGGTGAAGATGGGGATCACGCTGAACGGTTAATCGATGATCGGAATCGAGCCGAATGGTTGTGGAATGATCGTGATTGAGCCGATTGGTTGAGGAATGATCAGGATCTAGCTGAATGATTGAGTTGCGGTCAAGATCGAGCCAAATCGGTAGGTGATGGGATCGTGCTGAATGGTTTGTCGATAATCGAGATCAAGCCGAATGGTTGTGGGATGATCGGGATCGAGCCGAATGATTAAGTGATGATCGGATCGAGCCGAATGGCTAGTTGAAGACCGGGATCAAGCCGAACAGGTCATCAATATCGAACGAAATGATGATCGAAATCGAGCTGAATTTTTATGGAATGATCGGGGTCGAAGAGAGTGGTTTTGTGGTAAACGAGATCAAGCCGAATCATTGGATGATAATCAGAATTGAGCCGAATACTTAGGTAGTGATTGTGGTCGGCTCGAATTGGTAGGTGATGATTCTGATTAAGCCGAATAGCTAGGTGAAGAACGGGATAGAACCGAAAGGCTAGGTTAAAATTATGATCGAGCCGTATGGTTAAGTGACGATCGGATCGAGACGAACGGTTAAGGGATCTAGCTGAATGGATAAGTGGTGGTTAGGATCAAGCTGAACTCAACGGAGATCGACCTATTCAAATTCTTTCTAATCGAGAACGAGACATTAAGAGAATCCGATCGGTACATATGTACATACATATATATGTATGTATATAGCTTAATGAGACGACTAATTAAGCGATCATCGAGGTCGTACATGCAGCAAATCTTCTTAGTCTTTTCTCCATTTTTCTTTCATCCTGCCGCTCTTAGTTATTCGGAGAGCTCACTTTGAATCGGCGGGGTTTCGACGAGGAGTTATTGGCGCCATATTGCGCCTCCGATTTAGTATTTCTTGAATTCCTGGAAGTTTCCCTAGAAGCTCCGATAGCAAGTTGCACATGTGGTTAAACTAGCTTAATGAAAAGGTCAAATTTGAAGTCTTCAAATTGATCGTATGCAGCGTTTCAAACTTAACATTTAGTTTGTTGAGGAATGTGAAACGACATATTTCTTCTCAAAGGTAATGCATGAATAATTGAAAAAGCTCAATTTTATCAGCTATAAGCGGTTGATCCCCGTCTTTAAGGCGAGGCATTTCCTGTTTTCGGCTACTACTATTACTATACCCCCTATAATCCTCCAACACTTTTATTCTTACAAAAGTACAACTAAACGATTTAATCCGAAGCCGTTCAACTGCTTCATTAAAATAAGCCTCTTATACGACCACATGAATCGGCACCGGATCTTAGCTTGTTCTACAACCAGTTCAATCAAACAGCGGCTTCCATACGCCAAAAAAGTGAAATTAACGTTTAATTCAATTTGCCATACAATTTGACTAATCGCTGCCATTTGTCTTTGTTAACAATTTCGATGCCAGCCAACGCGTGCATGCAAATCTTAAGTAAACAAAGCCGAAAAGCAACAAAACCCAAACAAAGTTAAATTCGCTCTACAAGTTTATCAAAAGATCGTAATTAACGCGCTGCCGAGAGCAACCGTGCAACTACGATCTAGGATCAACAGCACCGATACGCCGCGTGACGCTCACCATGTCCATGTGTCTACCGCCACCGCTGGAGCCACACCATTCCAGTCTACTTTCGCACCGAAGGCGTTCGTGTCAACATGCTAAATGGCAGCATTTTGTTTCGAACGCGCGAGGCGCGTTCACCCGCCCCGTTTGCCTTCCCAAAAATCATCAGCCACTAGCCACAAGCGTTAACCGGTACCAGTACCTGTGTACCGAAACTAATTAATTACCATCATTAGATTGGTTTCCCCGTAATTTATCGCACGTTCTCCTCAAACGCTCGAGTGGGCCATGGATGAGGCATGAATGAGAAACAAAATGGCGATGGAAATTCAGCGGAAAAGCATTTCGAACTTTTCGAGATTAATGAACGTGTTCTCGGAAAGCGCCCCGCGGTAGACAGTATGGCGACACATTGGCGAGTGGTCAACGAACGTACGTGTTGCCAGAAAGCGACACGCCGCTGGCTTGATGGGAAAATTACCTAATCCGGCGTGCGGTAATTTCTGTTATTAGACGACATAAAGACCGACAAATGTGTGTCGGTCTTCGGTGAAACGCGTTCGCCGTGTGGATAATAGAGCGCGTAATGCGTCACTGACGCAACAATCCGATTAACATGTCACACTGACGACGGTGATGAATGATCGCTTGTGGATGGTGCCGGTGGCCAGCGACTGATACCGGCTGAATGTGTTTATCATTTACCACTTGGTAGTCTTTGGAAAACAACTCCAACCAGGTGCTGGAAAGACTGGTCGGAAAATATGATCGGTACGAAGCGTGGCGGTTATTTCAATTGAGATAAATGACAGCGTGCAACGGCAAGCGGCTGGGGCGGCCGGGTTCCATGGGCGCATCTGATGGGCTTTTCTAATTCGTCCACTGCTTCCTTTGAGTTTGGTGGATCTAAGAAGGAAACTGTAATGACCGTATTAGTGATATCTTTCTCGTAAAAAGAAGTGCAATGATCGCGGACGATAAGGAAGTATCAGCATTGTCCAGCTTTGCTCAGCTATTATGGGAAATCGATTTGAGTTCCACGCCACCTGGGACCCCTGGCACAATGCCACCGTGAAAGATTTCTCCCATAATACCGCACAATAAATCATGCGATAAGTCCTGCAAGCATCCTTCGGAGGCTAATTGATACTAACGCAGCAACACTAAGAGTATGCGCAGCGATTTGTGGCTCTTATCTCGTCCAACAGCCGCAGCAACCGCTCCGTGTGCGGTTTCCTACACGAAATCTTGCCGTTGTTTCCCCGGAAATATAACACATCTCGCAAATACTATTCCTCTTTCGTCAGCAGTGGACAGTTGGCTCTCTGTCTATATCTATCCGCCGAGCACTCAACGGCTAGTTAATAGCCTTGCAACTAGATAGGCGTATCAGCGGAATGGACATAGTACCATTATAGGCCAATAACAACATCATTCCCGTATGACGCACCGAGATTTGTTTGCCGTTCGCCGTACGATAGACCGTGGACATATCATACGGTATACGGTTACTAATTGCCAATTGAATTGGCCCCCCCGGCCACGGATACGCTTTCGACCCACATAGACAACAGCCGAAGCTGATATGAACGTGACAACTGAACTTGACCGAGACTTGTACGAGTGCCTTTCAAAGATGACGGACAACCCTAATGCTTAAAATGGTGTTAGATTTCCAGTCTCGACTGACTGCTCCTGACTCGTAGGCTTTTAGTTGATTGTGCGGTCAACAATCCATTTTCTGTTTGTTTATTCCAGAAACGCGTCGTCGTTGTCGGCACGATGGGTTGCGGCATGGAATGTTTGCTTCCTTCATTGTTCTGCCTGGATGCTGCAAGAACGAGGACGAACGGACGAATGGTAAGAAGAACAATTTGGGCCACCGACGAAGGTTCAAGTCCCGGCGTATCATCAGCGATGGAATCTCGAAACAATGTACACGCGAGTATGTACGAAAATCAGAAAAAGTCAGAATCAGAGAATCATGATTGCGGCAATCATGCAATATGTTGTACGGGCTGCTGTGGGGCATTTTTTCGACTCGGAAACGGGGGTGTGGTGTGGTATGGTATGTGGGATGCAAACAGGAACGCGCCGCTTGCCGAATGTGTTTGAGACGGGAATGACCAACCGCAGAGACAGAATGGAGCGGAATTTTAATGTTGTACCGTGGAACAATACCTTGCTGTCGAATGTGGATTTCATGGATTTTATTTATAATGCTTAGGGAACAAAGAAAGGGTCAGTGGGAGAACAGTGGAGGAACTTTAGTGCTTGGTTATGGCTAAGTTTCTCGGGAAATATCGAGCGGTTTGAAGGATGACGGAGTTTATTTGCCTAAATGCACTGCAATATAAATAAGGGTGGTAGGTAGCTAGAAATGCAAAAGCCAATCGGTGTGGTTATGATGAGACCATGGGAGGTTCGTTGCACAGTTCCATTGGAAAACATGCGGGAGATGTGCGTAGTATTGCTATTCTAGAATGCACATTCGATATGACTGGTTCAAAAAGTAAACCGAATTTTGTTATTTATTGCAAACTCGATAGTAAGACTTCAGGAGGCCAATCACTACTTACCACGCCGTCCTGAATATCACTATATATGTAAGAACTGTATTGATCGATTTTTTTTTTTATAATTCGTGCAGGTTCAAAAGTGTACGCTCTTATGGTGTTTGTCACACAACCTGGACGGGGGGCAGATGGTTTGTGTCGAAGATGGTCTCCGGGGGTTGTTGTCCTAGATATGATTTTTTGAGAGATTCGACTGAATTTGTCGCGTTGGGTGTAGTTTCCAGTAACTTTTTGTTTCCATGTCATTAAGGTGTTATATTGGAAATGCACACACAAAGTATGAATTTTGAAGTGAAGTTACTAGGGTGGTCCGATAAGTACCTAGCCTCACCGCCAGATGGGGCAATTATCGTAAGAGCAACTTACTATCATGTAGTACATTCTAGTAGACGGCTACTGTCAGCCGGATCGGACTCGTAGTTTCGTTTTGACCATTGTGGAAGCGGGAGTGTCCGCGGATTTTAGAAAAATGGAAAAAGAGCAATATCGGTCGGTGATTCGAATCTTATTTTTGGAAGGCAAATCACGCACCGAAATCAAAAAGCGTTTGGATGCTGTGTACGGTGACTCTTCTCCTTCGATGACGACCATCAACAATTGATTTAACGAGTTTCAACGTGGTCGCACCTCGGTTTTTGATGAGCCACGTTCAGGTGCCCCGAAGACAAAAATCCACGATCTCGTATTGGCAGACCGCCGATCGAAGGTGCGCGAGATAGCTGAGACAGTAGGCATTTAAAAAGATCGCGTGGGTCATATCCTGCATGAAATTTTGGGCATGAGAAAGCTGTTGGCACGATGGGTGTCGCGTTTGCTCACTCCGGACAACAAGCGCTACCGTGAGACCACTTCAGAGCAGTGTTTGACGCTGTTTAAGCGCAATCCGAAGGAGTTTCTGCGTCGTTTCGTGCCAGTCGACGAAACATGGATCCACTGGTACACACCAGAGACCAAGAAACAGACGAAACAGTGGACTTCACCCGGCGAACGTGCTCCGAAGAAGGCGGAGACTGTCCCATCGGCCGGAAAGGTGATGGTCACCGTTTTCTGGAATCCACAAGGTGTGATCCACAACGACTACCTGGAGAAGGGCAGAACGGTTACAGAGCTGTACTATGCCAAAAAACGGCCCCACTTGGCGAAGAAAAAAGTGCTCTTCCACCATGATAACGCACCGGCTCACACCTCCGCCCTCGCCACGGCCAAATTGGTCGAATTAGGCTACGAACTGCTGCCCCTTCCACCGTATTCTCCAGATTTGGCCCCGTGCGACTTCTTTTTGTTTCCAAACTTGAAAAAGTCACTCGCCGGGCAGAAATTTCAGTCGAATGAGGAGGTCATCGCCGCCACGGAGGCCTACTTTGCAGACCTCGAGAAAACGTATTTTTCAGACGGGTTAAAGAAGTTGGAGCATCGCTGGGTCAAATGTATCGAGCTAAAGGGAGACTGTATTGAAAAATAAATCGCCATTTCTCCAAAATTTTTGTTTTTCTTTTGTAGAATAAGTACTTATCGGACTTATCGTATATTGCGAGTGTTATGCGTTTGTCGGCACTTTTTCGATCATTTCTCATTCACAACTAATGTTGCACCGGTTTTCCGTATAGGAATTGTTCATGGCTATGGACAGAATTGAACTACAGACCTTCGGCTCCACAGTCGGTGATGATTACCATTGCACCACGACCACCCCGTGGCCAATTCGCCACCCAACTACATTGATTATATATGTACATATATACATAAATTACGATCGACGCCCGACACTCCTGCATTACCCTGGAATCTTCCGAGAAGCGAACATCGACGCGCTTGAACATTTCTTTTGGTTTTTTATAAGTCAAAACCCTTGCTATTCACAATATTCAAAATTTCCAAACTGCGAGAGATCTTGGAGAAGACTTCAAACTTCAACTTCAAAGCTATAAGATCCATGTCGTATTGCCAAGCTCGTCAGGCTGTGCAGGATGACAATGGGGAATTCTAGCTGCTCAGTTAAGGTCGATAGTGAGTTAACCGAAGAAAAGAATGCCAAAGAGAATTCACCTAAGACTAGATATCGTCAAGTGAATATTTTAACAATAACTTCGAAACGATCGTACGAAATTCATTAATCAACAGATATTGTATGTCAAGAGATGGAAGATCCTGAATGTCCGTCTGATTGTTTCACGTAAATATTTCATTTATTTGTGGGAACATATTCGCGCTGTCGGACTTTAAAACACGAATTCTGTTGTTCCACCACAAACTTACAGATATTCAGTGTACGAGTAGTCTGTACGAGTGTTTGAGTTTTTACAGGAGTCTGCTTTTCTGTCTGTACAGTGCGTTAATTGTCGCGTGTCTGTACCTATACACGTTCGAGGTATAGTGATACTGATAGCGCGGCACCGTACTATCCATCGCCTGTTAAGTTTTATCGTCCATTTGATTAAGGTACATGTCAATTTTGGTGTTTGACTGTTTTCTATTGGAGGGTGGAATTGGAAACTGTAATCATAGGGATGCGTTTGGACATACTTTTGTTTGTCTGGCACTCTGATCAGGACACTAACTCGCAATGGTCATTGTCGTATACGAAGGTCTGCAGACAGTCAATATACCACTTATTTGTGCCAGCCTGTCTCAGTCGAGAGTCAAGCAACATTATATCCAGAGAGGAGCCGCTCCTTGGATAAGATGGATTATCTGTTGGAAAAATGTTGACTCTAGACTCTATGCTAGACTGGGCGTTATGTTGGGCACTTAAATTGTTGCCCAGAATGTAAAAGTTTTCAACCAAGTTTAAGCACATAGATCGAAAAATTGATTTGAGCTGTGCGATGAAAATATTGGCATGACGTGCTTTCTGTATATAGGCTGCTATAATGTATATTCTCCCTGAGAGGAAGGCACAAGATGCCAAGATGATGCTTTGCGAATTAGAAGGATCATGGCTGTTTCGGGAGGAAAATTTTATTAATGACAATGTAGTGACCTTCTACCTCACGATCAATATAGAAAGATACCGCTTGGATACTGAAAATTTTATTTATAACTTTTTTTAAATTTCCGTCTTTACAGAGAAATCCAGAAATAAGCAACAAAAAGCGATGATATCTTTGTTAGGAGTCAGGCAAATCGTGTGTATTAAAATATTTTCCACAATTATGAGTATAACCCTAAACCGGTTTACGCTAGCTATTAGGCTCTAGACATCACAATTATACGACACACTTCGAGCTACTGATTCGCACGTAATTGACGATGTCTCTCATTGGCCAAGTCCATTTGTCAACTATGACCCATTGAATTAATCATCTCCACATTCTCAGCCATTCTACGGAGCCTGTTCACAAGATCGCCGCACCAACAAAGACATTCCAGACTAAATTGCATTTGTCATGCAAAGTAATCGATCTGACTCAACAGCAGGAATCAATTGTGCTCATTATTCAAGGTCGTTTCCGTGAATTTGACATTTCTACACATCCAGTTGACGATAAAATTGTTTTCGTATCCCCGATCCGATTCACCCCTCTATTTCGGAGCAACAATATTCCTGAAGAGTGTAAGCGTCTGTTGTAGGCACATTCGATCGCCACCGACATCCATCGTCGATGACTCAATTACGCTACTATTGACATTGGTTCGTTTCGACAACCCGCATCCACACAACCGCCCAATCGCACGTAATCGTAATATTCGAAATACAAATGTCTTCTTCCACACTGCCCTAGGGTATTCAGTACATTGGCATTTCCGATTTCCGACTATCCAGCGGCGCGCCGATACGTGGCGTACTACGCTACTCATGAATAAGCACGTAAATAGATAGAATACAATGCCCCAAAACAAACACCAAAGGAAAGATACTACGCGACGAACATATGGCGACGCTTTCCCTGACTTTGTGGGAATCGCTGCGTCATTGGACCGGTCTGCAGGTCCATGCCGCGCACCACGATTGGTGCAAAAACGTGTGACACGTTGATATTTTGGCACCTCGTTAATTACTTGATTAGGGCTAATGATTGGGAGGTCGAGATTCATTCGGATCGGCTCTCGGGTTGAATGGCATTGTCGACGACACCACTGATATTGCATTCCACAGGGCGGTGATCGTTGGAGGTAGGTTCCGAAAGTCGAGTAACGACAACAACGTAGTGTGAAATCGATGAACTGGAATGTGTCAACGTAAGCGGAAGCCAACGATTGACGTCAATGAGGGCGAGTTATCAGCTTTTAGACGCTCCGTGCGTTCGGCGCCAAAGGACGTTTGGTAAATATTTAGGGTACAATCGAAGTGACTTTATGCTTTCCATGAACGAGTGAGCCACTGCTAGTACACCGGAATGGTATTTTTAAGTGGAATTTTAGATGTAGGCGGGAATCGATAGTTGTGGACATTTGCGAATATTTACACTTGTAAAGTGAATGGAACATGAAATCGATGTTTGGGTGTTTGTTTGGTATTGCAGAAGGGTTGCGTGGGCAGTTGTTGTGAGCCTTAATGGCAATACGTTGAAGAAACGATTGCATAGCACATGTCGCTTTTTAAGTTAATACGTAAAAGTGAGGCACTTGAGAGCAGTGGCCAACAAGTTGACCGGAGACTTGAGCTGAATTGACGTAAGTGCATCGATTCTTCCTGAAAACTGCTGTTTTCCCAGATTTGAATTTTGATATAATTTTTGTTTTTGAATTTTTATATTAAAAATTGTGCCTTGTGGTCATAATCGAGCTAGACCCATTGTATGCTATTGGATGTCAAGCCACCTACCCTCATGCATAGAGTGCGTGAAAATTTAACGCAAGGGTTTTGGTCTTAAACCTTGCAAAATACTGCTCCTGCAAGCATTGAAGCCGAATCACCAGCCAAAGCCAAAGTAAGTGAGCCCTAGAAAATCTGGAGGAAGATCCACTTTTTCATCGAAAAATTGTTTTTAGCTACGAAGCTGGATGAATTTGAATGTTAATAAAAAGTGACTAAAAACTAAGCTCTCCGTAGGGACTACATAAAACGCCAGCATTCACAGTAAAATAAATGGCAAGAATTATTTAATCAAAAAAAAACAAACATTTAAAGTTTTTTTGCAATTTTCCCGTATTTTATTTTGACAATTAAAAATCTTGCACTTAAAAAATCACATATTATGTCAATTATGAATTCCAGAATTCATTAACTGTCTCTTTGTAGCTAAGCCTATGATCAGCAGCCAATGATATGCAACGACGGAGCACTGGAGTTTATAGTGATGGTATTATCATTAAGCTCATCACCGCTATCACAAACCCAACGCCGCTAGTGTCACCAAACTGGGGGTTTCACTTTCCAAATCATGTTTATTTGCTCCACTTAATATTTCCTTCGTCCACCATGTATGGACTATGTTAGGGCTTTTGTTGTTGATCGCTAAGAGGCAAGTGAATTAAAAGAAATCAAACAGCATCATCATTATTGATTTCGTTTACTGGGTCTGATACAACCTCTTTTAGCTGCTGTTGGAAGGCATGATTCAGCTATTGTTAATTATCATTTCATATGCTTTTTCCACGTTTTCTTTCCGACTTCTTCTTAACCTTTTTAGAAAATTGGTTATACTCATAGCTAAATGATCAAATACCTTATTTAGCTTTATCTGCACTTCAATTTCTTTTAATAGCAAATTTACAACCCTTTTGATGAACAAAAAATTAGTTTTTGGCAGCGACTTGTCTACCCAAATATCTAACTTCCTAGTTGGTGTCTTTGACGATTAGAGGTCAGTCTATATTACCTTTGCAGTTTTTTATTGCAAAATGGATCGTATCTCAGAGAGAAAATTTAGTGAATCAGATTGACACAACGTGTGCAGTGGTACAATTCCTGATACATCTTGAACATATCTTTATGTGAAGAGATTTCAGGGAATATAACTAAGCATGAGTTAAACTTTTAAAAAGGTAAACTAAAACCGAAATCTAACACAAGCTCTGGAAGAAAAAACAAGGCGGTACTAGTCTTTACCGTCAACTCTTATCACCTTAAATGGTCTGTAGTATATGGCCCCCATTACACTAGTTACTCAAAAACAAAAAAAAAAAAAACGCCAGGCTAGAGCCAGCATTGCAGCTTATACTCATGGTGACAATAATCGCCCTAGTGTATACATATTTATGCGTAAGGCATGTGCCTTTCAAACCAAAAAACTAGGTGCATGGGTGCGATGAAAGTCCAAACTCTCTGTTTTCTATTTAAGTTCTCGAGATATAGGAGATGACGATTCACGACAACTTAACATTAGTTTTCTATTCAGTGATTGATTGCGCAAGTTGGGGCTCCTTTCCACCTTTATGTGCTATTTTATATTCAACGTCTATAGTTACTGGAATCTAATTCCAATAAAGAAGAAGTCGGAATGCCGGGGTGCCTGCAGGACCTAGCCGAAATAAACAAGGTCAAACTCTGGCGGGTGCCAGGGCACAAGGGCATAAAGGACAACGAAATCGACGACCAACTCGCTAAGAAAGATTCCAACGAAAGGTACATAGGTGCCGAACCTTTCTCCGGAATCCCCATCTTGAAGACTAATTTTCTCTTAGACAAATAGGAACAATTGCAACCTCTGCATTTTTGGAGCAGCGTTCAAGGACTCCGACAATCGAAAAGATTTATACGGCCCCTTAACAAACACTCTAAGTCATCGATATCAGTCGACATTGTAGTCTGAGATATCATCTCAATAAAATTAACCTCTCGTCTGAAACCGAGTGTCGCGTGTCATGAAGACGAGGAAACTGCAGAGCACATACTCGCACTCTGTGAATGTGCTGCTCTCTCCCACTTTAGGAAGCTTAGCCTCCTCAGAAAAATTACGACTCCTGAGGGGATAGGCTCAGTTCCTACGAGAGACATCCTAAACACTATTAAGAAAGTAGAGGAATTCCTCGTCTAATCGGCTAATAGATCTACATTGGTCGCAGTACCCCATGTTGTAGGATAGCGCTAGCCTTAAAAAAAAAAAACAAAAAAAAAGTCAGAGGCTGGGATTGACGGCATTTCTCCGAATATTATTTAATGAATCATATGCGACGTAGAGTACTCTCTGAAACCTGTTTTAATATGGAACTTGCCGATGAATCCGTTAAAGACTTTAACGGAGCAGAGAGAGAGTTCATCCTTGTTATCCTGCATAACCTGAGAAGTTTGGTAGCGATGTTGAAACTAGGGTTCTTGAATATTTGGACGACATACCCAGTCTTAAACCACAGTGGGCCTTTGATATAAGTAGATGAAAGGTTTCTAATGTAAATAGGCTGAAAGCTCAAAAGCTGACGACGGAGCTCCCTCTAGCCACCAAAAGTGTTGATGGCGTCGGCCAACGTCACTGGTATCTAGGATTGACACCGCTCTACTGAAGTTGATGTGTCTCGGTTAGCGGAGCGCAACATTATGTTCGAAGAGAAGTCGCCATTTTCCAGAATTCCAAAACACGCTGAAGATTAGCGGCACTATTACTAGTTAGTCTTGGATCAGCTCATATTGACATAAGTAGAGTTTATCAGTTATCAAAAGTTATCAGAAATTTACAATAGCTTATAGCTCCTGTATGAAGTGTACGAATAGAAATTGGCCGTTTAGCAATAGATGGAGCTGGTGATACAGGCTAGTCAGAAATGTAACTTGGTAAGATTGGGCATCCAATAGCTCCTCATCATTTTATTTGTGAATTTTCATCGGTGCCGTATTTGGGCTGAGGCTATCATATCAACTTAAGATTAGGCTTCTCTTAGTGAAAGAACGTGTCACGAACGATTTCAATGCCACACAAGTGATCATTTCGACGTGGAAGAAAAGGGGCATCCCGGATCAGTGAAAAGGTTTGCAGACGCCAAATTGCAGGCAATATGGAATCGAGATCCATGTCAAATACAACAAGGACGGCCAATGAATCTGGACCGTAGGTCAACAAGATTTTAACCATCATTTGAAAGCGTTGAGAATGGTCCCAAAGCAAGGAAATCGGATGTCAGCCGAGTTGAAGCTCTTGATCGGCGTTGTTTTCACCAGCGAACTGCTGCTCCAACGGCAGAATGCAGATGCAAATCCAAATGAATCGTTACATACCGCGCCAATATAGATCGTCAAGCCAAAAATCCACGGACCTCGAAGCTCATGCTATCTGTTTGTGGGGATCAGCTTGGCATTGTGTATTATGAGTTATTAAAATTCTTGGTACCGTCACAGGAGATCGATATCAAGTGCAACTTGATACATTCGAACATTTCATGAAAAACAACCTCAAAACGAGCTCAACCACATGTTATTCAGGTCATTGATCCTCTCAGAAAAGTTAGGTAAGTTTTTCATTTTCTCCATAGACAAAAGCGAGGTACTGAACCGGCTACAATTCCCAGAAGGTTTTTTTCAGTAGACCGGTGAGTAGAAACATAGCGAATTACGGCTCGATTGATTTGTTTGTTGCGGGATTCGAACCCCGAGACTTCGGCATCAAAAGCCAACCCATCATCACTAAACCATGCTGCTCCTAAATTCTCCTAGTATGTCCAAAATAGACCACTTTTCTTGTGCATTGTTTGCTCGATGCTGGGATTCCATACATATTTGACATCAGATGGTTCAGATGGTTGCCATCATCGGGTGTCCTCCCATCCCTCTTATCCCAATTTAGTAGAAAATGATAATAAATCCCCGAAAAATTCAATGGAAGCCTTTCTCCGATCATCAATAATTGTTTCCTCGAAAATAATGAAAATAAGTCCAAGTTTCACGTAAACATTCCAAGTTTGGCGAATTTCAGCCACCTCCTCCCACCAGATTAACGTCAAAACCAATTCCGAAAACTATCAATCCCGCACGGAACAGTTAAAATCCAAAAATAAGGAGAAAAAAAAAGCACCAAAATCTGGCTAATATCAACTCCATCAATGTCGACCCGTCAGAGCCCCATAACAATTCCGGAAACTATCCACTACACAATCGACAATGAATGTGCTCCGGTTTCATAAACATATTTTATCGTCAAGCTATTGGCGTGCTAATAGCATTTATTGTTCCATAAAGCATCCTAGAAATGGGTTAGACGAATCGTTCCCGCCCCATTATGTTTGTTCCTTGTTTGTTCATTCTCAACTCAACACTCGATGTTCGGTCCCTGAACTGACGGCGATACATAGGTCTACATGGCAACCACTACATTCCGTTCGACATATTGCCAAATTAATGTTTCCAGCACTTTCGACATCAAAAGGATTCTTAAGAGCGATAGACTCACTGCATAACGCCGACGTGGATGATGTACGACTATGACTAGCAAGTGTACGGGTACAGGCGGTGGGTAGAGTAAATAGTTGGTCTTTTGCCCCGCGGCATGAGACAGGAGGGGGAGGATGTGCGGTAAGCTCTGACGTAATTAATCGACGCGTAAAGTGATCAAAACTATTAAGGTGCTCTGTAGTACGTTTCAGGGACTAATAAATTCTCAGTCGAGAGCAGATGTGGTAAGGAGCGGTAATGGTTGATTGTGGGGTTGGGATTTGGGCTTTTGTGGCCCGGTGTTTATTTGGATAGCTGTTGTTGTTATTGTTTGCTGGCGCTCGATGGATGAGATGGATTGGCGCTCGATGGGGGTCCAGTGGAAGTTGGCTTTGATGCTTCCGTTGACGATGAGTGTTTGCTGGTTGTAAAAATGCGTAAAAAGTTTACTGCGTTTTATGTGATGGTTCTGTCACTTTTGCTGGCGGTGGTGCGGTGGAAGGTGGATTGCTGGAGAAGACAGGAAGACGTCGGTTTTTGGAGGCTTCAGGAAGTCGGCGCACAGCAGGAAGCCTATGCAACACCACAGACTTGGTGGCTTTGTGGTCGTCATCTATTCGAGGTGCTTATGGTGTATTCCAACTCTCAGCTTGTTCTCTCAAGCTGCAATGTCACTTGTTGCTGCCGCCTTCCGTGACTTATCGCTTCCCCATTCTATACCATTAATCACTTGAAACACTCGCCACAATGCGCCCCCTGCAAGGAGTCCACGCTACCCCGTAAGTACCCGGCTAAGTCGATGCCAAAACTTAATGCTAATGCATTCCCAAGGTCGCGGCCGACTCGATAAATCATCTGGATGTTGGTTTTCATTAGCGCAACACACGTCCGCACTCAGCAGTGCTTTGCTTTTGTTTGCATAAATGAATACGAGTATCGTATCCATCCAGGCATTCGAGCAGCCGGTCATCAATCTCAAGGGGCTGGGAAGCGGGCAACAATTGATTGTTTATTAATGTGCATCCATTAAATTAATTGGAGTGTCAACGTTTATTCGCACCGCACTGGCGCACCTGAACCCAGTCTTCGACTCAAGCCGAAGCTCAAGCCGAAGCTCAAGCCCAGCCTTCTGTTGTTTACTCGTCGCGCTGATGTATGATGTTTTGTGTCAAGTGTCCGGCAGTTAATTACCTTCTCAGAATGCATTCGAGATGCAGTTAGGTTGTTTATGGGGCTATTTCTCTGCTAATTAATTAGGAAACAAATTATTAATTTTATTCAGTTGATTCCATTTGTGATTTGCTTGTAAATAAAGTTTATTATGATTTGATTGCGCGCGCAACTTGCGCATGCCACCCACTGATGATGTTTGATTTAGGTTCATATAGTTATGACGTGATGGCGGCGGCGCGGCGGCTCGACGAGTGGATGCCGGAAATTCCGATATGAACGCGAGTTAGAGTAGATGCAGACAATTTGGGTGGGTCATTAAGCTTAATTGCGCGGATGTATGGATATGGGGATAATAGGATTGGACTGAATGTATGTTGGTCGTGTGGCGTTCGTCGCGGTCGACGAATTGTCATTAATGAGGGATTAGTCAGGCTAAATTGGATTGTCGAGTTATTGTTTAATTTGTTGAGTTATAGGTTGGAACTGATTGGGTAACGGAATGTAGACTGGAGTTTAGGCTTATAAATGGACATTCGAGAAAATCATGGAAGCCGAAGACGTGGTTGGTGGGAATGCTATTGTCACTATGCTTGAAGCTCTGTACGAGCTTACGAGGTTGGGTAGATGCTAATCGTCACGGAGCCAGCAACTAGTTGATATTATGGAAACAATCTATCTCCAAATGTTATAGTTTTGATAGTTCGCTTCTATGAACATGACTAATCGGAAGAGTATATCATGGACGACATAATAATGTTTCATTCAAAAACCAAAGGATTCCGAAGAGTTTTTTAGGATTAACCACGTTAGGTAAACAAATTTAGTAAACTTAAGTCATCATGAACAGAGCTGCTATGTCGTAGATTACTTAACTTAATATCACATATATTTCAAACGAGCATCTATGATATTAATTGCGACCGTAGCAATATAGCATAGAGCTTTTGTTTGCTTTATGACGTTGATTCGAATACTTACCGCAATAGGATAGGAGTCGAAAATGTTTTTGTAATCCGGGCTATTGGCAAATCAAATCATTATATTGTACGAGTATGACTCAATGTTGGTGCCGTTAATAATGAAACTTAGTCATATTGTAGTCTATGACCAAAGCGACCCTAGCACGTTGTGCAGGAGAGTGACATATTAAATGTTAAAAGAATTTTTTTTTTATGATAATGACTAAGAAAGGGGAAAATAGATTTCGGAATTTCGAAAACAAGATCTTAAGAAGAATCTATGGTGTAAAACTGGACGAAGAAACAGGCGAAGGGAGAAAACGTCATAAGCAAAACGAGAGAAACTCTATTCAGGTCCAAGCATTATCTGGATAATAAAATGGCGAAGGCTAATATGGGCAGGACGCGTAGAACAATTGGGCAGTGAACGAGCTGTTATTACAACAATGAGTATAAGACCCGAGGAAAAAATATGTCCATAAAGGCCGTTCCTTCGATGAAAAAGCAATATGAGGAGGGACCTAGAAGAGATGGAAAAGAACGTAGAAAGGTGGAAGCAAAACACTCATGATAAGGAGTTGACAACAATAATTGTTAACGAGTCTCCGAACTTCGGAGTTCCAAATATCCGGAAATAATAAAGGGTCCGCCAAATAACTTTTTTTTTTTTTGAAAATGCTATAAAAAAAACTACTGAATATTTTCTCAAATTTCTTTTTTTATTTGAAAGTACAATCCTTCCGGTTAATAATGGAAAATAATTTCATTCAAATGGCTGCCTCGGCTGGCCATTCGGTAGCCTACACGATCGGTCCAATTTTTAAGCACATTATCGATTGTGTGCAGCTGTATTTCACCAATGGCTTCACGAATATTGTCCTTTAAAGCGTCAATTGTCTCTGGCTTGTCGGCGTAACACTTATCTTTGATGGCACCCCACAAATAATAGTCCAACGGTGTCAAATCGCAGCTCCGAGGTGGCCAAACGACATCAGCTCTGCGGCTGATTATGCGATCTTCAAAAACAGGGCGCAAAACATCGAGTGTAGCTTCGGCTGTGTGGCACGTAGCGCCTTCCTGTTGAAACCAAATGTTGCCAATATCCTCCTCTTCAATTTTTGTGAACAAAAATTGGTTCAACATGGCCCGATAACGATCGCCATTGACTGTAACGGCCACTCCTTGCTCATTTTCGAAGAAAAATGGCCCAATTATGCCTCTGGACCAAAATCCGCACCAAACAGTGGCTCCTTTTGGGTGCACCGGCTTTTCAATGTATGCGTGCGGGTTTTCTGTGCCCCAAATGCGACAATTTTGCTTGTTTACATACCCGCCAAGATCAAAATGAGCTTCATCTAAAAAGATGATTTTTTTGGCAAAATCGGCATCTTCTGTAAGTCGATCGCAGGCCCACTTAGGGAAGCGTTGTTCAAGCGTATACACAACCATATTCGTTCAGCGGAAGGATAAAACTAATTATCTGTCAAATCAGAGCTAAGTGTTACCATTCACGAAATAAGCACTACTTGAAAAAAAAAAACGTTAGATGGCGGACCCTTTAACAATAATGATATTTTTAAAGAATTTTGTGAAACAATTGAGAAGAGAGTGATTTAAGGGGTCGGTTCAGTCAGTGGCAAAAACAATAAACCTATAATTTTGTTTCTTTTCCCCGAACTTGCACCAATATCAATTTTCTAAAAATAGGTTGGTATGAGTCGTTTTCGGCCATGTAGGTGTGTTCAAAAAGTAATGAGAATCGTGAGACGAGCACGTAGAGATGCTTAGCAAAAGTGTAATGGCGCGCAATGACGCCCGTAAGCCCTCTGCAATCATTTCTCTTTAAGGATAAGAAGAATGTTGCGCACTTCATGCAGACAATAGGGCATACGCGCTTAGCCATCCTGCATCCTGGATATTCTCCATCTAACACTCTCTCTCCTCTGAGCTCCAGGAGCCCAGAGTGACCTGGGACCCATACAAGCCTTAGTGAATTTAGTCTTCCAACTTTGTTCAGCAAGGTCTTGAGTTCATGCACAAATTTGGAGCTGGAAAGAGGGTTGGACATCGATTTGAGTGCAGCTTGTACCGACGCATATGCTTTTTCCCTTCCACCTGTGCTTCACAACATAGTGCATGGCCAAATTATAGCGCAATAGGATGTCAGGTATCATTGCGTGGGAAGGCATATCTATGAGACAGGGCTCGTAGGATTTTTCTCGCGCAAGTTCTCGCACTGTAACTCTAATGAGAGTTGTAGCAAAAACCATTTCTTTTGTGGCGAGACATGGCTTTCAGTGCAACACCTCTGATAAATATGTCAAAGAGTGGAAGATTCGTCATAGCATCTAGAGCAGCGCCCGGTGTACTGGAGAAAACTCCCGTACAGCTGAGACGAGCCGCTCTTTGGAGTATAGAGAAAGAGGCCACGATGTGTTTGCATGTTAGCCTATTCAACCAAACAACCGATGCATATGAGATAATCGGTCTTATCATTGCCGTGTAAATCCAGAAGACTTTGTTTGACGATAAGCCCCCTGTTTTACCAAAATCACCTTTGCATTGCCAAAAAGCTGACAGCGCTTTGGTGGCTTATGACTCAACATGCTTTGACAAAGAAGCTTGCTATCTAAGATGACACCCAGGTACTTAGCTTTTTGGATATCGGGATGGCTTTTAGCACCAGCTGAGTAATGCCAGTATTTTTCCTCCTTTTCGTGAAGAGAACGACATCAGGATTAACCGACAGCCCATTACTCGTGCACATTTAGCACCGCCTGTGCTTTGAGACAGACAGTCGCTAAACATGAGCCGACATCCGCATAGGCCTGGGCATAGATTCCAGAGACATTGAGAGCATCGAACAGAGAGTCGACCACCAGCGGGGACAAGACGCCACCTTGCGGCAGCCCCTGTTTACGCCAGACTTGACACATTGTTCGAGGCCTGACTCAGCGATCAATTTCCTGTGCACAAGCACAGTTTTGATCCACAAAACCAGTGCTTCATCTACGCCATGCCGCCTAGCAGCGTTACGCATCCTGTCGAAAGTAGCATTATCAAAAGCTCCCTCAATGTCGACGAAAATGCCCAGAACGTACTCTTTCTTTTCGAGTGCATATTCGATTCTCGCAATTAGGTTTTGAGGCGCAGTCTCGCAGGATTTTCCGCGGTGAGAAGCATGAGTTTCATTTCCTCAGTTTGCTGAGTGTCTGGCACCAAAACAAATCATGCCAATTTTTAGCCGTAGGTCCGCTTTTTCTAAGAAAAACGTATTAGCAGTTGAATTCACATATGTTCCCTCCGTAAATTCCCATCTGCAAACCCTTTTTTAAAAAAATTAAGGGAACAAAAGTCTATCCAATCTTTGGTATTACCATTAAATCTAAGTATCACTGTAGCAGGTAGCTGTAGGTTTAGGCGGCTGTATACAAACAAAAACCTTATACTTAATACCCACTTAGTTTTATTGCTAGCTTTGAAGAACCAGAGGTAGTGCATTTGGAAGTTTAATCTAGCGGTAATGAAGCGGACATACGTCTTTTAACCTTATTCCATAAAAGCTTAGTCAAGTGCAGTGTTCTCTTTTTCAGATCCTGAAAGGGAAGGTCAGCTCTGCCATTTCTCTACAAGATTTTTTTTTAATATGTGATTGCTTAACAATTTGGTTTGAAACCAGTCACTTTTTCGAGCATCTTTCTAACAGCACGTGTAGTTTTTTTCTTTTAAAGCTGCAATTGACGCTGACCTATCGACAAGGGCGAGTAAGTCCGCAAAAAAAAATTGTCTAAACACCGCCAAATTCAACGGCTCAAAACGAGAGATTTTGACACAGAACTTTTTTTTCAATTGGTCTATCGATTCGTGTGCTCTGTGGTATGCAACGACGTTTTTTGCTGGAACAAATGCTGATCAGATTAAGGTCGTGCATTTTGAGCAAAAAAAAAAATTGAAGTCATTGAACAATAGCGAACACCATTGACGGTAACGTTGTTTTCATAGTTATTTTTAAAAAAATACAACTCAACGATCTCGCCAAAGTGTATCTTAACGAGTGCATTAGCGGCTCTTGTATTGTCGGAAGTTGCTCATCGGACCAAATACAGAAGTTTGGCTTATTAATATACCCGTTCAACCAGAAATGAGAAAAAAATTTGAATGAAAACGCAGATCTTCCTTCAGCTTTTCAAGGTCAACTCACCGAAAATTAGACTCTATGGCGGGTCGTTCAGCTTGAATTCTTGTACGGGATGTATTTTGTAAGGCTCCAGATCAAGATCTTTGCATAAAATTATCCACTTATTCGAGTAGCTCAATCCCCATTGGTGCGAACGGCGACGAATTACAAGTCACGGTCTTCATTAATAGTGGTGCATGCGGTAACATTTTCCTCTATAAGCACTCTTCGTAAGCTGGCTTGACGTCCAATAGCATGAAGTTGGTGAGAAACATGGTCACTACGGCTTGAATAGTTTGCTTCGTAGGTAGGCAATTACGAGCATAAAATAAGTTTTTCACAGTGCACGATTTTTGATAAGAAATTTTAATAATTTGTAAATATTATAAGAAATATTCGACTACAAGTCTTTCTGTGATAAAATGGCAATTCCAAATGAATGTAGATGACTTAAACATATTTTAAAAATCATGCACAAACTACAAAAAATAGAACACTTATTTCATTTAGAAAATTTTTCCTGCAAAAAGTACGCGGAAAGGTTAAATAAAACGAAAAACAAATGAAAAGCAATTCAAATAAACCATCGCCTGGCCCAAACCTCTATACACTTTTTGTAGGCTGATTTGAATATGGTGTTAAGCTCATTTAACGAATTTTCTTGTCTGGCCTCGATTGAATCAAAACGGCAATATCTTTGAATGTGTAACCATGAAATTAACAAGACTCATATTTTTACGACTTTTGAATATGCGTTAACCTCCTTTCGAGTGCCTCTATATGATCGGTCTACTTACCGCTGTAGTCAACCGTTAATCTAATTTTTTTTTTCAAATTGAACATTTTCGAAGCAGTCGTCATCTTATATTCAGTTCTATGTAAGCAATCTATTCCATGCATTTTTATTTTGGGCTTAGCGTTTGGGATATACCTACGACAGATGGATGTGTATTGGTAATTGATCCATTGCGGTGACACCAAGCTGTAACTTAATTAAAGCCTAGTTGTATTAATTTTGCTCCTTCGTCGACGATCCTATGTGACGAGTTATATAATAAATAGAAGTGGACCTAGTTTTCATCCATGTGGGACCCCGTAAACAACTTTCTTTTATTTACTGAATTTTCCCGTAACACCTCCTCACATTTCTCCCTCTTTCTCACATTTCGCACTCTCAAAGACATAAAACGGACATGTTGACTAACTGGTAAGCAAAGAGAAGGCTAAGTCTTGCCAAACAATATAAGTCGTTGAAAATCGAATGAATTGAAAGTTGATTGCCTCAAACACTTGACGGATTCAATGCTAAATCGTATTTTCGCAGTAAAGGAGACCACATAAAATCATAAAATGTGAAATCTAAAAAAGGTAACCAAAATCCGACTCTATTAACCACTTGTCCTCAATAATAATAAATAAATGCGTCCAAGCGAATGTCTACAGCAAAGCGTAGGCTAAGTACCTTTCATGACTAATTGATTTATGTTTCATTCTATAGTCCAATCATTTGTCCATAATTCATTTCCCTTCAATATTGCTCAACACATTTTTAACGGCGGCGCTTAGAATAACGCCTAACATCGGTAGTCCCAAACTGCCTCTCATTATTTCCCACTTCTACTTTATTTTATTGCTCTTGGGTGTAACCATTTGGCAATGTTTTCATTAGTTTCTCGCTGACATGATCACAAATTCGCGTTGAACTATGATATGTCATTTCATTCTCCTCTTCGCGGGACTTTTGCAAATCACCAAAACTTATAGTGTAGACCTACATCATTTTCAAAGCGTGACACTTCGGTAGCGGTAACACAACCCAACCGACTCAGGAACGTGCAATTCAATTTCGGTTTCTCATTATCATATCTCCCACGCCGCTTCCTAGGAAATACAAGTATCTCCCATTCGTCATGTGACCGTTTCCATGGTATATATGTCGACGCAGTCACCACTCGTCAAAACACTAAAGTCCCGCCTGCGCGCACTCTTTGATTACACAAAATCCAGATCAACACCTCAACTCAGGACTTCCTAACTTGGCCGCTTTTGCAATCAGACCGCAATAAATTTCGTACCATAGACACCGCAGCGTGACAATCGTGTCTTTGTCTCTTAATTCCGCCATAGATACAGTTGTGAATTGTCTCTCATGTATTGTATCATAGTCGGATCATTTCGAATTCCCATCTTTGGTCGAACGTTCGCTAATAGCCGTGTTCCCGACTCATATGGCCCATAAATCCGCAGAGGTGTCAACCCTCGTGCATGTGCTAATCTGTCTATTTAAAGGCAAACGAGTGCGACAGCCACAAATAACGCTCCTCCCAGCCTCGCGGGCCATCCGAATCGAGTTCCTAAAACAATTTGTGTACATTCTGGTAAGACCAGGTGCGAGAGGCTCTATATCAAAGGTCAAATCCTCTTGGCATGGAGCACCTTGCGAAATCGATTGACTCATCGCTGCGTTGCCCTGGCAAATGGCAATCATAGATACCCGATATAACAATAAATCGCATCTATCTAGATAGCAATGCATTTTCGGACTTTCAAGACATCTGACCTAGGGTTAACCTGGATCTCCTTATTTCGATGCGATTTGGCAAGGAGGCATCTGCTTTGGCATGGAGACCAAAGCTCAACTGCGACTGCATTTGGTTTATTTATTGCACGTCTTGGTTGGAGTTGAGGTGGCAGCAACGTCGCCTCGTGATGCGAACTTTTTGCATACAATAGCGAATAAATCATCTTCGTGATTGGCTATGACGCAAAGTTGTCGGTCGACGGAAAGTTGAGTCAATGCTTATTGCCTTCGGATGGATGTTGTTTTTTTTTTTGCTCCTTCGTTCGTTTTTCTTAAATTTGGTGTTTAACGTCGAGCAGACAACTGCTAGGAGACGTGAGAGTTTTGGTTATTAAATGTCGGATAGGTGGCTGGCAGGAATGCCTAGATATGGTGTGATTTATCTACACATGCTTAAGGGAGACATGTACGTAGGAGTGAATGAAAACATAAGTAAAGAAAAAAAGATTTGAGATTATGGAGAGTCGAGGAAATATACATATTCCATGACGCCATGGATGTCTCATGACGGGCGATTTCTTTGTTCTATTTTTGGATCCATATTGGTCATTGTGAAGTTGGAAATCATTGTTGAAGTTGTTTTTCGATTTCCTTAATTTTGGGTTAGGGCCAGCATGAACAATTTCAGGTTCAAGGATGCCCCCCATCGGAAAGGAATTAGTTGCGCGAAGAGGCATTCTGTTTCAATCAGTCTTCCACATTCATGCCAATCATTGCTTTATAATAAATTCCGTCAACCGTAAACCTTCAATTTTGAATAAAATATGACCCGATGACTTCACAGAAGGCATGTTTCGATAATGTCTGCTCCTAATGCGACAATTTTACTTATTAAGTTACCCATTGGGCCAAAATGAGTCTCATCGCTGAACACAATTTCCCAATGTATTTCGGGTCCATTCGTCAAAATTCCCAAGTAATCGATGGTCATTCAGCTTTAATTTGTGCACGAGCTGGATCTTGTCTCTGAAGCAAGATTTTTCTGAACAATTTTGGATAACGTGGATGGACAAGGCTAAGTTGCGAACGATATCGAATTGATCAATTTTGATCTTCTAAAATTCGGTAGCATGTTATCATCGCGAAAAAAGACGCAGTAGCTCAGAAAGTGACTGAAAATACAGGTGTTGCTATTTCGGGACGATGCGATGGAAGGAATTGGTTCACGTGTGATTCTATGAAATGGAGAAATTGAAGAGCTGGATTGGCGGCCGAGAGCATGTGACTTAACACCGTCTGAGTTATTCGTTTAGTATTCCATAACTAACCTCAGGTCTTGTTCTTTAGATATAATAAAAATTATACCTCGTTTAAAAAATAATGCTGCGTTTTTATATTATTTTTAACTGACATCTATTGTTGGATATCTCTTTCACTGTGTTTCTATGCCGATTTTCAATAACCTTTCAATTATTCTTGACTTGTATCTGGTGTCGAATAAAGTGCCACTTATTTAAAACTAGCGTCTTAGACAGACACACGCAGAAATAGGCGAGCTATACACATATATTAAAAATATTTAAAGTGTAATGTGAATCTTATGAAATAAGTGATTCTCAAAGGCACTGATTACATACGCCGTGTAGTGGGACTATGAAAAATTCGCTAATACCGCAAATTTTAAGTATGGTGTCAAGGAAGGCTTGAACTAAAACGTTGATGGAGTTTCTTTGGCAACTGACTAGCATATATTATGTGATTTCTTAAACGTTTGATTTTTAATTGTCCAAAAGACACAGGCAAATTGCAAAAGTGTACAAAATGCTTATTTAAGTTGCTAAATCTGTGCTTGCCGTTTATTTTTGCAAGATTATTTTCATCATCACGACCATTTTCAATATTTGAAAGACTGGCCTTAAACGCCTTTTGTCTGACTGAACATAACTCCCGAACTAATCACCGAGAAAAATACGTAACTTAAAGGATGACCAGTCTCCCGGTCTCGACAGTCTGCCTGCCTTAGTTTTAAAAAAGTGCGCGAACCCTTACCGCTGTATTTCAAAGTCTATCTCTCAAGGTTTCTTTCCTCAGCTTTGGAAATATATAACATTTCTGTCCAGAACCGAAAAATGATGTGTCTAACTATCGCTAAATTGCCAAGCTCTCATGCATACCCAAACTTTCCGAGAGCACCATTTATGATGCATTATTCTTTCACTGCAAACGCATATTTTCTCCTTAACCAACATGGGTTCCTAAATGTCGATCACTAATCTAGTCGAGTTTGTGTGCAGTCGAAGCCGGCAAAGAAGTAGACGTTGTTGCCACTGACTTCAGCAAAACCCTTGACAAAATGTCTCACCAAATTAATCTCCTCAAGCTCACTGCCTTCGGTTTCTCTCCCGGTTTTATCTCATGGTTCAAATATTATCTATCGTTATCGTTAATATAACTCTGTTTTAAATTTTTCTATCTCTGATCCAATCACCGGCGACCTCCGGTGTACCACAGAGTAGTCATCTTGGCCCATTGATATTTATTCTATCCATTAATGATGTTGACATCGTTATTCTGAACTCTCAACTCTCCATATTTGCCGATGATATGAAAATATTTAAACACTCATGCTCTCTTTAATCTGACCTTAGCAGATCTACTAATTGATGTCCAAAAAACCCATCTCGAGCTCAATGTCAGTAAATGCCAAGCCATCACTTACTCCCGCAAGCCCTCTTCCTCACCACCCTAAATTATTCGTAATGAAACCGTTCCCTCTGTCAACTCCTCGTGATCGTGAACTTAACTTTCGCCTCCATATCGACAACATTATCAGACCTACCAACTCTGCTCTCGGTTTCATGAACCTTTACGTTACGAAATCATTATACATACATTACTTTCCTTGGGCCACTTCTTCAATATGCTACTCAAGTCTGGTCCTCCTCTTACGAATCCCACACTAGGCGTATCGAGGCCTTCCCTGGGCTGACCCCCTTAATTTACCATCTCATACGGAACGCCTTAAATTAATTAACCTCCGACCCTTAAAGAACGACTCGATGTTGTAGATATTCTTTTTATTGACGACCTTCTAAGCGGTAACATTTACAGCCCCACATTATTGCACATGATTCCTCTAAACACCAACCCACGTAACCTTCGTTTCATGCCCCTTTTCCGTATAAATACTCATCACACACCACGTCCAGAATGCTGCGCAAAGTTGACACCAATCTTTTCGACCTTCATTTAGAATTGCCCTATACCACAACCCTTCACCCACTCATTAATCGTTTCCACCCTGTCACCTAGTTAATAAGTTAATTAAGTTTTTTTTTTGTTGTATTAAGCTAAAAGAGCGCCCCCGTGGGGACGTTAAATCAAATCAAATCAAGTGGTCCGTATAGAGAGCCCACTTATGAGTCAGGACAATTATGGCGATTTTGCTTATTAACAAACCCATTCAACCGGAAATTACATTCGCCTTTGAAGATAATTTAAATAGCGAATTTTCTTCGAGCCTTTTTAAGGTCCATTCAACGAAAATTCGACGCTGTGACAGGTCGTTTGGCTTCAGTTCCTGCACGAGCTGTACTTTGTAAGGTTTTAGAGCAAGATCCTTGCGTAAAATTTGTCACGTGGTCGATAGCATAATTCCAATTGCTGCGAATGTCGAATTTCGCAATATCTATATTCCTCTGTTCCCTATGCACACGGTTCCAGTAGCGTGAAATTAGTCCAAAATTCGGTCAGTACAGCTCGAATTGTTTGCCCAGTAGTTCGTTTATGACGATCGTAATGGTCGATGTGCGTGGAAAACATTTTTCACAGAGCACGAATTTTGATGATAAAATTCAATAATTTGTCAGCATTGCTAAAGCATAAGTTGTTCCATGATGAAATGGCAATGTCACGATGTCACGAAACATACGTAAGCTGCCAACAATTTAACATTGACAAACCAAACACGAAAAAAATCACTTTTTGATGCATCATGTCAGAAAAGGAACATTTTACGCTCTCTGCCAATAAAGAAACTTCAAATAATATACGCAGATTGGATCATGAAAATTATGTGCAATATGAGCAACTGGTTACAATACGATGATGCGAAAGCATATTCAAGAGGTGTTCAAAAAGTAAGAGGAATTTTGTAATTCCTTGGGGTGTATAACACGAACTCGAGCGATTTTGTTGTGGTGGGATTCTTCGGAAAGATCGGGAGTGCTGTTCAGCTATATCGTTCCACACCTGTGTTTGTCGAAAGTGGTGATGCGTAGAGTAAACAGTTGGTGGGCTAGGATGTTCCATTTCATTGTTTCGAGGTAGGATTTAACGACCTGAGAACAACGTCGCCGAGGCTTGTCATGCAAAATCACTTTGTCTCGTCTTCGAATTAAGGATTTTATAAGCAGTTGGCACCTTGCTCGGGTGGAAATTCCAATGCATTTTGAAAAAAATAAATTTGCTAAAACGCTTTTGAACTTTTTAGATACGCGCTTTTTAGATAAGTTAAAAAGGCAGGATTACAGACTATGATCGCATATTCAAGGAAAGGTCTGACTAATGTCAGAGATAATAGTGCAAATGGATCAGTGAATCCTTTAGTGTTACGCTTAATGAAGCCAACAGCCGAGTTGGTTTTGGTAAAATATAGCTAATATGAGAATGAAATGAGAAAGAGGAATTAAGCGTAACTCCCAAGTCTTTGACAATATTCGCCTTTGAAAGAAGTGTAGAATCAATGGTGTAATTAAATTGGATAGGATGGGTTGATTACGAGAAAGAATTGGATTGACATTTCTTTAAATTTAGATTTAGATGGTTATTATTGCACCACTCGAAAACATTATCTACAATCTGACTGTAATAATAGGCAGCCACTAACATTTTTAATGCTCTTGAATCTTTTCATGTCATCGGCGTAAAGCAAATACTTACTGTGGTTAACCGAACGAATAATATCGTCTATGAAAATTAAACAGAAAACAAAAGAGGGTCTAAACGACTACCTTGCGGTACACCCGAAATACATTTTATTTGCATAGATAACGAATTTCCGATTTTAACTCTCGGGTACGATTTGAAAGATAAGAGAATATCCAGCAAAGGAATTGGGAGTGAAATCCGGATATTTCAAGCTTGTTGATTAGCAGCGCATGGTTAACGGAGTCGATTGCCTTACTGAAATCAGTATAAATTGCATCTACCTGATTTGTGTTTTCTAACTCATTTATTACGAAAGAAGAATAAATGGATAGATCGGTTGAGGTCGAGCGACCCGAATGAAATCGTGTTGTGCTTTAGATTTGTGCTCTTTGATGATAAAATCTATTTTATTTTTTACTATACATTCAAAAAGTTTTGGAATTGTTGAAAGTTTGCAAATGCCTCTATAATTTTCAACATTATTTTTGGAGGCCCATGTGTGAACGGGAACTAGGTATGATTCTTTCCATTCGTCAAGAAAAACTCCTTCAGATAAAGAACGGTTGAATATGAGCGAAAGTGGGTTGCAAGGTGAATTAGCACAGTTTTTATGGATAATTGATGGTATGCCATCTGCACCATAATTGAGTTTTGGATTTAAATTACTAACGGCAAGGGAGACGATCCAATGTCTATTAAGCTAGGTAAACTGTTTCGAGTAATAAAATTGGGGTTGATGTTATTGGAATTGGAATCAGAAAAGGTGGATAGAAAGAAATTTTCAAATAGTTCAAGAGTAGAGTCGATATTATCAGATTTTTCTTCCTTTAAATACATTAAATTATGTATTCCCACGGATTTCCTTTTAGAGTTAATAAATTGCCACAATGATTTACTACCATTTTTATATAGGAACTTGTTAAGAACGAAGAATTCTTTACGTAAATTACTAAATTTAAGAAAATCAGAAGCATTATTAGAGTGTTTGAATTTCTCAAAAGCCTTGTTTTTACGGTTTTTAAGAGTTGACAAGTATTTCATATTATACCAAGGTGGTTTACTCGAGGCACGTACCCTTGAAAAGAGAATGTGCTTCTCCAATCCTTTCCTAAGGATTTCAACAAAACGACTATACGAGGGTGGTCCGAAAAGTACTTAGCCTACAAAAGAAAAACAAAAATTTTGGAGAAATGGAGATTTATTTTCCAATATAGTCTCCTTAAGCTCGATACACTTGACCCAGCGATGCTTCGACTTCTTTAACCCGTCTGAAAAGTACGTTTTCTCGAGGTCTGCAAAGTAGGCCTCCGTGGCGGCGATGACCTCCTCATTCGACTGAAATGTCTGCCCGGCGAGTGATTTTTTCAAGTTTGGAAACAAAAAGAAGTCGCACGGGGCCAAATCTGGAGAATACGGTGGATGGGGCAGCAGTTCGTAGCCCAATTCGACCAATTTGGCCGTGGCGAGGGCGGAGGTGTGAGCCGGTGCGTTATCATGGTGGAAGAGCACTTTTTTCTTCGCCAAGTGCGGTCGTTTTTTCCTCAATTCGGCGTCGAAACGGCCCAATAATTTGGCATAGTACAGTCCTGTGACCGTTTTGCCCTTCTCCAGATAGTCGATGTGGATCACACCTTGTAAACCCCAGAAAACGGTGGCCACCACCTTTCCGGCCGATTGGACAGTCTTCGCCTTCTTCGGAGCACGTTCGCCGGGTGAAGTCCACTGTTTCGACTCTTCGACACCACTTGGTCTCTGGTGTGTACCAGTGGATAAATGTTTCGTCGATTGTCACGAAACGACACAGAAACTCCTTCGGATTGCGCTTAAACAGCGTCAAACACTGCTCTGAAGTCGTCTCACGGTTGCGCTTGTTGGCTTGTTGTCCGGAGTGAGCAAACGCGGCACCCATCGCGCCGACAGCTTTCTCATGCCCAAAATTTCATGGAGGATATGACCCACGCGATCTTTTTAAAATGTCTACTGTCTCAACTATTTCGCGCACCTTCAATCGGCGGTCTGCCAATACGAGATCGTGGAATTTTGTCACGTTATCCTCCGTGGTAGCCGTTTTCGGGGCACCTGGACGTGGCTAATCAAAAACCGACGTGCGACCACGTTGAAACTCGTTAAACCAATTTTTGATGGGCGCCATCGAAGGAGAAGAGTCACCGTACACAGCATCCAAACGCTCTTTGATTTCGCTGCGCGATTTCCCTTCCAAAAACAAGAATCGAATCACCGACCGATATTGCTCTTTTTCCATTTTTCTAAAATCCGCGGACACTCCGATCCGGCTGAAATTTCGAGAGTAGCCGTCTACTAGAATGTACTACACGATAGGAAGTTGATGATGATTTGGTGTGACAGATGCAATCCAAAGTATAAGGGTCATGATGGAAAAGCATCGTGATTCTTCAAAGGACTTGCATATGGGTTTGGTTGATTTCGAGAAGGCTTTTGACCGGCAACCAAGAGATCTTCTATGGGTAGCGCTAAGACAAAAAGGAGTTCCAGAAACCTACGTGCGAGTGATCATGGACATGTACAAGAGAGCAACGACAAGAGTAAGATGCACCGCAGGAGTCACCGAAGAGTTCGCAATCAAAGTCGGTGTACACCAAGGAGCGTCCTCAACCCACTGCTCTTTATATCAGTCCTTGATTGCTTGCTTGAAGGAAAAGTGACGGACCCCAATGTGCACCAGCTATTCCTTGCTGACGATGGAGCCATTATAAGTGATGATCAGGAGTCCCTACAACGAGCACTTGATGTGTGGGTGGACATTTTTGAGGGACACGGGTATCGTATTAGTTCAAAGAAGACAGAGTATCTGTGCTGCCCGTTCTCTGACCCTCATCAGTCTATTCCAGACATTTACTTGAATGGAACAGTGCTTCCCAAGTGTGAAAAGTTTAAATATCTGGGATCTATGATTAATAAAAAAGCAACTTGTGATGACGACATCAACCATCGCGTAAGCGTAGGGTGGATGAAGTGGCGGGAAAACTCCGCCATCTTCTGTGATCGGGAAATGCCCCCTAAGCTGAAAGGAAGGCTCTACACTTCAGTTGTACGTTCGGCGCTCACATACGGTTCCCAATGCTGGACAATGCACAAAAAGTATGAGAGCAAATGAACGGCAGCTGAGATGAAGATGCTTCGCATGACAGCGGGAGTAACAAAGCGTGACAGAATTAGAAGTTCAAAGATTCGAGGAAGCCTCCACGTAAAAGAAACCATCACAAGAAAGATAGAGCGCGACCGACTCAGTTGGTATTGCCATGTTCAAAGGAGAGATCCTTTGAACCCCGTCCAAAAGGCAGGCCGAAAAACAATTGGTGCAAACAAATGCAAAAACACCAGCATTTGATTGGCCTCAGCGATGAAGTAATCCCAAACCGGGAAGCCTGCCGCTACTTTCTGAGGTCAAACCGGCGGACCCCACAAGCGGACCAGTAGGAATGCAGTTAAGTGGGAAGGTTATGGTCCTACACTTCTGACCATAACGACGCCGGAAAAATAGAAAAGATTGAATAAAAGAAGAAGAATGATTTGGTGTGATGAATGCATTCGGTTGGCACAACTCGTAATATTCCACGTCTAGCTGGTCCCACCAAATACATATGTACATATTACGAAAGAGTTCAAACTATCTATTTATGTTTGGCTTTGCGGTCAGTGCATGCCAAAGCGGCTTATCGTAATGTAATATTTTTCATTGATAGTCAGAATATGATGCAGAAAATCCTTCCTTTCGCTCAACGTCACTCGCTTTCAACTCATTTCGGCTTTATAAGGCGTTTAAGGAATAAGACATAACTTGTTGAGTTACGGCCATTGGTCTACAAGCTCTGCGTTGCGTTTTGACAGCGTTGCGTTGCGTTTGACAGCGATCTTGGTCCAACAATGCCTTCAGTTCTGCAGCTTTAAACTTGTTTACCACCAGGATGCCTCTTTTTTTCCATGTGAAATGATCATTTACATATTACGTCTTTCACTAATAGAAATCTTACAAAATTTCATAACCATATGACCCTTTTTTTTTTTTTAAATCGAAGGCCAAAAGATAATGAGACATATTTGGCTTGAAAGTTGTCATTTTCATTTACAAAAAATATATATGCCGCCGGCGGAAGTTCGAAAATGGAATGAGGAGCTGATAACAAATGCCTAAACTAAACATGTGACATTACTGACCGCAATTTACCACTCACGCCACCTATCGGATAACGGTGGATTTCTGTTGGTACTTCTGATAACTCCGCTGTCAGGTTTTAACAGGGTTATATACTCGTATATATGTATGTGTCTTACTTTTGTTGAATTTCTACAAGGGTGGATCACGTCCAATAGGGGCAATCTGGATGCCACAGCACATCAACAACCGATAAAGATTTGGAAAAACATCTAACGAAATGACTATAAATGATGGCTTATGCCGCGATATTTTCGGGTCTTTCGGGGATTTATTTCAACGTTATTGAATTTCAATTAAAATAGCGGCAAAGGAAGTTGCTCAGAGGTTGCCAGATATGATGAATGACGATGCAGAACTACTGAGATGTGCCATAAGGTGCTAAAATAATTCATGATCCTAGTGGAGGTTGTTTTGGTTTGCCAAGACCGAACAATTTCGGTCGAATGCTTTTCGATTTATTTCGCCATGCCATAGACTTAACGATAAATCCTTAATGAGGAGTGCTATCCATAAGTGCAATGAAGTTATATGAATACGCAATTGTGGCAAAACATTTCATAATTTTTGCATCACCATAAACCGTCTGCTCACACTTTATCGCTCAATCGTAAATATTTGGCCAAAACAACCTCGTTAGTTTAACTAGTAGATTATAAAAGCTGCTGCTTTTACTAGAGGAGTTAGTAGAAAACGACTTTAACTGCAATCAAGAAAAAGTTAAAGCAGAAAATGTGGGTGCGCTATTCAAATCACTTGGTTAGGCAATACAGATAGCTTGCAATGTGCCATGGCCCATGAGTCGCGATTGCTTAAACGGAAAAACTCGTCTCTTGTTTACGAAATGAATTTCTTGTAGCATCGACGCTAGCAAGAAATTTTATTTATTTTAAAAGACAACACTTAAAAGTCCAAACAAAATTCTATTGAAGTTTGTTGCCAAATCTTCAGTCAGTCACTATCTATCTAACTCAACCGCCTCCACCCCTTGGAATCGTCTACTCCTCCGCAACAGCATTAAATATCTCATCCAAAGTGGGTTCCTAGTATTTGCTTACAGCACAGTTTCGAATTACATGCTCGCCAATCAGACTGGCTGTCATCACCCGTCTCGATTGCATCCAACGCGAACGCAGCAAAAATCGAATCGCCATAAACGTCAACTTCCGAATTAATTTACGAGCACACAACTCTATCAACAACCTTCCATCTCCGCTCATAATTCCGCCGTCCAATGTCCTCTCTGTTCACTACTAGTCGGCTTGTCGTCGTCGTCAATTTGTTTTTCTAAACATACTAAACGCACTGCCCCAGTTTTCATTTCTTCTCCTCATCTCTTCCTCATTCTCTCTTTCTCTTTTCCTCTCTCTCTCTCTTTGGTCCTCTTCGTGACAACGAATCGAATAACCAAACGACAGTTTTTATGCGATGAAACACAAACAAACAAACGGAACTGGGTTAAATACAAACAGCCCCATGGGTCATCCTCGGATTACTAGTCGGCAGCGAGCATGCCAGCACCAACAGTCCGGTGCACACGGAATCCCCAATGACTACGATGGGTACAACCAGAACAACGAGACAACAGATGGTCGCTTCGCCTTCACCCGATGGATGATAATAACATCGTCGACCACGAACACGACCACGGCTACGACGACGATGGTGATGATTATGATGATGATGATGACGACGATGACAGTGGACACCGAAACCGATAGCGATAGCGACACCACCACCGCAGTTAACAGAAGGCGAACAGTTTCCCCATTGCCCCATTGCCCGGTAGTTTATTTATTTTCGTCTCCGATTCCAAAACACTTGCCCTTGCACTTTGTCCGACTGGCAGTTGTTTAGCGTTTGTGCTGCGGTAGCTGGCCGGCGCGTTGGGGCAGCGGCTTCAATCGACGGAGGGCCCCCATGAGAAATGGCACGAGGCAATCGGGAACCTGACGCAGGCGAGGGTGTCTCGTCGCAACACTGGGACACACTCCGCGACGACGTGCATATACACTCGAACATAGAAGCGAACATGTCTTAATTGTTGATCGTTGCGGCTTGACGGTGCGGTGGGTCTGCCCTGAGTTTCATATTTGTTGTTTTTACTGGGTAATTGAGAGTTTTGTTTAGACGGGCGGTTTTAATGACCCGGCACGAGTGACAACATAGTTGACAATTGACATTGTGTTGCTTCATTAGAAGCCGATGCCGAGTGGGAGTCGTCAACTCTGGGGGTATGTACGAGCGACGGTTTTGAGTGAATTCGTTTGAATTCTGAACTTGAGACAGTCACATCGCTTGGATCTGGTGGGATGCAAGATGATGGTCGAATTGCTTTTGCGGTTTCAGTGGTTTCGGTCGTTGCGATAATAAGGGCGATTATATACCAAGTATAATAATAGGTTCTTGGTCAAGAACTAACATCTGTAAAAGGCTAAACAAAAGGTAAAATAGAAAAATGCTTTAATGAATGTGGCAATAAAAAGTGACTGTGGAATAAGCACATAAGCGCATGTCTGGCCTGACTTTTTTCTTCTTCAACGGATGATGTGGATGTTGGCTTTCAATAACTGTTATTCTAGAAGAAAAGCTAATTCATTCCAAAAATATCACTGTTTTTGTAAATTTGGTCGGCGGCATCACTGGTCTATGCTTTTTTAAGGAAAGGAGAGCAACGTTGTAGCTTGTATACCGAACATTTTTCTTCGAAATTTAATGATTTGGGCTTGGCAAGCCCAAATAGGATGGCGCTGCACATCCACAGATTAAACTTAATTTCTTAAAAAAGTTGCTTTAAATTTAGGGGAATCCTCCACACTAGCTGTTCACTTTTTATTTTGGGAACATCGCTATCGAAGATTCTAGCGATCATTTTGACTGTTATATGCCAATCAGAAAGCAATAACGTTTCGATATTCGGGAAGAATATTGGGATCGCAAACTATATAATCCACTGCCATGAGACGATCAAGTTTTTGTCTTTTCAAAGTGCAAGGGTCGTGCGTAGAAGACCCATTCCTTATGAAAACTGATAAAAGGAATTTGGTCAGATGATCATGTCAGTCCTTTTCCACAATGAAATCACATACAACATAGGCTATCTAGATTCAGCTATGGCTCTCAATGAGCAATATATATACATATTTATATATCGGGTACAATTCGAGGTTATTTTGGAAAAGAACAACCAATTGGTAGTAAAAGGTGGTTTTTCTGCTGTTTAGTTTTTCAGTCTTCCCTTTTGGACAGCTTATGTGTGATTTGTGACAAGTGTTAAAATCAAGCATACTCAATTGGTATTGCCATTTTATTATTATAAGACTTATGTCCAAACAATGCTAACAAATTATTGAATTTCATTATCAAAAATCGTGCCCCTTGAAAAATGTCGACCTACTTAGCAAGCAATTCTAGCCGTAGTGAGCAAACGGCTTTATAAGCCAGAAAGCACGCGAATCGATGGACCTTCTCAATTGATCTTCACATGAGTTCAGTGAGCAATTTATCTCTCGTTTTGTACCGGCGACGAATCTAGACAATTTTCTATGCCAATATGCTTTTAAAAATGGGTTTAAAATTGAGTTCTTTGTATGGACCACTTGAAACGTAATTAAAGTCAACATTTACACAAGTTAATTTTTAAAGAACAAATGGCAGGTATTGATATATGAATTTATGTAAGAATTACATAAACTTTTTCGATCTTTTGTATATTTTTTACATAATTAAAGGCCAAGCGCTTATAAAATCACACATTATTCTTGAAAATATCACTAATCGGCTTTACAATCTCTGTCACAATAATGTTAACTAATTTTTCGTCATCCTACTCTAGTTTTTTCAATGTCATACTGGAGCCGTGATGTCCATTTGCCCGATGGTTGGATTGACACGAATTGACCTGAATATTGTATTCAGAATTTTGCGCGGAATTCGCCATTTGGTTTGCATTTCGGTAGCGGGAGGCATCATTGGATCACACATCTTCGGAACCGAAGGCGGTCAGATGATGACTGTAAATGGCGAACAGTATGGGGACATGATTCACTATACTTTTGTGGTCTCAATTAGATATCATGGACCCAAAAGTCTGGGGCGACGTACGAAACATCGGGCGTTACATTGGAGCTGTTTCCAAACGTAGCGGAAGACGTTATTTCTGAAGAAGACGATGTAGAATGGAATACAATATCGTACGATTTAACGCCCTTAGACTTTTCTCTGAAGTTGTGTTGTCGCTGGCTTGTAACAACGAACCGAGAACAGCATTTAAAACATTGATAAGAATCAGTCCTACTGGAACACACCAAAGGTATTTGGCCGAGATATCGAGTTTAACAACGAAAGCTAGCCTTGGATAGATTGATAGATAGTTAGACGCGTTGATCTGAAATTCCTAGTTCTTCTCCTGTCGTAGTGTGAATATTTGACTAGCAGTGGCCTTTCCGATCTTTCTGATTTTTGCAATCTTGGTTTCAACTGCGATCTTTTTACAAGATCTTAATTTTTGTTCCCTGGAAGCTCCTAATTACAGACTAATTAATATATTGTGGATTGAGGAGTTTTAAGTGTAATTGTAGCTTTTCGACGTAAAAAGCTTGATGCTTGATACGACTCTGTTGTGTCTAAAGGTCTAAATGTTTATTATGAAAACTTGGTCGATTGTGACCATCGGAATTTCTTATGCGATTTCTTGTGTTTCCCATGCTGACGAGGATTCGATTTTCAGTTAAGGTGCTTTTGGTTATACTTACCAATGACACGTCCATAGACGACTTCCTTTTTCAGTTTTATTTGAACGGTTACTGGTTGCCAAAACCAGGACAATGGCATAAGCCCTATTTAGGAGATTGCAGAAATTACCAATTTTTATTATCTCCTGTGGGGGCTACGGAGGTGCCAAGACATTGGTCATTAACTATTATTGTTCCCTAATTTACAGAATACCGTTTTGTTGTACAGGAAAGGAGTGGCCGCCTTATAAGATTTTTAGGATGGCGTGATGTAAGGGGTTAAATTGGCCATGTTACACATCTATTAGGAGTAAGGTCTATTTTGTTCTATTTAGTGAATTAAAGTTCCTCCGGAGTCACTAAAACGATGCTACTCATCCTTTAGGAGAAAGACGGATCTTAAACAAAAAACATAGACAATGGTTGTCAAAAAAACAAACTAGTAGAAAGTCATCGCCCGCTAAGTATGACGACTAGAACGTTATCATCAAACTAGCCAAGGTGACTTTGCCTCGTGCTCTATAATTGGTCCAACTGTTGGTAGGCATGACCTTCAAAAGAGTACTACAGAGTGGCCCAAAATCACTCACCAGATGTTATTTTGGTATGTCCTTAATATGAAACAAAATTATTCCATGTTTTTTGTTTTTAATGTTTATTGGACTTTTTTCTATACTTGTTGAAAATTATATCGGTCAAATAGACGCTGCAATTGCTGATGACCATTTGGGCTCTTTTTATCGCATTTCGGATTACTTCGGGCGATAAGTTCTCGCACTTCTGTCGGATATTGACTTTAATAGCTTCTGTAGTCTGAGGCTTTTTCTGAAAGACACGTGTTTTGGGTTATATTGGGAAAAATTGGGAGTTTGAGGTTTTGGAAAGGCAGATGCGTTTCACGGACATGAACTCTTATCCTCGAAAAGAACTTAGTAGGAGAAAACCGAAAAGAATGAAGTCTGGAGTGGTCGAATCGGGCAGTCATGCTGGGCAATGCAAATCGGCAAAACGATACGTTAAGTGGCCCGAAAATGCTTCCTTCAAAATGCCTGTTGTCGCGCGAGCTGTGTGTACGATTGCAGAGAACTGTCGTAACCACGTGTCCTTTTGTCTCAATTCGTCAATTTATGGGAATAAAATCTCGTTGATCATGGTCACTCACCAGCCGCAGCAAACCTGTTGGCAGCGGTATTCTCGACTGAATGGATGTAATGGTTTTTCGTGAATGAAATATGGACTCTATACTCCAGAAGCCTTGTTTGTTTATTGACGAGTCCGTCGACTGAAAATAGTCCACTTGATCGTTGAAGTTCAGGAGCAGCTTAGAGCTGATTGACAGTTTGCAAGAAGTAGCTTCTGGAAGACAAATTGCCGTGACATTTTTAGCCTCTGCGGCGATATTATTATCGGAACTATTGCAATACTACAAGGCCTTTCGATGCCCTTCTATTCGAGTGCTACTTCTTGTTCCCGTCTTTTCGAGTTGAGTGGCTAAACGTCCTAGTGTTTGATCAGTTAGGCTGTCAGAAAATTTGCTTCGAATTCATTTATTCCATTAAGAGCCTTCACAAATTTTTCGTGCTCTTTAGGAGTAAAGCGTTCCATGGTTTGTCGACGTTTATTTGTTGCAAATGTGTGAAAAAGCGAGGAAGACCCTAAAAAGACTAAAGCTGATGGTTTCGTCAACTTTTCACACGAACACCACCTACTACCGATGAAATTCAAAATGAGTTTCTACTTAGGAGTGCGTTGTCTTAGTGCTGATGGCCATAGTCGCTGTACGTTTCAGGTCATCCACCATCCTACACAAGTTTTTTCTAGGATGCTCTAGCTTAATGTTGCATAAGCGCTCAACATCGAAAGATCAACCAGACGAACAAGAAAGAGGGCTGTTAAAGTAACATCAGGCGTTGGACGAACCTGCCCTTGTATCAACCTGAGATTTTATATGAAGAATTTGGAACCAGCAAGTGTACCCCGCTTTTAGGAAAGGTTGTTTCACCATTAGCTATTAGCTGAGAAAACATTAGATGATTCTCAAGAACTTTGGGAATTCTGTATTAATTGTAGATCAACATAAATTTCCCAAAAGAAGCTGTCTTAGCTGGTATAGGGAGTACCTCCTCAGTACGTCTTTCACAAGGGTTTCCGATATGACTACAAATATTTGCTTTTCTCTGACACATGCTTTGCGTGCTCTGGTGAAATCGCGACCATGAAAACATCAACTAAAGAACAACAACAATGAGTCGAGAGTACGATACCTCACCCACGGTCTACCCCAATGCCGTATATCACGATTTTTCGCATGACACATTTCTCTCAACTACATCGCAAGAGCGCCATGTCACTCTTTTTCACATCAAACGCGAAGAGAAACGAAAAATCCTTACCCCATTCAAACAGCTCGGGTAGACATCGTGCCGTCACGGCTATCCCAATTGCTATCAAAAACCTGTACAATCACAACCACGTACCAGTTCTGTAGGTTAACATTAATTTCATTCCACATTCGCTCTCTTGTAGTGGTGAGAAAAGAGCAATGCTGGCTCTCTTCTCTGCCTTGCACCTTGCTGTATAGATATTTTACTTTATTTCGCGCACGCTTGTAGGCAAGATAATAGCAGCGCAACAACGTTGATTGCGATAATAAACAACAAAGCAAAAAAGAAAAAAGCAAAAAAAAAAGAAAAAAGCAAAAAAAAAAAAAAAAAGCAGAAGCAAGCGATTAGAAGTCCATTGTTTCAGGGTTTCCACTTCAATTATTTCGTAGTTCAAGTCCCGACATCGCCCGGTGTAGATAAATCCCCACAGCGATATGCCGCGAGATGGATTCGCGATTAACTACTAAACGAGTGTGAATAAATCAAGTCGGCCGCCTCCCCCCACTGACTACGACTGTTGTATATAGTAATTAACGTTCAATTACAATGCAAATCGTTTTTGTTATGCTCGTTTAGATTGGATCTGGTTATTATAGATACACAGATACATTATATAAATCATTCATTGAGCTCGAGTACGACAATGTTTGCTCATAGATCACATCGAATCTGCTGCTGATCTACATATCGGGTTATGATGACATTGCAATATACATATGTAGATCATGTACGGGGGCGTATAGCGAAGGAGGATATGACGCGTGGGCTCTATCCGCATGCCTGTTCTCCCGTTTACGTTGAGAGGAATATTTTAATCGCACCACCGATAACCGTGCGAACATGTGCCTGCACCGATAGACCGATAGTCCATCACCAAATTAGAAACCAAACGGCCTTTGTCTAGTGCGGCATTTACGTGCGGATACGACCACGTACTAGATGGATCGCGTTATCGATAAGTGTGAGTAGTTTATGAAAGGTTTTGTTGGTTCCATGGAATGCCCTAGATTTGATTTGGGGGATGACTTGACAGGTTTACACTCAGAATGTCAGACTGGCCGAGTGTTTGTTTTCGATACGACATTGAGATGCTTGGTACCTCAATTTTTCGCTACATGGCGAAATATTATTAGATTGACTTGCCGGTATCAGTGTAGCCAGGTGAGTCAGCTGATTTGTGTTTTTGGGAAAGCTTGAGTTGTTTATGACAGACAAAGGGGAACTAATGGTTTCGCTAGTAAGATTAGTTTTCATTAGTAATACCCACGGAAACAAATGCGAGCGAAGATACAATATGGTTTGGTACTTAAAGCCCCATTTGTGTGAGGTGATAAAAGTCAACTTAGGGGGCTGTTAGACCTGAGCCTCATATTCGCCCTAACACAGCGTAAAAACCCAGCGCAACAGATATTTCTATCCTTATTGGTCCTCAGGTCCTTAGGAGCCTTATATAACAAAATTGTAACCTAGCCAGTTTGCCAAAAGAAAAGACTCCATTTTTTGGCTTCTTTGAAAGACCGGAAGTGGCGCTCAGCCATGCGTCATGGATCGAAACAGGTGGTAATTAGAAGGGTAGATGCTTAGAGAATACGACAGGCTAGGTGAGACATCTCATGTGTCATGACAATTTGTCATGTCTATGCTCGTATTGTGACCGTTTTGGTTTTTTTTTTTTTTTGCAGTGCTCAACGCATGTGAGCGGTAGCGAGCTTCTTTGATGTTCAACCGCTCGCTTTGCATCATCGAATGGATCCACTATTCATCGTCAGTATCAATACAATACAGAAAAACGTTCCCTCCTTGCCGTTTCTTAGCTTCAACTTTTACAAAACCCGGTATCCTGGTTTTTAGTCCGCTCCTAAGGCTTACAAACGATACAAAGGGGCTTGTAGAACCAATGAATCTGTAAGTTCTTTGTGCTTTTGACATTGATTTTGATCCAATAATGCTTCCAATTTTGCGTCTCTAACATTTTCCAACCATCCAGGACGCTCCTCCTATATAGTTCTGAAACAATGCCTAACACATTCTTCAGTAACAAATGCCTCACCACAATTTTTATTTTAGTCATCCAGATCCAGCCCCTGATTTTTCCGAATGGAGGCTGAAAAACAAAACTTCCCGCGAATAACGTTTTTGACCCCACATTTTTGGTTAACATGCACTGCTGGCGCCATCTATCGAAGACTGGACTGGAATGGCTGTTTGTAATGACCATTTGTTAGTGAATGGTTGAAGGAATAATGTTTAGACTCTAGGTTAAGGAGACTGGAATAGTTTTTATTGCCTTAAATATTCTCTCTAAAAAACAGACTTCGGACTTTGAAAGTCTTAAGTCACCGATTCCTCCGCCACAATTACTTGTGATGCAAGAAAATGAAGAACTCAAAATCGGCTATGCTAACGAGCAAAATGTCCGTATATGGAACGACATGTGGTTCAAGCAAGACGGAACGATTTGACATTCTGCATAAACGATTTGCATTAAGGTTATCTCTTGCAGGGGTGACGTGAATTGGCCACCAAGGTCATGCGATTTGACCCCGATAAACTTTTTCTTGTGAGGTTTTCTGAAGTCGCAGATCTATGAGGTGATGCCCCTGAGGTGCAAATCACAAAGGCAATGGCTCAAAATCACCTGGATCTGTGTGGCAAAGTTATTGAAAATTGCATTATTCGGATCCGTGCCACCGTTAGAAGCCGAGACGGGCATTTAAACGATGTCATATTTCATATTTTATGCCATACATGTGTCTTTCAAATATAAAAAGAATTTTGTTAATACCTCTCACAAAGCTTATTTTATTCTATTGCAACATCTACCCGTCCTTATTGAAAAAGCTTTATTTGGGACATTTAACGGATGTGGAGCTTGATCATTGACATAAAAGGAGGAAAATAGATTTCGGGTTTTTGAAAACAAGATCTTAAGGTAATGTATTCCTTCTACGTGACAAAGGACGAATCAAAAGAAAAATGAGTGTAAAAGTTGTGAAAAAAGTGAGTGAAAAGTTCGAGGAGAAAGATCGCCAGGAAGGCTGCAATGTCGATGAAAGAACAATATATAAGGACCTGGCAGAGGTGAAACAGAACAGTGAAACATAGAAGGAGCAGACTCATCCTAATGAGGCTTGGTGAAGGGTTGCCAAGGGTTGCAGGAGGCTTAAATAGTTCAGTACGACATTTAAAATGAAACCGCTTGTTGGTTAGCCCCATAGGTTGCTGACAACTCCGAAAGTCTTGTTTCCTCAAGGCTGTAGCTGTCGACTCTAAGCATTTCATATGTGAGTTCTTAAGCAAATTTTAAGCGCATTAATGTCGCTATGATTTCTTAATACGGAGGTCTTTGAACCATTTGACCCGATGGAAATACTATGGTCGGGCGTGTGGCTAACAAGGTTCTTGTAAATTGCAATTGGACCAGGGGAGGTAAAACATTTCTCGTATCGCTTATGGAAGATTGAAAAATTCACTGCGATTTCGAATATGTGATGATCCACAAGCATTAGTGACAGGAGACAGCATTGTATTTTATGCCCGTTAAAGTCTAAACTAGAAAAAATATATAAAGTATAAAAAGTGTAGTGTCATCAGCCAAAGAATGATTTCGAACAGAAAAAGCAGGCAAACGGCCAATTATAGACGTAAGAAAAAGAATCGGAAACAAAGCAGAGCCTTTACCTATGTATATAATACAAAATGTGAGTTGAAAAATCCGAAAAGATTTTTTCGAGTTCAAAAATAATTATTTATTAACATCCACGTAGAGCTGGAAACTTTGAAATATCGGCCAACAATTTTATTTTTTCTTTAACGGCGAAAAATTGTTTTTTGGTGAGATACATATGTATGCTAGCAAACTACCAGTGGATCTATAATATTACCATAGAAATCGGACTGCCGGTCTTTGAGGAGTTTTCGGGTTTAAGATATGTCATAAGCCAATGAGTAGTCAGCATTTTTTTGCAAGGTAAGGATTCCAATACTATGAGTCAATAACATGCCAGTGACAAGCCCATTTCTCGTGGTTGCCCACCACGGCTTATGTAATAGTAAGCTTAAAGCATTTGAATATATAATTACAAATCTTCTAATGAAAAGTCAACAAAAATAATGATTCTATTTATAGGGCCTTGTTTACTAGGTCTAAGCTTTGATTGATACAATAATTAAATTATTTCCCCAGAGGCTGCAAGTCTAAGGTACGATTAAAAAACATTCTCCGCCGATGAAGAGGTGCACTTCCAAGTACTAATAAAAAAGCCCACCTACATGAATTAGCCGTAAAACAGTGTATTTGCTTTGAATCCCCAATTAGCAAGGGTCTTTCTCCCGCCCCACATCGCACCTTGCCATTTATCACACTTAGCTTTCCTCCTTCCTTCTGCAGCTATGAGTAGGCATATTAAAACCGAATTGACATCAACAGTGTTAATTCCCCAACACCTGACTTAGGCAAAGCACCCTTCCACGAAAACGCCCCACACAAACTCGGGGACATCGTATTTCGCTTTCATGATTATTTCAAACATATATGTATACTCCAGCAAACAGCGCGGCGAATAAATCTCAACCTGTTTCCTCACCTACTCGTATCTATCACAAAATTGCAATTCGAAATGAAATGCTTTTAGGCACGTACATCAACCAAACTAAAGGCTTAGATATCCATCGATTAAAAACAAAAAAAGTAATACATTTCAATCCCACTCCTCTCCGCGAGTGATGATCACAATTCAAGTCTCGTTCTAAATTCCATTCCTCGTCCAGTTCCACATTCGCTCAAAGGCACTTCGCATGATACGTGGGCGGACTCGACTACCGTCATTGTTGTTATGCCCACTAAAAACAAATTCACATCTAATTAGCAAACGGTCTGGTCCGGTGGACGTTCCCAACTCTTGGTGTTAATTAAGAGGTGTTTGTTAAGTTGTAAAATACTTTTGGATGTCGCTGTTGCTTATCTGATTCTCTGATTCTCGATTTTATCGTCGTTTTTAAATATGTTTGTGTTGTTTCTGGATTAAGCTGGAAAATACGCCGCGAACGATACTAATCGTATGGATGACTATTCGGATTACTTGACATGGTAATGGGAGATTCTATAGATATGCTACCCGTGCTAAGTAAACATATGAGCGTGGACTATGAATTGAGGTTTTTATGGGTTTATGACAAAATCTAAGACTTGGCGCCGGTGTGTGGATTTTTCAATCGATTTTTCTATTAACCTTTATTGGTAGGTTTGTTAGGGAGGGATGCAATTGACCGCAAAACATGTACGTATCACAATTTAGTCGGTCGATTTTTGAGGTCATTGTTGTCGCGGTTAGAACTTAATCGATCGGGCTTACTCCGGATCAGAAAGTTGGCTACCACATACAAGCATATGATTAGAAAGGAACTGGTGACCCTAACGATTATTTATGATATTGCAGACGTAGGTTTTAAATCTTTTTGTAAAACGGGTGGCTCATGGACAGAAAATCTTGGATATCAATTCTGAACTTTTCAATTACTCATTTGGAAGTAATGGTGTTTGGCTCGATTTAGCAAATGAAACGCCATATTTCTAATTCATTTCATCATTTTTAGAAAAATAGTTATGTGAGTGCATATGTGTGTATGTATGTGCGTTGGTAAGGCAATGAACCATTTTTTTTTTTCGCTTTGTATACCTCAGGAGCAAATATTGATATCGACTCCGGACTCCGATTCTGCATCGAATGAAATGATGCAGAGTTAAATAATAAGCACCTGGTAAATTCGGGAAAAAAATTTAGCTAGCAGTTTGTTTTTTAATATGTGTACCAAGCTTTTTTTTCAAAATGTTGGGCTTTGATTCGAAGTAGTGTTTACATGATTATTCCTAAACGTTTTTTTAGCTACAACTTTTCCCCATCTTTCTGGCAGGATATGAATGCTGCGTTGGAACACTGCACGTCTTTTAAGGCGCTCCACGAATTGACTTTCTTCGGAAGTTTGGATGGCTAAGCCAGGCTATGTGCTATCGATCGGAACAGGTAATAGTCAGAAGGGGTGATGGTTGGCAAATGAAATCGATGGGGTAGGAGATCCTATTTCAGTGATCAGCAGTACGGTAATGAATAACTGTCGTACAATATCTCCTGCCTTCATCTCGTAAGGCATCAGTCTTCCCTCGGTGTGGATCATACCTAAGGCTTTCAAGCGATGTTCCTGTTGCATTTGGCATTGACATAATGCCTTAAACTCTGCGTTTTCAAACTTTTTCACTGGGGCTCTCCACCTATTTTGTAGGGTTGAAATCATTTGCGAAACGTTATTTCACTAAGCCTTATCGTAAAATTCATTAATAATTAGATGGATCTAAGCAGTAGATTTGCTGGCATTAACGGTAAAAGCAAAAAACCTCAGAAACGACTCTTATTTGGCTGGAAAAATTACACCTTCATTGAAATTTACAAATGTGATGATGGGATGAGGAATTTTTGATATATTCCCATCATGTGAATCCCATAATGGATTTCCTCAACTCAGGCGTGTACATAACATATTTAATTGTTATTGCAAGTGGAGGATATGCTATCGACACTGACACATGATTCGTGAGGAAATGGCACGTCAACTGTGTTATATTGTATGTTGTTACGCTGAATCTATAAGGTGTACAATTTTGCTGTTTTTTCCCAACTTTTGAGGCTTAATGAAACAAATTGGTTGCACATGTATCATTCAAAGTATTTTCCATCGCTGGCCACTAATTTCTCCCATCTTTCAGGCAGTGTACGAATCCCGCGTCGAAAAAATTGTTCATCTTTTGAAGCGATCCACGAATTGATCCAATTTGTGACTTCTTCATGAGATCGGAAGTGTTAGTCAGCCAGGCCATGCGCCATTGATCGAAACAGGTGATGGTCAGAAGGAGCAATGTCTGGAGAATACGGCGTCTGGGGTAGGACTTCCCATTTTAACGTTTCCAAGTACGTTTTGACCTCTTTTGCAACGTGGGGTCGAGCGTTGACGTGTTGCAAAATCACTTTATCGTGCCTCTTGCTGTATTGCGGCCGTCTGTCTTTTAATGTTCTGCTCGATAGCGAGCACCTGTGATTGTTTTACTTGGTTTAAACACCTCATAATACACGACACCGAGTTGGTCCCACCAAATGCAGAGCATGATCTTGGAGCCGTGGATATTCGGTTTGGCCGTCGACGTGGAAGCATGGCCGGGATATCTCCATGATTTTTGCGTTTAGGGTTATCGTAATGAACCCATTTTTCGTCCCCGGTCACAATACGATGCAGAAATCTCTTCCGTTCACAAACACACAAACGTCGTTCAATATATCTTGGTTTCAACTCATACGGGACCCAAGTTCCTTCTTTCTGAATCATGCCCATGGCCTTGAGACGTTTTGAAATGGCTTGCTGTGTCACTCCCACTGATCGTGCCAATTCTCTTCTTTGGAGTTTCTAGGTACAGGAAAGGGTATTGATTATCTTTTCCAAAGGTAGTTGGCTGAATTCATACTTTGCTTCATTCCCTGAGGCTTCTTCAGCTAAAATATGTATTTATGTTCAAAAAATATAAGGAATCATAGTACTTGGGCTCTGTATTGGAACTCAATTTTTTTTATAAGTTGATGGCTATGTCTTAAACGTGCTGATGATAGACATGTTTAAAATATTCAAAAACATGTATCTTCACATTGTTGTTTAAAGATACCACGAGAGAAACAATGATCGGATCTTATTATCCGATTAGTGGACAGTGGTGCCAGCGAGTCGCGGCTCATCCGCGACTGGTGTGTCATAAGCTCATCCTCATTAGTATCTCACTGTCAGACCAGTTTCTTAATATCATACTTAGCAAGTTTCAATAAATCTTCTCCATCTAGTTCATTGCGAAGTAAACCAGCTATTTCCTCAACATTTTTCTTGCCTTGATAGTTGTCAAATTTTACCAATACACATAATAGTAGTTCATACAGCTTTTTACCAGAGTCTTGCTGTGTATAAACAATATCGGCTGCTATGCCAAGAGAGCTATTACACAGACCTAGCTCTGTCCACAAATTGTGTTTCAACACTACTTTACTATTGCGGGGAGCGTTAAGCATGCAGACAAACCATGTGCTTCGTCATTTGACACACGGAAAGCAGTGGTACAACTTTTTTCTTTTCCTACAACAATCACCACCTAAGACTCTAGCTACTCATATGTGCAAAATTTGATCTTGATCGGTCAAGCAGGGACAGAAGAGTTCGATTTGAAAGAAGTGACAATCCCATGTAATAGGGAACTTGAGAACTGACTAAAGCCTTGGTTATGTCTCGGGCATACAGAGTGAACACTGAGACGCAATTAGAAGGGTGACCATTTAGAAAGAAACCCACGCTAGTCAACCTGACCGTTTATGATTAGAATTAAGGAGTTAAGTGTCTGTTAAGGTATTAGAATAAGAAAAAGAGGTAATAAAAGAAACTATACTTTTTACTACAGTTTTTTTTAGAAATTCGAATTTTAAATTCCAATATTTTATAATATATGAAAATGTACTAAATAAGTTTAAGCCAAAAAGCACTAGTAATTCAGTAATATAATTAGGCTGAAAGTGCATGCATAGGGTCAGTAAGACACATTAAATGTTAAGATATTTTAAATTAAACTTAAACATTTTAGTTTAGTAAATAACAACAGAAAAATAATTATTAAAATGAATTAAGGAAAAAAGCTTTTTCGCTTTTAGAGAGCAATGCGAGTATACGATAATGCACTGTGAATATTTTGGGAACAAACTAAAGCATCAACAGCGTTTTCGACGTTTAATAAAAAGCTGATTAAAGTGGCATTAGAAAAAATGTAAACAAATATTGTCAGGGGAACGCAAGGACACTGTTCTCTAATCTTAAGGGGTGTCAGACGGGAAGTGGGTACTTTGAGTACAATAATTATGTTTAGTTTTATAATATTCTGATAGGTCTTCTTGACATACTACTATCACGGGCAAGGTCACTGTTGACGGTTGATGGGTGTTAGTGGTATTAAGCGGGAGTTTCAGTTGTAGCGAGGGTTTTGTATTGACAACAATATCTATTCATTATGGGGTGAATAATTATTTGATTGATAAAAATGAGTACTTACTAAAGTACTCGGGAATTGAAAATTGTTAATGCCACGAATTTGATTGTCGTAACCTAGATACCTACATTTATTCTGCCGGAACACAACTAATACAAGGAGAGTTATAGTCTTATCAAATGTTTCTTGGCATTAGATAACAGGAATGCAGTCAATTGTGTTTCTCGGTCGTTTGAGGTGTGTAAAAAATAATAGAATTTTTTCTGGTTCACTGTTATTTTATTCACAATAGTTCCAATTAGGTGTTATGCACAACCTTTTGGCTAGCATTAAGCTTTCTCAGCGTGGCTTCTTTGACATCACCTATGCCTGTGAAACCACGATCCTCAAATTTCTCATGATCTCCGGCAATAAATCACCCGGAGCTGTGCTGTGGCTAGAGTGTAGTTATGGTTTTTTACCAAATATTTACTTACAAACGATGAAGTGCATTATTGCAGTGAAAGAACTGTTCGACCATGACTATTGGCGGGTAAATTATTGTAATTCCCGCGTTTTTTTTCTTTGTGTTTGCAACTGCTTGAGACAACAATTAAAAAAAAAATAAAACATTTATTAAAATAATTTCTATCGTTAGTTACAACATTTTCCCACAGATTGTGTAGTTTATGGATTCCATTGTAATAAAAATTTGTCGGTTTCGAGGCAAACCGTTCATCAAACCATTTTTGGACTTCTTGGCGATTCTTGAAGCTAATAATCCGACGGACGGGGCGATGTCTGGAAGTATGGCGGGTGTGATAAGATTTCCCATTTGAAATTATTTAGAGCGTCTTTAACTTATTTAGCGATATGGGGCCTTGCGTTGTCATGATCTCCACAAATGCACAATAACCACTTTTTTCCCATGGATATCTCGGCTTGCCGTCGAAGTGTTCGGCTAACCCGAGCTCACTTATGACCTTTTTCTCTTTGAACTATTGAAGTAAATCCATTTCTCATCTCCGTTGACAATAGGGTGATTTCCTGTAGAAAGAACTTGAAGTTCTTTTTTGGCTGTCCCGAACGGTATTTGTCGTTTGTGTCGAAATCACCCGATTTAAAGTGCTGAAACCATTCTTGGCATGTTCGTAGAGACGGAGCATCATCTCCATTCGCATAGGCGAGCATTTGGTGAGCCTCGGTTGCTTTTTTCTTAAAATGGAAAAGATGGAAAAAGATGACAAACAAAAACGCGGAAGTTAACTTCCACGCCTATTAGTTATGTAACTATATCCGTGGGATTTTCTTTTGGGTTGCAAAATAGATTTTACACTTTGAGATAGAAATGCTTTTTTTTCAAACTGTAAGTTGCAGTCGTCTTGACCGTAATATTCGATCGTACTGGTCGGGTCAGAATATCGTTGTGGGACGACTGAATTTAAATTTCGACGTCTTATCCTTAGTCTGTGTTTCATTATCACATAATTTCTCGCTGTTTCTCATGACAGATGACGCTACCAGAGCCACGTTGAGATGGAAACGCATCTACTAGATAGTACTGTAGGCAAGCTTAAAAAGTCAATGTCAATCTACCAAAGTGTACACAACTTCTCTTTTCCAAAATTTTAGGCAGCTGGAGCAGACAATTCTCGTTGAGATATACAACATGCAGATGTTGGGTTCGAATAATGATTTTCATGCTAAAGATACGGAAAGCTCTGGTAAACCGAAAAAGCCTAAAGACGAAGAACTGGAGACTTCGAGAAGATTCATCAAAACAAGTAGATGACACATCAATTTCGAAAGTTTGAGGGCATTGGGATGGATTCAGAAGCGAGAATATATATGTATATGCCGTGCGAGTTGAAGCCGAAGACGTTGAATGGTGCTTTTCCACGAACTTGACGGCAGAATAGGAGGGGTTCTTACATCGTACTGCGACTGGCAATGAATGTGGATCCTATACGATAAGCAATTGTCCATGGCCTGAATGTTCTGCTCTATATTTCGTGGTATCAGCAGGATGTGTTGTGTTGTGAGCTACTTAAGCTGAACAAAACCTAACTCTTTGAGCATTAAAGGAAAAACGAGCAGAGATACGACAAGGTGATTTTGCTACACGACATAGCTCGGGCACATCTTGCAAAAACGTAGAAAACCCATAGGAAAACGCTTGAATGAGACTACCATGAGATTCACCAGAACCTGCCTCTTCCGATTATCACTTGTTCACGGTGGCACTTAATTTGGCTGAGTAGCACTTTCATTTTAATGGCATAAAATACATTGATTCTCGTATAGCCTCAAAAGACGTGACTTAGTGGCTAGCGATGCACAATACTTCGAGTAACATATTTACGATTGACTTTAAATAAAACATTTTCAAAAAAAAAAGACGCGAAAACGTTCTATCATCAAAAATGATTTGAACTTTACAAGCACAATGTGCGAAATTAGTATATTCCCATTACTTTTTGAACACAAGATCGTGCGATATTAATTCTTGTGCACCAGACATAACTTTGGGGAGATAGACACAAACGACCGTGAATTCTTGCTCTAAAAGCCAACATGGAAAAGCACTCGAAATAATACATAAACGTCAGTTTGCATTCAAGCTAAAGGTGCTCATTTAATTTTATCTTTTGCACAAAAAAAAAAAAAACAAATTAAGCCAATAGTTTATCACAAAATTAAGAAATTCCATTTTATTTCAGGATGATCTTGGTCACAAGTTGCCTCAACCTAGACATGGTTTACAAGGGTATCGTCAGGGCGTCAATTTTGATAAGTCGACCTTTGAATGATTCTTAAGTCATGACCATAATGCTCTGACTTTCTGTATATTTAACCATTGGGTAGTTCAGTGATGCAGTTCTCATGGTCCCCAATTGGAAGTTCATTCCTGCTGCTATTCAGATCAGAATGGACCCTAATGTCTCATATACAATCTTAGGTTGTATAATCTGGTATATAATGATTTCGAAACAATGAAATATTCGTAAACCAACTCAAGCCACCGGGAATACGTCTAATTATTTACACGGCAAACAAAACTAAATCCAAACTTGAGGGAATTAATCTCATTAAACACATCTAATTAACCTGTTTTATGGAATTCGACATATTTTCGTCATTACTGGACACACCAGTGGCATGGGAAGTATTAAAAGGAAATACCAGCTTGAACAAAGACATGAGACAACCCCTAAGTTATCTGCCGCCTACCCGTTCAGGGAATTGATTTCACCACATACTCTTTACTCAAACTCACCACGCGTCATAAGAGAAAAATTACGAATATAGTTAGATAGAGAGCAAAGAGAGAGCAGGCTACCAACCACCCTAAAGGGAAGATAATAGTAGAATATCTAAATCTAAGCAGTCATGCACTGAGTATCTTTCCACTACAGACGAACGAATGTATCTATTTATCTATTACAGTAAAGATGTCAATTAAACATCCCACCACTGTGACCGGCCGGCGTTACTACTAGTGACAGTGTAAGCGCTCGTTAGTGTTCATACTAGTGCTAGTGGTTGATTCACTGTACAATAACAGAGATCTACGGAATCTGGGGAAGTTGTATTAAAAAAAAAAAAACAAGTGAAACAACAACAACGACGACAAGTAGAAGCAGAGTAACAAGAATATGAACAAGCAAAGATGAAAAAGAAGAAATACAAGCTACCACCACCATGTCGTTGGTAGTCATCCTCATCGTCATCGTCGCCGTCGTCGTCAACTCTTGTCACAGAGCGCTCTCTTCGAAACTCACGAGTCAGTACTAGCGCTAGGTTGGTCGGTCGGTGTGGCATAGCACAGCATAGCACAGCGATTACTGACTGGTACACGCGTTCGTTTCTCGACTGTTGTGCGCCACTGTAATGTTTCTTCAGTATGCCATCAACCGCGCTGCCGATCGGTTTGAAATTGTTTTGCGAATCAGAAGATTTTCACTTCACAGCAGAGGCAAGTCACTTGTGGCATCGGTAGTACCATAGTCGGAATCATAATCAAAATCGAAGAATCCGTTTCTATCTCAATACTTAGTTTTTTTTTTATCGTGTTTTTTCGTTATTTTTTAAATCGTATTCATCAAAAGTATTGTGCTTCGCATCGTATACAAATTGTTGTCGTCGTTGTCATCGCGTTATTATTAATCTATCTTTACAAGATAATATATATATTCGATTGGTCCATAGTCCTCGTTGGTCGGCTGATTACCGGCTGTGTTGAGAAAAGTGAATGAGTATTTGGGTTATCCACCGAAAGTAGCCAACGAAAGAGTAGAAAATCGTAAAAGGAAAAAGATACACGCGCTTGTTTTACGCTGCACATCGGGCGTATACGCGACTTTTTACTCATCTTCTGCCCTTTCGATATCTCGTTTTGCTGTTGTTTTGGTTTTTTTTTTTTTTTCATTTTAATTATTTCTGTTTCACGAATTCCCTTAATCAAAGCGGTTACGTTTGGTAGAGAAATCAAATCACGAAGCAAGTTTAATAAATTAGAGTGTTGGAGAGAAAAGTAAAAAAATAAATATTGTCAACAAGGCGCGCATTTGCTTTGCCGTCGCTACTTCAACGTTGCATCCTATTCAACTCTCGCATTATCGCATCTTCACTATCGCGCTCGAATGCCGAACCTAATTAATTCCCTCTCTCGTCGAATTGTTCAATGAATTGATGCCAGTTACAGCGCGTTCTGTTTCTAATTAATTGCAAAATTTAAAGTGCATTTTTGTGTGGAGGAGAGAAAAGTAGGAAACATCTAATCGCGGAAGTAAAATATCTCTTCACAGGGAAGATCGGGAAAATTTTTAAATTGAAATAATAAAAAAAAAACATGTGTTCGCGTAAATAGAGGAATCGCACCTGATGGCGGAATGATCGATCATGCTGAATGTAAGAATGACTTTAATTCTGTTTTTTTCTTTATTGAAAATATATTTCATGAATCTATAACCTTTTTATTATACGTTTTGCCTATTATTAAAAATTTACTTTTCTGTCCATTTCTTAAATCTAGGGGAATAGACCCAAAAAAAAAAAATGGAACATTTTCTAAAATTACGAAATTATATTTAAGCAGGTTGTCTATAATAATTCTGTTTAAAAAATACTCCTTGTAGCCCGATTAGAATGCAAATTTGAAATCTTTTCCTAGCTGGCCTTAAACGATTTTTAAGCTAAGCTCCAAGACCCCATGTAGGCTACTTTGTTTTATCGAGAATATATTAAAATATATTTTTAAAATCTTTTTATTTAAAAATCTTTCTTGAATCCTTACCCGATTTATGGTTAAATCTCTTAAAATATTTGTTTGATCCTTCTTTATAGACCCCTTTAATTTTATTTCAATATTTTATTTTTTTAAAGGCTGCAATCCGAAAATTAATTTTCATAAAATATTCCGCTTCATACCCATAGATAAATAAAATACCGTACAATTCTTTATCTTATGCAATTTTTTTGCAAACTAAAAATTCCTTTCTCAAAGACCCTACATCTCTTCCGGGACTATTTTCGAGTACCTATCCTTGTTTATATCATATCTCAGGCATTCCCCATACCAAAGCCACTCGTCGTATTGGAATTTTCATAGTGCGCTGCAAGTATCTGTCCCACATGAGCGGTGAGGGAAATGAATAAATGTTGAAGACGACAGCTTGACGACAAATCGAACGACGTGGACGACAGGGGTCTTTTTCTTATCAATATTTCACTTATTTTAATTATATTAGTAAAGAGCTACTAATCAATTTGGAGTTGCTCAATTTGTTGTTCATTATTATTGTTTTTCGTTTATTTTCCTTCTCTTATTCTCCGTTGGTGATAATGCAAAATTAAAAAAAAAAACAGAAAGCCAATGGAAAATCATTTTTGCGTCCTGACGTTATTTAATTCATTTTTTCTTATTTTCGAATTACTCATTTATGGCGGAAAAAATGATGTTTCTCTCCATCGACACATCTCATGTGAATTTTTGCACAATCAACCAGTATAGTATGCATATTTCCATGTATTTAATTTATTAATTATATCGCAGTTGTTTTATTACGAGAGTGCTGAATGAAGTGCGACAAAAAGACGAGACGAGATTGTGTGTGAGAGAGGCGGTGAGTGCATGGAAGGTTATTGCACTTGTATTGTTATTGTTATTCTAAAATAACAACATCAAGTAAAATTAATAAATAATAAGAAGACATCAAAACGTTCACTGTGTACAGTAAAGAAACCGAAATACCTAATTCATTCTTGGGTAGATGTATAGCAGATGCTTAGTTTGGGGTTTATCTTTTTGCACATACTAGAATCATTGTTAAAACATTTTTACTCGTACGTATATGGTCTGCGGTTGAATTGGGCTTAAACGAATGTTTTTTTTTTTATTTGCTTTTTTTGGTCATGGTGGGATTTTTGGCTTGCTAGTTTAGATTTCACGGAATCGCTGTTAATCCGAGAAGCGTATCTAAAATGTGTGCCATAAGTTTTACTACCTCATTTGTCATTTCCTGGATAGGTTGCTAAAGCCTGATTTAAAAGTTAATATTGTTTTTGAGGGCATGCGTTCTAATTTGAATTAAATATGATCGAGGACCTGTCATACTATATCCGAAAAGTTCGCGATATAGTGTTAGTGAATACTTAAAAAGAATACTACGATTTGTTAACGATTGCAAACTATAAGTAGCTAAAATGCCAGTATGCCTGTCTTATCGAAGGTTTCAAAATATTTCCGCCTTCATGGGGTGATTGCTTATTTGACAGGTTTGTCTTTGCCATTGACAACATTTGTCAGCGATAGCCAATTTGATGACTGACAACTGCTAGCTAATTCGGTTTGTCTGAAAAAAAAATATTTCGGGAATTGTAATTAAATTGTTTGAATTATTTTATCCACAAAAAGTCAACATAGTTCCTAAAAATATTATTAATCAATGGAAAGCGATGTAGATCCTTCATTATGGCATCTGTCATTATGAATTGAATGGAATTAATATAGGAGGCATGCACCATATAGTGCGCTCCGCAATCAATCTATTGAAGGAGCGTATTCATATAACATTGCGTAATAGACCTTTGATAATTTGTGGCTTAACACAAATGGACTATATGAACTTATGTTGATAGGAAATGAAACCAATAATGTAGAGAATCATTATTGTTAACTTAAAACCTCTATTGATTGAACATTTGAATTCAATTTTAATCAAACTCTTTTAGTAAAGTAGCCATAAAAATGTGTATAAAAAAGTTTGAGCTCAATCTGTCTGTTGAAAGCAGCGCTTGCTCTTCGATTTTGCAATGGAAAATTATACTGTAAGTTTGATTTAAAAAAAAGGTGTCTTCAATTTTTTGTTGTAGAAAAAAATTCGTGTACTGAATCACTATTTTTTATTATTATTTTTAAAGGCCATTTGGAACTCGGAAGTTCAGAGCCTCATTGGCAATCTTTCACCAAGCCTCCCTGCCATGAGCGTGTTCCTTTCATGTTTCGCTGTCCATTTTTACATTCTCCTTCTATTTACCCTGCGACCTTCCTTGCAGACTTTTCCATCGGATTTTCCAGTTCGCCCACTTTCCATTAGTTCTATGTGTTTTACCCATCTTAGTTTTCGCGATCTTATAGCTCGGGTAATGCTTGAAAAGTTCTTCGAGTTCTTGATTGTCTAAATTTCGCTGCTTCTTCGTCCTGTTTTCCACCTTGAGATCATGTTTTCATAGACTCGAAGATCCTTCTTCTTAGTCAGAGATTAAGTTTCATATCCATAAATGTCGCTGGCATTATTATGGTTTTATAAATATAGCGTTTGACATTGCCGGACAAAAGTTGCTGTGAATAGTGTAAAATATTAAATGAGGATTTAGAAATAGCAATTGGCTTAACTCGATTCCTTTCATCCCTTAATACCTATGAAGAAAATACTGACAAAATCAAAAATGTGCCAGAAAATTGTAATATGGGTTTTTGAGAGCTGATTTAACAGGCGACACTGGATCAGAGTTGCTCGATAACCAGTCGGGAGCGAAAGATTTGTGGAAGGAAATCCAATATCAGAGTGGCATCAAGTCTGATATGGATTCATCTGATTTTAATTGTTATTTTATAAAAATCTAGGATTTCGACTATGAAGGGTTTTTTAAAGATAATTGGGGCCACACAAGAAAATTCGCTAAGACGGCTGAAGACCTAGTTTTTCGGGCAAGGCCTGATGTTGACGGTAATGAACTTCCGTTTTTAGTTGACGAAATGAACTAAAGAGCATAATTCTCTTGAGACAGTTCTGGAGAGGTTGAAACAAATTATAGTTAACGCACGTTGTGGCTGCATGCGATTTCCCTATAAACTCTCCAAATGTCTGAAGAGTCAGTAATAAATTGTTTGGCCAGGCGATGTCATAATAGAAAGTCCAATTCGTCTAATATCGATTTGGCTGATACATATGTCTGTTTTCTGCACTTACTCACGCATTTCGATCGATTTTAGGGTTATTCTGCGGCCAGAATTTTGATGATTCTTAATCACAACTTCCACACTTTCTTTCATAAGGTAAATAGGCCTTTCCACCCTTATAATAAATTTAAAATTTCAGTTCAAACTAACAAATTTAGTATAAAACTTCTTTTGGAACGATAGTCCACAGTGATCAATGCCATGAGCTGTTCTTGAGTCATTTACAATACATTTACCCCATCTCTCGCTCAATGCTTTAAGAACTGTTTCCCCAGACTAGTTGAACATTTTATAGAACGTTCTTTATATTATTATTGTATAAAGAGTGATTTTCTTGCTGTTTGGGTTTTTAGTATTCTATTTTGGATAGGTTGCGTACGATTCGTGACAAGTTCTGAAGCCATTGGCATTTATTGGGAAAAGACTTATATCCGAAAAAGCTTACAAATAATTGAATTTTGTTATCAAAATTCGTTCTCTATGGAAAACGTTTTTCGCGCATTTCAATCATTTTATTGTACAGTAGTCATCACGGTCGCAAGAAATTCAAGCCATAGTGACCAATTTCGTGGTTATCAAGGCACCTACCTGTATGCGTAATGTACGTACTGACGAAAATATTGCTGCCTTATCCGTGTTAATGAAGACCTTGCTTTGTCCATCCGTCACCGTTTGCAGAAATTGGAATTGTTACTCGACCTAAGGATCTTGGCCTAAAACCTTACAAAATGCAGCTCGTGCAAGCGATAGGATCGAATTTTTGGTAAAAGCTAGACGGAGATCAGCTCTTCTGGTTGAAAGGGTATGTCAAAAAAATAATTCCCATTGAGCAACGTCAACCAATATAAAAGCTGCCATTGCACCCAGAAAAATGCCTCTTTGGGGCGGGTTACGGACCGGAATTACTGGCCTGTGTTTTTCCAAAGATGATGGAGAGGACCACATTATCGTCAATAGCGCCCGCTATCGCAATTTGTTTGGCCGAACATATGGTCAATGTGGCGTCATATGCCACGCAGCATGCGAATTGATGGACCAATTGAGAAATGAGTTTGGTGAGTAATTTATATATCGTTTTGGACCGGTGAGATGGTGCGATATGACGCCTTTAGACTATTTTTTATGAAAATACGTCAAACCACTCGTCTGGGCCGATAAACTGCGTCACTTGCAGCCTCAAAAGACAACATTACACATGGTATTAGTGAGATTCCAACTAATGTGGTCGAAAAAGTTTGGAGCTCTTTGTATGGGGACCACTTAAAATGTACTCGTGGTAAATATTTATACAAAATAATAAATAGCAATAATAAAATATAAATGGCAAGCATTGATTTGTGAACTCAAAGAGATAAATTATACACTTTCGTCATTCTTTATGTTTTTTTATACAATTAAAAACCAAACGCTTAACAAATCGTCTTTTATTGTTATTTACAAACGGGATGATGCTGAATTTTTTATAGATTTAACTAAGACGTAGAGCAATTCTTCTATTTTCATGCCGCACACTTTTCGAAATATTCTCTATTAACTGCCTGAAGTGCCTGAATTTTAAACTACTTATGGCAGTCAAGTTGACTGTAAAAAGGTGATGTTGTGGAAGGTCTTCCAAGCGAATTGAGGCCTTTCACCGCTCTTTTTGCATTAGTTAGATTCCTTGGTAACTTTCCATTTACAATGTTTAAAGAGGTATCAACGTAATGTTTTAAGGCAAACATCCTTGCCTAAAAACATCTTTGAACCGAGAAATCTTCAGCCTAATGTTACTTGCTAAGTTGCTTTATAATCCCTCTTTATTCTACCATTATTATGAAACAACTGGCGTTACATGCCGTGAAGGGCCACAGTCAAAACTTTCCTCAGTCACTTATGTCGTACGTGATTTATTTCTTCCTTTAGGTCAAGGGGAATTTCAACAAATTTTCTTGGTTTAATATATGTATAAAGTGGTTGTTTCTTATACGTCGCATAGCTCACTTATTTCGATCTCATACTATTCCTTTTTCTTTCTTCCGTTTTCCTAGAAGCGTTTACCAGAAGAAGAAAATTCTAATCGTTTAATAGTTCTCATACTAAGATTTCGTGTTAAGCTGCGATTTACCATGCCCATGGCACCATATAAGCTTTATTGACTCGTGCAAACCTCAGCCATCGGTTACTCAAAACTACTACTTAGTGAATGAATGAATAATGCTTTGTAATTTTTTGCCGAAATTAAGAATACAAAAAAAGCAACTGATAAGCCTCTTTGTTTTTTCCTGTTTTGGATATTTTGTTTCGTACCTAATCGCGTGACTAGGAAGGAGATCTGAAGCCTGATAAAGATCTGCTTTGTTTCGGTTTCTTTTTTTCAGAAATGCTTTGTTCCCCAATTGTTAATGCCCCAACTGCGTTTACTTTTTAACTTAACTTTCAGTACAGCATTGGCACCTCTCTAATTCGAATAGATTTTAGGGTTACAAAGGTAATCTAAATTGCTTAAATAAAAAAATTTTAGTTAGAAGGTGTAGGAAAAAAAAAGCATAGACGTGTAGCAATTTCGGAATTTTGAATAGAGAAAAAAAAAAACTGTTTTATGTGCTTTCTTTCTATGAATTTAGTTAAATTTTATAGCATCTGCTTCTGTTTGTTTGCGACCAATCAATCGTTTTCGGGTTTTCGTAGAAATATTGGGCATTGAATAAATTATAAAAAGAATGCGGTTTTGCATGTCTATTTCTACAGAATGTATTTATTTGGTTTTTTGTCGTTAATGCGGTCTTTGCTGCATTAATGTGCATTCGAGTCTTTTGTGTAAAGACAAAACAATAGTGACAGCAGGTGAAAGGGAGCGGATCGTAAGGCAAACATTTTTAAGTTTGAATCTCAATTTGAAAAGAGGTATCGAGATGAAATAGAGCTTGTGTCTGCCAGGAGGATATATTTTAATATCTTACGGTTAATAAATAAATTTTATTGGTTTTCTGTCACTTTAGCGTTCGAATCCCGCTATAACCGCAAGTCGTTCGGGAGATTCGGAAGCTACCTATATGCAATGGCAGTGAATTATGAACCTGCTTGGGTCTTTAAATGCTTCACGTATCTCCTAATCCGAAACTTATAGTTCTCTGGTTTAAAAAGCAAGAGAAAAAAAATCAATGTTGTTTCTAAACAATTAATCGTTTATATTCGCCAATTAGATACATTCCCAGAAATGATTTATAGCTTAACTAACCAGACAGTCGCCGGACAGCGAGACAATCTGACAACTGGATCGACAAACAGAATCTCTCAACTCGTTCATTGGCCATTAAACGAAATTGCTCATACTCCATCAGCCGCTGACTGATATCTAATAGTCTATTACTCATTACATTAATAGTCGCCAGTTAATTTACAACCCGCCGAAAATGGTCAAAAACTATCAAAAAAATAAAAATAGCAAAAAATAAACGACTGTATGTCCACCTAATTGATTATCTGTGAAATGTACATGGATAGATAAAAACGTCAAATTGGTTGGTGAAATTCCGGATTCCGAGAGGCTATGATAACTCTGCCCCCGATATACCACTCACATAATTAATTGGACGAAAAAAAAAGAAGAAAAATGGAATAAATAAATAAAAACAAACCCAAAGCTAATAGCACGAAAGTATCTTTCAATATGAAATGTCAATACTTGACACTATGCACAGACCATTAGTTACATAGAAGGAAACTGATTTGCCATAGTGCCGAGTAATTAATTGATCTTTCAACTGTCTGTGACAACATAAGAGGTTGCTGTCGCAATTCCAGGTAGATACTCGGGTAGTATTCGTACTACACCGATTTGATTTTCTGTATTTCGTGTTTGAGCGTACGCATGAGGTAATTAATTTCGAAATTGAATATCTCGGAGTTGAATTTGAGTCATACCCCGACATGATGCAGGAGAAGGAGGCTATGAGACGGACGGGGACATATCCTGGCGGATTAGTCTATGACTGAACAATGCTGAGTCAGATTATCTTAAACGCGGAGATGTTGGATTAGTGAATTGCTATACTACTGGACTGTTCAACCGTCCGATAGTGGGATTTTTGAATTATTGAATTCCCTTGAAGTCGATTGCTGGACAATTTGTCATAATCCGGAATGAGGGAAATGAATAATGCCATTTCGCAATGCATTCAGGGCTGTTGGATCACATATATCATCCAAGTTTCATGTGAACTATTGAAATGAAGTACATTCGAGTGCATATTCAGAGCTATTAGGTATCAATTTGAAGTAGAATTGACATTGCTGTTGGATTCCGGAGCTTGATGAAATTTCAACTGTGAGTCACAGTTTTGTATTTAGCGATGCTAAACACATCACGGTGATGTGGATATACGTGTATGTGGATATGTACGAGTGATGGCCGATGTTATCTATCGTGTTGGCGTGATGTTAAGTGATGCTATCAGGTTTCAAAGATTGTAAAATAATCGCGCTAGCGTAAATCCCAATGATATAAACTTGGCATTGACAATACATAAGGTGAAGCACCTAATTTTTCGCTACTCGCGAATAAGGTTAAATGTGCAGCTCATGAGTGCTTCTGGAAGGCCCATGCTTCAGAGTTATTCAACGATAACAGGTTGTTGGTAGCTTCGCTCTACCTCAATCCTCGAGCTCTAGCTGACAGCAGATTAATGTGCCTTTTATTCATATTTACTGGCACAACAAACAAATATTTTGGGTTACTTTTTAAGAACTTTTTATATATTGTATTATATTTTCTATAAGACGAAAGCGCCCTTTTTTGTTTTTTTTTTTATAATTCGTGCAGGTTCAAGAGTGCACGCTCGGTACTTGTCACACAACCTGGACGGGGTGCAGATGGTTTGTGTCAAAGATGTTCGTTCACTACTCTCCGGGGGTGGTTGTCCTAGATATGATTTGAGAGATTCTACTGAGTTTGCGATGGTTGTAGTTCACAGTAATTCTTTTGTTTCCATGTCATTAAGGTGTTACATTGGGAATGCACACACAGAGTATGAATTTTGAAGTGATGTTGTTGTACAGTTTTTCGTATAGGAATTGTTCTTGACTATGGACGGACTTGAACTACAGACATTCGGCTCAACAGTCGGTGATGACTACCATTGCATTACGACCATCATTTGTTTTTTATTTTACTCAACATTTTGCAAATTTCCGTGTCCATTCGTGCGATTAACTTCTTTATTTCCAAGGTTCGGTTCTGTTGTCAACCAATTTCTGGTGTCTATTGATTATTATTGATTTCGATGAGGGGATTTACTCAAAATTCAATATCACAAACTGCTATGTGCAGAGATTCTTAGAGAATCTACATACAAGTTCGTTCAAAAAATAAGGTCCGTATGACCTCCCGTCAAGAATTCATGATGAACCACACTATTGCGTTGTAATTGTAGAAAACTGTGAGCAAAACTTTCACATTTGACCGAAATTGGCGTGCTTTTTTCGTACTTGGCTCTTCTCGCCTCTTGCATTGGGTTGATAAGGCTTTGGTTTCATGTATTATACTAACGTGTCGTCACCAGTAACAATCCTTTTCTGAAAATCTGGATTGTCATTCAAGTCACTCAACAGCTACTGAGCAATGCTCATGTGACGGCCATTTGATCAAAATTTAGCAATTTGGGAACAAACCATTCGTGCCAAAAATATATGAAAAAATTCCATCGAATGAGCCGATCGATAGTGATCCGATGATACCAATTTTCTTCAACGTTTTCATCTGCTGCTGACGTGCCGAAGCGTTCAGAATGTCCAGGGTGGGCATCCTCATTAACAGCTTCTCAGCCTTTTGTCAAGAGCTTGCGGTACTCCAAATTCCACAGTCAACATTCCAAGTACACTGGACCACTTAATTTTATTTTTCACATAAAATTTGATACAGATTCTTTGAACCTTTTTTAATAGCAAAAAATTACCAAGCACACAAAAAAGCATCTAACCTTTATATCTCTGGAAAACAAACTAATAAAAAAATAAAACAAATTAATAAATATCCAAAATGGCTAACAATATCAACATATGTTAGAGAACATATGTACCAACATAACAATAATCAAAAAAATCGGAAATGGATTTTCTTAGTCGTAAAATTCTAAATGTATAAACAAACATCGTATAGAAGGTGATCCGATTTGTGGTTCTTAAGATAAATTTAAATAAAGTACAATTTCAATTAAGATTTTAGTCAAACTTTTAGCATCAATATATTGCCTAAAATGTACTATTATATATAGAGTATATTATCATTCGAAAACTTCTCACGGGCATGTTTGTAGAAGTCGATTTTTATAGAAGTCGATTCTCAAGCCAATTTTCGATAACACATATCAACAACAACTCCGCAATCACATGGCGAATATTCGTTTACAAAGCGTCAAGAATTTGCGGTTTGTTAGCCTAAGCATGATCTTTTTCCTAGCCCCAGATAATTAATTATCCAAACCCTCATGTTCGAGCACCCAACTGACATATGTTCTAAGTAGTCCTTGCTCAACTGGCTTGAATTCTTGAGCTTTATAAGGATACGGCATAAGATGGCATAAGACAATCCTACTGCTGCTTGTTTAAGCTTCCAAACAATCATTTTCATATTCCTTTTTATGATGTAAACAAGATCGGCCCAAATACAAAACCATGTGGGACTTCACTTGTAAGATATACTTACATTCCTATGTTCCTCTAAGACAAAAGAAGTCGATGTATATATGTGGACTTGGTTACTTGGTGCTCGTCGTTAAAGTCGTATCCAATCCAGCTCAACCTTGAATTTCAATTGCTCCCAAGGCGATATTTCGGGTTTTCTCAGTTTAATTTACCTCCTTTTCCTTTAAGGCTCTTAGGTTTTTTTTTTATCTCAGTGACTTAACGTGCCTTCCATGTAGATCGTATCGATCAGTTTTCGCCTTGTCTTGTCATACGGTCGCGACAGATAAAACCATTAAAATTATTTGTTCAGAAAACGTCAAGTATTTTGATTAATGTAAGCTAATAGAATTAATTGTAGAGACAAGCTCTGTTTTCTGATTTCAACCCACTCAATCGATCCACATGCTATCCATTCGAACCACTCTCTCCCCCTCTTGTATCCGTTCTTTTAAATATTTATCTATTTATCCACCCTGATTGATTTAATTTTCATTAATCTCACCGTCAAGATACAGAGAGAGAGATAAAGGCAATGAGATCCAAAAAAAAAACAAAATAATAATCAACATCGACGACGTTGTTTTCGTGTTCGTGTCATAATAAAAATTATGAATTTATGTTAATCGATAATAAGCGTATAAAATTCCAACAGTAGCTGCCTAAGCTCGCAAGGCATTCCTTAAACATCCAACACTCTCCCGAGATGGTCAACGACAATGACGGCGACCGTGATACGTGAAATCGTTGGACGCACGCGTATTTTAGACTGATATTGAGCTTGAATCCCAAATGAGCCGTAGATTTCGGCACGCTACCAATATCCGATTGCAGACGAAAAAACAAAAACCCGTACCGATAGAGAATGTGAAGAGAGAATTGCTGTGTTCAAGTCCAGAGACAGTGGGAATTAATTAGTCGAACAACAATCTTTTGTTGTGAAGTCTTTAAATAGCCGTAACTATGCTGATGATGGGTTATTTAACTCTGCGTTTGGGTGAAACGAGTTTAATCGCAGGTTCTATGCTCGCATAGATATTTTTTCGTCGTGATAAAAGTCGTATTGATTGGTCGCTATGTGGTGTTGTGCAGTTTTGTGGATTTGAAAAGCAGATATGGTTTACTGAGATTCTTTTGAAAATGGGTCGTAGTGCGTCATGGTGTAGTAGTAGGGTACGGAGGGCGATAAATCGCAGTATTCAGTAAATATTGAATGAATCAGTCGGTGAAGTTGTTGACGCGTCTCACTTTACGAGATAAGATGTTAGTTCGGAGAAGCATAATCGTTTTATAAGCCATTTTTTACGGAGAAACAAACTTTCTATTATTTAAGCAGTTTAAGATAGGTTGGTTCAGAGGTGTTGGGACTAAGCTCTCTACAAATGCTTTTTGATCCTTTTGAATACATTTTTAAAGCATAACAGAGATACGTGAAGGAGACGCTGAATATCGTTTTGTTTTGGATCTCTTATCTCCATAAGGTAATTTCTATAGTCGGTCCTTTCCGAGCCGGTTTCATTTTATATTTTTCTTGCTTTTTCTTACTTGCAACGTGTAATCCCATTTTAGGGTGCCTCTGATAGCGAGACATTAAAGTGCCCACTTGTAGTCTATAACACGCAAAGATGATTACATTCTCTTTTGACACCCTCTACCGAAAGACCCTTAAAAAGCAATTTCATAATCTTAGTGCTGATATGACGTGCTCTTATAATCCTCTCCCTGCCTCGACTCAAGCGCATGCCAACACGTACTTCACTCCTCGATACATCAAGTAGCTCCTCGTCATCGCACGACGAGAAATCATCATTCCTCTCTGCCAATCTAACTATCTGACAAGCAAATACCTTTACCACCTTAACCAACAACCTATTAACTCCCTGTAATAACATTGACCTCATGGCGTTTGGTGTCACTAACAGCTCCTTCTGCAGCAAAAACATAGTTGCAGAACCATGCAATCGCAGTCAACTGCAAGTAAACAACAACAGCAAATAAAAAAAGTTCCCTACCTAAGCCCCTACATAGTTACTCGTAGATGAAGAAAGGAATCATTCAACAGATTAAGGAAAATTTCCACAGTCCATCCATCCGCGCCACTTAAGTACTCTTCGTAGCGCATCACACGACCACGACAGATAGGTAGACGCTGCTTCCCTATTTGACTGACAGATATACGCATGCCCCGGACATAAAAACATGCAAGCCTTTGTGTCCAAGCCATCGAGGAAGCTACCACCATCAGCACAGTCAAAGAACAAAGCCGCCCTTAAGTGTATCCCCGCTTCGTAAACAATTTACCTCACCCTCCCTCTATCTGTATAGGGTTCACCTAACCTCAGTCTTTTCAATCGACGTCTTCTCTTACGTTTTTTGTAATGAGCACAAATTGCTATTCAATTACGACCGCTAAGGACGCACTGCACATCTACACGTCTCCCGACCTCGCGTTATATGTAGTAGCAGCAACAAGTTGCAAACAACATCGAGTTGTCAAACATCGGCTTAAGCCTCTTACCTCTTTTTCTTGGGATTGCTGTTTGTCAACCAACGGTAGCCATCTTTGGCGGCCTATACCGCCGTTGACATAACCCCACTCGTGCAGTCAGTCGCACGTGGCGTTTGACGACTTTTGACAGATGCGTGTTCCCCCACCATATGTCCGCGCGCTCTCTTTCCATGAACTTACTCTCGTAGGTCGTTAGTCGCAACTGATCGTAGGTTCGTTATTCACAATTCGCATCCGCACGGTAGTCTTCAGGTTTGCGAACTATTTTTAGCGCCGCGCATAGTGCAAAATTGACTTGGCGTGAGGGTGTTAATTGAAATCATTGGGCTGAGAGTTTGATTGATTGATTGATTGATTCGTGATATAAGTGAGCGGGTACGGTGCGGCAGTTGGTAGCTTAAATCGCGCGAGGATAATAGTGCAACAAGTTCGTTGCTGTTTTTTTATTGCTGCCAATTCCTTGGCGGCTGTCAGTTTAGCACCTAGTCTGGCCCGGGGTTGATTATACGAAGTGTTGCGGTTTGTTATTTTTGGTGGCTCAAATCAGCTGATTGACGGTGGTCGTTTGGTTGTTAAAATCACGGCAACAGTGACCGTGTTGTGGTGTTTTCTTTAGTGAATGTGGTGCATGTGGCGATTGGATGCATTAGTCATCATCTGTCCTTTGTTCGGGGTTAAAAATAAACGAGAATCGCTTAATTAGCTTTATTTTTAGTAAGGGTCCGAAGCTGTTTTTCATGTTGTTTGCTCCCGGCTGTCAACACGGACCGTCTCGGGCAAGTTGAGGTTATGGCGCGGAACATTGTGTTTTGTATGTGATATGTGGTGGACGTGCTTGAAGAGCCAATTGGACTGTTAGGTAAGCATATACAAATGCAAATTATCGTTTCGGGGTCGATGATATTGGTGATTGACCATATATGCTAGTTTAGGTTTGGATCTTTGCTCTTTGGTATTTTCCTATTTTCTGATTTAATGACGTGTGCGCAGTTCAAAATGCCTGTTAAACTAACTAATGACTCATTCTTACGTTCAACTATTGTCATCCACATAAGTAAACTTAAAAACATCAATGAGAAAGCAGAAAAATAAAGAACAATTCATCCATCGAGGGACTCGGGTGTGTGTCTAGGGTGGTATGTTGCCTACGCAGGTTCGTTAAGTGTTCACTCTTCCACGACCTTGATCTTCGAGCTATAAGTTTGTGCTTTTTCACAGAATACCCATGCACGGTTGACGTCAGAAAATAGTATTGTTTGTGTCCGGGAGACGTGTAGGTCGAGCATAAATCACACGACTATGTGGGATGCATTGCAACGCAATTTCGGTGCCAAATAAATAAACTGGATCTATGGTAGCAGTTGGTTACCCACGCAATATTGAGAATATGCAATCAGTTAAGTGTGAATGGATTTTCTTGCATGAACGCCCTGGCGCGGTCTCGGTCTCAATGAGTTTTCGAAAAAAAATCACAAGAACTCCGACTCCTTTGTGCCTTTGAGGATTTCTCAGAATTGAGTAATCAACTCGTAAACTCAAGGCGCCATCACTGTTCGGCGCATATTAGCCCTCCACAAACAAAAACAAACGCAATAAAAACAGCCCGGCAAACATTAATACCTTTCCACAAAATCCGCAGGATACCACTTGTCACCGCAGAACTCACCACTGTACAGGTAGTACCGTGCGACTCTCTGACGCCACTACATACATCAACGACACCTTTCACTTATTCATCATCCACTACTTACTCTGAACACTGAAAATCTGTCGTCTAGTCCGATCGGTCGCCGCTTTTGTTCTCCAAATTTGTTTATTCAGAATCGAGGACCCGTACACATCCTTCCATTGGGCGAGAACAAGAACAAAAACATCACAAAGCCGAGAGGAAGAGGATATATGGTTTATTATGTATATCCGGGCACCTGATGGATTTAATTTCCATTCCCGAATTTGCATCGTCGTCGCTGTTTCTATCGTCCAGCAGTAGACAGGTGGCTGAGCTCAGATCGGTTGTGATTCTGATTCGAGTGCGGAATTACCCGTAAAATCCCACCAAACTTGATTTTGTTTTCAAATTTCTGTGATCTCTCGTTTTGCTTTTTATCTAATTTTTTTTCTCTACATAAACACGAATTTAGGGGAGCATTAGGAGACCATAAAGCGAACTCTATCACCGGCGGAATGTGAGAATTTCAATTTTGAGCAATTTGTTGACGATTACCAGTTAGCCGATGGTGTTATGGGGCATGATGTTTCGGATTGAGTTTCGAATCGATTAATCATGTAATTGTTGTTTGCTTTTAGGAATGCCTGACGTTTGACCAAGGGGTAAGAGGTTTTTGTTATGAGGGATGTCCGGCAATTGGGACTTGTTCATTTGCATTTTTATGAGGAAAGACGCGGTTTATAGGATTCGGAATGTTTTTTTTAGGAGCAATTATAATGCGGATACGTTTCCATTCATGAATCGAACAATAATAGAAAACAATGGACAGCTATGAAGGAAGCAGGCTATTTGAGCAGTTATTAGGCTGTGGCTAGACGATTTAACTTTAGAGTTAAGACAACGGATGTACGATTGGGATCAGGGTGTATTCATGGAAACCGAGGACTATTGTCTACCAAAAACCACAAACTATCGCTTACATTGTTGACGATGAAAGTACGTGTTGTGATCTCAAAGTAATAAGGTCATGTTTGTTTTCTGAGTGGTGTAAAAAGTCAAGGCGATAGTCTTGAAATTTAACGACCTTAGTGGAGGAAAGGTTTTTACGATTTATTTGTCAGACTCTTGTGCGCCTATTTTTATATTTTGTAAGTAAGTTCAGACGAAAGAAAATAAATTAAGGATTCAATAGATATGAATAAGAATTCGGAAATTAATGCCATTAAAGTAACCGAGTCAGGTCTGAACAAAATATTAAAATATTGGCTTCAAACAGATGGACATCATGCCTAAAGTTTTTCAGAAAACATAACGAACATTCTTCTCAAGGAATTTTTGGCATTTTCAAGGGACTTAAAATTTTACTTCAGGATGAGGCTGGAAAAAATCCGACTCCAGTCAATAGAGTAGAGTCCCCGCCCAGATTAAGGAATCAAATTTCGATAGCCTTCTACACTCCGTCATCCATCAAATCCAGGAGGGCGAAAGCAAAATTCCGTACTCAAAATAGGTGATCTTGCTCCGATTCATCGATTCTTATTCAGTTGAATGTTGCCCATAAAATCCTGACTAATGTACTGTGTGAACGTCCTGAGTCATTTTGAAAAAACCAACCATTCACAGCATTCGTTATCCGGAGACGATGACCGAATTTAGAATCCCAGGAATTTTGATTCTGATGTGAAACACGGTGATACACCGAGCAGTTTAGACACACTTTCGTGTTATTTCTTCAATTTAATCCAAAGTATAAGTTTTTGGCAAAAAACGTTTGGATGATATTATCCTGGGCAAAATATTAAATCCCACAGTTTCAATTGTACCTAATATCAAAGTTCGCTTATCTCGGGGAAAAAAGCTCTACAAGTGCCACCTTAGTGGAGATCCGGTCGTTCAAACAATTAGGATAAATTTTCCTAATAACACCTAAGCTTAAAATGATTTCAGACGGAACTGAAATGAATGGTGTTATCTCGAAACAAGTTTGTAGGGAAGTTAATGTAGTACGGAAGGAAATATCCGAGGACTACACCAGTTAAGCCATTTAGACAATAACATTCTAGCTAAGAGGGTTTCCGAAATAGGAAACAAGGAATCGTAGACATAAGAAAAGTGTATCTTCCTAACTAGAAGCAATGCAACGCGATAAAGACTAAAACTCTTTAGGACCCTTCAAGGGCTGATACGCAAGTCACTTTAACGATGACGAATATAAATTATTTCAAGAGACTTCATTATAATTACTAATATTATTACCGGTCATTCGGAAATGGCTTGGAAGTTCTAAGGCCATTTGCCCTGTCATGATTGTGTTTTCTTTTTTTCTTTTTTCCTTGCGTTTTCCCCCTACTTTTTTTACTATTCGTCCATTGTCCATTTGTTTTACGTGTCCCGCCCACTACTCGGACAATGCCTTCGGCTGAGAAAAGATCCTCGAGTTCTTGATTGTACAGTATTCTCCATTCGCCTGTTTCTACGTATTGACCATAGAAACTCCTTGTTATCTAGATTTTATGGACCCGACAACTTTTTTCCTCCTTCTTACATTCCATTGAGGGTAATTCCCCCCTCCGTTTTGAAGAGATCAGTTCCACCAACTTGTTGGGATTCGAGAAACTTACAAGGACATGATACATGAATAGCTGGTGAACCATTTCATAAAACTCTCATTTCCTTTCTAATAGCTGTCGTATAGTCAAAATCTGGTCACACGTCGAGTGTTTCCTCCTGAAGCCACACTACTCGTCTCTAGTAGTCTCAGAAAACTTTAGTTTAAGATCCTTAAGTCCATTAATTTAAAAGTCAAATGATATCGAAGCTCTTCAAGAGCGTTACATGATTTCATGAAGTTTTGTAGGGTTTTTTTATAAAAGCTTTCGGGTAAACTGAAATACTTTTAGGCGTTTCAGTTAACATTTTGTCGTGTTCAGATGACTTTGATAGCTTTAACTTAACTTCGACAAGTTTTTTATCTGTATGAAGCCTTTAAGCGTCTTAATTTATAATGACTTTTTTGGTTTACTTCCAATCAGTTTGATTTTTTTATACTTTTCAGGGTTTTTTAGCGCTTTAATATTAGCTTGACTCATAATATTTCTAGATTGACTCTACCTTTATCTAGTTGGTTCCTGCGGGCTCAAACATTGTTGTTGGGGTCATGTTAATTATTATTTTATTTCTCATGGCATTGGTCAATATCACTGAGATGACTTTTGATAAGTAAAAATTAGGACGTTATTAGATGTGGAACGTTATATACCCGCACACGGTGTTGAAAACACTGCAAACCGTGAACATATTGAGGAAATGCTTCTTAATGGTTGTACTGCTCATTGTCTTAGAGCTGAGGAGAACTAATTAAATAAGTTTGAGCATCCTGGATAAGTGGGTTGTGGGTGTTGTGAGAACAAAGGTGTTTGTAACACTTTTAAGACATTCATAAGATCCAAGACACAAGATTTGAAGACAGCAGTGCTGGGAATGAGTTGGTCTTTCTCACAAAATTATTTCGAGTAATGGTGCTCATGATTTTTGAGGCAAATAGTGTAATGATCGCCAAGATCGTTCGCCTAAATACCATTGGAGAACTTTTGCCTTTGTTGCCTTTTCTTGTTTGATGTGTTAAATTCCTAGCACCCAAAATGTAGCATCGATTGGCGTAAATACAGTACCATGAATATTAAAAGAGAGCTGCAGTGGGTAGTCAGCCTCTGACGCACGATGAGCGAGTTCGAATCACGATAACACGAGTGAATGATCCCGATAAGTGAATGAGAGAAGCTTGGCTTTGGCTGCAACGACATTTAAAAAGAAGGGAATGTAAAAAAACTCGTCCTTTTGGTCAGTTGATCACCTTCAAAAACTCCAACCTTTTCAAAAATTGCAATAGTTATGATACATATTGTGTATGTGAAAAACTTCACCAATATTACCTAATTTGCAGATTTTAAGCAGCATTATAAGTCTCTAATCATATTTCTATTCACAAAGAATACAACAAATGAGTGGTCGTGATAGAATGGTAATCATGACCGACTATTGAGCCGAAGGTCTGTAGTTCAAGCCCGTCCATAGTCAAGAACAATTCCTATATGGAAAAACTGTGCAACAACGCCAGTTGTGAATGAGAGATGATCAAAAATGCTGACGAAGGCATAACACTCGCAGCATAAGATCGCTTCAAAATTCATACTCTGTGGTGCATTCCCAATGTAACACCTTAATGACATGGAAACAAGAGAGTTACTGTGAACTACAACCAACGACAACGGTCCCCCGGAGAGTAGTGAACAAACATCTTCGACACAAACCATCTGCACCCCGTCCAGGTTGTGTGACAAACACCGTAAGAGCGTACACTCTTGAACCTGCACGAATTATAACAAAAAAAAATCACTTAAGCGAATGCTAGAAAGAATGAGCCTTCTAGAAAAAATGCGGAAATGGATTTAACATTTCTTTAAGAAAGACGCCAAAACGTTCGCCTTAATAGAAATTCCAGACTGAAAAAGTACAATTCCACTTTAGTTAGCACCTCAATATTGAATTTAAGTGGATTTGTGGAAAACTCTGGTTTGGGACTTGATTTTCAAGTGCCCATGTGAATGCTGATAAAATATTTGGTTTATTGTCAACAAATAAACCTTTCATATCCATCTGATTTCTTATGTGCTTAGTAACATACTAGTTCACGTTCGCTTTCATCAACATTTCAGTAGCACTTTAAGACGAACGCGTCACCCGCTCACACCTCCATTTCACATGTTTACTTAACTAAAGGCGTCATTCTCAAGTACACATTTCAGTGTTAAGCTCGCTAATATAGGTACCCTAATCAATATCACGATCCAATTTCCCAGCAGTCACACGACAAGCTCAAAACCGTTGTCGACAAGTAAATCCCCACTCGACATGCGACCGATCACATCTAAGCCATCGCACTCGCTAATCACTCTCTCCCTCTTTCACTTATACATAAATCGCTCATAATACTTGCAAAAAAAAATAATCAAAATATTCCAAGACTACGGCAATATCATCATCTGATTAGACGGCCCGAATATGCCATCAAGAGCCAATTATAGACGAATTACCAGCAGTATTCAAGGCACCCGCACATATGAACACTTTTCATTCAATATTTCACCATTTCGGTACTAATTCACCAAGTGCGATAGTCATGGCGCACTCGTGCCAGTAACGATGGCTAGGATAACCCCATGACCAGGCCTGTGACAATCGCAATCTGTTTGCATATGACAATTGTATTCCAAGTGTCCAATGAAGAGAATGTACCGCGGGAAATCCCCTCGTTTAATTGCGGAAACACATCCCCTTCTACAACACCGTTCCGAAGGAAGAGGTGATTGTCATCGTGAATCACTAATTGCACGACTAACAACTACCATCCAATCCATCGTGGATTGATGAAATATCCGTGAATTCATCAAAACACGAGTTGACACGCAGCTCGAACGCGAAACCGAGTCATGAATGACAATTCATTACATTGCAAAATCATCGTTTTATCGTTTTTTATCTCTTCGTTTGTTTTTGTTTATTATTTTGTTGTTGTTGTTGTATATTTGTTTATCTCTCCACTGTCGATTGAATGTCTGCGAGCGAGTGGGCGATGACGACAGCACGATGAGTCAACAACCCATGCACGCATCAGTCCAGCAACCACATCGGATGAAAGAGAGAAAGAATAGCGCAAAAGTCATCGCAGCGCAGACATGAGACAAAAGTGTCAGTTGCTTTCGGGCTGCGTCAAAGCATACCAGTTGGTGATACGCTCGTCGCGATATCGACGTATCAACAATCCGGCAATAAATAATAATTTTCGTTATAAAATTCACCTGACTCTGTGGAATTTCACAGGAGGACGTAACTGCCTGATGGGTGGATTGCGGTGGTACGGTCGGAATGTGGAATGTAGAGTATGTCAAGTGCGTCACTGGCATAATCACCACACCAACTCGATCACATGCGATTCACTGATGATAGAGCACTCGCTAAACCAAAGTCCACTCAGGTGGTTAGCTGATTAGCAATCAACCCTTATTACCATTGAGATAGGTGAATACAAAGTATCGGCGTCATGAAAACAATTTAATTGCTAGACAATGGAGTATTATCGAAAGACCACTGCTCAAATATGTGTATTAGGTTCATCAGTCAAGATGTTTACAAACTGCTCCGAATGCAGTTGCTCGCACTCGTATCTGGATCTGATGTTGATCTTAAGATGATCACTTTTTAAATGTCATCGAAAAATACAAATGTATACGCATTACGTCACATTTGACGCGTTTGATATCAAGACAACAAACACAAAAAGAAAACAAACTAATTTGATTGGACAGACAGAAAAAAAATCAGAAACGCCACCAAGATTGGGTAGAGAGTGACAGCAGATGAGCGAACTTACGATCAAGCGAAAGGATAAACAAGAGAGTCAGGGCGCGAATCGCGTATGCCATCTAATTTCGATAAAATTTATGATGGTAATTTGCAAATTGTGGCGTTGACAGTGACGTCGGTGATGGCACGTTACTCTCACAACAAGCGGTACGCGCCAATCACACTGAAACGCTTTCAATTGAGGTCTGCAACGTTTGTTGTTCGCTGCCGGCTCGCGGTGAAGGCGAGGATTCACACCGATGGTGATGTGATTTATTGCGCGGTCTTTTTTTCTGTTTTTGAAGTATGTTTGCCGGAAGGTGGAGAGGGTGAGCCGAGCGGAGCTAACGCTTGACCTTTGGTGCATTGCTTTTAGTCCGATACTTGATTGATTTGGCTGCGAATGTTTAGTGTCAATATTTGCTGGAAATCTGCGAACGGTTGATGCAAAAATAATATTAATGACACCGCTCCATGTAGTGAGGTGTCAAGGAGATTTTTTGAGTCTTATTGCGCGGTCTTACAAAATTCGGCCAATAAATCTAGAAAGATAAAAACTCCTGGAGTCAATTGAAGCTAGGTTTTAGTTGATTTTACGGGTGGAGACAAAACATATCGTTGCTGCCAACGGCATCAACAGATTGCTTATGTCGCGTTTCATGTGTTTTTTTCAAGCTCACATTCTATTAAAATGTTTGCGTCCAAAGAAACTCTCACTTGCATCATACTACTCAATGGACACACCATACCATTAACACCAGCTCTTCATACCGAGTCATGCCCATCCCATGCAAGCTTTCATCAGTTCTGCGTATATTGATTTAATACGTTATCATGCAAGTTTGTTTGACGAAATCAAATATAGAGCAAATCCCCTCGGCAATTATGCTATAAAAAATGTTTGTCATTAAACGCTTGTGGCATATTGCCGCCGTGTATTCATCATAGACGCAGGGTAGGTTTATGGCTTAAGATAAACTTGGTAATTTCATCTTGTTTATCAAAACACTTTCAGGCATGGGTGCTTTGGCTATGTGTTACTCATAAAGCAAATCGTTGATAGTTACTCTTTCATGGAGTTTGTTAACAGCAGTTAGGGGCTATTTATATTTAACCTCATAGGAAAGTTCACCATGTCTTTTCAAAATCGCTTATATCAGCGTACGCAGAACAGAGTTATGCAAATTTAGTTTAGTTTTCCACAGAAAAATCGCTGCACTAGAAAAGTGACAGTCCATCGATGACTTAACCAGATCGTCAATACTGTCGGATAAAATTTTGAGAAGGTTAAGGGCTTCGCCCACCTCATTAGTCACAGCGCAAAGAACGGGTTCCATATTAATTTTAGCAATTAGGTAGCAGAGCTCTTTTTCAAAAAACAAATGTGGTATTTACCCAATACTCAAAAAAAAAAAAATCATTGAAGACGAAAGTGGTCTTATACATAGTTGTTCAAAAAGTATCAGGAAAATTGTTAAATTGAATCGATAGATGATAGGTTAGATTAATGGGAACGTGTTTTCTAATCGAAATATTACTAATCCATTTTGAAAATCGATTACTGCTACTTGACGCCGATCATGGTGTTAGACATTATCAGGTATCCGTTGGAGTTCCACAAGGATCATTGCTGGGGCCAGCATTATGAAACTTAATACGTGAGTAGATCTTCAGGTTATAGCGATGGTGTTGCGAATGTTAGGCGAAGAGAAGGGAATAAGATGAGTGAGGTGGGAGGATCATACCGCTTGCTATCTAATATTATATTAGGAATTCACAGGGAAATTGTCATGATGATAAGCCGTCTAAGTAAAGCTTATACGATCTTCGCCGAGATACTGCAGAGAACGCCTGAAACCGAGTGTTAACAATCTGGCGGGTTCATATTAGTGTGGTTCCAGGCCAGGAAAGTCCCATACGGATTATACGTATACACTGTAGTGGATCCTGGAGATGACTCACGAGGTCCAAGTTGAAACACACCACTGCTACACCACTGCTACAGACACTGGAAACAGTTGTTTAAATACCGTTTCTGCTGGAGATGCCATTTGATTGAAGCCTAGGTCAAGGTTAGGTCCACGTTACGGACATGCTAGTATGGGATGAGGTGAAACAGCCATTAGCTACCGACATAAGTGAATTAAGGCACTTGTAAAATCAGAGACAGAGTGAAAACTTCAATGGATTTTAGGCAGTAGCTTGATAAGAGTACTGCGAAGGGAGAGTTCTTTCAGCATTGATTTAGGGAAAGACGTGTAGTGGACCATTTAAATTAAATTTTGGTACGAAATCTTAGGAGGCCCCCTAGGATTCACTGGAGCCGTTAGCAAAGAAGTGTCTTGAAATGGGGGCAGGGATAAGTACCAATGCGTTTTTTTTCCAAGGCTTGTTTTGCGTTTCGATTATTGGAAAAGACTTCACGGAACATTTTTCATAACTGATTTTTGAGGGTTGAACTCACATCTATGGATGTCTTCAAAATAACGGAAATTTCACACTTCCGTTCATTTTATAAGTCTGTTGCTCAGTTTTTTAATAAACATTCCTAGTCAAATGGTCTAGCCTGGTGTCAGTGATCAAAAAAGTCACATGTGGCTTGATACAAACGGTGATTAAAACATCTTTTGAGGCGCGTGGTTTTGGGTTCTGTCGTTTATGGAGTTATATCTGTATGTGTTTGCGTTGATACGTTTATGAATTTTTTGTGATGTATATCTTTGAAACAAATTAGGATACCAACTCTGGATGGGTTTAATTTTTTTTTTTTTGTTATAATTCGTGTGGGTTCAGGAGTGCACGCTCTTACATATGGTGTTTGTCACACAACCTGGACGGGGTGAAGATGGTTTGTGTCGAAGGTGTTCGTTCATTACTCTCCGGAGGTGGTTGTCTTAGATAGGATTTGAGAAATTCGACTGAATTTGCGTTGGTTGTAGTTCACAGTAACTCTTTTGATTGCATCACATTATGCACACACAAAGTATGGTTTTTGAAATTATCTTATGCTGCGAGTGTTATGCCTTCATCAGCACTTTTTGATCATCTCTCATCCACAATTGATGTTGTTGCACAGTTTTTCCGTGTAGGAATTGTTTTTGACTATGGACGGACTTGAACTACAGATTTGCGGCTCAAAAGTCGTTGATGAATACCATTGCACCACGGCGACCCCCTAGATAGATTGCAGACTGAAGCTGTGGAGGCATTTTAAGTACACTAGAGTTCCAAGTTGCTCATAATTCTTCAAGGGTCCGAACGGGAAGTTAGTAGTGTGCGAAGGTTTGCACCAATGAACACGTCGACTAGGTTCAGTTCTTTTGGTCTTTTGGGCACAAAAAAATCGAACTCAGTGAACGATAGCGGACGCAATTGACATTCAATTTTTCACCGAGCAGGAAACTTGATTATAAAAATTCAATATTTGTAAGCCTTGTTCGAGTGTAGCTCTTCCTACAATAAAATGGCAATACTAATTCAGTATGGTTGTCTTCAACACATCCCTGAGTCATGCGTAAGCTGTCAAAAATAAGACATTGAAAAACCACACAGCAAAAAATTACTTGCTTAAGTGCAAGGTCCATCACTGAAAAGGCTAAATGTTATCTCATAGATCGTGTTCAACTTTTTGAACATACCTTGCCCAATATCCATCGCTTTCGTAGCAACCGATGATGCTTGGTCTTGGTCAAACCTAAACTTTAGTTTTAATCTTTCCCCTAACTTCCTGCAGGGCAGGGTCATGGAAAATCGGTAGTGGCTTATTCCATAAGCCTATTTTCTGAAAACCCAACTCGGCAACCTCATACACGCTATACAAGCACCCACAATTGCATTGTTTGTATACAAAACATTCAAGCTGATATGATGAGGTGCACCGCACACCCTGCCGCAGTGGCACTTGTATAACAGCAGTAGCAACGCAAGTAGCCAAGTAGCAGTTGCTGATAATACTCGAGTACTCGTAAAACCACTGACCATATGCACCCCGTCCGGCCGGTGGCGCGCTTTACTCCAAGATACACAAATACACAATACCAGTATCTTGCCATGTCCACCCTTCTGCCAGTCCGTCTGCCTGTCGCAGGTTCCACCATCCTCTGACCAACTGTTTATAGATTTTTTGTTTTGTATCTTGCATCAATTGCGCCTTTTCTGGGGACGTATGAGCGTCGTATGGGTACGATCGTATGCCGTGACACTTGATATCTGTCACATTATCGTAATTTGCATGTGACGATAGATCTCACTACTGGGCTGCAATTAATTTACTATATCTATGAACATACATTGTTGATACATGTTAGAGTGCTTGACTTAAGTGTAGATGTTCGAGTGTTATTCGTTAGCTTAACGAACGATTAGTGTAATATTGCGAGTTTGTTTTTCTGTTTTACACAAAAGACTTTGACCCACTGAGACTGTTTGATTGGTATGCTTATGAAAGAGGTCTTTCAATAGGGACGCTCGAAAGTTATTTGTTTATAAAGGCCATGTCGTTAGAGAAATTTGTATTAAATTATGATGTATGGCAAGGACTAAACAATTTTATTTCCAAAGTCAATGACCTGTTAGACAAGGGTTCAGTGCTTTACTTGATATTGATCCTCATCATAATTGTAATGTCGAGTTGGCTAATTGACGTTTGGTGGCCAAGTTCAAATTTATTGGCTTTTTTTTTTTTATAATTCTTGCAGGTTCAAGAGTGTACGCTCTTATGGTGTTTGTCACACAACCTGTCGCAGATGTTCGTTCACTACTCTCCGGAGGTGGTTGTCCTAGATATGATTTGAGAAATTCGACTGAATCTTGCGTTGGTTGTAGTTCACAGTAACTCTTTTGATTCCATGTCATTAAGGTGTTATATTGGAAATGCATACACAAGGTATGAATTTTGAAGGGTTCGACATATAATTAACAAGCGCAAGGTACACTGAAGGTATCGCCATTGTGCTTGAGATGTCTATACCCTTTTTGGAACCTCAATTTGGCGAATTTTACATCGGGACTTAGGGTGCAGATCCGAGGTGCTAATTTAAATTTCAGGTCAATTGAATAAACTACAAACAATTGATGCTCTTAAATCGTAAGACCCTTTGCATGACTGAAATGAAGTTGGAACAGAAAAATATAGAGCTATGCTCGCCACGGAGTAGTTATATAAGCTCATGTTCAATACAACGCTATGCGCCGTCCCGATGGATAGCGCCTTCAGAAACAGAAACGATCTGCATCCGATCCGACATCAATTGTACAAAAAACTGGCACAAATACCTACGTACATCTGTGTCTCATCGGAAAACCACTTACCTGATCGGTAATTCTCTGAAGTAAAACCCAAATTCCCGTCTTAGTGCCACAAATGTCGTGTATCTCAATTAGCCATCTGTTCTCACTGCTGGTGCTTCTGTTTTCAACCGATTTCTGTTGATGCCGATGCGCTTAATTTGCTTACATCCATCCGTCAAACATCTGTGTGGGGTTTGTCTACTGTTCTTCTTTCTGTTTTGTTCCCAATTCTCGCGTGTTTACAGTCGCTTTTTGTCATCCCAGTTGACAGTTGGCCAATTTGCACTGTTTTTTTTTTTTTTTGCATCCGTTGCAAACATTCTATGTGGCCTTAAGTGATGATAGAGTATCCTAAATCACACAGAATAAAAAAAAAACAGAACAAGCTCCGAATCTGAATCATTGTCGTTCATGTGCAGGTCAATTGCGATCAATCACGCAATGTTCTTGCCGCTCATGTCGATGTGGACTTTGTCACCAAGAGAAACATCTGTACCCTAAAGTCGATCAATGTTTTGAACTTGAACTCTACAAGATCTTCATCAGATAGTGAGATATGTGATGATGATAAGAGGGTCAGAAAATAAAACAAAGCAACTGGAACAGTGTGATAGAAGAGACACAAGTCTACGTGGTACAAATTAATTGGCTTCTGGCATTTATAGAGTTGCATTGAGCTTTATTGGTTTAATTGGAAAATTAAATTATTTTTATTGAACATTTAACCGATGCCTGGTGAGTTCCTAGCTTTTAAGTAGCTAGACGGGCATAGATACTGGTAATGTCAGGCGGTGGCATTGTAGAAATGGCAAAATGAAATGGTTAATGACAGGTAATTTAAACTGTCTATGGATTATTTATAGCGTTCTTATGATGCTACAGATGACTGGATGACTGCGAATATATGTATTTGCTTCCACAGTGAGGAATACAGAAATGGTTAACACGTTTCAAGTGATTCTTAGGGGGCTGTTCAACAACGTGATGACCGGTTAGACACGTGACATATTCACGAGGGGTGTTCAACATAAAACAGGAATTTTTGTTTTTTGGGAAGATTTTTTTAATTTGCTTTAAAATTGTCCTCTATTGTCGCGGCATCGATTTTTGGGATAGCACTAAGCATCTACATCAATGCGCTTTTATTCTAATCTATGCTTGCGAATAGTCAGAACCTTAAGGTTCTTCTTCTACCTTCCTAGAGCAAAATTTGATACAAATTTTCTGTTCCATTTTGAAAATAAATAAATAAATAGTTGATGGTACAAAGCACTTATAAATTCTTTGAGAGCTGTCGGAGTGAACCAGACTAATAAAAAGAAATTAGATAATTCCCTTTACTTTTTGAACACAGCGCAAATAGTTTTCATTCTTTGGCAACCCTTGTGCAATTTCTGGAGTAATATATCGTATATTCTGGGTAATCTGTCACGCATTTTGGGGTTTAAGTTTTTGTATGGTTTTCAGTACCTGTGGAAATAATTTGAATAGAATGGGTCCTAGAACCCACCCTTGCGGTACACTTCCAAAAATACTTATTTATTTTATTCATGCCCAGACAGCACGTCTAATGATCTCCTTTACAGGTATACATTGTATTCCTGATCAAGTTTCTCTTTAAGGATCAATAAATCGATCGATGGTGGAAGTCATAAACCATAAAATCTTTCCGAAACTGTCAAACTAAGCTGATGACCCTATATGTATTTGATTTTTTCGCCACCGAGACAACTGAGGAAGGAAGGGAAAAATACACTAGGACGACCATATTCCATTTCCATTCTAAACGATCAGCCTTTCACTACACGCATGTACATACATACATACATATGTATGTACATATGTATTCGGCCGGAAATGGCGAACCTTAAACATCATCATCCTCAACCACGCAAGCCAATCATGCTTACACCGTGTAATTGTTTAAAATACAAATCGAGTACAAGACCGTATGTTATCCATCCATTCATCCATCTATCTACACCGACATTCATACTCGCTGACAACTACTCGAATTCGTACATGCAATAAAACGTATGAATATATCGTGATTCTTTGTTCAAATATCAATTACCCACGAATTTGTCTGACTCCTCCAAAGTCACGGTTGAAGCGAGAAATCAATTCAAAAAATAATTGCGTATCCGAGTGGAATTCTTAATTTCCCCAACCACTATTTGACTTGTAACTTATTCGTATTCAATGTATCTGCGAAAACGAGAACCGATGTTACAATTGAACGTTGCACACCTTGTGAAACCGCAGGAATCCCAACATGATATAGGGATGTTACTCATGAACGAATGTTTGACTCAAATTTAATAACAAACCATGTCGTTCGTTCTTTGTTCGCTGCTATCGAACGAGCCTCCGCGACCATCTCTTCTCTGTGATCCGCATATCAAACAGAGATCAATCAAATTTGAAAAAAACAAATAAAAAAAAATTGTTTCTAATTAAATTCACAAGAGCCGCAACTGAAGGAAACAGACAAAAAAAAACACAATCCCGAATGGAAGGAACAGATACAAATTTCTCAGATACTCGTACATCATTTCGGTTATTCGGTCCGTGTCCAGGGATTTGTCTAACATTTCATCGTCATCATTGTCGTGGTTGTGGTTGGCTTTGTTCGGCTCGAATGTGGAAGTCGCGGTGGATGCGGCATCGATCCTATATGTTGCCGCAAGGTAATGGGTTAATTATCGAAATGATAAGTTACTCAGGCAGAGAAAAAATATGTTGCTTTAGGTAGGTTTTGATTTATGGGGCTGTACAGGGGTTTAACAGACATTTCGGCCACACGCAGTCTTGACCGATGGGAGATAACAACATGGGAACATGAAAGATGTATCTACAATAAGTGATGTTTGCTTTGTTACGTTGCTACACCCTGCCGCTGATGACTTACTTTGCATTGATAATTCTCGGAAATCCATCAACTGATTGTCGTGAGATTAAATCAGAAGGACCACTCACCTTTGATTCTATAACTCTTATGATTACTGCTGCACTGTCGATGCTTATGTATGTAATTCCTTATTAAACAAATAGCTGCATTTGTCCTATCTTAAGTAATTATGCTAAGAGCACCACTCAAGCGAACAAAAAAAAAATAAATACTTCCGACCCTACTACGCTACCCTGAGGTATTCCATAGGTATTCCATCTTCACTGATCATCATTTAACATCACAATCATTTGATAACATAAAATCTCCTCGAAATACTCCTTCAGAAACGAAGCATCCGATGTTGACGATCAGTAAACACCGCACTTCAATGGTCCAAAATACAATAACAAACTGTTGTAGTTCTTGAATTAGTTCCACTTAATTAAATCAATTTGAAGTCTTTATTCACGATAGGTCCTTCTGCCATTCGGAATATTAATGAAGTGACCATCGGCTGTCACTCGTATTCGAGTCCAACATTTTCCCACAAGCCCACGATCGACCAGTCACATTGGAAGGTTGCCCATTTACGGGATAACGATTGATGGTAATAGATCATTGATCATATAAGGAACGTGGTCTCTTTCATCAATATACACGACCAAGTTGAGGTCTTTCTCTTTTTCTCGAAAGTTAAAGCATCGATTTGTATACACTGGTGAATGATCTGTAAACGTTTTCACTTCTTCAAAAAATGGAACATGAGTCAAGGGTTTTAATTGCTGCCGCCATCAGGTAATTTACTTTCATACTAGTAGCACCAGAAGTAGAGGAAGTGTGGATTTATTTATTTTTCTACATCCTTAATTGGCGTTTGGCATTGGTGGTTAACAGTCGAAAATGAGTAAAACTAGAAATAAACTTTATTTCTTATTGTGTAATGGCTTTTCTGGTAAACAAACGAGAAGCTTTATATTGAAGGTAATAAATGAGATTCAGTTCAGAGATAAGCAATAACTGGTCATGACGGAATGTTGTAGGTGAACTTGATATGATTGTTATAAATATTAGTCATCGCGCAAAGAAGCTAAATAACAATATAAAGTGTGTTCGAAACATAAGGGGAATTATCGATTCTTAAATAGAATCTTATTTATTTGTCTGCTGGGGGGATTCATTACTTTTTCTACCGACTTTGAGAAACATTTTTTGGCGGCGGTTTTATTGAATTGATCTAAATTTCAGCAGTTTTCGACGGAACTTAAACGTTTTATACTCAAAATGTCACCGTTTCCGAATTAATGGTAGCACACGCCTCATGATACTCAAAACAATTGTTTTTAGCCAAAGTTTCTAAACTCTCATTCTTATGAACCAACTCCTTCCACCCCTTCTGATTCGCTTAACACCCCATTAGCCTCTCCACATAAACTTTCTTAGAAGGTGCACACCCCCTCCGACGGCCAAACTTACAAAATACCTCGGCAAATTAAACCTAAAGATCTACATGTCATGTTGAGAAACAGAAGAATTTAAGAAAACGTATGCCTATCTTCATGCCAAACCTGACTCTATCTGCATTGACTGTAAAAATAAGTCCAACATCGTGGTATCCATCCACCAAGAAGGCATCCAAACTGATCCCCTCGAATTAGAGGACACCTTTATCTGGTTTGTCGAGAGTTTTATTATCTCAGTCAATGATACTCGTATAACTAACTATCTACTCACGATCGTTGCCCATGTTAGCTCCTAGCGCCTTTCACACCTGAAAATCCGTACTAATTTCAAAAATTATTTTCAATCCTAACTGAAGATCCGTTGCATGTCTCCATCAACCGCACAGTTCACCCAAATACATTTCCTTCTATTACCAGAATGTCAGAGAACTGCGCACTAAAACCTAAGCCGTACCCCTTAACTCCTTTAATTTTTTCTCCATTATCGAAGACTCTGTGTTATTTATCTCAAATTGTATTCTGTTTCCAACTAATGGCAATGACTAGTCTGCTGATCCGTAAAATCGCAGTGTTCTCTTAGTAACTCACACCCGGTACCACCTCCTGGTCCCCACGGCGGACGCCAAACACCGCTGATTTTAATTTTACAAACGCCGTATTAAATTTCCCCAAAACTGAAACTCTAACTTGTCTACGGTGACATTCGTTCCTCACAACTCATTTATTGTTATCAATTTGCCGTTGACTTTATCGACTCCATATTTAATATCCCTGACTCCAATAACATTATGATTGTTTATGGGGGCAATCGTGGCGATTTTAGCCTTCCGTACATCCGACAGTGACACCTAATTTCTTTACAGTATGCCCCTCTGACTTTGGTCTCCTTCAACCTAGCAATATCACCCGGAAAATGAAAACATAACTTGACTTGACCTTCTCATCTGGGGATGAAAAGTGTGTTGCAAGTAACCACCTTCCCTCTACCTTGGGTCTGTTTCTTTCACCCTTTCTACTTAAAACTACTTACTTTGTCACAATTTACCAAAGTGAATGAGGTGTCCCATACCGACTCTTTACAATACTATATTCTTTAACTGCGATCCCAGATTCTTAAAAGATCGATCAAAAACCTCTAAAACTCCTTATGCACAGGCGGGGATGATAAAGAAACAGACGTTGTTGCCACCAACTTCGGTAAAGCTTTCGGCAGAATTTGTCATCAAATTATAGTTCTTAAAATCACTGCTCTTGGTTTGTCCATCGGTTTTATCCCATTTTTAGACTTAAGGTAGCCAACTCGCTCCGTTTATATTTATCCCAACCATTAATGACGTTAATTTTGTCAGCAAGAACTCTCACCTGTCTGATTACGCCAATGATATGAAAATCTTCAAACATATAGTATCTTCCCCTGCTGATTCCTGTTTCCTCTAATTTGAGCTAAGCAAGTTCACTATTTGTCAGTCATGAGCTCAATCAACAATTGTCAATCGATCCGTAAGTACATACCTACACCCTTAGGACCTACGTTATCTGTCATGATGTTGACAATTTTCTGGTTAAGGATGTGACACACTGTCAAGAGCGTATGCTCGTATGGTGTTTGTCCCACAACCTGGTTGGCGTGCAGATGGTTTGTGTCGAAGATGTTCGTTCACTACTCTCCGGAGGTAGTTGTCCTAGCTAGGATTAGCGAGATTCGACTGAATTTGTCGCGTTGGTTGTAATTCACAGTAATGCACACACACAGAGTATGAATTTTAAATTGTTCTTGACTATGGACGGACGTGAACTACAGACCATCGGCTCAACAGTTGGTGATGATTACCATTGCAACACGATCACCCTTTCTTTTAGGACCATTTAAAAGAGCATGCAGCTCTTCTCATATTCTGAAGTCCTAGTTATGTTTTTTAATTCTTGGGGTGAAACAATTTTTTTTTCGATTTTGATTGATCTCGTTTCGCCTAGTTCTAAGTGCCAATAGCCAGTGGGATTTCAACGTAAATAATTGTTCGTCGATCACTTCAACTCAAATGCCCTTGACCATGCTGGGGTTATTGCATAACGATTCACATATTCCCTGGCCCTATCACATCTAAAACACATCTGGATATTGCCTTCATATTGGGCTACCGAGCTTATGTAATCTTAATCGATGCTAAAAGTCTACGGCTTAATGGCACTATTTCTTATCACCTTAATCAAGTATGCAAGTCACGCTTCCATCTCCCGAAAGAAATCGCTTTGTGACCAAATAAATTTCACGAAAATTACGGACACGTCGTTATTTACATTTTCCACCGCCTACTGGGAATGGCAGTTACAATGGACGATCCCAACATTTCCGATATGGAACGCGTCAATTTAATAATAATATTCCTACCGCCATATGAAGATAAAGGTTCAATTTTCACGCTTAAGCTATTACCACTCGGTGTCGCAACTCTCAAAAGAAGTTTCTTCAGAGCGTAGAGAAGCAATATCTCCACCATGAACAGCAGAAACATGGCGCGCATCATTAGTAAATGCCATGCCATAATGCTTTCACCACGTCTTGTGAATTTAGAAGAAACATCGATAAAACATGGAAACCAACGACGACAGACAGCTAGACAAGCAGACAGATACAGTGGAAAGCATAAATGCAGAAGAGACGCATTGAGACACCATGGTTGGAACGCCACCTCAACCGGCACCAACCAATTGTCGTCGACGATGTTGTTGGCGCACAGTAGCTAACAAGTGCCGCCAATTATCGCAACGCATCGATTAAACTAACGACACGCATCGCAGCAATTATCCACGCAGCGAGCATGAATATGCCGGTTACGCGTCTGCGTGTCAGGTGGGACGCGCCATAATTTCAATCTCCGTACGCCCAAATGCGGGGGGACATTACCATCCATATACAACCGTCGAGAAGGTAATACATGTCGCCTTCGTGTCGCCATTGACGCCAGCTTAGGGAAGCCACTGCAGCCACAACAACAGCCAACTATGGCACATTATGAGCGGAATTAATTTAATTACCAATCCAATCATTGATCGGCAACAACAACGACGATAGCGACAAACACCGGGCCTCGTCGTCACACATGCAAATGTGCGCAAATGTCGCGTGTTAACTGCTCAACAATTGCCACCTACCACTGCCATATCTTAAAAGTGCTATTTGCTTCGTGTTGTCGTTTTCGACTGCAATCTTCCAGCACGAAATGGATAGGATTAGATTGGATTCTTGCATGCTATCGCCGCCATTGTCGGCCGCGGGGGTGCGCAAACATTGGCTTAAAAAAAAAGTGGAACCTAACGACGGCTTTATGCTAAGTATCTGCGATACGAATATAGTCGTAGATACGTGAATCTAAATTGCACTTTGATTTGAATAAATATTCCCTCCACAACGACCATGTGCAGTGTACAGTGTGTAGATTGCTGATTGTTTTGTGTCTTGTGGAAGGTAATGAGCGGATTAGGTATTACTTTTTTTTAACAGCATGTTCAGGCTACTCGTTACACTAATTACACATGTAAATGCGGATACTTAGCATTAGAAAGGTGGCGTTGAAGATACATCACGATAGTACGTATGCTTAATTGCATCACAATTAGCCATTACTATCGTGCGAGGTTGCCCTGTTTTGTTGTCGCTGTTATGCTGTCATGGCTGACCTGATTCCATCATCAATCATATTTCACCACCCAACTGACATCATCCAGCCAACAATATCGTGAGCAACTGATGTCAGACAAACACTCACATGACAGCGGCTTGGCCCCAAAAAACCAAAACAAGAAAAAAAGTATCTCATGACACTATACCGATCAACAAACCAGATCAGGATTATGTACATACATATGTTACCACCCACCCACTTAAGCCGCGCACTACTTAACATCTTCTTAGGCGATTATACGAGTAAGGTTCCAAAATACAATAACACTGAATGGATACATAACCTTTTAAACCGTTCCACAATCCGAAAAATAACAAATCTTGCGTTTATTTTGCAATTATTTTCGAAATTTACACACCAATCGCGATGGAATAATATTGTCGGATCTTGAGAGATGGAAACGATACTTGAGCTGAGCTACAATTTTGCAGCAGACACAAGTATGAGTACAACTGGATGGAATGTTTATTTACCTTGTAGTCCTCCTTTCTATTGTAAGTTTGGATCTCGAGTTTGTTTTCTTTTCTTTAAGATTCAATTTTGTATCTAAGAGCTGTAAGAGGTGACTAGATCTAAATGGGATACTTGTTCTGTTTCTTTATTGCTGAAGTTAATATTAAGCTATTATGCTTTGATTGTGATTGACATCAAATGAAATATATGCCGCAGGGTGGACCAGTTAGGCAGCTAATTTTCAAAACATTTTTTTTTAAGTTCGATTGGAAAGATTTTCCCATCAAAAAGCGCGAAATTCAGGAACTGGTCACGTTCATGCAAGCGCAACAGGTCCTTTGCTCTATCGAGTGCCATTTTTTTGAGCATCGGTCAAATTTTGTCATTACGAATCTTAAAACGTTTTGACCGGAGACTGTAGTTCAGTACTTGGATGCCTTTCATATCGTCCATTTACCAGCTAGTCCGTTGAGGATTTCTTCCAATCCTAACCTTCACATTCCAAACCACTTCTGGTGCTGATTAAATTTTTTTTTACCACCACCATAGTGCGTTGCAATACTGCCAGTATCCTTGTCACTTATTATGGTTCGAGGCTAGAAAGCATTAGTGATATCGAGGTGCTGGTAGTTTTTCAATTGGCACGGATAGATTTGACGGCCTGTGGCGGTCATGTTATTTTGGCAATATCTATCAAATCTGGCATCTCTCACCATGGCAAATTACATGATGGAACAGCACGTCCAAATGATGAAACTTTATTATCAAAATTAAAGTTCGTTAGTTTCAAACGTGGCGCCCATTTTAAGCTAGACGTGATGGCCTTTTACAGACGACCTTTCAGAGTTTGGTGGCCAAATTTGAGTTCACTAGTTCATTAATCAATGAGTTAATATTCGTTCGTCAAAGGAACGTAAGATCCGAAACCCGAGGCAGTCGATTCCTCCCCTTCTACAATAACTACAGACTTGGCAAATTTTGCATCGAGACTTTGACCTACCCGTACACGATTCAACTGATGCAGGAGCTCAAAGTTTATGTCATAGAAAGCGCCGTTTGTTCGCTGACTGGGCTTCGGAGTGTTTGGAAGAAGATCCTAATTTTGACCGAAATATCATATTTAGCAACGAGGCGAATTTCTGGATGAATTTTGGATATGGGACGACACCAATCCACACGAGGTTGACCAGGTGACAATACATCCCCAAAAAGTTACCGTTTGTTGTGAATTTGACCGGTGGCGTCACTGGCCCGTACTTTTTCGAAAACGACGTTGGTGAGACGGTCACCGTCAATGGCAAGCAATGGCCCAAATTGATCCATATACATACGTAGATCTAGACGACATGAGGTTCCAGCACACGGGGGTGCCACGATTGACATTCTTCATGAACGGAAGATTTGATCCCACTAGACTTTTTCTTGTGGGGTTTCCTGAAGTCGCAAGCCTATGCACACACAGGCCAACACTTAACTTCAGCCGGATTTACACAGAAGAGTCATTGGAAATTGGGCCACTCGGATCCGTGCCACCTTAAGGAGCCGAGGCAGGTATTCGAACTATAGCATATTTCATACATAATGTTATTTATGGGCCTTTCAAATAATAAAAGCATTTTGAAATAGTTTTTTATTAAACTTTTATTTCGATATGTTGCTTGGATCTTGCCATTATAAAAGAAATACATAATCAACCAAATTTCTATCACCGTAGTTATCGCAGGAAACGACTCTGAGAAGGTAATTTTCGATTTAAATTTCGACATATATTGGGCAATAACACGGCCATAACTTTACGAATATTCGTTTCCAAAGCGTCAGAAACTTACGAATTGTGTGCATAAGCACGGTCTTTTACATAGCCTTACGAAAAGAAATTCACTCGCGATTAATCATACGATCGTGGTAGTCAGTTCATATCAACGACACGTAAAAAAAACTCGTCCAGAAAATCGATGATGATATTAGGCTGAAACGGGTTATCTTGGCACCGTCACGTCCATACACCCAATTTGGAGTCAAAAAATTCGTTAGGAATTTGAATTGAGATCTTCTTCAACACTTTTATTAACCGCAGCCGTATTTTCTGCAGAGCTTGTATTTCGATGATAGATAGGCCCTAAGATTTCTGTAACAGAGTCAATTTCTTCAAATTTCCTTAATTTTTAATAGAGTACGTCAGATGGACGATTACGAGTGTATCGACTATAATCGGCTGGTAATGCGCGAAACGTTACTGCCGGAATCAATATTTTTGAAATAAATTTTCGGAATTTTATTACATTCCGCGATTAGTCAACGATCTCTCTTATAAAATGGTACACCTTAAGACAGGTATAACGGTTTGACGCGTGAGATTAAAATGGGGATATCAAATTCAGACCACGAATGGGATACTGAAACCGTATTTTCCAATAAGAGTCATAAGAAACTATGGAATGTGCTCAGATACCTTTTACGGGGCCATCTCTCCTTCTGACAATTGAGACATAGGTCCACATTTACACAAATGGATCATTTAACAAAAGAACCAATCCTGGAACGGACGGGATGGTATTAGACACTCAAGAACGTTAATGGAACAGAATCACAATCCCAAACGTGTGAAAGAAGCTGTAGGCACTAAACGGACACGGGGCATGCAACTACCACCCTTATATAATGGGTCTGAGCAGCACAAAAATATTTAGGCGATGTGTACAGGCTACGGAAACTTTGGAACAGATACTGACGGTCTGCTTCCAAATGACAAGCAATACAACCATAACACGGAAAGACTTCCAGGAAATCCCATCTGGAGAAATGGTAACATTTTTGAAAGCAGCACTCAAATCCTAAACCAAAGAAGCAGGTACAATAGATCTATATGGTCGCACTACTAGTGTCTTCATGTGACACACCCCGCATTCTTCAATTCAATTTTGGTCCAAGAATATTTTATTTGAACCGAAGGCAAGGCGACAAGTTTAGGTTAGGTTAGAGAAGGGGAGTGTGATGGTTAGACATCACTTCCACTCGGAGGCCAAGAGGCCCATTGTGATTCCCTTCGTTTGTGTGGGACATTGAGCTCTGGTCACGATGATCTTGTCGTGTAGCTGTCGTTTCTTGTAAGCCAAGACGAGTTGGCCTCTTTGATGATTGTGTCGTTTATGATCCGGTATAATGCGCTGATCGGTGGTTGCAATGACGTGTCCGCTTCGCTGATGTCTATTTCAGAACCTTGCCTGGCCAGTTCGTCTGCTCTTTCGTTCCCTGCGATTGAGCTGTGGCCCGGGACCCAGCAGAGTTTAACTTTGTGGTGTCTGATGGACCTCAGTGAGTCGCGACATTTCATGAATCCTCTCGTTATACAGGATTCTATTGACTTCAGTGCAGCCTGGCTGTCTACGAAGATAGTGATATCAGATGGTGGGATATAGGCTACCTGTAGCAGTTTGGCTGCTTCCTCTATTGCCAGGATTTTTGCTTGAAAGGATAGGTATACTGAGAGACAAGTCATTTTGGAGGGAAATATAGTCGGTCGTAGCTGCGAGACAGAAACCAGAATGAGACGTGCGGCTTTCGTACGTCTTCCCCCGTGACACCCTGAAATTTTGACGAGATTTTGACAGAGGTTCAGGTGCGTAGCGACAAAACCCGTTACAAACAAACTCTAATCGTGAATACGTGTGAGTTCATTTCATTGTACCGCAGTGTACTCCCGCCACACACACTCTTGGAATTATAACAATGTGCGTGATTGTTTACATAATTTTGACAGCACTTGAGGTACCCACGTGCTCGCCCGAGCTTGTAGGCAAACGTCGGCGGCCATTTTGAGTGGGACGTCTCATTGGTGGTTTCTGCTGCGAGACTACTAAAACCATGTTTCCTTCCCAGGTCGTCTATTATCTTAAGTATGACCGCATGTCCATAGTTGGTTTGCTTCCACAGAGAGGACTCCCTTAGTCTGAGAGCGCTCTTTGCAGTGCAGCCTTTTATGAATAGATCCAGGGGGAGGAGATGAAGAATCATGTCCAACCCTGCTTGCGGCGTGCTTCTCATGGCTCCCGTTGTACAAACAGCGGCTGACCTTGGTACTTTGTTGAGCAAGTTCATATAGCTTTTTGTGCTGCTAGCAGTCCACCAGACTATGGCCCCATAAGTTAAAATGAGTCTGATGATTGCTGTGTATAGTACATCCAATGAATGATGTACGGTTGCAAGCGCCATCTTTTCCGAAAGTCTTTTTGCATGCATAAAAAGCGTTCAATCCTTTTTTCATCCTTTCCTCCAGGTTCCTTTTCCAGGAGAGCTTTGAGTCAAGAATGATGGCTAGATATTTTGCTTCCGCTTTGAGTTTGAGTGGAGTGCCCTCTAACTTTGGGGGAGCAAATATCGGAATTTTCCGTTTCCTGGTGAACAAGACCAGCTCGGTTTTCTGGGGGTTTATTCTCAGACCGTTCTGTCTTGCCCACGAGGAGAGTTTTCTCAGCGCAGATTCCATTAGTTCACTGATAGTTGGTAGAAATTTACCTTTTATCAAGATAACCAGGTCATCCGCGTACGCTTTGATCTTTGTGTCTTTCTCCATAAAGAATTTGAGGATTTTGTTGACTGTAAAAAGCCACAGTAAGGGGGAGAGAACTCCTCCTTGTGGTGTGCCTCTAGTTGTCACTTTCCTTATAGAACTGTGTCCAATGTCTGCATTGATAATTCTGTTCTTCAACATATTTTCAACCAGGTTACAATGGATTTGTCTACTTTTATGTCCTCAAGAGCTGTTATTATGGCCTCTGTGTTAGGCAAGGCGACAAACGTATCGTCTTAAGAGAAGGGAAGTTCTGGAGAGTCTGTGCTCCAACTTCTGGGAAGACTGGAATAGTAGAATTATTTTTCCAGAAACTAAAACTTCAGAAATATTTAGTGACTATTCCTCGTTAATGATCATCAGTTGATCACATCGCAACTACGTAGTTAGGAATACCAGAGACCAGAAGATGTCAGACAAACTAGAAAAACGGTGGTCATCATCAAGCGCCTTCTTGCAGAGCTAAATTTTATCGCCTTTGACAGATTATTAAGGCGAACAGTCGAACTTGCATTCGTGTGGCAATGTTAGCTGTCGTTGGTTGAAAGTGTGGATGAATACTCAGATGGGTTCATTTGAGGCTTACACAGGACTTGAGCCTATCCATACCACTTTTTCCCGCATTTTGGATAAAGATCTTGGTCAATATGCATATATGATCACACAACAATTAAAGCCAGCAAACCACATCACGCAAATTTGGCGTGCTTTTGCTACTCAGAATTATTCTGAGTAATGAGGCTCATTTCATAAAATGTCATATCCAGGGCTACGAAAATTCAAAAGAAGTTGTGGAATCTTTAACAAGTGACAGTTTGGTACGGTGATTGGGCCAAATTGTTTGCTATTGATTTGTAGCTGGGTAGTTAGAGAAACCGTGTTGGGTCCAGTCTCATAAATCCTGTCCAGCTTTGGATAGCTTTCTAGGTTTAAATCAATCAGACAAATCAGGATTGGGACTTGGTACGTATATTGTGTTGAATCACTATCTGCTCCAACGGTTCTGCTGACAACAGACTATTAATTCAACCCTGGGTTCATTTATCCGTCGCCTAAAGGAAATTCGTTTCGATTTCCGGAGAAAACTTCTGCCCTTACTCCGCAGGACATTTTTGGCCTGCCAGAGTAGTGAGTCCTACTGATGAGCATTACAGCTGTGCAGCCGATACAGACTGAGATTCTGAGAAGTGATATGCTTTTCTTCATTCAATCGATTTTTGAACCTTAACAGAAAGGTCAAATTTACACACATTCCCTTATGTGACTTACTTCTGCTGAACAGCATATCCATTCATTACATGAATATAGAGGGCGTCATTTCGAAACCCGAAATCCAGCCCAAGGACTCGGTGATTCCGTCTTACATAACACCATATCCATATCACGGCAAGAACAAGTGTCGTCAACTGATAAGCCCATTGCCCCATGTTCCCCTATGTTATCCAAGTCGCTTTTCATTGTTTTTTTCGTGCATACGTCCGCTATAAAGTTTTGCTGTTCGGCTACGTCAAATCACTTCCTTAAACAATCCATTCAAGCTCGACCGCTCCCATTCCATCACCCTTGCCTCGTACCGGATTACACACGTAAACCGAGACGATGTTAGTTGAGATTGAGACATAAACCTCGTTGCCTGGTGGCATAGTTTATCAAATTGCGTACCGCCTGCCCGAGTAGGCAGGCAGTACACGGTCAAGTTTACTATTTCGAAGAGGAAATGTCAACGCGTCCATTCCGCCCTGCTATCGGAACTGAGCTCCATAAATTATATCTGGCATTGAAAATCTCTCCGGAACGTTGCCGTTTGCCGGACGATGGATTGTTGCTGTATTCAACACTATTACCATTGTTGTTATGTGGAAATAGCAAAATCACAAAACTAGCATAAAACAATAAAAAACAAAACAGAAAAAAATCACGGTTCTCTAATTAAAGATAAAATATGCGGTTAATAGTTTGCGCATACAATAAAGAGGAAAAATAGTCCGGAATTTATCGCTAATTTATTTATAATCGTGATTTGGTTTATTATACTGTAAAATCTCTTTTTTTTTGATGGGCTCCTTTGGTTGGCTTTGTTTTTTGGGGAATGTTTGCAGGGGACGTCATTCGGCTTGATTGATTACTATAGTGTGACAAGTGTATGGTGCGAGGAGCGGGCCCGCTGCTAGTGTGGCGTGCAGGGCGGGTTGTGGTTTTGAAGATTCCCGGCTTAGATATTTTTCTTTTGTTTTTTGGTGAATATTTCGGTCGTAAAAATGGTTTAGTGTTTTTCGCCACTTGGAAGTCACCTGGCCGGACTTCTATGAGTACGTGTTGGCCGAACGGAATGTTGGAGTGGCACTTGTTTTATTTGAATACTATTCGCTTTTGACATTTACATTAGCTATTAATGCCAGCATTGGACGTAAGCGAGCTGGTAATGGGAATTAACAGCGTGAATTTTGATTGCTATTTGTATATGAAGAATCCATATGTACCTTATATGGAGGGATTGGACTATCTTATGTGGACGTCGATTTTGATGACATTTGGCGTTAGGTAATGCGATTCGTTTCTGGTTTTTGCTACTGATTTCAGATATTGACAAAACCTGTTTCTCTGACGACGGTTACGGAAAGTTAGGGCATCCTTTAATCATTTCCCGATCTTGTCAATAGAAGTGGAATTCAAACACCAGGAATTTTTAGCCTTGGAAAGGAAATTCTATTTTATTCCTCTGTCGATTCGCTTTTGTTCTCATTTCTACTTGTTTTTTCCCGGGCAGAACACTATTTGGCGCAAATTGAGAGAAGGGTACAATAACGAATAATAAAGTGTGCGCAAGTGGCTCAAGTCTGGCCCGAACAATTTCCGATCTCAATATGAAGATGGGATCACAAGTCAATAAAAGCTTCGGCATATGTTCACAAGTCTTGTGAACGGCAGTCATCATACTTTTAGTCATTTTAGGCATACAGTCGTTGCTTATAACACTTTAAGTGGTCCAATTTGAGCTTTTTGTAAAAATTAAAAAAAAAAACGGTTATTGAGATGTAACTAAATATTTGCCTAAGTAAATAAAAAACTCTGCATCATCTGTGACATTTTGGACAGCTGAATCTAAGCGTCGCCATACCATCTTAGAGGACGACGAAGGTTGATAGCGTCCAAAAATGCAATTACTGACTCTAATATCATTCAAGTTCATCAAATGTTGCTTTTGTGTTGTCTGACCTGTGTGTTATGCTACCTGTTCCTGTTATGCTTCCGCTTTGTCCTACGTATGTCCTATCTAGCTATGTGGGAAGTCCATCCGTACTCGATTTTTTTGTTACTAATGTCTCTGGTATTATGTCTCAACCTGTCTCATTAAATGAATTGAGCTCAGACCATAACCCGGTACTTACTAAGATTTGTTGGTCAGGTTTCGAAAATGTGCAATATATTCTCGATTTGAAGAACGCTGACTGGGTCAAGTATCGCAATAATATAAAGCGACAACTTCGAGGTAGTTCAATGAACCTTGATCTGGTAACTACTAACGAAGATGTTGACGCCATTGTCCAGCAATTCTCGAAATTTGTTCTTAGTTCTGCAAATAACAGCATCCCAAAAGTAAGAAAAAAAGGATACTGTTTAAAACTGCCTAGTTATATCCTTGAGATGATAAGAATTAGAAACATGTATCGGAGGAACTGGCAAAGATATCGACAACCAACGGTAGGCGTTCTTCTTAAACAACTTAATAAGGCGATACGATTTAAAATTCAAGAATTCCGTAATAGAGAGTGGAATATAAAGTTCAAGTCTTTAGATAAGGGCTCCAAACCTTTTTGGAATATCGTAAAAATTATCAAAACTAAACATAAAGAAATCCCCAGCCTTAAAAGTGGTACGAATGTGTATCGCACAGATAAGGAAAAAGCGAATGCATTAGCGGCAAATTTTGCTAGGAATCACATGGTGTCCCATCACCTGGGGGATGCAAATACTAATGCGATTGTAGAAGATGCTTTAAGAACTTTATACTTTTCTAGTCACTTAACTCCGACAAATGAATTTATTACATTAGATGACACTCTATTTTTTCTTAAAAGCTTAGTTGCTCGGAAAACAGGTGGCATTGATAATATAAAAAATATTTATTTAACCAAATTGCCAAAAAAGGGAATTGAATTTCTTACTTTTATCATTAACTCGTGTCTTAAAGTTCAATATTTTCCAGATACATGGAAATTAGCAAAGATAATTCCAATACCAAAGGCAGGAAAACCTGTAGACACACTCGAAAGTTACAGACCCATTAGCCTACTAAGTTCAGTAAGTAAGATATACGAACAAATCATTAAAGAAAAACTATTAAATATAATAGAAGCTAAGGAAATATTTCCAAACGAACAGTTTGGTTTTAGACGTTATCACGGAACTTCACATCAAGTTTTAAGAATATGCAGTCTCATTAAGAAGAATCGTGCAATAGGCAAATCTACCGGCATGATACTGCTTAATATTGAAAAAGCATTTGATTCAGTGTGGCATGACGGACTCATATACAAAATGTTAAGTTTTAATTTTCCTCCATTTTTGTGTAAAATTATCAAAAGCTTTGTGTCAAACCGTAGTTTCAAAGTGTATGTTAATAATCACGCTTCTGGTCTTATCCCTTTTTATGCTGGAGTACCGCAAGGTTCAGTCCTAGGTCCAATCTTATATAACCTTTATATATCTGATTTTCCCAAACTTCCGTTCTGTGATGTGGCAATGTATGCAGACGATACCGCAATATTATCGTCTCATGAGTTCGGTTTCAACATTGAATCGAACTTAAGAAATGCTGCGATACTATTAGAGGAATATTATAAGAAATGGAAAATAAAGCTTAACGCCGACAAGATTCAATCTATCTTTTTTACTCGAAAAAGAAAGACTTGTTTCCTACCGGCTAATCAGCTCAACATCTTAGGTAATTCAGTACCATGGCGAACATCTGTGAGGTATCTCGGTATATATCTTGACCAAAAATTAATCTTTAATGTGCACAATACTCAAACCCTTAAAAAAATTAATATTGCAACTCAGATGTTATATCCCTTTATTAACCGTAAATCTATGCTTTCAAGTGAAAACAAAATAGTTTTATACAAAACAATATTTCAAGCAATTCTTCTTTATGGGTGTCAAGTTTGGGGTAACTGTGCCAAGTGTTATATAAAGAAGTTACAAATCTCGCAAAATAAAATCCTAAAAATGATGCTCAAGCTGCCTTGGTTTCATTCGACTATAGATTTGCATCACAGAGCTAATGTTGAAATGATCTTCTCCAGAATACGCAAACTATCTGAAACATTTAGAATTAGATGCGATATTCCCGAAAACCCTTTATTAAATGAGTTAAGCCAGTACCATAACACATGATTCCGTTACCCACGCAATTTTATCTATTGTATATATCTGTTATATTTGTTCATCTGTTTGTATATCTGTTTATTTATTTATTAATTTGTTAATTAATTAATTTATTTATTGATTTATTTATTTATTTATTTATTTATTATATCACTATTATTTTTATTTATATCTCTATTTATTTATTTATTTACTAATTTTAATTTTTTTTATATGTTTCTATTATTTATTTATTTATTTATTTATACATTTATTTATTTAATTATATAATATACATATATATTTATTTATTTATTTATTTACTAATTTATTTATTTATACTTATGATTTTTGTTATTTATTTATTTATCTATTTATTTATTTATAAATTTCATTAATTATTTATATATATCATTTGTTTATTTATTAATATGCTTATTTATTTTGACTTATATTTTGCTTTATAGTTTTTGTTTTTTGTTTTTTGTTTTTTTTTTTTTAATTTTTAAATTTTTTTTTTTTTTTTTTCTTTTGTATTGGGGTTTTTTTTTCGTTGTTTCCCCAGAATGTTTGCCTCATATAATTTGTATATTAATGAACCTGTAAAATATTTCTCAGTAGTAAGATTTCTCTTGTAAATCATAACTCTGAACAAAATATGTAAATTGTGCGATAACTAATGTAATTTATAAACGAGTTCACAATAAAATATATATATATATATATCAAATGTTGCTAGACAACCGTCGAATTTAAGCGATAGAGATGCCAGATGCTACGATTACACAGTCTGTCTCATTCGCGACAATATTGCTTTAAAGTAAAGTTTTTCGACCAACAACTTACACACCATCAAGGCTTAATGCGACGGCTTACCGTCATGCAACAAAATCCAACTGCCTACTTCCTACGTACTTCGGTCAAACCCGATGAATTCTGTTCGGAAATCTCTCCAGAATATCCAAAAGCATTCACAGTTTGATCACGTGGAGCAAATTCCATATGGATAATGCCCTTGGAATCGAGCCAAACTCATCATAAAACCATAAAATGAATTTGCTTTAGCTTCCAGCCTAAATCCACTGCGATGTTGTTCGCTTTTTTTGTCATCCCTGTCTTCCCATGACTTTACTTACCGTTTTGGATTTAGCGGCCTTTTGATTATTTTTTGGTGGTCGCCTCGTGGTCAGAGATACTAGGTGTACAACTTTGCTTCCGACGTTTTTTCCGCAACGAATTGGTTGCACATGTATCAGTCAAAGTATTTTCCATCGCTGGCCACTACTTACTCCCATCTTTCGGGCAGTGTACGAATCCCGCGTCGAAAAAATTGTTCACCTTTTGAAGCGATCCACAAATCGATCCAATTTGTGACTTCTTCATGAGATCGGAAGTGTCGGTCAGCCGGGCCATGCGCCATTAATCGAAACAGGTGATAGTCAGATGGAGCAATGTCTGGAGAATACGGCGGGTGGGGTAGGACTTCCCATTTTAACGTTTCCAAGTACGTTTTGACCTCTTTTGCAACGTGGGGTCGAGCGTTGTCGTGCTGCAAAATCACTTTATCGTGCCTCTCGCTGTATTGCGGCCGTTTGTCTTTTAATGCTCTGCTCAAACGCATTAATTTCGTTCGATAACAAGCACCTGTGACTGTTTCACTTGGTTTTAACACCTCATAATACACGACACCGAGTTGGTCCCACCAAATGCAGAGCATGATCTTGGAGGCGTGGATATCCGGTTTGGCCGTCGACGTGGAAGCATGGCCGGGATATCCCCATGGTTTTTTGCGTTTAGAGCTATCGTAATGAACCCATTTTCCGTCCCCGGTCACAATGCGATGCAGAAATCCCTTTCGTTCACAAACACACAAAAGCCGTTCAACGTCTTTTGGTTTCAACTCATACGGGATCCTTTTTTCTGAATCATGCCCATTTCCTTGAGATATTTTGAAATGGCTTGCTGTGTCACTCCCACTGATCGTGCCAATTCTTCTTGAGTTTGGAGTCTTCACTCAGCAATTTCTCCAATTCTGCATCTTAGAAAACTTTCTCTCTTCCACCACTATGCCGGTCATCGACGTTAAAATCACCGTTCTTGAAGCGTTGAAACTACTCACGACACGTTATTTAACTAATAGCGTCCTCACCTTACGTATCTGAGAGCATTTGATGAGACTCAGCCGCTGTTTTCTAATGTTTGAATGGTGTTCTGTTGACCGAGGTCCAAGCCAGCTGCCTGATGTCTGCGATCTGTTTTTTTCGGCCATTACTTACCGTTATCGCCACCTTGTACACCTTATACATGGCAGTGGACTTAACGCTGGAAAGCGGGGGATTACTGCAGTGCAAGATTTTATATTTTTGTTTATTTTATTTTTCAAGTGTTAATTTTGGAGTTTGGATTTTTATTCTTCGAGAGGAGATCTCCCGTCGGCTAGCCTGCTATCATAACAGTCATGATTCAACTCTTCTGCATCTGGACTTTCTTTTTTTTTTGGCTCATTTGATGACTTCCATGATTGTATGGGAAACACAACGTTTTATCGCCGATTCAATGACTCACTCTCATGTTGTTTTGCTCCTCCATGAGAGAATGTGAAACAAGATCCTTCTCTTCCCCAAGTCCTCGGTAAGAATGCCAACAAATTCACAGGCATGCCAGTCATTCAATAAGTTTTGTGAACACACAACGATCAGCACATAAAATTTTTCTGACTTTCTCTGTGTTCTTGTTTTTTTGGGATTCTTGAGCCTCGGCTTCGGTGAGGGTTGGCCGTCTTCAAGGTCTTCACAGGTATCACGAATCTAGCAATCCAGCGTACAATACATGGGCTTGACGCCGGCCACGATGTTCCGATATAGTTTCATAACTATTAATAGAATAATGGAAAAACTACGTAATCGAAAATTTAATAGAAGAATCAGAGATGGCATTGCAATTGGCTGTTAGTGTTGGCAGTCTCGTCAAAAATGGGGCAAAAAACGTGTTTGACTCATATTGAATGAAAATTAAGGCCGAACTTACAAATTGTATGATGCGACCATAATAGGATTATGCTCGACTTCGTCAGATTTTCGTAAGCTTAACCGGGCATATGGAAGGTCCCAATGAAATGAGGCCTTCTAAGCAGAATTTTGACAATTCAAATAAAAAATTGAACGCAAGAAATTTGAGAGTTCATTAAATTTTTTAAGTGTATTATGGGTAAACTGACATTTCGTAAAAACTAAAATGGGATTTTCGTTAGGTTTTGATATAGGGTTAAGTCCATTTAAATCCATCTTGGTTGGGACTTTGGGCATGGGAAGGCTGATTGCGCGCTTGTTAAACTAAAAAATGTTCGAAAGACTATTTTTAAGGGGCTTTATTGAGCCTGTTTAGGAGCCTATCGGTATATATCATATATATAGTAATATGAAACTTGGGTATGCCATCATACCGCGAAAACAAAAATTAAATCAAAAGCGTGGCCCATGAAGAGAGAATGGGCTCCAAAAAAGTAAAAACTGATTTTCCGGGCGGATGAAACACATGACAACGTTTTTTTTGGTAAAGTTATGGAGTTACTTTGGATATTTAAAAATGAATTAGTAAATAGTCAGCAGAATTTGACAAGCTTAGGGCAAAGATTGGGAAAACGGCCACATTTGCAGAAAAAAGGAATTACCGAGACTACGTTTTGAACTGCTTGACTACCCTGTTAAAGCATCAGATCCATGCCCAAGCTTCCACAAGCTGAAAATTCCCCTCGGACGTCATCATCCTCTTGAACAATTATTTTGCAGAGAAAAACACCGAGAGTAGTCGTGATGGATATCACTTGGACTGGTTAAAGTGTTAGGAGCACTCACTGGTCGAGTTGTGTGGACCTATAAGAAGATTGGGTGGAAAATTAAAAAATAAATTTTAAGAAAAAATCATTGAAAGGTGTTTTTGTATTCCTTTATTTCGAGTTACGAGTAATTCCTGCAGGTTCCCCATGCCGTTAAAATTAAAAAAAAACAGAGTTATCATAACCTTTACGCTCAATCACATTAACCAAGTCTTAAAGTCTATACTATCCAGAATGCTTATCCTGATAGAATTGGAACTTATTGTCTTTATCGATTTATGGTCAAAATATCGGGCGAAAATTTATGGAAGTGACTTCTGTGAATTCTCTGATTATGATTGGGGTATTCCTCGTTTTTATCAATTGTTGATAGGTGTTCGTCAATATTGCCGCCTTCATTGAAACATTAATGATACTAATAAATCAATAGACTCACTCATAGCATATACACCAAAAACGAACTTTAATTTTTTGTGGCACTAATCTGATCTAATTTCGAAAATAATCATCGATCGTACCAAAATACGTTTGACAACAGTTCAAAGCGAAAAAAAACTCAAATTGAACTAATACAAATCTACAAATAATGAAATTCCTCTTACCTTTTGGACACATTTCGTATATTTCTGATGGCATTTGATACACACTTGTGGTGCATAGGTATATTGCATACTCATATATGTGATTTTCTAAGCGTTTTGTTTTTAACTGTTCATAAAAAGACAGGAAAATTGCAAAAGTGTATAATATTTTTATTTAAATTGATAACTCTATACTTGCCATTTAAGGACTATTTTATGTAAGTATTGATCACGACTACCTTTTAAGTGGACAAAAGGAGAGTCAAATTTTGAGTCACTTTTCAACTAGGAAAGATGAGCGGTTTGAGTTATCTACATAAAAAAATATTCTGAAGGCGTCAAATCGCACGATCTAGTCGGGCAATTCACCGGTCCAAAAGGAGGAATAAATTACTCACCGAACTCATTTTTCAATTGGCGATCGATTCTATTGCTGTGCGGCCTCGTCTTGCTGGAACGATATGTCGACCAGGATCAATTCGGGCGTTTTGGGCAAAAAAGTTAGAAATCTTTGAACGATTAGGGGGCCCTCTGTCGGCATCTATCCTCACGGTCATCTTTGCAAAAAATACGGGCCAATGATTCCGCTAGAAAATAAACCGCTCCAAACAGTGTTTTCCAGGTGTATTAGCGGCTCTTGTATTGCCTGATGACGCTACTCGGACTAAATTCAACCAAAAATGATCTTTGCTGCTGAAGACAATTTTTACTCATCGAAAGTTCGACGCTGTGGCAAGTCGGCTTAAGTTCTTGTACGAGCTGTATTTTATAAGGTTTTAAGCCAAGATCCTTGCGTAAAATCTTCCACATAGCCGAGCAACACAATCCCAATTGTTGCGAATGGTGATAAGTGTACAAATCACGGTATTCATGACCACTGGCCGCGCCGATATTTTCCTCTGTACGCGCTCTACCATACAGGCAGGTGGCTTCATTTAAATAGTTTGAAATTGGTACGAAGTTTGGATAGTCGGCAGGTCGATAATGATGACAGCAAGATGGTCGAAGTGCGTGAAAAACATTTTCCACAGACTACGACTTTCGATAATAAAATTAAATAATTCGTAAGCATTATTCGGATGTCAGTCCTTTTATGATGAAATGGCAATGGTAACTAAACACGTTTCATTTTAACATATGTCACAAATCATGCGTGAGCTGTCAAAAATAGAACACTGAAAAACCAAAAAATCATCCTTTACTTAGAGCCCCCTTTATGATGCACATTTGGTTATCATTCATGGTTTCAGTGTAGCTGTCAGGTGACCGGTACCTGAAAAAATTGTTGATTCTATATTGGATTCAATGCGTGCCATGCTTTTGTTTACTTGAGTCATGCCAGCCTGGCACATGCCAGCAAATTGAATTTCCTTAAGTTCTCAAAGCCAAATGTTGGTCCGGACCTCTCTTACGAACTTGTACATCCCGGCTAAGATTTTATAATTTATCTATATTGGCTTTCTATGGCATTCCTTTTAAGCTTCGTCAGAAGATAGGTATGCCTTGATCATAATCGCCGAGAGCTCATGTGCAGAAGATCAGATTCTCTCTGTGAATGCCTGCTTATCTCGTGTGTAAAGGTATTTAACAGCTCATCTGTGAAATATTGTCGATTAATAGGTGCTTAACATCATCAGACCGCTTCTGGCTTCTATAACCTGATTATGTCTATCACTGTAATTAATTTTATCAAATTCCTATTATCACCTGCCTAGCACCGGACCTCGAATCGCCTTCTTCACCCAATTAGCTCGCGCCCAAAACATCATTCGCAATGTCATTACATTCAACTCTAATTAAGCCACAGACGGATACCACCACGCCTCGCCGGGCTTCTGTTTTCCTTTATCCACTCTTACGTTCGCATGTCATCAATTGTTTGTCTAATATCCTCACGCTTCTTCAATCCGAAGAGGAAAAAAAGTCCAATAAATAGCTTTATCCGTGCAAAAACCAAAAAAAAAGAAAGAAAACTAAAAAAAAAAAACCTCAAATTGTAGTGAAGAAACGGTGGCCACTGAGAGAGCCTCTTGGCCGGTCATTAATGATGGAAAGCGATGTTTACGTGCAAAGATGTGTGATAGACTAAACTCATAGATACTTATAGTGTAAACAAATTACGTGAAGATGTAGTATCTTTCGATTGGGGAACGAGATGATTCGCACGACCGTTCATCGCAGTCAAGCTAGATACGCGATTCCATACATCAGTGCAGGTTTTTTTTTTGTTTTAATCTCTGCTCGCACAGACGCTACATAGACCGTTCTATCGTTCGCGGTCTGCCGCTTCAGACCGCGCTGTGTATTTATTTAAGATGCTTTGAAGAAGTGCGCACACCGTCTGGATATGTAAATATTAGAAAGTACTTTGGACTTTTTTTTTGTTTCACAAAAACGGTGTATAATAGATACCTGGGAGCATTCTCATAGATATAGCATGGGCCACGCTCCCAGCCGCGGTGTGTGGATGTGTGTTATCATTTCTGTTGCGATTTTCCGCCCGAACAATCTATTATTGTCGATGAAATTGTGTACAAAGTTGTAGTTTAATTGCGCAATCTTAAATGTTTATCTATAGACGTTTGTTTATGGCCCTGACTGTATCTGTTGTGTCTGCAGGTGAGCAAATTTGCTTGCGGACAGTTAATGTGGTTGGTTGCATTGGCGGATTAGATTTCGTAGACTGGATAAAATTGGACTTCGCAGATATGGCAGTACTTCCTACGAATTCCTTTTTTTTTCTATCTCACTATCGAACAACAAGAGACTTTGAATATGAATAGCCCGCTGGGCTGCACTTTAGATTAATTAAACTCGTATACATACAGGCTGTTAATCGAATTTATCGATACGAGTGTTAGTAGTAGCGCAAGGCCGTCTGGATATAGTTTATATAGCTGATCGCGTCATGTGCTATACGAGTAATCGTATCTGTCAATCAGCGATGTACAACCGTAACAGATCGATTGTCTTCAGTTTCATGAAATCATGAAATCATGGAGCGATGAAACGTTGAAGCTTTCTGTCTAAACATGCTTAAAGATATTTTTTCCACATCTGAATGATTTTTTTTTCTTCTTCTATTGCAGATTTCTTCACCCATAGACGAGAGGAGTGTGAAATATTTTTCTAATAAAATATTTAACACTTGAACTTAACGGCAACACTAACCTTCAGCTCAAGCACTACTTATCATCCAAACAAAGCTAACTAAGCAATTTCATCCAAAATTGACAAGAAAGTAAAGTAGAAGAAAAAATTTAAGTATCTATAAGTAAACCATGATACATACGAACAAATGTTACGCGACAAGAAGTCGGACGCTTCGAAAATTGGCTACCACCAGTTCGATTGTGATTGCAACAATATTTTTAATGGTCAGCAATATTATCGTGCGGACGAATGCGGCGGATAGTTTGTTGGGTAAGTTGTGTAACAGTAATACTCGTATAACCAGGTCGTAAAGTAGCTAAGGGTAGTCTTTGAGTTAAATTTCGTTTTATCCATTTCGTTTATGAGCGAAAGTGCCTTGTTCTGGTATCAAAATTGGGCATAAGCTCAGGACAGAGTAGTAAAAGTATGAAAGGAAATGGTTTATGTTTCATGATGCCTGGTTGTAGAGATCAGCCGTTGCATAGATGAAAGTGAATGTAGAAATAAAATCGACAGTTCAACAGTTTTATGTCCCATGTCATGAGATGAATGATGCTCATTGATATCACTCAGTTAGAGGCTGCGAAACTAGTCAGCCAGTCATGATGCTGCATATTACTCTATTATGGCTTGGAAGACGTTTACCTCTTTTTATGATTTCTTTTTCTATTTTGGTCTTATTTATTACGACTAATTAGAAACCCATTATTCAAGTCTATTAGGTGCGATTTACCTTCTTGATTACATTTGCTGGTTTAAGCATGGTTAATCCCGCTGTCTGCTACTACAAATTAACGTCATTAAGGCAATTTATTGTTTCTAAACATATATGTAAGACAAATGACGTATTGAACTCGTACAATTCGTGGTTTCAGACTAATACTCTGCGAAGCTAACTAATTAATCTAGCTTACATCAAATGATATGGAAGCAGCAAAGTGATATTAATCGCAAAAGTTTGAAGTTAGAATACAATATCTCCCTCGGTTCTGCCTATAATTAGTCATTCTTTTGATGCCGTGACCTTAGCCTTAAAAAACAAAGATATAAAGGATTTTGATCGCATGATCTTGGCGCCCGAGTAGAGTCTTTGTTTAAAGAAATCGCAGGTCCATAAAATTTGTTACGCAATAGAGTCGTTGTTTCCCTTGTGGCACGTGGCGTGGTTTTGCCGTAAATAGACGCCGTTCGCGATCTTCAGTCAACATAATACAATCCATTCTGACAAAAATTGAGATATCGATCCCAACTGTGAAAGAGGGATGAGCTCCTTAAAAATATCAGAGGTCTTAGATGGTAAACAGATGGCTCAAATATGAAATCGAGGGTTGACGATGGTGTTTTTGGTCGAAGCTGGCAATATTCTAAATCTTCCGATCCGAACTATATGCCACCATAATTCTGGAGTCGTGCGTGAAAGTCATATATAGCTATAGGGTAATCCAATTTATGGTTCAGATTAGATATTGCTGTTAAAATCACATAACTTCAACCGAGATGTTATCCAAGACGGCATGAACTTAGCTTAAGATTTGCCATTTTACAACATGGATTGATAAATAATCACTTTGTGCTTTAAAATTGTAAAGACGTTACAGAAGTTTTAAAGTCTATCCATCATCGAAATGTACGCTCTACAAAAAATTTGGCTGCCGTTAGTGAAATCGTTGAAAATGATCCAAATCAAACAATTGTGACCGAATTATTGCCTGATACGTGTCCAAAAGTAATTGAAAATTACCTTGTCAAAATCGAGTCCTGCAAGAACATCCATGAAAAATACTTGGATAATGTTATACTGCATTTATAATGGTAAGATTCAAGCAATATACTGAACTAAAAATCGATCAAAATCTCAATCGTAAATGTATTTTATTTCAATTTATTTTCGGAATCACAAATTGGATCACCCTATATAACAATAAAATACTTACTGACAGCACTCTATCGCTGGCTTACACGGTGTCTGATATGATGTTCTGCAGGAAAAAACTTTCATGGGATCCTGGATACAACTTCCACAGCTGATATCTTAGGATGAAAAGGCACCTCTGATAACTACTTAGGAGCTAAAGCTTTCTGGGGTATTCCCAAATCTAACATTCACAATTTTTTAGATACTTGGAATAAATTACAACACTAGAACAGAATTAAATAATACACCAATCGTGAAAAACTGTCCTACGATTGAACAAACCCTCCAAAAACATATTAAAACTCAGTAAAAATAAGACAGAAAACTTGTCAGCTAATTTCAGGACTCCTAATTAAATTAAGCTCTTCACGGGGATAGACTCTTTTTTGAAGATGATTACCTCGATTTCTAGAGGATCAATCCTAAACTTCATACTGGCTTAATTGGCTTATCCTGTGCCCGCTGTACTAACCGTTGAATAAGCCTTTTTACAAATCATTCACTGAAACTGTCAATAACATAGCAAGACAAAAAATTCTCTAAATTTACCGATCGGTAAAAAATCATAATTTTGTCAATTTGTTTTAGGCACTCAATCAGAGAAAGTACGTCATTGTGTTTAGTCTATGTCCTACACACCTGGCTTTCAGTCACTCTTTCAGTCACGACAGCGATATTTTTAGCTGTTCGTGCCAGACACAAAATGTTTACGTCACTAACTTGCCCAAGAACTCCGGATTCACTATAGCTGGCTGATAAACAATGACCAAAATCTGTACGGACATTGCGAAATGTTTCCTCCATATATACGCAGTTTTTGTGGTGAATTTTCACTATTTTAGCATATTTTTGGAGTATGCGCCGATGCTTATTTAATAACATCCTAAACGCAGTGATAGTTGAATATAAACAGTGCAAAATGTAAAACGACACCTCTTGCTGGATGATATTTCCCTAGCTAGCACCGTTTTGCTGTCCGTTCGTCACTCTAATACGCTTTCTCTCGGAGTCTAGATTTAACCATCATTCAGATTGTGCATTGAATGCAGCAAAACTATACATTTTCCTCTATCACCTTGATGTTAGTCTGCCGATATTGACATAAAGGTTCGAAAAGAAACGAGCGTGAACCGCAATTTAACGACGATTTTATGCAAAGTAACATATCTGCGATACGAACATACTCGTAAATATATAAATCCAATTTGGATTTTAATTTGAATAAATTTATAAATATTTTCTTCACGACGACGAGACGGTGTACAGTGTGGGAAGTTTGTTCAGAAAGTAAGAGGAATTGCGAGATTTGACGCGATTTTTCGGTTGCCGTTTTAGTAAACATGTCGTATCTCTACATTGTCAGATAGTTCAGGAGGTTACATATTTTTTGCTATTTATTTATTTATGAAATAAATCAGAAGATTTCCATTCCCTCTTACAGAAAGAGGGAAATAAAGTAGTGCTAAGTTTTAGAAGTGTAATATATTGCTTCTGATGAATATACTATGAGTAAAATTAGGGCTGCGATATTGACGGCGATGGAAATACGATCGATTGACGAATCACAATCAGAAAAGACGCTAAAGATGATGACCTATCAATTGAATCGTGTCATGAAATGGTTTCAGTTCTTCTAAAAGTATTGAATATCGAATCATCGAACAAATGTTATGGCGAATTAAGCGATACCGATGTCATCGTTCCAATGAATCGTTCCTCTGAATTCAATTGACCGAAAAATACCCTCTACATCCGTTTTGCTGAAAGAGCAACAAACGTGCTATCCCAATATGTCCGGTATTTTTTGAATACTGCTCGTATGTGGGAGCCTTATCACGAGAAGCTCACATGAAAAACGCGACAAGCATCAGTCGCGTTTCAGGGTTCATACAGGATAGATCGAGTTTTTAGTGGACTCCTATCGAGTGACTGATACAAGCTCAAAATACAGTGTACCTCGAACGACGGTACGCCATCATATTATTATGTGTTGGACTTGATTCGCAAATTTTTTAAGTGGCACAAACTCTTCAAAGTGACAAAAAAAGTACGGGGGATGAGCTCCGCGCTGGATGGCCTTATAAGTCAAGAGCCCAGCACAACGATCAACACAACGATCAAAGTGCTGATTTCAAGACTTCAGTTAAGTGTGCCGTGATAGCAGATCGAATTGGCGTTGTTAAGATGTCCTTGACAATTATCACTAAAAATTGCGTCAAATTAGTAAAATCATCTCTTAAGTAACAGCTCCATGGAACCCTAAGTGCGGCCAAAGAAAGTTGTACGAGTGCCCTAAATGACCTCTTAGAATCCGCCTACCAGGGAGCCTTTATTTGAAATAAATCAATTTTTCGAAACTCTTCCCTTTCATAGAGGGTTTTTTTGTCACGGGTAGATTTTAGCCTTCATGTTGTTTTGGTGACAACTGTCGAATCTGTTGTTTATTATTTAGTTATTGATGCCAAATCACTATGGCAAGTTACATAACCGAACAGCACGTCCAAATGTTAAACTATATTATCCAAATAAGTGGCCATTAGCCTTTCATAGTCGACTTTTCAACGTTGGATAGCCAAATTTGAGACGACCAGTTCGATATTCAACCAGCCAACATTCGTACATCAAAAAAACACAATCAGAATCCGAGACAGTCGATTTCTTCCCATGTACAGGAACTCGACCTTTCGCACTCTTCAATTTGGCAAATTTTGCGTCTGTACTTGGGTCTACAGCCGTACGAGATCCGACTAACCCAGGAGCTCAAAGTTCATGATCCATCGACTATGCCGTTGTTCACTGACTAGGCTTCGGAGCGTTTGAAAGAAGACCCCAATTCTGGCCGAAAAATCATCTTTAGCACCGAGGCCCATTTTTGGATAAATAGCTGTGTGAACAAGCAAAATTGTGGTAACAACTCACACGAGGTTCACCAGGTGACAATGCAGTCTCAAAAAGTTACCGTTTGGAATAGATTTTGGGCCAGTGGGTCATTGGTCCGTTCTTTTTCGAAAATGTTGTTGGTGAGGCGGTCACCGTCAATAGCTAGCGTTACGGAACGATGATAACAAATTTCTTATGGCCCACATTAAACCATATGAACCTAGACGGCATGTAGTTCCACGCTTGACATTCGGCATGACTAATTAAAGGTCATGCGATTTAACCCCGCTGGACTTTTTCTTATGCGAATAAAACACAATCGACCGATGCCCTTAACGTGAACATAACACAGGCCATCGCTCAAATTTAGCCGGTTTTACGCGGATGAGTCATTGAAAATTGAACCACTCGGGTCCGTGCCACCGAAAGAATATTTGAACGATGTCATATTCCATAAATAATGGCATATATGGGTCTTTCAAACGTAGAAAGAAGCACAGCTTGTTTTACTTCGTTTCAACATCTACCCGTCCTTATTGAAAAACCTTTTACAAACCATGTATGTTGCTGCTTAAAGGACTATCCTTCGCCAAGCGAACAAAACTACATCCTGGCCATGATCCCTTATTAAATTAGAGACCGAGTCTTAAGACCAAACTACTGTTCAACTCTAAGTAGTTTCCATGGAGAAAGTGGGTTCAGAGCCATTTGTCATTTTGGAGTCAAGTTAATCTGAATTGCAGGATACGACATATTTAAAAGTGTTGCTTGTTCGAAAGTTATATCATGATTTAACTAGCAATCATTAAAAAAAGTAAAAAAAAATCTTGTCAAAATCAGTCAAGCTTTGATGGCAAAAAAATGTAAATTCCCTAACCTTATTAAATATACGCACCAGCTTTTATCATTTACCTTCACTGCTTCGCCATCACATTCAGCCTCCACCACAAAACAATACCTTGAAATTCCAAAACATTCCAAAGCAACCACTAATAAAACAAAATAGCTGAAAAGCAGAATTTCCAGCTCGAGCATAACTTAACCCAGTTGTTCCATCCAAATCACACACCGTCCGCTCCAAGGCATATCAATCTAATTTATTAGTCCACAAATCTGATATTCTGCGGCGCCAACAATAAATATGTTGCTTGGTAATTTTTGAATAAAATGAAATAAAAATAAAAAAAACGTCCACATAGTCAACCTAGCACTTAAGCCCGGTGGAAGACAGGTTTTAGCACTTAAAAAAAAATATTTAAATTAAATAAATAAAATAGAAATAAATCCAGAAAAAAAAATCAAATTTCTCCCAAGAAACTCACCACACTTGATTTTTTTCCGGTTCTCATAAATCAATTATTTATATGATCACCTCTCTTGAAAGGGAGGGATGCAATAGTGGTCCATTCCTGCTTCACGTGTCTGTTTCATTCCCGATTGGATAGGCTTCATTAGACCTCTATCTGACTAGTGATGAAAAAATATTTTGTATGACATTTTCTTAAATATTAAAATTAAATATTGATTTGACCAAAAAAAAAGAGAAAAACTTTTTATGACATTTTTATTGTCCACTGCGATGAATGTTAGGCCACAGTGGCCGACTTATGAGGCAAGCTACCGTTTTATGTTCTACAGCCAAAGTTTCAAACGGCAATTATGGAATGCCATTACCATACCGTTGACGGTCAGCCTAAGTGTTGAAAACCAAGACGGAAAAACAACTAAAAATCTATAAACCAAAATGGATTTTGTTTAATTAATTGGATTAGAGTGAAACTATCATAATTCGAGGGAGAAATCGCTTGGGATTCTATCGATAGATGAGTTTTTTTTTTTTAATTTTTTTATTTTATTGTTGTGTTTCGGAATTAAGATTTGCTTTTGTAATAAAAGCTGACCAACTAATCCGTGGAGACGATAAAATAGCAATCCATAAAAGTGTTCTGCTTGCGAGTAAACTAGAAATGTCAAGGAAACAGGAAATACATTTTTATGATCGAATATCTTGCTCTATACAGTCATGCTAGATACAGTTCAATATTGTGGTTAGGGGGGAAAAATAATTCTGAGATGAATGTTATAAGATGACGAGTACGAGGTGTGTTCAGAAATTAATGGGATTATGCTTAAATCCTCTGAGCCGATTATGATCCGAATTCAAAAAATACTATCGACCCTCATATTGAAGTCAAAAATGTTGAGTCATCTGTCACGCATCCGTATCTGTCTAACATCCTGGTTCAAGAAAAATTATAAAACACCAATTAAGTTGCCTAATACGTCTTATCCCGGTCCAAATCGCAGTGGCCCTGGGCAAAAGTGTGACAAATCCGTTGATACAATCAAACCTTACCCATCACATAGGGTAGGTAAAATCCTTGCCGAACATCAGAATAGGAAACAAAGGAAATTGAAAAACATCCATTTGTCTCGGAGCAATTAGGATTTCGGCCTGGAATTTTAATTTCACCTCACATCCCACACATGAGTCGTCACTGATACGTCCGGCTATGGACAGGCCTTTTGGTGGGTAACACATAAAACGACTTAATGACCCCAACAAGCCGTAATCAAAGATACATATCTCTTAATCTTGTACTGCTGCGTGCCATTCAAATCCACATTCGACAAGTAAGCCAAGTAAGCCGGGGAAAAGGTAAATTCCTAGCTCAGCAGGTACACGTTACCAACCTGTTGTACAAACTACAAACTACAGCGTCCCTGTGATGAGATACTAAAGGTAATTATCTTTTATTTTATTTCATGCTTTTTCTCAACCTTTTTGTTGTGAGGCAAATAAAGTTGTCGACATGGGGTAGGAAACAAAGAGGAAATAAAATAAGTCGAATAGGGACTCCACGGGGATTTCATTAAGTCTGGGAAATTCCCACATCCTCCGGCGTGGATCCCTCCACTATCTCTCCCTGAGTTCAATCTGACAATCAGATAAGCAATTAATATGATTTAATATTTTCCATGTTCGAACGCGCTGCAGCCAGCATACCGCAGTACCCTTCTCGTTGGCTTCGGTCTCTAATCACCCACTCGGTGGGGTGTTCCTGTCAAATATTTGTTTTCCTCTGATCCTAACAAAACCTCGTCGTGTAAAGGTTCAGTTCGTGTCTCTAAGTGCGCCCCGGGACCGGAGACTGGGACCGAAGCGAAGGAGATGAATCGGAGATAGCAAACATACTTTGACATGGGTATTGGGTAGGTTCTCGTTCAAGAGTATGGTTAGGGTATCTCGGTAGGTGGATTGGGTTTGTGATTGTTGTCTAAGTGGATTTGTTACCTTACTGTCACAAAAGAGCACACGCCGCCGCCGGCTGAGCACTAGATACAGCATACTTGTACCACTACATACGGGCGACAAGCGCCATCTATTCAATATTTCAAGACTAATGCTTTGTTTGGTCGTCGGGTCGTCGGATTTCGGGATTCCGAGACCGATCAGCAGCAGTGCATCCTCAATCGTCAGATTTGTGGTATTGTTTGTGTTGACTTAATGACTCTGTAAATGAATCGGGGAAGAAGTGTTGAAGAATGAAAATGTGACCTGAGATCGGAGGCGGAGTCGAGGATGAAAATCCCATAAACTACATGTACCTGCTGTGTCACATCCACTCGATGAGAGTTTCCTCCTTTCTACTAATTTTCTTCAATTTTTTTTTTATTGTCTGTTTGCCTGATTGTTCGGCCCTTTTTTCCTGTTTGCTCTCGAGGTAGTCATAATTTAGTTGGATTTATCTGAAAAGGGGGAAAAAAAATGCATTTTCTCTAGGTTTCTTGAATGGGTTGTCTGTCATGGTGGCCTAGATCATTGGGTTGCGCCCGTTGATTGTTGTTTCGGTGAGTCAGGAAGGGCATGTTATGAGATGTTTCAATGTGTTTTTTTTTTCTTATGGTCTTTCTTCCCGGCGCTCTTCATGGTTTCTTGATTATGGTGGCGCTAACGAATGACCGAATTTATGAGGAGGCATTCTTTGAATGATGAAAGAGAGATGGTGCGACAGAGGTATGATCGGGGTGCCGAGGTGAAATGGGACAGGGCAAGGTCGGCAATTAAATAATGAAATTGACAGCAATTTGTTTTATCGCTTATAAGGCTACGTAGGCTCTGACGGTGGTGATGATGATGACGGCGACGACATCAAGAGAGACGGTCAAGTAATCAATGGGACAGCATGTGGTGATGATTCTATTTTTGTCTCTGTGGTTTGAAATTGTTGTTTTTTTTTTGTTTTTAAGAGGCTTTCATAGGAATTCACTGTAGGGCGGTAGAGGGTAGATAGTGACGACAGTTGGTTCGAAGCCAGCAGGTGAGATGAGAATGGATTGCAGTGATGTAGGCGTGTTGCAGTTGAGTGTGCTTATTTGAAGATAGTTTTCTGGGAATAGAGGGATAACATAGGTAAACGTTGACAGATGCAGATGGTTATCATTTATTGGCTAATGCCGATAGCATTTGATTTTTCAAGGTTCTTGATGGCCCAAATGTACATATTTATAGGCGAATTTGAATGCCAATTGCAGATGCTTAGATTGAGATCTTATTGGGAACTGCGATGGAATTTTGTGGGTATGTAGAGACATCGCTTCAGAGTTAGCAGATGTTTGATAGGAATAATATGGATGGGGCTCTAATCTCCATCTTTTTTAAAAAAGTGAAGCGATACCCTTACTTGAGCTCAATTTCCAAGGAAGATCGTAACACAGTAGCCAGAGGTGAAAAAGGTTAGGTTAGCCAAGAGATGGTGTGGATCTGATCTTTTGATGCGCCCTAGTGAGTTCGGAATTCATGCAATGTTGAAGTGTTTTAAAGAAGCGGGTTCCATATCAACATACTCGGAGAACACGTATACGCCAAAACTATGTTCGAAACCAACCCATAAGCTGTACAAATTGAAAGAGTTGTGCTCTGAGATAAACAAAAATTTCTGTTAGAGAAGTTGATTGGTCTCCACTATGCGGTTCGACACCTATAGTTTCCTTTCTGTGTAGTTATTTGAAGAGTGAGGTCTATGCCAATAACCCAGCGAAATTTAGGATCACAGACATAACATTTAAACTTAATTTGCGGCCACTGGCGAATTTATTCTTTAACCCTTAAATGCATGATTTTTTATTTTTTTGGTTTCACTCTATTTCACAATTGTTGGCTATAGATCAACGAAATCAAAGAAACTACTGACAACGGGTCCATCATCCATTTTTTTTACTTTGATTTGGTTAAGGAAATATTGTTCTATCGTATAATAAATACGGATTGTTGTTCTTCTTCTTCTTCTTTTCCTTTTTCCGGCGTTGTTATGGTCAGAAGTGTAGGACCATAACCTTCCCACTTAACTGCATTCCTACTGGTCCGCTTGTGGGGTCCGCCGGTTTGACCTCAGAAAGTAGCGGCAGGCTTCCCGGTTTGGGATTACTTCATCGCTGAGGCCAATCAAATGCTGGTGTTTTTGCATTTGTTTGCATCAATTGTTTTTCGGCCTGCCGTTTTTTTTTTTTTGTGACACGGGCATGCTCCAGATTTTTTTGTTTGATCTTACTCTTACAACACCGGTGATCTCCAGTCGTGTCAGCCCACTGATTTGCATGTATACTTGTGGGGCAGTTTAATGGTGGTATATGTGTCCCTAGGCTCACCTTGGTGTTTTCAAAATTGCCTAGATGTGATTTTTGTTTACCTTTGTTTTAGTCGCCTTGTTGTTAATCAAAACAAAAACACTTTTAGAGCTAATAAAAAGTATTGTATCATTTTTGATACAAGATGCATTTGAGGGTTAAAAAACCTTCACATTCGAATGATCACCTGCAACAGAAGCCATTATGATCATTATAGTCCGAGCTTCATTAAGCAACAAAAATTAATATTGATTTCAAACAAAATTTGTCTTAAATTTAATGAAGACTTCTACATTAATTTTCGGCCCATATGTATATATACATATAGGGTCACTACTGTTAAATCATCAACAACTGCGATCATGATCCAACCAAAATCTATGACACAGAGTTTCTCTTGAAAGCAATTATTTAACTTCGCTTAATTGATCACCCCTTAAGGAGCTCATCATCCAATTCAACAAAATCACTCAGTAAAGAAATAGATCAGAAGGGTTAAGGAGGAATGGGGAACGTAAGGACAGACGTCTAAGTACGTTGCATCAATTGGAATCATCGTCGAAACCCTTCGACTTTCAACCGGCATTGTCGAGTTTTTTTCACTCATGAGGATTCAAAACGCTCCTACCGGAAAAATTTAATTTAAGTGTTAACGTCATATCTCTAAATGCCTATTATCAAACGTATCAGTAGTTTGACAATTAGATTAAAATAATTGACGGAATTACAAAATTCCTTTTACTTTTTGAACATACTCTAAAATTAGGCATTTAAAGCAAACCCAAATGCCTGTCTTGTTTCCACGTCTTGCTTTATTTTCATTTTTAATATACAGAAGTTCTTCAACGTTGTATGGTTTGAGGTGGCACCTTAATCTGCCTTGCTCTCCTTGAACTTCAATCAATAATAAGTGGCTAAAAAATTATTTCGTATTTTTTTAGTTAGACGTCGTTAGTTATATGTAATTTAATCATCGGTACATATCAGTACTCGCTGAAAAAGGTGTGGTTATGAGCTAAGAAAGTCACCTTGACAGTTGGGTCATTAATCAAACCAGTTTCGAGTTATATGACTCAAAAATGGAAGTCTCAAAAAAAAATCGCTGAATTTGACTCTTTCTCTTTCTGCAAAATGAAAATGTCGCAGACAACTCAAAAATCTGGGAAGTCTAAATGTATGAGTACGACTGGCAGAACCATGGTTTGATTGATTCCATTGTGAAGAATCTTAAGCATCAACCCTTAAGATGCGCCGCACTCCGGAAACCTACCGTCGGAAATGTTGATAAAGTTATCGAGATGGCCGATGTAATCCAGCATGTAAGTGGTCGTCAGGACCAAAACGTCCTGAACCATTTTAAGAAAGTTGGATTATCTAACAAGCTCGATGAATCATTATGAACCGAATTTCCATCCTCAAGTCGCGCAACCAAATCAACTCGTTCCTGGAAAAGGTGATTACTGATGAAAAGTGGATTGGATTAGATTGAAGTCATATATCATGAAGTGGCCAGAGCTGACTAATATTAAAAGTATTCCATCAAAACATCACCACTCCACAGGCGTTTATAGTGCCTCGCCAGAATTTTCAATTTCAATTTTGAATTTTCGTGGGGGCAAACATCCCCATTTATTGAGCTTAGTTCAAGCTAACTTAACCTAACTTAATAACTAAAAAGAACGGGTGAGGTAGGCGCGATCCTTAGAAACCAAGATTGGTAGAAGGGAAGGCTATTGAGAAGACGGAGTTTTAGGCATGGAGTGCTGAGTTTGAAATCGAAGATTCGAATTAGCACTTGCCAGCATACGGGAAATGGGTTCATTGGAGCCGTATGAGATGCGCGGGGTGGATAGATAAAAGATACGAGGATTGCGTGTATCACGAGGGTTGGTGTTAAGAGTGTTATAAAGGGTGGCGCAGTCAATGGTACCTGTTACAAGTCTATGAATGGGGAAGATGTCAGATGTTCTTCTTCTTTCCTCCAGCATACTAATTGATTAGATGGTCTTGATAGGATTGTTCCAGGGCAGACCTCAAAGAGCGACATGTAGGAACCGACGTTGGATGCTTTCGATTCTAGATATGTAGGCTTGTTGATAAGGGCACCAAACTTAAGCCGTGTATTCAAGAAGGGGGCGAACAAAGGTAATATAGGGGGATCGGGTCACGTAGGAATAGGAGAACTCGGCTTCGTGAAGCCGAGTGCGGAACTGGCTTTAAGAATTATATCGTCGATATGTGCGCGAAAATTGAGCTCTTGGTCACATAGTATGTCAAGATCGCGGAAGAAGCTCCGGGAGTTAGGATGGGAAGTTCTTATTCATCCATCATATAGCCCGGATATCGCACCAAGCGATTACCACTTATTTTCGCTTGCCAATGTGAAGTTACCATTAAATGAGGTTTGCGAAAAATCGCTGTCGGAGTTTTTTTGCCAATAGGAGGTAAAGGTTCTCTGAGAGGGAAATTATGAAACTGCCATTGGGATGGGAACAAATATGGTAATCTAACAAAATAGTTCATACGTTCATAAAAAAAGCGACTTTTTGAATTTCGCGAGCTTAATAGATTCGATTTTTTATTTTTGTTCTTTTTATGTTGGCACATATTTCCCTAACATACCTATATTGAAATTATCAGCCGTTTTGTAAATTTTTTTCATTTGCTGTTATTGAAAAAAAATGTTTTCTTTTGACCAAAAGAACGGTCGCATGGCCATCGCTGAGGGGCTGTTGAATGACTTGTGAATGACGGTCCAGATTTGTTGAAAAGGGTGATCACTGGTGGCAAAACATTGGTATAGGTTATGACGTCGAAACCAAAGCCCTATCATCCCAATAGAAGCGACCAGAAGAGCCAAGACCGAAAAAATCACACAATTTCTCACTGCTTTATTCGTTTCCAATGGCAAGGTTCATCATGATTTCTTATCCAAAAGTCGTACGTTACCTAGCAGTTATGCGCCGTTCGCATGAAGCAATATGAATAAAATGACCGGATTTGTGGGAAAAAATTCATAGGTGTTGCGCCATCATAATGCATTTGCTCATTCATCCTTGTTTATGCGTAATTTTTTGGCCAAAATCTACCGTATTGACTGGATTTGGTCTCCTGCGAGAAGGAGTTTTGTCTTCCCAAAACTGAAAAAACGGAAACTATCCACGATTGAAGAAATAAAGGCATCGCTGGAAGTGGACAAGGCTATTCCAAAACGCGCTTTTCCGAAGTAGTTCTAAGAATGAAAAAAAGTGCTGGCGCAAATGTGTTTTATCTATAGGAGATTACTATCGAGGGGGCAAAATAAACATTGATGAATCAATAAATATTTTCCGAGTAAAATTAAAAAAGTCACCTTATTTTTTGAACAACCTCGTAGTTTTTCTTAGTCTGGAAATTATGACTGTGCCTAAATTACAATATATTTGAAATAAACATTAAAATACGAAATTGCTTTGAACCATACTATTATTTGACGTATGAAATTCGTAGTAAAACTTTTAGTTAAAAAAAAAGCAACACAGCAAGCGACAATGTATGAATTTTAGCTCATGGATTGGCACGAACTGCCATTACAGCTTCGAACTTCGATAATCATTTAAATTAGCCTTTAAATCCTCAGGACTGTCTATCTACCATTCGCCTCCTATCAACACCAACTTCCAATGGCATTTTCTGAGGAGAATTACTCTCTCGACTCCACTAGCTAGCATACCGGTTATATTAACAAGTGTGGATGCTACCCGCTGCACAACAACAACACCGACGAGGAGAACGCATAAATAAATAAATCGAAAAGAGGGGAAAAAAAGTCTGAACGACAAAATTAATAAATAAATATAATCAAGGGAAAGCGTGTTTTGCATTTTTTTATGTATTTATTCATGATCAGCGTTCCTGCATTCACGTCGACGACGGTATTTTGGTGTCTTCTTGGCCACATGCCTTCTACGGTAGATAATAAAACGATTCTTAGTGATGGCGAGATATCAATTGTGAGATACGAGTTATGTTGTTTATGGTCGCAGAGTAATAAGGTCATCACGTATGCCCGCCAGTCGACGTCTAGCGGGAATCGTGTCTTCCCAATTGAAGAGGGAATATGTTGTCCAAGCGCAGAACTGACTTCGGCTCGACCAGTCCACAATCGAATCCAATTGTCGTAATTAAATAATGAGGCTTGACTTGGCGGTGTCACCAAATCGGGTGTCAAACGAGTAGGCGCGTGATCGGCGAAGAGTGTTGTCGGACAGGTGTAACACGAGAAGCTCATGAATAACTCATGAGGCATTAACCCATAGATCTTTAGCTTCCAAAATATTTTCATCCAAAATCGACGAATAGGGCATGTTGCAAGTCATACCGATCGCGCCATATTCACTATATCTGTTTACGTTGGAGATACTTTGGATTTTCCTCTTTTTATAGTCGTCGTGGCGGCATACGGCCTACCACAAGCTTGTGGAGGAAAACCTCTGCAACTTGTTGCATACATACTACGTATTCACTTGTTTTTGCCTTTTTGCATTGCTCGCGCGCTCATTGTGTACCCAAGGAGACATTCTGGTATCTTACCCGTTCTTCGTAGTCGAGCGTTTGTTGGTGGATAGTGATGGAGCCTACTCAATGGTGGAACTTTTTTTTTTCTGATCTTTTCCGAGATGTTGTCGCGCGAAACACCTGTTCGGAAATAATTTATCGCATTTGGCATTCTTTTTTTTGCCTCTCTTTCGTGTCGCACTCTCTGTCTTTTTAGTTTGTGTGCAATGAACGTTGGGTGAGTTCTAGGTTTGCTTACCTTCAATCCGAGGGCAGGGGCTTTAAATCTCCTCCAATCACTTAGAATGTTTAAAGAGAATAAATAGAGAGAGAGAGAGAGAGAGAGAGAGGAAAAAATGTAAATATCTAGTAAAATGTAACACGCGACGAAGAATGTGATCGTTGAACGTCGATCACACAGAGAATCAAGCACGAGGAGTACGAGTGCAGCAGAACACGCAGATGAAAGTGGGAAATCAAAAAGAGAGAGAGAGAGATAGAGAGGGGAAAACCAGTCCATATAGGTTAGCTAATGCACAGCATCAGGTTTGTCGCCTGAAGGGAATTCATCGGGTGTTCAATTAAACATCAACGGTCTGCAGAGATCTCTGTGGCTGGAATGGACGCCAGATGGGAATGCAGCACAATAGAATTAGACGAAGACGTGAACGTGAAGATGTGAAGACGTGGACGTTAATGCAACCGCGCTTCGGATTCGAGTTCAATTGGATTTTATGAAATGCGAAAGGTAGCTCTTTGTATCCAATCGTAGATTGCGATTCCTTTTGCCAACTGACAGCGGAAAGGTGATGTGATGGTATTTCGTTCCACATTCCAAGCATTATAGCCCTGATCTGCCAAATGTGGTTTTTCATAAAAAAACAAAAAAATCTATACAACTCGGCAGATGATCGTGCGCATAGGTATGGTGATTCCCTCATAACTTGTCGGCCCATCATCCGCCTGGTACTCATATGCTAATCTATCCCCGACTATCATCGGCCAACATCGATCTACAAATCTAAGCACTAATCGATTTGCATAATTCTAAGAAAGAAAAGTCGCAGTATCAATGGACCTTAAAAACCGCTGCGACATCATATATTCCGAAAAAAAAAATCATAATCATTGTCCGATTCAATAGCAAGTCGTTGGGCGCCGAACGGGCATCTAAGGTCGAGTTAAACTGGTGTCTGATATTACCATGGCGTTCTATGTGGCATATGTTTCTGTTGTCACAAAAGTAACACTTTGTCAAAGGCCAACTGACAAAAGGTCGTAAATCAAAAATGTACGTCCGTTAGGAATTCCACAGATACTATTACAAGAGGTAGTTGAAAAAAAAAAAAAAAAAGCGTCGAAAACTCATACTGCAAAAAACTCTTGCTACTCTTTCTGTTTCTATTATCTGTTAGTATCTCTCTAAATGTATTTTTTCGAAAGTTGTTCGGGTTCTTGTAGTCTTTATCGAGATTGGTGGAATGTGTTTTGATAGGTAAAGGAATTTCTACAACAACCTTGAAGCGTGTAAGGTATTTAAAGAATCCACAGCGAGTAATGGAGGTGTTGAGGATGTGTTATCGAAGAGTATCTATTGTCTGTTATACCCGGAAATATTTGCATAAATATTTTGTTTTCGAATGATTGGAATTTGATGTTGACTTATCAGGTGCGGCTGACCGGCGCTAGAAATGATGATGTTAAATCCTTGTTTGGATATGTGCATGAACGTCTTGATTGATTGCGTCATTTAATTATTGATTTTCGACTTATTGTTGGTTTTAAGTATGTGAGATAATTGAGTTTTATTTCGGGTGGGCTTGAATCATTCTTCCGGTGATGGAACTGTAGCAAACAGAGGTGATCGTGGGTGTCTTAAGTGGTCGTGGGTGGAGGATGATGGGAGTGACAAAGTTTGAATGAATGGATCGAGCAGTAGCGGCAGTCGAATAATTAAAGTTATATTTCTTTTTATACGACATGAAGTACATAATGGCTGTCGAATCGGAGAAAAATCAAACAAGCCGTTCAAAAAGTTAAGGGAAATTTTATAATTTCACGAGTTGATAAGCTCAATCCGTTAGCAAAGTTGTTTCAAAGAAAAATTATTGCCATACCAACCAGTTGTTTGGATGTCAACTGTCAAAGAGATCGGAGAAGCTTTTCCACGACGAATGGTCATCCGCTCAGGATCAGAGAAATTGCTGAACGAAACACTTCATTGCTTTGGCAGCTTGATATGCACCTATTTAGAGTATATTGGTTTTTCTTAAATATTTTGTAAAAAAATATCACTGTAATAATGCCCCATCCTTCATACTTACTCATTATTCCGACATTTTTAATCCCAATACAGTGCTTGAAAGGATCATCCAACAAGAGGTGTCACTTTAATTTTCGCACCATCTTGGACTGTCGAAATTCTGCATTCACTACGATGGCTTTTAATAAGTACAAATTAAATGGTTGTTGAAATTGTTAAAATTTACTAAATCATCCGTACAATTTTTTACTAAATTTGGTCATTATCAAGTGCATCCCCGCACAGCCATCAAATAAATTTGATAGTCTCGGAAAGGTTAGTGATTTGCAGACTCCATGTCTTGTGAATCCGGCAAGGACAGTTGAAAATATAGCCGCCGCGGCTGAGAGGATGTGGGTGGATTTTTGCCGATAATAGGTGCCTTATGCTCTTATCATGATGTGATTTCTCGAAATGCGGAGTTAAAATTGATCATCGAAATCGATCGATCCAACAGGATTCGACTTTTTCCACGTTAAAGGCAAATTATCTGAGATATAGTGTCCCTGAATTGCACAATTATGCGAAATTGTGATAAAAACTTTCGTCAAAAGAATGACTATTTGTAGACAGAGCCGAGAAAGATATTCCTCAGGTGTTAAATTCTGTTACCAACCCCAGATGTAGTACTGTAGACCAAACTAAAAATGCTAAAACTCTTCATAAAAATTCTTCTTTTTTATTATTTTTAATGATGACACCTGTTGTTGGATGAACCTAAGTATGGTGTTTTTCATAAAATGTGTCTTACTTTTTGTATAGAGAATAGAGAGAAACTTTTATTACGGATATTTAATACCGCTATGATTTAAAAATTATATTTTTATTTAGGCTGTGTTTATGGGTCTTGATTAACGAAGTCCAATTTTATATGATCATAAGTTAGTCTGGATCTCACCAATGGTTTGAATGATGTTTGAGGCCATAAGCCAGCGACTTAACGAAGCTTCAGAGAAAATGTCTATGGATGATCAATCGCACGCTCTTGGTGACCATCCCTCATAACTTCCTCTAGAAACAATGCTTTTTGAGAACTTTTTTGCAACAACTCCAATGTAAAGCTCAATGTACAGAACTCTACGTCGTCTTGTTAGAGTTAGATTCAGAGAAAGCCATTGAAAGTGACCGTCTGATCTTATGTATGACCCAATGACTTCTCGTGCCCCATTTCCACACCAAATGGAGACTCTTGTTCCCAAAATCTACTGATTTTACTTTTCCGCGATGCTATTCAGACAAAAAAATGTTTCATCAGTTGATAATGATGATTTTTTCACCAAATTAAACCATTTCCAGCTGTTCCAGAGCTAAATCAATGAACGTACAAAGACCTTCGTGATATTGGGGCTTCAGTTCTTCTGCCAATTTGATCTTATGCATGTCTAAGTCTTATCGCAAAATTCGCCAAACTATGGCCGCAGAAAGCCTACTCTTCAGCTCCTGTCTTCAATTGAACTTTCATCAACAGCAGCAATATTTTCGCGTGATTGTGTCTTTCGGCTTCGTTTCCCCGAATTTAGCCAGAATTCGATGATTTGCCCTCTGGGTTGGATCACCATTTAGGCCGTAAAAACTAGTTCACAAGAAGTTTAGAAAACACAAATTTTAATAATAAATATGAACAATGTTGACGCGTTGTAGAATGGTATAGTGCTTCATGGCATTGCCAGTTGGAACGTCAAAAATTGTCAAAATTGTATTAATATTTGATTTTTCAAGCGTTTGGTTTCTAATTGTCAAAAAAAAAACAAGACAGTTACAAATGTGTATACAATTTTCATTCAGATTAATATATAAATATTTGCCATTTAATTTTTATGGATAGTTTTATCTAAATGTTGATCCTGATTATGTTCTAAGTGGTCCAATCGGAAAGTTCAATTTTAGGTCACTTTTTCGAATATATTTGCTACTACCTACCTAATAACACGTGAAATTTTGTTTGTCCAAGTTTTAATTATAGTTGACTTGTCGGCATAGACGAGGATTAGACGCATTCCTACACAAAATAGGCTCCAGGCTAGAGGCTGACCTATTCACCATTCCAAAACAAGAGATAAATTGCTCACCGAATTCTAAGGCTTACTCAAAAAAAATTCGAAGCTGTCGCAAGTCGTTCGGCTAGAGCGTTCACACGAGCTGTATTTTGCAAGGTTTTGGACCAAGATTCTTTTGTAAAATTTTCCACGTACGCGAGTAACACGATCCCAATTGCTGAAAATGATAATAAATGGACAAATTACGGTCTACTTAAAATTGGCGGAGAGAGCAACCTTTTCCAAGGTACGCACTACCTATTCTGGTAGGTGGCTTGATGGGCTATAGCTTGAAATTGGTGCGAAACTTGATCACTATTGCCTATGAATTGTTTGCTCAGCAGAACGGTTATGTCGATCGTAAAGTGGTCGAAGTGCGAGGAAAAAATAAATTCTCAGAGCACGAATTTTGATATTAAAATTCAATAATTTACAAGCATTGTCCGAATGTGAGTCTTTTCACAATAAAATGGCAATTTTAGCAAAGTGTTCTCGTTATTAAGTATGTCAAGAATCACACGTAGAATTTCAAAAATATAAAACTGAAAAACCAAGTAGCAAAAAAATCAACCTAAATATAATAAATTCATAAAATAATAGAATTTTATTAAAAATCCCAAAATTCTCGTAATTAAAAAAAAAAAATAATTTTACTGAACCCATCATTTGGCGGTAATTATTGGCGAAATATTGACCAAAATACCAAAAAAGGTCGCCGCAGCACTATCTTTAGTGGCTTTTTTGTCCTATTTTGAAGGAATATGCAAACGTCATGAAACTATGCCACATAGTCAATTGCGTCGATTCCAGTTCAGTCGAATTTATTGTTTAGAATATAATATAGATTAAGGCCCATCAGTGTGAATCAACACCGATCACTTAACATAATGAGTGGACGGCAACGTTTATTTCTCTCTAGGATCGAATGGGATTAATCGGTATAAAAACGCGAAAAACAGCAAAACATGCCAGATTAGCGGAACTTAGTGATGCAAATCCGATTCTGCGTAAAACTGCGTATGTGAAATCTGTTAAATAACATAATTTCCATCGGTTGAAAAATCACCTCCAGTTGTTGTTTAACGAACTAGATTTAATCTTAATGCTCAACGGCATCTGACTGTATCGAGTTATGATGAATTTTGAAAATCTTGGTATCGCCCTCTCTAATGTATGTAAATTTGGTCATAAATTGCTGGTCTCCAATCGCTGTAGTGAAGCCCTTAACTCATACCTGTTTATCTCTTAAAGCTACCGTCTCATACATGTTTCTTTTTTTTAATTTTTTCTTCTCTTTTAAACAGGAAACCTCCAATCTTGCTCGAACGAAGGTGAAGAAGTCAAAATCCAGGGAATACAGAATTCCAATTGCTTCAAATGTGCCTGCCAGGTGAGTTGAATTAATCAATTTCGAATCCAATTTCACATTCCAATTCAATGCTACGCAACTCGTTGCCATTCAATCTCATAGAATCGTGCTAATGCCGATAAATACATTGATGCGAGCAGAATAGGATAGAAGATTAGGCACTCGCACAGGATGGGTTTGAATCCATTGCTGTATCCGTCTACGGTCGGTGAGAATTTAAATCCATTTAGCGAGTGTTTGCCTGAGTGTGGATCGCCGTCAAGTTCAAGTTTATTGCAGTTGTGGTGATGAATTAATTATTCGTTAGTTTCTTCTTATTGTCTTTCTATCTCATATCGGTCTGTCGGTCGTTCTCTTCTGGTTGTCACATTTCTGCGGAATACCAAAAGTTGTATAACTGCCATTAAACAGCCACTCACACGCAATTTTTTTTTACATTTTTTTCGATATATCGATGAGTGGAAAGATATAAAATTGTTTTCCTTTTCCGGATTGCCGTTTGTGTCTTCTTTAACAATAGTCGTAGATCGAATTCAGCATTTTAAAACTGATTTTATTAACAGCATGTAAATTTAAATTAAATGAATTTCACGACCGCCCCCAAGACATTGTCAGATGCGGAAATCTATTCAAGGCTAAGGTCGACGTCGAATAGCTTGTTCAGTATCAACGTTTATCACGTCATCATCTACATCACCATAGCACAATGGTGCACCATTGGAATTTAGACGCCAATTAGTGTTTTCAACGATAGATTAAACAATTAACTATAATTTGCACAATTTGTTCGAATTTTTATTCGTACTATGTGGCGGATAGAATATTATTTATTATTATAGCGCGGCACGGTAGCCGATCTCTCCCGTGTAAAAGCCACAAATGAAAATCGAATTTCAAGTGTATTTCACCGTCGCAATCCTCGCGTCTGTTGTTCACTTTCCGCCGACATTGACTAGTTTGCTGGTTTGCCAATCACATCTGATATCTTTCAGTGAAATTACATGGCGCAAAACCGCAGAGCGGTAAAAACGCAATAAACAAAAGATACAAATGACTGCCACTTGTACGAGTAAGCATAGTGAGAGTTTCGTCTACCGCGATGTCAACGTATGTCGATACCATTCATCGGCCATTGTCTATTACCCACTGGCACAGATTAAGTGCAAGAGGGAACACAGGCATGCTGCTACGTTGAACGCGAAAAGGTCAGTGCAATTTCATAATTCTAGAGAACGAGCCATGAACGGATTGGCGGATTGTAGAATAAGACGTGCTCGGAGTGACGGACGCTGTATGACGGACGCCGTACACTATATTGATGGCAAGTGATATGCGGTAATTGCGATCGCTTGCATTGAATTAGTTGAGAATCTGAGCTAGAATCCGAATCAGAATCTGAATCAGGCTGTTGCTGCGGCTGAATGCATGTGCATGGAACGGTGTGGCGGTGAGTGGCGCCAGGGCTAACATATTGGCGCCGAGTTTTATGCATGTAGCTTGCTTTAACCGCAAGTGATTAGATTTTCTAAGGTTTTTTGTTTTACACTTTTTTCTTCTTTTTTTTCAACCGCCAATGCTATGATGATTAAGAGGGGAAATGTCAGTCAGTCGGTTGTGGGGAGTGACGGTTAAGTGCGTAAAGTACTCGTGGAAATAAACGCGAAAACACAAAAACAGTCAGCTGACGTCTGAGACTAGCGTCAAGCGACAGACGGATAGTTCTGGTCTTTGCGATTGCTGTCTAATCAAATTGTAATCAGAAATCATATTCTGGCGCCTTGTAATCGATTACAGATTTCAAGGAATAATATAGTCGAAGGTTTCGCAGTTGCTTGAGGGCAATGTGGTGAAATCCGGTATGCATCACTTGAATGGAAGGGGCTACAAATCAACCTAAAAAGAACATTCGCGGAATTATTGCATCATCCAAATTATCATAGCAAGCTACCCTAGAACAAAGACTTGTCCGGTCCAAATTCTATCCTTGACACTAACAAACCTTGACATTCGACTAGAACTCTGCCATTCAACGGGCAAAGAACAAGATTTCACTTCAATGAAATTATGCAAATCCGAGTTGAACTAAATCTACTGCGGGATAATCTCATTCCAATTTGTCCTCCCCGAAATACGGTCACAAGTTACACCTATCAGTGCAACATCTCTAAGGACACCCATTTGTAGCGTATCTACGTCCCATTACCGTTATTCAGTAGATTGTTTGCCAACAGAAAAATCACATCTTTAAACAATCCCTGCCATCGTATACGACGACGATAAAGCATGACGTCGTGCAAGACTTCGTACCCAGCCATCGCGAGGCGAATTGAATTGACGCCCAATTGGCATTGGGCCAGGTCATATTCCAGATATCGTGGGCTGGGAATCTAGAATAGGAATACCCCGACCACCCTCCCATTGACTGTGCCATGCGGACTGGACCAGCGAGGATGCAGTATATAAAATGTCCTTCCTTTTAAGTGTTGGAATTTAACTGTTTTTTTTTTTTTTATTGCACACGAACTACGAGTACATACAATAGCACTTAACCTCAAAATGGGAATTTTCGTTCTTAATGGATACACTGGTCATCGAACGAAGTGGGATGGTTAGGGTTAAGAAACTTTTACATCCTATACACTGAAATAGTTTCCTTAAAGGAAAAGCATAAAGTTGATAAGGAGAAATGGTGATGGGAATGCGAAGAACAGGATCATCGCGAAGGACATGCTCCAATGGATAGATGTACATAGATATGAATATGGGTAGCGATATAAAGGAATTACAGTATCCTGCAGTCGTAAATCTTTACTTCTTGTCCGGCGTGTGCAACCAGAACCATTCATCCTGTTTGGCTTTCGAATTTGTTCAAATGGAAAGTTTTCTATCCACGAAGGACATCGTACTAGGACGAGCAAACGGAACTGCTGCAGTTTGGTGAAGTATAACCTACTTTCTTACGATGATATACTATCTCTGTGTATTGGTGTTATTTGGAACGAAACTTTTTATTGCGGCGATAGTGAAAAAGATATCCTTCTTTCGTCGCACAATGGACGGTTCGATCCCGTCTTCCAACTGTGCGGGAAAATATTGTATCGCACGGTAAAAGCTAAACAAATTAATTTATCTGTTATTATGCATCCAGGAGAAGCTGCAGTTTCTGGCGTTGTGTAAGCGAAATATTCCAACTCCCACTGCGTTCGATGGTGTTTATTTATTTTGGCAGGAAGAGAGAAATCTCGTGAATTATGTGGAAAGTGTTTTCGTTTTAATAAACTCCGTACCGCGAGCGATAACAATCGAAGGGTGCGGTGTTATATCGGGTTACACTAGACGTGACTACGACCGAGTCGATGAACTTGATTTCTTGTAAAATAATAAACAAATTAAGAAATCGCGCAAAGGGGAGCTGAATGAATGAGGGATGAGGACGACGTATTGGCACACGAATGTGTTGCTGGTTTTCACATTTTTTTACGGTCTTGGGAAATTCTGCGGAACGAGTAATTGGAGACGGCAATTAATTTATGCAGCAAGTAGGTGCGAACACATGTTTACATTTCTAGGCGAATTGTCGGTCAGTGAACTTCAGTGTCGGTTCGGACAATTTTTTTTTTCATGTAACTATATGGTTGGCAAGTCGCCAGCTGTACTTATGAGTATGTGTAACGTCTTCCTTCTTGATCATAGATATGGTAACCTTTATATCTTAATATTCTCCACTTTGTCCAGCAGTTAGGGCATATCAATGACTCTCTTCCTTTTTATAAAATCGCGGTCGAATCGGTGAACCCGGTTTTTGAGTGAGGAGAGCTCATTCATTTTATTAATATAAATCACTCTTTTTTCTTGTCTATTCTGTTCATGAAATTTAGCAGGCACATAGTCATGAAATGGTATTCGAGCTACGTTCAAAAACTCTCGGGAATTTTCTACTTTTCCAGGTTGTATTGGTCCGAATTGGCGATTCTAACTCTTTCGTTAATAGTCATTATCTCCACAATTGTGGGTGCTAGTTGTAAACGAAATACTCCTATTCCTGGAGGACAGCCTGTATGCAGACGATATTGCACTAGCAATAAGTGGGAAACATCTCCCAACAACCAGGGATTTGATCGAAACAGGCCTAGGCAAATTGGCCCATTGGCAGTTCTCTACCCAAACTGCGGGCTTGGAATTAATCCCTCCAAAACGGATCTAGTATTATTCACAAGAAAACGGGAGATTCCTCAAATCACTCCACCAAAACTCAATCGGACTTACCTAAGATTCGTGATACTCGACAGGAAGCTCAACTGGAAATTGAATGCGGAAGAACGCATAAAGAAAGCAACAACTGAGCCATATACCTGTAAAAAAGACTTGGGTACCAAATGGGGTATCAAAGCCCATATTATCTACTGGCTGTATACCGCTGTTGTAAGACCTATACTAATGTACGGATGCCTTATTTGGTGGTAGGTACTGTGCAGGTCTAATTATTGCAAACTCCTAAGCAGAGATCAAAGTATGGCGATAGCAGGGGCACTGCGAACAACCTTCACTGCAGCCCTCGAAACGATGCTTCACCTACTTCCCTTCGATCTCTTTAGCAAGGAAAAGGCAAAGAAATCGGCACTGCGACTTAAGAAATCCGCTCACTGGAAGTTCTCCGAAATAGGGCACGCTGGTACCTTACGTCAAAGCAATGATATATCTAAGTGAAGTCACGGACTACTTAATTCCGACCCTTGACTTCAAGATTCTCTACAAAACAACAATTCCCAACCGATGACAATGGGAGGGGAATGAATTTCCAAAAAAAGGCACTGCACTGGAAATATACACAGACGGGCCTAGGAAAGGCAATGGTGTGGGTGCCGGTGTCTATGCAACAACCCTAAAAATCAACCAATCCCTTAGACTACCGAACCACTGCAGCATATTCCAAGCTGAATTAACGGCAATTCATGAAGCCACCGACAGGTCGTCTGTGAGATCAATGACCAACAGAGACATCGTCATCTACACAGATAGCCAAGCTGCAATAAAAGCTCTCGAATCACCAATAATAAGATCAAAATTGGTCAGGCACTGCCGCACGTCTCTAAATGACATATCGAGCAGATGCACTGTAACGTTGTGCTGGGTACCTGGACATATTGATATACAAGGTAATTGAGAAGCAGACTAGCCATAATAGGCACCACACTGGAGCTCTCGACTGTTAAAGGGAAAATCCACCCACCAATGGAAACGCAAAAATATAAAACTTCCAAAAATGCACTGCAAAATGCAAATGAGAGATGTCGGGACCTTGAAACGTGCAACTATGCGAGACAAACCTGGTCCAGGTACTCTCAACGTAAAACCACAAGCCTGCTAAAAATATGCATAATAGGAGTCCTTACAGGACATTGCGCTTTCGGAAAACATGCCGCAAGATTAGGACTGTCATGATGACGAAGAGGAAGAATCTCCATCCCATCTCCTATGTAATTGCCCGGCCCTAGCCGCCTCAAGAAGACAATTTTTGGGAGTTTCTTCACTGAACTAACGGATCTATCCGATACGGAGATCTACAAAATATCAAATTTGATTCAGCACTCAAAATGGTGCCGACTCAAGCGGTAGCACAATGGACCGTTCTTGGTCTATTGGTCTTTACTGAGGGAAACCACCTAACCTAACCTAACCTAATAGTCATGTCTGAAAAATGTCTATACATTGCTTGACAAACTATATTTTCGATGCCGTCAACCTCGTATGTATCAACGACAGTCTTCAAGTTCTCGCCACTTAAGACAATAGCTTACGATAGTCTTGGCAAATCCAAGCGCATTCAAAACAGTTTGAGTGAAAAATTTCGCAAATGCCGGTTGTCAAAAATATCAACAATTCTCATGTGAACTACAGTGAAATTCATTTATCTTTTGGCGGATATCATACCATTTGACTGATTTGACAAAACCAGTTCGCGTCAACCGTTGCAATGATATTCTGAATAAAATTATGTGGATCTTCTGCTTGGAAATTGTCTAGTTAAGTCGAGAACCATGGTATCCTTGGAGCCTAAATTTGTCTATGTGATAAGCTTTGTTCAGGGCAGGACACCAAACTAACAAGCCATAGGTGTGGATAGGGCGGATAACCGTTATGTATATCAAGAGAGTCAACCTAGGCTGAAGTCTTTAACTTTTTTTGCTTCAGACGTACAATAGTCCACTAGTCATTCCAATCCAAATTTTTATGTTGGACTTCCAGCTAAGCTTCGAATCTAGGATGACGCTAAAGCATCTAGCACTTAGTCTACCTTGGTCCTGGTTTTTTGAAGGTCTTTGCTTAAGCTACAGTCGATGGTCCAACCGTGGCAAAACTTATTGGCAATTTTCCCTCGTACTAATGACTTTCCAATTCTTTTCGTACTTAATTGAACATTACAACTCTCTTTATCAATGATATTCAATGGATACGTAAACCTTATAAGCTTACCTTATATAACCTTATATATTGCCGAACACTCCTTCTGACCTCATACTGTCGAGCCCCATGTTATTGAAATGATATCAATTCAACTTAATGATGAATAAAGTCCTGGCCCCGATGACCATCCTGCTTTATTTTTAAGAAAATATTCCCCCACCCTATCCCTTCCTTTCTAAGAGATCATCAGCTTATCCCTTTCTGCAGGAAAATGTTGCCATTGTGAAACTCTCACATATACGCAAACTACTCAAAAGTATTTTGTATGAAAACACAGCAGCTGAATATGATTTTCTTAACCATAAACTTGGTCGAATTTACCCTCTCAACCCTAAAAAATGGCAAGAAAGCTTATGCTACTTCAACCGGTTTCAGTAATATCTTCTTACCCGGAAAATCGTTACTGCAGTGTTCTTACATCTACCTTTTCTAGCCCTTTCTTAGCTCCCTACGGCGTCCCTTAAGGGAGCCACATAGGTCCAGTTCTTTTTACCATCAACGATATCGGAAGTTAAGTTTCCTATATATCATTGTACGTCATCAAGTTCTTCAAGACTATTTTCCCAGGACATGATTGCTCCCTAGTTCAATCGGATTTTAGCAGATTTGCTGTCTAAAAGCAGTTTAGCATATGGAAGTGCCAATTAATTATTTTTTCACGCATCCTCACCGTGTCTACGACCTAATCATGTTATGTGACCAGGAACTCAATTTCTGTACAGCTGTTGGTTATAAAATTGTTGTCATGAAACCACGGTCTAGGAAATTCTCCAATCTCTGTATAACTCGATCCCTCCACATAACTTTGACCACCCCCTTGTTGAATACGCCTCTCAATTATGGTTATCCTTCTAATATAATCCCATTTTCAAAATCAACTCCATTTAGAGATATGCAACATCATTTTCCCCGTTTTGCATTTCGGAATCTGTCCTGAAACAATCCTTTGCCCCTACCCCCCTCTCAAGAGAGATATCCGACTTCCTCTTCATTCATCTACTTCGGTACACTCGGATACCACTGACTGCACGACCCCCTAAAAATCTTTTCTTTTTAACACTAAGTCTTCTAGTATACAAAAGCCTCTCCTCCTCCATACACCTGCTCCTTGTACCACCTATAACTCCAATGAACCTACATCTCTTAAATAAAATTAAATTAAAAATGATTGAAAAAGGGAACAACCATGATACTGCATAATCACGTCTTCCGAATACTCAAAAACTTTTCTTCCTTTGTTTTCCGACTTGACTAGAATTCGCTTAATAGCTATGAGCCATAAAAGAGGTGAGATGATACCGGCGAACTACACTACTCTTTGTTATGTCCATGAAGGTTAATGTATGTATATTGCCTAAAATGGAAAAATTTCCCTATTTCAAAAGGCTATTAATTTCTAGGATCCCGCGAAAGTGCAGGTCGAGTACGCGCTAGGGCGCCTTACATAAAAAGGATGATATCACCTCACGAATGTTAAGGAAACGCTTTCAAGCATACGCTATTCGATGTTCCAAACAAATTTTTTTTAAGAGAAAATTTTCAAAGATCCGTGAAAGTATTTCTTTACTGTGTTCCTGTTTTCTCTTATTTTCATTGAATAAAGAGTTTCACGGTCACTCGTTTTGCTTCTAAGGTCATTGAAAAAACTTTTCCAATTGAAGAAGTTTTCGACATATAGCCTCCCAGCCATGACAATATCGTTCCGAATTTATACCAGGATGTTTGAACTAAGAAGCCATATGTAATGGTTTCTATTTTAGTAATAGAACTGTAAAATATAATAAAATACATAAAAAACTACAGCAGTGGGCATCATATTGATTTTATGCGATAGAAAATTATATGCCATTAGTGTCTAAATTTAGGAATATAGGTTCACTAAAGACTTGAATAAAAAGCAATATTTAAGAGCGGTTCTCGAAAAGCTGCTACGTTTCCAGTTGTCCTTCGTTTAGCAACGTAATCTAGAAGAAAATAATCTTAAACTCAATCTCAACCGAAAAAAAAAAAAACGGATCCGTTGGTAAAACATACAATGCCTATTATGGCGAGATGGCTTTAATTTTGAACGAGCTCTAAATTGTAAGATCGTAAATAAAGATGGTTCCGGAAATTATTTTATAAAGTGAATGATCACAAATGCTTTCCATGATGACGAATCAACAACAGTACATGTTACGTGTACAAGCGGAAATCTGTCGTGGCCCAATAGATGGAATACATTCTGGCCAAAAATGTCACATGTTACTATAAGTTTGAGCAAGGTGTCGCGAATGGTTTCAACGTTACAAAAGGAGCGTCCCAGATCGGAGATTCAAATTGTGTGTCATACGAGTTATAGCCGAGAGACGTCGAGCGACTTTTTTCCACGATCGAACGAAAGGGTTTTCTGTATTGTATCAAGGCTGGCGACAGAAAGTGGATCCATCACGATAAACAAAGCTTAGGGGCTCCGCGGTTATGCATCCACCGATCGAATTTCATGCAATGAATATATAGGACGTTATAAATTATGAGTTGTCGAAACCAAGAGGCTCGCTACTACACTAAATTAAGGCGTTTTAGCCAAAGATTGACAAAAAAAAACGGCTACAATACGTGCAAAGAAAAGGCAACGCGACCTTGCAGCACGTTAGGGCTCATGTATTTTCTGCTTTCCATTAACAGCTTCCCCAATCGATGATGCATGGCTTGGCTGAGCAGCCCTCCAGTCTTTCGAAATTGAATCGATTAAATCGTGTATAGCCTGAAAGACAAGCAATTTTTCCAAAGCGGGATTCACTTGATATTGATTAAGGTTATACCTGATGTAAAACGATCCACATTCTGATTAAATTGCACAATTTTCAAGCGTTGACCTAGCATTGACCTAGCGTTGAACAAGCGTTGACCTAGCATTGACTGTGGCTGGAAAAACTGTTGCCGTCCTGAAAAAGTGAATGAAAGGGCAATCAGAGGATTCGAAATAGGTCTATGAAGAAACGTAAGCTTTAACTATCACAACAGTTCTAGGTGAAACCTCATTAGCAAGGCCATTCCAAGAATCTGCGATAATCCCTTTTTGGAAGCACGAAGTAGAGTTTAGTTAGTTGTGGATAGTGTCAACTTCGAACTCAGGTTCCCTTTTGGTTCATGTTTTCCGAAGAAACAATTTTGATGAGGAGAGGAGGAAATAAAGTTCCTTTTTAAAAATGCAATAAAATGAACAAAGTTAAATTTGTTTCACGTATTATGCCTTTATTACTAAGAACGAACATTCCCATTAATTATGAAATAAAATGTCATTCAAGTGACTACTTCGGCTGGCTTCGCAATAGCGCATTCTGTCGCCCCAAGTTCCCAAGGCCTTGTTGATTGTTTCGAGCTGTAGCTCACTGATTGCTTGGATGATATTGGCCTTAAGTATAATACTTGAGTCGTTTCCGGAATGTTGGCATAACATCGGTCTTTCACGGTTCCCCACAAAAAAAAGTCAAAATGGGTCAAATCGCTGCTTCGAGGCGGCCAATTAACATCGCCAAGACGGCTGATAGCACGATTTGGAAATTTGGTGCGCGAAAGATTGATTGTGGCAAGGGCTATGTGACATGGCGCGCCATCCTGCATGAACTAGAGCTCGTCCAAATCCATGTCTTCAATTTTAGTAAAAAAAAACTCAGTTAACATGGCTCAGTTAATTTTCGAAGAAGAATGGTCCAATGATTCCGTCACTCCACAATCCGCACCAAACTGTTACTCTCTGTGGATGCATTGGCTTTTCGACAATAACGTGAAGCCAATGAATAACGAAAAGATGATTTTTCGCCCAAAATCGTTGTCCAATTCAAGCTGCTCTAAGGCCCAAACTGCGAAGCGATACGACGCGGATGGTCGGGCGCCTTGCTAAGTCAATTGGACCTTGTAAGCGAATAATCCGAAATCTTTGTGCAGAATTCTCCTCAGGCTAACGCATGAAGTGTTGAGCTGTTGAGATCGATGGCGAGTTGATGTTCGTGAATTGAGTCTCACACACTCGGCCACAGCGGCCGCATTCTCATCTGTGCGCACCGTACGATGACGGGGACCATGAGTGTTGTCCACTAGCACACCAGTCTCACGAAAATTTTGCACACACTTGTTGAGCTTGCGGTGGGTGCTTCATTTCGTTTGGACTACACAGCACTCACTTTGGAAATAAGTTTTCAATATTTTCCAACGTTGTTCTAGCGTAAAGCGACTCATTTCGTTTAGCGGAGGTACAAGACTGACTTTCTGTCAAGATTTTAAGCGGGAAACAACTGTCAGTGTCAAAATAACCTATCATTTAAAAAAAAGACTATTAGATGGCCCACCCTTTACATGCCCAATGGATATAATGATAGTCAAATGTTGAGTTGAAAATGTTATTGTTTATTTGCAATCCTTAAAGGTGCTTCAACCATTCATTTTTGTGCTGATTTTTACGGACTTTAACGCCTGTAAACTGTAAACTTTTTATATTTCCACGTCGAAAAAAGAAGGCGTGACTTGTAAATTGTACTTTTTAGATCTTACACTCAAGGACATTGTCGACATAACAATAAATAACAAACGAATGCAATAAAAACGGTTAAAATAAAATGTTAATCAGAAAGTGTGAAACCGGTGTACACTCCTCCAGACCACCCTGGAGGCATGTGAAAACTATTGAGAAGAAAAACAAATCGAAAGGCAATAACATTCACGCCTACTACTAGCAAAATCCTCAAAATGCCTCCATCTCAACCGAAAACCAACCACCTACTAACCATTCCAAGACCATAATCGAGCTATCAAAACGCTGTTCTTTCGCCTATAAAAGAGTCGTAATGCCACTAATTGCACACTCTGACCCATACGCAACGCATATCCATTTCATATTGCCTCCCGCAAATAGGATTTAAGTATAATTTTCCAATTAAACAATTCGCCATTCGTTCGACAATTAAATCGAATCACATAGTTGTAGCTCCAAGCTCGTAGCTAAATAGCTTAGGCAATGAACGGGCGATAAAAATCTGAAGAAAAACAAGCGAAATCAGAAAAATAATCGCAAAACGAACAGAAATCGATTGGCATTGCCACTGCACTGCACTGCATTCCACATCCACCCACTTGGAACTTCATTCCGATTGAGATATTTATTAGTGCGAAATACACCAACAAGAGAGAATCGCGAAAACTGAAAGAAAAAAAGTTACAATAAAACTCAGAGAGAAAGGCTGGCATCGACGAGTATCGTAAAACATTTACAACTCCAAAGGCAGTAATTATTTTTAATGATTGCACTGCAATTGACTCCCATTGATTCGCATCCGAGCGATAGGTTCGTATCCGAAAGAAATACTACTATTGTACGGCTAGATACGAATACGGAGTCACATATCGTGTGCCAGTGAAAACGGGCCAAGTGTCTAACGTACGAGTGCACACGGCCAACGATCACCCCATGGAATGCATACTCTCGAGTTGCAAAAACGAAAAAAAAATACAAAAATACAATTCATAAATCGAATAAAGATATTTAAGTGGAATTCTGTTTCCTCGACGGGGAGCTGTAGGTTTCTTAAGTTTGTGGTCTCAGGATGGACATAAATATTTATGTGCACACTGTTTGGGCGACAATGGTGAGCGGGAACGTGATACACAAAGGATGCTGCAATGAATCAAGGTTGTTTCGGAATTGCGATGGTGTCGTGGGGTTTGTTTGTTGGCACATCATCATAAACGATCTGTTTTGTTTTTATTCCCAAATGAAAATACAGATTCGTGGAAAAAAAAAGTTAAAACTCACCTCAAATTAACCTCAGATTGCTACCACATAGCCATCTCTTCACTCTTCCCGCGATAACAACTTGTTCTCAGTCCGAAACACAAAAAAGAAACTCAACACTTAACACGAGTTTAGCAACAACCAGTCTCTCTTTCATTCTCCTCCTCCTTCTCCGGAGCGTCTCTCTTCTCATGGAGTTTCTCTGTTTTCCTGGCCAACTTGCGAACGAAGCAAGTTGACGACCAGCAATCGCAAGGTCGTTAAAGGCCGTCCATCTGTTTCTATACCACCACTAGTCTTACCACTACCAAAACATCAGTGCCACTGTGCATATCGAGTATCTTCGAGTTCGATAGAAAACGTGCTCATGTTGATCCAACACTTTGGATGGACCTTTCCCTAGTCACTTGACTTTGACATGTTGTATTATAGATACTAGCGCGACTACTCGTAGTCTTGCTTAATACGAGTACCTCTCTTCCATTTAATCTCTTTGCGTTCGTTCGCTCTATGAGTGTGTTCGTCGTATTGGGAAATAAAATAGTCGACCAAGTCTAATGACCAACTTGTATAGGGATACGGCTCACTCACAGATAGAGATTGAAATTCTTTCACAGGCTAATGATCTTTCGCGCAGACTAGCCGGCTGCTGTTGTCACGGATATTTTCTTTGTTTCACAGCGATCGGAATGACACGTTGGTACTTACTCCAGATTCGAATAGTACAAATCAATTTGGACTGTTAAGTGAGTTTATTGACTCTAAGGCTTCAACGTAAACAAACATCAATCCAACCCACTCGCCATAAATAACGTATGCTCTTCCCGTTCTGCAATCCATATGGTTCGGGTTCGAGTACGCAGGCATCTTCTTCTTCAAATCAATTTTATGTTCACTATACGACAACCCATTCGCCTCGTATTCATATCAATTTAATTATTAAATTACATTTGATTGGAAATTGTTGTCTATTCCGGCTTGCCCACACACCGGCGTACATGTGGTCGCGAGGCCTGATCGGTCCATTGCAGTTACGGATATTGACTTTAAAGTCATTGAGATTTCGTATCGACAACGATGGCGTGGCAGAGTCTTTTGCACTTTATGGTGCAACGTCTTGTTTTTGTTTTGAATAGAAAAGACGCTTGGAAGCGTTTAATGTTCGATTGTGGTCGTAAATTGTGGCATGTGCATAGATGGGCGTCAATTTCAGTGCCAGGCAAATATATTAGAAAACGAACAGACAAGTGTAATGGCTGGTTGTGTTAGACTATGTTTGTGGACATTTGAGAACAACATCAAGAGATGAGGAAGTGTAGAATGGAAAGCAGGAAGTGATGCAGCTTGATGGATGCTAATATCCATGAGAGATTAATGTCGACAATATTAAATGTCCAGAAATTGTTGTTGAATGCCATTTTAACCGCGGGATAGATAGGATGAAGGCTCCTATGACAAAAGATTAGTGTGGAGCATGCTGCATGTGTTCAAAAAAAAGGGGGAATCTGCGATTTTTGGAAAGAAATCACCCAAATTTAAGGTTAACACACGCCACCTTATTGTCGATTTTAAAGACGCATATGGCAGTGCCTATGCAGCAGTACAGGGCCGTGACAACACCAAGCTCACCAGACTGCGCTGGATTACAATGGGGCATTCTCGCTGCACCTGACCTAGATATTCGATGTTAAGAGGTTTCAGGTAATTCACTATTATCTGACATCATGGACATTATTCTTGAAAAATTCATGCAAAAATAGGAGGCACAAGTCTAAACATAGATGACATTGGAAGAATATAGCTAATGTTAAGGAAGCATTCGGGAGAATTCAAGCAGCTCAGCTGAGTTAGAAGATAAAGGAGTGCAAAACTTATTATATGCCGTCGTCAAAAATCGTCTTCACACATAATCAAGGAAATAAGCGGCACCCAAAGCACTGAAATAGGACGCAGAATAAATCTTGCCAATTCCTGCTTCTTTGGGCTCAAGAGGCAACTGAAAAGCAATGCTCTCTCTCTCGAAAACCCAAGGCAAATCCTTGCAAAACCCTCTAATCAACCCAGTCCTCCGCTACGGCGCTGAGGCTAAGACAATATCAAAGGGGGACGAAGATTCGAAACAAATTGTACTTACCCTCTGGTTAATGTTAATGGAAAGTGCAGGACACAATAAAATCCAGCACTGTAAGGTCTGTGCAGCATAGTCAGGCGTCTATGGATTCAATATCTAATATGACAGGGCCGAGGATAAGATATTTCGGGCCTGAAGGGTCATTGACTGTAACTCAGAGGAACAACTCAGCAAAGGACAACCGCATTCAAGTTGGCGCACGCATGAAGGGACCTCAAATAACTGAGTGTGTAGTTTTGGAGGCAGTTGGGTGGTCGCCGTGCAATAGTAGATATCACCGACTGATGAGCGGAAGGTCTGTAGTTCAAGTCTGTCCATAGCCAAGAACAATTCCTATACGGAAAAACTGTGCAACAACATCAGTTGTGGATGAGAGATGATCAAAAAGAGCTGATGAAGGCATAACACTCGCAGTATAAGATTACTTCAAAATCCATATTCTGTGTTTGCATTTCCAATATAACACATCAATGACATGGAAACAAAAGAGTTACTGTGAACTACAATCAACCCAAATTCAGTCGAATCTCTCGAATCCTATCTAGGACAACCACCCGTGGAGAATAGTGAACGAACATCTTCGACACAAACCATCTGCATCTCCACCAGATTGTGGGACAAACACCATAAGAGCGTATGCAACTCTTGAGCCTGCGCGAACCCTATAAAAAAAAATTTGACACTTGTGATGTCTCCGATTCAACACCCGATTAAGGTACGTTGCGCCTTTTTATTGAAACCATATGTCTTTAAGGTCCATGTACGTATTGCAAATGTGGTAATTTTGCTCGTTCACGAAGCCGTTCCACCAATCACTGAAAAAGATTTGTTCGCCAAAATTTTGATCCGTTCCCAGCTCCTCCAGAGCCTAATTAGCGAACGTACGACGAGTTTGGTTATCTTGAAGCTTGGGGTTATGATAGCATGTCAAAGTCTTATCGCCAAATTCATCAAGTTGAGGCTGCTGAAAGGTCAGCTAGTTGTGCACGATGAGGAGTTCAAAAGGCTTTAAGTAACAACATGGATATGCTCCCATGATCGCGTGTTTCGACATTTTCTTGGAACCTCTCTCCCCAAACTTCGCAATAATTCGTCGAATTGATCAATCCAATGCTTGGCCAATAAAACAGGAAATTTCGGAACCAATGTTAATAACGCGTTGTTAAGCAGAGTAGTGCCCCGCGATAAAATGCTGGTTATAACAGAATATAAACGTTAAGGTTAAGGTTAAGCACTACCACTTAAAACGTTAGAGAAATAAGCTGTCAAAGTTCGAACAAAGCTATTGAAAGGCTTGCACTACTTAAGGAACCTAGTTTTACTCAAAGTAGATTCACCAAATCAGGGTTTAATTAGGGTTTAGGGCCAATGTTTTTTATTTTATTTAATAATTCGCAGTAATCCTTACATTTTGTTTTTGCGCCATTAAAATGTGAATAAAAAGTGATTGTATATTACCTAGCCTTGGCGTGCGTTATACTATCAAATGCGTTATCAAATAATTGTTTCGGGACCAACGTAGTTTATAATCTTTTCGATCTCTTTCAAGGCAATGTTTAGTTATTTGCTTTCGGCTTTCTATATCCCCGCATTGGCTACTCGAAAGCCTACGTCAATGAAACTTGAGTTTAATTCCACTAATCACAACCCCTGCAAGACGTGTTATCCGTGTTCGAATCTCATCCCTCTTCCATGTACTACGGACACGAAAATAGTCTTCAAACAGGTTCTCCCATAACTTCAAAGACAAATTCACCGCTAAGATCAGAATTAAACAGAAAACAAATCTCCCTCTAATCGAAAATATTCAAAAGAGTCATAAAATTGATTGAATCCAATGTCGCTACTGCCTTTTAACCGTTTTACTGGGCCGCTTCTGAATCACTCAGATAAGAGGCGCCCGGATCTGACGCGTCCAGATCAAATCTCTAAGGCATAAAGTAAAATAAATCAACAAACGTAGTTGTTTATTTTATTTATATAATGGCAACGTGATTTCGACAGTTCTCAGTTTTACGTCTAACCATTCCTATTTTTATGGACGACCTTAGGAATTCGCATTCTCCCAACAGTTATAGTGGTACATACCGCGCAGCAGCACTAAATACCCAAACCTGTCCTGTCTAGCCGAAAACACACTTCTTGACAGCGTGTCAATCGAGTTGTCGATTAATTATATTAAGATTTCATATTTTTCTAGGTGAGTCAAGGCCGTCTGACTTTAACTAGTTTGGGGTGTGAATCTAAATTCAGTTGTAATTGGCGCCATATTGATATCTGATAATCGATCGTCGATCGTCGATCATCGACCTTCGATCCGCGCCCATACTCGGATTTTCCTAAACTTTCCTTTTTCGGAATTAGTAAAGGCATGGCTTCCGACCTAGAGTTAGATCTAAATTCGAAGAAAAGGAAGAGAATAAAATAAAACACGATTCCTTGTATTGAAATATTATCATTGGAATCATAATTACTGTTGCTCGACTAGTGATCAAGGTGCGAGGCTTCAACTTGTTTTCGTTTTATCTCTTCTTACGGCCGGTCGTGTGTCGGGAACTTTCAAATCCATGCGATAACAGCAGGGTACAGGGTGATCAGGAGTCGATGATATCTTAAAATGCTGAGATGACGGCCTTTTCCGATATGACATTCGTATTTAAAGCGATTGTCGTGTCTCTTATACATTAAATGCCAAAGAAATTCAGTGTGCTTATAAGTAGCCAAGCTACCCTTTTTATTCATTTTTATTAGACAGAAGTTAGGAAAGAGGTGTTTATGTGATCGGATTCTGAGTTAATCTCATTGATTTTACGCAAGACTTCTGCAAACACTCTAATACGATTAGGGTAGGTAATTGAAGCTAATCCGGGATCGATTAGTGGTCGTGGACACGTGGAAACTAACCGAGCGTTGGGGATTTTCTCTATATTAACTGACATCATAGTATGGCTTGCGTATTGAAACGTCAATTGAAGCTTTGTGCTTCTAACCGCGTTCTTAGCTAATGAGGTGGAACAAATGGCCTTTATTTTTAATTTATATTACAATGCAAGTAAGAAAAGCATAAAATATTGTGAAGTGTGAACTTAATGCAAAAAACACGTTTAATTTTCCTTAATGACTTTCTGTCACGTTTCTAGACTTACCCGGCTAAGAATAAGTTATTGAAATGAATATGAGGCATCACCGAATAATAATCGGAAAAGTCGGCAAAGACGCCAATAAAATTTCGGCATGAGGGCATGAAGGTAAAATTTCAAACAAATGTGGGAGTAAATAGGTGTTGCTTCGGAAAGACTAAGTATAGTCATGAACGATGAAGAATTGCGGAAATGTGTCATAAAACGTGACGTTACAGTAAGGGTCTCTATCAAAGAGATCTGTTGTAAGTAAGCCTATTAAGAAACCTTTCTAATGATGCTGAAAATTGATGTAACTTCCACCGGGGAACTCTGCTGCCAAAGATGGCAACACACACACAGTATATACGAGTATATTCTTCAGCAACCTATTCGAGCTAGAGGGTATTTTTTTAAAGTGCCATGTCAGACCGCAAAATCCCGATATGAAGCTGACAAGTCTTTTGTTTTCGTCTTCCATGAATTATAACATATTTTTATAGAGTTTATTGAAGGATTGAATAGTTTTCTTCGAAAGACAAAGTTCTTGGACTCTGTTCTAGTGGAAATGAAATTATGATTTTTCCAACTATCCAGAGCTTAATTGTTTTAAGATTTGGATATATATACCATAGAGAGGTGAGGGATTTATCGAACGAAACCCTTCTGGCTAACTTTGGGCAATATGCCAGTCTTTAAAGGATAGAGCCAGTCTCTTCAAATTTGCTTGCAGTTTTGCATAGATAGAGTGTTATATCCACCAAAATCTGCTCGTAATGCGAGCATTATATACGAGGGTGGTCCGATAAGTACTTAGCCTACAAAAGAAAAACAAAAATTTTGGAGAAATGGCGATTTATTTTTCATATAGCCTCCTTTTAGCTCGATACACTTGACCCAGCGATGCTCCAACTTCTTTAACCCGTCTGAAAAATAAATTTTCTCGAGGTCTGCAAAGTAGGTCTCCGTGGCGGCGATGATCTCCTCATTCGACTGAAATTTCTGCCCGGCGAGTGATTTTTTCAAGTTCGGATCAAAAAGAAGTCGCACGGGGCCAAATCTGGAGAATACGGTGGATGGGGCAGCAGTTCTTAGCCCAATTCGACCAATTTGGCCGTGGCGAGGGCGGAGGTGTGAGCCGATGCGTTATCATGGTGGAAGAGCACTTTTTCTTCGCCAAGTGGAGACGTTTTTTCTTCAATTCGGTGTCGAATCGGCCCAATAATAATAATAACACGGTTACCATCACCTTTCCGGCCGATGGGACAATCTTCGCCTTCTTCGGAGGACGTTCGCCGGGTGAAGTCCACTGTTTCGACTGTTCCTTGGTTTCTGGTGTCCAGGGGATCCATGTTTCGTCGACTGTCACGAAACGACGCAGAAACTCCTTCGGATTGCGCTTAAACAGCGTCAAACTCTGCTCTGAAGTGGTCTCACGGTTGCGCTTGTTGTCCGGAGTAAGCAAACGCGGCACCCATCGCGCCGATAGCTTTCTCGTGCCCAAAATTTCATGCAGGATATGATCCAAGCGATATTTTGAAATGCCTACTGTCTCAGCTATCTCGCGCACCTTCAGTCGGCGGTCTGCCAATACAAGATCGTGGATTTTTGTCACGTTATCCTCCGTGGTAGCCGTTTTCGGGGCAACCGACGTATGACCACTTTGAAACTCGTTAAACCAATTTTTGATGGTCGCCATCGAAGGAGAAGAATCACCGTACACTGCATCCAAACGCTTGTTCCAAAAACAAGAATCGAATCACCGATCGATATTGCTCTTTTTCCATTTTTCTAAAATCCGCGGACCCTCCCGCTTCCACAGGCGGTCAAAACAAAACTTACAATCCGATCCGGCTGAAATTAGTAGCCTTCTACTAGAATGTACTACACGATTGTAAGTTGGTCTTGCGATACTGGCGCCATCTGGCGGTGAGGCTAAGTACTTATCGGAAGACCCTCGTAATACCCTCTACAGAATCACTATGTTTGTAGTAAGCATAGCACAATTTGGGAAATGTCAAGTCTTAAACTAAATATGCACAGTCTCGGATGACAGTTCAGCTTATTCAGTATGTGATTCAAACAGATATCTCAAATCAGCCCATGAAGTGGATGACCCTGTATATCGAGGTGCCTTCCGAACAAAGAACTTTTACGGCATTACAAATAGCTGATTTCTTTAATTTGTAAGTAAATTTAAGTGGCTTCTAGACTGCCGTAAGGCAAGTTTGCACGCGCTTGGTATAACGAAACATAAGAGTCTTAGGAGACAGTGCAGTTTAATCATTAACGTTTACTTCATGGTCTTTTGATGATCACTGTCCTGGTACATGTATAACTAGAAGTTCCAATTCCCAACTTTGTGGACCATAATGCCTTTGTTGCTTTTGCTAATTTGTTACTAGAATTGGAATCTCAACTGAGTTTGTGGTCAAAATCAATGCCTCAATATGTACATATGTAACTTTAGGGTGACTTGGTAAAATTGTAATTTTGGCTTTCTAAAGAAAAGCACTAAAATATTCTTAGGCTTAATGCATAAATACTCTTTGATCCACCAAGCAGAGGTAAAACGCAGGCTTTTAAGATTCGACGGCGAAAATAATATCAAAGGTTCTTAAAAGGCATTCTATATAGTGAATATCAATAATTTAAAACTAATCTCTCGTAATGCTATTATAATATACACAGGTGTTCGCATAAATCGCCCACTCTCATTGAAATGTAATTTTCTTTTACGACATGCATAGTATTAGCAAGCTGTTCACGATAAAAACCATAACATCGTAAGCGTAGTTTATTGCCAATGAATGTTGAGTGTTCATATAAAAAGTTCATGCTTAATTTAAGGAAAAAGTCCATATTTTATTTAGGTCTATATTTGAACTAGGGTGTGCCCACAATAAAACTAAATTAGTGAGATTCGGGTACGGAAGAGGACGATATTGGGCGTAAAAAGACGAAAATTCATTGGTTCCATGATGTAAGAACATTAAAATGCTCCATGAAATACCATGAACGTTTTACGAGAGCCTTAATCATAAAAAAATAGAGAGAAGAAAATTGCAGTAATTACTGATATGGTCATACAACGATTCAGCTGTAACAATTCTTTCTCATTATTTCGGGAGATAAAGATATAGTTAAATGACAGAAGACAGGATGATTGGCAGAAAAAAGCCACTTGAAAAGAGAAAACTTGCTTATTGCTCCCAATATCAAATATGTATTAAATTTTTGATCAGATGCAAAAAGTACCAGGAGGCCAGCAACCAAGAATGTTTTTGTTTTTCTAAATTCGGGCAGGTTCAAGAGTGTACGCTCTTATGGTGTTTGTCACACAACCTGGTCGGCATGCAGATGGTTTGTGTCGAAGATGTTCGTTCACTTCTCTCCGGAGGTGGTTGTCCTAGATAGGATTTGAGAGATTCGACTAAATTTGCGTTGGTTGTAGTTCACAGTTTCCATGTCATTAATGTGTTATATTGGAAATGCAAACACAAAATATGGATTTTGAAGTGATCTTATGCTGCGAGTGTTATGCCTTCATCATCTCTCATTTTGATCTATTTTTGATCATCTCTCATCCACAACTGATGTTGTTGCACAGTTTTTCCGTACAGAAATTGTTCTTGACTATAGACTCCAAATCAATCAAATTTAGTTAGAGAACGATATTCTAGTGCTGTGACTCAAAAATGCGATATTCTAGTGCTGTGACTCAAAAAGGCTTGGTCTTCAATAGAAAATTACTTGTTATACAAACTAGCTGGCTATCTCACCTGTTGTACATCTATGCATCCGTCAAAAAGCATAGGTTACATAAAAGCTAATTATTAAAATAAAAAAATTATGGTAACTAGTCTCGTCCATAGTATATCAGTTCAAATCTATTGTACTGAATTTAGCATTGGATCGATCGCTTCATTTCGTTCTAATTGGCACAATGGCATCCCAGCTATAAACTCTTTAGACCAATTGCTAGCCGCACATGTTACAGCCAGCCTAACGCTCCCAGATTGCACTTTGTTGCCGTCTGTACTTGATAGCGTAGAATCTTCCATGGGAAAAATCCACTTTCTCACTCATTAAGTTGCAAGAGTACTTAAGGATAAGAACGTGAACAAATCTCTGATGGGATTCCCCCAATATTTCTGAAGAAGTGTTCTTCCACGTTGGCAAAACCACTACGTCAGCTTTTTCATCTTTCCTACTCTTCTGGTCTTTGTCCGAGTAGATGAAACACAACATTTGTCCAGCCCGTCCCTAAAAAGGGCGAATCTTCGTCTCCAACCTTCTACCGACCTATAGCACTAACGTCCCTTTTTTCTAAGGTGGAAACGCTGACACTTGAATCGCGAAAACTTCTTAATGACCGGGAGTACGGTTTTCGCAACAACAGGTCCACTGGTGATTTGGTGGCCTTTCTCACCGAAAAGTGGAACCAAACTTTGCACCATTTCGGCGAAGGAAAGATTGTTGCGCTCGACATTTCAAAAGCATTTGAAAGCGTTTGGCATCAGGCTCTTTTGTCGAAAATGGGTGCTTATGGTATCAATGAGTCTGTTCTTCTGTGGATTAGAAATAATAAACGTTGGTGTTCCTCAGGCCTCTATTCTGTCACCGAAACTCTTTCTCATTTTTATAAATGATCTCTTAACTGCTGATGACAGCTTTTCATATTCGTTCCAGGACTAACGTCCTGGCAGGGTATGTTAAGCACGTAAAAACAAAAGACTGGAATTTAATGCTTCCAAAACATAATGACAATATGTCACCGCCTCTGATCTGGCTTCTATTTAGAAGGCCTATATCCGCTCCAAGCTTGAGGACAACGCTTGTATATGGTCTGGTGCTCCCCACAACTTTCTAAACCTGCTACAGCGTGCGCTATCTCATATGTATGGGTCGATGTAAATTTTGAATAACTTCAACAATTCTCAACCGATTTTGGAAATTCAAAAACGTTTATTTAATGCAGACCTTTACATTTTATTTCAATTCATTTTTGAAAACAATATCAATTAAATTACCACTTTTATTGCCGATGTAAAAATCGTTTTCGCGCATTCTCCATGACATTTTCGAACATTTCGAAATTTCTGCGATTTCCGCAAGAGTGTTTCTTTTTTTCTTTTTCTTTGGGCCGTTGGCATACACCTTGCTTTTCAAATATCCCCAAAGAATCTCCAAATCCGGCGATCTCCGAGGCCAGTCAATATCGCCCTTTTTTGACACCAATCTTCCAGGGAACTTCTTACGCAAAAGGTTCATTGTTTTGCCCGCAGTATGGCATGTCGCGCCGTCTTGTTGAAACCAAAAGTGAAATAAGCGCATTTTGGGGACCACATAATTGGCTATTATCCACCGACATCGATGGCCATCCACTGTCTCGCCAGCTTTGAAGAAAAACGGGCCCATGATGGTTTTAGCGCATACACCGGCCCAAACAGTAACTCTGTGATCATATAGCGGCTCAGCATTAATCATTGCAACGACATTTTGTGCGTATGCCAAGCGCCGTGGCTCATCTTGTGGCAAAATTCTTTGAGTTATCTGCATTGGGTCTTCTTGAACACTGGCCTTCACAGGCTGAATAGATGAGTTTGAACGCCGCGGACGTAGCCTAGGTAGCTCACGCGGGCTTGCCACAGAACCAAATTGAAAAAAAATCGAGGCGCAACACGATCACGATATTTTGCACGATACGAACGTTTAGTGAGCGCAATCGAGCGTTCATTTTTAATGAACATTGAAACTATTTCCGCACGTTCTTTTGGTGCGAAGCGATTCATGGTTAAATTTTTTTCTGAATTGACATTTCCAAAATGCTATGACATATGAAAATCGGTTGACAATTGTTGAAGTTATTCGAAGTTTACATCGACCCAATGAGATGTCGCACTCTGTAGATAGAATACAAAAGCAAGCGATAAAACTCATAGGAGATAACAATATTGCGAAGTCGATCGACCCATTCGAACATGGAATCTCGATTTTATCGTTATTTTAATAAACAATGCTCAAGTGAGTTAGCCAGTTGCTCTTCAAGAATTTAACCGCAATATACGTCTCGCCCGGAATGCTCATCAGTTGACCCTCAAGCCTGTCTTTGGACCCCCTTAAAATTTAGAGACTCGTTTTTTAGCTGAACCACACGAATGGGGAATGCTCAATTTTTCCCACTCATGGCAATCCACAAACATTTAAAACCAATGTGCACCGGTACCTCTTTTCACTCTTGCCCTCTATACCTTCGGCCCGTGCTGTAAGCTTCACAGCATTGCACCGAAAGCTTAAAATTATTCGGAATTCCCCGTTCTTGTTAATTTTTTCATAATTTTTTTTCGAACCACCCTGTACAACACCACGCATAACTTTTATTTCAAATTCTTTTATTTTTTTATTTCTTTCTCTTAATTTGTCAAATTTGCATTTTATTTTGTTTATCTCTCCGGGGCTTTATCGGTCTCATCCGCTGACAGGGAAACCACTCGAGTTCGGCTAATGTCCATATCTTCTGGGTACGTCATCACTAGAACGTTTTGTATTTTAATCTGAGACTATTCGTAACTGTATTAGTTTCTGGAGATCGAAAAACGCGTATCCACTGCCGCTCTTGCCACAGCCACTAACCTGGTGATACCCCCAATCGAATCGAATTTCCAAAACAAATATAACTATTGTAGAAGAAGCAGAAATGTTTTAAGAATTTCGGGCATCCGGATAGGTAAAACTGATGAATAACTGGACAAACCACCGCACACCGGCCGCTGGAATAATCGACCATAACTCGTTCTCTTCCAGCAAGAGGAGTTAGACCTCTAGTTAGGTTTTTTTTTTTTGATTCTCACTGAATATTGGCTGTTGTTACTGCTGATCGTTGGTTTTGTTTTGGTTAACTATTTTGTCCTAAGCAGTTATTGCAGTTATTTTGAATAAGAAATAAAAAATCGTGGACGGGTTGTTGACCCTAAACGTTTTCACAACACACCATATAACGCAAAGCGATATAGTATGGTGATGATTGGTGGGTTCCCAGGACGTATGCGTACCACAATACCTTATTCGTATCATAGTATCTCATCGAGTTTTGTCTATAGTGACTGGTGGGTTGCGACAATCTAAATGCGTTCGATTGCATCATGCGATGCATGTGCTAATGAATCGAACGTGCTGCGGATACATTTCGAAATTGCAAATTGCTACCTGTCAACTGTCATTTGTCAAACATTGTTTTGTTTTATGCGCGGCAGTGGCGCGCGGTAATGTAGTAAGGTATGCATGCCACATAAATGCGGGTAAGCCAGGTGAGGTTTACCTCAGATGTGGCGATACGACTATAGGAATACCGCGTTACAATAATTAAACGACACGTTGCAAAAATGCAATAGCAAAGCAAAAGTTTGATTCAAATGATCATTGTCGGCGGTTAAGAAGGGAGGATTCGGTACCCGGGGGTTTACCAAAAGGTTATTTGATTTTGTGCCCTAAAATACGATCAGAAAGACAATGGTGGGGCCATCGTCGATGGGGATATGCCAAAATGTCTGTTGATCCAAGCAGGCGTTTCTCTTGGAATTTCCGGAATCGTATATATTTCTCCTAGATACCTAAGGTCTATGTGGTTTTTTCGTATTTTACCATGTTTTCAAGGTAAAACGTGGAAAGGGAAATTATGGGAGAAATTGATTTTCGCTGCCGGGGATGTGCTTAGGAATTTGCTGAGTTGTGTTGTTTGGTTTAGATGTTGCCTTTCGTGCTTTTTTTTCACTTCACCTTTGTTTTTGCTTCTAATTTTGTTGTTTATATTATGGAAATATTCAAGAGAGCTAGATCTATTGACTCTAAGATCTGGAATAGATTAGAGAAGCAAATGAATTTTGTATAGTTACCAGGAGGGGGATGTTTGATGGGAAAACAGGTAAATGCATTAGAGTCCGGTCATGTTTGGAAACCAATTTACTTGGTAAACAAATTTAGGAGAAAGTAATTTATTTGCTAGCAAAGGCAATTTAATCACCTTGAGACTGAGGCGTTATGAGATGAATGGAGGTTTGGCAAAATTGCAATATCAGTTGTTTGGATACGGCAGGAAAAATGTGAAAGTTGTTTTATCTTACAGATTAGGTATGAGTCAAGCGGAAGGTGTTGTTGTTGACGCTGAGTAAACAAAAGGTCGTTGATGATTCTTTAGCAGTATTCCGAGAAATTTGATTGATTCGCAAGCTGGTTTTGTCACAAATGATGACATAGTTAAGCTTGAAAGAGAAGGCGTAACAAGGGTTTTTCTTGTTAAGGCCGCGAACTCAAAATTAATTCATACAAACGAAAACATAAAATTAACATTGGGTATAAGGCCATATGGTTGTACATTGCCATGGTAAAATCCATCCAAATCAATCACTAGTCCGATGGCAGGCATTTCGAAAAAGTACAATTTCAATATCTGACGTACAATACATGGCAGCATTCGTGGATAATAATCTATTAAAATATGCTTGGTAGAGGCTGCATGAAGACATCAAAACCACCTCGAGTCATTGAAGTCTGTATAGACCAAGTGGCGAAAGTATCGCATGTACTGCAATTATTGATAATATCGTTTTTATGACTGCCATTTTACAATAATTAACAGTCGTAAAATGAGCTCCTATCAAAAGTTATAACTCACTTACGGTGTAGACCGACTCTGACTGTAGACCGAAGGACGGCTAATTGTTGAATGAGCAATCAGCCCGAGAGAACATAAAACAACAGACATTAATAATATGACTTCCTGCAAGTTTCCTCCGTTACCTTCTTCTCAAAACCAACTTCATCACAAAGCGCTTACAAGTTGGCATTTCTATATGGAATACTAACCTCGATATGAATCCGACACCCATCACTTAGACGTTCTACTTGAAACCAAACCATACCAAAGCAGCCTATGTAGCAGCCTATGTAAGCCAATCTAAACCGTCACCGTGCTTATTCTCAATCAAATCGTTGACTTATTTCCATTTACAAAGGGCAACAGTGTCAATCAGATTATGTACAGACATAAATCTACTCAAACTGGATTTAATTTTGATTCAATTTCCAAGATTACAACCAACAGGTAACACGAAGTCGTTGTTTGGAAAATTTACACCTAGACTGCATGCTGCATGTTTCTGCTGATCAGAAAATCAAAACAAAAAAAAAGGAAAAACAAAAATGTTTGGGCAAAAAATTTATAGCCATTTCCATAGGTTTTGACTGGGTAATTACAGTGATCGTGTCAGGTGCATGCAGTATCTGTGTTACTACGGCTGCTGCACCGACAACATTCACTCAAATAAATACGATGGAAATGCCAGAAACTACTTGATGTTTGCATTTCTATGCACATCGCCGACAACAAGAACGACAACGACTACCATGACTGAGCCATTTGAATGCACACCTTGAGATGGAATTCCATCAATTCGTTAAGTGCCTCAGAAATGCCTTAGATACATATACTCGAAGCTTAACTAATCGCACTCACAACAATCATACTATGGTACATATCGCTTTGACTAGACGACTGCATCGACGACGTTTAGCACACGCGCGTTGAGCCTATGATAAATGGCTGACAGAAGACTGTATAAAATGCAATTTTCGATGTTGGCTGTTACAATTTTAAATTGAAAAACATTAAGCCTTACGAGGCAGTTACGTTAACGTGCCACACTTTTCCAATTGCAATCGCTTACTATTCAACTAACTGCGATACTAGTTCCAACTAGCAACTGCCAATTGACGATTGTCGATTGCTACCAAGCGATAGCTGATTTCTAACTGCCCAGACTAGGCGGCTGTTATCTAATGTAGAGCGCGTGTGCGGCAACTACGAGGACCACTTCACGCAGTCAATCCGAGTATGGACCTTTCTCGTTGTTGTTGCTTTTGCATTTTCCTTTAAAGCATGCAATTTTTCGAGTAAACTTAATTACTCAACGAGAAGTGTATCTATGTAGAGTTATTTGATTTGAACAAGAAATATTTATGATTAGAATGTGTTAATAGATTGTTTACAGCGGACTTACTGTTTTTTTTTTGTTAAAAATTCAAAGTTGTAATAGGGTTTGCTGTTAGACGGGATATTGATCGGTTGAATGAGTTATGGCGACGGCAATGCGATCCGATAAGTTTTCCAATTATCATAAATTTTCAAAATTACTTTTAAAAAATAAAGCCAACAAGAGAGTCCGGCAACATTTGACGGGCTGAATGGTGCGGCGGTGCCTTTGCTGAGTGAGGCGGACGTGACGAAAGTCGATGTTGATTGATTATAGGTTGCCTCGACTTGGTTTGTGTCCTAGGTGAGTGTGGGTGGAATTGAAAATTGACTTTATTGAGGGGTGTGTTCGGTGAGTTTATTTGAATTAATTCTCGTGATTGAAAACAAACTTGGTAAAGTATTGGGAATAATGTGATATTATCATGGAATATGTCTTTGACGGACGATTACCTTAAGGTTCTTAAATAGCGAGTTTTAAGCACCCGCAATTGATTTGGATGCATTATTACTGTTCAGGTGAAGGGCTGGGTACAATATTTAGAGATCTGAGCTATGCTCCTCCAGCCAACGGATTTCGAATTTTCAAAGCAAATTCATGAAAACTAATGTTTGTGAAAGGTTTATCGCTCTAGATAGAGAGAAAGAGAGATACGAAATGTGTTCAAAAAATAAGAAGAATTGTCAGTTTTGAAAAAAGTATTATGGTTCGATCAAATAAATGATCATTGCGATAACAATGTTTAACGTTCTCATATTTTTGAGAAGAAAGTCATATAGAGCCGTGTCTGGCGAATATAGAAGCTGGGACAGCACGGGGGTAAGATGAAAAGTCCTCCACCTGAGAAATAATTTTCTGCGATTTTCTAAAAAAAAAAAATGCTATTTCCATAAGGCTTCAACACACTTGCCCAGCATTTTGCCCACATCAGGAATAGTCCTTACCGAAAGTGAGGGTCTGGAAGGCTATGCAAATATCCATCTACGGCCCTCTCAACTCCTTCATGGAATACGAAGAAACAAATTTCTTCAAGTTTGGGCACAAATGAAAGTCTGGGGGTACCAAATCAGAAGTCAAAGCGGGATGGCCGTTCGACTTGCATCTCAGATCACGCAGTCTTCACATCGCCAACGTACTTTTGTGTACAAGCGCGTTTTTTTCTTCTTCTTCAAAACAGGCGTCTCCTCGCAAATGTTGGCATTCGACTGATTAATGTGATATTCGCTGGTAATTGTCCTGCCTTTTGCAAAGTACTCAATTAACAGGATCGGCAGGTGCGATCCACTTTGTTTTGTTTGGCGCTGAGCCACAGGCTTCCAACCACTGCTTGAACTGCTATTTGTTTCTGTCGTGTAGTGATGGACCCATGTCTTACTCAAAATTGGTCGGATTCCTTTTGAACCGATCCAAAAATAGCTACGCAAGTCATTTGCTTTTGATAGACATTCAGCAAATTGAGGCACCCATCTTGCGCAGATCTTCCGCATCCCTAATTCTTTGTGCAAAATGTTTTCCATCCTTTTCTCCGATATCCCCACAGCCTGAGCTATTTCACTTACCTTCACTCGCTTATCATGAGTGAATTATGCACCATTTCGATGGTTTCCTGTGTGGTTGCGATTTTTGGCCGTTCTTCACTTGAATTAGCTTCAAAAGAAGTACAACCACGTTTAAATTCAGTTGCTCGATGCTCAAGTTTATCATTTTAAAGGACAACACGCAAGACGTCTACTGCAATATCAATCTACTGATTGTAAACAAACTGCTTGAGAGAACAAGTCAAAATTTGTCGTACGAATTAATGACACGTGCGCAAAGGCAGGAGAAATACATTTTTACTAATTGGAATGCCATCTTTATGTCAGACGGAGAAGCTTGCACCTTACCTATATTTAAAAGCACTATTTTCGACTAAGTATTTATAATACTATTTGGCATCAAGAGGGACCAATATTGTAAAGGGGTCCTCTCAATTTGATTTGGTGACCATTCATAATAATTTCATGACTTTCTTATATCCCTATACCTAGGTGAATTCCCCCGCTTATGGAAAACCTCATTTATCACCCCTATACACAAAAAGGGTCCAAAGAACGTTGTTAATAACTACCGTCCCATTGCCAAACTGTCACATATACCCAAACTCTTCGAGAGTATTTTGAACAAAACTCTAAGTTTTCGCTGCAAGCCTTTAATTTCCCCTAGAGAACACGGTTTCCTCAAATGCAGATCCACAACCACTAACCTTGTTGAATTGGTGTTCTTTACCCTATCAGCCTTAGAGAACGGCAAAGAAGTCGACGTTATCTCAACCAATTTCAGTAAAGCTTTCGATAAAATCTCCCACAGACTGATACTCTTCAAATTGTCCTCCGTTGGCTTCGACCCCATTTCTTTGAAGTGGATATCTTCTTACAGTGTTCATTTTAGATCTGCCTTCTCTTACCCCTTTCTATTTTCCTCCGGCGTCCCCCAAGGCAGCCACTTAGGTCCACTTCTTTTCGTTCTTTCCATAAACGATCTTGAATTGGTGATCAAACACTCCCACATCTCATTATACGCCGACGACACCAAGTTCTTCAAGACCATTTCCTCCAGTCATGACTCTTCCCTTATTCAATCTGATCTCAATAGCTTTTCCATCTGGTGCTCCAAAAATTGCTTGGAGCTTAATATTTCCAAATGCCAATCAATTACCTTTTCACGTAAACGAATCAAACCTCCTCCTCGTCTCTACTTCCTCAATAATCAACCCATCTCCACGGTTCAAGTCATTCGCGATCTTGGCATATTATGTGACCAGGAGCTAAATGTTCGCGCACACATCGATGAGATAATTCTTAAAGCAAATTCTGCACTCGGTTTCGTGAAGCGATGGTCTAAAGAATTCTCGAACCCTTACGTTACCCGATCTCTTTACATAACCATTGTTCGGCCCATTCTTGAATACGCCTCTGAAGTATGGTCTCCTTACCAACAAACCCACATTTCTAGAATCGAGAGCATCCAGCGCCGATTCCTATATTTTGCTCTTCGAGGTCTGCCCTGATGCAATCCTTTTATTTTACCACCCCACCAAGACCGCATTAAACTAATCAATATGAACACGTTGGAAGACAGAAGAATTGTATCGGACATTCTTTTCATCCATCGGCTCCTTTCAGGTACCATTGACTGCGCGACCCTCTACAACTCTGTCGCTATCAACACTAACCCCCGCAATGTACGAAATCCCCGTCTCTTCTATCTATCCACCCTCCGAACTGCCTATGGCTCCAATGAACCCATTTCTCGTATGATGGGAAGTGTTAATTCGAATCCTTACTTTGATTTCAACCTCAGCACTCCATGCCTAAAAATCCACCTTTTTTAACTTTTAACAACTTAACTACACAGTTTTTTAGACGCCTGAAGGGCTGGTGAGGACTGATTCTTAATTTTGCATTTGGAATCTTGGTTCCCCATGCTAAAAATGTTGACAAATCTCCACACTTTGAGTCCCTAAAACGCGAATACTTCGTTTTAAAACAGATGTCAATATATGAGTTCTGTTCAAAAAATAAGGTGACCTTTTGAATTTCGCGAGCTAAATACGCTAATATTGGATTTTAGGATTTGGACACTTGGTGAGTTTTGTTTATAAGTGGGACAAACTCTTTACAGAAAGGCTGACAATGCCCGTCTTGGACGCCTCAGCACGTCTACAATGGATGAAAACCTTCAAGTAACATAAGTTATAAGCTATTGGGCATGAAACGTGTGTCACCGAAGTTTGTTCCAAAATTGCAAAATTTTGACTAAAAGAACCGTCACAAAAGCAACGCACAGGAACTTTTGAATGACAGGATGTCGATTCCAATTTGCTGAAAAGGGTGACGAAGCGTGGGTAAGACGTCGAAATCAAAGCCTGTTCATCTCAGTGGAAGTAACCAGAAGTGCCAAGACCGAATGAGGCACGACAAGTTCCGTCAAATGTGAAAGTTTTGTGCAGTGTTTTCTTCGACTACAATGGCGTGGTTCATCATGTGCTCTTGTCGAAGGAACTTATGGTCAATAAGAAATATTGTCTTGACGATATGCGCCGTTGGCGTGAAAAAATGATTTTTTTTTTACGATGGTAGGTGAAAACATCTACTTTGTATTTGCATTTTGCATTCAAACTCGTTACGTGTTTTCTGAACGAGAACCTTCTATTTTATTTTCGCCTCGATAGTAAATACAAAAGGGGCTGAGTACACTCCCCTGAGGAACGCCAGTCGAAACCACTTTAAGATCGGAGTACGCCATTCCTTATTTAAGGCGAAATAGTCTATTCACAAGATATGTGAATTGGATAGCTTCTCTGGTAAAATTTTTCTCAGTTCAAGTACCAAGCCTTCGTGCCACACTTTGTCGAAGACTAGAGAGTTATCAAGGAATACACTCGAATATATCACTTTATATTCGGGTGCTTTCGCAATGCACTGGTCAATAGTTGAATGCTTGTTTCTGGAACCAAGCGTATCGGACGATACGATTTCTTGTCCATTAATGCTTTAGCCGGCTTTGGAACCACTATGACTTCGGCGACTTCCCACAAGCTTGTCGCATATTCTACTCTAATTATTAGATTAATAAGAAACAGAAGTTTTAGTAAAGCCTTTCTTGAGAATTGCTTCTATAATCAGATCAGCCAGAAGACTTGTTTCTTTTAAGCGATACGGCAATAGGCTTTAAAGTTATAAATAAGAAAAGTTTTTTTAATCTTAAGTTTCAATAAAATAAATTATTCCTTTAGAATTGCATTCATTCAGCGAATGCGGATCGTGTTATTGTATATTCCAGTTTTTCGTCTGTCGGATTAACAAATTCTGTAACTGGTTGACCTGTGAATAGCTTAAAAGTTTTCTCAAGGCATTCAGCAAAGATTTCCACATTTTTCATATCTCCCTTTGCGCATTGATTAGACTTTTTTTTATTAGTGGTGTGGGAAAAAAATGATAATTTGTGGCCAAAAGCAATATCGCAATCACTAAATTGTCCGGACTTAACTTCATATGGCTTTTTTTCTCTTGCTAAAACTGAAAAGATCGATTGAAGATGTAAAGGCTTTGAAGGGGACAGTCACCTTATTTTTTGAACAAACGGCCTTTTTTTTCGTCTCGAATGTCCAATTCCATTGCATTGCATCCTGCTTGTCGTGAACATTCAATCCATATACCAGGGTTAGTTCTCCTCTGATATTATTACTCCGATATTACAACCTGCTCTTTGACAAACAAATCAGATTAAAAACTAAACTCATAAAGAATCGCTCTCCTGGCTGGATGGACATTAACGTTAAAAAGCTAATGAAAGAGAGTGACCTAATGTGCCGTCGTTAAAAACAAAATACTGTTGAGGCTTTGCATCTACCTAACTTACCCAAAAAAGCCAACTATGGCCTTACCAAATATCGACCCATAGCAATTATGCCCTACTTATACAAAATTTTTGAAAAAGCCATCTTACCTTAAATACCACACTATCTGCCCCTTGATTTGTAAATTTGCTTAATGACAACCAGTCAAGCTTTCGATCCGATTCCAGCTATTGTATATAACTGCTTTGTTGTTGAAGTCACTATACGCCCTGATAAAAGAGAGTTGACCAGCCTAGCACTGCTCGATTTTTCAAAAGCTTTTGATACCGCCAATCACACTGTTCTTTCGTTCCCTGCTGCTCATTTGTATCAAACAGAAAAACTGATTTTTTAATATCTCGTCGATAAACTGCATAGGGGATAAAATGATTATTCTTAATTATACAGCAAGCGTACCGCAAGGCTTCATCTTAGCCCTCATTTTTCCTTCTGTGAACAAATAGTGAATACGACCTTCCTCAAGCTAATGCAATTTTATGCAAAATTGCGCAACGAGCACACACAAAGCTTTGTACGAAGGCTTAACTGGCAGTTAATTTTTTACAGTAAAATACCACAGACTGCAGAGTTATTTTAAACTGATCGTTGTCTTATATTTCGGATACAAAACATGGAAAGTTGATCCTTTGGGAAGATCAGACGATGGACTTATTTTTAGGGCCACTTACATATATCCTTATGCGCAGGAATCATAAGTAACTAGATCTAAGTGGGAGAATTCCAATCAATATTTACAAACGTGCACAAAATGACCTCCTCTTTTCGACGTGTAAATCAGTATTGGTCACCATACGCCACGATACCGTTAGTAATGCCAGAATTCTACACCATGAAAAATAGAATATGAGCTCAATGGCAATGCTACATGTCAATAATAAAAAAAACTTGTAATCTGCCTTTCACCCGACACCATGCAACAATGCACTAAAACCTCCTCGTATGTCATCGAGACTCCACATCGACAACAACTTATTGCCAGGATGCAATCCGAACCAGTGTCTACCAGACACTGTCAGAATTCACCGGTCCAAAACGCCATTGCCAGCAAACAACATCTAAAAATAAACTTTCCAAATGCAATTCATGTAACACGATCGTATTCAATCTCAATTTTGCTCTAATGAGTAATCAGTAATCAATACACCTGGCAATTCGATATCATGCTTTGCGGTCAATATCACTTTAATCGAAATACCGGTACTGTCACATGTCTAAATATAGAATCACACCAAACGACATGTGTATACATAGTTTCGATCTGTCAAAAAGTGGCGACAGCAAAATCTCTATCACAATCTTGCGATGTGATAGTGAAATGTCAAAAATCATTTCTACCACCAATGTGGTTATTCGATGCTGAGACTGAATCTATCCAGCGAATCGTTTGATATTTGTGACATGTGACAAATGACGAATGGCGTGCGTTCAGCGAATGATCTTTGGCAGATCCATGAATGTTCCGGGTGAAATCAAATTGTCAAATTGTCTGTCAAACCACTCATGCGATATCCGTACAGCTTTGCTTATCTTAGTTGCACATATCTCGTTTATGCTTGTATTTAAGTATCTATATATCAGAAACGATAGGATAGATAAGTGACAGGTGACCATAAAATCATTGCTGATTACGATTTGCAACCGCATTTATCGCGTACACACAAATTGCATGCAACAGATACAATTTCATTTGATCAAATTTGCAGATATACGATTTCTCCCCAACGAACTAGACCGACAGAGCGAGAGAGCGAGAGAGAGAGTAAACAAGTCGAGTGAGATGCGTAAGCCGGGCACTCGCTAGTCAAGCATTAGTGTGACGCGTATTGCCAGTAGGTACTGCATTCAACAGCTCTGAGCGCATATTTTAATTAAAGACTCGTATATAGTTTTGCTGATTTCGCATTTAAGTTGTCATTTACTCTCCGCACACTGGACTTTGTACTGAAGAATTAGCTACGGTGTCTGGTGTACCATGTGTACCTATTGGTCTTAAGATTCTCGTCGTTATCTCCGCGCGCCGACTGAAAACTGGTTACAAACGCCCATTCAGAACGAAGTGTGATTGGGAAATTAGACCAGTTCAAGGTAATTACACGGTGTAGAATAGATACAGATACTCGTGCACACTATAGTGTGGCGGGCCTGTACCAAGCGTCGAGGTTATTTGAGTGGCTCGTATTCATGCGTCCTGTTGCACGTTCTGATGTTGCCGATCGCCACCGAGTGGACAATAACAGTCATATGAGAATGGCCAGAACGAGCGGGTAGACAAGTGCTTGGCTAGAGCTGGAAGCAAACACCGGTCGGTTCCGATGGGGAGACGAAACCTAATTGATTGGCTTATTTTGTATAATTTACTGTTATTACTTGGCGCCATTTAATTTAATTTTTATGTCTATCGCTTGCTTGATGCTGACGCTTACGAGTATGTCTGTCCATTTTTTTTTTGGTTCGATCCAATCGAGGTTTGACAAAAGGCCGATTTTGACTCAATCGATGGTGGTTGAGTCATAAGTCTTTCATCACCTATGCATCAAATGTGGACCGAGGTCGCTTGAGGGAAAGCCAATAAATCGATCGTCGATGATGTCAGTTTGCATTTAATTATGCGCATAGAAAGTATATGTATCTGTCACCATAAATAACCTACAAGCGAGCATTATTTCATTCATGACACGATACTTTGTCTTAACTCGAACCTAAGTAATCACATCTAATTATCTGTAGCACCGTAATTACCTTGCAACCGCCTTCGTAAGCAAACTATCTACACGTAGTAGGTATCATATTCACGCGGGCATATGTGAACGCTGTGTTCACCTCTAATTGAATATGTTTTAAATCAATATCGAAACTGAAAACCAATAATTATTTTAGACGACAACTTCATGGAGTGACTGATTGCCACAACGATCACTGCAAGATCGATCCACTTCACTGATTGACAGTCTGTTTCTAGGTTCCTCCTATCCCGCTCGCTATCTCGCTTCTGTACGTTCTCTCTGACTGAATACAGGTATCTACATCTATGCAGATAGTATATAGATTTTTTTCTTTTTAATTTATGTTGTCTGTGGTCAATCTATGGCGAAAATGATTGCAACCACAACACTTTAAGTGCTCAAATGTTGCAAACGCAATTAAAGCGCGCGCGATTTTTTTTTCTACAAATGCAATTAACCAGATACGAACCCTGGCAACTGGACAGGTGGTGGTTTTCTATTCCAAAAAAAAAAAAACAAATATCAACAAACCTTGCAGCGCAACGTGTGATGATTGATATTTTACGGGACGTCACGAAGTGTGATAGGCCAACTAGGTTGATGGAAATATGTTTATGAATCAAGCTGACGATGGATATGTTGGCTTAATTGGCGGACGGTGGTTAGAATTGCACATTTTATGGGCGGTTGTGTTATCAAGTATATTTGGAATCTACCCTCCCCCTTGCGCTCGAAATTTACTCTCTAGCTTTAGGTGGCAAATGTAATATAAAATTTTTTTATAAATTTTGCAGAATGGATTTGTAAATTGCGATAAGGAGAGCTGTCCGGCGATCGATGATTGCTACTTGTTGGACCCAAAAGCCGACACATGCTGTAGGAAGTGTAAAGGTAATAACACAACCATGATATTCCAAGCACTTAATTGACTTAAAACTCCATTTCAGGTTGTATTTTCAAAGGAGTAGCCTATGCCAGTGGTGCCGAATGGACCGATCCGGAAAATCCTTGCACCACGTACAAGTGCATAGCGAGTGTCGTCACCGAAACCACCATGAAGTGCTACACTCAATGCGACAATAATCAAATCGTCCCACCGCGACCCGGCGAATGTTGTCCAACGTGTTGGGGTAAGTCTTAAACACCCTATTAACCTTTTATCCAACTATTCATCATCCGCGTTGGGTGGCCACGAAAAAGTTTTGCAGCTTTTCCCACTCGAAAATAAATCAATTTCAAAGTCAATAAAAAAATCTTTTCGTCAATACCGTCTTGGAGCTCTTAATCTTATTTGGCAGTATAATCGCGTCGTAATTTTGATTCTTATTTCCCATTCTGTTCATTTGCTTTTCGGGAATACGTCGTTAGTGGTAGTTTGCTTTATCCGCCCTGTTCGTTTGATGACTTGTGATATTTTAGTATTCATCATTTGTGACGCCTTAGGATGCTTCCATTTAGCAATTGTGTGTGATCCAGAATGGTTGACTTTTATGGCGAATAACGAAGTGAGTTAATCCTTGAGAGATAGTGCCAGTTATTCGCAGTGAGCCTATAAAAGGAGAAGCCAGGGCTTGAGCTGTTGTTATTAATGGGGGTAATGAAGACAAGATCTGTGAGATGCTACTGTTGGATGATTTTATTTTATTTTTAAGCCTGTAAGAGGGTACGCGACGACTACGTGGGTTTGATATGATTGATGGTCGATGGATTTGACTATCATTAACTGCTCCACTACTGTATACTGAAAGTGTTACATCATCTTTTTGGGGATTACTTTTTTTTTTGACTCTAGCGATACGACAAGGACCGGGAGATTGGCTGGAATTAAGAAAGTGCTATGCAAATCCAAGTTGGGTTTTAAATGCCTCGTATACATCTTGAACGAAGCATTTTTGCTTGTCTATTTTTCTGTAGCTTATCCGCTCTTTTTATATGAATTAATTTAAATAACCTTGAGCTTGAAAAAGGCTTTTTGAATTCCTATGGCACTTGGTCAAGGGTCCTCTGTAAGTAATTTATGGTATCAAAGAATAATAATGTTGTTATCAATGTTATAAGAGAGTCCTAACACCCAACCTATCTACGAGTATCAAAATCCTTGAGCTTGTCTTCGGGCTCGTTTCATAGTATGTGTAAATTGATTTCGTTCTTCATTTAATGGCAATTTGATATTAAACTTACTCAGAATCAGTATAAAGTCTATCCAAACCTTAGGTATGGTTAAAGTCCTAAAAAGGACGACCAGACAAGTCTGCGCTACCAAAAAGTTCATAAAGTTCTCTCACAAATTACTCTAATACTAAGCCCATTAAAAAAAAATAGTAAAGAGTGAATCACCTCCGTCATCATATCTCGTTAAGTCATAACCGACCACCGAGCCTTTATCGCTTTTATTTTTATTTTCAAAAATAACCACGCATACCCCACAACTCATCGCGATTCCGATAAAGTTATTAACAAGACCAAATACAAAAAGGAACATCATCTCGCCATCCATTTGCAACCCCCCATTCAATAATCTTCATAATTTATGACCAGCACTCGTTCCACATCTACCTGACTATCACCACTCATAATCACATCGTTAAAGCCACCCAAAAGGCCACTTAAAGTCCAAAACAAAATCCCACAAGAACGAAAAACACGATAAAAAATTAAGACCCCAAACCCGATGACAACGATGAGCGGCCGGAACAAAACAATCTGACCTGCCAAATGAAGTTGTCGAAAAGTCCAAATAAATTCATTGCCACTCTAATGGAACGCGATCCAAAATATTGAAAAAAAAAAAATAAATAAATATTTACGACAACACGGATGGGCCGCATCTCATTTTCCAAACAAGCACCGATCACTGATCACCGGTGGTCCGTCCGGCGTTCATATCGCCATGGAAGCCTTCTCAATTTACGAGCCAAAAGTTCCACCTTGTTAAGCAATTTTGTTCCATAAATTATTCTAATTAGTATGCGAGGATGTTTCGGCAGCATTATCCCGAATCCGTGGCAAGATCGAATGGACCACCAGAATAACATATTTGCAACGAATAAAAAAAATCAACAAAGCAGAAAGAGAGAAAAAAACCGCAAAGGTATACCACGAAAGGAAGCAAGTAAGTAAGCCCCGAAGGTACAACGCAAGTCCAGGCGGTCGGTGGAGGCACACAAAGGCAGGATGGCTCATCAAATTGTATCGCAAACGATAAAATGTGACCACCGACGTGTGCGGTCGGGCCCTTTGGTAAGCTTAGCTCTTGTTGTGTTGTATCGTGTGTATCCATAACACAATGCTTGGACGGGATACGATAGGATGGGTCCTCTCCAGTCGATCCGGGGTGGGTGGGGTTTACGACGAGATACCATTTAATTTTTTCATCTTTGTTTTTATGTTTGTTTTTTCACTGTTTTACTGTTTCACTCGGGTCTATAGGCATGTCGAATGGAGTTAACAAAACGTTGGGCACACTGGATCTGAAACAGAGACTACGACCGGGACCCTTAATCGATTGATTTCGGCTTGAATGGCTTTGGTCGACCGGCACAGGTAGATCGACGATGGGCGAATGATGTGCGGGACCCACAGTGTGCTTCTGCCCGCTTGTATCTTCCTGTCGATGTACGAGTATTTGTGTGGTTTCGGTTGTTTGCCAAGATCGGGCAAAGGAAGACCGAGGCAACAACATGCAATGGGCGGCATAAAACAATTCTGGAATACGTCTTAGGCTACGATATGTCTGTGAATTAAGTTATTATAATCAGCGGACTGCTTTGGGTCACGATATTTCGCTAGATGTTGATTCATCTGATCATTTTACCTACAACAATAAAGGAAGAACATGAGACGAACACAGGAGAAGAAGGAAAGGACATAAAGCCAATTCCCTGACTTGGCCACCAAGATCGAGGCGAATGTTTGTGGAGGTTGGGACTTGCACTTAATAAAGTGATACACAGGAGGATCGGCACGGATCGGCACGGATCGACCGAACCACGTTCGTTCGTGGGAAGAAGTTGTTGCATGTGTATACGAAATGTCCGTAGATGGGATAATGGATAACAAAGAGATAACTGAGTTGCTTTCAACATGCCAGCGATGCGATGTGGAGACCTTTCGGCGCCATTTTTGAATCGATCGGCGGTAGACTTGTGGTGGCCAATTTTATGCGAAACGATCAGACAAAGCGTCGCGCTGGTTGATGGACTTTTACGAGGGTCTGTTAATGGATATCATTTTTTTTCGAGATTTCAATTCTTTGTATGCTGACGCCATTCCGTCTGAGGGGATGTTTCTTACCGAAAGTGGTATTGGAAAGACGGGAAAAGAAAACGCTTATTGCCTCACAAATAAACAAAAATTCAAACCAGTTAAGAAATCTGCTACACCCACTTCACCATTGATACATTCGACTAAACAGCTTCTCATTACCTCTTTAGGACACTCAGCTCTCTAAATCATTCTCGAATTTCCAAGAACACAATGCCAAGTTCCCTCCCTTCCTCTATCACACAAACATTCACGTTGACTTTCTTATTTATGTATGTCCGCAATAAATTTCATAATTTCTTGAAACCGATAAGTATCGGGTAATTTGTGTGCGAGATAGATACCAAGATACCTTCGTATCTCAAAACTGCCCATTTAAGTCAATGTTTTTCAAACGGTTTACGACTATTTTATTCACGAGATTAACTGGAATTAACCCCATGGAATGTTTTCAACATCATTGGTCATAACTGGTGACTAGTGACTTATGCTAGATGACCTACACATATTCACACTAGGCGTGTGGCCTATTCCCTGACGGGGATATTATGTAGTTAACAAACTGCTAATAGATACAAATTAAGACCTTTATCGTACGGATTCTCATCCGGGGCAGTTAGGTTTTTTGTTTATGATTATTATATTCAGTTGCGAGATTCTTTAATATTCTCATAATGGCATCTGTTCTAATAAGATGCTGAAGGAGAAGATGATGCACGATGGTTGTTAGATGTCCGGATTGCTTGTTTCAGGTTATGTAAACACCGTGATGACTGTGTCGGAATAATGAAGGTGTTTGCTGAGTAACATACATATCTGGCCAAAAGCCTACACTTTTTTCCCTACAAAATCGTAGGTTCCACTAGGTCGCGCAAAAAGTTTTTAATTTCGAGTTTTTGGCTTCACTTCAAATTTAAACGATATGTAACTGCCACTATTGCAACTGATGTCCGATATTCAGGATGCCAAATATGTCGTTTGACAGTTGATTGAGTCAGTTTTCTCATGACTGATACTTAGGATTGCTTCAAAACTTGTGATTTCTGAACAGAGGCTACGGTCTTGGACGTTGGGCACCTTTTTTTTTTCATCTTTTCATCTTGGCGTTTTAGTCTTTTGGGTGTGGTTTTCCAATATAGTTTGTGGTCTTGGTCATTTAATCGTGATTTTTGAGCCTTGGTCGGAGCTTGATTTTTTGTTCTTAGACATTTAGACTTGAGCTATTACCCTTTATCTTTTAGATCTTGTCTTTCGATCTTAGCCTTGCTCCTCTGGCTTTGGTTTTTGGGTTAGTTTTTTATCTTCATATTTTAATTTTGAGTTTTATGTTTTGATTTTGGTCTTTGCTTGATACTTCATTCTAAGTCATTTATTCTAGGTTATTTGGAATTGATGTTTTGCTCTTTGTCTTGATTTTGGTTTCTTGTTCTAAGTCTTGTTCACTTGATTAAAATGAAGGTCCTCTGGGTTTGATCTTTTGATTCTGATTTTTTCATCTTAATTTTTATTGGCTTGAGCTGAACTTGGTTTTGTTCTTCTGAACCTGATTCTTTGCTTCTTGCCTTTTTAGGGCTTTTACCTTTTGGTCTTTGACATGTTTTTCTGGGTTGGTCCTTAAATTTTCGTCTTGGTGTCTTGATCTTATTGTTTTGGTCTTTACATTTTTGTCTTGATTTTTTGGTCATTTTCATTTGGCATAGTCTTTTCGTCTTGGTCTTTTGATGATGACCTTTTGGTGTCAGTGAGATGGTCTTGGTATTTTAGTTTGAGACCTTTGGTGTTAGTCTTTTGGTCCTGGTCTTTTGGTCTGAGGCTTTTAGTCTTGGTGTTATGATCGTCTTGGTCTTTTCGTCTTGGTCTTTTGGTGATGACCTTTTGGTGTCAGTGAGATGGTCTTGGTCCTTTAGTTTGAGACCTTTGGTGTTAGTCTTTTGGTCCTGCTCTTTTGGTCTGAGGCTTTTAGTCTTGGTGTTATGATCGTCTTGGTCTTTTCGTCTTGGTCTTTTGGTGATGACCTTTTGGTGTCAGTGAGATGGTCTTGGTCCTTTAGTTTGAGACCTTTGGTGTTAGTCTTTTGGTCCTGCTCTTTTGGTCTGAGGCTTTTGGTCTTGGTGTTATGGTCGTCTTGGTCTTGGTTTTCTGGTCTTGATCTTTCATTTCAGTCTTTTGGTCTCGGTCGTGTGTTTTGGGCGCCGCTTGGGGATTTTAGTCATGGTCTCTTGCTCTTAGTCTTTTGGTTTTTGTCTTTTGGTCTTTATCTATTGGTCTCGGTCCTTTGGCCTGAATTTTCCGTTTTGATTTTTTGGTCTTGGCCTTTTGTTTTTGACTTTTATCGTGGCCTTGGGCTTTAGTTCTTGGTCTTTTGGTGCTGGTCCTTTGGGTTTCATTTTTTGGTATTTGTGTTTTGGTCTTGGTTTTTTTATCTTGGTCTTTTAGTCTAAGTCGTTTGGTCATAGTCTTTTGATCTTGGTAATTTAATCTTGGTATTTCAGTCTTGGTCTTTTAGTCTTGCTCTTTTTGTCTTGGTCTCTTGAACTTTGTCTTTAAGTCTTGGTCTTTTGTTTTTGGTATTTTGGTATTGGTCCTCTGGGTTTCATCTTTTGGTCTTGGTCTTTTAGTCTTTGTCGCTTGATCTTAGTCTTTTGGTCTTGGTCTTTTGGTTTCGGACTTTTGGTCTTGGTGTTTTGGTCTTGGTGTTTTGGTCTTGGTCTATTGTTCTTGGTCTTATGGTCTTGGTCTTTTGATCTTGGTTTTTTGATCTTGGTCTTTTTGTCTTAGTCTTTGGTTTGGATCTCAATCTTCAAGTTCAATTTCTTTTATCTTGTTCTGGGTCCTTTGGGTTTGTTCCTCCGACTTAATCTTTGTTCTTCGTCTTAAGGTCTTAGTGTTTTGGTTGTCGGTCTTGACCTTCTTGGCCATTTGATTTTATGTTTTATTCTTGACCTTTTTTGTTATAATCGGTGGTTTTCGTCCTCGACAGGGAACAATTCTGATATAATTTCTACATCCATCCATGCTTTCAGCAGTGGTAAAACGCTGATTGTTTTAATTTTTTGTTGTTACTCTGACCCCATTTGTCATTGAGACGTTAAGGAATCTCGCTCAGGTGAAAACGTAACCGTAGGCGTTTGCTAACAAATTATTTCTCATTTTAGCCTAGTGGCGTTAAGTCCCACGATCTGGAAGGCTAATTGACCTCTCTATTTCGAAAAGAAATTACCAAAAAATATATCGCAACGGAGCCATTTCTGAATGGCTCATGTTCATAGTACTAAGTTAAGACAAAAAAATGCGTTAGAGCAAACCTTTCACGGAACTAACAGCTCTAGCATCATCTTCTAAGAAAATATGACCGACTGATACCTCCAGTCTAAAAACCACACGAATCTCTAAGTTATTGTGGATGGAAAGGTTATATTTCTCTTGGGATTTCAGGCCCAGCCAAATGGAAGTGAGCTCAAAATAATTTTCAGTGAAAATCATGATCTTGTTCATTCATTTTCTGTCTTTAATTCAATTACTGCTTGAAACTTATAAGCATGTGGGCGCAAAGTTTCTAAAACAGGGTTTGCCGTCATATTCTCAGCACCGGCAGATGTCCTTGCTGAGCGAACCAAACATAACCTGTCCGGGACGTTTAAATTTATTGATTGAATTCACTATAAATACTCAGTGACCAAAAACGGTATACGAAATGTTTTCGCAATATTTTCATCTTGTTGCCGATGAATTTTGACTATTTCAAGACATTGCATGAGTTGTACGAATTACAATTAAAATGACACCTCTTGTTGGATAGCCCTTAGAAGAAAATTCAAAAATACTTGAAAGATTATCAGCTCATGATACATTTTGTATTTTATTCGTGTTATAAAAACTTGCAAATTTCCATGTTTTTTTTTTAGTGTCGTCAACCAATATCAATAAATCGGTATTTTTACTAAAACCGACTCGAGTATTAGACTAAAATTATTAAAAATTCAATTCAAACACAACATTCCCGCGGACGACCTAGAAACACTTATCCATATTCCCTTTTCAGTACAGATGGTTAACAGCTCGGGTTCATTTCATCTCCAATAATTATGAAAAGAGAAACTCTTCCCATGACTATCCACCACATGACATGTCATCTGCCCACCTAACACACATATGCACTTCAATCAACGACCACAAAAAATCCCACCGCGATTGGGAGTCTCTCCAACAGTATACGCCCCAAAACCAATTTAACCATTTTTTTTCTCTCACAAATTACAAAACAATCAACGCAAACGAAATCGACTGGCCAAGCAAACCACTAAAACAACATCACCTGGTCGACCAACGAGCGACCTGACAAATTACCCCCTTTGACTTCGAACGAACTAATGGACTCATATCGTAAACTGCCCGAAATTAATGACCGCAGCTCTATTGATGCAACCAACCAGTCATGGAACATTTGTTGTGGTTTAATACCACGTCATCGGTACACCCTCCATCCTCTCAACCGACGTCCGGTGGTTGTACATACATTTAACCGGTGTTTATCCGGTATCGGTTAGTCTTGGTCTTTTGTTTACTTAAGGACCCTCTCGGCTTGTCTTGAAAGCCACATTCCACGTTATAAAGCCCAAGAAAAACAAAAGGGACACGACAGTGAACACAAAGTATGAGGTTGTAAAACCATCTTTTACTGATTTTTAATTCGGCGCAATTAAAACAAAAACAAAATATGAAATCCGAACGTCTTAATGGATGACTAAGACTTCAGAATTTTTTTTCTGTTTTTTTTTTTAACAATTCGGAAATTCATTAAACAGGATGATGCGATGTGCCGGTGTGATTGTATGATTGTACGATTGTATGGCTCTTGATCAAGTGTCAGACACGCTCCTTGATGTCTGCCGAGGATATGAAGCACAGCAGCCAGCATGACGCAGCAACATCAGGGCTTAATGGATGTGCTCAGGAAGGAAGTTCATTAAACCATACACTAATGTCCTTGTTTCGAGATGTTTATCACTCTTAATGCGTCTTTCAATTTGTCGTTGTGTAAGTGGTTTATGGAGCGAAGGAATTCACTGATAATATTCGTGGCCGTGGTGGTGGATACCTTCCTACTTTATGGTAATGGAAGGTAATGGTCGGGGGTCTCCTTCGTGGGATTGATTAATGCAAGTTATTTTGTTATCGCCCGTCTTGTGCGGAGATTATCCCGTTTTCTTTCTTTTTCTTTATTTTGGTTTTTCTCTTTCCTTTTCTGGTCGTCTGTTCGTTTGCTTAGTACTTCAGTAAAGCACGGTGGGCGAAGATGAATGTAATGTCACCAAAGATTAGGCAGTGATAGGAGGAGACCTCAAAAGTGATCTTTAATGTAAATTGGTTTCTCACATATTCCTTAAGTGCATTACTCACTCGAGCTTTGAAGTGATTCCCACGATCAGACAGACTCTTCGTTATCAGATGACTAATTCGGAATTTTATTTCATTTCAGGTTGCAAGATCAACGGTCAGATCGTCGCTGAAGGTCAAGAGGTAGTAGCGTCGATCGATGATCGATGTCTGGTTTGCAAATGCACCGGCAACAAGCTCAAATGTGCCAAGAAGACATGCCCCGTTCTGCAGTGTCCAGAATCCAAGCAGAAACACTATCCCGATGAGTGCTGTCCCCGCTGTACAGAGAAACGCGAATTCATGCATGTCCCAGGTAAGCTTTTGACAACTCTTACATTCGCTTGACTCTCATCATCTCGATTGGTTTGTATTTTCCACAGGAAAGTGCATCTTCAATCAGAACGTCTTTCCACACAACAAGCACTTCATTCCAGAGCCATGCTCGAATTGCACTTGTTCGGACGGGACGTCCATCTGCCGTCGTGAGACTTGTCCGATTCTCGAGTGCTCGCCCGAATATCAAGAGAAACCATTCGGCAGCTGCTGTCCACGGTGCATGACATCCGAATACCGATCCGAGTGTCAATATAATGGAACCCTGTATCAACACGACGAAACCTGGAATATGGGACCTTGCCGATCGTGTCGCTGCAATGCAGGTACAATCCGCTGTGCTGAGATGAAATGCCCACCGATCAAGTGTAAAGCCAATGAACCGATGGTCGTCCCGCCGGGACAGTGTTGTCCCAAATGCGTCGAAACCGCCGGTACATGCACCGTCTTTGGAGACCCACACTACAAGACATTCGACGGAAAGTTCTTCAGCTTTCAAGGGTCCTGTAAGTATCAACTCGCTGCTGATTGTCGCGATCATTCGTTCATGATTCGTCTCACCAACGACGGGCGCCAAACGAAGCGATCATCCTGGCCGAAAACAATCACTCTAAAGATGCGCGGTGTACGAGTCACGCTCGGTCAGAAGCTACGAGTTAAAGTCAATGGCAGTCGAGTGGTGCTGCCATACTCCCAGGGACCGATAGTCAGCATCGATCGTTTGACCGAAGGCATCCTTCTAAAAACGGAAATAGGCCTTCAAATCGAATGGGACGGTAATAATTTCCTGCAAGTACAAGTACCATCCAGCTTCAAGGGAAAGTTGTGCGGTCTGTGCGGTAATTACAACGGCATCGGTCGTGATGATCTCACCTCGCGCGACGGCTCGAATCATTCCGACGCCGAAGTCTGGCGTTTCGCAAACTCCTGGAAAGTAGGCGGACCGAAAGCGTGCAGTCGAAAGAAGGAAAACATCGCCGCATCACCCGTTTGCAAGCAACGTCGCAGTAACATGTACTGCAAGCCGCTAATGGAATCCGAAGTATTTGGTTACTGTGATAGTAGACTTAATCCACAGAACTATTTTAAGTCCTGCAAGATGGACATCTGCGAGTGTAAGACCGGCATGTGTCAGTGCGATAGTTTCGCAGCATATGCGCATGAATGTAAGCGACTCGGCGTGAAGGTGCCTGATTGGCGATCAGCTACAAATTGTCCACTCGGCGTGCATCGTAAGGCAATGCCACAAGCGGTGCAGATGAACAGCAGCAGTTATGAGGGTGGCAATCAACTGATATACCGCGGTGGTAGCGGCATACGAAATCACTTGTTCAGGCAGTCGAGGAAGCGACTACAGCAACAATCCGAGGAGCAGGAGTTCTTCACGAAGCATATACCAAAAGCATTGCGTATACCGAAATCACCGGATCGAACGCCCCCGCCACTGCATTAGGATTAAGGCTAGCAAGCTGGCAGGTTCGACTTTATTCTAGATCTGGCAGTTTTTTTCACTGCTTATAACTATTTTTTTTTTAATACTTTTTTAATTTAATTTTATTTTTTTATTAACTTATAAACATACTTAGGCTTAAGTGAGGGCTGGACTGGGTGTCTCAGGGTGATGGGAACGCATCGTGATGTTCGGTTTTTGATGGCTCGTCATTCGATCTCAAGGCCACGGTACAAAAGAAATTGTATCTTCGTAGATACAACCGTCAGATCTTTATAGTACAAAGTCAAATTCATCCATTAGAACTTATTACTTATATTTATGTACTTGCTAAGCTTCATTATTATTATTTTTTTCTTTATCATGCGCTGACGTTGGATCGCACCTAGGTACAGCCGTTCGAGGTCTTGCTTCTAACATTCGAACAATCAGCTTAAGCTATTCACACACATGAAGGCACGATCTAGCGAAGGTATTTAGTTCTTCGATTAAATGGTGATTGGTATCTATAACTTGATATCTGTCTATCGCACTTTCGATCTTATTGGACATTTTTTTAAGATCACAACACCTTTTGTTTTCTCTTGATATAATACACGCAAGACCATCGCGAAATCGATTTAAGTCGATTACTTTTTATGTTTTCTCTACTTTCGTGGATCTAATTCTAAAAACAAATCAAAACCTTCATCAACCCTGTATCCCATATCACCATCGACACATGCCAGCGTCTGGAGTCATATACATAAAAAACAGATAGTCTCCTCATAAAAAAAAAAACAAAAAAAAATGCAAATAAACAAAAACAATGCGTAAATCCTTGCAGAATACGTGTTGTTTTTTTAAGCAAATAAAGTTCCACGCATTACTATAAATATACAATTTTACGTAAAATTTTACTCGCGGTTTTATATATATTTTACAAAAGAAACAAAACATAAAAATTATCAAAATGTCATTTCGCATGTGACTTTTTTCGAAAGCCATCATTTTTTTATCTCTTCTTTTTACATTAATTTGTTGCAGTTCTTTTTTTACATGCATAAATATTTTAAGTTAGTTTTAAGACCTTTTTTTTAAGCTACATACACGTAAGTTTTTTGCTATGTACCTAAATTATGTTTTAAATGAATTTCTTTAAAGAAAAAGAAAAGAAGTTAAGAAATATATTCAAAAATGCTACAGCGTTTTGTTTTTATTATTTTACGAATGTGTCATCTAGATTTGTAAAAATGATTAAAAAAACAAATATTACAGATTTAAAAATAATACCGCAGTTTCAGTTTTAAAGAAACAAAAAAAGTTACTTAACGTTCCATAATAATAAAAAACAAATAATGTGCTTCGACATACCCTTAAACTAAATACTATTTAAATATGACATAAACCTGAACAAACTACAATATTCTATAAAGCACACAGAGCACATCGGCCATGCCAGCACTTCATTGTAAATCCATTGCATCCGTCATAAAACAAAAAATCATGAAAATTTACATTATGTAAAACGCAAAGTTTCTAACTAAATCTACATTTAAATATTTATTCTAAGTTAATTTATTATGTACACCTAACGGTTATTACTACTAAAATACGAAGCGAATTCAGAATAGAAACAAACAAATACATTGTTCTCCACGTTCCTAGCTTATAAGAAAAACCAAGAAGAAACTAAACAAAACAAAAAAAATTACAAAAAATTATTTAATTTTTAACAATTAATGCACAAACAGTATTTTGCTTATAAGAAAATAATTAAACTTATATTTAAAACTTATACGAACTACCAAACATAGTTCAATTTACTAACCAATCAATGTTTACTTATATACACTAAAACAAATTAGAAAAAAAGAACAAGCATACACTATATATTAGAAACAATGTTTAACATTTTCGCACCAGCTTCAAAAAGTCGAAAGTCTAAAAACCAATCTAAATAAACAAAAAACAATTTAAGAATCGAGTATACATTTATTTTCCTTTTTATTTATTGATGAGATATTTTATTCTCATATTCTGACTGGGTTTTTTTGTATTGTTTTTTTCGCCAAAAAACTATTCAACAGACACATCAAAAAACGACATTGAAACAAAAAAAAACTTTAATTATACTAAACAAATAAAACAAAAACCAGAATACTATAGAAATAAATTGACTATTGTATTTCATGACAGTTATTATTATGGTACCACCTTTTTAATTTAAAATCTTACTAGGAAAACAAATAAACGAAATGATTGATTAAAATTATTGATTTTGTGATTGTTATTGTTAAATTATAAATTATTAGGAATTATTATTTTATTTTTTTTTTTTTAAATAATAAATTCTCTAATAGGTTCTTGTTCGGAAATTTCTTGAAAAGTAGCAAGTTGATAATGTGAATTACAGAAAACACTAGTAAATATACAAAGGAAACAAAGAAATGGATGAAAGTAAACGCAAAGAGATAAATATAATAATAAATACAATATGAAAAAAAATAAGAAAATTCTTTTATTTAATAAGGAATGGTGTAATGTACGGGAAGCAGCGGGTAAAGTAATTCCTAAAAGTAAATAAGATTTTATATTATAGCTGGTTTGGATGATCCATGGTGGGCAATATTGTCTGCACTAAAGTGATCAGAGGTTTTCTTCTTCTTAGCGGGCGATACAGCTCGGGGTGAGCCTGGGCCCCAACCAACATGTCTCTCCATCTAGCGCGGGTCTTTTGTTAGCTCCCTCCAGTGCCGCACTCTCAGTTGGTTGAGGTCCTCTTCCAGCTGTGTGCGCCACAACATGTCCATTTTCGGCTCTATAGGCTTCTGGCTTTATAACGTTGGCATGTTCGTTTTATCCGTTGATAAAACTTTCGAACTTCATGCCTGCGGTAGCACCTCTCCAGGTCTTCGGTGACGCGCTTCTCGTGGTCTTTCTTTTTTCTCCTGAGAAGCGTATGATCTTCCCTTCTTTTTACCTCTAATAACTCACGAGCAGACCTCGTCCTTCTATGCAGCGAGGCTTTGTATGCATCCTGCTTCAGTGCATGCATTTCCCTATAGTCGTCATTGAACCAGCTGCTCCTTCGTGATAGAACCTTGTGGCCCAGAACTTCGAAGACAGTGCTTTTCAGGGCCTGCTTACAAAGGTTCCATTGTTGCTCAATTGACTAAGTGGAGGATGGGGGTGAATAGGAAAGCTTAAAGGAAACGCGTTCGGCGAAAGCACTGGCGGTTTCTGGCGATAGTAGCTTTTCGACGTCATATATCTGTGTTCTGGCTCTACTCCACTGCGTCCTTGATATCCGTAGGCGCATCTTGGCAACTACAAGATAATGGGCCAAGTCGATTTTAGCACCTCGGAATGATCGAACATAAAGATTAGTGGAGGAGTGTCTGACATCGATCGCGATGTGATCAATTTGGATGGTGGTTAATGGATCCGGCGACCGCCAGGAGCCTTTGAGTATCTTGGGGCGCGGGAAACGGGTACTGGCTGGAAGGAGGTTTCAAGATCGATAAGACTGATTCCGTTATCGGATATGGTGCAAATTATGCCTGCTAATCTAAATCATTTAACGTCATTGGAATCAATAGAAAAACCTAACATGTTTACCCTTCGTATTAAAAACAAATATTTTTGTCTCAGTATCCATCAGTATACTGCATACCGCGTTACACAAAAGAATCTAGTTTCCTTGGTACGAAATTTGTCATTGGTGGTGACTTTAACGCGAAACACAGGATCTGGGGTTCAAGATGCATTTCAAAGAGATTTAAAAAGCATTGCGAAGCTTGTATAGAATGCGGATGCAACTTTTATTTCATTGGAAAGTGAACGTATTGGCCTACGGATTTCTCAAAAATACCTCATCTTATCGATTTCTTTATTACTAACGGTATTTCTGATAGCTGCATCAAAGTCGAAGAAAGCTTTGATTTGACTTGAATTGATTTTTCCTCAGACCAAATACACCTATAAAAAAAAGGCTTCCTAATAAAATAATAAAATAACAGACTGGGTCGTTTTAAGAATGAGGTTGAAGAAGGTATTCAACTGAGAGTACTACTAAGAACACCTTATGAACTACAATAGAAGCCGAAGTAGACCTATTCCTCAAGGTCATACGATACCCAGTGTGGAATAACTCTCCTCAGTAAAATATCTGAAACTAGAGGTCTAGTTAAGGAGAAGCGAAAGGCGCGTAAACGATGGCAGCAAAGTCGAGCGCCGCAGCATAAAACTCATCTAAATCATGCAATGTGCTCCAAAAATCGGTTACGGATTTTATTTACTCATATTTAGAAAAGTTGACAAGATTCAAGTTACTCTCTATAGAAAAGTCTGTGAAAGCCCCAAATTCAAGCACCACCAATAAAAAATATTCCAAATGAATGACAAGGGAGATAAGAAAAAGACGATGTCTTTGCTGATGTGATTCCGGATACTATGTAGCTAGAGTGCAAGACAACCATGGTTTGCGAATCAACACCCGGAATTTCGTAACTGTACCCACCATCCCACGTTACTGCTCCGCGATTGTTTAATAGATTACCAGAGTACCATAGGTGTGAGAGAGTGAAAACAGTATTCCTAAAGGCAGTAAAAAAAATGGCTTTTTTCATTCAACCATTCTGAAATTGATGCTTTATGTAACCTAAAATTTATGTAATATATTTATAACTTAATCTTATGATTTCCATTTAAATTTTCTATTGCTTCCCCATCAATAGAACTATTTATCTATTTTTAGTTGAATTTGTTAAGTACTTTCGTCACTGTCTTGCTTTAGACAAAAGATTGTATTCAGCTATTTTGTTCAACACCTTGTATACCTTGTAAAATACTACGTATTTTATTTGTTGAAATAATTGTAATTATAACATTGTAGATATTGTTACGAAATAAAGAAAGAAAGAAAAAAAATATATCTTGAGAAAACTTCTAAGCCATTCACAGGTCAATCGTTTATAGAATTTGTTTATCCGAGAGACGAAACAACGGAATATATAATAACAAGATCCAGATCTGAATGTTATTGTCGAACAAGGCCCCTTGCTATGATCCAATTACAAGAGAAGTTCTCAGGTTCTAGCAGGAAAAAACTTTACTAAAATTCCTTTTTCTCATCAATGCGGCAATTAGATTAAAATATGTCCAGAGCCAGTGAAAAATCGCAGAAGTCATAGTGGCTCGAAAGCCGGTTAAAGCACGATCCTCATAGTATCTCTTTTGAAGATTTTCATCTACCCTCTTAAAAAAAAAAATAAAAAAAATTACCTTAAGGGGTGATATTTTCACCAAAGTCTGAAGTTATTTTCATCTGAAGTTATTTATGAACCAAAATATCAGCCAAATGTCTGATATTTTTCATCATATTTTGGCGATTTGCAGCCTTGATACTTTTTCTTAGTTAATAAATCGTTTGTTAAGCATTAGTTAAAGCTTAATTTTTAATATGGTCTCAAACGAAAAAAGCGATGTTGGTGACTTACGAAGTTTTCATTTCAGGAAAGCACTCGCACAAGAAATAAACGAGCGAAAGAAACGTCATCCACGACCATGACACCATTTTCAGGCAAAAACATGATCAGTCAAAGTCGTTAGGTAACGCTCTTCATTCACTGAAACGGTTGCCCTAACATAATTAAAGAAAAAATATGGCCCTATGACATTGTCGGTCCAGAAATTGCAGAGGTATCAGACGAAGAATCCACGAAAACCTGTGACTCTATCCACCAAGAAGGCCGCCCCAACTGGCACTCTCGAACTGAAGAAAACCTTTATCCGGTTCCACGAGAGCTTTAATATTTCACCGAATGACGTAACTGACGATATCTCCTGGTTCGCTGCAGAAGTCAGCTCCAAGCCTGTCTCACACCTGCAAGGAATCCGCTCTAATTATTTTCAATTCTAATCTTAGCACTGTTACATCTCTCCACCGATCGCACATTTTATCCAATCCCATCTCCTTCTATAACTATAGTATCAGAGAACCGCACCCCTTCTGCGCCCCAGTATCAGAGACGATGAATTATTTACATCAGATTTTACTCGCGGAGTCCTCATAGTAATTCACAGCCACTACTATCCTACCCTTCAAATCATTGATTTTAGCTGATTTCAACTTTACAAGCTTCTTGATAACTTTCTCGAAACAGAGACTCTATCTTGCTCGCTGTTGCACTGGCGTCTCATAACCCACTTTTTGTTTTCAACTTGCCATCGATTTCATAGATGTCATGTTTAATACCGCTGCTCCCAATGACATTATCATCATCTGAGTTTCATGGCTAAAATCCGACGATGAGATTCACCTTTTCGCGACCAACACCTAATCTGGTAAGGAAATGCTCTTCACAGATCGTCTCTCCGACTCTGGTCTCCTCCAACTCAGTAACATCACCAACAACATGAATCGACAACTTGAGCTGATCTTCGTATATGATGCCGAAAATTGCGTTATTACCGCAAGTAACCACCACCTTGGATCCGCTCTATTCATCCTTATCAGGGACACTGTCACTCGACGATCACTTCACCATTCTTCACCCCGAAAGTACGTATTGCTTCAATTTCGGAATAGCAAATTTCGCAAAACTAAATAACTTGCTTAGCAATATTCATTTTAATTTTCTCCTAAACTCCAATACGCACATGTCCTTCGATGATACGAAATAACGGACTCTCTAATTACCTTCAGTTTTGTACGAAAATTAACATAAAAATAAGCTCTCCACCTCTGATACTTGAACGGAATGGAATCCTCTCTTACCGCCAAGAGCTAATACCATTTTGTAAATTTTGCAAAAACAAAAACTAACAGGTTCCCTCTAATTTTGATTTTCTCAATACTTCCTCTAACTATCCGAAAATAGTTGTCAACTTCTTTGCCCGTTTCTTCAGCCAATCGTTTACTTTCGTATAACTCCCCTTTATATGAAAAACTACCCTCAGACGTCTCTATGGCAGTGAACATAAATCCTGATTTAGTTATCGTGCAATTACGTAACTTAAACGAGGACTACTCCTCCGGTCCTGACTGCCATAGTTTAAAAAACAAAACGCCACACATTTGCTCCCACTTCTCGCCGCCTCATTTCAAAATTTCATTCCATATTATCCCGACCCACAAAAAATGACGAAAGAATAAAGTGTCGAACTATCGACCCATCGATCAACTCTCCTTCATTCCCAAACTTTTTTAGAGTTCCTAAAAGATCGATCGACAACCACTAACCTAATTGAGTTTTGATCAAATTCTACCTCAAAGACCGTCAGTAGGATGTTATTTTCAGGTCTTCTATTTCTGATCTAATTAATGCGACCTCCAGAGTGCCCCAAGGCAGCCACCTCTTACCACTTATATTTATTTTAACCATTAATGACGTTAATGTTATCAAGAACTCTTATCTATCCGTATGCGCGGTTGATATGAACATTTCCGAATATACATATAACTCCCACTGCTGATTCCTACTCCCTCCAATCCGACCTAAATAGGTTCACTATCTGGTGTCAAGAAAAATCTCGTGTCAAATTATCACTTACTCCTATAGGCGCTTCCTTCCACCTCCGAAACATCGACAACATTATCAAACGTGCCAATTCCACCCTCGACTTTATCCATGACCGACCCACCGGTAATATTGATTGCTAATTATGGCTACCATGAACCAATGTCCAGGATATTGCACGAAGGGAGCTCCACTCATTTCGACCTATGTACATCTCCTGTTTTAGAAATATCCTCTACTCTTGCAAGGTGTGGCAGTTTAGTTTTATAATATTTTTTAAATAGAAATGAGCCTCATCACTTGTGCTTGATCTACTTACTACAATTCTTATGACAACGGGAGATGTAGGCCAACATCTTAATATAAACAAGGATGCAAAGTGATTGCAGTGGGGCCATTTCCTCACACGTTCAGCTGCGGTGGCGAGAGTCTTCAAATCTCTAACGTGTCCACAAATTTATTGACTAAATTCCCTATGGCTGTGCGAATAGGCACTGAGAACTGTACGCATCATATCCGTTCTCATAGTAAGTTTTTACTATTTCAGCAGATTTTGCGAGTATGTATCGATACCTATCGAATGATTCGAAATTTAAAATGACACCTTTGGTTGGATGACTTAGAATTTTTCTGAATGCAATAGGGTCTCAATAATGGCTTCATTCTAAATCAAACATTGGACCTGAAATTTTGGTCACAAAATTTGCGTAAAACCGAGAATAAGGAGCAATGTTGTTCACTGAATACGAAGTGGATTCAAAAAGCTGTTCGAATTTTATGGCGGCTATTAGTCCTAATCGTTTTGTGTTGATAAACATTTTCGAAAAGTGTATGTGAGTGCTTAGCCTACTGTCGATTACCACATGGATTACATTTGTTTTGATACGATCGGTGATTAAAAGTGATTTTTTAACCGTTTGGTTTTGAATTGTCAAACAAACACAAGAAAATTGCGAAGTTGATAAACCAATGCTTGACATCTGCTTTTGAAAGATTATTCCGTCTAAATATTGACCACGGCTATGTTTTAAGTTATCTATACGGAGAGCTCAATTTGAGTCACTTTTCGAGCATATTAGCCGATATCTCGCTAATATAATACGTAATGTTGTTTTCCAAGGCTACAAATCACGCTGACTTTTCGGCATGGACTACCCCCATAAAAATAGTCTAAATGCGTAAAATCACATGATCACCGATCTCCAACGAAAGATAAATTGCTCACAGATCTAATTTCTCAACTCGTCAATCAAATCGCATGCTCTATGGCATATTTTCGGTTTGCTGAAATCACATATCGACAAGAAATTCGAAATCAATAAGCGATGATGCCATTGACGGTGAAGTTGTTCTCATGATCATCCTTGAAAAAATATGCGCCAGTGATCTCGCCAGGCCATAAGCCGTACCAAATATTGCTTTGGCAGCTCTTGTATTGCCTAAAGTTGCTCATCGGACCAAACACGCCAGTTATGTTATGTTTATTTAAAGATCCATTCAATAAGAAATTAACTTCGTCGTTAAAGACAATTTTTCCATAAAAAAAGCGGATCTTGCTCCAACTTTCCTAAGGCCTATTCACCGGATGTATAACACAACCCTAATTGCGCCCTCTATGTATACAGGCAGGTGACTTGATGTCCAATAACCAGAAATTAGTGCGAAATTTGCTCAGTAGGGCTTAATTTGCTTGCTCCGTATATTGATTAAGACGACGGTAACATGGTTCACAGAGCACGAAATTCGATACTAACATTCAATGATTTGTGAGCATTGTTCGAGTATAAGTTTTCCATGCTAAAATGGCAGTAAATACTAACTAAGCATGTTGGACTTTGACATATTTCACGATTGCGTGAGCTGTCAAAAATAGAACACCGAAAAACCAAACAGATAAAATCACGCTTTATATTTCTTAAGATGGATTGGAGATTGTGCATTCATTCCTATAAAAATGAAATAGAGTGCAGTAAAGTGATAGAAAATCTAAGTATTGCTGCTCTTAAGCCTTTCGTTTCTAAAAACGTTTCGGGTGTGAAACGTGCAATACCAACAATTTTCCTCGCGACTGATTTTCGATCAAGAACTGAATGTAAGTTCTTCGGCCAGTTGTTATTGAATAAAGTCAGTGACAATGCAGGCTTACCGAAATGTGCATAATACGTGATAAAACGTGGATTTATGAAGGAAATGCCAAAATTAAGTTTCAGTGGTCCTAGATGAGACCTTTACGGCATCGCGAACCATAATATTAAATACTCAATCAGGAGTATTACCATAAAGTATCAATCCTAGAGACCTTGAAACGTGTAAAATGTACAAATGTTCCTCAACATAACCGAAAACTCAAGTGAATCAGTCTAGTACGATCCGCGGAACAATTTTTGTTTTATTTAACACGATTTCATACACTGAATGAAAAACTTTTAGAGAATAGGACAAGGCTAGAACTCACATCCTTTTTATTATTGAAAAATATAACTGAGATTATTTCCTATTTTTAGAAAGTCGAAACTTAACACAGGCCCAGAAAAAAAGAGGTTTTATTGGTATCAGCCATTCACTGTATCAACTATTACCATCTAAAGTCCTCTTTTGGCAACCATCCCAGCCCTTCACAGTACTCACATATGCTCATCTACTATCACCAGAAAATCCTTTATAATTGCCATTACAAAAAAAAGTGGCTCACGGGTAAGGTTGCATTGGTCATGGAATGTTGACATTTCCGAATGAAAAAGAATGGGATCAGCTCGCCGGGAGCCAAGCTACAAATCCAGGTCAAATTATTTTTTAACCAAAAATTGAATGATTTGGATTTGATTCAATCCACCACTTGCGGTTGATGAAATGGGTTTAATCGTCATTACGGTTCATGTATTTAATGGGATATATAATAATACAAGATATATTATAATTCATGTTTATAATTCATATTCACTTCGCGAAAGTTTTCATATATATGATATATGCATACAGAAAGCCTTTGCATAAGTCTTCCCTATCTCTGCTTTTCAAGGTAGACGAATAAAAGGATAAATAATTTGGTTTGCGAAACCATTTGAACTGTTAGTGTCATTTTTAATCAGCGTTTTTTGCAATTTTCTCGTTACCAAATTTTCGAAATTTGGATCGAAAATTATGATTCGCTATATTGTTCACCATGTTCACACAACTTTGTTTTTGCAAGACGTCGTGACACCGCGACATAAATATAAGAAGAGTGCATTGTGAGAATATTGCATCTACTCAGGGGAGTGATGAAGAAGATCCAAATTTATTGGTTCCATGTCGTTCATAAGAGCTTGGTCTCTATTCGTCTACTCAAGGACCTTGGTTTGAAGATACAGTTAGTGCAAGTTTAGACGGTGGACATGCCAATAATCAACTGGCTTTGGATCCGCTATTTTATCGACAAATTGTGACTGACAATAACTAGTGATAACTTATGTTACTAGTCTATAGGTCTCAACGACAATCGAGGTCAACATTATTCGCGTTCTTGGAGACATAAGTCTATTATATTGTCACCATATAGGATAGTATATGTATAGTATCGTACAAAAAATGTATCACAAAGTGATGCAACATGCAGAAATCTCAAAGATCTATTCCCAAATAATTCCCTATTCCTGAACCTATGTATCTCTATGTATAGTTCGTATCTGCATGGTACAACACTTAGGTAAATACAGAAAAATGAAAGAAAAAAAATGTTTTACCTTGTGTTACTACCCGGTAGTGAGCATGTTTGTTCCACTAAGCCGAATTACTTTCCGAATGGTTTGGTGTTTTATTAAATTGTTGCGATAAAAGAACACACACTTTATGCTTTGTTTATTTTATTTAGCTATTCGGTAATTAAACAGAATTGACTTAACAGGAATCGAAATAAATACATTTTTAAGTGGGCGATTAAGGAATTTAGGAATAAATCCCTTTGAAATGTGAAGACGGGATTGACGTACATAAACGTGGAATAGCCATTGTATTAAAGAAAAATGTTATTTTTTAACTTCAGTATTCATGTTTCTATAAATCGAGGCAAAGCTGTTGAGGCGTTATTTGAATTGAACATCTTTGTGAAATGAAAATGTTGTCGGAGGTGCGTAAGCGTTTCAGACGAAAATTCTTTCTGGAATGCTGAGATGTATTGTATAAACATGATCTTTGCTTGGGGGCGCTATTAGATAAGATAAACTGCTCATTGGAATTATGATGATTCTAATGTGGGCGGTGGAGCTTAATTGAAATTGCTGCGGTAGATGGTAGAAATACCGCATTATTCAACCACGTTTCCTTAGTGTGTGCTCTATTCACGAAAAATGAATCGGCATGCGGGGTCGTTGGAAGGTTGAATGGGGGAAACTCATACTTTTAAAAAACCATTAGTAGAAGTCTAAAATATATTAAGTGCCGACCAAGCTTATGCCCACCATAACGAACAAACAGCTTTTAGGGTATTATGGTAAATAGAGCGGGAGTCTTGACGCTATTAATCGTGCCATTTACAAGCCATAAATACTGAGCTCTGTGATACGAAAAATCTCACATAGAGAAAGGAATGAAGGCGCTAATAAACTTTGTTAAAAATTATTTACTACAATATAATCGTATTTTTTTTTTTAATAATGGGTATGCCATCGAGTGGTTTCTTTGCAAATTGCATATTATTTTGACATTGGCATTACTGATAAAGATATCGACACTTAATATTAAACCCCGTGATACGAAATAAATCGATATACGCTGTAATAAGGGTGAGAGGATGGTACTGAAAACTAATTTCCGCAATGAGTGATATGTTGCAGCAGAGCGAACTTTAAAAATAAATAACGCACAAGCCGCGTCTGCTGTACGCGATCTTATGAAGAAACGTCCTGAGATTGGGATGGTTATTGATACCATAAATATCCTAGTGTTCATATAGCGCGATCAGTCGAGTATATCGCGGCTTTGCGACCACTTGAAGTCACTACAGACCTCAGAAGCTAAACATGAGCCGCACTAATATGAGAGAATTTTGCACACAGGTCTCATGATGACCAACTAACTTAAGATTTTAATCGAAATGACCACCAATTTTATTATCGATTTTCTGATTAGGCTGGCAATTGACATCGACTTTGCTAAATAATCATCGTCGCAAATGAGATATTAATAAACAAATCTCCCATAACCCATACCTAGTTGAAGAGATGATTGGTCCGGTTTTTCATGGTCAACAGATAAAAATTGTTGAATTGGACTTACCGGACTTAGTTATGGTAACAGGATGACGCTGCAAACAACGAAATGTTATTCTGATATTGCTTTGCCTGCGTGTTTTTTTGTGAAATGCGACTTGACCCCGTTACACTTTCTTTCGTTTAGTGCCTTTAAAGATCGACGTAACGCCAAACACTTGATGGAGCTCTTCCTGACCGAAACTAACGAAAATGTGCTCCAAAATTGGATAGAGAGAATAAGTTACTTTAAAACCAGGTGAGAGTGACTTACTCCGGAATACGCATAGAAATCAGCCAATTTCCAATAGATGGCGATAACATCTTTGCAGAAGTACCAATATCAGGTCTTTATAAATTTTCATTGGCGACATATGTTTTATCGTTCGTGAAAATGTCGACTTTCGAACTTTAACGGCTTCTATTAGTGACAAAAATGGTTTCAACGCTATTTTGACACGAAAGATAAGGATCGTCCCGGACTGTTGGCATAGTTTTGAGGCGCAGAATTAGAGGCGTTTCTGGATGAAAATCCATACCAAATGCAACAAGAACTTGTAGATTCATTAGCCGTAATTCATCAAGCCATTTCCCATTGTTTAAAAGCAGTGAAATGGTCCAAAAGCATAGAAATCGGGTATCATACAAGTTGAAGTGAAGAGTCCTTGAACGACTTTTTTTCATGGCGATCAAAGGTGTATTAATGACCCAACGTGAAGGCGCCGTGGGGATACACAACATTAACGGCTAAGCCAACCATCCATGGGTCGCAGCTCAAGCTGTGTATATTTGGTAGGACCGGTGTTATTGCGTCGGGGAAAACCATCTCAGGAGCTCGCTACTAAGCACAGCTAATTGGTTTGAACTGAAAATTGTAGGAAAAAAACTTCCACAATACGAGCAAAGAAACGACAAAGCGTTTTTGCACCACGACAACCCTAAGCTACATGTTGATCAGGTCGTTCAAATCTGCCTGGAATCACTTAAACGGAACATTCTGTCTTTACGACGATTTCCGACTTGTAGCTGTTGCGATCAATAGCGCATGGCCTAACTAATCCGTGCAGGGACGGGTTAAGAATATCCCTGCAGCGATACCTCTCGCTTGTCGTAAAAGGCGACTAAAACAAAGGTAAACAAAAATCACATCTAGGCAATTTAGAAAACACCAAGGTGAGCCTAGGGACACATATATCACCATTAAACTGCCCTACAAGTGTACATGCAAATCAGTGGGTTGACACGACTGGAGATCACCGGTGTTGTAAGAGTAAGATCAAACAAAAAAATCTGGAGCATGCCCGTGTCAAAAAAAAAAAAAAAAGACAGGCCGAAGGACGGTTGGTGCGGGCAGGTGCGGGGGCACCAGCATTTGATTGGCCTCAGCGATGAAGTGATCCTGGACCGGGAGGCCTGCCGCTGCTTTCTGAGGTCAAACCGGCGGACCCCACGAGCGGACCAGTAGGAATGCAGTTAAGTGGGAGGGTTGTGGTCCTACCCTTCTGACCATAACAACGCCGGAAAAACGAAAAGAAGAAGCGCATGGCCTAACTGAACAGAAATCTCCATATTTGGAGGAAGTCGAAAATTGGTCGAAATAGTGGATCATTTCAAAAAGTAGCATTTTTTTCGGCGCGAAATTTATATATTGCTAAAAAATGAGCAAAAGTTTTAGTTAAGGATGCAGATTGCAAATTAACCATTTTTCTGAAATAAAGCTCCAAATTAAAATGAAACAATTGATGGCCCAGTCTATGAAAATATGTTCGAAGCAAGATGGAATCAGCTCGCCGGGAGCCAAACTACAATTCCAGGTTTTCTACTTTGAATTTTGCAAACTTTTACCTCAGAAGCCACAGTAGCTAGGGTTCTAAGACCAGACGCTATGAGCTCAGAATCATGTACTCTACAACACAGCCAAGTTTCAGACTCATAGCTACACGGCAAGTTTGGTTTGATATATGCATTGGAACGGGCGGAAAGACAGGAAAGCCTTTACATAAGTGAGAAGTTTTGTAAGGTAGAAGACTAAAATAAAGGGAATCTTCAGTCGTCCAATTGTATGCTCATTATTTTGAAGGCATTTTAGATACTTTAAACGCCCGTGTAGTTCATTCTTTGAAACCCGAGCTAGCTCTTTCAGCGATCCGCTTTTAGTTCCATCTATGTACATATGTTTGCAAAAGAAGGCCTTCTTAAGATATTCATCATCTTTGAGAGCGGAAAAAACCACACGGAACAGTTTCAAATCTCTCGGAAATGGAGGCTCGGACATCAGTATCGGTGAGCACCCTGAGCATTATCGTAGATAAGCCATGAATTGTTTCGCCACAAGCCCGGTAGTTATTTTTTAATTACTTCAAGCGAACAACCTTCTTTTAAAGAGAGCACTCTTTATCGACTATTTTACATGGTGGCAAGCGGTCCACCAAAATCGAAAAATACAGCGAATGTGACCCTTACAAAGTGGTTGACATGAACTGCTGCAAATTTCACGTCGCTGTGACTGCAAAACTACGAAGGACAACGCGCTGAAACCTTGATAATTCCTAAAATACTTCATTGTTGGCAAGCATGTGTAACTATGCTTTTTATCACGTATCTAGTTTTAGTTCTATCGATAATGGAATTCAAACGTAAAAGTGTTATTGCTGGAAATTCTTTTTCGGCTATTGTTCGTGAGCTATAACATTGAAAAGTGAACAAAATGAAACCAGCAGCACTTCTAAACGCTATGGAGGTGGTCCCAAAAATACCACCAGAATTGCCAAAAGTGGTTCAGATTGTGAAGATCACAATCGAACGAAAAACGGCGTCTGGGCTAAAATGAACTCCGACTCAAGGTTTTGAGGCTCCAAAAAATACACACAGGCATTTGTAACTGAGAAATACATCGACATGCAAAATGATCGAGTTAACATGCCAGAGAGGTGATAGAAAAATTTTGACGGCCAGGAAGCAAGCGCCATTGTTTTTAATGGTTTCTCGTATTTTTTAGAGTCTGTGCTGAAACCGGGGGCAGGCCAAAGAATCCTGAAGAAACCCGAGCAAATCAATAGCTGCCACTAAATACTCTTCACTGCATGCTCTTGATGCAATGGATATCGGATTCTCCTGATGCGAATCCATACGACTTTTCTGTCTAGGGTCGATTCAAAGATCAAGATTGTCATTAAAAAGTACCAAACAAGCGTGCTATAAATAATTGACCATCTCGAGGAAATAATTCGTGCCACAAGGAGCCATACTGGAAATAGTAATTAGAATTTGAATAAATCTCCAACAGTCTTACTTAGAATACCATATATACGAGTTTGTTCAAGAAATAAGGGGACTTTTTGCATTCTACGAGGGTGGTCCGATAAGTACTTAGCCTCACCGCCAGTATCGAAAGAGCAACTTACTATCGTGCAGTACATTCTAGTAGACGGCTACTGTCAGCCGGATCGGACTCGTAGTTTTGTTCTGACCGTTGTGGAAGCGGGAGAGCCCGCCGGTTTTAGAAAAAGAGCAATATCGGTCGGTGATTCGATTCTTGTTTTTGGAAGGGAAATCGCGCAGCGAAATCAAAGAGCGTTTGGATGCTGTACGGTGACTCTTCTTCTTCGATGGCGACCATCAAAAATTGGTTTAACGAGTTTCAACGTGGTCACACGTCGGTTTTTGATGAGCCACGTCCAGGTGCCCCAAAAACGGCTACCACGGAGGATAACGTGACAAAAATGCACGATCTCGTATTGGCAGACCGCCGATTGAAGGTGCGCGAGATAGCTGAGACCGTAGGCATTTCAAAAGATCGCGTGGGTCATATCCTGCATGAAATTTTGGGCATGAGAAAGCTGTCAGCGCGATGGGTGCCGCGTTTGCTCACTCCGGACAACAAGCGCAACTGTGAGACCACTTCAGAACAGTGTTTGACGCTGTTTAAGCGCATTCCGAAGGAGTTTCTGCGTCGTTTCGTGGCAGTCGACGAAACATGGATCCACTGGTACACACCAGAGACCAAGGAACAGTCGAAACAGTGGAAGGCGAAGACTGTTCCATCGGCCGGAAAGGTGATAGCCACCGGGATTCACAAGGTGTGATCCACATCGACTACCTGGAGAAGGGCAAAACGGTCACAAGGCTGTACTATGCCAAATGATTGGGCCGATTCGACGCCGAATTGAAGAAAAAACGGCCCTACTTGGCGAAGAAAAAAGTGCTCTTCCACCATGATAACGCACCGGCTCACACCTCCGCCCTCGCCACGGCCGAATTGGGCTACGAACTGCTGCCCTATCCACCGTATTCTCCAGATTTGGCCCCGTGCGACTTCTTTTTGTTTCCAAACTTGAAAAAGTCACTCGCCGGGCAAAAAATTCAGTCGAATGAGGAGGTCATCGCCGCTACGGAGACCTACTTTGCAGACCTCGAGAAAACGTACTTTTCAGACGGGTTAAAGAAGTTGGAGCATCGCTGGGTCAAGTGTATCGAGCTAAAAGGAGACTATATTGAAAAATAAATCGCCATTTCTCCAAAATTTTTGTTTTTCTTTTGTAGGCTAAGTACTTATCGGATCACCCTCGTACGATATGTACATTCGACTTTTGAATTTGTTTTTTTTTGTTGTGTACCAAACATGTCCCCTAACAAAGGTTGACATTGTCAGCCATTTTGGTGTGATAGATGTGTTTTGGTGTGCTTGGTGATTTTTTTGCTATTGAAAAAATTAATCAAAGAACCTGCATTAAATTTTGTGTGAAAAATAAAACTATGTAAGTACTCTAACGTACTTGAAATGTTGACTGTGACATTTGCGAGTCTTCTTTGAGCAAATAAAAAATGTTTATAAGTGATACAAGCTCTGCACAGAAAACAGAGGAGACGATGCTCGTCGTGGATACCTCAGCACGTTAAAAACGGATGAAAACGTTGAAACAATGAAAAAAATTGTTTTGGAGAATTTTGGAGAAGTCGCTGAGGTTATTGACAAATCGGTTGGCTTATGCCATGTTTTTTTTTCAAAATATTTTTGGCATGAAATATGTATGTGTCAGTGAAGTTTGATTGAAAGTTGGCAAATTTTAACCGAAAAACCGTCGCATGTGTATCTATCGCTCAGGAGTTACTGAATGACGTGAATGACGATTCAGATTTGTTGAGAAGGATCATCACTGGTGATGAAACATCAAATGTACATGGTTATGTCGTCGAAACCAAATAAATGTTTTTTGGAGAAAAGCAAAAAGTCACCTTATTTTTTTAACAAATCTGTTAAAATTCAAATACAGCTGCCAAAGTTAGTCCATGTGAGTTGCCCTGTACATTCGACTGGACTTATGAAGTTTTTACTCTCTTAGGATACCCATAATGCTTTTCCAATGACCTTTGGGACTTAGTTCTGACATATAACCAATAATTCACTTTCTCTTTTGACTCGTTTTGATCATTATTTTTGTTCGAAGGTCGAACATTTGTGAACACGTTTTATACCTAATATAACAAAAACAAAATCATTCATGAGCCAGTTGATATACAATCATCTTCAGCGGCTTCTGCAATTGTAATAATTTCGCAATCGTTCTTAATACATAATTTCATTCACTATCTTCAAGTGTTCTGGGGTTGCTGATGTGCTAAGGCTTGTTGGCCGCTTGTCACATTTTACGTCCTCAGGATCTTTTGAAAACACCAGGTCCAATTTCAAGTACATATTTGATAAATGTCAATAGCTCAACTGAGAAAAGTTGGTTTGCTCGTCAAGACGTCAAGCACAGACAGGCAAGTATGTATGTATAATAATATCCCTTCCCGTTTCAGCTACATTTTAATTCTGTAAATGTTTTTTTTTCATTCTGAAATAGTTGAGCTCATATTCGACACCTTTGCCAAATATGCTGAAATAAGAATAACAATCGGAATGTCAATATATCAATCCTTTCCCTCAAGTCAATAACGTGAACGTGTCCAGTGTATTCTTACATTGGTTCCATTAAAGAACTAAAATAAATAAAAGCACTTGTCGCCATAACGTTCGCCAGAAGCACAGTTAAACATTTCACACAATTCTGCGAATTCATCTGCGTGATTAAGCACCGCAAACGAATGACAACATCGTTCCTCCCTGCGTGACAACATAAATCCATCTAGATTACCATTAAATCTTGTTTTCATCATAATACCCCACGAAGAATCCCCTTCATTTCTCTATTTGGCAACACGACATATAACAGATACATATGTACAACCGTCTATCGATCTAACCACCTATAGCCCATCCATCTAAGATTACAGGTATGGCATCGTTCAAGCGCCACATTTGATTAGGATTGAAGGATGCTACAAGGGCACAAAAACAACAAAACAAAAACCGCAAACTTCACATTCCATGAATGGGTATAGCACGAGCGCCAGCCGACTTCCAACCGGATCCTCGCTGTCTACCACCAAACTTAGGCAAAACAAGTTTTTATCTTCCTCCGCGAAAGAATGAAGAAGCAAAAAACAATAAAACAAAAAAAAATAATTCCACCAGGAGCATAAGACGATGACTATGTGCGTGGATTTCTAATTCCAATCGGTTAAACATCAGCCGATGGCCAAATTTGGTCAACTGGCGCCCAGACAGAATGTACGCACGCAGATGTCAAGCCGCGCCAATTACACATTGCGTGGATGCGTGCTCTTTGTGCAGAAGCACTCATTCATAGAACTGTCGGAGGAGCAATCGCCGCGCAAGTCTCATTAACTTGTTTCCGAGTACAGTGGTTGTGGTCGAGGCTGATCTCCCGATAAGGATATGAATTGTGTGCTACATGATTCTGCAGGAAATACCGAGGGCAGCTAGTGGTTTAAGTGCTTCCTTGTTCAATGACCGCGCATCGAACTGAAAGCAGAACCTATAGGAAAGGGTCCATCACTATTGACAGGTTGATGGTTTCATACGTGCATCTGAGTCCCACATCCAGTGTGTAGCCAAATTGTCTCGGTCATCGCGGAATTATAATGATTTGTTTTGTCGCAGCATCCAACCACAGAACATCTATTTACCCGTCCATCGATGTCACTTAAAACGATTTTAGGTAAACAACTATCAACAGTTGAAAACATTCATTAAGAGCACCTGGTTATACACCTGCACTGGCCACTCCACCAGGCAGTGACGCGTAAAAACCCGCGCCCATACACTTGCCCGTGGACGTAATACGTCAACAAAGCACTCCTTTCTCAATGGAGCTCACCATAGACAGGGTATAGTCGTCCCAGCCGGTCTCTAGTTGCTGCTGCGTTTCTGCTACTCTGCTATTCTGGCATGCACTTCACCTCGCTGCATTAATTCTTTCAATCTTTCTTCGTTTTTTTCCCCTCCGTCCAATTCCAGAAGATGCTAGTGGCGGAATGTCTGTGCAGGAGAATGAAAGGTCCATACTAAGTTCATACCAAAGATGGTACCGCAGAGTCTGTGTGCGCGCGTTGCAACCAAACCAGATCACTACCATTATTTTGTCTATGCCCTGCTCCTTTCGCGCCACAGATATTGATATTCAATCAATGAAGCTGCCGGTGACATTGCGTCGACATCGGCACATGGACCGATAGAACATTTTTTTACGATTATTATTGTTGGCAATTAAGTCTTCGTATCAAAGAGCTCGTTCGGAATAAATAAAAAACAACAAGGATCTAGCGTTGCGATTTTAACGACCCCAAATGCCATGGTGGCTTTCGCCTAGCACGCGGCAACCTTGAGGGCAGGAAACGCATCGAGTTACAATTTTATGTTCGATTAATTGCATTTCTGTTAGAGATGATAACCATTATCTGGGATGAGATGTGATTGGACGACAAGTATGGCGAATCGAATGGTTATAGGATGAACGCTGGAAAATGATTCAATGATGTTGAGTGCTAGAGCTGGTTGTTGCTAGGTTCGAGATGTCTCAATTCCATTAACTCGTTGAGATGATTTCTTTTTCTGTTCATTCGTTCAAATGCTTGAATACCGTCATTTGGAATGTTTGCACGATTGTGGGTCAATGATTTAATTAAAGAAGTCCATTCAGTTCAGGTGGAATGGCGGATTGGCGGTTGAAGCGCTTCGACGTGGCGGAAAGGCCTTCGTGAATGGTTTTCTGCAAAGTATTCCGTGCCTGTAATTAAAAACGGGACAAAGGCCTTCATTCCATCGAGAGGCATACAATGACGTTAAGTGGAACTCAGGATGGTTTGCAAGGAATAAAATTCTCTAAAGGCGGTCTTCGGAGACTTGAAATCACTTTCAAGCAATACCCTTGAACCATGAACGCTCGTACATTTTTTAAGCTGTTGTAAACAAAACCTTAACTCAGCGGATTTAAAGTTTTCTTCTTAAAGGCAAAAGATGAGGTCATCGTTAGGAGATGTCGGTGACGAGACGACTGGAATCGTCCAGCTTCTCCCTATAAAAGACCGAGGGATTTAGCTGAGAAACAATATTCAGTGAGTCTTTTACAAGGTGGCGCAAAAATAATCATTCAATTTTGTTTTCGCATTACTTTTTTATTAAATAAAAAAAAAAGATTTTGAGTAATGAGAATCTTTATTTGGACCTTTGCAATTTTTTTTTGTTAAGTGAAAAAGTTGATATCCGTCAAGTGGCTGCCGCCAGTGTTGACACACATTTGTACCCGTTTTACCGCATTTTCTATGATTTTCCTGTTCGCATTCCTGTCGAATATTCTCCTTAAGTGCTGCGATTGTCTGAGACTTGTTGGTCGTGCTGTGTATGTAGTTGCACTGTCTTGTTGAAACCACATGTTCACCAAGCCCAACTCATCCAATTCCGGCAGTAAGAAGTCGTAAGAAATCGTTTATCACGGCCCTGTACCATTCGCCAGTAACAATGACTGTATTTCCCTGGCGTCATCAAAAAAATACGGCCCAATCACTCCTCCCGCGACTCACTGGCTTTGAGTCGATGTAATGGCTCTTCGTGCATCCCACGTGGATTTTCAGTGCCCCAGAAACGAAGATTTTGCTTTTTGACATATCCAATTAAGTAGAAACGCTCCTCGTCGCTCACAATAATTGTTGGCACAAAATCGTCCACTTCGTTGTCGAGATTAAGGATGGCTTGACACACGTTCCTGAAGCTCAACAGGCATTAACTGATGCACTGTTTGCACTTTGTACGAGAACATATGTAAGTCTTTCACTAAAATTAGCTGGTGATGCCCAATTACGTGGCTCGTCATCTGGTTGATGTTTCTTCGTTCTCAGCGTGATCGGCAGCCTTAGCCGCGATATTCGCGATCAAAGGACCAACCCGGTAGCGGCCACGCCCTGCATGGTCTCCTGTGATTCCAGTGCCAGAATGTTTGCCCTGTTGGCGCGACACAATTGGGAAATTGGTGTCAAAATTCACGGTGCGCTATCACCAGCGACCGCTATTCACGCTCTTGCAGAATATAGCGCTTTATTGCTTGTCTGTTTGTATACTGCGGCTATTTAGCAGTGGTCGTGGTACAATGATAATCATTACCGACTGTTGAGCCGAAGGTCTGTAGTTCAAGTCCGTCCATAGTCAAGAACAATTCCTATACGGAAAAACTGTGAAAAACTGTGAAAACAACATCAGTTGTAAATGAGAAATGACCAAAAAGTGCTGACGAAGGCATAACAATCGCAGCATAAGATCACTCCAAAATTCATACTCTATGTGTGCATTCCCAATGTAACAAAATAATTACTGTGAACTACAACCAACACAAATTCAGTCGAATCCCTCAAATCCTATCTAGGACAACCACCCTCGGAGAGTAGTGAACGAACATCTTCGACACAAACCATCTGCACCCCGTCCAGACGTTATGTGACAAACACCATAAGAACGTACACTCTTGAACCTGCACGAATTAGTTCATAAATGTCAAATATGATTGACGTACGAAGCCATTTGCAACTATTATATCATCTTCCAATTAATTTTGCACCACCTTGTAGTTACACGTACGGACAGTGAATCAAAACACCAACAGACAGAAGTGAAGTACAACAACAACGACCATAATAACAAAGGTAAGCAAACCAATTGTTGTGCTGTCAAAGTGAGGTCTCGCGATATCGATAAAGGCAGTGTTGAAGAGAAATAATTTCCTTTTTTCATAAATACTTCGCTAATATGCAAAATGCGGGTAGCGAGGCCTACAATTACTGAAGTTGTGGCTAGACGGATAAAACGGTGAGTAGAGATTGGTTATACCGAAGTTAATACTCCGACTTGGGTTTAAACCCGGACGAGTTTGGTTAAACATTATTGGCGCACTCGAGAGCCCAAGTCAACAACAGTTGAAGAAGGAGCTTGGCCTTCTGCTACTTCCAACCGTGAAACTAGACTCGGGTTCTTACCCAAAAGGAACTGACTAGATACTCTCAGCGCGACAGTAATTCGCCGCTACAGACAAGTATTCCCAAGTGGTTGTAACCCAGAAGGATAGAGTAGGGTTATTGCTGCGCCGACGCAACTAGTGAGTCTGCGGGTATCACAATAACTAATTTATGTGACGGACTTGGACTTGGGAGCATGGCCCGACCCAAAAACCTCGTTACAGTGGCACTTTGTTATTAATTTTTTTTTATTTAAAATTATTTATTAAGACGACAAGGATGTCCGCTTTCTTTAGAGATAGGAAGCCTAGGAGCATAAAGGATAGGGACACATACGCTTCGTCAGTTTACATTTGAGACGATCTGCAATTTTTTTGCCTGAAGAATTTGAGTTAAAGTGGTTTCAGACTCTGATAAATCTTTTTCGGAGTCCATTATGAGAGTCAACTTATTTTATTTTTAATTTAATTTAATTTAAAAGGTTAAGTGAATTTCTTTTTCAAACTTTGTTCAAAGAGATCTTGACGCGCGATTGATTGAAGACGCTCTTTCTTGTCCACCTTTACTTCACTATATAATATATGGCTATTACTATTGCAGAATTGCCTGCTCGAAAGAGAAAAGCATAACTGGCGCCAATGAAGCACATTTTTTCCTAAGTTCAATATCAGGCTAGAGCCAATCCTGGCGCCACGAAAAGCTAATTGTATAAGTAGGCGCCAACTGGATGACTGGTGTTATTGCATCACATGACATATCGACTGTAACTTTCACGCAAGTTCATTGCGAATGACAAACAGTCAAGACCCTTTGACCAAATAGATGTGCCATAAGTACCAAAAAAAATTGTGTCTTCATAGAAAGTCTGACCAACTGTTAAGAGTTATAACAAATCTTGGGGAAATACCCAAATAGAGAGAAATACTTCCTCGACGTGTGAAGTAGACTTTAAAAGCTTTTAGTACAGTAGTTTACTTAGTAACGATACAATTTCATATAATATTTCATTACCCAAATTATTCCTCCAAGCGAATGTGCAGTCTTTTGCTTCTTTTAATAGAGATAATTTATATTCTACAGCACACTGCAACCGTTAATTAAGGTGGCAAGGTGTCTAGACATTTAGCTTTTTTCAGCTTCGAAACCCTCTGATTTAAATTCCTGTTCGATAAAGCTAAAATGTTGAATCCAGAGCAATACCAAGCTTTTATCTTAGGAATCTCCAAGGATTTTTTACGGGTATCGTTACGTACGAAAACTCGACAGTCACCTATAAGGAGAAAGCTCAAAGAAAAAGTCACGATTGGATTACAAGGGATATCGTAGAGAGCTGCAAAGAAAGAAATCGATTATATCGCAGGTGGAAGAATAATCGGACCAACATAACATACGAAACCGAATACAAACGATTACGCAACCAAGTCAACAAAAAAATATGTAGAAGCCGGGAACAGTACTATAAAAGTAAGTTCGAGCAAGTAAAATGTGATCCGAAAAAAAACTTGGGCGCTAATTAATGAAGTACTGGGACGAAGGAAGCCGTCGTTAGACGAAACAATTGTGAAAAATTTCTTACCCAGTACGAATGTCATCGGTTTGGCAGATAATTTTGCGAAGTCGTTTTCGCAGCAGGCAGCATCAATAATCCACGTATGTAGCAAAGTAACACCCAGCCACCAGAACACATTTTTACAGGACACAATCTATTTGAGAGATACAGACTGTGCGCAAGTAGCGAATCTTATAGCTCACTTAAATAATCAAAAGGCATCTGGGATAGATGGTATTAGGGCAATAGATATAAAATCAAATGCGGATATCTTCACGCCCATAATTACGAACCTTATTAATATGAGTTTTAATACGTCTAAGGTGCCAAGAAAGCTCAAAGAGGCACTTGTTAGACCTATCTACAAGGGAGGAGCCAAACACGAGATAGCAAACTATTGCCCGATTGCAATATTGCCGGTGATAGGAAAAATCTTGGAGCAAATCATTGCAGATCGAATATGGGAATTTATTGATAAGCATAAGCTTATAAGCAAAAATCAGTACGGGTTCCAAAAAGGAAAAAGCACCAATCGACTTCTCGGCGATTTCACAAACTTGATTAACTCAAGCCTTAATAAAAGTCACCCCGTCTAAGTGCTTTTCTTAGACTTTAGCAAAGCATTCGATACCCTCGACCACCGTAAACTTATCGATGCAATGCAAAGAATAGGAATTAGAGGGAAACCGATAGATTGCTTGAGAGTTTATCTCAGAACGAGAACATTTCGCGTGAAAATCAAAGATTATAGCAGCAAGGCCAACACAGTGCAGTATGGAGTCCCACAAGCATTTAAACTTGGCCCCTTATTGTACATATTATATACCAACGAACTACTAAAATCCTTTAAGGTGGGCTTTTCCTTCGCATATGCAGATGATACGGCGTTGTAGTTTGCCACAAATCGATCGTAGAAGCAACCAGGATGATGCAGGCAGAGTTTGATGAAGCAGGGAAATGGTGTCACAATAATGGGCTAATAAATGCAGCAAAAACAAAATTATTACATATTCGCAGCCCACAGTACCCAAAATCAGAAATAAATATTAAAACATTCAACTGCACCGACCCAAGAAACTGTCGTGGATACATTCAAATATCTGGGTATAACGATCGACAGTCATTTTACATGAGAACCACACATAAGCGATCTGCGGACGAAGCTGAAAATATCCCTGTTTGCACTGGCTTGCTTGAAGCATAAGTCCTCAAACTGCGTGCAAAAACAAGTGTACCATGCTCTTATCGAGTCAAGGTTGAGATATGGCATACTAGCGTGGGGAGGTGCTGCAGATACACACATCGCGAAGCTGCACGATATTCAAAACAAGGCGATAAAATTATTGTCCAGAAAAAGCAGCTCACGGTAAAGCAGTTATTTAATGTGACAGCAGCGTTGGAGTACTATGACGATGAGAGATTCCGAAATCCTATCAATCACAACTTCAACACCAGATGACGAATAGAGAGAATGTACTATCTTCCACCTTTCAACAACATATACGGCAAGCGTCAGCTGATGTACACCATACCAAACATTCTAAATAATCTCCCATATAACCTGCGAAATTTATATCAGAACAATTTAAGAAAGACGAGATTAAAGGAATATTTCCTAGAAACCATAACTTGATATTTATTTAAAATATGCCAAAACCTTATTTTAACTATTAAATCTGTCAATACCTCACTTTCTTTAAAACTAACTCTATCTTTAAAAACTACAAAAAAAAAAAACATTGTCAATAAGTATTTGTAAACTTGACACACTTATTTAAAATACCGTCCTTCGGATGATATGATAATGAAATAAATTGAATTTGAGAAATAACCTCCTGCAGATAAGCCATGTGGCATCGCAGGTAAGAAAAAAACATTGTACCCATTGCAAGTTACATGAAATAACATTTGAATATAGAATATTGAATATATTCTATATTAAATATAAAAATAAAAAAAAATAAAAAAAGAATATAGCATCAAAGCTTAAAGCTAAAAGCCCACAATTATAATTTCATTTGTGTCCAAATTGGTTCGAATTAATCCTATATAAAGAAACTACAGTCAACCAAAAAAGCACGACTTCGTCTTCTACGTTAGAGTTAGACAAATAAGTAGAACTCTTAGCCCCACATGGGATTTTACACATGCCACTTCGATTTTAAACTTAAAAAGTCTCAGCTATTATTTGTTCGATAACATGAAACCAATATTTACTTCACTTACATACAGGGTTTTTCAGTAAGGACATAACGAGAGCAATGTATACAGGGCTAAATGCTTTACGAAAAGGATACCAGACCTGATCAGGATCTATTCTCAACGATAATGGGGAACTCGTTTCGGACAACGAAAGAGTTAAAGCCCAATGGAAGAGATATTTCGATAAACCGTTACCCATACAAGAGAGATTGTGGTAGAACTGCGAATCATCAAGAATTTGAAGAAGCAATCCATCGGCTTAAGAATAACAAGGTCGCAGGAATCAGCCTAATACCATCGGAATTAATAAACTATGCAAGAAAAAACTTAACAGAGAAGTTACATGGGCTCATCACAACTATAGAAACAGTGAAACGATCCTCGAGGAATGAAAAACTCACTCATCATTCCCGTTTTTAAAAAGGGTGACCGAACACCATGCAACAATTACCGAAGAATACCAGCTCATCTGCGAGAGGCACGTTAACAGTGCTCATGAGCTCATTAGTTTTAATATCGCAATGACAGACTGGGATATCGCCGATGTTGCTAAACAGCACGCCACAGTGCATTACTCTGGTGAGCTCTCCAAAGTAATGGCCAAAGGCCAAATTATTTCTGTTCTGTTCATTTCGTGCTGGAATTCATAATGGGTTTCCTTCAAGAAAATAAGAGGGAAATAACCATTAATCCAATCACATCCGTTCTAGCTTGCGCTGACGATCTGGACCTGGTGAGAGATAGTGAGGAAGCAGTTAAAAAAATGTAGAAAGTCTAATAATGGCAATAAAGGAAGTAGGATTAAAAATAAATAAAGATAAATGAAGAGAAAACCAAACCTGGATCGGTCTAAGCCTCGCACCTGATTGTACTCGAAAATGGACGAATTCAAATATTTGGGTACCATGATTGCCAAAAACGAAATAAATCAAAAAGATCGAATTAAAGACCGCATACGGATCACGCATGTCTCTTAGCGATGAAGGAACTATTCTAACCACCTTCTGCCAGTGATACTTTACGGATGTTAAACTTGGTTTCTGACTAGGAAGGAGGGTAATGGATTTCAAATATTTAAAAACAACATTTATGGAGGATCTATGGTGGGAAACAGGACGAAGAAATAGGCGAATGGTAAATAGAACTCGAAGACTTCTATTCAGCCCCAAGCATTACCGAGTAATAAAATCATGAAGACAGATAGGCAGGACACATCGAACGAATGGACAATAGACGAACAGTCAATTGAACTCGTAAGAAGAAGACCGCCAGAAAGCCCGCGCCGTGGATGGAAGAACAGTATAAGGATGGACCTAGAATAGAAGGTACATTACAGCGAAACATGGTAGATCAAATTGTGGTCGTATATATCGTCCTACTAGACAAGCTGTGAGACACTCGTCGAAGTATCAAAAATATCGCAGCCAAAAGTGAATTTCAAAAAGAGCCAAATCAGTCGATCTCACGATGTTCACAGAATTGGAAATCTCTCAATCGACATCGTGGTGAATTTTGAATACAAATCTTGACCTGCATCCTAACAATATCAAAAAGTCAAGAACTGAAGCTCATTGTTCATTTGAAGCGCCGAAACTCAGCAAAAGTTTGAAGAAAATTCGGAGTTTAATGGAAGGATCACGTACAAAGATAAAGTTTATTTCTGGTCAAATGACTTTGTCAATAACATGTGCTTCGACAGAATTTATTGCATCAACGTGGTCACTTATGAACTTTCTACAAGGTGATCCACAATATTTAGATAATTTTGTAGTAAATAGATAGAAATAGAGAGATTTTGTAGTAAATAGTTATTGATTTCGGCCCAACGTCAATTTTGGAACAGATTTTCCGATCGTCCGCCAATTGGTCAAACATATTCGTGTTAAGCCGTTCAACATGCAGATACTTCACTTGTAATGCACTGATAAGCCACTCTACTGTATCTACAAATGAAGCGGTTGAGCCGTCAGCGTCGACCAGACGATGTGCCACGCAATTGGCCACTACACGTTAATCTTTGCAGCCCATTTTAAAGAAAGACTTATAGGTGTTCCCTTCAAAAGTGCTAAGAAACAATCAACAGCAGCATATGGACCGTTAATCGCTCCGAAACTACGCTCACGCTCTCCTGAGCCTTAACGATGATTTCGACGATTTTCCATCCAAAATCATAATACACGCAGAATTTCGAGGCCCATTTTCATCTGAACGGATCCGTAAATCCTCATTCTCGGACACTGAGACTATACTTATCATTCACAAAGAGCTATTGGATCTAGTCAGTCTAGAACGCCGTGGGTATTTAACAAGGTTACTGTGGCTAGTATATAGGAAACTCGAGTTGGATCACTCTTTATATGCCATAAGCTAATTCAAGTTTTTAATAAAAAAACATTTTTCGTAGCTTGAGCTAGATATACGTATAGTAATGTTAGTGGTAAGTTGATATAGTAATCGAAAGATATAGATTTAAGTTGTAACGTCTATTTTAGAGTGTCCGCCTAGGGCCGGTAAGATATCTAGATTGTTAAGAGTGTTAAGCTAGTTTTTAAGCATTTTTGTCTGGGGTAAGATAGATCTAAGAAATTATTAATAAAAATGAATTAAAAACAAAAAAAAAAAAGCTAATTCAATTGTAATAGAGTTAAATGGAAAAAGCACTCACACTCTTAATTGTCAAAGTTACTCATTAGTAACCAGCTTCTTTTTAAAAGCCAGAAAGTCATCCTCACCCAGCATTTCACAAGTTTTAAATACTTTCTCCAATATCCCTTGCTTCCGTAGGTTGAAGTACCATAAGCCTCTGCTTGATCACTTGCAGCTTAAAATATCACGGCACGTCAATCATCCCAATTCATACACATCATGCACCTCGCACTCGTACCATCCGTCGGCCATTCATAACATCAATGTCAAGCAACTGCACGTCACCCAACAGCCAACAGTTAACAGCCACCGCAACCAGTTCATAATTTGTTCTCCCCAATGCCACGGAAGTCAAACAGCCATCGCCACAGGTAACCAACCGCGATTAAGCTGCCGCTTAAAATGAAACTTAAAAAAAAATTGAGACGTCCGCGCGCAAAAACTGCACAATTCCCAATCGGGATACTCTTCCAGACAATCAGGCTTTATCCATGCACCACAGATTCCATCTTCATCTCCTCGAGCACGTATTCGCTCTTCGATCAGTACACTTTTTGCTCTCCATATCCCAGACGACGCAACAGCAACTGTCCACTGTCCACTATTCACTGTACTAGAATTTACAACCAGCGAATGGGATTTCTATTAGAGGAACTGGCACTGACAATTGCGACAAAGACAAAGAGGAACATCTACTCGTCATGTCCATGTGGAATTAATTCCAGAAGCATGGGCATCAGCAAAAAGAGAACTGCAAGGGAAGAGAAAAAATAATTAATAGTCAAGAACGGTGCGCTGGAGAAAATATTATTGGACTAACGTGTCATCTTTGTGGTATATCTCTGTTGATTATCTCGGCCGAGGGCCATGACACGAGAATATGAGATCGCGCGTGCGCGCGATCGCTAGCGCAGTTGCGAGATGTAGCTGCGGAATGTGAAGTGGTAAGCAGTCGGATCAGTAGCGAAACACGTAGTGAGTTTGTCTTGAGGATGACACGAGGATGCCCCTAGAGAGCATCATTGCCACGCACTGATCACACAGATGGAATACGTAATCATTTATCGCATTAGCAATGAGCAGAATCGCTGAGATAGATTGTGAGCGTGCGTGATGGAGAATTGCATTTCAAATCGAATTGCTGATCAAGGAAGAGCTTAAGTCAAAGTTGTTCTTAGAAGTGTATTGGATGGGATTGGATGGATTAAAGATGGCCAAGTGACTAGCGGAATAGGAGTGAAAAACGGAGATTGCTTGGGCGTACTAGAATTTAAGAATGTAATCCAATAAAATATTGGAAGACAGTTTACCAGTAGGCTTAACATTTTTTTAGAACATTCACAACCGCATCAAGATTAAGGACAGCGCTTAATTCTGCGAATTACCAGCAACTTGTGGGATCCCGAAATCACCATATAGATGAGGTACTTGAAAAACTATAATAACGACTGTCTACATTAGTGCCACGTTGATGTACGACCTTGTCCCCATAAAGACAAGAGCACCGGTAAGAGAATTTTTCCAGGAGTTTTCAACAATGCAGTCGATTTCAACAGATCAACATTTAGTAGTAGGCCTCATAAAAGTTGTACAAAGTACAGAAAAGCTTGAGAAATGTTAAATTATGTTTGTGAAGCTGCTACAGGTAAAACGAAGGATTACATGTGGCACATACGAGGTTTGTTCAAAAAGTAGGGTGACTTTTTACTTTTTTTAATGCATGGAGCTGCTGTTCATTCAGATCTTCCGCATCCAAGAACATTTTAAGCGTTTTCTTTAGATAAACTTCATTCCGGACTCATACGCCCCGTAGTGCGCGGTGTCAACAGCATCTACCGGCGTCCAAAACTACTTCCAGGATAGGTAAAAATGCAAGGGGTTGCTGTCTATTCAGATCTAACCCATCTGCGTAGGACCTAGAAATACGCCTACCTACTAAACCACACCCTGCGCACTTCAACCTCTTTCCCCGCGGGACTGCCGTTAGATATTACTTCGCGGGGCAGATTAGCAACTTTTGCTATGTGCTCTGTATCTGCCGTTTGAGCTCTTCTTAATCTTTCCAGTCTTCTTACCTCGTTTTGCACGCTCGTTTTGGAGGAGCAAATCTCCAGCCAATAGTCCCTTGAGCTTATAATGTGGTTACTAGACGCTCCGGGATCGCCAGGTTCATTCTTGGCCTGCAGTGGAATATTGCGTGCGATGCGTCTTCCTCTTCCTCTGGAAATTCTGGGTAGAAGGGCGAACTATCGTGTTCCAAATCTGTCAAATTATTTTCGATAACCACCGTAGCCTGAGTAATTACAGTCCTCATGTGCTCTTTTTCCCCAAGCCTCAATCGTGGGGATCAACTTGTGGGTCTATCTGCCTCTTGTTGTGTTATCACACCTGGCTTGCCATAGTGCCACAGATGTTGCCTTTTTTTCTGCTTTTCTGCCCCCGACTAACGCTGGTCTCTTGACGGTCCATTGTTCGTCTAAGGTAAATCCTGTGCATCTCGCAGGCGAGGATATCGAGAGGGACCATACTCGCTTCATCCGAGATTGTCCTAAAACCGCATACTGTTCTTATTGCGCAAAGCCTGTATACAGACGGGAACTTGCTTTTTATCCCCTTCATTTTAAGAGGTCCCGCCCAGACCGGCATGGCATAGTGTACATGAATATAGAGCCCACCACTCTGAAAAACAGAATCATCATCAGCGGCCGACCGATATTTGGTAGCATTCTGCAAAGCGCTGCCTGCGCTTTCTCGAACCTCGTGGATGTTCTTTCAACCTCGTGGATATGTTTCGCTACAATAACTACTGCGTTGTCGTCAGCAAAATGGATTATTTAGGCTTCTTATGGCAGCGTTAATAAAATATAATAAAATTCCATTATAGATTATGTTCCACAGAAGGGGTCCAAGGACTGATCCCTAGGGGAATCCCGCGGAAACATTTAAAGCCATCATCCGTCTGGTACCTCAGCTTCATATTGATACACATGTCCCTTAACATATATGTACATATGTATGTTGACATTTTCCAGCCCTTTGGGATATTTAGTTTATTTTCTACAGATATAAAATTTGGACGCATTTTTGCGTCTTTGGCGATTTTTTGGTATTATTTTGAAAAATTAAGTTAAGTGCCCCAACATACTTGAAATGTTGACTGTGGCTTGTGGCGCGTCTGCGTTGAAGCAGTGAAGAAGATTGTCGTTTGGAAACGTCGAATCACTACCAAAAAGTTGTTGAGGACGTTGGCATATCGATTGGCTCATGCTATGAATTTTTTTCAGAAATTTTGGGTATGAAACGTGTGTTAGCGATGTTTATTCCGAAATTTCGAAACTTTGATCAGATTTGTTTAAATGGATCAAATCTGATGACAAATCATGGATATATGATTATAACGTCGAAATCAAAGCCCAATCTCATGGAGCGACCAGAAAAGTCCGATCAAAAGTTTTGCTCACCGATTTCTTCGATTACAATGTCATGGTTCATCATGAGTTCTTGCCGGGAAGTCGCAAAAAATTGAAGTCATGCGCCTTTTGCGCGAAACAATACGAGGAAAAGGTCCGGGTTTGTTTGAAAAAATTATTGCATCACGTTAATCCGCCTGCTCATCGATGCTTGTCCGTAAATTGTTCGCCAAACCAAATACCGTAATCATACATCATTATTCACCGGACTTGGCCTACTGCAACTTTTGTCCCTTCCTAAAGTGGGAAAAACCTATGAAAGGATGAAAATTTGCGATGATAAAGATCGCTTATTGGGAAAGGATCAAGTCTATACCAAAAAGCTGAAATCAGAAATGCCTCGAGGATTTGAAAAAGCGCTGGCGCTAATGTATTATATCTAAGGTGGATTACTTTGATATTGATAAATAAATAAATATTTTGAAAGAAAAAATAAAAAGGCACCTTATTGAAAAGACCTCGTATAGTATTATCCAATAAGAAGTGTCATTTTAAATTATAAGAAAAAATGCAACATTTCTAAGACAATATTTTTATTTTCTCATGTTCTCATGATTTTTTTCGCATGAGTGCAACTGCATTTCGCCAATGACATGAGCTAGTGGAGCGTTGTTGTGAACTTTATCTTCCACATAGCTTCAACAAAAAAAAAGTCGTATGGCTTAAAATCACATACTCTCGGTGCCAAAATGAAGCCTCGAGAGTTGACGCGTCCTGGAATTTCTTCACACAATAGAGTCATGAGGCACCGTCTTGGTAAAAATAAGCGTCGGATCAAAATCGTTCAGTAACGTAATCCACTAAATTAAAGAGTCGAAAAATGTAGGGTGATCCAACAGCTATTGTGAAAGTTTTCATTAAATTAAGGACATGCAAAATCAGTTTACTGCATTTTTCTATATTGGTCTATGGCAATTATGAATAAAATATAACATCGTTCATCAGACAACTATGGCTTCTGTTACTTTGAAAGAATATGGCCACAATCTCAGGTCCTGAATTGTGTCTGGACTATCGGAATAGGATTTACTCTTTAAATAATACCACCGGGATAAGTTTCAAAAAAGCAAAATATCGTGATCGTGTTAAGCCCAAAAAAGATACAATTTGTCCTTGGGCCTCGAATTTTTTTTTCAATTTGGTTCTGCGGCAAGCCCTCGTGAGCAACCTAGGCCACGTCCGCGGCGTTCAAACTCATCTATTCAGTCTGTGAAGGCCAGTGTTCAAGAAGACCCAAATTTGTCATATCGCCGCCGTTCGCAGCAGTTAGGCATCAGTGGGACCACTTTGCGGAGAATTTTAAAGAATGATTTTCACTTATTTCCATACAAAGTGCAAATAATTCAAAGAATTTTGCCACAAGATGAGCCATGGTGCTTGGCATACCCACGAAATGTCGTTGCAATGACAATTAACTGAGCCGGAGTTCTGGCAGCAAATTGTCGCTTCTGGGGCACCGAAAATCCTCACATTATTGACGAAGAGCCGCTATATGATCAAAAAGTTACTGTTTAGGCCGGTGTATGTGCTAAAACCATCATTGGTCCGTATTTCTTCAAAGTTGGCGATACAGTGGATGGCGATCGATTTCGGTGGATTTTGGTCCACTATGTGGTCCCAAAAATGCTTAAAAAAAGGCTTATTTTTGCATCGGCAATAAAGGCGTCATTTAATTGATATTGTTTTCAAAAATTAATCAAAATAAATTGCAAAGGTCTAAACTGAATAAAAGTTTTTGAATTTCCAAAATCGGTTGAGAATTGTTGAAGTTATTCGGAATTTACATCGACCGATATGAGATGACGCACGCTGTATAATGCGAACTTAAAAATTTCGTACGCATTTAGTATAAATTGAGTATTTGAAAGCTTGTCCAGCGGTAGCATTATCCTGTTGGAATCAGAGATCATCCAGAACCACTTGATTCAATTTTGGCAAAAATAGTATTTCAACACGTCGCGACAACGTTCTCCACTCACTGTACTCGTATTTCCCAACCGGTCCACCAACCCATACACTGCTTCGCAGACTGTGCGAAGACTTTCATCTACATACATACATATGTGTTACCCGAGGATGTTGATTGGGAGTTTTACTCGATACCAAAGCAGGTTCTGAATAACAAAAACGCGACGTTGGGTGGTAAACGACCCAATGACCAAAATTACTAAAGTCTGTATATAACGTCTGTTAATGAGATCGACCATTCACTTCATGACAGCAATTGACATCCAACATAAACACCATCTTTTGGCTCACCCTTTATCACCCAATGTTACCGCTTGCCCAAATACTTCCCAAACTGTCACTCATTGCGAATGGAAAGTTTTTTCCACAGTTTCTCGTGGATTTTCGGAGCTCCAAATTCCTCATTTTTGTATATTTACGACTTTAGACAAGTGGCAGTAAGCCACTTACTCCGAATAGTTTTTTAGAAACGAAGGCGCCCATTGTATAATACGTTATCAGCTGGCTTCAATTCTTGTATCAGCTGGACTTTATAAGCATGTTGGCCAACATTTGTTCATATAATAGCCGGCTATTTGAAACTCGGAAATTCAGAGCCACCTCGCTGGCAATCCTTCACTAAGACTTCCTGTCATGATTATGTGCCTTCCATGTTTCGCTGTTCAATTCCACCCCTTCCAGTTTCTGGCCTTCTTTTTCCGCGGGTCTTTCCTCCATTATTCGACTCAGAATAAGGAAACGCATACTCATGAGCTGCTCGTGAGCGTGTGCTACTCAACGAGCAATTAGAAAACGCACGCGCTCATGAGCAATCGGCTGTGAGCATTTTTATTTTCGCTCACGAACACGAGTGTGTTCATTTATAGAAGCTCACCCCTGTGCGCACGTTATTACTCGGGCTGAAAATAGGTCCTCAAGTTTTGGATTGTGTAGTTCCTTCTTCCTGTTCTCCACCATCGATTCTCGTTTTCAAAAACCCCAAATTTATTTTACTCCTTCTTAGTTAGAAGCCGAGGATCATATCCGTAAAGTGTCACTGGTATGTTAATCGAACCACATTTAGTAACATTTTAGTTTTTACTTCAAACTGTAAAGGGTTAAGGAAGGATGTGAACATTTTAAAGACAAAGAACGCCCAAAATGTCGCAACTACAATGTGGAAATGTAAAAAATTCTGATCGCGGAATCATACTCAGAGAAGTCGCTGAAGATGTTGGCATATTAAGGGGCTCATGCTATGATATTGTCATAGATGATTAGAGCATGAATCGTCTGATAGTCAAATTGGTTTCAAAACTCTTGAATTTCGAACAAAAACTGCGGTGAATGGAAGTTGCTCAGAAGACACTAAATGAAGCCAATGGCGACGTTGAACCACTGAATCTGAACCAACAGTCATAATAGGAGATGAAACATGAGTATTGCCCAATGGAGATATTTTTGATCGCTTGCCACAAAGTCAAATGTTAAAGTGAAACAATCAGCAAACTTCTTCTTAAGGGTTTTTTTTTCATGATAATGACTACTCACGACTCCTTGCTTGATGCAAGGGAGTAAGTGACATAAACAGTATTGTACTAAGTATGTCGACTACATTAGCACCCTCAAACGACGTGAAGTTATCTGATACTAACTTCCATCGACTGACCCTTCACACCCTATTCCGTATGTAGATAGTGCACCCTCTGTAGCTCTGGATTAGTATAATGACGGCAGTAAAGGGAATATTTTACGATGTCCTCTACTAGACGAAACCCTGGCAAAGTGACCCTTTTTAACTGAACTTACCGACCTCATTCAGACATTGGCTACATCAGAGTGCAATTCTGTTGTTTACCCATCGTATTACGAACTATAAGTACTACCCGTCTTGTTAGTAATAGTTTTGGCTCATTTGCCTAATAGCCACTACACTGCACACAGCATTGGTTTTCAAATTCATGCTGACTCGTTCCTCTCGACACATTCACGTCGATTAATATCAATTCAATTCCACCGACTCCAGGATACCATATTCCTACTCGCACCAGTTTGCATAAAATATTCATAACCATCCAAAAATCCGCAACTTGCTTTTCAAAATCCAAATATTCAAATTCTCCCTCATATTCAATCGTTCTGCACCGTATGAGCGAAGTTTGCTTTATAAATATTATCTGTATCTGTATCTATTATCCAGACGAGATGAGTTCGCCAAACACGCGCTCCAATCTGAATAATTCACGTCATGAGTCACAACACCCCATACCGAAAACGGAGTTTCTATCCAACGAAATAACGGCCACTGAGTGCTCATATCTCAACATTTGACGAGACTTGAATAGCGTGTAACTATCCAACAATCCCACGGAGCCAACAAATTTAACTTTCTTCCTTTTTCTTTATCTGTTTTTGGTTGTTTTTCTTTTCTTTTTTCCTTCCTTTTGTGTGTATTTGGTGTTCGTCTACTGTGCTGTCTGAGCATTGACCAGGAGAAGGAGTTGGAGTAGAAACAGAAGTTGAAGCTTCGTGCAGTGCACTCACTGTCGACGAAACTACAATTTTAACAATTTATTGACTCTAGCTACAGCTCCTTGTCTGTTTCCACGCTAAACTCCAACTCCCACTTCCTGCGAAATCCCCGTCTCCAGTTGCATACACTGAATTATGTTGATGTACACTATTTAAATTACTCTCGTACAAAGGGAAACATGATACTGCGGGAGTATGGAGCGGTACTGGGAACCGAGTCGGAACCGAAGCACACAAGGACCTGCCGCAGAAGACCGAGGAATGATAAAGGGCGCACGCTGCGAGGAGGCAACTAAGAGTTCCTCCCATGCTTTCGGAAACAATAGACGGGCGGGCAAATCCTGACTGCTGGTGGGCCAAAAATATGATTTCGGACTAACCGCCAAACGAATCACTGAGGCAAGACAATAGAAAATGAGGAAAGAAGGAATGAAAGAAGGAAGGAACTAAGGAAGCGACGTGACGCGACGCGACGTGGCAACAGGGAAATAGTATATGAGGAGTTGTGCGCCCGAAACAAATCATTTTAACGATTCAAAAATGCCACCATGAAAACGAGGTCCGTGGGTTCATTACTCGTACTCTGTGTAGTACGAGCATTCGTTTGCTCTGCATATTGCAACCCATGCAGTAGCAGCCGCCAGGCGTGGGAGTGTGCGCTCTCTTTCCATTGTTATGCTTTCTGGAAAATTTATTTGCTTTTCTTCAGGCGGCTCAACACAACTATACAATGTCTGGCGGGAAAGATCTTTCCAAGATGTGACATGCTTTCCAAGTGCTAACACACAGCGAACGGGCGGATGAATATGGTTTATGATAGCGGATTAGATGGAATCATGTTGCCATATGATCCCGACATAAGTTGCTGTGATTTGATTCTGAATCATCGTCGAATGCAACGTTTCGTTCACTGAGAAAACCTCCACTGCAAGGTTCGCACAATAACTCATACAAGTTATAACCTAATTACATGACTGTCAGTAAATTAAGGACATCGTAAATCAGCAACTCTCCAATTTCAGTCATTCCACGGCGAGGAAGCATAATTTCGAACTTGAATGAACGTTATTCGATTTTTTTTTTGTTGACGCATGCAAATTGGTCACACGCGGATCGATGGAAATGCTCACCTCCGTCGTAGATCATTTTTTTATGCTCGCGCAGTGTGACTCCGAACGTGTCACATCTCACATGGTTTGTGTGACGATAATGCAAATTAAGTTCAAACAAATCAATCCGCCTCCGTCCTCGAGGCTGCAGAACTTGCATTAAACAATTTTCTCAAGCTCACTCGGACCGTCAATCAGTCAGTCAGTCAATCGGTGACGAGGGCCGTACGGTTTAGAAACAAATAAGAATAAACGAAGAACAAAAAAACAATCGAGGGCGGCATACTAAACATGGTATAGACCACGTTATATCCATACGTCCAGTGGTAAATCATATCATTTTGCATATTTCCTTCCTTGCATGAGACCCGGTCGACTGACACGCGACTGTCATTCCAAATATGAACGATATCCTCACTCCTACCCGAGTGCGGCTCTCCTTCTCCCTTTCTCGTTATGTCCTCCTGTCACATTGACATTTGTGACATTTGCTTCGTCAAGAACAAAACTAATTTCTATTGCAAATCTTTAACGTGTGTTCCATTTGTCAATAAAATGAAAATTATGCAAAATGCAAATGAGCTCAGAAGGGCGGACTTGGTAATTTCATTTCGCTTCCTAGACCGTACGCTAGAAGCGTGTGTGAGAGCTTATGCGTTCACGGTGTTGTCGTACTCGGCAGCAATTGCAGGAAATTGTCAGCAATTTATAATCCCACAATATTGATTTTTTTCTCCTTATACCATTCAATAAATTTTGCATGTGGCTACCCCTTAAACGTGTACTACGATCAACACTTTTGACATTTACATTGGTTTTCTGTTTGGTTTGAATCTTGGTTGCGGTCTGGACTTTGTTTATGATCATGCTTATGGGAATTTTAGTTGAACCTTGTGGCAAACAAGGTTAGCTGGAGTATTAAAAGTCAATTAGAGTGGTTAGGAGTAAGGTTGAACAGAGTGAACATGGGTTTGGATCGGAAGGATGATAATAAATTCGCGTGTTCGGATCGGTGACACACCTCGGACACCTGGTAAGCTGATCGTTATCATAGTTTATGGCGATTTGTTTGAACGGCGAATGAAATGGCTTTCTGGAGGGGAATAACTGTGGGTTGACTTGTTTATTTTTTTGTTTTTAACTCTTTTGCACTGGTGAGGTGTATGACCTAACCTTTATGCGATCATCGTAGACTGAAATGAAATTCATGCAGGACCGGTCTTATTGATACTCCCATCTCAGTATACACATAAGGTATGTACATATGTACACATCTCTACTCTACACTAGCTTTTTCTATAATGGTATATTTAATGTTGTGCTCAGACACCTCCCACCAGTAGTTATAGAGATGTACACCATCCTGTTCAACAATGAACTGAATAATGCATTATAAGACAGCGTCGGTACAACGTCTGCTCAAGAGGAGTAAAGATACCTCTAACTCGGCAGATCCCCGGTCGATAAGTTCCCTTCCAAGTGTCAGCAAGGTCTACGAGAAGATGGTCCATAAAGTCCTGTCTAAATGGGTTGAAGAAAATAAAATCATCCTCGATAACCAACCCGGTTTCAAAGCGGGGCATGACACTATATATGCCGCGTCGAAAGTCATATCCGATATTTAGTGAAACAAATGTAAGAACCAATGCACGACCGTATGGTTAGAGAGTCTTTATTACAAGCTCCATCGATTAGGCATAAGTATATAAATCATATATAACCACTGCTATATATGATTTTTGACATGTTAACCGGTAGAAAGTTCGTAGTGAAAATTGTCAACGTGACTTCTACCCAAACATTTGATATTAACAATAGACTACAACAGGGTACGGTGAACTTGCCGATAATTTTCAGCATTTACTGCAGTGATCTTATAGCTTCTCTTCGCTATTCAAAGATATGTACGATTTAATGGCGTACAGATCAGGTCCAACGATCGACGTCATTGTTACTCTTCTGCAGCGTGACCTCGAAAAAATTGCGCAATATTCTGATAACTTGAAGTTGAAAATCAACTTCCCGAAATCAGAATCTATTTTATTCAGATCGCCTTTGTCTAGGGCCTCTCGAGACACTAGAAAAAATTGGCGCATGTTTTCAATTTTTGGACCGTACGGGCGTCCACTGGCGAGGCAAAGTGTTGTCAGATACCTTGGGATCTGGCGAGACCAGGATCCATAATTTGGCAAACATGTAGATGCTGCTCTGGCAAGGATCGGGGGCGCTTTCGCTCTGACATGATGGCTGTTTCATAGCAGCCAACTTAATTCCAGAGTGAAGGTAATCTGCTACATGACCTTTATTAGACCCATGATTGGCTATGGATGTGTCATGTGGTTCAATTGGAGAGCCATCGCAATGGAAAAGATTCGGCTGCTTGAGAAACAATGTCTCAGGACTTCGGATTACACAGAACACCCGAATCTGAGCACACGATAGGACTAGTATGTAACGGGTTGACGATTTGCTGATAAAACTGATTCGAGTCATGATGCGGTCAAAACCTGATCTCCGGGGCTTATTGCCTCAACTACACAAAAAAAAAGTGCGGCTTAGTGGCTTTTTCCTCCCAGAGGCATTTTTCTACTTGGATCAATGTAGACTGATCCAAGATGAATTGGGGGTTCTGTTAATCTTCCACGTGGCTCGTAATTCCGTCAAGCGGCAGGTGCCCTTCGAGCGCAAAAGTCAGAAGATCAGGGATATGTCGTCTGACAGCATCAACGTTTTTGGTGGCTTTGGCGGACTGCGTCATTGGTCGATTTTAATATGTCAGCCTCTTTAAAGCGAAGGACGCCACAAGGCATAGGTTGGGATAGGTTAGGATATGCTAAGACACGCAAAGGTAGCGGGAAGGTTAGGCTTAGTCTGCTCATGCTCGCCCATGTTCTGGTCGTCAAACTTTTCGCGAGTTATGAAATATTTCGAAATTATTATCCATCCGGGCGAGTATTTTAATAAGTTGCAAATTACGGACAACTATGCTTAAAGGGATGGTCTTTTACGACCTCCATTTGGCAAATTTCGCTAAATAATATAATTTTTTAGGTTGATTTATTCTAGTCTTCTATCTTGCAAAACTGGGGTAGGGAAGACTTATGCAAAATCTTTCCTGTCTGTCTGTCTGAACAGATCCAGCTAAAAGTTTGCAAAATTCGAGGTAGAAGGTCTGGAATTGTAACTTGGCTACCGGCGAGTTGATCCCATCTTGTTTATTGTTATGTTGGGATCTTATTTTCCATACAAAAATGTTTAAGTCTTAAAATATTTTAATATTCAATGCGTCTTAATGGCCCCGTACGGGCACTCTAAGTCCAACTATACTTCTTGATTATTAACGCCTTTCGGCTTAAACATATGTATTATACTTGTATATGCACGCGGTTTGTTCAAAAAATAAGGTGAAATATGCATATTCGATTTGTTTTTTTTTTTGTTATGTTGGTATACACGTCGCCCAACATATCTCGGATATTTATTTTGTTTTCCCAGATATAAAGGTCCGACCTATTTTGATGTGCTTGGCAATTTGCTGCTGCATTCCAAAAGAATGGATCAAAAAATGTGCTCTACCCATTTATAAATAGAAAATCAGTACCTACTCTCAACAGAAAATAAGATGATCAGCTACAAAGTTATCTTTCAGGCTATTATGCTATATGGATGCCAAGTTTGGGGAGACTGTGCACAATGTCATATTAAAAAATTGCAGGTATCCCAAAATAAAGTACTTAAAATGATGTTATATTTACCATGACTTCATTCAACCATAGATGTTCATAGAAAAGCGAATGTTGAATTGATCTCTCACAGAATACAAAAACTGAAAACAAGATTTCAAGAACGCTGTAGTATTGCTGATAGTCCCCTCATTCAAAACTTAACTGATACATAATCTCTGTTAATTGTACTGCATTAAATTATCTATTTGTTATACTGATTATATTTATTTAATTGTTTGTTGATTTTCTTATTTATTTATCTATTTACTTATTTTTTTACTAATTTATTTATTTATTTAATTATATATATATTTTTTTTCTTTATTTATTTATATATATACAGGGTGTCCCACGAGCAGTGTGCCAAAAAGCTGCAGCGTGTAGGTCTAGTCAAGACAAGAAAAAAATCGTATGGGAGGGGGGGGTCTATTTCCCCCCGTTTAGCCGGGAGGGGCAATTTTCTAAAAAACTGACTTAATTTGGAAAAAAAATTATTAAAAATCAACAGTTACATCCACAATGCCACGATATACCTTTTTATAAAGCCAGAAACCTTTTCTTTCATATTTATTTTAAATGAAGCTGTTCTAAGGAGTAGTTTTTGAGAAATTAATTTTCAAACTTAAAATTTTGAAAAAAAATTGAAAAAAAAAAATTCAAACTATTTTTTTTCAAAATTGTATGTAATTAAGTAGTTTTTTTTTCAAAAATTCAATGCTCTCATTAGTTTTTAGTTAAAAGCAGAAAACCGGATGCAAAAATGTCTTGTAGGTTTTGAGAAATTAAAAAAAAACCCGAACCATTTTTTTCTAAGAAAAACCTTTTTTTTGGTTTTAACGCGGCTGGACTTGTAAGTAAATTAATGTATGAAACATTGACCTCTTCTTTTATTATTTTTAAAAAATTCGGAGTTTTATGAGGATACAATAAAGTGATACAGTATTGGAATAACCCTAGATTAATTCTTTTTTTTTTCATTGATAACGCCTGAAAACTGACCTGCGAATTTCGTCTGGGTCGATGGGTTCTACCCGAATTTTGGATTTGGTCCGACGCAATCCCTCCCTTAGTACAAGGAGGATGGCTATTATGCTTGGAGTGCCCAAATCTAGAGTATGGAGAGTGCTTCATACCGAAAACTTACACCCGTACCATTTTAGGCCAGTTCAGGGACTCAGCTCAAACGACAAGTTTTTGAGAGCAGAATTTTGTCGATCATTACTGCTTCGAGATGAAACTGAACGAAACTATTTTGCAAGGATATTCTGTACGGATGAAGCACGAGAGATGAGGTTACTAACTTCCACAATTTGCATCATTGGAATAGCACCAATCCACACAACAAGAAACAAAATAAATCACAACACCGCTTTAGCTGTAATGTTTGGCTTGGTATTGTTGGACAAACTGTAATCGGGCCCCGGTTTTTGAATGCCGTTATTAATGGAGAATCATACCTGCAATTCCTACGAGACCTTTTGCCCGATTTGATGGACAACGTTCCTTTGGCCATAGCAGATAATTTAATCTACCAGCAAGATGGAGCACCAGCACACTAGAGCTTACGGGTTAGAAACTGGCTGAATGATCATTTTAGTGACCGTTGGATCGGAAGAAGGGGCCCCACGGAATGGCCACTTAGATCACCAGATTTAACTCCTCTAGATTTTTTATGTGTGTTCATGAAGAATTATGTTTACGAAGTGGAAATAGTATCTTTGGAACAACTGAAAGAACGGATTGAAGTCGCTGGAGTCAAATTGGAGGAAAATTTGTCAAGCATAGATATGTGCAGCCATCAGGAGAAGAAGGAGATATAATCTTTGCCTTCTAAAAAATGGGGATCATATTGAAAATTTATTATAATAAAACTCCGAAGTTTTTAAAAATAATAAAAAAGAGGTCAATGTTTCATACATTAATTTGTCTACAAGTCCAGCCGCGTCAAAACCAAAAAAAAGGTTCTTCTTAGAAAAAAATGGTTCGGTTTTTTTTTTAATTTCTCAAAAATTACAAGACATTTTTGCATCCGGGTTTCTGTTTTTAACTTAAAACTAATAAGAGAATTGAATTTTTGGAAAAAAATGACTACTTAATTACATACAATTTCGAAAAAAAGTAGTTCGAAAATTTTTTTTTAATTTTTTTTGCAAAACTTTGAGTTTGAAAATTAATTTCTCAAAAACTATTCCTTAAAACAGCTTTGTTTAGAAACAGAATGAAAGAAGAGGTTTCTGGCTTTACAAAAAAGTATATCACGGCATTGTGGATGTAACTGTTGATTTTTAATATTTTTTTTTCCAAATTAAGTCAGTTTTTTAGAAAATTGCCCCTCCCGGCTAAACGGGGGGGAATAGACCCCCCCCCCCTCCCATAAGATTTTTTTCTTGCCTTGACCAGACCTACACGCTCTAGCTTTTTGGCACACTGCTCGTGGGACACCCTGTATATGTATATTTTATTTATTTATTTATTTGTTTATCTATTTGTATCTTTTTACACTTATTTATCGAATTCCGTTGTTTCCGTTTCATTGGAGGTTTTTCTTCGTATTTTCCTCCAAATTACTGTAATTACCTTAATTATTTCTTTCTACTTTTTTCACATATATACAATGCTTTATAAGAAAGATATTGTAATATCACATCTCTAAATTATACTGTGCGGTAACAATTACCTTTGTACACACCATTATATGAAATAAAAATGATCTATCTATCTACTCGTATGTGCATTGAATTTGTATGAAAAATACGATTAAGTGCAAAAATACTTGAAATGTTGACTGTAGCATTTGGCGAGTCTACTTGGAGTACCATAATTGGTACAAGCTCTTGACAGAAGACCGAGAAAATGTTAATGACGAGGCTACGAGGTACGTTAACAACGGATGAAAACGGATGAGGATCTTTAATCATTATCAGAGAATTTGCTGAGGGCAAACGGTTGACATATCGGTTGGCTCTTCTTCTTCTTCTTAGATGGCGTTACAGCTCATGAAGAGCCAGAGCCAAGCTTCTCTCATTCACTTATGTTGTGTGCGATTTGTTTTTTTTACACAAGTGAACGGGACCTACAGTTTAATGCCGATTCCGAACGGCGAGAGTCGAGAAGCTTGTTCAAGGCAAGTGTATTACGGGGGGTTTTGCCAGTTCCCCGGAGAGAAGCCGCGTAATGAACATTCGATGGCTTGGTATTATCGGGATCCGAACTCGCTCATCTTGCGTCAGAGGCCGACACACTACCCACTGCGCCACGGCTCTCTCATTCATGGCTCACGCTATGAAATTTCGTCAGATATTTTGAATACAATACATGTGCCAGCGAAAAGAAATCGTCACATAAGCATCGCTCAGAAGCTGTTGAATGACATGAATGACGATCCAGATTTGATGCAAGGAGTCATCATTGGTGACGAAACATGTGCATATGGTTTGGACGTCGAAACCAAAATCCATTCATCAGCATGATGGCAGCAACCAGAAGACCCAAATCTGGAAAACGTACGACAAGCACAGCCAAATATGATCACTTTGCCCACTTTTTTCTTTGATTACTGTGTTTCTTTGATTGGTGTGGCTTATGGTGGGTTTATGGCGAAAGGCGATGCAGACAGTAATAATGCCGCAGACATCGTATTCCCAGGACTTGGCCCCTTGCAACCTTTTCTTTTTCCAAAACTAAAACGACGGAGATTTGCAATGGTTGATGGAGATTAAGACTCAATCCCTAGAAGAGTTGAAATCTATGCCACAAAGCGCATATCAGAAATGCTTTGAGGATTGGAAAAAGCCTTATTGTAAGTATATTATATCCAAGTAGTATTGCTTCAAAGGGAATAATATAGATATTGCTGAATAAATAAATATTTTTTGCCGAAACATTAAAAGTCACTCTATTTCTTGAACATACGGGGTTTGTTTTAAAAGTTTTAGTAAGTCCAGTTTCATTTATTGCAACACTCGACACGTCATCCTTATCTTAAATATAGTCAGGTTGCTAGCACTTGATTGTTTCGTCCCAAATGGTCAGCCTCCTGATGACGTCTTTTAGCGATTACGCTTCGCCATCTCGCTCTACTTGCCGAGGCCTCTTCAAAACTTATAAGACTCAGTCGGTTCTCAGTCCAGCCTCCAAAAGATCTTCTAGCTAACCCTAATCTAAATTGCGTATTAAGGAGTTAGGGGTTTTCAGCCAACAACCATCAAAAGTCTTCATGTTTTTTATCATTATCGGCGAGATCCCAATCCATGATTGCGGTTCGATAACGTATAAGCACTGTCAACGTACTCATCTCATCGAAACTGTTTGTCGCTGGCGAACGTTTGGTGGTAGTGGAAAATCTCCATTGTGCCTGTCGAAGTCAATATCTCCGAGAGAATAAAGTCCGATCGGGGTGTGCATTATTGATATTTACCTTTGCTGTACTGAGCTCTGAAGAGCAGGTTATTGTCATTAGTTGCAACCCTTATTTTCGAGAGGCTTTATGCCCATATCACAATACTGCGTTAGTGAATTGCGTTCATACGTTACGAGAGAAATGCTCCAAACATGCGTTCAAGTGACATTCAACACAAATATAAAAATTCACCACCTTTCTGGTGGTTGTTTACTACAACATCTGTTCCAACGCACTAAAATTTCCAACATGTTTGACTTTTGTGTGCCTTGGTTACGTGAGGCAGGTTACGTTTTCTCTCGTTCTCATTTTCTCTTATTTCTCTTATTTCTCTCATTTTTCAACGAACGTAAGGTCGCCAACGCAGACCAGTACTTGAACATGACCCATTGAATTCCTTGTGTTGAATGTTAAACGTCACTCGAAGCCAACGCAAACGCAGTATTGTGATATGGGCATTAGTCAAAAATTGTCGATTCTGTTTAGGCTGTTCAGGAGCTTGCTAGAGCAACTGTGTCTCTTTTCTATATAAGATAGCGTTACATTAAACTACACCGGACAACCATAGACGATTTTCATGTGATTTTTAACTTGCGGCCAGGTTGACAGCTGTGAAACTGGTTCCTTATGATACCGAAGGCTTTCTTAGCTACAGTAAAACAAGCGTCTATATGTCTACTGAAATACAGATAATGGACCATGGATACCAAGGTACTCGTATCTAAGGGCGATGCTCGCTGCTAATGGTTATCCACGTCGCCCGATGACTTTTCTCGAAATAAAGTTGTCACATTTAGAATGATCCTATTTCCCATATTCATTAAATAAATTATACATGATTTGATGATACATGTATATTGTTATCAGAACTGTGGCCCAGTTAGAGACAGATTCAAGCTTAAGCGAAAAAATCATCTTTAGAAGAACATTCTTGGTTGAAGGACTTAATGAACAAGTAAAATTGCGGCACAAAAATTGTCAATGGCAAATGTTTTGTGGCTTCAATTGAATAGCAATCACCTCGACCTGGACCTGTTGAACAAAATTTGCTTGAGCGCGTTATTTACAAAAGAAGTGACTTGGATTAAGCGCCAAGTTCGCGTATCTTAAATTTTTTTTAAGTTGCTAGCTAGCTTACAAACCAACAATAATTAACGACGAAGAACAGCATCATACAAATAGGCTAAAGAGAGTTTGACCTTTCGTAGTTCAGTCCTTACTAAAGATTTTTTTGTCATATCGCACAGAGAACTCTTTTTGATTAAGTATACAAGTAAAGACATTCTCATTATCATTCACCCTTTACTTTAACTTATTGGAGAAGAAGACTTTTCGAGAAATAGCATGGCAAAAAACCTTCACCTTTTATACATGACGTCCTTTATTTAAAATTAAATATTGACCTTATTCACCTTCAAATTCCGGTCCGAAAAAAATATGTCCTCAGAACCCGCTCGACGATAAAAACGGATTGTTAATGAAGAGGTTTGTGAGTCTCATACCGGCACTTTTGATAATGGAAACGTACGTTGAGGCTTAGGGTTACGCAACTAGCAAAGAATGGATTTAGCTGAAGATCAGCAAGCATTTACCTTTGCGTCAGCTTAACCCTATGGGGCTACGCCCAAAATACAGCGGAGATAATAATAAATCAGATTCTTAACCTAATCTTTAGGCATCACCCTGAGCAACATCTAAAATATCATCGCTTTTCAAATGGCTTTTAAAAATGGCTTGATCATTCCACTTTCACTAATGACATAGCCTCTACTTGTCATTATTTGAGAAATGATAAGACAAAAATGTTGTCAAAATGACACCTCTGAATGGAAAGTCCATATTTCGTTGTCACTGGAAAAGAGCAGAAACCGATGAGCTTAGAAAAAGTGCTGAACCTCTCGGTAAATAGAACACAACAGAAAAGGCAGACACCCAGCCTTAGTTTGAAGCATTTATTCTGATCCCTGCATAGATGATAGGCAGTGCACTCGAAATCCACTCGTTTATCTTAAAAGTGATTGAGTTACATGCGTTGAGAAAAACTCCTAGACTGAGTTTAATATTTAGCTGAACCAGCACACATCTTCTGCCGCGCATATTTGCACAACAAACTGGCGCCCAACGCGAAGCCCCCTTTGAGCTCAATTCGCTGGAGGCTCCCTCTCAATTACCAATTTATCAGCCATAAAGTGTTAAATTTTCTTTCTGACGTAATCTAAACAATCTACAGTACACCCGAAGTACTATTTACTGATGGGTAATTCAAAAGCTCAAAAATATTGAGGACGCTCCCATCTAAATCACTTTTTTATGGAACCCCCATCACAACTGAACTCTTTTCATAATGAAATCATCACTTAAGGATCTCCATTACTACTTATCCCTAAAAGCTCTCATATATTATTTCACTTACTGCTGTCGGGCTGTCTGACGAACTGCTCAAGTAAAACTAAGTTTGAGTCAGCCTCGCCCACCAAACGTTTCGTTATCCCACTTCGTGATGATTTAATCAAGAGCTGTCTGCATCAAATCGGCCTGCTGTCGCGATACTTTATAATCAAAAGCCGGAACCAACCACACACAATACCAACTCTCTCGGAAACAAAACAAATCTCGAAGAAAAACGAACCTCCTCCTCCACTTGTCCAAGAACGAAAAAAACAATTTCCCGACACAACACGCTAACTCAATCCGCTAAAACCCTTCCAGGATCCTTGGAAATTAACATAGCACTTCCGTGGAAGCCATTTTCCACATCATGAGTTTCATTACACAGTTTTTCAATCCTTTTCACTCGGTCCTTCTCCTGGCCCGATATGTTAGTATTCTTCGATTCAGGATTCAGGAAATGAACTCCTACTACAAACAATGATACTTACTCAATAATTTTATGTAAATTTACAATCCAAGGAGCAACGAGTCCCCATAGCCGTAGTCGTCGCATGGTTTGTGGAATAAAGAAACAAAACGATTTTACGTCCTTGCTCACGCCATGCTTACACGATTGCCATGGAACGGAGCGCTCGTCCTCGCCTCGTGTTTTTCTCGGTAACCCTTCCTTCTTCCTTTTTTTTTGTTTTTACTCGAACTCAATTCAAATATTTGTGGGAAGCTTACACTTACTGGGAGATTTATAATTGTCCGCCTCCGTCCCTCCGTCTGGTTAAGTAACATGTCACCCTCTCGCATCGAAGGACATCGCTATGATGACATTATAAAACACAAACTTCATGGCAATACGAACTTCTAATTCGCCTGACGGTTGAGCATGTCCACCCCACGGATCTGTCATGGAAGTGACATCTTTGTTTTTTCGCTCGCCACTACTCTTTTAATCCGAAAAATTTATGCAAAAGGGCATAACGATAAAATAGTCAGTTTACAAGGTCCGCGAAGTGATGCGGGGGGATTATGGTGCGTCACTCCGGTCAAAGGAAACGATTTTGGTCGTAAGTAGGAAACCGTAAATGACGCAAGGACGATGTAATAAAACGATTTATCGTTCACTGAAACTGTGGCGTGCAGTACAAGTACCCCGATAAATGAGGAACAGTCAAGTGGATATGATTTTGGACAGGATCTGGGGAGTAGTTGGGACGATAACGGGGGAGTATGATGAAGGGACATTATTGCTTCATGACCGATGTTGGGTTTCGTACAGACATTCGAGATTAATTTTGCTCATAAATACATAATTGTGGTCGGTTTAGGTGTGGAGCAGGATTCCGAATTAAATTCGGGGACTTGGCTTTAGGCTAATGCATGGGTTTGAGTGAAAGCTTACGGAAGGGATTAATGGTCGCAATTTGATTTTGTTATCTTAAGTTATGTGAATTTGCAAATGCTATGGTGGAAAGTGGCAAGAGTTCTCAAGAGAAAGCTTAAGCTCCGTCTTTTAAAACATCCTTGTTACAAAATGAATGCTTCATGGAATACTACCTGAAGCTGCCCACATAGTGGGGTGACTTACTAGGTATTACATCCAATTAGATATAACCTAATTCAAATAATTAATTCAGTGCACACATGCTATAGTACTCCTCATGGCTGTTGGCTCTTTAAGTTGTCAATCCTCTTCTCACCTCCCCATACTAACCTAATCTCCTACAAAATGAATTTTAAGCATGTCAAGTTCTAATTTAAAAAAAAATGCGAATTTAAGGACATTTAATGATCAGCATTCGATGACAAGTGCAGGATTCATACAGCGAAGCAGGAGACATATAAAGCCTTGCTGCATGAAAGAACGGGAGCGACTCGTGAGCTCCACCAGTTAGAAAGAAGGGAAGAACATAAGCTTCTTAGGAGAAAGAAGAAAGAGCACTTGGAGTGGTGTTGTTGCAGGCATGACGTTCGAAGGTTTTATCAACAAATAAAGTGAACATGCCCAAATATAAAGATGGAATGGAAACCTGTAGAGATCAGAACGGTCACCTAGTAGCAGTCTGAGAAAGATTGCCATATCAAAACTCAAACTTAATAAAGCTACTGGTACAGACCGAACGTCTGCTGAGCTCTTCAAAGCAGCTGAAGATGACCTGGTTAGGACCATGCACTAGCTCGTCTGTAAGATATGGTCAGAGGAAAACATGCCCGAGGAAGGGAGTCTTAGCATTGTTTTTCCGATCTACCAGTTGACTGCGCCAGCTACAGAGCAATAAGTCTTCTTAACAACGCCTACAAAATCTTCACAATGGATCCTGGGGAAAACCAATGAATTTCAGGTCGACACTCACCACCTACGAGGGTGGTCCGATAAGTACTTAGCCTACAAAAGAAAAACAAAAATTTTGGAGAAATGGCGATTTATTTTTCAATATAGTCTCCTTCTAGCTCGATACACCTGACCCAGCGATGCTCCAACTTCTTTAACCCGTCTGAAAAGTACGTTTTCTCGAGGTCTGTAAAGTAAGCCTCCGGGGCGGCGATGACCTCCTCATTCGACTGAAATTTCTGCCCGGCGAGTGACTTTTTCAATTTTGGAAACAAAAAGAAGTCGCACGGGGCCAAATCTGAAGAATACGGTGGATGGGGCAGCAGTTCGTAGCCCAATTCGATCAATTTGGACGTGGCGAAGGCGGAGGTGTGAGCCGGTGCGTTATCATGGTGGAAGAGCACTTTTCTTCCCCAAGTGGGGCCGTTTTTTCTTCAATTCGGCGTCGAATCGGCCCAATAATTTGGCATAGTACAGCCCTGTGACCGTTTTGCCCTTCTCCAGATAGTCGATGTGGATCACACCTTGTGAATCCTAGAAAACGGTGGCCATCACCTTTCTGGCCGATGGGACAGTCTTCGCCTTCTTCGGAGCACGTTTGCCGGGTGAAGTCCACTGTTTCGACTGTTCCTTGGTATCTGGTGTGTACCAGTGAATCCATGTTTCGTCGACTGTCACGAAACCACGCAAAAAATCCTTCGGACAGCGTCAAACACTGCTCTGAAGTGGTCTCACGGTTGCGCTTGTTGTCCAGAGTGAGCAAACGCGGCACCCATCGCGCCGACAGCTTTCTCATGCCCAAAATTTCATGCAGGATATGACCCACGCGATCTTTTGAAATGCCTACTGTCTCAGCTATCTCGCGCACCTTCAATCGGCGGTCTGCCAATACGAGATCGTGGATTTTGTCACGTTATCCTCCATGGTAGCATTTTTCGGGGCACCTGGACGTGGCTCATCAAAACCCGAGGTGCGACCACGAAACTCTTTAAAACAATTTTTGATGGTCGCCGTACACAGCATCCAAACGCTCTTTGATTTCGGTGCGTGATTTGCCTTCCAAAAATAAGAATCGAATCACCGACCGATATTGCTCTTTTTCCATTTTTCTAAAATCCGCGGACACTCCCGCTTCCACACGCGGTCAAAACAAAACTACGAGTCCGATCCGGCTAACGGATCCGTCATCTAACGTTTTTTTTTCAAGTAGTGCTTATTTCGTGAATGGTAACACTTAGCTCATGTCTGATTTGACAGATAATTAGTTTTATCCTTCCGCTGAACGAATATGGTTGTGTATACGCTTGAACAACGCTTCGCTAAATGGGCCTGTGATCGACTTACAGAAGATGCCGATTTTGCCAAAAAAATCATCTTTTCAGATGAAGCACATTTTGATCTTGGCGGTACGCATACATTGAAAAGCCGGTGCATTCAAAACGAGCCACTGTTTGGTGCGGATTTTGGTCCAGAGGCATAATTGGGCCATTTTTCTTTGAAAATGAGCAAGGAGTGGCCGTTACAGTCAATGGCGATCGTTGTTCACAAAAATTGAAGAGGAGGATATTGGCAACATTTGGTTTCAACAGGACGGCGCTACATGCCACACAGTCGAAGCTACACTCGATGTTTTGCGCCCTGTTTTTGAAGATCGCATTATCAGCCGCAGAGCTGATGTCGTTTGGCCACCTCGGAGCTGCGATTTGACACCGTTGGACTATTATTTGTGGGGTGCCGTCAAAGATAAGTGTTACGCCGACAAGCCAGAGACAATTGACGTTTTAAAGGACAATATTCGTGAAGCCATTGGTGAAATACAGCTGCACACAATCGATAATGTGCTTCAAAATTAGACCGATCGTGTAGGCTACTGCATGGCCAACCGAGGCAGCCATTTGAATGAAATTATTTTCCATTATTAACCGGAAGGATTGTACTATCAAATAAAAAAAGAAATTTGAGAAAATATTCAGTAGTTTTTTTTATAGAATTTTCAAAAAAAAAAAAAATTATTTGGCGGACCCTATAGAATGATACACGATAGTTTGCTCTTGCGATACTGGCGGCATCTGGCGGTGAGGCATAGTACTTTTCGGACCACCCTCGTATTTGTCGACTTCAAAGCGGCACTCGATAGAGTAATCAGAGACGAGCTATACCGCGCCATGTCTATTTTTGACATCCCTGCTAAACTCGTCAGATTATGGTTGACATTGGAGAGCTCTCGCTGCTCCATCCGAATCGGTGTCGACCTGACCGATAGATTTGATATCAATAAAGGATTTAGGCAGGGCGATGCACCGTCATCAACATCATATTGAAAATGATTGGCAATCACTGGCCAACACCAGAGGCACAATCTATTTCAAAACTTAGTATATACAGTCATCAAAAAAGGACGCTCCCCGCCAACGTCTTGCCAGAACATATGTATTGATAGGTACAAGTCTGTGGTAGTTAAAGACTTTGTCTTCCTTGGCTCCACAGTGACCTGGAATAACAGCATTAGACTCTACACAAGACCCTTATCATCCCGGTCCTACTGTACGGCGCAGAAGCGTGGACTCTATCGAAAGCAGATGAGGAAGTGCGTGGTTGTTACGAGAGAAAGAGACGAGGAATTGAAGAGAAGATTCAACACGAACTTCACGGGTTGTACAGCGACATGAGTCTAGTCCGTCGTGAATATATTTACTTTATAAGTAGGCTATATCATGAAGAGCTCCGGCCAGCGTAGAAACAGGAGACAACTGCACCGAAGGCCACTCACAGGTGGAACGGGTCCGCGGCCAACTGGGTGTGCGGCACTGGAAAAGGCTAGCGAAATATCGTGAGGAACATGTTGGTTGAGGCCCAGGTTCACCCCGAACTGTAGCGCCCGAAATATCATTCAAACGGTCTCCGAGTCCTCACTTAGAAATCCAATTTTGTGTCACCCTTTAGCATAAGTTGGGCTGGTCCTTACAGGTATCCTTAGAGATATAGTCTATGGCCGAAAAATCGCACGATTTCGGCGACTATTCCACATTGCCTCTTCTGGAAATAGCGTGTTGTGGAACATATTCTTCCAGCGAATTCAATGTAATGCCCCACTATGAACCACATATCGACCAGATCGAAGTCATCCAAATGAGGCCACAAAAAGGCAATTATGACACAGTACTGCTGGTTATTGGCAATCACAGTCTGGGCATTTTCCTTTAACAAAATATGTGGCCCAATGACACCGCATGTCCAAAATCCTTACCAAGCTTCTCCGAATGCAATGGAAACTGTTGATACCACTGTAAATTACTCCCCTGCCAAAAACTACAATTTTGCTTTTCACGGAGTCGATCAACCAAAAATATGCTTTCATCATTGATTTACCAAAATTTGGATCCATTTCCAACTGTTCAAGGGACCAATCAGTGAACTTGCGATAAACTTGGAGCTTCATTTATTGCCTGTTTTGAATCTTATACGGATGCAGAAAGGCCAACTCTTTGTGAACGACAAGGAATCAAGTGATTTGGGTCTTCAGCAACTCAGCAACGGCAGCGAGTTCGTCATAGAGGAATTGCTCGATGAGTGATTTGGCCATAGCGAATCGAACAAAATACGATTTTTTCGTACATGGCAAGCCAATCATCAAGCGCATCGTCCAAAACTCAAATTGGTTTATAAGGATTTCCCCTCATTCGAATTCTCCACAGTCAGAATACAGTTTCTGATACTCGACTGAGGTAGCCAGAATCATTAAAAAAAGTTAAATTGGTGGTCTCCAAGCTGACTGCCCGTGGATACTTGAAAAGTACAAGTCAAAAATCATTGCGAAAGGACACCAACATCCAAGTATTCATTCATTACCCATAATGCTCTTACCGACAGGCATTAAATTACAAGCTTACCCACCAACCAACTGCCCTAAATCCACCGCCACTCATGTCTAGACGAACAGACTCTGGAGTTTTCTAAATTGTAATTGTTTTCAATGTTCACTCTGGTCCTCATAAAAATCCAGCTTTTCGTCTGATTCTCCCCAGATTCCCAGAGAGCCTCATCACATACCACTGTCAAGTAAGCCGCTAGCCACATTATAGACTGTTAGTCAACAATGGCATCGAATAAAATAAAGTAATGCTTTTTCATGGAAATCGTTTGGCAACTCATTAGGACAATTATCCTTTTCTTGTTCGAAAACTGAAAAAGTTCGACTTTACCAGCCGACTGCTCTCGTAAACAACGACAATCTATCGCCAAACTTTCGATAACGATGCTCGAGATGATGTGCCTCGTGGGTATTAAATATTGTCGTATTGAATGGATGAACTAGCGTAGGATGATTAGAAAATTGATGACAGGCTATAATACCATACATGGGCCGAGTAACAGTTGGATGATGATTGCCAAAATGCCTTAACTAGAAACTCTCTCTTTCGGCAGAGTTGATGAGTCAAGCAATGCAGGAATTGGTTCTAAATTCCTCGAATATCTTCCCCTTGTTCCTGCATAACAAGTTATATATAATACGATTCATCGTCTAATTGTTGACCTCAGGCGAAGGACAAGATTTGTGCGTGGATGCAGGACATTGAAACTTGCGTAGGTTTTTCTAATTATTTCTTGGCAAAAGAGACTCTTCTGTGTTGGCATGTTGCAATGGATATTTCTAGGATATCACTGGCCGTAGAATGTAAGAATCAGTTTTTTATGTCCTATATGAGCATATCCAAGGATTCAGAATTCGTTTGTTTTTAATTTAGAGGAAAATAAGGCGAAAGATTGGATTGTAGCCTTGCCGGCAAGCGTTTCAATTGCGTTAACATTTTCGCATGCAACGAGATGTCATATTTTACAGTCATCTTGTTGGCGCTGTCAGTGATACAGAGCACTAGCAATTCCATTGGTTGGAATGGCCTTCTGGTAGCCACGTATACTTTTCATGAAGCCGGATCTTAATCAAGGATAATTGAGAAAGTTGACCGCAAAAGGAATTGGATCCAAAAATTCAAAGGAACTTAATAAAATATAGCAATAGAATCGTAATAGAGGCGTTGTCAAGGCGCCGCTACTGATGCCGTCGATGCGCTCGATTGCATCAACCGCCTTAAAGGAACCTCTGGTTTGATGATGAGTGCAGCCAGGTTATGCATGTGTGGCTCTTCGAACATATGTGAAACGCATGTGCTTCTTAGGTGACGGAGAGAGCAAAATCGGAGAGATGGATAATGGCAAGGCTATAAAGCTAGGGTCGAAAGGTACAGGGATACACATGGACAACTAGCAGTGGACCACTGCGGACTAAGAGCCGTGATCACAATACCTGATGAGTTCGTGGAATGGCACTTCGAGCGCTTCCTTTCCACCGTCCAATAGGAACCTGTCAAACTACGACATTGACAGATACCTCAAATAAATGGATGAAATAATTAAGCAGACGATGGACAGTACAATACCACGCCAACAAGATAACGATACCACAAACGTGTACCGAAACTTGACAATCGACGCACTGCACAGACAAAAAAGTAGACTCTTGACAAAACTCAAACTCTTGTACAGGCGATTTACCTAAAGACAAAGCTCGTAGGTCAAGACGCTGAAATCACTGATTAAAAATCCAACAGTTGATCAAGAAGAATTACAGAATATCTGTAAGTTTGCATTGGAACAACAGAATTCGTGCTGGTTAATCCAATAGCGCGAATATATTCCGGCAAATAAATAAAATGTTTCGGAGAAACAATCAGAATGACATTCAGCATCTAAAGCTTCCGAGAACGTCAGACAATGAACGTTTGCTTCGAACAGTTAGCATCGATCCAGAGAGCGCCGTCCTGGATGACGACTTCTTCATGATCGAGGATCCTCGATCATAGTGGAGCTGTCTTCCAGGAAATGTACAAAGTGAGTGATAGTATTCGCCCGAACCACGGAAGGAGCCCTGCTTCATCACTTCTATCTTCGACATGCTATCGATCATTGGCGATCAGAGAAGCTTGGTTTTACCAGGTTCAATGAAGTTTTCATGGCAAACTATGCCATTACCAATGGGGGGTTAATACCATGTTCATATCGACGAAGGATCTTCGAATGATCTTCGAGTCATTGAAGAAAAAAAATCCGCAGGAGACGACGGTATATCCAATGATGTTGTCAGGCACCTTCCGCCAGTAGCTGAAGCGAGGTACACTATCCTGTTCAACAATGCACTGAATAATGCATATTATCCAGTGCACTGGAAGACAGCGATGGTGCAACCAATCCCCAAAACACCTCTAACCCGGCAAATCTCCGGTCGATAAGTCTCCTTCCGAGTATCAGCAAGGTCTTCGAGAAAGTGGTCCATCTAAATGTGTTGAAGACAATAAAATCATCCCGGATAACCAATTCGGTTTCAGAGCGGGGCATTATACTATTCATGCCGCGTCTAAACTCGAGTCAGATATTCAAAAGAATAAATGCAAGAACCAATGCACGAGTGCCTGTCTGATTGACTTGGAAAAAGCTTTCGACATTGTATGGTTAGAGGGGCTTTACTACAAGCTCAGTCGGCTGGGCATAAGTAAACCACTGCTATATATGATTTTTGAAATGTTAACAGGTCTTTTCTTTTCTTTCTAATCGCATTTTATTCCATTATTCATAATCTTACTTACTAGACAAAATGCTTACATCTAGTTTAACCTTATACTTCATTTTCTTACTGGCTCTTGACGAGCACTCTAAGCTTATCTCAATCTTAATTTTAACGTCTTTCGACTTCATTTTCATTTATTGCCGTCTAGCTTACATATGGCTTATTTCTAAGAAAATTAGTAAAAAACTTAGATACTATAATTAATTTCTTAACTCTAAACTTAACCTACCTTAACTAGATAAATAAATAAACTTAACCTAAGCCTAAAATATTCTTAAACTATAATTAATGAGATGAACACATGACCAGTGTGTAAGTCGCATCGGACATGTGTTCATCCCTTTAATTGCACCCTTTTAAGGTAAGGGTCGTTGTTGGCGCTATTATATACGTGCCGCCTATGGATTGATTTCACTTCCATGAGTGGATTGTGAATGCAACCACCAGAACAAACTTTTTTGTCTGATCGCGTCTTCTTTCTTTCTCGTGGTATAACTGGTTGGGGTAATAAGCCCCAAAGATCAGGCTGTTGTCGCTCATAATTCCTCTTGCAATATGACCCCGAGTCAATTTAATAAGATAGTTATCAATTCTAATCAACCCAGCCTTATCGTACAGAACCTTGTTAGGATAGTATTTGACATACTGTGACTCTGGTGTTCGATATAAGCCCAGGCAACATCGAAGACATTGCCTTTCGTATAAGCGAAGCTTTTCCATATCAAATGGAGCCACATTGAACCACACAGGACAGCCATAGGCGACAATTGGCCTTATGAGAGCCGTGTAGCATCTGATTTTCACCCTAGCGTTAAGTAGACTGCTTTGAAACAATCTTCTCGTAAGAGCAAAAGCCTTCTTGGCTTTGTCAAGAACAACATCTATGTGCCTATTGAAATATAAATATTGATCAAGCCAAATTCCAAGATATCTCACTACATTTCGTGTCGCCAATGGCCGCCCTTGTTGTCCAATGATGGTCAATTTGCGCCAGTTTCGCCTAGTATCCCTAGAGGCCCTGTTCAATGGTGTTCTGAAAAGAATTATCTTTTAATTTTATCGAAGTCATATTGCAAGAGCGAATTGATGATTTCAATTTTTTTACCCGATCTGTATGCCACTAGATCATCTGCATACGCCAAAGCATGACTAAGAGAACCAACTAGATCACTTGTGTAAATGTTAAAAAGCAGAGGAGAATTTACTGCCCCTTGTTGTAAACCGTTTTTGATTTGGTAAGTCCTGCTTGAAGTAACGTTGCTATATTTTACAACGAACTTCTTGTCTATTAACATGTCATATATCATATATAACAGCGGTTTGTTCATATTCAGCCTGGCTAATTTTAAGAAAAGTCCATCTAGCCACACGGTGTCGGAGGCCTTCTCAAAGTCAACCAGACAGGGAATAGTGTCATGTCCCGCCCTAAAACCAAACTGGTTTTCCGGAAGAACCTTATTATGCTCAACCCATTTTAGTAACGCTTTCTTAATTAACTTCTCAAAAACCTTGCTAATATTCGGAAGTAAACTTATTGACGGAAGATTTGCTGGGTTGCTCTTATTCTTCCCCTTTTTGGGAATAGGGTGGACTACCACCATTTTCCAATGTGCTGGATAATGTGCATTATTCAGCATATTGTTAAAAAGCGTCACTAATATATCGACTGCTACCTACCTGCCGTAATACTATGCTAGGAATCCCATCAATGCCCGACGATTTTTTGTTTTTCATTGAATCAAGGATGCACATGAGATCATCTCTTTCCACGAACAGGTGGATTGATCGTTCGCTGGCGATATTTCCATTTGCTGGGTTTTCATCATTGAATGTGGTGAAACCACTATTCTCAGATCGTCAGACACCAATTTCATTAAGAAGATGTATATGATTTAACCGTGCTTCATTTTCCAGATCGAGGTTCGGATGAACGGAGTCATTCACCATGTACACTCTTTGGAAGTATGAACCTATTATATCAGCTTTCTCTTGTGGACCCTCAATTACAAAAACGTCTTCGTCTGAGTACATTTCTTCTGGATTCAACCCTGCACCGATTAGTGTCTGTCGTCCCTGGTCTGTCTGGGGGATTCGCAAACAAGGAATATCGTTATGATCTTTTCTTCTAAATAGTTGATTTATTTGCTGGAACATATTCTGGCCACTGGGTTTTATAGCCCGAATTTTTTTGTTCCAATGCAAACTAATAGTATTCTGTAATTTTCTTTGATTAATTGTTGAAGATTTTTGATCATCGACTTCAGTGTTCTTATCTCCGGGTCTCATCTGTCAGTGAATTGTCGGTAAAGTTGTTTTAGTCTGGACAATAGCATACTTTTATGTTTTTGTAAAGCTCTAATTGTAGGGTTAGAGTATTTTGTGGTTAAATCGTACGGAGGTTGAGCTCTAGGGATGCTATGATCCATTGTTCGTTTGATAGCGTTCTCAAATTGGAGTAGGTAGTCGTCTATCTCTTCATTGGTCATGTTTCTGTTCGTTGGTGGGTCAATTTCTTGACGAAGTATTTCACGCTTTAAAGATCTTGAGAAACGTAACCAGTGTGCTCTTTGAAAATCAAACGTGTACATTTGGTTATGTTCTTCCAGATCCATTCGCTCATTAGGTTTATGTATTACAGCGGCTAGTCCGAAGTGGTCACTATCGTAATCTGCCGCACGTAAACAATTTCGCAGATGGGGCGTCGCGTCCCGGAGAATGATTCTCGTGTCGATAAGGGCTAAGTCCAGAAAAGATTCTCCTCTGGGAAATGAAGAGGTCTCCGTCGCAAGTAAATCGAGTCGGTACTCAATCGTATTTTGAGCTAGCCAGTTAAACAGATGATTACCTCTGGTATTTGAGAATGTATTTCCCCACGCTGCATGTTTTGCATTAATATCCCCGGCCAAAAAGTAATAATTTGCTTCTGCTTGTAGCTGTAGTTGACGGAAAAGAGATTCAAGCTCGCTAATAAATTGGGTAGATTGAGGGGCTGCCGGTGCATAGAGAGAGACTACATACAACCGTCTTCGACTTCGAAGGGGTATGCACACAATACACGCTTCTAGCACCTGGAACCTACGCACTATTCCGCTGTATATGATTTTATGACGCAGTCCTTTCTTTATTAGGAGAGCGACCCAACCCCCTTGCGTGGACTGGGTCGATCTCTTCTTATTACATGATAATCTTTGTATACCAAGTTATGCTTCTGGTTCAGTTTAGTTTCGCTGGCCAAAAGCAAGTCTGGATTTTCATTTACCAACAAGTTAGACAGTGTAATTCTTCTCTCGATTCTCACCAGCGAATTAACATTCACGGCAAGGATCTTCAGGTTCAACTCGTCTGGCGTATTCATTATGTTCTTGGCATGTCAGATTCTGCAAACAGAGTTGAATACATAGATGAGATCAATTCGAGCCGCTTGCTCGTTTAGTTGTTTATGGAGTTGAGCCATTTGTCCTTTAATGGACAATAGGACAGCTGTTAACTCTGCATTGGCCTTAGTAGGGACCTTTACCGTTTGCTGTTTCGTTGCGTTTCCCGATCCTGTTGCCATTTGGGCAAAGGATATATTGGGTGTAACGATTTTTGCGAACGAGCGGCTTTTTTGAAGTCTATCTTCTTCGATTTGCTGCTTACGAGCTTGAACTTTCTTCCTAAGTTCTTGAAATTTGGGGCAACCCCTAAAATTAGCAGCCCCGTATTCTTACAAAGTACACAGAAAAGTAATGATTTGTCCTCAACTTTTTCCCTTCCCAAAGGACATTCTCCAGGTTTGTGATCCTTCTCGCATTTTACACACCTGAACTGCATATTGCAATTAGGAGCGGCATGCCCGAATCTCTGGCAACGCATACATTGGAGTACACGATCTGCTTTTTTTAATTTATCCCAAGTGATAGCTAGGTGACTTAGAAAACGTATGTATTTTTCTTAAGCCATCAATTTTGCTGTTGGGACTGAGCTGCACCAGGAAAAATGGTAGTTTCTGATCACCGCTTCTAGCCTTCGCGGTGGTGAAGGGCTTGACTCCAAAGAACTGGAGTTCGTCGTTCTCGTGTCTGCGTAGCTCATTCATCAGTTCTTCCGACCCGAATTCGTGATCTATGCCCTTTAGGAGGACTGTAATTGGTTTTTGTGCTTTGGGAGTGTAAGTAAAATACTCCGTTTGAGATTTTCCAAGGGCGGCACGTACCTTGTTGTAATCCTCTAGGGATTCACAAATAATGACATGCTTATTTTCACTCAATCTTTTTAAGTGGAAGTTTTTACAAACTAACTTACATAACTTAATACTATCCTTAATTTCTAACCCACTTACGTTTATTGGGGGATTTTTTTCTTTTTTATTCTTCGTCTGCTGCGTTTCTTTTTCTTGCTGCTTTTGTTGTTGTTGTGGGTTCTTCTGCGTTTGTTGTTGTTGCTGCTTTTGTTGGTCTTGCTGACTTTTCTTCGGCATTGTAGTCTGTTGTTGTTCTTTTTGTTTTCGTTGCTTAAGCTGCTGTGACTGCTGTTGTTGCTGTTGCTGTTGCTGCTGTAATTGCTGTTGTTGTTGTTGCTGATGTAATTGCTGTTGTTGTTGTTGTTGATGTAGTTTTTGTTGTCGCACTTTGTTGCGCTTGGCTATCAACTCCTTGATTAGTCGATCAAGCTCGGCTTCTTCTTTAGCAAGGTTTTCTTCCTCTTGCCCCTTTACAATTTCGTAGCACTGTTTGTCTGTGCTAATCGTATCGGGTGAGTCATAGTCATCACTACTGACTCCTCCCTCGTCTGTTGTCATCGAGGGAGTTGCTGTTCCATTATCTGCCGCTTTGCGGGCTTTCAATTTCATTGTGAGTTTCGGTCGTCTTTTGCGTTTGGTTACGCCATCGGGGATCGCAAACACCGTATTCGTTGTTGCTACCGTCTGGTCTGTTTCTTGACCAGACAATGGTACCGAACTTTGCGGCATTATTTTTTGATTGGAGTCCATCGACCCCGCCACTCGAATTTCTCCTTCTTCGTTTGTTGTTCTTTGTTAGATGGGGAAAGAAAGAACGAAAAAAATCTTTTTTCCCCAAGGGGCGTTGAACCGCCTAACTCGCGCGTTTGATTCCCGGTACTCTTGCACTCGCCTTTTGCTTATTCGTTTTCGAATTCCCGTATTCTAATGGTGCTCCGATAGCACTCACTTGCACAAAGTCGACTGCTCACTGCAAGAGATGAAATTGAAATTTTACCCGAACGAGGACCTATACAATAGGTCCAGGATTGTACGGGCAGAAAACTTTCTGATAAAACTGATTCGAAGCCACGTTGCAAGAGCAATTACTTCGGTCAATACCCTGATCTCAACATGTGGTTCATTGCATGAAATTTTCTCGGACGTTTCGAGCATGATAGGTATGGTATCCACATTTACTGAATTTTTAACAAACACAGTTTACACCTCCACTTCGAGACTAAGGTTTCATCGTTCCAGTAGAGGCATTTTGGATCTCTAATATCGAAAAAAAACTCAATAATACGGTCGAAGGCCATGTTCGCCGGATTTTTCGCTTCTAAGGGTATGGTGTTCTAAAAGATCGAGAGGCATAGTGCCTGCAAGTACGAATCAACCCTCCGGATTTGTCGCGAAAAAATTCATGGCTTTTTTGCACCTCCTGTCTGTTTCGTAAACAGAAATAGAATCAATCATGCCTTACTTTTCCGCTCCTAACGATAAAGAGAACTTTTAAGGGTCAATCCTCAGATGCATAATGCATCAAAAAAAAAAAAGCCAAATGCTTTCCCAAAGATGACATTCCGGCTCATTCTTTTACATATTTGAGGCACGCTTAAGGAGGACGCGATAGAGGCCTGATTTATAATATCTTCCCAGCTTTTCCCACAATTCACTCGTCGATCATTTTCGAGTATATTATTGCCATCTTTACTGCATTGTATTTCGCTTTGACGAGGTGACTCAAAGCGATCTGCTTAACTAACTTTAATAATGCCATGCAAGAAAACTGTGGTTTTTCTGTCTTTGAAAGTGACCAGCTTTTTAGAACTGGTTTTAAAAAGCCAACTGAGCCACAATTCTCCAATACTTCATTTGGGGTTAAAGAGAAGGTGCCTATAAAAAAAACAAAACCTCATTTCAACGTTCTCTACGAAGTCAACTACTCGATTTACATAACATTAAACCGAAACACTTGCCTGGAGATGATCTACGCTTTCAAACATCTGCCGACAATGCAGACTTTTCATGCGTACAACGTGCACGCATTTTATGGTCTAGGCCCATAAATAAGTCATTAATGCCACCTACAAAAACTATTTTACATGTTACATCTGCCAGTTGTCAGTGAGTCGAATATTGCGGTTTCTCAAAGGAATTCAGCAAGCTTGTACCAAGGGTGGATAAGTGAGGGCTAGACTTTCCTTAGAGTCGTCTGCAGAGAGGATGATCAGAAAATGTCTCAGATCAGAGAACAGACTTTTTATAGGGACACAACCACCGCGGATCAAGCAACTAATGTAGCCAACGAATTCAACTTCGAGCTCGCGAACGAATATCATCCCACAGCTAAGCTCAGAAGTGTACACTCCCAGTGTACGACAAGGAAGAAGTGGGTTTCCCAATAAACACAACAAAAATTCCCACCACAGGAGATCATCGAACAAGACCAACCACCAAGCCGCCTTGTGACACTGTCAGTGCTACATTTGGCAACATACAAAACTCACCGATCGTGACGTGACAATTGTGTTCGGATTACATTATGCGCCTTGTCTATGTGAAGTCAGCAACCAAGTTGGACAAAACAACCATCACCGACCGAAGTGTAAATTGTCCAATAAAATCGCATTCCATGCGAGGCAAACGCCTAACCGCGATAGCCGTTCACATAGCACCACTTTTCAGTCCAGTCCAGTACTGCACTCTTTCTTGTATTCAATTTCAACACTCACTGTCCAGAGATCACACTGGACGGACGCATTGTGGATGGAGACATTTTATGTGGTGTTGCCGACATGTTATTTATTTTCGCCTCATTATGCAAACACAGCATTCCAAGAGAAGTTTCACACCTCCCTCGCGAGCCTAGACCAAAAGGACCACAATTCACATTTGATGGAAAGAGACCTAGTATTGGCCACTTGTCCCGCATGGAATGCCGGACAGACTGCACGTCGATCCCGACCATGTTCTTGGCAGATGGTGTGATAAATCTCTAGTATACACCGATACGCTGCGCCGCGAGGAGAGAGGAGCCACAACCGCAGGAATGAGCGAGGAGAAACTCGTCCGGCGAACGGACGATTTAATCACCTTGACTCGAGTTTCGGCGTCCCACAGCAGACACACAGTCTGCTAGTCCCAGATGCGTATCGTTGACGTACGAACGACTACGTACACAAACCATCTGCTCAGGGGGCACGCAGCTCCGTTGATTGTCTGGTGGAAGACCCTCAGGGAATGTAATCTACACCCAGACAGCCAGAACAGCAGCATTTTTACTGATCGAATCCGATCCGCCACTAAGTGTAGTGCTGAACGACAAATACCTTGGAGTCTGCGGTAAGTGTGGAAATCACACTCTTCGGATGCGCATATGTTATGAGGAGCAGTTCTGCAGTTCGCCACTGTGACAGTTGAGCAGTTCTCTTAATTCGGATTTAATTTCTCGATTAGCAGCAAATGGCCGGTGACTCCTGCGTCAGGATTGCGTTTTTGACATAACGCTGCGGTACAATGATTGCGCGTGAAAATGAATCCGTCCGGATAATGCGATCCAGGCGAATGAATTGTGTGTTGTGGTTATGTGGTAATCTCACGCACGTTGAATCCATGCACGGATGAACGGATAGATAGATGGATGGATGGATAGATGGTGTTGGATGACAATGACTGACAATTGGACTAGGGTGAAAGGAAAATATGCGATAGTGACTGCTGGTTTGATGTAAATGTGGGTTTGGTTACAGTCTAAACTGGGACTGGAATGCAATGAAAACAAGGTTAGGTTGAGTGATGGAGAGAGTGCTCGTGCAACTGGAGAGCACATCGATGTCGATCAGTTATTTATGGAATTTCTTTCTTCGACACCGCAACAATAATTCTTCCTAAATTACAACAATACCAGCATCTCCCGTAACTCTTACCTTGTGGTTAAACTAATCACATTTAAAAACATTCCGCAAGCTGACAGCTTGTTGTATGAAAAGGCAGGCTTGAGAAATCCACTCCGTCTGTTTAGCATTCTTACACGCTTCGCGGCTTACGTTACAACTCTTGTAGTTGTCATTTAGACATCTGCCAAATGGTGGTTTGAAAGCTAGGCTTTAAGGAAAAAAAAACTTTTTCTTGACAACAGCAATTTATTTCTCTCTATTCCTAGACCTGTATGGGGTCTTTGAGCAGAATATTGGATATGATATCGGAACTCGTGGTCATATCACTATTTAGCCAATCACTTTCGAGATGGGTCTTCTCGGCGGATTCCTGTTCTTCTTCGTCATCATCTTCCAGAGCTTCCAGACGGCTTTGCTTGGCCAGCTTTTTAGGTTTCCCCGGAGTCTTGTTTTCGGAATCGGCATTTTCAATGACATTCGCGAATTCATTGGTCACGTCATCGGTGTCATTTGATTGTTTAGTATCTGCTGCTGAGGCTATACGACAAACGCGTTCGAAGAGAGTGGCAAAGTGACGCCGAAAACGGGAATATTCAAATTGGCCATGCGATATGTCTGCATTAGTAGCAGTGTTTTCCGTAGATTTAGACTTGTTCAAGGGCCCGTAGTGGTGAAGCATGTCGATACCAGGTGCCATTGATTCCTCCCAGCTCTAAGGAAGAAGAAATGAAATGGATTGTGGTATTTTCAAGTTTTCTTACCAGTTCCGTCCAGTCTTCGGCCGGCGTGGATAAAACCGATGTTACAAGGTTCGACACCTTGTCTTCGAGATTCAAGTGTGATATGATTTGCTTGGCCACAACTATAGCACAAGTCAAGTCCTTCCTTCGACTGAAATGATGAATTAATGTTTTGAGTCGTTAGTGCCATGCTAAGCCTGTGCTATGTAAGTGATGTATGTGAATTTACGGATCAATTCTACGAGTACTGTAGCGTCAGGTGAACGAAGAGGTGGTGTGAAAAGTCTTTTTTGACTAGTTACGTATATGCGAATTACTAATATCCAAACAGAAATCGCCACCACTAACGCACTTAGTCTTTAAAAAATGATTTCTAATTTTGACATTCGGATAATCTAACGCAACAAAAGCGTGATAATCGCAAGATCAATATTGGTTTTGAAAAATATGTTTTTAGCGAAAACTTCATACTAGCTGTTGGCTTACCTTAAATAGCAAGACAAACATAATGACTTCAATTTAGGACCAAGTTTTTCATAGGATGCATAAACCTCTTCTTATATATTTACTAAAAGGGGTACAAGCCTTTATATTTGTTAAACAGACGTGTTATTTGATTATCCTAAGAACCTCACGACACTCAATGAAGCACATTAGTCCTGCAGTCTCGGGTGATGAATGTACGAACCGTCTTTAAGGAAATAAAATGATGACATTGGCCTGAGCTTTACCACCTCCAACTTCGATGTGATATTGAACGTCAGGATTCATAGGCAACGGATCCGTCGCCAATAAAAGGGCCAATATCACTTAAACGAGGTTTGTTCAAAAAATAAGGTGACTTTTTGAACTTCACGAGCTAAGTACATTCGATTTTCGATATTTTTGTTCTTATGTCAGCTAATTTGAATATAAAATTTGTTATACATAGATAAAAAGTTGGACGTGTTTCGGTGTGCTATGGAAAATAAACACTCCAACGTACCTACTTGGAATATTGACTGAGGCATTTGGAAAGTCTACTATGAGCCAGAAAGAAAAATGTTTATTTGTACAAGCTATTCACAGAAGGCCAATAAAATGTTAATGACGATCTCCGCCGATAATCTGGAGGATCGTCATACAATGGATGAAAACGTTGAAGAAGTGAAGAAAATTGTTATGGAGGTTCCTCGAATCACAAATAAGGGAAACTGGCTGAGGATATTGGTATATCATTTCAAAATTCTAACTCTGCGTGTGAATTTCCTACATAACACCTTAATGACATTTAAACAAAAAAGTTACTGTGAACTACAACAAGTGAGTAGTGAGAGTAGTGAATGAACATCTTTGACACAAACCATCTGCACGCCGTCCAGATTGTGTGACAAACAAGAATGGTTTCGACAAAACACCAAAGCGAACCCTATAAAAAAAAATGCTAAATTTTGTCGAAATCACAGCCGAATCATCCCAATAGAAGCGACGAGAAGAACCAAGACCGAAAAAAGCATCCAAAGTTCGATCAAATGTGAGAGTTTTACTCACTGCTTTCTTCGATTATAATGGCACGGTTCATCATCATGAGTTCCTGTCGGATTTAAAAAAAACATTCTTTGTCTTGGCCCTCCCAAAACACCTCAACACCGGCAATAACATCGCAATCGTCTTGAAATTTCTTGCCTCAGATGTGTGCCTTGAGCCGAGAAAAGCGCCATCTCACATGGGTCGATGTAAACTTCGAATAACTTTAACAATTGTCAACCGATTTTCATATGTCATAGCATTTTGGAAACGCCAATTCAGTACAGAATCATTTCACACTGAAAGAACGGAAATAGTTTCAGTGTTCATTAAAAATGAACGATCGATTGTGCAAACTCAACGTGTGTATCGTGCAAAATATCGTGATCGTGTTGCGCCCAGAAAAGATACAATTCGTCGTTGGGCCCCGATTTTTTTTTAATTTGGCTCTGTGACAAGCTCTCATGAGCAACCTAGGCCATGTCCGCGGCGTTCAAACTCATCTATTCAGTCTGTGAAGGCCAGTGTTCAAGAAGACCCAATGCAGATAACTCAAAGAATTTTGCCACAAGATGAGCCACGGCGCTTGGCATATGCACAAAATGTCGTTGCAATAATTAATACTGAGCCGGAGTTCTGGCAGCAAATTTTGATGACCGATGAGGCACATTTTACGCTCTCTGGCTCAGTTAATAAACAAAATTGTCGCTTCTGGGGCACCGAAAATCCACACATTATTCACAAAGAGACGCTATATGATCAAAAAGTTACTGTTTGGGCTGGTGTATGCGCTAAAACCATCATTGGACCGTATTTCTTCAAAGTTGGCGGTACAGTGGATGGCGATCGATATCGGTGGATGTTGGCCCATGCGTAAAAAAGGCTTATTTCACTTTTGGTTTCAACAAGACGGCGCGACGTGCCATACTGAGGACAAAACAATGAACTTTTTGCGTAAGAAGTTCCCTGGAAGATTGGTGTCAAAAAAGGGCGATATCGACTGGCCTCCTAGATTTGACTCCACCACACTTTTTTCTTTGGGGATACTTGAAAAGCAAGGTGTATGCTAACGTCCCGAAGAAAATAGAACAGCTCAAAAGAAACATTCGTGCGGAAACCGCAGAAATTTTGACCGAAATGATGGAAAATGTCATGGAGAATGCGCGAAAACGAGCCCATTTTTGCATTGGCAATAAAGGCGGTCATTTACCGGTGCGCAAGTTTAAAATGTCGTTTTTTTTCATGAAAAATACGCTATTATTTAAGAACAATGGCAAAACATTTTTTATTCAAATTATTGGCCCTCGCTTTCTACACATTTTATCCATCTTTCGGGCAATTTATGGATACCATTCCAAAAGAAAGCTTCATCTTTCCTTGACATCCATTCATCGAGCCATTTTCGTACATCCTTGAAAGTCTTGAAGTGTTGTTCAGACAGTGCATGTCCCATCGATGAGAAGAGATGATAATCAGAAGGCGCCAGGTCTGGTGAATACGGCGGGTGGGGTAATAGTTCCCAACCAAGCGAAGAAATCGTTTCTTTGACCACTTTAGCTGAATGTGCAGGAGCGTTGTCATGCTGCAGAATGACTTTACCGTGTTTTCGAGCCTATTCTGGGCGTTTTTCGATCAATTCGTGGTTCAAATTGATCATTTGTTGTCGGTAGCGGACGGAATTAACTGTTTCGCCGGGTTTGAGAAGCTCGTAGTACACTACTTCCTTCTGATCCCACCACACACACAACATTGTCTTCCTCCCAAAGCGATCCAGTCTTGCACTCGATGTTGATGGTTGCCCTGGCGTTACCCATGATTTTTTACGTTTGGGATTCTCAAAATTTTTCCATTTTTCATCGCCGAGACAGAAAACCCGTTCTTTCGTGGCGTAAATGTTCAGTTCGTTCAGTTCGTGTGGAACCCATTTTCCAACCTTTTGAATCTTTCCCATGGCTCTCAGGCGAGTGACATTCAACTGCTCCGCCATCATTTGTTGTGTTTGTGTATCGTCTTCGTCCAATAATGCTTGTAATTCGTCGTCTTCAAACTTTTTTTTAGTGATTTTCGCGTTCTTTGTCAATAACATTGAAATCGCCACTTTTGACGGTTGGAGCAAGATCGCCGTAAGTCTCTACAAGAATTCGATGACTTTCCGATGTCTTTTTCTTTTGATTGAACAAGAAAATCATTACATGCCGCAAATGCTCTTTATTTGGTTCAAAATTCGACATGTTTAACACGAAAAAGAAGTATGCTACTAACTCGTAAACAACTAAACGAATATGAAGTTTTGTAGCGGGCTGTCTTACCAACAAAATGGCGCTTTGGGTTCGACATATACTTCAAAAAGTTTTATGCGCCATCTCTTGACAAAAAAACGACATTTTAAACTTGCACACCGGTAATTGACATTGTTCAAATCAAAATAAATTGTAAAGGTCTAGATCGAATAAACGTTTTTGAATTTCCAAAATCGGTTGAGAATTGTTGAAGTTATTCGAAATTTAAATCGACTCATATGAGATGGCGCACGCTGTAGAAGTTACTGGGATCTGACAAATAGGGTGGGTGTTCAAGCAGTTCGAAGCCCGTTTCTTGAATGGCAGCCATCGCAATTGCGACTCTGCGAGTCGGTGCGTTGTCTTTGTGAAACCGCGCTCGTAGTTCACCGCGTCTTCTTTAATGGTATGCGTGGTACGATCCCGAAGTTGTTTTTTCCCATTTCCAAATTTTCCACCATAATTTCTTCAGCGTCCCAAAAAACGGGTACCATAACCTTTTCCGCCGTACTTGACACTTTGAATTTCTTTAGCGTGGGTGAGGAGGCTCGTTCCAAGTCATCGATTGTTGTTTGGTTTCAGGATCAAAATGGTGAATCCGAGTGTCCTCCATTGTCACGAAACATAATAAAACATTTTCTGATCTACAATACTTGGACTTTCTCGAAATTTAGCCTCCACTCGACTGTAGACTGGTTTTTATTTTGGTTTGCTCGTCGGTTAACATTCTTGGTACTCAACGCGCAAAGACCTTTTTCATATGCAATTCATTCTCAAAGATTCTTTGAGCGTAACTATATGAGATCCCTACGACCTCAGCTATGTACATATATGCCTGGTGGTCACTCTTCGATCTACCAATACAACGTTTTTGACTTTATTCACGTTATCTTCTGGATGGGCGTCCATCGTGATGCTGATCTCGAGTGGATGTTCTGCCCAGCTTAGGCTCCTTGGCCCAGCGTGCTACTGTGGAATATAGAGGAGGGGAGTCCCCCAATGTTTTCACCAAGTCGCTGTGTATGTCTTTGGTAGGCAGTTTTTTTCATGCAGATGTACTTGATGATGGCTTTACTGTCGCAAAAAAAATTTTGTGCGGAAAGGAAATAATCGATTATCATCACTTTTGAATCACCCCTCGCATGTCAACCGATTTTTTTTTTTGGAATCGAACAAGGCATGTGGTTTCAATAAGACAGTGTCAAATCCCATACAACACAACCCGTTTTTGGCTTTATTGCAAAATGTCTTGTTTTGGACGGCGGACCCCACAAGCGGACCAGTAGGAATGCAGTTGAGTGGGAAGGTTATGGTCCTACACTTCTGACCATAACGACGCCGGAAAAAAAAGGAAAAGAAGAAGTCTTGTTGTGGTGACGAGAACTAACCTCAAGATCATGTGATTTGTCGCTATTGGATTTCTTTCTTTTCTTATGGCTAACCAAATATTGTACTTATGCACACGATCAACAAACTATGGACGCCTTGAAAACGAATATTCGTCAAGTGATGGCTGGGTTATTGCCCGATATGTGTGCAAAAGTAGGCCAATTGTTAGAATTGGGTTTCACACAAGTGAACAGAACCTAAAGCTTAATGCCGATTCCGAACGGCGAGAGCCGAGAAGCTTTTTCATGGCAAGTGTACAACGGGGGGTTTTGCCAGTATCCCGCCGAGGAGGGAAGCCGCGAAATAATCATTCGATGTCGTTGGTGTTATCGGGATCCGAACTCGCTCATCTTGCGTCAGCGGCCGACACACTACCCACTGCGCCACTGCTCCCCTCACTTGAGGCATGATCAGCAATAAAAATATGAAAGTGTGGATGCGTATAAGAAAGTCCTTCTTTGAAAGTAGATAGAGATTTCGCAGGCTCAGCTTGTAATTTATTTATCAGCTGACTGTAGGCCACAGTTCGTGGTAAAAACTAACTCTGAAACTCTGATAAACTCTGAAAAACTAATTGTTTCCTATTTTTTTCTCGCATTTAAATTGAATTTGACTTTAAATAAAAACAAGATGGGACCAACTAGCAAACTTTTACCTGGATTCAGGAACCACAGTAGCTAGGTTCTAAAATCGGTGGCTATGAGAATCGTGTATTTTATAATACAGCTAAGTTTCAGACATATATGCGTGCGGATGGACGGACAGACAGGAAAGCCTTTACTAACCTAGTTTTGCCATTTTTAAATGTTTCCCTTCAATTCGGCCACCCTATATATCGGATAACGATTTCGGCTTATGGAGGAATCAGAACACAACACACGCCTTGTCGAAACTTGTTTCGAATATTCAATAGTTTAGTACTTCACAAAATCAACTGACTTTGGTCAATTACTGACAATTTTATTGGGTTTTTTAAGATTATAATAGACAAAAGTGTATTTCACTGAACGATGGTCACTCGTGGGTGTCCGGAAGAGAAGTTTACCAAAAATCAAAACGTCCGTCCTCGGTGTGGTATGTCATCTGAAGGCTCATTTTCGAGGCTCGTAGCTCCGTTCACTTGAACAACAGAGATAATAATGGTCGCTGACATTGGGTGCGTTCACGCTTGCTACAAATTATTTTTCGACACTACAATAGCAAAGGCTTGAATGCTGACTTTGAGTTAAAAAAAGGCCCCCGTAAAGTTAAATATTAAAGATCCGACGATTGGTGTTAATCTGCATGACCTTAGTCGGATTCATTATCGCCTGTGGATGTCCTGGGTGATTTAGTGTGAAAGCTAATTTGATGTAATAGATGTGGATGTTTGAGAGGACGGTTTCTAATCACGGGGCTCAAGTATAACAAATTCTATACCAAGGACGTTATTCCTAACAAAAATATCCACAATCATCAAAGTCAAGCAAAATGGTGATTTAACAAGAAATGTTTCTTTCCCCTAAATCTCCCCCTTAACATTGGTTCTTACTGAACGTAAACACCAAAAAATTCCGAGGCGACCCTAAACAAATAATCCCTTGACCAACATGCAACATACAAGCTGATGATCGATTCCGATTGATGCTCTGATTGTCTCCGATAAAAATGGAGACATTTTGCTTTTTACTGGTGTTGCTAATGTACAAGCTCAGGGGGGACAGAAAAATGTTGTCAAAATGTTTCTGTTTTTTTGCCCTTGGCAGTTGGAATTATTTTAGGCCATTCAACCCTGCGTGGAGTGGAGTATGCATTCAGGAATACCAAAACAGATTTTATTTACGAATCCCAATAACGCTAGGTAATAGAAAACTAACAAGAATTAAAATGTAGACCGCCTAACAACTACTTGTCATAAGGCTCCATAATAGAGCGTATTCAACTCTATGAAATATGTTCAAAAAGTAACAGGAATTCTGTCATGACGCTAGTTTTTTTACTCCGATTTTATTGATTATAGTTGTAGGTAATCTGGAAAACCTTGCAACTTTTCGACCCTTAAATTGTTTCCTCAAAATGATGTCCCTGCGCTTCTATGTATATTGTCTATGTCTATATTCTATGACCCCACCAATGACTGCCAGCCCAACTTACCACGTTTCGACACCCCTTAGTTCAACCAACTTATCGCCCTCCGTGACCAAGTCATCATAATTCCGTTCAATCAGCATCTGCAAACCGTCTGTTTGCTCGCCATCCACCTTCGATTGTAGTGAGCGTTGGAATAACTTGAATTGATTCCAAAGTGCATCCATTAAAGCCTGTAAACCCAAAGCACTCCACCACTTATCTAATTCCACTCCAATAACATCACACACCCAAACATACCGTCTGTTTTCGAATATCCTCCTGAATCGAATAATGATCATCAATACGATTCAGAATATCCGCACTCGGAATAGTTGGGTTCGCCATCAATGCTGTCCTGCGGCCATTCCTCTGTGCATTCTTCCCCTTTTTCTTTCTCTGTCCCCGTCGAGCTCCCGGATCATCCTTATTTGCCGCTTCCGTTTCGGCGATTATGTTTGCAATACGTTCCAGGACCAATGGTAATGCTTCCAAACTATCCGACTGCACTCTTCATTTGAAAGGCAAAATTAATTTTCCCTAGAACAACAGCAAGAAAAAAAATCCCTTTGCTTACCGAATCCGATTGGAATTCTTTGCGGTAACGACGGTGACAACCTCATTCCCGGAGGACTGCAGCAAAGTCAATCCCAAAGCCGAAATGTCACTATCGATGTTGCAGAACTCTGGAAACAGCACCGACAGTTTCACTCCATCTGACTTCGTGTTGATATTCAGGGTGACTTTCACCGAAGCGTTCTTCTGTGGCGCGGACGTGCGGAAGAGCATCGCCAATGGTAGGTGGTCTGCCTTCGTTAATACGCGTGGAATTCCCTGAAAGACCAAACCTATAACTTCCCATTACTATGCTAGTGCTGGCGTTACCTGCTTGTTTATGAAGGAAACCATCACTTCAATCTTCGACGTTTCGATATGGAAATTCTCGTTCAAGTAGAACTGCATAGGTAGTTCCTCCACGGTACCGGGCATGACATCGTTATATGTAAGGGTATCGGGTGCACATCGGATCCCCTTCGGGGCGGAAACAATTATTTGTATCTCCTGTAGGATTGCGGTAGATTTGAATTTCAAGCAACCACTGCACATAGGTATTCCGGTGAGATCAACCGGGACTTCGAAGCTGCATTGGTCCAGTTGGGATGAGATTTTGAACTCGAGTGCCAAATCAGTTTCGGCCATTTGGTTGATGACATCGATGTCTCCCAGGTCGATGGCTTGTTTGATCTCATCTTCGAGTTGAACGAGCTCTCGGTGTGCACGTTCGAAATCGATTTCTTCGGAGTTGAGTGGTGGGACTTGGAATACATGTGGCTCCGATCCGAGGTATGAGATGTTGATATTTCCAGTGGGACCTAATGTGACTATTCCACCAGGGAGATTGTTAAGGTTCGAGCGTTGAAGAGCGATTGGTACATCTTCCAGTTGAGCTGCCCAAATGAGGTTTGGACCGCCGTATATAAAAAGCTTTGAGTTTTCGGAAATCACTGCTGTGATAAGACGTGCATCGGGTTCTAGACAAGCAAACCGGATATGGTAGTGTCCTGTCGAGCTATTTAATTAGAAAACTCACCCCAATAGTAGCCGACAACAAACGAATGAAAGCACTTCGGTGAAAAGTCCAATTTCAAAATGAATTCCACCTTTCCATGGTCACTCAGAGCTATCAGATTTCGTTCCCCCAAGATCATGATGCTCGCCGATTGTCTTGAAATAGAAACAGGACTTCAAAACAAAGAGAAGCAATAAAATCGGGAAACTCACTCCTTAACCTGTACCGGGATTATGTCCAGCACACCCTCGCCCAGGCAAACCGACCAAACTGGTGTTGCCTCCGACTTATTCACTGCCGAATGCGACAGATCCTGGTAACTGGTTAGACAATAAAACGAAATAAATGGATGAGTAAGTGGCCAGAAGCCGAACATAGCCGTAAATCTTAGTCTACTCCAATAGCACAGTAACATACATAAGGACGCGTATAGAGTTCTCCAGCGTCAGCCAAAATATAAATTTAACACTGCCATCCAACTCTAATCGCGTTCTTGTGTATTTCCGTTAACTCCAGTTGCCCGAACTCCAGAGAATTAATTAAGCACAACTCTGGTAGTGTACACTCACCAGCTCCTATCAAGCCACTTGGCACTTGTTACAAAGCCAAGTGACACCCTGTCCACTTCTTTTACCTCTCAAAGAGCTTACGTACCTTCGGAACGCAAACAAACAGAGCAGAACGACTGGCACTTAGCCAGCAGTTCGTCCTGCCGAATGGATATTAAAAAGTACGGAAAATTAATTAAAATTCACCTAAAACTCTCCAAGTGCCAGGACGAGTTGAAACGCAAAAATGAATCGGTTCGTTCCACATATACCACCGCACTGGGCAGTGGCCTCGGTCCGGGTAAATTGCATTCGTACGAGATGCCATCTTGTTCATAGAACGTCAGACTTCCGTCTAAGTGTCCAATACAGATGAACTCACGGCCTTTCACTTGACCAAAATGTCCTTTGCATAAAGTGAATGCGGCTCGTGCGAACGTATGCTCGATGACAGTTTGCAATTGCGAGTGACTGCCGTGGTCGGCGATCCCCTCGACCGTTGTGAGGTTGTAAATTGCCAAATTGTTCGGATGCAAAATGACCAGTTGATTTGTGTTTTCGCTGCGAAGGCTCCTGCAGTATGAAAATACCGTGATATGCGTTGTGAAATACATATTTCCTGATATACGTACCCAGTGAATCGTCCAGAATGCATGGCTAGGATGGGAGCTTTCAGTTGGCATTCTAGTATTAAATCGGTGGCAGATGACTGTTTGAAATTGTGGTTTAAATCGATATCCGGTTTGGGGTAGAATATACTCAGAAGACCGCTGTGTGAGCCCACGACAATGTAATCTTTCTCGTGATCTTCGATTCCGAAACGAGTGCAGAGCAAGCTGGCAAGGTCGTAATTCTCGCTATTGTCAGAGCACTGGGCCGACCACCACATACGGACCTTAAATAACGACATTTCTCCAGGTGACTGCCTTACACGGGATTACTTTTTACTCTGACTTTTCGTTGTACCTTAATTGTGGACGAACTTTGTTTGCTGACACTGTTGCTATGGAGAAAAGTGTTATACAAACCCACGACGGTGTTACAACTAACGCATAAGGGAAAGTATGCAGCTGAAAGGGTATCAACAAGTGCCGTTTGATGTGTTCATGAAATCAACAAAAAAAATTACCAAAATTAATATTTTGAAAAATTGAATTCAAATCTTAAAATCACATCCCGGAAAAAAATTGTTTAACTTCCTGGTAAACCTATGTTTCGAATATTTTGAAAAATTGTTCCTGCCGAGTTGGCAGCACTGTGACTGTCATTTCATTAAAATTAACTGGTAGGCCCGTCAAATAGAAGTCAGTCCCTTATGCTTAGCAAAAAGCTTGTCAATGCGTTTCGGGACAACATCAACTGCTTCACGTCATTTGCGTGACTGTCAATGTTTTGTCCATTGACGCATTGTTGATCTAAACTATTACAAGTATCAAATTTTCCGCCAAAGGAATTTTCGCGGGAAATTTTACTGAACTGCTTATCCCCAATAGTGTATTGCACAAGGTGTCTAAAATCCATCAAACATTAATGGTTTCGTGGTCAACAAGCTATTAGAAAAGCCGATGCAAATGTATTATTCCACCGAATTTGCCTTATAACCAGTGTGCGTGTTCTTTCCTTTCTTACTATGTCAGCTTCAGTTGACGAAGATAGTCTCCTGTAATAAATGTTCATCTCATGATCCCCATCTTATGATCCTCATCTCGTGATCCTCATCTCGTGATACTCACCTCATGATCCTCATATCGTGACCTTCATCTCATGACCCTCATCTCATGATCCTAATCTTTTGATCTTAATCTCGTGATCCTCATCTCGTGGTCCTCATTTCGTGATCCCTTTCTGGTGATCCTCATCTCATGTCAAATGCAGCCTCAGCCGATATCCCTTATAACGCTTATTGCCCTTAGTGCACAGTTCCGGTATACTGATGACAGTTTCAGTTAAATTTCTTTTCTTATAAGGGCGTCTGCTCAAACTGATGCAACGTATTAGAGAGCGGAAATGGCCTCTCTAGAAGTGTTCACCCACATTCGGTAGTATCATGGAGTTCGTTTTTTTTGCGATGACACTTTCTTATTCACGTAGTCCGCATGTGTTAATTTGACGCCCTTGATCGGGCATTATGGTTGGTATGGACTCAGGAACTGATATATTAAATGCGTTTCTAATATCTAATATCACCACACTCAGTATTCTTTAGCCCCCGCCTCCAAAGTATCCATCTACTACGGAGAGACCTTATTCCTTCTTATCTGCCTCAAAAAAAAACTTTTGTGAATAAGCAAATCCAAATCAGGCTTTCATTCCTGAAAAAATAAAAAAACTCATGAATTTGTAACCGACATTCACTGTGCGTTTGTCAGATATTGCAGGATGTCTGTACATAACTCTCGCTACTCCATTAGGGTCGATGAAAATTTTAAAGAAGTTCGATATCAAAAATAAACTGTAAACAGGACAATACACCGCCATTTGTTTTTTTTTTTTTTTAAAACCTTGAAAGAGCCGTGATCAATACAACAGGTTCGACCTCTTTTAAGTCTGTATACTCGTAGCTGCTGGACTATGTGGACGACATTGACGGAATTGGACGAACACAACGAAACCCGAAGATTAGATACAAAGTTACCTTTGCTAACCGCCATTTCTTTGGGCTCGAAAGGCAAATGTGTAACAGAGGCCCTTCTTGAAAAATCAAGACGGAAATAATTGAACTTTATTGAAAACGACTTTAAAGAAAAAAAAGGGAAAATTAAACCATAAGCGGCGCGAGCTGTGCACAATCATGTGTTTTGTCATCTCCATCTCCGGATCCAACGTCTAAGATGACTAGGCCAGGTAGAGCGAATGGACAGCACGTAACAGAGGACAACCGAATCTAAGGTAGCGAACACAGATGGAAGGGGCCTTAACCAACTGGGAGTGCGGCACTGGAAACAACTGGCAAAAGATCGTGACCGCTGGTGACGCTTGTTGGTTGAAGCCCAGGTTCACAGGTAACTTTACTCCTGATGAGCTGATCCCGTCTTGTTTTTCTTTTCAAAATTTCAAGCTTTATTTCGGGAAAGCAAAAATCGCTTTCTCAAATGGCTATGTGCCATTGACGGTAACACATGGTAGTTCGAACAGCTATGTCTGAGGAATATGACGGAGGGATAGGGTGTCTCACTTTAATGTTTCAATTAGATTTTAACGACCTGAACAACATGTGGTCAAACGTTGTGGTGTTGCGAAATCACTTTGGCGCGCCTTTCCTCGTATTGTAGACGTTTTTCCTTAAATTCTCTGCTCAAAGTATTAGTTGTGTGCAGTAGTGAACTTCAGTGTTCCCCGATTACAACAGCTCATAATATACCATGCCGAGCTGGTCCCACCAAATAATTCATCACTCAGTAAATACGTATGATGATAAATAAAACAACAACTTCCAAGCAAAGTTTGACTTTATTCATCAACATAGTATCCTATTTGTCAATAGTGGCGCCATCTATACGTTGACCTGTAAGCATATTGGTGTAAGGTGGATGTTTCGATGTTTGACTTGGCCGTAGATGTTGATGCCCCCGCGAATTCTTTATTTATCGTAAAGGATTCACTTTTCGATGCAGAAAATACTTCCTTTCTTATCTCCGTTCCGCGTCTCTCGAGTTTAGCTCGCTTTACATTTAATTTCTCTGTTTTTATACCATTCCCAAAACTTTCAAATGGTTATTGTTGCGTTTGACCTGGATCTTGACCCAATTCTGCGTATTCAAATCTTCTCAACGGTCGAGGCACGTTGAAATTGCTACAACAAGTACAACAACTCCTATCTGATAGAAAAGTCAATATTTTTTCAGAAATAATAAGTGATTTTTTAAGCGCTTAGTTTTTAATTGCAAAAAAAAACTTATTTAAGTTGCAAAAGTGTATACAATTTTATTTGAGTTGATAAAGCAATGCTTGCCGTTTACTTCTAAAAGATTATTTATTATGAATGTTGACTTTGACGATATCGTACATGGTCCATGCCGATTTTTTCCGGGTGCATTGGTAGCTTTTGTATTACCTGAGGTTGCTCATTGGAGCACATACATCAGGTTTGCTCATACCCATTCAACCAGAAATGGGCTTCGTCGCTGAAGATAATTTTTCGATGGGCTTTTTTAATGCCCACTCACCCAAAATTGGAGCCACCTGACGCTGTTTGATGCGAACGGCGACGGATGGACATACATATCACACAGCAGCAATACGTGCAAACATGAAAACAACTCGCCAAGCAATAGGTCGTTAGACAACAAGCGGTTTTCAATCACGAGATGGGAAAGATTCAGAAGATGTGTAGATGGATAGCACATGAGCTGAATTAGAGGCACTTCGACCGCAAAACCTAATCGCTTTGCTGGAGACGATGCTCTGTGTTTGGTGGTAGCAGAGGGGCGTGGTATATTATAAGCTGTTAACACTTGGGAAAACGGTTACTACTAAACACTTTTACTCATCACATACGGCAAAACTGGCTCACGACACATTGGAAACACTCGGCAGGGAAATTCTACCACCTTCGACTTACTTAGCAGATTTGGCTCCTTACCATTACCACTTGTTTACTCGATGGGTCAAGCACTTGCTAAGCAGCGCTTTGGTGGTATTCACAAATAGCCCGAAAGATGGAAAGAATACGAAGATGGTTTGAAAAATTTCTGACCTCAATGTGAAGATAGCAACACTCGTCAATAAAAGGTAGTGAATGAAGTTGTGCATCTTTTGACAGTTAATCACCAAAATTTCAGCCATTTTGGACGCGCAGTTTTTATTTGACAGTCGTTTAAGTGAGTCGATATAAATTTTTATTTTTGAAAGGCAATACGCCTTAGCAAATCAGTGAGTTGGACCCTGTGTATGGGTCTGCACCATCTTTTACCACAGTGAAATTTTGGGCAGCTGAATTTAAACGTGGCCGTGAGAGCTTGGTCGCCCATGATGAACGTTCGGGAGGTCCAAAAACTGCAACAACAGACGGTAACATCGCTAAAGTTATCCAAATGGTGCTAGGCGACCGCCAAATTAAGGAAGAGAGATAGCAGAGGCTGCGAAAGCGTCCAAATAACGCGTTTGTTTGTCATATATTAAATTAATATTCAGGCATGAGAATTCTATCCGCGTGTTGGGTGCCCCGTTTGCTCACGTTAGACCAAAAACATATTTGAATGAACAATTCCAAAGCTCTGTTAACGCCATTTAGGCGAAATAAATCCGAGTTTTGGCGCCGATTAATTACTGTCGATGAAACTTGCATACACCTATATACGACCGAAACAAAACGACAGTCAAAACAGTGGACTACAAAGGGGAAATCAATAAAGCAACGCGCCGTCTCACATCCCAGCGGTTGCCTAGCGAAAACCCACGAATTACGGTTTGAACTGCTTGACCATCCTCCTTACTCACCCGATCTAGCCCTTACTGATTCCTTTTTGGTCCCTAATCTAAAAATTGCGCTCGGTGGACAGAGATTTTTTCCTTCGTGAACAGTTGTCTTGCAGAGAAAAACGCCGAGTACCATTTGGATGGGTTAGAGAGATGGGAGCATCGCTGAGAGAAGTATGTAGAGTTACAAGGAGACTTCTTCTTCTTTTCCTTTTTCCGGCGTTGTTATGGTCAGAAGTGTAGGACCATAACCTTCCCACTTAACTGCATTCCTACTGGTCCGCTTGTGGGGTCCGCCGGTTTGATCTCAGAAAGTAGCGGCAGGCTTTCCGGTTTGGGATTACTTCATCGCTGAGGCCAATCAAATGCTGGTGTTTTTGCATTTGTTTGCACCAATTGTTTTTCGGCCTGCCTTGTTTGCGTGTTGAAATTGGAACGTTGACTGATATCACCTTTTGGACGGGGTTCAAAGGATCTCTCCATTGAACATGGCAATACCAACTGAGTCGGTCGCGCTCTATCTTTCTTGTGATGGTTTCTTTTACGTGGAGGCTTCCTCGGATCTTTGAACTTCTAATTCTGTCACGCTTTGTTACTCCCGCTGTCATGCGAAGCATCTTCATCTCAGCTGCCGTTAATTTGCTCTCATACTTATTGTGCATTGTCCAGCATTGTGAACCGTATGTGAGCGCCGGACGTACAACTGAAGTGTAGAGCCTTCCTTTCAGCTTAGGCGGCATTTTTCGATCACAGAAGATGGCGGAGTTTTCCCGCCACTTCATCCACCCTACGCTTACGCGATGGTTGATGTCGTCATCACAAGTTGCTTCTTTATTAATCATAGATCCCAGATATTTAAACTTTTCATACTTGGGAAGCACTCTTCCATTCAAGTAAATGTCTGGAATAGGCTGACGAGGGTCAGAGAACGGGCAGCACAGATACTCTGTCTTCTTTAAACTAATACGATACCCATGTCCCTCAAAAATGTCCACCCACACATCAAGTGCTCGTTGTAGGGACGCCTGATCATCACTTATAATGGCTCCATCGTCAGCAAAGAATAGCTGGTGCACATTGGGGTCCGTCACTTTTCCTTCAAGCAAGCAATCAAGGACTGCTATAAAGAGCAGTGGGCTGAGGACGCTCCCTTGGTGTACACCGACTTTGATTGCGAACTCTTCGGTGACTCCTGCGGTGCATCTTACTCTTGTCGTTGCTCTCTTGTACATGTCCATGATCACTCGCACGTAGGTTTCTGGAACTCCTTTTTGTCTTAGCGCTACCCATAAAAGATCTCTTGGTTGCCGGTCAAAGGCCTTCTCGAAATTAACCAACACCATGTGCAAGTCCTTTGACGAATCACGATGCTTTTCCATCATGAGCCTTATACTTTGGATTGCATCTGTTGTTGATTTACCCGAGACAAACCCGCACTGGTCGTCAGATAGTCGTATTATTTTCCGCAGTCGGTTATCTAATACCCGTTCAGCGATCTTCATAGTGTGCGACATCAGCTTGACAGAACGGTAGTTATCACAATGTCGCGTATCACCCTTTCCTTTGTGTAAAGGAAGAAGATAGCTTTCCCTCCATTGATTAGGCATAGTGTCGCCTCTCATAAGTTTGGAGATAAGAACCATGAGCCATCTAGACCCGATGTCTCCCATCTTTTTCCAGAACTCAGAGGGTATCCCGTCCGGCCCAACAGCTTTTCTTTTCTTGGAGTTTTTAACCGCGTACCGAACTTCTTCGACTGTGACGTCGGATATTTCGGCATCGTTCGGGGCGGCTCTTGGAAAGTACACTCGGGGAAACTGTTCGTTCAGAAGTTCCTCGCAATACTGTCGCCATCTGTAGAGAATTTTTTCGTCTTCTACAAGGAGTTGGCATTGTTAATAAACTTTGGGAAACGAATCTCCTGAGCATTTCTTCTTCTCTGGGTGGCTATCTTAAAGATATTTGCTCCTTTGTTACAAGGAGACTATGTAAAGTAATAAAAATAAATTTCAAGAAAAAAATTCTTGTATCTTTGTTAGGTCGGAAACTTTTCAGACTCGTATATAACAGGAGATGAAGCATCCAAATTAAACATTTTTTTTTTTCAAAGAGAGATGTCAAAACCTTACCACGAATTGGATAAGCCTGTGTATGACGCCGATAAAAATTCAAAAATATAGATATGTAAAGTTGTTGACAGATGTCCAAGCTTACCATCACAGCTGTATGAAATCAAGTACAAGTACCAGTACCAGTATTATACAGGGTACTTGTACTTTAGTACCTGGTACTAGTACTTGATTTTAGGCAAGTACCAGTCATTCCTGCTAAAATACTTGGTGGTGGATGGATAAAAGAGACGAGGATTGCGAGTATTACGAGGGTTAGTGTTAAGTCTTTGAACGAAGAGGATGTCAGCTACCCTTCTTCTTTTCTCCAACGAACTTAAATTGATTAGTTTAAGACGGTGCGAAGAAGAGCGAAACGTAGGAACCGACGCGACGTTTGGTGCTCCCGATTCTAGAAACGTGTGTTTGTTGTTAAGGGGACCATACTTTAGATGTGTATTCAAGAAAGGGGGCGAACAAAGATAATATAGAGGGATCGAGTCACGTAGGGATTGGAGACTTTTTTAGACCAACGCTTCACGAAACCGAGTGCAGAGTTGGCTTTAGGAATTGTATCGTCAACATGTGCACGAAAATTGAGCTCTTGGTCACATAGTATGCCAAGATTGCGGATAATCTGAACGGTGGAGATGGGCTGACTATTGAGGAAGTAGAGACGAGGCGGAAGTTTGATTCGTTTACTTGAAAAAGTGATTGATTGGCATTTGGAAATGTTAATCTCCAATTAATTAATTCTTGGAGCACTAGACTGAAAAGCTGTTGAGATCCGATTGAATAAGGGAAGAATCTTGTTGCGAGGAAATAGTATTGAAGAACTTGGTGTCTTCGGCGTACAGTAATAGGTGCGAATGTTTGATGACAAACTTAATGTCGTTGATGGTAAAAATGAAAAGAAGTGGACCTAGTTCGCTGCCTTGGGGAACGCCGAACAGGCTAAGAAAGGGTTAGAAATGCCAGACCTAAAATGAACACTGTAGTAACGGTTTTTTAAATAAGAAGATATTCATTTTAACGCAGTGAGTTCAAAGCCAAAGAAATACAGTTTGAAGAGTATTAGTTTGTGGGAGATTTTGTCGAAGGCTTTACTGAAATCAGTTGAAATGACGTCGACTTCATTCCCGTGCTCTAATCATGAGGACACAAATTCGAGACAGTTTGTAGTTGTAGACCTGCATTGGAGGAGGCCATGTTGTTTAAAAGAGATTAGAGATTTGCAATGGTAACTTGGAATGTCATACAAAATACTTTCGAAAAGTTTAGGTATGAGTATGTGACAGTTAGGCGGTAGTTGTTAGCATCACTCTTCGGACATTTTTTGTAGATAGGAGAATTTCCTCAGATATAGAGAACAAGGGACAAGGATGAATTGAATATTTTTGAGAGCGGGACAGAAATAATGGAGGAACACTTTTTTTAGTAATTTGGCAGGGAGGCCATCGGACCCAGGAGTAAATTAATCCTTAAGTTGATTCAATTTATTTTTGATGATATGGTGGTCAATAGTACGTAGGAGAAATGGTCCAAGGGAGAAATTTGGTAAGTAGTCGAAGTAATGGTACAAAGAAGTCATCGGCGAAAGATTGTTTGAACAAGTTGGCAATAGTTTTGGGATCATTCGAGGTTTCGCCATTTAATGAGAGTGAGGTTGGGTAGCCATCAGATTTCCTTTTGTAGTTGACAAACTGAAAGAGGAACTTAGAATCGTTTATAAGATTGGCTTGCGTTTCGATCAAATGGCGTTCATAGAGAGGGTTATGAAGCTCGGTAAATGGCAGATAAGTACCAATGTAGTTAGAAATGTCATTAGGGGATTTCTTTTGTTTCTTAGAGAACGGAGCCGATTATACCAAGGTGGGGTGGTAGATACATTTTTGGATCGGAAAAGGGGAACGTAAAGAGGAATAGAAATAAATAATTGTCTGTAGAAAATGGATATGGCGTCATTTGGCGTCGTAAGGCTGTCAAAATTGAAGGGGAGGCTATTGACATATTCATTGATTAGGCTGAAATTAGCTTTGTGGAAATCGTAAGCTCTGAGGAAGAAGTGTTCAGCGGAGTCGTGATAAAAAAGAGAGAAGAAGAGAGTATAGTAGTATGGTTGATAATGAAAGGGGACAAAGTGAAACAGAGGAAGTAAGGGAGTCTGATTCGATAATCAGGTCCAGCTATCTACCCATGTAATTTGAGATGTCATTAACTTGGCTACGATTTGAATCAGCTAGGCGAACTAAGGAAAGACATTCTTTAACAGCAGAGGGATAAGCAGCAATGTAAAATGATTGATCATCTAATGGAGCCCATTTAAGAAAAGGAAGATTGAAATCACCAAAGACAAGGATGTCATCATCATCGTATTAATAATGAGTTCATAGGACTCAATAGGTTGAGATAGCAGATGACATAAAGCGCTTTACGGGACAGTACAATCTTGATTGAAACGAAGTCGAGATGCGGGGAAGAGGATATTGCAATAAGAGATGAGTCGATTGAGCTTGGCACGTCTATTAAAACGCCACGACAAGGGCAAATCTCGGTAGTGAGATAGTCGTCGCGGTAGAGATTGTGATAGGAGCATGGGAAACTTTCTTGGTTATTTAGGCTAGGGATCAGGTTTGTTTCAGTCAGAGCGAAGATTTCGAATGGTAAAGCATGAGACTGTTGAGGGTGGAGCACATTTATTAGATGAGTGGCTAAAATATATGTCAATGCCAGACCGAATGGAATTAAGGCTCTCGTTTAATTTTTTCACATTTAAGGTATTGAGGTACGTATTGAGGGTGGAAATGAGGTCGCGCTTAAGTTCGACACTACGGGTGAAGAGTGAACTGTTTTCGAAGTTTACATTGGCTAATTTTGTTAGGGTCGGCAATTATTATTATTAAAAATTGGATAAACATCCAGGAAGTTGAGTTTGCTTGAGAATGTTGACTCCATTGTAGAATTGATATCTTCTATACTTTTCTTAAAGTTCACGAAGTACATATTGTTGTTGTTGGCGACCGATTTAATGTTCTCACTGTTACACTTGATCGCCAACAGAACATCAGAGAGGGAGATTTTTCTGCATTTTTTACAATAAAAGAAGAAATGTTCGGCATATTCCTTTACACGAGGTGGTCCGGTAAGTACTTAGTTTACAAAAGAAAAACAAAAATTGTGAAGAAATGGCGATTTATTTTTCACTTGATCCAGCGATGCTCCAACTTCTTTAACCCGTCTGAAAAATACGTTTTTTGGAGGTCTGCAAAGGAGGCCTCCGTGGCGGCGATGACCTCCTCACTCGACTGAAATTTCGAGTGACTTTTTCAAGTTTGGAAACAAAAAGAAATCGTATGGGGCCAAATCTGGAGAATACGATGGATGGGGCAGCAGTTCGTAGCCCAATTTGACCAATCTGGCCGTGGCGAGGGCGGAGGTGTGAGCCGGTGCGTTATCATGGTGGAAAAGCATTATTTTCTTCGCCAAGTGGGGCCGTTTTTTCTTCAATTCGTCGTTTATTCGGCCCAATAATTTGGCATATTACAGCCCTGTGACCGTTTTGCTCTTCTCCAGGTAGTCGATGTCGATCACACCTTGTAAATCCTATAAAACGGTGGCCATCACCTTTCCGGCCGATGGGACAGTCTTCGCGTCCTTCGGAGCACGTTCGCCGGGTGAAGTCCACTGTTTCGACTGTTCCTTGGTCTCTGGTGTGTACCAGTGGATCCATGTTTCGTCGACTGTCACGAAACGACGCAGAAACTCCTTCGGATTGCGCTTAAACAGCGTCAAACACTGCTCTGAAGTGATCTCACGGTTGCGCTTGTTGTCCGTAGTGAGCAAACGCGGCACCCATCGCGCCGACAGCTTTGTCATGCCCAAAATTTCATGCAGGATATGACCCACGCGATCTTTTAAATTGCCTACTGTCTCAGCTATCTCGCGCACCTTCAATCGGCAGTCTGCCAATACGAGATCGTGGATTTTTGTCACGTTATCCTCCGTGGTAGCCGTTTTCGGGGCACCTGAACGTGGCTCATCAAAAACCGACGTGCGACCACGTTGAAACTCGTTACACTAATTTTTGATGGTCGCCATCGAAGAAGAGTCACCGTACACAGCATCCAAACGCTCTTTGATTTCGCTGCGCGATTTCTCTTCCAAAAACAAAAATCGAATCACCGACCGATATCGCTCTTTTTGCATTTTTCTAAAATCCGCGGACACTCCGCCCGTCTAGCAGTCGTCTACTAGAATGTAATACACGATAGTATGTTGCTCTTGCGATACTGGCGGTGAGGTACTTATCGGACCACCCTCGTATTCCTTTATATATGTACATATGTGATCGACCTTTTGCTTAGGCGGATGCAGGGAAGGTGAAGTGATTTGCCGCAGATACCCTTGCAAATAACCCAGCATTTCTGCTATGAGCGGCACAGTGGACAAAATCAGTGATTAAGTGGACGCCATGACTGACATTCTGCATTGATTAATGAAGTAAGTGAACTAGGGCAAAGCGGGTCATTCACGTTAAGAAAGTTTATTTTTGATTGTTTAGTTGTAAATTGGGAGCACTCGCATTTTTTGATTACGTCACAGAAATTCGATTGGGGAAAGACGAGTCACGCGCGTTTTAATATTTTTTGATGAGGTAGAAGTGTGTAATTGTTAAGGTGACAAATTGGGCGCATAGTTGGACATTCGCGTTTTTTTTTAAAGTAAAGTTCAATTATAAAAGACGGGTTGTTCGGAAGAAAAAGAACAATTAAGGGGAGTCGGTGGTCTAGAATTTTCAAAAAATCGATTGTTTTTTTTTTCAATATTTCGAAAGTATAGTCCTTTAGGAATATACTGATAAATTTTTGTAAGGATATTTACAGAATTTTCGGTTCTAGAGCCTGTTTTCGCAGGTAGCGCGCGGTCGCCCGGCTCCATGAATGAGCGCATTGTTCGTATATAAGGTTAAAGCTTTAAAACTGAGATGGTCAGTGTAACTTCAATTTAAAATTCAATTTACGGCAGTATTCTTTCGATTGCAGCAACTATTAAAATGTAAAGACTGTAATGGTGAAGTGATTTTTAGTAAAAATGGACAGCGTGGGTTGGAATTTAAACTTTCAGTGAAGTGTAAGTGCAAAGAAACTTTGATTTTGTCTTCTCCGTTTATTGATAAAGCCTTTGAAATCAATCGCCGGCTTGTTTTCGCGATGAGAATGCTTGGAGTTGGTTTTGAAGGCATAACAAACTTTGGCGGGTTGATGGATCTCGGAAAATAATGGACGTAATGGGCATTACTATCGGTCCAGAAGCAGCGCAACTGGCCCGAGGTCGTGACGATCGGCGACTGTACAAAGCCGAACGCCAGAGCACTAGTGACTCCAAAGAGGCTAGGACAGCTCGAAGAAAAGCAAAATCAGAAGAAGCAGAGAAGCTTGAACAAACGGAAGGAATAATGTATGGTGCTGGCATCGCAGATTAACTGTAAGTACATATTTATTTAAAATTTTTCGAAAATTTACGTACCAAAAACTTTAAACTGATTTTTCTCGAAATCACTTTTTTCTGCACGGCGCAGGTAAAAAAAAAAAAACTATTCATCCGATTGATCTCAAATTTGAACATGTGATTCAGTGCACCACTGGCTATAGCCCCTACCGAGAAACAATTTTAATTTTGATAACTTCTTATTTTTTATGTTAAAAAACAACCTGAAAATCGCCTGTTATTATAACTTTAATTTTCAAAAATACGCCATTTCTTCAAAATTTTTATTTTTTATTTTTTTTTGCTACCGACCGTAGCGACTGCCGTACAGATGAATAATTTGTTTGTTTTTTATTTTTCAGATAAGTAGACGATTTGAAATCACCTGCGCCACCAGGACCTACTTTTTTCAGCGAGCCAATTTCAGCGTCATTTTAAAAATAGTTAACATTTTTTTTATGATTAAAAAAATTAATTTGTATGAAAAATATGCAGTATAATATATGTGCAAAGTTTTAATATTGTTGTTCTTTATTATCACCTTAAAAAAAAATCCCGAAAACGCCCCTAATTTACTACTCCTAGACCACCGACTCCCCTTAAGAGAGGAGCGAGTTAAAACGCAACGGCACAGGCTAAGGTTCGGAAAAAAAAAACGGAAAAAAGAAAGATGGAAGAACAATTTTGACAAAAATTCGCACTGTTCCGTGGAATTGAAACTGAATCCATTCCCCATCGGTTTCGGGACAATTTGCTCTCTTGCATTTTGATTACGACAGGACTTAAATCAAAAACGGTGCAAATGAGATACAAAAACTTACCAAAATTCGTCGTTCGGAGCCGGCAATAATCAGTGAATCCACTTTACTTATGGGAAGAAATGATATAGAACATAAGTGACTGAGAGAATCTTTGGCTCTGGTCGTCTTGGTCTGAGCTGTAGCGTCAATCATTCAATCTGAAAATCCATATTATATTGGGCTATAAATAAATTCTCGTTACCTGTTACTTTTAATTTAGGATGGTGAGATGGTAAATATGGTTAGCATGGCGAAAACAATACAATTGTGCCGCCCGATAGGTCAAAATGTAATTTTGACGTTGCATTCAGCACACCACCCGTAGATCTTCGAATACCTTTCTTCATACATACGACATTTATTTTCCACGGTATTTCGAATAAACACAAACAGATGATCTCATTTTAATCACATTTATATTTATTTTAGTTTTATATTCACTATATTTTTATATAATTCTATTGTTTACTGGTTTTTTTGTTTTCATTTCTATTTACATTTAGTATACAAAAAATCAATTTAAATTAAAATAAAGTCAAAACTATAAAAACAAACAGAAAACAAAAGAAGTTAAAAATAATTTTTTGTCTTGTTTTTCTTTTTTTTACAATAACTATTACAATTTTTACTTCTTTTAAGTTAGCATTAAAAAGCATTTTATTTCCAAATTATATTGCTAATAATATAACTGATTTTATAATTATCATAACGTTTAAAAATAATGACAAATATTTAAGGAAATATACGATAAATATTCTTTTCCTTTTTTTTTGTATTTAACTTGGACAAAAATGTTTTTACTTGATGATGTGATTTCATAGAAAATAATTTCATAATTCGTATAAAGCAAAAACTAAATTAAAAAAAAAAAAAAACAAACAGAAAAATCATAACACACATCAGCGGACTCTTATAGATAATAATTCAATTTCATTAAGTTTGTTGCTATTTTATATAAGAAAAGTTAACTTGGATGATAGAAAATAAAACGTCTAAGCTAGTAATACTTACATATTTCTTTTCATAAATTTCTAAAAAAATCATTTTTATATTCAAACTTGTTATTTTAAAATTTAACCGCTTCCCGATTGGCTTCAAATGCAGGAAGTCGTATTACTTTTTATGCAGAATCTTCTTAAATAATTTAGTATCTAGGTATTGATTCGTTTTTGTTTTATTGTAAAGTTTTAAAATTAAGATTAGAAAAAATAAATCCCTTGTTTGATTGAAAAAATTAACACTTAGACCGTTAGTAATTAGCATGTATCGTATTATAGTATAGATCAAGCCTCGATTTCAAGGAGGTAACACTTTATTTAATTCTATGGTATAGTACGTGGTATTTTTGTTTTTATAATTTAACGACAAACTATTTACTGTTTGTTTGTAATAACGTTTTCGTTTTCTTTTTATTTATTTAAATTTTTATTAACTTTTAAGTACTTGCTGAATGTCCTTGCTGGTTGTTTAATTGCTTATTTCATTTGTCACACGCACATAATTGCATTTTTTTTTACTTGTCAATTGGAGTATTTTTTTTTATTTCTTAAAGCATCCACACAGTAAGTGAAGAGAAGAGAGAGGAGGAAAGAGAACATGTGTGGGGGAAAGGGAATCGAATGGAGAACAGGTCATTCGTTTTTTTTTGGTTTAATTGATTATTTTGTTTAGGCTTTTTGGTTTGCAATTAGTTTTTGGCATTTTTTTTATATTTATTTATTTTGAAGGCTGAAAACCAACCAAAAAAGAAATTTAAAGGAAAGCATAAGATATAAATTAGTTTTTTAATGTTCTTCTTATTATGATTAAAAATTAAAAATATTTTTTGTTTGTTTTTGTTTTAATTAAAGGAACAAACAAACACATCACGTAAATGAATGTTTGTGAAATCAATTCCTGGACTTAGAAAGACACAACTAATGGCTCTAGGTAAAACGATTGATTTAGAATGACAGGTTTGAGGTAGCTGAGAGCTAAAAAGTGCTTCGATAGTAGGGAGCAGGATGTGATCAATTTTGACAAGGATAGAATCAAGACTCTATGGTTAGAAATGATATGCTCCCTCTAGCCAATGAAGACGCTTTAAAGTGCTATCTACCACCTGCTCGTATTAAATTTCAGCCAATTTTGATTCGAATACTCTCATCACTAGAACCATTTTGATTTAGTTTTCTTTGATAAATCAAATACATAAAAAATAATTAGCAATAAAAGAGGAGAATACAAACACAAAACAAAAGCAAATTAGTAAATTGCAAAAAAGGAAACGTGTTTGCAACTTAAGCAGGGAGTTGATGAGAATGCGCAACGTTTACAGAATGAAAGCAGCAAATCTAGTGGCAAATGGACCATTCACCCGGATGATTCAAATGATAAATAGAGTACAGGGAGGTAGAGTGAAGGAGAGAGAGAGGGGGGAGAGGGAAAAAACGAACGAATGAACAAACGAAAGAAGAACTGAAAATGCATTTCCTACTCTTTTTCATTGCGAATTTGCATAATTTTCTTTTTGACTAAGGTGCGTACCTGTTGTTGGGTTGTTTGTTGCTGTTGTTGCTGGACTGACTGCGATTGAGTCTGTTGTTGTTGTTGCGTGGTGATTGTTATGGCTCCGACTTCGGTGGTTTGTCCCGTATTCGATGCAGCTGAAGTGGTGATTCCTTGGACATTGGTACCAATGTTGCTCATGGCCGAGACATTGGACTGCTGTTGTTGGATATTTTGCGATTGCTGTACTGTGACGGCGACCAGATTGCCGCCGGATGTAGTTTGAAGGCGAACGGGACTGGCGTTCTGACGCTGACCCTGTTGGTTTTGAATGGCGGTGATGAGGGCTTGCTGCGTCTGAGCTTGGGTCGATCCAGCTGCGACCTTAATTGTACCGGTTATGTTCTGACCAGCCGTCACGTGAGCGCGAATATTTCCCGCAGCTAGGGCTTGCGCTGAGGACGCTGAAACAACCTATTCAAAAAGAAGGCCATTCAAGTAGTCAAGACAGTCCTAAACACTTTATGTAGAACAATCACTTACCTGTATCGTCTGCCTTGCATTCGGCTGAGAGGCCACCGTTACCGGGATCACCCGACCTACACTGGTCTTACCAAGAACCAATCCAGCTGCGGCGAGTGTTCCCGGTTGTCCTTGTCGCATGACTTGTTGAATCTGCTGTACTGTCACTGAACCTGGCAGTGATTTCGTATTCTGTATGTGAACCAATTGCGTTTGTACACCAGGTTTCTGGCCAACTTGTCCGCCTTGAGCGATCTGGGTCATTTTACTCAGTTTACGCGGCTGGCCAATAGCCAGATGTTGGTGTTGCTGCATGTGCAATTGTCTCATCTGCGACTGATTTGCCATGGTGACTTTGATTTGCCCGCCAGGTTTTACGTGCGACAGAGCCATGTTCACCGAACCTCCTTGCAAAGTGGTTGTCATGTTTCCGGCGGAAGTCTTGACCAACGTTGCGATTTGCTGTTGCCCGGACGTACCAGGCTGTTGTTGGATTTGTACATTCGCCGGCGTGAGGATTTGACCCTGCTGAAGTACTTGTGTTTTTGGCTGAGCGATAACCTGTCGTTTAACCAGAAGCATTTCATTGTCGTTCACCTGTCGAGTGATGGTTTGTTTGCCACCAACTTGCTTAATGAATTGAGCTCGCCCCTGATTGTGGGCTACCTGTACCGTAGCAACGGAGGTAACGACACCAGAACTTCCAGCTGGGGTCACATTCGCAGCGGATACCGTGGCTACTGATACCTTTTGCCCTTGGACTTGCACGGTCGATCCAGTCTGAACGATTCCTCCCTGAATTATGGTTCCAGCAGCATTGACCAACGTCGCTTGGCCGCCAGAGGTCTGAGTAACCTGCCCCGCTTGACCGGGAGTTGTCTGCAAGACCTTAAGTTGTTGGCGTTGACGATATAATTGAATGGTATTTGGTTGGTTGGTAAGTTTGCCAGTTTGTTGAATTGAACTGACTGGGATGCCCTTCGCTACAACTTGCTGAGATCCAGGCATGGAGAGACGCAGCTGTGCTCCTTGGAATTGAGCCGGCGACACGGCTTGACCGAGGCTATTCATTGAAACGATTGTGGGACTTTGAGAGCTGGGACGTTGCTGTAAGACGACATCCTGCAGGCAACCAGGCGCGGCCACGATCCTCTGAGCCCGCAGAGCTGACGTATTCAAGGTGGTAACAGTTGTTGGTTGCAGATTCGCCGATGTGGTGAGGACAGTGCCAACTGTAGCCAGTTGGGAGACTGAAACAACTTGTGGCAAGCTTTGAGACGGCAACGTTTGGACTAGAGTCGCCATTTGGGATTGCGACACTAACGATGCTGATGAGGCAATATTTTGAGGCTGAATGGAAACAATTTGAGCTGATTGAGTGCTTTGATGCTGAACGTTCGAGAGCGTGGACACCGGTGTCGTTAAGACTACCGACACGGATGAAGGTGTGACTATATTTCCCGATTGTTGTAATTGAATTTGTTGAGCTCCTGACTGGGTCAGTTGCTGGATTTGCCCATGCAGCAAACCTGATTGCGGCGTTACTATTGCTTTCACGATTTGTGTGGTTTGGGGGTGAACGGTACGCGTTTGCATGATTTGTCCACTCTGTTGTTGGATAACATTCGGCAACTGCTGCTGCGTTTGCTGCAGGACAATGGCGGTTTGTTGCCCACCAGATCCTTGTTGCACCTGAATCTGCTGAGGTATCTGCTGCTGTTGTGCTTGTTGTTGATTTTGTTGCTGTTGCTGAGCTTGTTGGGAAACGTGTGTCACGATTTCCTGATTGGGAGCTGGCGGTGGAGCTCCTCGAGCTTGAGGCGGCATCTGAACCGTGCTACGCTGTTTCTCGCGTAATTTGCTCGCCTTAATCATGGCAATATTAAGCGGACTAAGTGGATTGTCATAGTTGGCTATGCCGAACTCCTTTAGCACTTCCGCGTGTTTCGGATTCATCGGGCTCGGCGTACTAAAGTGTCTCTTGGGAGGCGGAGACTTTTTCGAGAAAGCCGCTTTGATGCTATCAAACTTGGATTTCATTAGCTTCGTAAACGAGTTGTTGTTATCAACGATAAAAGTCTGCGACGTCCGCAATGACTTCACACCTCCCTTAATGCAGGCCTTCATGGCCGATTTGAGTTTCTTCTGTTTCTTTGGACTTTCCAGAAGTTTACCCTCTTCCCGTGGCACGATGACAGCTTCATAACGCCAACGACAATGCTTCGGCGATCGATACGTCTTCGAGTAGAGATTCACGATTTCCGCAACTAGATCCCAATTGGGAGTATGTCCCGGCGACAAGAGCATGAGATTTATTGGCAATCCTTGCAGATTCGAAAGGACATGCACAATCGCTATATCTTCGTAAACGCTCCATTCAACCATTCCCTCTGGCTCCGCAAGCGGCTTTGTCTGAATTTGAGGCTTCAATCCAGGTATCTGAACGTTAGGCTTAAATGAACCACGATATCGTTGCAGTTTGAGGTCGCGTCGTATTTTGGCTATAGCGCCTGAAGGCCGATCGAACAGTGATCGTGGAGCAATGAAATTGTCATCTTTCCGTATCTTCGGCGGTCGTCGCCCATCCAGTGGAAAACCGGCTTCGGCACGCGAGCGTTTATATTCCTTCTTCACGTAGACTGGCGGCAGATGAGATTCTGGCATTATCTCGGTATCGTACATGAAACTCAATGAGTAGTCGATGTAGATATCGTTGTCGTTTTGTGGCGGAGTTGGAGGACACCACATCTGGAGGGAAATATGATTGAGTGTTTTGCATGAATTCGAATCAGGAGCTTTTCCTGGTAAAATGGAATGGAATACAAGAATGTAATCGAATAAAGACTTACCGGCATTTGTTCCATTGTGTTATCGGAAATCCAAATCTAGAGTGAGGGGATTTGATTTCATGGAAGAAAAGGAACGCATTAAATATCCTCGTCATTCAAAAAGAAATCGGTTTTGGTGGAATTTAATATAATATTCGTAAAAACTACAAAATACTGTTTTGACATCCATACTTCGTATGCGCGAGGAGGGACAAACAAAATGGAATTCCTATCGATAAAGGATATGGGTAACGATTTTATATTTAAGTTTTATCACTAGCTTCGTAACAGCAAGTGATTAGGAAATAATACTGGCATTAAAGCCTAAAGAAAGACGGAAAATAACTTCACAGACGAGATCGTTTCTCACAATAGCTCATCAACTTACCTGCCCACAACCTGACTTCATTTCCACAAACATGCCACCGACAGTATGTTTCGGAGCAGATATTATCGGGGATCTTTAACGAATATAAGCGACTCCAACGTTAAATCAAGTAAGACAGAGTGATACGACAGACAAATGGCCATACAGTCCTCAGACAAAAAAAATCAAAGAAGGTTACCTCCTGTAGACTGGAGAAGTAGGTAGAACTACGAGGGTGGTCCGATAAGTACTTAGCCTCATCGCCAGATGGCGCCAGTATCGCAAGAGCAACTTACTAGATCGTGTAGAACATTCTAGTAGACGGCTACTGTCGAAATTTTAGCCGGATCGGGCTCGTAGTTTTGTTTTGGCGGCGTGTGGAAGTGTCCGCGTATCGGTCGGTGATTCCATTCTTGTTTTTGGAAGGGAAATCGCGCAGCGAAATCAAAGAGCGTTTGGATGCTGTGTACGATGACTCTTCTTCTTCGATGGCGACCATCAAAAATTGGTTTAACGAGTTTCAACGTGGTCGCACGTCGGTTTTTGATGAGCCACGTCCAGGTGCCCCGAAAACTGCTACTACGGAGGATAACGTGACAAAAATCCACGATCTCGTATTGGCAGACCGCCGATTGAAGGTGCGCGAGATAGCTGAGACAGTAGGCACTTCAAAAGATCGCGTGGGTCATATCCTGCATGAAATTTTGGGCATGAGAAAGCTGTCGGCGCGATGGATGCCGCGTTTGCTCACTCCGGACAACAAGCGCAACCGTGAGACCACTTCAGAGCAGTGTTTGACGCTGTTTAAGCGCAATCCGAAGGAGTTTCTGCGTCGTTTCGTGACAGTCGACGAAACATGGATTCACTGGTACACATCAGAGATCAGTCGAAACATTATTGGGCCGATTCGACGCCGAATTGAAGAAAAAACGGCCCCACTTGGCCATGACGCACTGGCTCACACCTCCGCCCTCGTCACGGCCAGATTAGTCATATTGGGCTACGAATTGCTGCCCCATCCACCGTATTCTCCAGATTTGGCCCCGTGCGACTTCTTTTTGTTTCCAAACTTGAAAAAATCACTCGCCGGGCAGAAATTTCAGTCGAATGAGGCCGCCACGGAGGCCTACTTTGCAGACCTCGAGAAAACGTATTTTTCAGACGGGTTAAAGAAGTTGGAGCATCGCTGGGTCAAGTGTATCGAGCTAGAAGGAGACTATATTGAAATATAAATCGCCATTTATCGGACCACCTTCGTATGTTGCCTCATATAGGTTCCGCAACAGATTTTCAATTTTTTTACTTCATAAAGACTCATGTCAAGCGCTAGTTGAATTTACAAAATCATTGCAAGTGTTGTAGATAACGCAACAATTTTTAAACGTTTTAGGATGTTTGGTGTGATTCAGAAGCAAGGAAATTGGGTGCAGTTGAAGCCGAGAGACGTTGAACGGCGTTTTTTCACATGTGGAATGCCAATTCAAAGGCAGGAAAAGAAGGCGTTCTGCATAGTATCATGACTGACGATGAAAAGAGGATACTGTACAATAGCCCTAAGTGGAAAAGGTTCGACAAGAATTGTGGAGTGGTGGCATCATTAGACCATTTTTCTTCAAAAATGAGGCTGGGAACGACGTCACTTGAACGATGTTGTATTTCATAATTAATGGGAATGTTTATTCAAACTAATAAAGCCGTTATACATGGAAAAAATTAAAATTTGTTCATCTTATTGCATTTTTAAAAAATAAACTTGTATTTGGTCCAACCTATAGTTTATTACGAGAAACACCTATCGAAGGAGATAGCTATACGAAGAGATAAGACAATTTAGAAGTCTTAGAGGTGAAAATTTAGAAACTTAAATGAGAAGCCTTACCCCACCCGCCCCTCCGATGGCTACTTGTTCCCTTTGATGGAATATGGCCTGGCTGAGCAACACTTCCATTCTTATGCCTAAAATGGGTCGATTCTAGGATAGCCTTCAAAGACGTGCTGTTACTCTGACGTCAATTCATACGTTGCCGAAAAGATGGGAGAGATGGCTAGCAACGGATAACGAGAACTTATTAAGTCCTAATATCACCTGTTTAATGCGTTTCAATGGCTTTGAATCGTTAATGAGTTCAAGTTCAGAGTCTTGAGAAACTTCTACTCGTCACACATATCATATCCAAAATATACGAGAAAATTTCACAACAGAAGCGAGTGGGCAAGCCACCATCCGCAGCGTCTCCGTGATTCGGCCCCCGGCCATAATCATCTCGTTCACTTATTCCACGTTTTCATATGTTCGTGTCGTTCAACATCTTCACAACTTTTTTGGAGACGTCATACCACTCGGAAACCCGACCATTTCTTATACCCAAATGTATAGAAAATACATTGAAATGGGAGCCGGTGACGACGGCAGCAAAAGTTCTTGTCCGATCTCCATAACTACACGTGGCGGAAAGTTTGCTGTAAGACGCACCTAATATTTGCTCTATGGACATAGGCCTACCAGCCGTTAGGCCAAGGCATCACAAGTCGTATTAATGCTAGATCCCGTTGAATTACGTCAAATTGTGAATGAAAAAAAATAAAATATAAAGCCTTTATTCGGAACGTGCTGCTGTTCCCAAGACAGATAAAAAGTGGTTTGCCGGATTTCAGACATTGACTTGGACCATCAACCCCGTTCCAAACAGAATTTATTTCGGCATTGTCGAGGCCTTAGTGCAAAATAACCCAAAACCCCAGCTGAGGAGCTTAATAAGGATCATTCGTCAGCGTTTCACTTTCCAAATGAAGATGAATTCATTTCTAGGCTTGACTAGTTTTTTTGCTGCATTTTTTTATGGGAAAAAATAAGGTGGAGCGAGTGGCTTTATGGGATCGAGTCATAACAGGAGCGTGTACAATAATATACAACGAAAAAGAAGTTAGAAACCAGCAGGCTTGCATCCCGTGAAGCTGTATAATATTTGGTAGAATTCGAGAGGCATACTTTTCTTCGAGATTCTTTCATCTGGAGGAAGAGTAACTGCAAATAAGTCCTCGGAGCGATTCACTAAGTTGATCATACAATTGAAGTGTGGTTGCACCACGATAACACCAGATCAGGTCCCATGTTGTCCGATAGGAGATAGAAGGTTAAGAGAGTTAAAGTAAAGAAAAGGGGCATGGACCGAAGGTTACGTGGATTGGCGTTAAGGGGAATCATGTGCAATAATGAGGGGCTGTCAATGTTGCCGCTGAGAAGGTCGTGAATAAATAGAATATCTGCATCATCACGTCGTTCTTTAAGGGGTTGGAGGTTGATTAATTTTAGGCGATCCGTATGAGTTGGTAAATTAAGGGGTTCGTCCCCGGGAAGGCCACGAAGGACAAAACGGATAAACCAAGGCAAGATAAAGTTTCGGTTTAGGGAGACCTATTGAGGCACTAGTGAAGTTGAATTCAGCGGGTAAGGGATCATAGCGGCTGTGGATTGCTAAGAGAACTCCGCGACCATCCGGATCGGCAGAGTTGTCGCGTCCATCGGCCCGAAACAGAATGAAATCTGAGGTGAATAACTCGCTGTCTCCAATGCGTTTCATTTAAGGCAAATATACCGTAGGGAAGGTTTTGGGAGTTAAGGAGTACTGCGGAGGTTTGGTGCGTTCTGTACAAGGATTTGTTTTTGTTAGAATCATATAAGAAATATATAAGATGGCTGGGGAGATGAGTGGTGTTTAGGTTAGAATGTAAAATAGTTTTTGAGAATAGAGCGGCTACTTCGCAGATGCGCGATTCGCTTTGAACTGGAGAGGTCGTTAATTACATCAATGAGAGAGATATTAAGGCTTTCGTGAAACCGGATTAAGGTCTTTTCAACGCGTGGGGATCGCTGGACAAGCCATATTGGTGGATTGAAACTAATACGTTGGTTTTAGTTTTACCGTCGATACAAATGGAGTCAGGTTTGTCGTGGAGGTAGGCCAAATAGAGGCGTACATTTTCGTAGATTCTTCTGTCTCTTAAACGTGACATAACATAGCCATACAGCATGCCAATTGAGAAATGAGCAATTTTTCTTTTGTTTTGGTCGACGAGATCATGCAATTTGGCGCCTTTAGACTATTTGTTATGGGAATACGTGAAATCACTGGTCTATGCTAATGAGACACCAGCCAATATACTCGAAACCGTGACCTGAAATTGGACTGTCTGTAAGGACCACTTAGAACGTTGACGGTTGGCAAGCATTGATTTATCAATTAACATTTAATACGCTTTTCAATTCCTCCAACCGTCTATGTAACAAGGCTCCATGCAAAAAAGAAAAAAAAACAAGAGAAAGGAGGAAAGCCGACTGGGAAAGTCGGATCCAGAGGTCCAACTAGTACCATTTATGAGAGTGAAAATGATTTCCACTTGCATTATGAACGGTTAACGTTTACGCAAATTGAGGCAAACTTGCAGACACGATCTGAGAAAGAGATGTAATGAGTGGATCCCTTGAGGCAGGTTCTGGTATACATATATGGCTAGTTATTTCAATTTAAAAAGCACAAGGAAAATTATTTTTCGATGGATTGGACATCACTGTATGTATCAGAGGGAAAATGGAATTGTTCAGTCCCTTTAAACTTACATTAAACGAATGACTAAAGTATGGATGTCAAAAATACTTGGTTTTTATCATGAGTACAAGAAAAAATCAAAATCAAAAAATTCAAAACTACTTTCCATGCGGCTGTGTTTTTCTTTTTCAAATAGATTTTCTATTATAAGTTGTGTGCTTGTATTTTATCTTTTCTCTCTATATACACAAACATTACTTTTTATTAAATCAATTTGAATTTGTGTCGAAGTAAAAAAAAAAAAAAAACAAAAAAAAAATTTTTGATCAAACTAGAATAATAATCTGTGGCCGTTTGGAAATGGCAAGCACACATAACTATGACTGAGATTAAAATAACAAACAATAGAAAAGGCTGTTTTGGTGCCCCAAACAAATTTTCCTACCAACATAAAATAGAAAAAAAAAATGTTGACGTTTTGCTTAGTACTTCACTCGCGATACACTTTTTTTTTTGCCATTTACCAAACTTGACAAATTATTCTTTTCTATTTACATTTTTGCTCTTTTAATTAAAATTAAAATTATTATTCAACAATTTGAAGAAATTGCTTTTAAGTTTGTAGGAAAAACAAAAAAAAAAAAAAAAAAAGGAACTAAATTGAGTTTTTAAAAACACAGTAGCAGGAATGTAGTTTTTCGTATTTTTTTTTACTCCTTATATCGTTATTGATCAAAAAAAAAAAATAATTTTGTTTTCTATATACGATTTGAGACACCAAAACAGATATTCTTTTGCTTTCTTTGTTCTTTAGATTAGAGGATATTTAATGTAACGAAAAAGCTTTATATTTCCAAACGATGTTATGTTTTAAACAGCGCCATCAGAAAAAAACAGACAATCGACCACAGTAAACAATTTGAACAAAGTAAAAAGTCTATATAGAGGGAATATAAAATAAAACAACACAACTTTGATTTCTCTTTTGTTTTCTTAATTTTTTTTTTACCGAGGAAATATGTCTATTTTTATTTTTTTCTTTTTGTTTTGTTTTTTTAAATGTACTTGCACATATATATACTTGTTTATATATATATTTACTTATTTTAGGCCTAGTTTGATATTTTACGTTTGTTTCCTGTTTTTTTTTTTAACCACGGCGAATTTTTAATAATTTTTTTTTACTCCTTTTTTATAGTGCAACTTATGGTCTAATCAATTGAATTTTTTCCTTTCGTTATTTTTTATCTCCATGCGGTTTGTTTATAATTTAGAAACATAAGATTATAATTAAATAACAAGAAAAAAAAAATCAGGAAAAACTACATTTAGTTTTGTGGTTTAAATATATTTTTTTTCTGTTATTTGTTTAACTCCTAAGTCACAGTGATACACATACTTTATATGTTTTGCTTGGGTTTTTACATAGATGGTTTTTTTTTGTTCAATTAGTCTTGACCGGACAAGGCGAGCTTGCCACGCGCGGTACCTAGATTTCAAATTCCTGTGCTAATTTATACGTAAAATGTTTTTCCTATTGCTACCTACAGATACTACGTACTATTTATATGATGTATGTATAAAAAAATAATGAAAACTATAACAGAATCCACAGGAATTTAAATGATCATTTTAGAAGAATAAACCTATTTACAAAAAAAAATAAAAAAAAAAGAAACATAAACGCTTGCAGTTTCCATTGCTGTCGAAGCGGCATAAGAAGGAGAAGCGGGAGTATCATCATATCGAATTGTTCGCATTTCCATTCTGGTTTCTATATACATATACAGTCTCAGCGATGAGCTGAAGAAAACACATTTTATCAACCGCCCTGTCTCTATTTAGACGAGCGAGTCCTCGATCAAGAGGGTCCGTTGTTAGAGGCTCTCCGTGTTCGCGGTGTATCGATTATCTCTGTGTCTTGATCATTTTTGTCAGACTTCTGTGCCGATTTCTTATCGATATCGATAGGTTTGAGAACTACTTTGGGGCTTTTCTTCAGTAGCCAATGATCAAGAGTCGATTTGGTGGTCAGTTTCACGGTGGCAGCGCCTCCTCCCGCACTCGGACTTACCGAATTATTGGCGGGTCTCTTGAACGCTACACGGTTTTTTGGAGTCTTAACATTCATCTGGTCGTTTATCTGCTTTAAAGTTTTGTTCGATTTAGGGGATTCGTTGTTATGCGAAGATAGAATTTGAGGTGATGAAGAACGCGCTGTCGGCTCATCAATCGCCTCGTTGCTTGTGTTTTCTTTCAAACGATTTGGTTTTCCAGTTGGTTTGACGCCTGGTAGAATGGGACTAACATCGAGTGTCCAGAGGTTGATTTTCACAGAACCTCGAGACCGAGTTCGCGGGCTATTCACATCAACGTGGTTTTCCTCGAAAACTGGAGGTTTCGTTGCCGCCCGTTTCACGATAGACACGACTGTACTCTTTTCCGGATCGTCCGAATCATCATCGGTGTCCGACTCATCCGACACATTATAATAAGTGGAATTCGTTGTGGTTGTATCTTGATTAATGATTTCTGGATTCCACTCATCAACATCCATACTCGTGTCCGGATAACTTTGAGCCACTTTTTCACTCTCGCTATTCACGTCGTTGGTGTCTTTGTCTTGGCTCTCTTGCCCATCATCACTCTCATTCTCTTTGTCGTCATCGTCGTCATCTTCAGCATCTTGCTTTTTGTCGCTTTCGCTGTCGTCACTATCGTCTTTCTCTTCACCTACGAGAGTCTCGTCGTTTTCCTCATCGGAAGAACCATTCGGCGATTCAGAATCATCCTTTTCACTTACCTCATCCTGACCTCCTCCTCTCTTAGTCGTATCCTCGTCACTATCTTCCATGGTATTTTCAATCTTCTTCCCACTTCGTTGCTGCATTCTACCTGGCTTTGATCTAGTGACACGGGATATATTGGCTGCTTTAGCTCTGCCAGTTCGTTCGATTCGTCGTCGTTTGTTTGCCGGGCCATTAACTGGACCCGTTCTACGCAATTTTGGCGATCGCAGCGCCTTCGTCATAAGTAAAATCATTTGCCCTCTTGTATTCGGTGTTTCCTGTTTAGATTTCTTGCCTTTCTTCTCTTCTTCTTCTTGTTCCTCATCATTCTCTTCCTCGTCACTTTGCTCCCGATCATCCCCCTGACCATTCTCCCCTTCCTCATTCTCATCCTCATCCGTATCTGCTTGCTTCGACTTATTTACAACCGTCGCTTTCTTTTGATTCTGAATTCTATTATTTCTAACCGTTACTCGCCTACCCACAACCCCCCTACGACTCCCGCTAACACTTGCACCTTTCCTATTCGCATTCCTAACTCGCGACATCTTGTTCTTATTCAACGCTCTAGTTAGTTGCTTCTTAGTTTTAAGTGTTTTTTTATTCGTATTTTCATTAACCTGATTCTTGGCATCCTTCCGACTGTAGGTGAGTATTTCATCGGCATCCGCTTCGGCTTTTAGCATTTCCTCTTCCTTTTGTAGAGCCGCCAAACGATTTGCTTCCCATTCGCGTTTCTGAGCTTCGATTTCGGCCTCGGCTGCGCGAAGTTGTTCCGCAGTCCATGCGCCACCAGTTGCCTCGACGAAACGCATGGCATACCGCTCGATTGGACTTAGCTGAAATGAGAGAAATCCATTAGGTTACAGGAGAACATTAGATATATGTAAATGGCAAGTGAGCGAAAAAGGCATGCATGTAAGGCGCTGAGTGATATAATTCAAACGTGAACTGCATCTGAACTATGTCTGAACGCCTAGTTTACTCTAGACACTGATAATCCTGGTAAGGCTCCTATAGCGAGCCAAACACACTCCTATCAAAGTCAAATGCGCGGAATAGACGGAAAAATGATTTTATTCTCACCTGTTTGACAAGATTCTCCATTTCCAGATCAGCCTTACTCATTTCCGGCACCTGTTTGTCGGTTTCCTCGAGAGGAATTGTCTCATCGAACTCGTCTAAATCGGCAGCAGCTTCTGCGGTAGCGATCTTCGTCGCCTCCACGTCTAGCTCATCCTCGGCTACGGCAAGTGCACTCTCGAATGCTCGTAATGACTGTTTCTCCTTCTCCGTCTGGATTGGAAGTACCGGCTGTGGTTGCGGCTCCGGCTTTGGCTTGGACGATGATGGTTGTGAGTTGTCCACGCTACTGCTCGCACCGTCTGGTTGTTCTATGTTGAACAACTCCTTGATCGTCGAACTCTTGAAGAACGTCGTGGTAAAGTTACCGCCTTCGATAGCCATTTCGCTTAGCATGCGTTTCTGATTGGCTTTCTTGAGGATATTCACTTCGATAGTCTTCTCGCTTACCAGCCGATAGATATGCACATCCCTCGTCTGACCGATACGATGGCAACGATCTTGTGCCTGAGCGTCCATTGTTGGATTCCAATCCGAGTCGTAAAATATCACAGTATCAGCACCGGTTAGGTTGATACCAACACCACCGCTGCGTGTTGACAGTATGAATGCAAAGATTCGCTTGTCGCCGTTGAAACGCTCCATGAGAATCTGTCGTTGCTCTACACGCGTGGATCCGTCTAACCGAAGGTAGATGTGACCGTGATGAGTCAAGAATGCCTCGAGAACATCCAGCATTTTTGTCATCTGCGTGAATATGAGCACGCGATGCTGGCCGGTTTTCAAAGTGCGCAGGAGACGATCCAGTGTCTGCAATTTGCCACAATCATACTGGATCAGACGTGGGTCTGGGAATTGGGTGTTCATTGCCGATATGATCGGATGAAGGAGACCCAATTTGGGTGACATCTCTCGTATGATGGTTTTCTCTCGAATCCTATCGGCATTGACATTCGACGGACATAGATGTTGGACGTGTATTTGCGGCCGAGGAGACGAAACAGGCGGCACGAATATCACAAAATTGTTAAAGGTGGTCAAGAGTTCTTGTGTCCTCTCAACATATGATTTGATGATCTTCGAGAGTGTCCAGTTGTCCCGTCTCCGCATGACTGTCGTACAATTCATGTAGCTGCTCGAAAGCCATGTGTTGTACTCGGCTTTCCGAATCGGTTGCAAGGCAACACCTATTGTCGATCGACAGTCTTCACCGTATATGGGTGTCGCATCACATCGGCGACCGTTGATACGGGCCATTAAACATAACCGAGCTTGGCGTCGTTCCTTAAGAAGTTGCTTTGCTTTGACATACGAAGCTGGATAGTCTTCTTCCTCGTCCACGTCCATTTTCTCAATTCCGGCGGCGCTTTTCAGTGCTGACTGAGCGGTGGTCTTCACCTGCTGCGCGAGTGCTTTGACCAGGCCAGAATCCACTGCAGCCGAGGCCGCTGGAGTAGCCGTGGCTGTTGTCGCAGTTGTTGTCATCTTTGAGACTACACTTGTTGCCATCACTGTCTTCGACGCTATTAAGTTATTCGATGCGGCTACACTCGCAAGCGGTTTCCCGCGCGATATCATATTTCCCGTCACCAGGTTGTTGCCCGGTTTGCATACGAGTGTTATTCGATGACCACTGCCACCAGCAGCTGGTGTCAGTACGAAATGTTGTTTCCCGCTCATCTGAACTATTTTAGTTATTTGTGTCGCTCCTCCGCCAACCGTGGTGGTTGCATTACCATTCACCGGACGGAGGAGCGGATTCACTACTCTCGTCGCTGACGTGACCACTGCGGTCGTTGGAGCTGCAATTGTTGTAACAGCCGTCGACAGTTTTATGGGGTAAACTGGATTAATACTATTGGATTTCTTTAATTTATTCTCTAAATTACAAACTGGAACTAATTTGTTTCCTTCAGTCTTCATGGCTGGACTGGTGCCCACTTTAACGGAACCACTACTGTGCGTGGTTATGCTTTGCTGAACGTTGGTGTCGCGTATGCGAATGTGAAACTTGTATTTACCCGTCGGACAGCGCGGTGGTGGTTCTGGGAGTAGATCGACTTCTTCAATCAGTCTCCGATGCGGCGCGAGCAGTCGCGCTTTATGTGACACGTATGCGGTTAGTGTGATCTCAAGATTGATCAGCATCAGATTGACTGCATTTAGATCAATTTGCTGTGAAGAAGATAGGAAGGGGACGTTTAGGAACACTTTGTTGAGATGTGTGGAATCAATTAACTCACAGTAAATGGATCGTAATCCAAGATATCACATACTAGACGAGGTGCTTCATACGTTATGCCGTCCATATGGAAAGGCGATATGGTAGGCCGCACTTCGAATAAATTCGGATGATTGCACACCTTCCGCAGCTGCATTAGGACATTGATCACACTGAGAAGATTGCCAGTCTGTAGGGTTTCACGCGTTCTGTGGTGAGGAGTAATGGTTATTGGTAAATGTTGAAGACAGAGATTGCAAGAGGAAATGGGAAGGAACAAAAGAAAATTAATACAAACTCACTTTGCCCGGCTCATGAAGTCGTCGTAGAGGTATCGCTGTCTGTTGGACAGCCTGCACATCACAACGTGTTCGTACTTTTTCGGCATTTGCTTCTCAACTTCCTTTTTCAGCCGACGGAGAAGGAATGGACGAATGACCTGGAAGAAGAAATATGGACTTTGGTATGATCTAACAGATAAAACCACAAAAACAGAGGAGCTAGGAGCACTGGAGGAGATGTCCATTGTAGTCTGAAAATGCGAGGTGACAGCAGTTTCCTTAGATGTAATCGATTATCTATTTTATTTTGAATGAGGTAGTTCCTTGGTAGTTTGTTCTAGCACCACTTGGGAACAACGTTTGCAGACATGGAATGGTCTAAAAACGTTTTGGATGATTGCGGAGCGGAAATATTCATGGAAAGCCCTGTAATCGACGATCTAGAATGAGATGGTCCCTCGATTATGGAATCTCATTTGGCATTCGTCGAAAAGTTTGTTCAAGCACCACTTGGTAACAACATTTGCAGACATGGAATGGTCTAAAACGTTTTGGATTAGTGCGGAGCGGTTCTTCTACTAAAATCGCGGAAATATTCATGGAAAGCCCTGTAATCGACGATCTAGAATGAGATGGTCCCTCGATTATGGAATCTCATTTGGCATTCGTCGAAAAGTTTGTTCTAGCACCACTTGGTAACAACGTTTGCAGACATGGAATGGTCTAAAACGTTTTGGATTAGTGCGGAGCGGTTCTTCTACTAAAATTGCGGAAATATTCATGGAAAGTCCTGTAATCGACGATCTAGAATGGGATGGTCCCTCGATTATGGAATCCCATTTGGCATTCATCGAAAAGTTTGTTCTAGCATCACTTGGGATCAACGTTTGCAGACATGGAATGGTCTAAAACGTTTTGGATTAGTGCGGAAAGGTTTTGACTAAAATCGCGGAAATATTCATGGAAAGTCTTGTAATCGACGATCTAGAATGAGATGGTCCCTCGATTATGGAATCCCATTTGGCATTCATCGAAAAGTTTGTTCTAGCATCACTTGGGAACAACGTTTGCAGACATGGAATGGTCTAAAACGTTTTGGATTAGTGCGGAAAGGTTTTGACTAAAATCGCGGAAATATTCATGGAAAGTCTTGTAATCGACCATATAGAATCCTATTGTTTGGAGCCTTCATATCGACTGGACTTCAGTTCACTATACCATCGCTAAAACTAAAGAGACAAGTCTACGTCAGCACATCAGAATCTAATTCGGCTACAACTCAGAGGCAATCCTTTTCGTCAATATCTACTTAAGCTTTCTTGTGTTGACTTTAAATATTCTCCTTAAACATCTGTCACCTATCAAGACTACAGCATTTCCAAACCAACAATGAACAGCTTCGTTTCCATTGCATGTACATCAGACAAATGCCTCGCGAAAGCGAACATCCTTTTCAGTCGAGCTCTCTCAAAAATAGATTGAGCCCAACATTCAGTGACATTTTATCATCATTTGTACACCAAGTCACCAATAGTCACCATAATAAGACAACTCAATCTCACCTTATGCAGCCGACTAATTAAACTCTCGTTGTATTCACAATTTCCCTCAATCATCCCGGTCATGGGGTTTGAGAACCACTCCTTAAACTCCCGATGCGATTGGAAAACGTATGGCATTAGAAAATGCATCAGCGACCACAACTCCATCAGATCGTTCTGCAGCGGCGTTCCAGTCAGCAACAAACGCCTACAACAAACACCAAGTTACAAACAGCCATTTCCATTTGTTCGAATTGTTCTTACCTTTCCGTGGAGAAATTTAAAAGCAGTTGCCACCGTTGTGACTTGAAATTTTTGATATTCTGCGCCTCGTCCAGTATCAGGTATTTCCACTTTTTCCGACGAAAACTCTGTTGATCCTGCACGACAAGCTTGTACGACGTTATACAGACATGAAACGCATTTGGCTTAGTCCAGCCAACGCGTTTCATCTTACGCTCCTTTTGCGTGCCGTAGTATGTAAGGATCTTGAAGCCCGGACACCATTTCTTAAACTCCATCTCCCAGTTAAGCATCACAGACGACGGAACCACGATTAGATGTGGACCCCAGTTACCCTTGACACAGGCTAAATGAGCCAGTAGTGCAATTGTTTGAATTGTCTTACCCAGACCCATCTCGTCGGCAAGGATACCATTTAATTTGCGATCGTGCATTGTCACTAACCAATCGAGGCCAATGTGCTAGAAGAGAAAACACATAAACCAACGATCGTCGAGGAAATTAGTGTAGTTCAAGCTTACCTGATACTCTCGCAGGGAATGTTTAAGAAGGAACGGCACCGGGGTCACAACATCCGTGGAAGACAGTGTATTGCCCTTTGGCTGTATGCTCTCGGCTAACGCGGCTGCATCTTTGAATATATCGTCTTTGTTTTCATTCTGCACAATCAAAGAGAGAAAGAGAGCAAGAATATGTGAGTTATGTACAGCTTTTGAGTGTCCGGAAAAAAAAGATTCAAAAAAGCTTTGTTTCTCAACAGCATAGCAAATCTGCGCTACAAGCAATTAGGTCGCACACATCAGAATTAGCCATCAAGAAAACTCAAAAATTGCGTATTAGTGTCAGCACCCAAGCGTAGTTCTTATTCTAGGGTTCGTGCGAATAAGAACTGATTTTAGTGCGGTCAATCGGATTGGGATTTAAACAAACGTTCGAGCTTTTATATACATGCGGGACTAACATTTTTTTTTTTTTTAAAGCAATCCATCAAAAAGCAAAAGGTTTCACTCACAAGCAATCATGCAATTTGTTTGAACCATAATTAAGTGCGTACACTTGGCACTTGACGACTTACATCTTCAATTAAACTCTTGAGACCGTCTTGTTCGTTTTCTTCCGAAGCCGACGATTCTGCAGTTTCCTCCGCTGCAGTCTCATCTTCAGTATCTTCCTCCGTCTCGACATCACCGGAATCGGCAGCTAGACGCAAAGAAAAAAATTATTCATCTGTACGTAAGAGAGAGGGAAAAACCTACTTTGTTCGTCATCATCAGAGTCCAGCTCCATCTTGGACGAAGTGGTATCCATTTTTCCTGATTTGTATTTCTCCAACAGTTTCTCTACACTCATTTCGTTGTCAGCCTAATAACACAACAACATGTTATGACAGGGAATCAAGCCTACAATAAAGATTTACTAACTTCCAGCTCGTCCAATTCCTTTTTATGATCAACATCTGCTTCGGCAGCCTCCTGCTGACTGATGGTATTCTCATCATCCGTGCTGGGCTCTTCGTTGGCCTGGAATTCTTTATCGTCCTCGTCGTTTTCCTCTTCTTCCTTCGAATCTCGTGTTGTCTCTTCGTCGAGAATGATTTTGTCACGATTCTCCAGATAGTCTTTTGGTAGACCTTTTAGAAAATCATCCAAGTCCATTTGGGATTCCTTCTCCAGCGCGGCCACTTCTTCATTCACATCAGCTGCTTCTTCCTCTGCCTTGGCGATCGTTTCTTCATCGTCTTCCGAGCCTTCTTCGCTCGGCCGGAACTCATCTGAAAGACAGTAATACCCTGGTATAGTCGAGCTAACCAAACGGGAATACTAGAAATGTCGCTTGTACAGTCAGACAAATGCCTCGCGAAAGCGAACATCCTTAAGCAGTCGGTTGTCTCAAAAATAGATCCAACCGACCAATCAGTGACAGTTTGTCATCATTCTGGCAAAGGAAAAAAACACAATCACCCAAACGTATTTACTTACCATCTGACGCGGGTATCTCCCTTTTCGGTGACGATATCCGACTGGAATTAATGCTTGGCGCCGCACTGGTGTCCATTACATTTTTATTCATGCCCTCGGCCAATTGCTGTGAGAATTTCTCAGTTTGATCGACAATGAAGCTCAAGTGCTGATCCAAAGCCTTTTTTCGCTTCTCTTCAAGCTTCGTCTGATTCTTATACTCAACCAGCTTCTCGACATTCGACCAGAACAACTTAACCTCTTTCGAAATGAAAGCGGCCACACGTTTCAAATGCAACTCCTGAGCCTTTTCGGCTTTCTGCGCTGCATTCGCTTTGTCCTGGAAATATTTCTGTACCATTTTCGCACATTTCTTCGCTGCGTTCTTCTTCCATTTTCGCTCTTGAGCGAAATCGGCAGCCAACCACACCATCTCCTCTAACAGATAATCCCAATGGGCTTTCGGCCGACTGGGCTCTTGGAGTTTTGGCAAGCGTTTCTCAGTCCATAATCCCTCTCTTTGTAATTCGGATATTCGCTGCATCACGTAGACTTCTTGCTTCGCTTTGAAGGAGAACTCTTGCCCGGCAGCACCATTGCCCGATGTTGCATTCGGTGTCGTCGGCGACGGTGAATTGTGTGCATGCGATATTCCTCCACCCACCGTTTGTTGATTGGTATTAGTTGTAATAGCTGTCGATGTTGTCGATCCACCGCTGCCATTACCATTACTAGTGGCAGCAGCAGCGGCGGTCGCAGCCGCTGCAGCAGCTGCTGCAAACACCGATATCGTTGACGTCGACACTGATGCGGACGTTGATGCAGACGCAGGTTCTGTGGTCGCTGATGAAGTTGAGAGAATCGCTGGTGTAGTGCAGACATTTAGAATTGGTCGACGTTTATCAGTTATACTTGGACTTCCAGATACGCTCGGTACAAGTGGCGTTCCACCTTTGACAAAAGAAGAAAACAAAAGGAAAACAATTTAATAAATCCTCAATGGATGATTCGTATGTAAAGCAGTTGAATCTAGTTTTGTAGTTTATTCACAACAACGACAACCATGCGCTTGAAAAGAAAATCAAATTGTTTTATAGCAAAAATCCGCTCAGCCTTTCTTAGGATCTATGTAAAAATGCATTCCTTTGTCACTTACAAATCATAATCGTAAGGTAAAGCAAAAGAAAAAGCCGGATGCAGCACGCGTGTTTAACAGTGTGTTTGATTTTATCATGGAATTTTCGCCACAAATAAAACGTTGTCTTGTTAGTGTTTAAAGTTACGATATATTCTAAAAAAGTTGGATTGGCAGTTGATAGTATCACTGGATGCTCCCCTGCATAGAATGATATTCGAGAAACAATTTTGGTAAAAGGATTACATGCCAGGAAGGTTTTCGAGGGCCCTTTAACGGTAACAGGCGATAACAGACAGAAACGTTTTCACACAAGCCTTTTCTAAGGAATATTAATCACAATCACCAGTATATGAGGTGTGTTCAAAAAGTAGCAGGAATTTTGCCTTGTCGTGAGTTGTATTAGTCCAGTTTATGGAATTTTTACGTTGTTGCGTTGGCAAACATGAATGAAAGTCTCAGTATAGAAATATCGACAATATCTTTGTTTACTATATGTAAAGTAAGGGTTTACGGGGGATATAGGCGCTTCCAAGATGATCGCGGGTGCTATACTCCCTACAGCACATCAACAATCAACGATAACATGGAAACAGTGAAGAAATGATTATGGACGATCCCTGAATTATAGTTTTAAAAGATGCTGGCATATCAATCAGCTCGTGTCCTACTATTAAGCGCAAGGTAAATTTGAAAGAAAAAACGGTGCGGCGAATTGAACGTTTTCTGGAGTGACTGAAGAAAGTTTGATGGTGCAAATCTTTTTAAAGGACATGATTTACAGATATAGCCTTAAAACTAAGGCGTTCAGTCCAGTGAAGGCACTCTGAAGCCAATGTCGGGTGGAGCTCAATGGGCCAGCGCACACGAGAGTAATTCTACCGGTTGAAAACTAATTTAATGAGAGAGGGAGCTGAAGTGTTAAGTACGAGGGTGGTCCGATAAATACTAGCCTCTAGTCTACATTCTAGTAGACGGCTACTGTCGAAATTTCAGCCGGATCGGACTCGTAGTTTTGTTTTGACCGCGTGTGGAAGCGGCGGGAATGTCCGCGGATTTTAGAAAAATGAAAAAAGGGGAATATCGGTCGGTGATTCGATTCTTGTTTTTGGAAAGGAAATCGCGCAGCGAAATCAAAGAGCGTTTGGATGCTGTGTACGTTGACTCTTCTCCTTCGATGGCGACCATCAAAAATTGGTTTAACGAGTTTCAACGTGGTCGCACGTCGGTTTTTGATAAGCCACGTCCATGTGCCCCGAAAACGGCTACCACGGAGGATAACATGACAAAATCCACGATCTCGTATTGGCAGACCGCCGATTGAAGGTGCGCGATATAGCTGAGGCAGTAGGCATTTCAAAAGACCGCGTGAGTCATATCCTGCATGAAATTTTAGGCATGAGAATGCTGTCGGCGCGATGGGTGCCGCGTTTGCTCACTCCGGACAACAAGCGCAACCGTGAGACCACTTCAGAGCAGTGTTTGACGTTACTTAAGCGCAATCCGAAGGAGTTTCTGCTGCGTTTCGTGACAGTCGACGAAACATGGATTCACTGGTACACACCAGAGACCAAGGAACAGTCGAAACAGTGGACTTCACCCGGCGAACGTGCTCCGAAGAAGGCGAAGACTGTCCCATCGGCCGGAAAGGTGATGGCCACCGTTTTCTGGGATTCACAAGGTGTGAATCACATTGACTACCTGGAAAAGGGCAAAACGGTCACAAGGTTGTACTATGCCAAATTATTGGGCCGGTTCGACGCCGAATTGAAGAAAAAACGGCGAAGAAAAAAGTGCTCTTGCACAATGATAGCGTTATCACAGGCTCACACCTGCGCCCTCGCCACAACGCGACTTCTTTTTGTTTCCAAACTTGAAAAAGTCACTCGCCGGGCAGATATTTCAGTCGAATGAGGAGATCATCGCCGCCACGGAGGCCTACTTTTCAGACCTCGAGAAAACGTATTTTTCAGAGGGGTTAAAGAAGTTGGAGCATCGCTGGGTCAAGTGTATCGAGCTAAAAGGAGACTATATTGAAAAACAAATCGCCAGTTCTCCAAAATTTTTGTTTTTCTTTTGTAGGCTAAGTACTTATCGTACTCGTATAGAATCAGGATTAGACCCACTAGCCTCGCAACCAGTACGCAGTATTCACGAAAATCTCTCATTTGGTCTCTTTGGTGTACTTTGAACTGCTTAAACCTGGTGAAACGTTTATTGGGGATCACTGCCATCAACAACTGATGAAGCGAAATCAGGCATTGAATAAACTCCCGCCGTTCGCCAACAGATGGCATTATAACGTGCATTTAATTTCGGATGGTAAGGCATCTGCAAGGAAGCGCTGTAGGCAAGCTATTACTTCAGTGAATTCGTCGAAATGCAAACAACTTTTAAACATGTCGAGTTTCGTGCCAAAAGAGGGAATTTTATTGCAGACAGAAATCTTGTTGAGACTTACGTAATGCAGTCCATAAGTTCTTGGCCTCATATAGCAAATAGAGTGCGTTCGCAAAAATCTTTATGCAAGCGTCAGTGACAGGTCTCAACAAGCTTTACCATCCAATTCATTGTAGTAGAGCTCGAACGACCACTCAGTCAAGTTGTTTTAAAAATTTCTCAAATTGAGTTTAGCGCTGGTATAAAGTTTTTGACTAAAAGCATTAACGCCAAACACAAATCAAAATAGAATGGAGGCTGTTTATGGTGACTTGTGTCCATCATTTTCAATAATTAAAAATTGGTCTAAGTTGTTTCGCTGGGGCCGAGAATCATTAGAAGATGACCCACGTGCGGGAGGTCCTGTGACGGTGACTACTCCAGAAAACATTAAATTAGTACAAAAAATTGTTCTAAGTGACCGGCGCCTAAAAACAAAAGAAATTGCAGCACAGACCGGCATTTCCAAAACAAGTGTTCCAAGGATCCTGCATGAGCATTTAAATATGACAAAAATTAGTGCGAGGTGGCCTCGAATTCTCAGCGTAGTGCAAAAGCAGTGTCGAGTAAAATGTTGTGTTTAGAGCTTTGCCGCGAGGACCAAGAAGGTGTAATCCGATCAATTGTAACGGGTGAGAGAGATTCCATGGAGTAGCATCGGAAAGGAGAGCCCGTGACAAAAAAACAAAAGTCACTCAAGGCATCAAGAAAGTGATGGCTCACAACTTTTGGCTTTTGGGACTGCAAATATCGAAAAAAGGCGCGGCAAAATCAGCCGAGATGTGCGCTTGCTACATGACAATGATCCAGTCCACACTGCTTCGCTTTCCAAGGCTGTGGTTTAAAAGGAGAATATATTGAAAAACAATATAGCTTGTTTTATTTATGACCTTTCTTTCTATGTTAGCCTAAGACCTCATGGGACCGCACTACGTACGATGAGCATTATCGCGAACGACATGCAGAGATTGTTTTCGACGCTCCCAAAAAAGTGATGTTAATGTTGAAGATAAAGAACGTTCTGGCGCACCGAAAAAGTCTGAAAACGAAGTAGTGGAGGCATCATGTCCTGAAGACTCATTTCAGGCCACAGCTGAAACTGTAAATTCATTACAAGTAGCAGAAAGACGCGGATTTTTACATGATGAACAGTAGCTAGTGTATGATAAACCTAAGCGTAAAATATCGTGGGGTAAATCCCAACATGCGTCAACATCTTCGGCAAAGGCATGGTTCGCAGGTTCTGCTTTGCATTTGGTGGGAACAGCAGGGTGTAGTTTATTATAAGCTGCTCAAACCGAACGAAATTATCACTGGTCGTTATACAGGCACATGAGAATGCAATTTTGCTACATGACAAGGCTCGAAAGCTCGGGCATATATATGTTACTCAGATAGTTAAAACGAACCGGAATTCTTGAAATGGGATGTCCTTTTCCAACCGCCGTATTCTCCAGATATCGCCCTTTTAGTCCGACACCTGTTCCGATCGATGAAGCATGACCCGGCTGAGCAGACCTTCCAATCTTTCGAAGAAGTTGATTCTGTCGATATATGGATCGCCTTAAAAGATATGTTTTTTTTTCAAAGAGGAATTCGTATATTGCCAAAGCGATGGACAAAAGTTGTGGCTAGCAATGGACAATACCTTCTGTGATGCGTTTTTATGATTGACTTTTTGTCTCAATCGAAACAGCACTTCCATTCCTACGCCTTAAAACACGCATAGTGGTAATGGCGCGGAATCCATCAATAAAAAAAAATGGGAGAAACCTTAGCATGGCACCTATAAGGTTGTTAAATGTGTATAGAAACGATAAAGTTCGTAATACTGCGGGAACTATTCGGCGCCTTCCCGCACTTGTAAATTTAGACGAAAAATTTGACTAAATGCCGCGGACAGGCTCGTAATATAAACACTTCAACTCGTGCTCATCCTGTAAGGTCACCTGAAAATATCACCGCGGCAAGTAAGAGTGCGACTGGAAACCCATATGCATCCAATGACGATTATAGGGATAGCTTATATCCACAACCACTTTGCACCGGATTTTTCATGAATATCTTAGTCTACTTGCTTATAGTGACCAGTTGTCAAAAGAGTTGAAGCCAGCAGACAACACATGTCGTATTTTCGTTAATTGGGCGTTAACAAAATCATGTTTTTTTTTCACATATTTATTCCGCTCTAAAAAACCAAGAGAAATAGTAGAACAGCCCCACCACCCGCCCGAGTGATTGTTTTATGAGGCGTTTAAGATGGTATAATTGAATCATATTATTTCAAAAATGATGCTGCTGTGACCGTCACAACGAATGGATTGAGTCACCGAACGATGACAGACTTTTTTTGCCCAATATTGACCCATACCATACAGCTGGGGTGTGATTTCGTGAAATGGAGGCTTCAATTGACTGCCGAGATAGTGTGATTCAGCGCCAGAAATATTATGCAGAGAGCCAATGTGCAAAAATGTCATGAAATTGTTATCAAACAAATTACTATTTGTAGGCATAGCCGCGGTAGACTTATTGCAAAACTTCGCTTCAGAGCTTCATACGTGGTAGAAAGTTGGTTGTACGTCGCGCCAAATTTCTGTTTTGTCGTATTTCAGTAAATAGACCGTGGCATTGGAAATATGTTACCGGTGAATTAAGCCAATTTGCTAGGTAATGCTTTATGAGTTGTTAAGGAGTGGACTGTGGAACACCAATAATGAAAACTATCCAGAGTGTTTATTCAAATTCCGCTCCTTCTGCGTCAGCTTTCAGAACGTCAATCGTGATTTGGATGACCGACCCCGTTCTGGATCAAAGCGAGCCTTAATGAAAAATAATTCAAGGATTTCAACTGGTGAAATTGCTGAGAGGCTTAATATTGATTATTCGTCAGCATTTCGTCAATTAAAGAATCTTGGATTCACTTCCCAGCTCAACCTATGAGTGCCGCGTTCTTAGAGGGGAGAAAGGAACGAACTGGATCACGTCTCCATGGTCAATTCTCTAGATGAAATGAAAGCAAAAGTCCTTTGAATCGACGCGTAATAAGTGGCGAGACATGGGGCAACTAGCTGGAAAGAAGCAGATTTGAGAGGTATTTTCTTCAACCTGTCAAAGGTCATGTGAGCAAGTCAATGAAAATGTCAATGAGAAAGTTGAAAAAAATCGTCCGGAGTTGCCCAATCGAAAAAGAGTCAGCTTCCACCTCCACTAAGTCGTCGTAGCAATTAAACTAATCCTTCAGAATCCACCATATTCCTTAGACCTCGTTCCTTCAGATTTTCATCAGATTCGAACTGTTCTCGAATTTGGTAACAAATTCGATTCCGCTCAAGGTGTCTAATACTACTTCACGACGAAATCAATGCATGCTTTATGGACTCTGGTTACCAAAGACGTAAGAGGCCATAGTCGGGTTCAAATTTGTATAGAAACTTTGAAACGTCGTTATCAACATCGGTGGGGAAAATTCAAACCAACGAATTGTTAATGCAAATCTATTGCTACAGACGTGGCAAGCCCTACAAAACATAAAACAAAACTCACGTGGTTTCAGGAACCATCGGTGTTCTTTTCCTTCCATTTTCCAATAAAAAACAAGACACAACCACAAAATTTTTAAACTTCATCAAACACACTGCACGCAATCGATCATTTCCGAAATGTATACAATTTCTAAGGATTAGTACGAAACCGAGTTGATTTTTTTGATTTTTTGCTTTTTACTCACACAAATCAAAACAAACAAAATTGGCTGCGTAAACCCTTGTTTTGGTTAAAAACGAATGAAATAAAAAAAAAAAAAACAGAAAATCTAATCTCAAAAATAAATTCGAATCCGAATGACATTTCACATCGCATGCACACTAAGTTTGAAAAATGCGAAACCATAATAGGAAATAAGTCATTCCCAAAAACAAAAAAAGAAATTCTTTTCTTCAAAACATAAATGTTTACGATTATGTATCAACCACTACTACGAATGCGAGTAAAAATAATTAGAAAAGGAAAGAAATAAACCAAAAGCGTCTTCCGCAAGCCCCCCCGAAGGGTGGAGTATATACGGAATTGTTTAACAATACTTTCCAACTTTCAAAAACCAGTTTTCAAATTAACCAAAAACCAGAAAAATAAAGACGAAACCAAAACAAATTCGTATGTATATGTGAAATCAAAGGGAGGATAACTAAAATTATTGTATCATTTTCGCACATCCAATTGATTAGTATTTATTTTGTGAAATGGAAAAATGAAAAAAAAAAAATAAAACTCTTATCAATTCTCTAAGAAAACAAAAGACGAACCAAATACGAATGAAGAAAGAAACAGAAAATGATAAGTTGAAAGATGATGATTTAAAAAGAAAACGAAAAGAAAACAAGAAAAGAATGATCGTTTGATTAGGCACCTGGCACGAGAGGCACAGAAGAGTTTCCTACAGCAGGTGGGACGTGAATTTGACCAAAAACCATCCCGTGACGACCTCCTAAAGGTCTACCGGGTATGTGACCTATATGGGGGAAGACATATGGAATCCAATCACTAAATTTCTTTGTCTTGATGGTCTTTGTTTTTTTTTTTTTTTTCAATTAAAAAATAAAAAATCAATTAAAAACAAAAACATAAAAATTAACAAAAAATGAGAAAGAAAAAAAAAATTATTTAAGGGAATTTTCAAATTGATAACAATTTTGAAACCAATTTATAATTTTTTTGTTGTTGTCGCTTCTCTCTTAAGGGAATACTGGCTGAAGGAGGACAGGAGCAGGAATACGCGTTTGTGATGAAATCATTCTTGATACGAGTAGTTTGTTCTTATTATTTGAAATGCACTGATAATATCGTGAGAGATGATTGTCTTCAAATTGTTTTATTTGTATGTACTCGTGAAATAAAGAAAACAAAAAATAAAAATGAAAACAAATAAAACGAAAAACCAGAGAAAGGAAAAAGTGAAAGATATTTACAGCCAAAGGTCAACAGAACACAAATAAACACTCAAAGTTCAGTGCAATTAGTATCATTGGTTAGTAGATTCTATTGGTATTGCATCATATTCGTCGGTGGTTTGTTCGTTCGTAGCGGTATTATTGGTTTCAGTGAGGAGGAACATAATGAACAAGGAATTCTTTAGTCGCAACGACCATCGAAATCAAAATAACAATATTAATTGATAATAGTTTTAAATAATTAACGGTTATACATATGTCTGTCGGTATGGGTGTGGGTAGAAGAGTAATCGTGTGTTACGTAGACAGTCATGTGGAATTTACCTTGCTGCGTCAACTGTACAACTGCGGCTGGGAGTTGAGTCGACACCGCTACCGGGGTAGCTCCAACAGCTGGAATTTTTATTTCAGCTCCTTGAGGGAAGGTTGTTGTTGTTGTAGCCGCTGCCTGGGTCGCTGCTGTTGTTAATGTTGATGTCGACAAGGAGGAGGACGATACGGATGATGTTATTAATGATGGTGGCGTGGATGTTAGTGCAGCACCTTGCTGACTGTTTGCGGACTGAGATTGCGTATTTTGAAGCTGAAATTATATAAAACAATACGATTTATTAGACATTTAACTTCATCATTTAATTTCGTAGAATGCGATTACAAATATCAATATGAAATGGTCAAATGGTTGGAAGAGATCCTAGGAAGGAAGAAATATGGTAGCCATAATCATTTATGATAGCCTAGTCTTCTTCAATTATTCCGTTTTTTCTTATTTGATTCAAGAATAATAGTTTCTAATGAGCCGAAGAACATTTTCAGAAACTACCGCGGATGAAATGACGTTTGATTATAGATCTAACGTGGTCCACTGAAAGCTCATCAGATGAAGCCGAAAATATTTCAGATCTGATTGAAGATGTCCTCATAGTAGAAGAAAAGGATGATCAGCAAAAGTGATCGGACAACGATGAGGTCATTAATACGAGGTTTGTTCAAAAAATAAGGTGACTTTTATGGATTTCGCGAGCCAAGTACATTCAATTTTCGATTTTTGTTACCTTGGTACCGTGGCATTTGGTGAGTCTATTCTGAGCAAAACAAATGTTCAAAAATGACACAAGCTCTAGGCGAGAAGATGTTAATGACGATGTCCGCCCACGACGCCAACAAGACATGAAAACGTTGAATCATTTTAGAAATATGTTATGTAGAATCTTCGAATCGCTCTCAGAAAATTTGCTGAGAATATTGGTATACTATAGGTTGGCTCATGCCATGAAATTTTTTCCAGATATTTTGGGCATGTCAACGACGTTTGTTCCGAAATTGCTAAATTTTGACGAAAAAAAATCGTTGCATGAGCATCGCTCAAGATCTGAATGAATAATGGGAATGACGATGTAGCTTTGCTATTTGCTTACGGCGTCGAAGCCAAAGTCCAATTACACCAATGAAAGTGAACAGAAGAGCCACTCACTACACAACCTTTGCCGACGATTCAATCCGACGATAAGCAATTCTCGCTTAAAGCAGGCTAACCTAGCGTTGTACTGTTGTTTCAGAAATACAAAACCAAACTTTGGCGGGTTTCTATCTACAGGGTCACCAGTGACAACGATACCCTCAAGCAAGCGCCGAACCTTTCTGTGGTGCACTGGAATAGAGTTCAAAGACTTCGTCAATTGAAGAAGAACGTTTGAACTCTCTAAAAAAAAATCTTAAAACTGGATAGAAACGAAAATGAAAACTTACAATGCCAGATCTGTCAATGTCGAAACCTCGGTCAAGGTTTACATTTTTATCATGTTCAAGTTCACGAACGAAAAACGTTTGGAATTATTGGAAAATTATTACCGAAATTAGCGGTGGTCGCAGCTTTGAGAGCCTTCACTCCAATTATCGGTCGTAACAATCGTCCCATCAGACAAACTGTGCCTACTATGGGGAATAATTCTGTACAAGTGGAACAACACGACGGTCGAAGTACCGAAAAGATCGCAATAAAGGCTCGGTCACACAGAAAGCGGTTTATCGCGACGGGCAACGATCCAGCGGTCGTCGTGGCGGTCTGCAATATGGGGACATCACATGGAAAGCGATATATTTGTGTCAACGATTCAGTCTGTTTCTCTTCTTTTGAGAAGTATTAGCTCGGACGAGGGACATCTTCTTCTAATATTGTTTGGCAAAGCATGAAAAAAAAGACGAAGTTGGGTACATGAAATAAATAGGAAAAGGCAATAGTTAGGGGAATACCACCGCTTATGTATCGAACTGGAGTGACATGAAGATAGGTTTTTCAAGTATTTTGTATGTCCCGGGAATGTTTCGAGGAATTGCATAATTCAATCAAGGCTTGTAAAGTGCACGACAAACGGAACGCAGCCGCAGAAACTCAAGAAGAGTCGCCCAATGCTGCAATTCAAGTTCGCCAATGTTTTGCTGATTACTTTTATCAATTCAATAATACAACATAAAGTAGCAAAATCAGTCGATTCCGGCCCGTTCAGGGGAATCAGGAAACTCAATCCATATTGAAGCGAATTTGGCATAGACTCTTGAGCTCTACAAAAGTTTAAAGGAAATCCTGAATTTCATTGAAAACAAAAGATCATCTTCAACGAAGAAACTCATTTTTGGCTTCAAGGCTATGTCAATAAGCAATTAGAGTGTAACAAACCCACAAGTGCTTTTAGAGACTCCATGGCATCGATATCGTGACCGTGTGTTGTGGATTTCACGGGGGAGGTGTGACCATATTTTTTCGTCGATGAAAATGATCGCCATGTTATCGGTCCACGGAGTTCGCTATTGTGCCATGCTGGAACAATACAGACTGCGCCATCTCATATGGGTCGATGTAAACTTCGAATAACTTCAACAATTGTCAACCGATTTTCGTATATCTTAGCATTTTGGAAACGTCTATTCAGTACAATTTTAACCATGAATTGCTTCACACCAAAAGAACGCGCGGAAATAGTTTCAATGTTCATTAAAAATGAACGCTCGATTGTGCTCACTAAACGTGCGTGTCGTGCAAAATATCGTGATCGATTCAGTGGGACCACTTTGCAGATAATTTTAAAGGATGATCTTCACTTATTTCCATAGAAAGTACAGATAACTCCAAGAATTTTGCCACAAGATGAATGCTTGGCATACGCACAAAATGTCGTTGCAATGATTAATGCTGAGCCGGAGTTCTGGCAGCAAATTTTGATGACCGATGATCGATCGGTGGATGTTGGCCCATTATGTGGTCCCAGAAATGCGTAAAAAAAAGGCTTATTTCACTTTTGGTCTCAACAAGAAGGCGCGACATGCCATACTGCGAACAAAACAATGAACCTTTTGCGTAAGAAGTTCCCTGGAAGATTGGTGACAAAAAAGGGCGATATTGACTGACCTCCGAGATCGCCTGAATTGACTCCTCCAGACTTTTTTCTTTGGGGATGCTTGAAAAGCAAGGTGTATGTTAACGGCCCGAAGACAAAAGAACAGCTCAAAAGAAACATTCGTGCGGAAATCGCAGAAATTTCGACCGAAATGCTCGAAAATGTCATGGAGAATGCGCGAAAACGAGCACAAAGGCGATAATTTAATTGATATTGTTTCCAAAAATCAATCAAAATAAATTGTAAAGGTCTAAATTGAATAAAAGTTTTTGAATTTCCAAAATTGGTTGAGAATTGTTGAAATTCGAAATTTACATCGACCTATATGAGATGACGCACGCTGTACTTTTGTCGAAAATTGGATGGACTTGACATCAGTGATAAATGGCTCCAACAGGATAGTGTTACATGCCACGTAGCTGGTCAAACAATAAATTTATTGAAGGAGACGTTTGCCAATCGTGTAATATCGAGAAATGGTCGTCTAGTGTTGGGTAGGACACGCATTTTTATTGAGTTTGTATGAGGTACTCATTTGGAAGAGTGAAGTGGTACATTGTCCCACCTCATTTGAGGTACATCTTGCCACATGTCCCATTGATAGCTTGCAATACTAATGCAAAAGTCGTGAGGTGCCTCTGAGTATGGCAAGAATCAAAGTGGGAAAAATATTTTTTTGAGGTGTTGGGATATTTTTGTACTGGTGTATGGGACATGAGGACGGGAGGACGGGAGGTGCCTCTGACTATGACAAGAATTGAAGTGGGACAAATAATATTTTTGAGGTGTTGGGACATTTTTGTAGTGATGTACATATGTATGGGACGTTTGTAGTGCATCTTGTATGAGTAACGCAACACTAGTCCAGTCGAATGGTCATATCAAGAGATTTAAGGCCGTTGAATTTTTTGTATGGGGCTACGATATGTCATTGATTTCCGCCATCAAGCCAAGAGCGTTAGGTGAACTTCGAAGTAATATCAAAGGCAAAATTGTTAGCATGCCGAGGGATATGTGTGGAAATGTGTTAGGAAATTGGCTTCAAAGAATCGATTGCCGCAAACAACTTGATCATCATCAAGGCGAACAATTTGATGAACGATATCGAATCCTATATCCGAATTCGATGCATGAACCCCTTCCTCTTTCGTTGAATATTGGGAATACAGATTAGTTCGAGCCGTTTTCGAAAGCTGGCCCCGGCTGTTGTACATTTTTCATAGTGAAAGTTGATCTGGACAACCAAAAAAATTCGAAGACAAGTAATTGTGACAAGTGTCAAACGCAAATGGAGCTTGCAGATTTATTGGGAGTAACTCAACAAGCATTTTCTGTACGATTAAAATCCATGAGTATGATTAAAAAGAGGCAATTGGGTTCCTCATGCATTGAAACCGAGAGATATTGAAAGGCAATTTTCATTTGCGACAAGCTGATTCAAAGGCAACAACGAAAAGTTTTTTTTTACATCGGATTGTGACTGGGTATAAATGGATATTCTATCATAATCACACGCTTACGGTGAATCGTTACCATCGACCACAACATCAATACCATAGCAATTTTTTTTCAAAAGTCATGCTGAAAGGGTGTTATGTACTTATAGCCTAGCGAATCCATTACGGGCGATCGGTACTGGCTACAGCTGATTCGTTCGAGTCGTGCATTACGAGAAAAACGGCCGGAATACAAACAAACACAGAAAAAAAATATAAAAGCGGATCTAATTAAGACAAAATTAATATTTCCTAAAAAATCCCTGTAAATAGTGTGTTTGGTATTACTCTACTATAGGTAGAGCGAATGGAAGATTTGTCAGATTTTGTATTCCATTACTAACCTCAGAAGTTGTACTCTTGAGCAAATTAAAAATTACACAATGTTGCAAAAGAATATTGCATTTTTTTCTATTGCTTTAAAATGACACCTCTTGTTGGATGATGGTATATTAGTAGAACTAGCATTCCCAAGAAGCCACGGGGGGCAGGAGGGCTCTCACTGCCCTAGAACCTCATCGAATCACAATAATAGAAGTCGCTGAAAGTGTTGGCATACCGTTGGCTTACGTAGTGATTTTTTTTCAGATCTCTTGGGTATGAAACTGGTGATAGCAAAATTAGTTCTAAAATTATTGAATTTCGAATATCAGTCGCCAAATAAAGTCAATAACGACCATTGAAATGCGCCATAGCGGGTGATGAAGCTAAGGTCCAATAGCATCCTGGGGGAAAGTAATACTCACACAGCATAGTGCACCATGATTTCTTGTGATTAACAACGTGTACTAAGTACAAAACGCCGGATTGGACGCAAAACAATCACGGTATTACTTTGTGATAATGCATTTACCCGTACTCCATTGTTTGTTCGTACCTATTTGACCAATTAACATGTTTGGGGGTGGGGAGAAGCGCTATCTAATCGATGCGATTTTGAAAGGAATTGCTTTGATAAATAAAATTATTTTCAAGAAGCCTCTGATTTTCTGAGCATGACTCGCGTAGATGCAAGAATGCCAAACCCATCACTCGACGTGTCATAAACGCACAAAAGACAAAAAAAACTCGTCCACCAGCCACATGAGAGCGAGGGCAATTAAAAAAGTAAACAAATTTAGATGACTAAGTCTATGCAAACAATTTATATTTATTCCCATCCAGAAATACTGGTGTCGTATGCGTGGCCTGAAATTGCATATCATTCGCCCCGCCGATAAGTGCTACAACTGAATATGCATGATATTTAAATGACTTAACATCGGCGTGTACAGTAAAATATTTAGCGCAAACCTTTAATGAAAGATCGTTAGGATGATGACAAACGACGAGAATGTTGACACAGGGGAGACAATGAAACGTTTTAATTACAAAAACTCAATTCACAACTGAGTATCACTAATCAGAGCGGCTATCGGCCAGTGATATCTTATTCATACGAGTATGTATGAAGCTGCAACTGTAAAAAGTAGAACTTGCTGCGATCAAGTCAATAACAAGAACAAGAATTTAATGATATACATGTGTGACCTGCTCGGAGAACACGTATCTCAGATCAGGTTAATGTTGATAATCAACAAGCCGCACTTACCGTTTTAGTCTCCTCGCTAACTAACTGATCTAGTCGATAGGCATTGCTAAAGCTAATAAACTGCGGGCTTGGTGGTTTCTTCCTCCACGTTGGGTAGTCCATCATGTTACCACCGCTTTGTAAATAAAATAATTCGGCAACATTTTCAGAGTATCTGCAAACAAAAACAAAAAAACAAAGATTATTCGTTAAATGCAATCTCAAATGGAATCGGTTTGAAAATACTTTTCTTTTAAGCTTCTTATGCGGGAATATTTGTGTTCTAAGATACGCTTTTTGAGCGGATTTAAATCACTGGGATTCGTAGGAACGGTGACAGAAACTGGAACGGAAACGGCAACGGTAGGCAGGGACGATGACCCTGCACTACTGCCGTCCGTTAAATCTAGCTTTATTCGTTTATTCAACGGGGATTGGCTAGGTGATTGGGCTATCGATGATGTATTATATGGTGATAGTGGCGATCCACTTATGACTGATGGAGCAGTTGATAGATTAACTCTTCCTGCTGTTGTTTGTCCCGGCGTTACGGGACTATTATTCACTGAACTATTACTGCTACTGTTGTTGTAGGAACTATTTAAAGCCGTTGCTTGTTGTATTTGCAGAATACGCTGGTGGTGTTGTTGTTGATTGTTGTTATTCCCCGTAGCTGTTACAAATATCAACGTTTGCATATGCTGTTGCTGCTGCTGCTGTTGTTGTTGCTGCTGCTGTTGTTGCTGAAGTTGTGTTGAATTTAAATTTGTTGCTGATAACGAAACCGCAGATCCACCACTCGTCGCTGTGGTTGCTGTTAATTGATTCTGTATGCCAAGTTGTTGATTGAAGACCTGTTGGAAACTAGTTGAAGATTGTTGTGTAGCTCCAAATGTAGTTGCTGCCGCTGCTCCTGCTTGCGCTTGTGCTGCTGCTGCTATAGATGATGATGTTACTGATAACGATGATGACGAAGATGTCGGGGATGGGGACGAAGAGGAGTGCGAAGATGCTATTGAGACTGTTGTTGGTATAGTTGATCTGCGGTCGTGCACAGCAGGAGGGGCCGGGCTATGCCCTTGATGCCCCCCTCCTGCTGAATCACCTTCATTCATGTTTGATGCATCTAAAATGACAACAAAATGAAAAGTTACTTAATCTACAATTAAAATGCATTGGATATGGTCTGAATTCGAAAGCCGCCAATCAGACAAATGCCTCGCTAATGCGAACATCCTGGGTAATTGGTTAACGTTTCAAGAATAGAAACAAAAACCACAATCAGTGACATTTTATCATCATTTGAAAAGTCTCGTTGAGTGAGTTACCTGACTGCTAAGCTTACGTTTCGAGTGTAATGTTAGTTGTACCACCGCACGATGGTGAGAAAAATCCTCACGAGAATTCGTATTTTTTCAATGATCAAAGATAATGCAAAAGAAACAATTTCCAGACATAGGAAAGCATAAATGCAGCCAATGTAGTGCGATGTTTGAAGAACAAAGCAAAAACACACAAATTCCCAGACAGTTATCAGCGGAACATTGTTGAAATATAATTCAAATGAACGTTGCCAACTACGGAATGTACAAAGAAAAATTCAATCATGATTTCTAGGGGGAATTCCTGTCAAGTCTCAGGCCCAAAAGTCGTTGATAACAAGTCTAGACAAAAAATTCTATTACGGAGGATAACATTTGAGCTCAAGCCTACTACCACTTCACCAAAAGAATGAGCTACAAAGGATCCATCGACTGCATCCTAGTAAAAAACAGTGTGTGCTTGTTGGAAGCATCGGACGAACTCTAATTGAGACTCGGAATATGTCGAATCATGATAGATAAGGCAGATTCGCTTAAATACACAAGTGGCTACTACATATATGCTGCTAGCCCAGCCTTATCAAAATTTATGACCTAGACTAATTGCGTACCACTGGAATCAGCTTCAATGACACAAGTAACTCTATCGGGTTGTGTTCTTGGGCGCAGAACATCGGTTACACGTACGAATAAAAATGGGTTTCACTCAATTCCGAAGGATTTTTACTAGTTTGTTGCACTACTCGCGACACAAACCCAGAGGTTAATGGATTCATCTTCGATTTCATGCAGTTTACTCTCGCAAGATTACAAATTGTTTTACAATTGGATTTTCTTGTAACACAGAGTGCTCTTGCTTGTGGTGTTATTAAACAGTTAATAAATATTCCTTCGTTATTGGAGGCATTAACTTGGTTTCTATATCCCTTAAGGAAGTACATCTTGCTTTTCAGTCTTCACACGGGTTTGAGATAAGCTTGGACATCATTTGCGAGTTTTCATCGGCGTTATTTTGTGCGTGAAAATGACGATTTTCGAGCCAAGTTAATGACATTATCGGAAAGTTTTACTTTTCGCCTTTCATTCTAGGGCAAAAACGCATTGAATGGTTACAAAAAGTTTACGGTGAGGCTTCTATCAGTGAAAGAACGGTTTAAATCCTACAAAAATTGTGATTTCGATGAGGAAGCCAAGGAACATCCCGAGCTGGTGAACAAATTTGAAGACACAGAACTGGATCAGTATCCTTGTCAAACGCAACAATCGGAAGTAAGTCAACAAACCGTTTTCTTGCGTTTGGAAGCATTGGGAATGGTCAAGAAACAACGAATTGTAGCCAAGAGGCATCGAACAGGGAAGGAGAGGTTTTTTTTTTTAATAATTCGTGCAGGTTCAAGGAGTGTACGCTCTTATGGTGTTCGTCACACAACCCGGACGGGGTACAGATGGTTTGTGTCGAAGATGTTCGTTCACTACTCTCCGGGGTGGTTGTCCTAGATATGAATTGAGAAATTCGACCGAATTTGCGTTGGTTGTAGTTCACAGTAACTCTTTTGTTTCCATGAGTTACATTGGGAATGCACACACAGATTATGAATTTTGGAGTGATCTTATGCTGCGAATGTTATGCCTTCGTCAGCACTTTTTGATCACAGTTTTTTTCCGTATAGTCCTGACTACGGACGGACTTGAACTACAGACCTTCGGCTCAGTAGTCAGTGATAATTACTATTGCACCACGACCACCTTGCATTATATTATGAATTCCGATGAAAACATTATGGCGTTATTGCCATACACCTACATACATCGACGCCCAAGCCATGGATCATGCAGTGTATTTGCTGGGACCAGCTCGGTGTGGTATATTATGAGTTGTTCTAATCGAAATATGTCATCACAGGAATTGGATACGGAACACAAAGATTGCTTCTGAGCCGAACATTGAAGGAAAAACGGATAAAAATTACGAGTAAAACCACGACAAAGGGCTTCTGCATCACGGCCATGCTCGGACACATATTGATTATGTCGTTAAAAACTACCTGGGAACACCTTAAACGATATGCCTGGCCTAGGCAGCACCCTTTTCAACTACCATCTGTTTTGACAGATTAGGCTGGCCTGATTGAGTAGTACTTCTTTCTAGGAAGCCAAAATTGGATCGATTCCTAGATTGCCTCAAAAGCAGTTCAAAAAAACATGTTTCCAATCATTCAGGGGAAGGCCTCGGAAAATCAGTGTGGGAGATCAAACAATATCAACAAAAAAAAAATTGCAATTATAAGAGCGCCAGAGCTTTTCGGAGAAGGCCACCCAATCCGGTTTATTCAGGCGCTGTCCAGCATTAAAATTATATTTTTGCACATAAATTGTTGGCATCCCCAGAATAAGGAAAAGAGATTGGATCCGTAATAAAGCAGTCAAATTCGGATGGAGGAAATGTGCTCCTCTGGCGATTCCTTTCTGCTTGGGGATGGAGTGAATCGCCTTAAAAACAATTGTTTCCTTATGCTGAAGAAGAAATGCCATTAACGTGGAAGTTCCAACATGACGTTGTCAAAACAAGGTTCTTTATTGTCCTGTCCAGTCCCCTAACCTTAAACCAAGATGATCAACCGTGGGAGATGATCAACTGTGCAACCATTTAAAATCAACTGTACAAGATATTGAATGCATACCAAAGCGAGCCTATGACTGCGGTAGACAGCCTTGTAAGCCCTATGGCGAAAAGATGTATGGCTGTCATAAAGACGAAATAATATGCAACGAAATATCAACTGTTTTGGAAGCCTTTTGTAAGGTTTTAGTTTTAGTTTACTTAGCTTTAGTACTATGCCAAATTATTGGACCGATTCGACGCCGAATTGAAGAAAAAACGGCCCTACTTGGCGAAGAAAAAAGTGCTCTTCCACCATGATATCGTACCGGCTCACACCTCCGCCATCGCCACGGCCAAATTGGTCGAATTGTGCTACGAACTGCTGGCCCATCCACCGTATTCTCCAGATTTGACCCCGTGCGACTTCTTTTTGTTTTCAAACTTGAAAAAATCACTCGCCGGGCAGAAATTTCAGTCGAATCAGGAGGTCGTTGCCGCCACGGAGGCCTACTTTGCAGACCTCGAGAAAACGTATTTTTCAGACACGTTAAAGAAGTTGGAGCATCGCTGGGTCAAGTGTATCGAGCTAAAAGGAGACTATATTGAAAAATAAATCGCCATTTCTTAAAAATTTTTTTTTTCTTTTGTAGGCTAAGTACTTATCGGACCACCTTCGTAGCTCAAAGTATTCGAACATTGAAAAAATTTGTGCCCGATCTTCATGCGTCGCAGAAAGTTTGCTGTCTTGCACGCCTAGTGTGGTATATCAATGAATAGGTGGTCAGGAATGAAAAATTACACGTTCGCCATGCTATGCTATACGAGTTCAATTCAGAGCAGTTATACGCCTCGTGTTCCTACTTAGGACAGTTTAAAACGGATTTGCCAGACTTCTACGGTCAAGGTATGGCTTTCCGACATTGTGCCAGCTGTTGTAGAAGATTACCTAAAGATTTAAAGTGAGAAGATTGACCACTCAGCATTTCCCTATAAAATAAAACTTGAATTCATTTCCAAGCTCTACACAGATTTTTGCCGCATTTCTTGACGGACAAAAATAAGCACTTAAGTGACCATATGTATCTCGAGTCTATAGTCATAACGAGTGATGAGAAATGGATCCTGAACAAGCAAGCAGTCTTGTATCCAGTGAAGATGGTGCTATTTGTTTGGTGGGATTTAAGAGCTTCTCGAGCTGCTTTCACCTATAGAAACCAGAAAGTGATTCGACTGTTTGGAAAGATATTAGTAATTCATTAAGGTGAGGTCGGGTCGTGTTTGATTTTAGGATGGTGTTTGACACATGAAGTCGAGCATTGAGATGATGCAGTACGGACAATATAGTCTTCTTAACTGACTACAGCACTCCTCGGCAACTATAGTTTTACCATCTTCCAAGAAGGATTACTGAATAATACCAGCAGAAGACCACCAAACAGTCATCATTATCCACCATAATTGAAGGCTGGGTTTTGGGCTGTGTTACTGTGCCTCTTCGGTATGTAGCAATTGTGCAGATTATTGTAGAGAATTCGCTTTTCATTACATGCCACTAGCCTGTGCAGAAAGCGGATCATTTCTGGCTCGAGAAAGCAGAGAAGTGTAAACCCCCCCGGCCAAGGCATCATATATTGCTCAATCAGCTCATAAGGAACTTATTACTTGACCTTCTGTGACTTAATCATGCATTTATAAGCGAGGGGAGGCCATGGAATAATGCACGTCCAACTTCTATACACTGGCCCTTACAATATGACGGGGATTAGACCCCACTACATCACGCAATTCGGCATTATCGAGGCTGATACTACATGCCTAGGTTGCTAGCTATCCTCAGGCTCTGTGTTGTAGCCAAGCTTAAACTCCTAATTATAAACATCTTGGCTAACATCCACTTTCTTTACTTAGTGAATCGATGCTGTTCGAATGCGGGGGGAAACATCTACAATACTTCGAAAACCAAAAAAACCAAACACCGACGATACTGTGCGCTCGATTGCCCAAAAACGGAAATCATCCCAAAATACATCTCCACAAAATGGTTTTGGCCAATCGGAAATTGAAATATATGGCTCCTTAAAGATAGGCAGTGTGTTAACCATGTAGCCTCTCTGGTAGACTCTTTAGCCTTCTTCTTCTTCTTTTTCCGGCGTTGTTATGGTCAGAAGTGTAGGACCATAACCTTCCCACTTAACTGCATTCCTATTGGTCCGCTTGTGGGGTCCGCCAGTTTGACCTCAGAGAGTAGCGGCAGGCTTCCCGGTTAGGGATTACTTCATCGCTGAGGCCAATCAAATGCTGGTGTTTTTGCATTTGTTTGCACCAATTGTTTTTCGGCCTGCCTTTTTTGTTTTTTTTTTTTGTGACACGGGCATGCTCCAGATTTTTTTGTTTGATCTTACTCTTACAACACCGGTGATCTGCAGTCGTGTCAACCCACCGATTTGCATGTACACTTGTGGGGCAGTTTAATGGTGGTATGTGTCCCTAGGCTCACCTTGGTGTTTTCTAAATTGCCTAGATGTGATTTTTGTTTACCTTTGTTTAGTCGCCTTTTACGACAAGCGAGAGGTATCGCTGCAGGGATATTCTTAACCCGTCCCTGCACGGAAAGGTAGACTCTTTAGCCTTGATAGAGTTAAATGTTTAACTGGCTCATTTAAGCCCTACGAAGCCCCAGGTAAAGACGGTGTCTTTCCTACTATCCTCCAGAGGCGTAGACATCATTCTAGCACCATTGATAGCTCTCTTTAGGTCCTATTTCTACTTGGGATTTATTTATTTTTTTATTTATTTTATAAGGCTAACATTGTAATAAATAAAATTACAAGCTAGCTGGGGTACGTAAAAGCCACGGAGGCCTTCAGCTATTTTGTTTCAGGGGTTATATAAATTTGTGTTTTTGAGGAAGTTGATTACAATTTTTATGTTTTTTGTGTTAGGGTTATAAAGGAGGTTGATTAAGTTTTTTTGATGTGTGGAGGGCGGAACATTCATTGAGGATGTGGTGGATGTTGAGTTGAGGTTGGTTACAGTAGGTGCTGGTGGAGGGTTTGTTCTTGTCGAGGTAGTGTTTGTGGGTAACTTTGGTGTGTCCAAATCGTAGTCTGATTATTTTGGTAAGGTCTGTCCTGGATGTGATTGGGTGTCGTGGGTCTTAGGTGTAGTTTTTGATTGAGAGTCTGTCTTTTTTAATAATAATAGTCCGATACCAGTGGTATGATTTGTCGAAAATGGATTGTTTTTCGGGGCAGTGAATCACTTGGTAGCGCATGAGGAAAATAGTTTCACACGCAAGAAGATCGCAATTTGTGCCGTAATTGGGTAATTGGGATAATACTGGCCGCACAGCTTGAGAAAGCGGCGATCTCTTGCTACATGTCAAAGGCCTGAGGTGTTACACAGATGGCTCCAAGATGAATTCCGGCGGTGGCGCTGGTATCTTCGGACCAAATCGGAAAATATCCTAGTCCTAGTGTCTTTGAAGTCGAACTATACGCCATCCCAACGTGCGTCTGGCACTAGAGGTATAATCATCAATATGTATATTCTCAGACAGTCAGGCATCGCTCAAAGCATTGGGCTCGTATAGTACGAACTCAAAATCTGCCAAGAAATACCACGACGCCCTGCAAGACCTCGGCAAGGAAAATAAGGTCCAATTCTCGTGGGGTGCCAGGTCACAAAGACATTAAAGGCAAGGAAATCGTCGACCAATTCACTAGGAAAGATTCTAGCGAAAGATACATACAGTAGTGTGCAAAACATATGCAAGTTTTTTTGGTATAATAATATTTGGTTCAAAAACCTTTATTTCTAATAACTTCCGAACACCTTTTCGGCGTGGAAGCAATGAGGGAGTTTGTTAACTCACAGGGAATTTTTTCCCACTCATCCTTTAAGGCTTGATAAAGAGCTTTTTGCGAACTAATCCGTTGTTCCTTTATCCGTTGTTTTAGGGTTCCGCATAAGTCTTCAATTGGGTTTAAGTCGGGAGACTGTAGAGGCCAATCTAAAACATTAACTCCCCGAGCCCCTAAAAATTCTTTAACGAACTTTGAGATGTGCTTCAGGTTGTTTTCTTGTTGGAACCTCCACAACAACGGCATCTTTTCCTCAGCATATGGAAGCATGACTGTGTCTAAAATGTTCTTGTATACAAAGCGATCCATGATTCCCTTTATTTGGTGCAAGGGACCACATGCTTGAGCCGAAAAGCATCCCCAAACCATAATGGAACCGCCCCCACGCTTCAAAGTAGGGCGGATGTTTCCCCGATTTAATCGTGTACCTGGCTCTCGACGAACGTAAGCAACACCATCGGCTGATAAAATATTGAATTTGCTTTCGTCACTAAATAAAACTGTTCTCCACAGTGTCCGGGACCAAGTTATATATTTATGAGCAAATTGAAATCTAAATAATAGGAAATTAGAAGCAGTTTTTTATCAAACAAAAAGACTAGCCTTTTTGACGGTGTTTCAGGTTCAATAAAAGCTTCTTAACAGCTCGATATGCATGCCCTCAAATTACTTTCTATTGCACATCTGCGAACTGTGCTTCCATCGTTAGACAAGTTGAGGTCCTTAACGATTGCACTTGAGGAGCGGAAGGGGTCTCGCTGGATAATATTTACGATTTCTTTATCAGTTTGCATGTCTGTTTTTCGGGGACGACCGCCAGAATGAAGCGTTGTAATTGATACATTTTTTCGGAACTTTGAGATTATCCGGGAAACAGTGGATTCGTGAATCTTGAATCGTTCAGCTATCTTTCTTTGATTCGATCCGATTTTAAAAGCCTCAATTACCAGCTCTTTTGTTCGGGTATCATACTTATTGCGAGCCAGTTTTTTACACGCAAATTTAGTGAAAACTGAATAACAAAACTGCCTATGAACATGATTTATTTGATAAAGAGTATTATTTTACTAACCTGATCTGAATATCTTTAATATTCAGAAATGAGGGGGAAAAAAAACTTGTTTTGCACAGCTGCATAGGTGGCAAGCTAACATTTTTCCCTGGAATAACTAACCCAACTGTACTATTTTCCGTTTTTATTGCTAAGACCTAAGAATGTACTGTCAGTAACAGATTTATCTTTAAATTTTGAAAAATCATCCTTCTTTGTACCGTTAATCAAACAAAACGTCGAGGAAAAAAATTTGCAAATGTTTTGCATACTACTACAGTTTATGGCAATGGATGGAACATGGGTCCGCTACTGCTCTCCAGAGTCAAAACGGCAGAGTGAAGAGAACAGGATAAAAAAGGGTCGTAAGCGACCAAAAACGCAGATGGCAGGTGGTTTTGGCCTTCACTTTTTGGGATACGAAAAAAGGAAGAAAGGGACAAAAAAGACTACCCGTAATGAAGAAGGAAAAAATGACTTATTGCCAAGACAATGCATTGTACCGATCGCAGCAATGGCTAAGTTCCACGACTTTCACTTTGAATTGCCTCACCATTTCTCGGATATCCGGATCTGGACTCCAACGATTACTACCCGAAAGCGACCTCCAAGGAAAGAGACTTAGCTCCAACGAAGAATTTGTCGCTGAAGGGTATTTTGATGTGTTCATTTTAATGATCTGGCTGGTAGGGAATACAAGCTTCGTAGCATTGGCGCCAGAAGTCAATACTTTATCAACTAAGCCACGATCCTCTTAGTTCCAAGAGACTATTTGCAATAAAAATTGACAAATCCGGGTAAGTCAGAAATGACCATAGGAAGTCTGTGAGACCTTAGCGCTATTAGGCTCGCAGTCAATGGGAGTACTGAAACAAGTTGATCGTCACGCACTTATGATTTAGTTTTCGTGACACTATCAATAACGATTGGTTACGTAACGCAGATCACGAATTGACAGATTGTTGATAGGTGACCGATACCAATTTGGCCCGCAAACAAGTTACCAGTAAATCGCAAGCGATAAGGTCGCTATCATCACTCAACGAATTCTAAAATAATTATAGAATAATGAGTTCGCTCCATCACAACAGATTGAAACGAACTAGGTGATTTCAATTCAAATTATTAACTAAGTTTTTGCGGCAACTTTAGGTGTTGTCGACTTGGGCTAAAAGGACATCCTTACTTTCGCTGAGTTTTCACATCATTCTAATGCAATTGTAGAAACCTTCTATATCTCTAACAGAATCTACCGTGATAAGCGAGGGTGATAAGACGTACTATCCCTTAATACTAGCACATTACATTTGTCAACTGATCTGATTGATAGAGGAACTGATTGCCAAACACCCGGCTATCACGACCTATGTCACAGAAATGTCGCACTACTCTCAACACAAATCCACTGGGGAATGGACTTATCTTTGATTTCATGCAGTTTAATTTCGCAAGATTACAAATTGTTTTACAATTGGATTTTCTTGTAACACAGAGTGCTCTTGCTGGGAATGGATAAACAAATCAAAATCTACAGGATGACAAACGTGTCGCATCTATTCCTATTTACTTGGATGAATGGAAGAAATGTGACAGTATCCCGGAATGTAACCTCAAATTCTTTGATAAACCACGTAGCTCGGTCACGCCAGAGGGCAAGAGAAGGTAAAAGAGCGAAAAGGAACAGAAACGAAAACCGGCAAAATGCTGCTTTTTTTCAAACAATAAGAAAAAGCGCCAATATGGTGAGTTTGGTGATTTTCGTAGCACTCGGTTGAACCATAAGGAAAAATCCACATTTCTGCCGTCGCCGCCCTGCCTGCAACATCGCAAACACAAATACACACCGAGTGGTAAGGCAGCAAACCAACCCGAACCAATCAACTCGACTCGGGTATTATATCCCGTCCATGCTCGCACTTATCCCACTCTACCAACCAGAAAACACACAAAAGGGCAGGAATATTCCGTTTTCTTATTCCTCTTCTCCTTCTTCGTATCCCCTTTCATGGAGCCATTGTCATTGTTGAAAACTCAAGAGAAAAAAAAAACTCCAATTCCGCGGCTACAAACAAAAACCTGGACAAGATCCGATCGTCCCCGCTAATTGCTTAAATTACTGTGTATATCATTCATTCCCGGTACAGAAGACTTCCGTTTATAAAAATAGAACATTCATCTCGAATCCATTTTAAAAAGAAAAAATTAAATTGCACGAAAAGAAATAAAGAAACAAAAATCGCGAATAAAAATCAAGAAATCTACACAAATCAACCATTTCTATAGATCGTGGGTCCATCACATCGTCATCCCCCTCACTCGCACACACTATTTCATCACTTTCTTTCATTTAACCATCAGCCAAATAGGAAGGCATATTTTATTTCTTTTTTTTTTTCTTCGGTATGTACTGTCGTCGATGTTCGTTCACCAAGCCGCCATGGCGACCATATTGAATTTTCTTACTACGTACCTCAGACAGGAAAAAAATTTCAATCACAATTTTTCCGCCCGTAATTCTGCCATCGGTGGTTTAGATAGTGAAATAAAATGAATTAATCGTTTTGTGATCAGTTTGCGCGTAAAAGTTTTCATTAATTCTTAACGTAAAGCACTGAAAAACGTTTTAACATTATCCGCGAGAATCTCCGTATCGTGTTTAATGCTGAACGAGAAGTCGGGAAAAAATACGTTCCTTTTTTTTTTTTGCTCGTTGCTTCCCTTCAGTTTCGATCTTTTGTTCTTTTCTCTCTTTCTGGTTAGTATATGATTGCACTACTGTAGTGGGTTTTTCTCTCTAGTTCGGTTGTTTTTTTGTTTTGTATGGGCACACCTTTGTTGGCGAAGTACTCTGCTCAGTAAACCAGTGCCGAAGAGAACATGGCGGAAACTGAAACTGTGGGGTAAAAGGAATTGTGATGGTGCCGTACGGCCGTACGCTGGTGTGGCATTTCAACGAGGTATATTCGAAAAGTGGTGCCAATCTCTTTTTCTGTGTGGTGTTACCAGCTGTGATTTTTTTATTTTTGCTCTAAATATTATTTGAACTATAGAAATTGATGAAAAAGATTTTTTTCAGAAACAAAGCCGTTTTTCGCTATGGACAATCTGCAGCCCATCGAGGGCACCGAGTTGAATGAATACGTTATCAACCTTCTACAGAAGCAAAACATCCGCAGCGTCGTGGAATTCCTCAGCTTAGAGGAGACTAAATTAGGGAAGATCACAAACCTGTCCGAATCACAGATTACCGCCTTAAAAGCTCGACTGCGACGTGCATATGGCCCGCAGATAGTAACCGCGTTGCACTATTGTTCATCCGCTTGGCGAAACAAATTCAAAACTGGAATTCAAAGGTATCACCTATCCACTCGCCAATCCCTCCAATATGTAGTTCCCTTTCAGCTTAGACTCCCTAATCGGTGAGGAGCTTCGACCCGGAAGGATATTGGAAATATGCGGTTACTCGGCTTCAGGGAAAACCCTACTCTGCACGACAATTGCAATTAATTTTGTGCAGATACACTCAGCCGAAGTCTTATACATCGACACAAAGAGGGATTTCTCGGGTGCACAGACCAATCATATGCTTACGGCCAGAGGTGTGACGAAGACCGAAATAGGAAGGATAATGCAGATGATTAAAGTCGAGCGGTGTTACAGCTTAAGAGCAGTAATCGAACTGCTAGAGTCTCTTTTAAAATCCCTCAAGCGAAGGGAGAATGCCTTCAAATTGGTCATTATCGACTCCTTGCCGGCCGTGTGGTACCTCTTCCACGGCGAGGATGGATCCAGAAAAGGTTCAGCTAACCATCCATCCTAGTGACCTATTGTACAACTAACTTCCTCAGGTAAATCCCTTCTTTCCACGTGTGCGAATCTCCTAAGACAACTCGCGAAGGACCACCAGCTGCTGGTCATCTGCGTCAACGTAATGGTGCGCAATATATCCGAGCAAGACACGATATCCACTCGTATGTATACATCCACGCTTTATTCTGGTAAAAAAAATAATAATTTTGCACAAAAATTTAGTCGACATTGAGGACAGAACCGACTGGGCGGATCGGCGGCAATCTTTAGAGCACATTGTAGCACCGTCATCGAAACCTTCACTGGGCAAATGCTGGGAGGGAGTACCCGCCATCCGCTTGACCATCGAGGATCCCTTCTACGAAGCGATTATGAATGAGATATCCAGCAATCAAGGCAATTGCGATCGAAAGCAGCCAGCGGAAGGAATAAATAGGAATCAGCGCGTACTGAGAGTCATAAAGAGTTGCCTCAGTGCCACTGGAGTCGAGTGTGTGGTCAGTGTCAATGACACTGGCATGTACTAGGTGAATTTGTTGGTCTGATTGGTATGGTGGTTACGTTGTTTTTGATTGGCATATGCTTTCAGGACCTTTTTGCTGGGAACGACAGTGTTGGAAAGACCTGGACGCGTACGTTTCTTCGACGGCATACTCAGCTCGGGGTTGGCTGTTGTATTCTGGTGTGCTGTTTCCACAACTGGGAATGTGCTTTCCTGTAAATAAACTCGAATAAACCAAACGTTCTTTCATATCAAATCCTTTGAATGTTCCTCACTAGTTTTGTGGAGTTCACAGGTATTGCAATGGGATTCTCCATCTCCACCATGGCTGTGTTGAGGTCCGAATCGTGAGCAAACGTACAATTGCTGCTAAACCTACACCGACCTTTGCGGTAGTTCCAGCAAATCTTTTTCCCATTCTTCTCCTTCAAATGCTCGTCGGAATTCACCATCTTCACATGGCGTTCCAAGAGCGCTATCTTCGCCTGTTCGGCTTGTTTGTATGGATTACTGAACACTTCCCCGGTTTTCGCGGTGGCAGAGTCACCTAATAAAAAATTGGCGCTTGGCAGTTTTGGTTTTTCTTTGGCTTCTCTGTGGGAGAAAATAGAAATTTACTGAATTGGTGGGCGGATGAGGCAGTCTACGGTGCTCTTACGATATCTGTGGGACGGTGTCATCTTCAGTGTTATCACTTTCGGAACTGGAACTGTAGTCGGCGACGAGAGACATGATTCATACGAACGGAATAAAAATAGAGGTCTTAATTGATATAATCGAGCAATTAAAGGCAATAAGAAACGCGTAAATTGGCGATTTGTAAACAATTTCAATGACAGACAGTGCTATGGGCAGTGATGCCAAGTCGACTTGTGATATGGTGAAAAAATTGTTTTTTGTATTGAGTTTAATAGAACTCACCGCGCATGGGAAATGGAACAAGAAATACGCGGGATGGAACAATTCCGCAAAACGTTTTCGTACAAACGGGAGAAGATAAGATAAGTAGGCAGGTTGAGGTGGTTACCCGACTATAGAGCTTAGGGGCCGTTTTGTTCAGAAACCACCAATGAGACGTCCCACTCAAAATGGCCGCCGACGTTTGCCTACAAGCTCGGGCGAGCACGTGGGTACCTCAAGTGCTGTCAAAAGAGCACGTGGGTACCTCAAATGCTGTCAAAATGTTGTAAACAATCACGCACATTGTTATAATTCCAAGAGTGTGTGTGGCGGGAGTACACTGCGGTAAAATGAAATGAGCTCACACGTATTCACGGATAGAAGATCGTTTGTAACGGGTTTTGTCGCTACGAACCTGAACTTCTTTCAAAATTTCAGGGTGTCACGGGGGAAGACGTTCGAAAGACGCACGTCTCATTCTGGTTTCTGACTCAAAGCCGGTCCCGCAGGATAAGTGTTTTTTTTTTTTTTTAAGGACTCAATCAGCAATACGGACACCGTCGAGCGCTACAGGACCATGATAAACGACTTCTTACTCCCAGAATTGGATGAGCGGAGCTTGGCGAACATGCGGGTTTCAACAAGACCATGCAAACGCACACACAGCACGATTCCCAATGGATCTTCTTCTTCTTTTCCTTTTTCCGGCGTTGTTATGGTCAGAAGTGTAGGACTATAACCTTCCCACTTAACTGCATTCCTACTGGTCCGCTTGTGGGGTTGCCGGTTTGACCTCAGAAAGTAGCGGCAGGCTTCCCGGTTTGGGATTACTTCATCGCTGAGGCCAATCAAATGCTGGTGTTTTTGCATTTGTTTGCACCAATTGTTTCTCGGCCTGCCTTTTCTGCGTGTTGAAATTGGAACGTTGATTGATATCGCCTTTTGGACGGGGTTCAAAGGATCTCTCCTTTGAACATGGCAATACCAACTGAGTCGGTCGCGCTCTATCTTTCTTGTGATGGTTTCTTTTACGTGGAGGCTTCCTCGGATCTTTGAACTTCTAATTCTGTCACGCTTTGTTACTCCCGCTGTCATGCGAAGCATCTTCATCTCAGCTGCCTTGCTCTTAAACTTATTGTGCATTGTCCAGCATTGTGAACCGTATGTGAGCGCCGGACGTACAACTGAAGTGTAGAGCCTTCTTTTCAGCTTAGGGGGCATTTTTCGATCACAGAAGATGGCGGAGTTTTCCCGCCACTTCATCCACCCTACGCTTACGCGATGTTTGATGTCGTCATCACAAGTTGCTTCTCTATTAATCATAGATCCCAGATATTTAAACTTTTCACACTTGGGAAGCACTCTTCCATTCAAGTAAATGTCTGGAATAGGCTGATGAGGGTCAGAGAACGGGCAGCACAGATACTCTGTCTTCTTTGAACTAATACGATACCCGTGTCCCTCAAAAATGTCCACCCACACATCAAGTGCTCGTTGTAGGGACGCCTGATCATCACTTATAATGGCCCCATCGTCAGCAAAGAATAGCTGGTGCACATTGGGGTCCGTCACTTTTCCTTCAAGCAAGCAATCAAGGACTGCTATAAAGAGCAGTGGGCTGAGGACGTTCCCTTGGTGTACACCGACTTTGATTGCGAACTCTTCGGTGACTCCTGCGGTGCATCTTACTTTTGTCGTTGCTCTCTTGTACATGTCCATGATCACTCGCACGTAGGTTTCTGGAACTCCTTTTTGTCTTAGCGCTACCCATAAAAGATCTCTTGGTTGCCGGTCAAAGGCCTTCTCGAAATCAACCAACACCATATGCAAGTCCTTTGACGAATCACGATGCTTTTCCATCATGACCCTTATACTTTGGATTGCATCTGTTGTTGATTTACCCGAGACAAACCCGCACTGGTCATCAGATAGTCGTATTATTTTCCGCAGTCGGCTATCTAATACCCGTTCAACGATCTTCATGGTGTGCGACATCAGCTTGACAGAACGGTAGTTATCACAATTTCGCGTATCACCCTTTCCTTTGTGCAAAGGAAGAAGATAGCTTTCCCTCCATTGATTAGGCATAGTGTCGCCTCTCATAAGTTTGGAGATAAGAACCATGAGCCATCTAGACCCGATGTCTCCCATCTTTTTCCAGAACTCAGAGGGTATCCCGTCCGGCCCAACAGCTTTTCTTTTCTTGGAGTTTTTAACCGCGTACCGAACTTCTTCGACTGTGACGTCGGATATTTCGGCATGATTCGGGGCGGCTCTTGCAAAGTACACTCGGGGAAACTGTTCGTTCAGAAGTTCCTCGCAATACTGTCGCCATCTGTGGAGAATTTTTTCGTCTTCCACAAGCAGTTGGCCTTCAGCATTGTTAATAAACTTTGGGAAACGAATCTCCTGAGCATTTCTTCTTCTCAGGGCGGCTATCTTAAAGATATTTGCTCCTTTGTTCAAATCGCTTTGTCGAAGCTCCTGGGTAGCATGATTCCTGTCAGAAGCGGAAGACGATAATAATTGAGATTAAAAAGCTATTCCTCAGACGGATAGATTCTATTCAATAATCAAGTTCCAAAAGTAAATTTCGGAACATTGATATTGGATTTTTTTTCCGAAAACTCAAAATTACCGTAATTTTTGAACATTTCCCGTAAAAGCTAATATATGATTTTCTGTGCGTTTGGTTTTTAATTATGCAAACGATACACAAAAATATTTGAAAGGGTATATAATTTTTATTGAAGTTATTAAGTTAATGCTTGCCATTTATTTTTTAAATATTATTTGCTGTAAATACCGACTACAACTAGGTTGAGTTAAATTTTGAGTGACTTTTTCGGGCTGGCTGGTAGTGAACGAAGTCCAAAACGAGAGATAAATTAATTACCGATCTCGATTCTAAATTGGTCCATCGATTCGCGTGTTTTATGGCACGCTGCAACCACATGTCGACCAGGTTAAGTTCATGCATTTTGGTCAAAAATGTGTTCGAAATCATTGAACAATAGCTGGCGTCATTGACGCTAACATTGTTCTCTTTGAAAAAATACGAGCCAATGATTCCGCTGGACGATAAAAACAGCAAACAGTTCATTTCCCCGGGTGCATTGACAGCTCATCGGACTAAATACGGCAGTTTTGTTTATAAACATATCATACTCATCTAACTAGAAATGAGCTTCATTGCTGTAGACATTTTTTTATAAAAAGCGGATCTTTCTCAAGGTTTCTGAAGGCCACTTACCGAAAATTCGCCACAGTCGCAGGTAGTTCGGCTTTATTTCTTGAACGAGCTATATTTTGTAAGGTTTTAGACTAATGTCCTTGCGTAAAATCTTCCACGTAGTCAAGTAACATATTCCCAATTGGTGCGGGCGATGACGAATAGACAAATCATGGTCGTCATTAATACTAGTGGATACAGCACCAGTATTTTACTATTTTTTCCGCATTCGGTTAGGTAGATTGATGTCCAATAGCGTGAAATTGTTGCTAAATTTGGTCACTATAGTTTGAATTGCTTGCTAATTAAGTCGATTATGACGTCCGCAAAATGGTCGAGGTGCGCGAAAAACATATTGATAATAAAACTCAATAATTTGTAAATATTATTGAGGTATTGATCTTCTACTAAAATGGCAACACAAATCGAGCATGCTTGACCTTGACATATATCACGAATCATGCGTGAGCTGTCAAAAGTATAACACCGAAAAACCAAACAGGAAAAAAAATCATCTTATATTATTAGGATTTTCACATTTCACTTGTTTTTTAATCTTCTACCTTGCAAAGCTGGGTTAAGAAGACTTATGCAAAGGCTTTTCTGTCCGTCCGTACGCATATATCAAACCAAACTTGTCTAGTAGCTATAAGTCTGAAACTTGTCTGTGTTATAGAGAGTATGATTCGGAACTAATAACAACCGGTTTCAGTACCCTACCTACTGTGGCTCCTGACATCTACAGTCTTGTGCAAATTAATCTGAACAAACATTTCTTTTTATCAAAAACTAGTGTTATTTATTTAAAAAGTAAAAATAAGTAACAGATTATTAAAATTAATACTTGATGTGTCCACCCTTGGCGTTTAGCACCATTTTAACTCGTTTTGGCATGGATTCCACGAGTTTTTGACAGTTATCAACGATTTTTGGATCCCGGTACCATACTTGAATAACTGACTCAATCAGCTTGGTTTTGGTCGTACAATCCATTTTTCTCAGCCTGGCTTTGCATATAGCCCATACATTTTCAATTGGATTAATGTCTGGCGAGTTGCCAGGCCAATCCAGAGTCGTAATACCAAGTTCAGCTAAAAATTGTTCGACTTTTTTTGGCGTATGACACGGGGCCAAATCTTGTTGAAAAATCGGGGTTTCTGTATTCAATTTCGACAGCTCAGGCATCAGACGTGTATCCAGTAATTCAATATATTTGTCACTGTTCATCATCCCTGTTATTGGAACTAGCGATCCTGTCCCAAAATAAGAGAAAGAACCCCAAAACATTTGCTTTCCAGGATGTTTCACTGTCTGCTGAATATGGGCTGTTGAAATTGGCTCATCGTCAGTTCTTCGAACGTATTGGTGTCTCGTACCCTGCACGAAAAAATGACTCTCGTCCGAAAAAAGCACGTTTTTCCATTCATTCACTATCCAATCTTTACATTTTCGAGCCCAAGTCTTTCTCTTTTTTTTCATGGCAGGAGTCAGGAGTTGTTTCTTCAGAGGTTTCCGTGCTTTTCGTCCAACCTCTAGACGACGTCGCCGAACTGTTGAGGCATCCACGATTGTTCCCGCACCCGCCAAATCTTTTTGTAAGTCGTTACTTCTTTTACTTGGATTAATTCGACTGTTTCTTATAAGAAGAGCGTCTCCTTTCTTGGTGGTTTTCCGTTTTCGAACGCATTTCCCTGCTCGATGTGGTAAAATCGACCCGGTTTCCTTATGGCGTTTAATAATGTTGTTAACTGACCCTAATGATATGTTGAACTCTTCCGCTATCTGCCTCTGTGTCTTAGATGTATGCTCAAACAAAGTAATTATTTTACTACGGATTTCTACGGAGATATCCATTGTCAAGCATTTCTAAACAGCAACAAACTTGACAGCAATTTAATTCTTCTTTACATAAATTGCAAAACCTCCTTAGCATTTTCAAAAATTTAAATTCAAAAAATTTTTGGGAAACTGGGCAAACAATATTTTTTCAGGGTTATAATAATCTAGTTTAAGAATATGCGCAATTTGAGAAAATATAAGACCGTTGTGGCCACAAATTAACCTATTTACCATTGAACTCAAGGAAAATATAATATGTTCAAATTAATTTGCACAAGACTGTAGGTAAAAGTTTGCTAAATTCAAGATAGGAGACTTGGAATTGTAGCTTGGCTCCCGGCGAGCTGATCCCATCTTGCTTCCCTCTTTAACAACATCATGCGACTTTGAAGGACGAATAGGAAGTTTACCTTATTATAACGTTACCGGAATGCAGTATAATTTGGTTAAAAAATTATTTTTCTTTTTTTAAGTCTGTATCCATTTTGTAATACAGAATTGTATACAGAATTATTTTTTTGCATCGTTGAATGCAACCATTTCATTTGACACCCGTGAATGACATTTCACGCGTCTGCATTGATATCTGCAAGGCTCGTGAGAACCGAACACATCAACCATATGATTTTTGACAGTTCTCTTGCATTCCAATTCTCCTCTATTTCATATCTATATACTCTGCACCACTACATTCAAACAGCTGCCTCTGCAGCGAGTATGAACAATTGGACCCGCTTGACTCATGTCATATCGGTTCATCCAACGGTGAAGACAAGCAGTCAAGTAGCGGAAGTCCTTCCATTTCTGTATCATTGTGCCCAGTAGCTAAACAAAGCAGAAAAGTTCATTTCAAAATCGTTTATTTTTATCAGTTCCATTATTTTTTTGGTTTATCGAAATTCCACCCTCCATCGCAGAAAACAATCGAGATTTTGGTTACCAAGGGAGAGTAAACTAAAAGGTGAATAGTGAAAAATAGAATAATATCAGCAGGACCCCCTCTCGTTATCTGCAAATTTCTCTTCGGCACCCCGTGCGTGTGCTGATGCAGGTAGACCAGCAACCGCTGCTGTCAAATCTGCCTGAGGCTCCCTCACCTTTGATCCTTTTCGCTTGAGAGTGTATCGCCGATAAACATCACACTTCAGTGTGCGTGTCCGTGTCGCTATCCCTTGCATACCCATTGATTTTTTTTTTGGTGCGTCTGACAATTGAGTGTTGTTGCCAACAATTTAGTATCTTGCTACCGTGCCTTGGTGTGCTCGTTAGAAACGATACAAACACAAGTCTCATCTCACGTGAATCGGTCTCGTAGCTCTCTCGAAGTGGATTGCGTGGATCCCATTGCTCCAAGCTGAATCACCTGCAATTGCTACAATTTACAATGTAATCACTTAAACTGCCCTTTCGCTCATTGTGTTCACAGTCATCGTTTTCGAAACCTGCTTTTTACACCCCATCTCACCTACTCCGACCACTGGAGTCGCACTGTCCAAAGGTAAGTGCTTAAATTTCTAATGTTTCTATTTCTCATTGATTGTTGGTAGATAGTTTTGTTTTGACTGCTTTGCTGGCGCAAATTTCGTGCACGCTATGCTCGTCTGACCCAGCAGTTTCGACGATTATTTTTAGGTTGCGGTCGATTATTTTCGGGTGAAAAAACGTGCGTGTAGCAAAAAGAAATGGGAATTTTCCACTGAGTGCGCGGAACCATGCCCGTCAGCGGCGGAAGACGTCAGTCTGTCAGCTGTTCTGCTCATTACACTGCGTCTGATGTATCTATAAATAAACAAAAGAACCTTGTTTTGTTGATTCGGTGTATTAATGCGTTTCTGCCTCTGGTGGAATGGGTCTTGATGTGCCGGCAAAGGGTGATTAAAAGGGGAATGAGTTTGTGTGTATGTATATGTGTGTGTGCGGAGACTTGTGGGGAATGTACGGAGTTTTTGCAATGGGTTTGGCATCCCTCGGCTACAAGAAATCGCTGTGATAGTTCATACTCCTATTCATACTCCCAGAATTCTGGAATATTCCGAGTGCAATCTAAAGGGGAATTAATTAATCACCGTATTCCGTCATGATTCGCTAAGTGTTTACTAGAATTCCCGGGCGTATTTGAGTGCTAACGTGACTTGGCGGAATATCGCTATGCTATCGGCAAGCCACAGGAGTTATCAGTAACAATTTCGTTTATACCTACATACTGCGTTTAAGCCACGAGACCTCGCAAAGCATCGAACGTGGCGATTCTTTTATTGATTTTTAAAACCACTTGGATTGCATTGATTTTCTGTTTACAATTGGGTGCATGCCACGTTGTGGGATTTGACAGTTTCTCTGTTTAAAATACTTAGGCGCAACATAACAGTCAACTGTCTAAGCTAAGGCAACCAAATCACATTCGAAATTCAACAAACGTCCTTCATTGAATCATAGTGACACAACACCCGTAGCTATTGAGACCCATGGGCGTAGTATGTTCTCCAAAAAGCTAACACGTCTTCAAAACACTTCCTGCAATGACCCTTGTCTCAATCAATCACCGCCCATTTGGACATAGGCAATTACAACGCAATCAAGTACGTCAATTAGGTTGAATGACACTACCAGCTTACTGGATTCCAACAGCTTAAAGTGGTTTTGCCCATTTAAATGACCCGCCCACACGAGTAGCGCTGACCACTACTGGGTATATCGAATTTTCCACCACATGTGCCCGTTGGCCTCCTTAACATACAACTAGATCGATTACCGGTGAATATGTTCACAATTTATGAACAAATTTCCATTCCGAATGGAATGCATTTTGTCAATTAGAAACAAAATTAACTATGCATTCCTAAAAAGTAATGAAAACAGAAAATGGAAGATGCAAACGAACAAAAAATTTCTCCAATTTAACCAGCTAAACGGGTGTCAACAATCAACTCGAAATGCATTCGAATCACGTAACCCACGGAGTAATCGGATGAAACTAGTCGACGGTGTTTCAGTTTTTCTCAATAATTACAGTCTGTCACGTAAGCAAGTCACACGAATGACGGTGGCATTTAACGCTGATGTCGTTATTGGTTCGAAAGTAATTTTTACACAGGGTGGCTGAGATGACAGGTCACCAACTTTACATCGCTGAGGTTGACGAAATGCGAATGACAGTGCACTGACTCTTTGTAAGTTGTTAGTTGTCAAGCATGTTTTTTATCGCGTGTTTTATATTTTGTTTTATCGACGTTGGAATTCCCTTTTGGGCTGGAAAATCACAACCGACTATTGTTCGTGAGCTGAACTACTAAAAGGGAACAAATTTCATTACAACGAAATCGGCAGTAATCCAAAACGCTATGGAGGTGGATTGAAAAAGGCAGTTATGTCGTTAAAATTGATTCGGAGTGTGAAGGCCAGATTTGAGCGAAACCTTCGGTGAAACTAATCTGTGCCCCAGTATAGGAGACAGTGAGTTATTCATAGTAGATTGTACTGCTGCCGATCTGGGCGGTCGCGGAATTCGTATAACGATTCACAGTCATTACAGTCCCTTACCTTTTACATCGTCAAACACTGCTGTTTTCAACTTTCCAAGCACCTTAATAACTTTCACAAAACGGACACTCTACCTTCCCTGTTCTTACATTTGTCCCGCACAACCCACTTGCTATCGACCTCATGGTTTCCATATTTGATATCGCCGCCCCAATGACATTATCATCATTTGTAGCGATTCGAACCTTCCGGGCTAAATTTAGTGATGGGGTCCTTACGTTTTTGTTTTTTTTTATGGGGTTCGTGCAGATTCAAGAGTTTACGTTCTTATGGTGTTCGTCAAATAACCTCTACGGAGTGCAGATGGTTTGGGTCGAAGATGTTCGTCCACTTCTCTCCGGGGGTGGTTGTCCTAGATATGATTCGAGAGATTTGACAGAATTTATCGCGTTGGATGTAGTTCACATTAACTTTTTTTGTTTCCATTTCATTGTTCTTTGTTTTTTGTTTTTTGATCGTCTCTCATTTACAACTGATGTTGTTGCACAGTTTTTCCGTATAGGAATTGCTCTTAACTATGGACAGACTTGAACTACTTAACAGTCCTTCTCAGATGTTAACAGATGATTGCCATAGCACCACGACCACCACCATGTCGCGACTAACGCCTCGTCCAACTCTGATCTCTTCCAACTCACCAACATCATGAATAGGCAACTTAACCTGATCGTTTCGTCCGATTGTAAAAACCGCGTTATTACCTCAAGTAACCACGTCTCCTCTCTACCTTGGATCCCATTCACCCGGCAATCACTTCAGCCTTCTCCACTCCGAAAATACTTCGAATTGCTTCAATTTTCGAGAAGCAGACTAGATAAAAATATATAACCTACTCAACAAAATTAGCTTTAATCTTCTCCTTATCCCTAAGGGCATATGTCTTTAGAGGATACTCTTGTCCTTTTCTACTCCGAAGTTATGAATTGCTTAATTATATCCGTCCCACGTTCTTTCTCCTTTGGTACGCCAGGGAACTACGCTCCCTGCACAACAAACGAAACAAAAGGTTGTAAGTCTATCTTAAATCCGTTCTGCTTTCGACCTTTCTACTTATCTGCAGTCTTATATCTCTTTACCTCCGATAGCTGAACCAAATGCAGTCCTTTCTTATCGCCGATCCTAAGAACTCCTACCATTTTAAAGGTGCAAAACCAAAAGCGAATAACTACCCATCTACTTTTCATTTTTTCAGTACCCTTTCTCGTGATCCGAAAACAGTTGCAAACTTTTTTGCTCATTTCTTTAGCCAGTCGTTGACCGAACAGGTCCTTCAATGTCCTATCATGAATACTATCGTTATTTGAAAGACTTCCTTCTCTAACATCAGTGAATATAACTTCTGTCTTAGTAATCGAGAGAAAACGTAACTTAAAGGACGACCATTCGTCCGTTCCTAATTGCCCCCTCGCCATAGTTTAAAACAGAAATGCGCCCACTATCTATACTACCTCATTTCAAAGTTCCATTTCATGGGTCTCTTTCCTCAGCTTTGGAGAATGACTTTATTCCAATCCACAAAAAAAGAAAGAATGAGGTGTCCAACTATCACCCAAAATTAACGATGTATACAAGATTCTTTCACTGCAAACTCATCTTTTCCCAAATCAGCATGGGTTTCTAAAAAGTCGATCGGCAACTACTAATATATTTCCACAATCCTGAATGAAAAAGAAATAGACATTGTATATGGCAAGACTTCAGCAGCGCCTGCGACAAAATTTTGCATCAAATTATACACCTTAAATTCACTGCTATTGGTTTTCACGTTTGGTCTTACTCTATGGATCTAATCCTGCTTCGAAGACCGTCAGTTCAGTCCAATTAATGCCGTCTACGGAGTTCCCCAAGGCAGCCACCTTGGACCACTGATATTTATTCTGTAAACTACTTTCATATTTTTGTATACGTTGATATGAAATTTTCTAAACTTATGTCATGATTAGCTGATTCTTGCTCCCTCCAGACTGACCTAAACAGGTTCTCAATGTTAACAAATGCCGTAAGCGCTTCGCTTCACGTTCCAGAGCCTACCGTATAAACCATGAAGTTGTTCCCCCCATCAACTTTTTGTTTGAGTTAGGAGTAATTAGTGACCCGGAACTTAGCTTTCATCTTTATCAATTCTGAAATGTTAACTTTGGAACCTACGGGTTCAAGGAGCTCTCGAATCCAAGCCTTATACTCCTCCTTCGTTAGGCTCCTTTTTGAATATGCTAGTCTTGTTCCTCTCTTACAATATCTACATTGCCCACATTGAGACCGTTTTATTCGTTTTCCCTTCGTGGTCTTCCCTGGGTTGATATCGGGTCTGACATGAACGGACAATGAGCTCAGACTCAAGGCTTTAAAGTTCCAAAAAGTGCACAATTTCACGTGGAGAAAATAAAGGAGTTAATCTGCTGGCACACAAGTGGTTATTGTCTAATATTGTCTGCTCTGATGGAACACCATTTGTAATTGAGCAACATATCAAGAAGCAAAATTATTGAGTTTACTTGCCGGAGTAGTCATACGATAATTTCGACCAAAGAATGGTCAAACACTACTGTTTTTGATGCTTTGGGCTGCAGTGACTGCTGATGGTCGGTCTCCGCTTGTGTTTTCGGACCGTGGCGTTAAATTTCGGCTAAAGACCCTAGCCATTCTAAAAAGACTTTGCATCTTTCCATAAAGCCCGGGCAAATCAAGAGTGGCTTTGACAATATGTTCTACACTTCATTTCCTCGGCACAATGCCTATTGAATTCACCCAATGCGAGTTCGTAAGACTTATTGGTCTGCGGCATTTTGAGACCCAAAGTTGAAACAAGAAAATACCAAAAAATGGAGCGCCGGGAAGGGAAGCGCATTCCACAGACGTGCTTACGTGCAGTGTGCGATCATATTGAAATTATTAACTAGATCCTTGAATTTGAATTTTGAATGAGTATACGGTTCACGTCAGCCACCCTGTACTGAGAATGCTGTTTAGGACAGCACCATGGCTCAGTGGTTGGTGTCCTGGCTGCCGAAGAAGATGGCACGAAGTTCGTATACCCCAACAGACAGCCAAGTCATCGAAATTGTATTTTGCGAGGTTTCCCGTCTGTGGGGAGAATATCTGTCTGACAGTATCCAGACCAACACCAGTAGTTGTGTTTAATTGAGAGTGTGAGTTAATTGAGTGTGACGACACTTCAGATCTGGAACACATGCCCAAATAGAATTATTCAACACACTTGTGGGAAATGAAAAACAATTGATGAGCATTCCGAACTTGTGCTCTAAAAATATTTCTATTATTAGTCTGTTTTTGCTCAAAATAGTTTGGTTTTCGAGGTTGTTTCTTTAGTTCGGAAATAAATATGATTACGTACGTGCATCACGATAAATCAATTGACATAAGCCAATCCAATCCTACATAATTTATTGCATTCGTGGTACACCTAGGCAAGGCGTTGGTGTTGATTTACTCCCTCTCTTGTGTTGTAGAAGTAGTCAACCTTCGTCTTGCAGCTTGAACCTCTTTTGCGCCGTAGCCAAAGTCAAAAAGACAATAAATAGACATAATTTTCGTGCCTTTCTTCTGTGTTAAAAAAATATCGGGAATTTTCGGTTTTTGGGAATAATTCAAAATGGTCCCCAACAGATAACATTTATCGAGCTCTTTTGACATTGATCTTATAATGCTTTCGCTGGAACAATTGAACCCATTTTTCTGATTGTGATTCGACAATTCTTGCATTTTTTCTACGTTAACTTTGGTTGTCGACATGCCGACGCCCATGACGTTTGTAGTCATCAAGGGCTTCACGATATCCTGGAAGCGCTTATGACACTCGTAAACCTTTGATCGCTCACAGCATATTATATAATCGGTTTGGTTAGCAATGTGCATATTTTTTCTAGGTATATTTTCAAATATAATAATGAGAAAATCATGCGAATTGAATGAATATAACCGATCACACGATTCCCATCACTTTTTGAACATACGTCGAAGAGTAAGCCATTGCCTTCTCCATTTGGTTCATAGTTTTGCTGTACTAATACATTTTCTATACTTTCCTGCAGTTGAAAGTACTTAAGGCAATATATCTAGACCATTAACTAACAAATTTTGAAGAGAATTTTTGAAAGTTTCGACAATTTACCAATGGAATCAGCGAAAATTCTGTCTCCTCTATCGATTCCACAAGAAATCCCTTTTTTTTTATCGGTTTAACGACTCTCATGTCATGGAATAGAGAAATGACATTGTTTCGTACTACGCTGCATCATGACTGCCTCTTGTTACATCGTATTTAGACCATATTGACGTGTCCAAGCTTTTTTCTCCTTTTTAAAGATCGAAAATGGGGTGGTTTTGGGTGGTCGTGGTAATCATCACCGACTGTTGAGCCTAAGGTCTGTAGTTCAAGTCCATCCATAGTCAAGAACAATTCCTATACGGAAAAACTGTGCAACAACATCAGTTGTGAATGAGAAATGATCAAAAAGTGCTGACGAAGGCATAACACTCATAGCATAAGATCACTTCAAAATTCATACTCTGTGTGTACAACACCTAAATGACATGGAAAACAAAAAAGTGTTGCTGTGAACTACAACCAACGCAAATTCAGTCGAATCTCTCAAATCCTATCTAGGACAACCACCCCCGGAGAGTAGTAAACAAACAACTTTGACACAAACCATCTACACCCCGTCCAGGTTATGTAACAAACACCATAAGAGCGTACACCCTTGAACCTGCACGAATTGTGTATAAAAAAAAAAAAAATACACGTTCAGGTCATGATCATGATGCCCGCCAAGTCAGGCCTGGCCATGATTTGGGGTACAACAGGGTGGTGCTGTCTATTAGGCGTCAAAGCAACTATCAAAGCCCTTGTTACATGGGGAGTCACACAACACCTGCCAAACCAAACCGAGCAAAGCATGAGCCAGCAAATCCACAAAAGTACAGGCTCATCCAATTGTAAAAGATAACGACCTAAGCCTAAGAGGACTCACATATAGCCCGTTGGTCGGCCCATATACAAGCTTAATAATGTTCGAAGATCGACAGGAATCGATACCAGGAGGGCTTATCGAATGTGGTGCCAGCCGGCTCCAATAGACTTTATTACTCCTGCTATCGAGTTCAGAAGACGCTCTTCATTCACAGAGGTCTACCTACCCAGATAGCTCCGAGATAGAACTCGATGTAGGATCAGAGGTTTTCTTGACCCACCTGAATATTTCCGATCCGTACTCGAGCTTTTTTCAAGCAGAAGTACTGGCAATCAGGGAGGCGAGCAAAACACTCAGTACAACCTGCTCCAACAAGCTAACTACAGTGATTGATTGCCAAGCCGCCTTCAAATTCTTTTCCTCAGCAATTGTCGTGCAAAATGGAAATCAGACAGCTTAGCAACAGAATTAGGAAACCTCCGCTCAGGGTTATGAGAAGGCCGACGAACTGGTCAGGCGCAGAGCCACCTCCAATACCCACAACGAGCTCAATTCAAACATCCTCCAACACTTCCTAACCACAGCTAACTTATGCCCATCTTTATGAAAGGTAGAAAATACTCGTACCTCGCAACACCCTGAGTAAAATCTGCACCACTTTCTCTGCGAATACCCGACACTTGCCGCACGCGGATCACTAACCTGATCAATTTAATCAACTTTCCCAACGTCACTATCTGCAATTGAACACCTCAGGTAAAAGGAGGAGAGGGATCAAGGCGGTCTGGTCTGTGATACAGGCGACCAACCGAGCATTACCTATTCACCTACTGTCGCTCTATAACTAATGATTTAGGGTCATCCCGGACATTAACAAAAGTCGAGCGACAACCTTCATCAAAAAGTTATAAATTATAGACGAGGCTACTTGTTCCTATTAATTGCATAATTCCCTTACAACAACGCTCTTTTCTCCGCATACCGCCAACCTACGCACAGTCGCCATCATAAAATTGTCGTAACACTTGATTCGTTTATGGCGGCCTATCACCAGCGCTGGTATTTCGAAATTACATTTATTCCATACTACATCAACAACTAACTTGTATATACGTTGTAGTACGTCCCGCCTGTCGCCTCACACTCGTATATCACTCCCATAGACCCTGTCCCACATCGCGGATCTACACGGCACGTCGACGACAACTGTTGGTTTTTCATACGAGTACAATACACCACGCTTCGCTGTGCGATAACTCGAAATACATTGACCTCAAGAAACGTGTTCTGTTGTTCTGTATCGGTTTCACTGCTATTGTATACCCATTGCTTTACCAGCTGTTGACAAGTGCTTCCATTTGGTTTCGCCTGGTCGCAATTGAAACTTAATCGAACAGTAAAATGAATGACTAAAGTCGGGATTAATCTGTTCATGTTATCATGTTTCTGCATCGATGCCCCTTTCTCCAGCTCCACTCGAGATGTTTAGCATATGCTGTGGTGGAGCCGTCTTACCGTGTTTTAGTTACGTGCTTACGGCTCCTAAATTGTCCCGAGATGACAATCTTATGCTAATTTTTATGAGCAAAAGTTCAACCTTCTTTAATGGATTCCTGTTCTTATTTTCGCGTGTGATTTTATTAACAGACTTGGAAAAAGGACTTGTGGGTAGCCAAGCCACTGACTACTGTTATGGACTGTAATATTAATTCGTAACCTGGACATGGCTCAATCGTGGTCTCGTGCTCGGACGACTTAATCTTGGTTTCACAAAAAAATGCTAATGATGTTCGTTTGCCATTGGTTGGGCTTGCGTTTCCTCATTTGTTTACGTTTTGAAGCCATGCATGGCGTGAAAAACGTAAAAGTAAACAAATGAGAGGTGGTAAGGGAGGAGTGATTGAATGTCGGAGGTGTGACGCAAATGATGGCGCTTTATTCCTTACTTAGCGTTTGCACAGGCAATTTATACCAGCCAATGTTAATTGACTGTAGATATGTTTAATTAGCTGTCTCTGGAAAAGGTAGTAACAGACAACTGAGCTATGTCGTTAAATTTTCTTGGATCCATCAACACATTTGAAAGTGAGATGAAAAACACTTTCCACTTGTTTCCTTTGGTTCGATGATGCCAATGGCACTATGCCAGTTCACCGATTGCGTAGCTCAAAGGAATTTTCCTATGCTCGTTCGCTATAAGCAGCGATAGCGATTAAGCTGCATTTTGGGAGCTCTTTAAACGGCTGAAATAGAACTACAGCACCTGCTTCGTTCACTTGTTAAATTATCCGCATTGAACCAGCCCTTCTAAGAATCAATGACGTATGGGGATGTAGATTTAAACTCCCCGGCGAACATGGGGCAGATGTGAATTTTGTTTGTGTCTTGCAAGGAAAACGCAAAATTTCCATCCAAAAAGGGGTGTCACATATTTTTATTTTAATCTGAAAGACAAACTCTGAGATTAGTAACCTGGAGTACACTATTGGCCAAAAAAAAATAATTATTGGGTGCAATTAGTCTACACCATCTAATATTAGTAACCACCTTAAAAAGCCTCAACAATTTCAGCTTACATTTTTGTTTTTGTTTGTTTTTAAATAAAAATTACGAAAACTTCATTAAATTAAGCGCCGTCGAAAAAAAAACTTTTTCGGAATCATCTTAATTTGCCCCAAGATATGTGTCATGAAAAAAGTTTGACGAAGGTACGAACGTACACACACTTGTACAGACGTTTTTATAAAAATGACAGACTTGTTTCGAACATGTTTACCAACACAACTCAAGTCTACTGAATCAGACTAATAAAAGGTTAACCAATTTGTGGTTCCGAAAGTTATTTTAATTTAGAAAACATTTATGATTTCGATTTCGATAAAATTTTTATTTCATTACATTGCTTGGATCATGCCATTATTACAGAAATAGAATGCGATTCATATGTCCACCACTGGAGTTACCGCGGCACTCGTTTCTGACAAGTTAATTTTCGATGACGACACTCTTCGGATATAACTCGTCCATGAAATTGTTCTTGGAATAAAGCCAAAACGAGTCATGTTGTATGATATGTTGCATTGTCTTTTTGAGATTGCATGTCTTCTACATTCATATCAATTTAAGTCCAAAAAATTGGGTTAAAATTTACCCAAATGCTCTGCTCGCCGTGACATCGATAGATTTGGATCTTTTTAAATACTTGCACGGCAGCCATTTTTCTGCAGAGCGTGCATTTCGTTGGTGGGCAAGCCTTAAGACTTAAGGCCCAACCATAATAGGCAGGAGCAAGCAATTTCTGACATAAGCTTCTGCTTGCTTCTGCCTATTATGGTTAGCCCTTTATTCTTGAGCAGATATTACGCTCAAGTGGACGATTATTTTTTTTTTTATATATATGTATAGGGTTCGTTGCAGGTTCGCTCTTACGGTGTTTGTCACACAACCTGGTCGGAGTTCAGATGGTTGGTGTCGAAGATGTTCGTTCACTACTCTCCGGAGGTGGTTGTCCTAGATAGAATTTGAGAAATTCGACTGAATTTGTCGCGTTGGTTGTAGTTCACAGTAACTCTTTTGTTTCCATGTCATTAAGATGTTTTATTGGAAATGCGCTCACATGGTATGAATTTTGAAGTGATCTTATGCTGTGAGTGTAATGCCTTCGTCAGCATTTTTTTTTTATCATCTCTCATTCAGAACTAATGTTATTGCACAATTTTTCCGTATAGGAATTGTTCGTGGTTATGGACAGACTTGAACTACAGACCTTCCGCTCAACAGTCAATGATGATTACCATTGCACGACGACGATTGTGTCGACTAACGCACCAAACGTACTTACTTCAGAATTAATGTTTTTTGCAATCCATATTGTTAAATGACAACCCTTATACCAAACCTATAGGGTCCTGGATGACAATCCGGGTTCGAAGTTTGTAATTGAAACAGGGACGTCAAATCAGAAACATGAATTGGATGACCCTGTCAACCCGCGTAAGTTCAAACCTCAAAAATAATTTTTGGAGAATGTAATGTAACAAAGAGGGAGCGCCGCGGGCAGTGGGTAGTGTGTCGGCCGCTGACGCAAGATGAGCGAGTTCGGATCCCGATAACACCAACGCCATCGAATGATTATTGCGCGGCATCCCTCCTCGGTGGGGTACTGGCAAAACAGCCCGTTGTATACTATACTTGCCTTGAAAAAGCTTCTCGGCTCTCGCCGTTCGAAATCGGCATTAAGCTTTAGGTTCCGTTCACTTGTGTGAAAAACATATCGCACACAACATAAGTGAATAAAAGGAAGCTTGGCTCTGGTTCTTCATGAGCTCGAACGCCATCTAAGGTGTCTGTCTGGCAGTATAATCGAGCAGTATTTGTGTCTGAATGCTCCAACCCAAAAAAAAAAACCTAAAAAGGCCCGAAAACAAACAAAAATTCACTCTAAAGCACTCCTATGCCAACTAATGCCCCTGGTCATCTGCAGTATATGGCCAACCACTAGCACCTGCTTCGCGAAATGACATAGGACCAAATTCTTTTAATATGACATCTCTTAAACCGTTTACCAGTGGAAGTAGATCTCGTTACTCGAAATAATTTTGTGTAAAAGTCATGATTTCAACCCTATAAGCATGTTGCCCAGATCTTTAATGCAAAATACGGTTCAAAGTGTTGGCGGATAAGCCCACCTCTGGTGATCGTCTGAACTACATTCTTAGTTAAGGCGGCGATATTTTCAGCTGACGAACGTACAAACGAGTTTGAGTCTTCACATTATTAATCTGCTGAAATGTTAAAATTTATTGATCAAATTCACTGCAGCTGTACAAGAAGGCCGTTGGTTACGATTTTACGATTTTTGGTGATGACAAAAAGCAATACGAACTTTATGGTTGCGCGAAGGTATCGATCCACATTTAGTACGCATATATGTATGCCAGTTTCGAACGGTGTATAAGGTAAGAAGTGTTGACAGAACCCTGCTAAGGAGAATAATCGCGAAATACGATTTCGGTGACTTGGTTGCTGTGGAACTCGAAAACGGTTTTGTCCGCGTCAGAAGGCCACGGTGCTGCTGTATACTTCTCTCTTCTACAATTATAGTTGAATTACATTTTGATTTTGATAGTTCACCCATGGCGCGAAATTTTAAATGACACTTCTTGTTGGATAACCCTATACAAACGGACCGAAGAACCTGCAAGGTGGCGCAAAATTAATTTTGTTTGTGAATTACTTTTTTACTAAATAAAAAAAAAATTTGAGTGATGAAAATCTTTATTTGGACCTTTACAATTTTTTCTGTTAAGTGGAAAAAATGATATCCGTCAATTGGCTGCCGCCAGTGTGGATACACATTTGTACTCGTTTTGTCGTATTTTCCATGACTTTCCGCAAGATAACTGTTCGCATTCCTGTCGAATATTCTCCTTCAGGGCTGCGATTGTCTGAGGAGTGTTAGCATTAACCCACGACTTCAAGTAGCCCCAAAGAAAGAAGTCTAGATTAAATCGGGCGGTCTTGCTGGCCATACCAAAACGTCAAAACGGGAGATTACGCGACCAGGAAACGCTTTATTCACAATATCCATAGTGACCCGTGCTGTCTGCGCGTTTGAATCATCTTGTTGAAACCATATTTTCACCAAGCCCAGCTCATCCAATTCCGGCAGTAATAAGTCGTTTATCATGGCCCTGTAGTGTTCGCCAGTATCAGAGGCCGTATTGCCGATGGCGTCCTCAAAAAAATACGGCCCAATCACTCCTCCCGCGTGACCGTTGCACCTCACATCGCTTTGAGTCGATGTAATGTCTTTCAGTGCTCCAGAAACGAAGAGTTTGCTTATTGACGTAACCGCTTAAGTGGAAATGCGCCTCTTCGCTCGCGATGATTTTCAACACAAAATTGTCCTCTTCGTTGTTGAGATTAAAGATGGCTTGACAATAATTCACATGCGACGGCCAGTAATTCGCTGTAAGGTCCGACTGGTGATGCCCAATTGCATGGTTCTCAGCGACATCGGTCAGCCGCGATACTCCCGGCCGGACGTCCAGTCCGGTGGTGGCCTAGCCCTGCATAGTCTCCTATACCTATAGTTCCAGTCTGTTCGAGTCGAGTAGCTAAGCGCCGGAATGTTTGCCTAGTTGGCGCGACACGATTTACGCTGCGCTAACACCACCCCACCGATTATTATTGGTCAAAAAACTCGACACAATTATTCAATGCTCTTGTGGAGTATAGCGCTTCATTGCTTGATTATTTGTATACTGCAGCTGTCTAGTTCACAAATGTCAAATATGATTGGCTTACAAGGCCATTTGCAAAAAATATTACGTCTTCCGATAAGGTGATTAATTTTGCCCCACCTTGTGCAAGGCGTTCTTTATCAGCTTCTCATACATATTTTCCATATTTCTACACCGTATAGCAGAGTTGGAACTTGGGCTCTGCTACTCAGTTGTCTCTTGAGCTCACAAACTGAGCCTGCCACTAATGGCTCTACACCGAATCTCCTCCTGATGTATTTGCGGCTTATGATTGCGCAGCCAATGTAGGGGAAGTCCTTGTCTACCCTGAAATTACGTCTGTGGTCATTGCCGTTCTGATCTCATGAACGCTTCGTTACGTTGGTTCATTCGCACCAATATCGTGTGCATAGTGGCTAGTGAGTTTGTATTAGCTTGTCGATTTAAAAAAAATCAGTTTCTAGTGCACCCTCTCAACCTGCAGAGTTCGGCAGGAATGTTTAATGTGCCCATGATTCTGTATAACACGACCCTAAGTCAGCTGTCATATGCGGCTTTGAAGTCGTTATATAGTAATTAGATGATCTGTGTGGTTGAAAATGCTAAGGTCTTCCCCGAGGTCTGCTGTTAAGTAATTAATCAAGTGAAAAAGCAAAAGATCTTGGGGGCGCACCGGTATAGTATGCTGTTATGGAAATGTTTAAACCGTCAGATTCAATGTCTCTCTGCTAAGTTGTTATATTCCATGAGCTCAAAGACCACAAATAAACATCCTTGAAGTGAATAATAATCTTTGAAACCTCAAACACCACCCAAAGCTATAAGTGATGCGCCCAACTGACCTATAGAGCCATTGCACTTTCTCAATGTCGTCATCAGTCATCATGAAAACCAGCTTCACCAAAAAGTATCATCAATCTTGATTAAAAAACAAAAAAAAAAAAAACCTTTGGGCTTCTCAGCCGAAGGTAAACGCTAATCACAGATTTGACTCCAACTGATAAGTATGATCTCCAACTTGCACGCGAGGGCAATTCAATTAGACCTTTGATTTAATGCGACTCTAATTGTACGCTAGTGAGTGGATCCAGTTCCGAATCCAACAATAATCGGTTTCGCTGTTTATTTAACTTTTTTTTTGTCAAGTACATCCCGTCAGACAGCTTCCCGTTCCCTCGACTCATTATGGTCATATACTTGGTTTTTGTTGCTTACAGCAGAGACCAGTCGAGCCGGTTCCCACTCAAACAGAAACACGTCGAAAAAGCTCATAAATGTCAAGTGGTCACGTGAATAGTTAAATTTAAAAATAAATTCGAATTCAACATTTGTATCCGATGTGGCGGACATTATTTCTTATCGAGCCGACCATTTGCATATTCGATCTGCCTAAAGCGGTAGTAAATTAATAAATGATTTATTATTTCCAGTGGTCGATGATTCACGGGAAAGACGCGGAAAAGAGTTCCCTTGCCCCTGCTCTAGGTCAAAGTAGTAATAAACTATTGTAGAATTGTTCACTGTCAGGGGCATTCATTTCCTTCTTGGACACACTACCTTAAAGTTTAATAATTTATATGCGGCACTTTCTGTTTGCCTAGCCTATCATTCAGGTCAGTGACTGGAGGTGATGCCTCTTCAATGTGGTTATGCTCGGTGTAGGTGCAGTTGGCATAGCAATGATCGCAATACATCATCGATTAGAAAGGCGGCAGTTGAATGGGTGAAGGTTCACCGTGGTCGATTGGTTGAGGATGCGGCTTATTAAAGACTTTGCATTTGTGCTTCAACGTTTTCTTGGGTTGGGTGGAATATGGTATAGAATGGCGCGTGGTCTTAAAGTTTTAAACAAAATCGATTTTATGAACCACGGTTAGTATTGGTTTGCTGCATGTACTAATATCGTCGAACAATTAACGGATAAAATAGCCTCCTTGTACCTGATTCTGTTTATTCGACTACCCGATCAGGGTTTATATACAACGATAATGGGGAATTCGTTTTAAACAACAAAAGAGTTACAGAGGAGATAATTGCAGCACTGGAAAACGATGTTATCCACCCAATAGAAATGTAAGTAGACCTGCTCATCATCGAGGAAATAAAAGAAGCATTTCATCGGCTTTGGAATAACAAGACGGCAGTGGTCGACCTAATACCATCAGAATTACTAAAATATGCTGGAGGTACATTTTTCTTCTTCACAACTATGTGGAACAATGAAACTATCCACGAGGAATGGAAAAACTCGGTTATCTTTCCCGCATTTAAAAAGGGTGACCGAAAATAATACAACTATTTTGAGAAAAATCGCTGCTACTAAGGTGCTGTTCACGATTCTCTTAAAGATCATACGTTAAGGAAATAATCGGAGACTACCAGTGTGGCTTCAGGAAGAAGCGCTCGACAATTCTACGAATTCTACGAATTTTTGTTTTTAATTCTTGGTGCATCTAGGTTTATTTTTTTAAAAAAAACCCTGATTTAGTTCGACTTTGAGGAAGTAATTTTCTTGAAATTGCTTTTTTTCTGTGACACTCACATATGGGCAACCTGTACGTAAATTGAAAAAGTTTTCTGGTGCCTGTCACCCACATATGAGTGTCACTTCATTTGATCCTGTGGTCTGATAAAAAGTGCAGTGAACTCTCTCATAAGCGGATACTGACGGTACCAAGAAATTTCTCTACTTCTGGACAAACATCGATGCATCTCAACCACAGCCGAGATACCCAATTTTTCAATATACAGTAGTCTCCTTTTAGCTCGATAGACTTGACCCAGCGATGCTCCAATTTCTAACCCGTGTGAAAAATACGTTTTCTCGAGGTCTGCAAAGTATGCCTCCGTGGCGGCGAGTGACTTTTTCAAGTTTGGAAACAAAAAGAAGTCGCACGGGGCCAAATATGGAGAATACGGTGGATACGGTACCAATTCGAACAATTTGGCCGTGGCGAGGGCGAAGGTGCCGTGAAATAACGCCGAGCGAAATAACGCCGAATTCTCAAATTCGGCCTTATATCACTTTATGAAAGCGAAATAAGACCGAATTTCAAATTTGGCTTTATTTCGCTTTCATATAGAGAAATAAAGCCGAGCATTGTTTGTGAAATAAAGCCGAATTTCTGAGATGAAGCGAATGTGAAACTTTACCGTATATTTTACAACATATCTAAAAAATAAATGAAGTAGGTATGTAGTTAGAAAAAAAAAACGAATTTTTAATACGGTTATATTTTGACTGTTGATACAGGCGCCTGCCTGACGAAAAGCACCTACCCCGAGCGGAGCAACGAAGTTGCGTGAGCGGGACCTGCCGCGTACGAAAAGAGAGTTTAAATCCCTTAATCCCGCGAAGCGGGCCACCCAGGAACTGTTACATTTCATTAAAATAAACCCTAGAGTTTTATTATAAGTATAGATTTAGATAGATGTACATATGTACATACTGTTTCGCTATTTGTTCAATTATTTTAGCGTTTTTTTTTTTTCTGTTTTTTACCTGTTACCTAATGGCGTGAAAACCGCTGGACAGATTTTAATGAATTTTAACAGTACCTAAGTGGCGCGCTTCGCGGGACTAAGGGATTTAAACTCTCTTTTCATATGCGGCAGGTCCCGCTCACGCAACTTCGTTGCTCCGCTCGGGGTAGGTGCTTTTCGCCAGGCAGGCGCCTGTATCAACAGTCAAAATATAATAAAACAAACGTTCAAATCAAAGCGAAATAAAGCCGACTCGCCTTTATTTCACACTTGGAAGCGAAATAAGGCCGAATCACAAAATTCGGCTTTATTTCCAACTATGAATGCGAAATAAGGCTGAATTCTCAAATTCGGCGTTATTTCGCTCGGCGTTATTTCACGGCACCCACTTTTTTCTTCGCCAGGTGGGGCCGTTTTTTCTTCAATTCGGCGTCGAATCGGCCCAATAATTTGGCATAGTACAGCCCTGTGACCGTGTTGCCCTTGTCTAGGTAGTCGATGTGGATCACACTTTGTGAATCCCAGAAAACGGTAGCCATCACCTTTCCGGCCGATGGGACAGTCTTCGCCTTCTTCGGAGCACGTTCGCCGGGTGAAGTCCACTGTTTCGTCTATCCTTGGTTTCTGTTGTGTACCAGTGGATCCATGTTGCGTCCACTGTCACAAAACGACGCAGGAACTCCTTCGGATTGCGCTTAAACTGCGTCGAACACTGCTCTGAAGTGGTCTCACGGTTGCGCTTGTTGTCCGGAGTGCCCAAAATTTCATGCAGGATATGACCCACGCGATCTATTGAAGTGTCTACTGTCTCAGCTATCTCGCCCACATTCAATCGGCGGTCTGCCAATACGAGATCGTGTCCTCCGTGGTAGCCGTTTTCGGGGCACCTGGAGGTGGCTCATCAAAAACCAACGTGTGACCACGTTGAAACTCGTTAAACCAATTTTTGATGGTCGCCATCGAAGGAGAAGAGTCACCGTAGACAGCATCCAAACGTTGTTGATTTCGCTGCGCGACTTCCCTTCCAAAAACAAGAATCGAATCATCGACCGATATTGCTGTTTTTCCATTTTTCTAAAATCCGCGGACAATCCCGCTTCCGCACGCGGTCGAAACAAAACTACGAGTCCGATCCGGCTGAAATTTCGACAGAAGCCGTCTACTAGAGTGTACTACACGATAGCTCTTGCGATACTGGCGCCATCTTTCGGTGATGCTAAGTACTTATCGGACCACCCTCGTAGTGTAAGAAAAATTATTTTTGAGATTTAATTCTATCGTGTAAAGATAGCCCCGTAGCGGAGAGAAAAAAAAATATATTTTTTTTGAGCGAATAAATAAATAATTTGTTGATTTGCATACCCTTACACACAAATCTACGTATTGTGCGAGAATAATAGTCGACAGATGGCCGCCGCACAGTGACAGTCGGCTCATCTAGTGGAATTAAATTAATAGCGCTTGCAGCTTAAACTTTTCAAAGTTTTTTTTTTGGTTAAATTTTTAATTAATATATACAAATTTATATTAAACAAGAATTTCTTAGTACTTTCTCAATTTTTTAACCAAAAGAGGTCAGAAGGGGGACGTTTTTGTGCTCAAGTAGAAGCAGGTCAGAAAAAAAAATTGTTCTTGATTTTTATATTTATTTATTTAAATTGAACGTAAATATACAAATAAGAACAGTTTTGTTTACATTTTTACCCTTATAACAACAACTAACGGACATTTTTTTAAGCTTCAAATGTCGTATTTAAAACCTCCAAAATTTCATGTTCTATTTCACTTTTCTTGGTTTTGGGAATGCACCTAAGACTTGCTAGAAAAGGGTCTGAAGAAATCAAGAGCCTATTAAAAAGATCGGTCATCGTTTCCAGACGCAAAGTTTTTCTCGTAAAAAGTTCACGATCTTTTCGATTCTCTTTATTTTTAGAGTCTTGCGTTTCTACAGATAATTGGCCGATTGGAAGAACACAAGAAGCTACTACTTGTTTGCCGTAAAACAATATTTTGTGAGCACTTACTGGCATATAATACCATGAATAATTTTCAAGATACAAATTTCTGGTCTTCGCTACACAATCATTAAGCGCATCGAGATAAATAGGAAACCCAGACGCTAAGGCTTCTAGAATAAAACGAGTATGAAACAAACCATATCATGTTAACCGACCTACTAATGGTTGTCCATGCCGCGGTGTTCTTCTAGCCGTCCGAAACTCAATTGACTCCTCCCTAATCATTAAGATTGTACTACCCCGGAACTAGCTCTACGTCATCTGCTTTTACATTTTGCCATCACAACCTATTGAAACATATAACTTGGCCATTGATACAATCGATAATTTAATTGATTTACGAGATCCTAGTTTTCGGTGACTTCAACCTTCATCACCTTAAATGGATCTCTTCAGACAACCAATCGTTTTACATTGCCTCTAATTCCACTGCAGCTAAAGAATGTCTCTTCTAGCTGATTCCAACCTTAACCAAGTCAGCGCCATTTTAAATTACATGGGCAGACAACTAGACCTCGTTTTCACAAGTGACCCCTTTAACTCCTTAGTTTCAGCTTATCAACTGTCCCTATCAACCGTCGACAACTACCACCCTCCTTTTCTTCTCTCATTCTTTCACAACTCCCCTATACAGAACTCTCCTCCCACTGTTCGAATGTCTCACGATTTCCACAAAGCCAACTTCCGTCAAATCAATGAATATCTCAATAGTGCTCCTTTTAATGTCAATAACCTTACCGTAAATGATGCCTTATCTATATTCTACAAAGAAATATTTAATGCTATCCCCCTTTTTTCTCCTAAAACCTCGTCCGCCTACCGACCTTGGTATAATCGCAGGCTCCTTTCTTTGAGAAACAAACGGAACAAGCTCTGGACAACTTTCATTCGTACTCAATCCCCAAATGACTTCTCTAACTTGGCTGCATTTTGTACTTACTTACCTGCATTTTGTAGAGCTTTATAACTCTCTCTATCAACACTACTTAGTCGAGATGCAAACCAACTTTATAAATTACAAAAGAAAATCTGATGGCTACCCAAACTCTCTTTCCTACAATAACGAAACTTCCAATGATCCTTTTAACATCGCCAACCTTTTTGCCACCTTCTTTAATCAATCTTTCATCCATGATTCCTTTGCATTCGATCCTACTTATTTCAATTATTTACCAAACTTCTCCTTCGGACCATTTCTCCCTCGGAGTGTCGACCCCGATATCATCGAAGACAGATTAAAGAAGCTTAATAATGAATTCATCCCTGGCTCCGACGCGACGGCCTCCCTGCTATATTTAAAAAAAAAAAAGTTCCTCTTCCCTTTCTCTACTTCTTTCTTCAGTCTATCCCTTTCTCAAGGTGAATTTCCCCGGATATGGGAAACCTCTTTTATAACACCTATATAAAGGGTTTTCCAATGGGGACTTGACAGCTTTGAATTTAATTTGTGAACGCACCCTTTCACTAATCATCGAACTGTCATTGTCAATTTATTCAGTAAAGTCAACATTTTCATCATGGTAAAGTAGCAACGTCTACAAATTATAAAAATTTTCTACCGAAATTCGGAGTCAGGGACCGCAACTTTAAGAGCGTTAACTCCAATTTTCGGTCATAATCCTCGCCCTAGTAGACAGGCAATAACAAGCTTAGTGCAAAAATTTGAGTCTACATATTCGTTGTGTGATGTTGCCGTGTCAGTGAGACAACGGGTTGGTCGAAGTGTCGAAAATATCGCTGCCGTTCAGGCGTCCGTAGCAAACGATCCAAGTCAGTCAATTCCACGGCGTTCTCAAGAATTGGGCATCGCTCAGATCACATTATGGCGTATTTTGCGTAAGGATCTTGGTTTACACCCATACAAGATCAAGCTGACTCAAGAATTGAAGCCGATGGACCTTTTGAAGCGATGTACGTTCTCCGATAGGGCTCTGGAGAAGATGCGCCAAGATGATGAATATCATCGCAAAATCATCTTCAGTGACGAAGCTCATTTTTGGCTCGATGGGTTCGTCAATAAGCAAAATATGCATTATTGGTCCGGTGAAAATCCACATGTGCTTCATGAATCACCACTTCATCCATAAAAAATAACTGTTTGGTGCGGTTTGCATGCCGGCGGCGTTATTGGGCCATATTTTTTCGTCGACGATAATGATCGTCACGTTAGTGTGAATGGCCAGCGTTATCGCGCCATGATTACCGATTATTTTTGGCCCGAATTGGAAGATATGGACTTGGACGACATGTGGTTTCAACAGGATAGTGCCACAAGCCACACAGCACACGTTACAATCGATTTATTGAAGAGTAAATTTGATGAGCGTGTTATCTCAGGAAATCGGCCAGCCGATTGGGCGCCTCGTTCGTGCGATTTAACGCCTCTAGACTATTTTCTTTGGGGCTACGTTAAGTCATTGGTTTATGCCAACAAGCCAACGACGTTGGAAGAGCTCAGAGCCAACATTGAACGCGAAATAGTGGCCGTTTGTGTGGCCGAGTCATCGAAAATTGGGTCCAACTAATCGACCACTGCAAACGTGCTCGCGGTTGCCATATGAACGAAGTCGAGTTCCATTCATAAATGTTTTGATTGTACTTCAAGCCGATAATAAAGTTTTTGAAATATCTCAAATGGTTTGCGTTTTATTTTAAAAAAAAAGTTGTCAAGTCAAGTTTTTGGAAAACCCTTTACAAAAAGGGTTAGTTTTTTTTTTAGTTTTTAATTCATTTTTATTCATAATTTCTTAGATCTATCCTACCCTAGACAAAAATGCTTAAAAACTAGCTTAACTATCTTAACAATCTAGATATCTTACTGGCCCTAGGCGGACACTCTAAAATAGACTTTACAAAAAGGGTCCGAAGAATGACATTAACAACTACCGTCGCATTGCAAAACTTCGAAAGTATTTTGTATGATAATTTAAGTTTTCAATGTAAGTCTTTAATCAACCAGACAACACGGCTTCCTCAAAGGTAGGTCTACGACTACAAACCTTATTGAATACGTTTCCTTCACCCTTTCAGCCTTCGAAAATGGCAAGGAAGTCGGCTTCGTTAACTCAACTGACTTCAGTAAGGCCTTTCATAACATTTCACACAGATTAATACTCTTCAAACTGTCTTCCCTTGGCTTTGAACCCATCTTATTAAAGTGGATTTCCTCTTACCTGGAAAATCGCCACTACAGCGTTCGCTTTAGATCTTCCCTCTCTAACCCCTTCCTTCCTTCCTTCGGTGTCCCCCAAGACAGTCATTTAGGCCCGCTTCTTTTTATCCTTACCATTAACGATATTGAAATGGTTATCAAACATTCCCACATCTCTCTATATGCCGACGATGCTAAGTTCTTTATGGATCGGACCTCAACAGCTTTTCCACTTGGTGCTCTAAAAATTGCATCGACTTTAACATTTTAAAGTGTCAATCTATTACTTTCTCCCGCCTCTACTTTCTCCATAATCAACCCCTTTCTACCATTCAGGTGATCCGTGATCTTAGTGTATTATGCGACCAGGAACTCAATTTCCTCGCACATATCAGCGATATAGTTCTTAAGGCCCCTTCTGCACTCGGCTTCGTTAAACGATGGTCTAAAGAGATTTCCAATCCCTACGTCACTCGGTATTTCTACATAACCTTTGTTGGCCCTATTCTCGAATACGCCTCTCAAATGTGGTCTCCTTACTATCATTCACACATTTCCAGAATCGAGAGTATCCAACGTCGTTTTCTCCGTTTTGCTCTTCGTCGCTTACCCTGGGACAATCCTCTGATCCTACCTCCCTATCAAGACCGCCTAAAACTTATTAATTTGAACTCGCTGGAAGAACGAAGAAGGATATCCGACATACTTTTCATGAACCTATCTCCCGTATGCTGCGGAATGTTAATGCGAAAAACTGTTTCGACTTTACATCAGCACTCCTTGTCTAAAACTCCGTCTCAATCGCCCTCTTTCTTATTTTCCTAGATTGTAATTAAGTATGTAGCTTGAATTAAGCGCAATAAAATGGGGGTATAGCCCCACCAATCAAATCAAATCAAGTCGCTAGAGGACTGATCGTCCTAAAGCATCGAAAAGCATCAGTTTGTAAAGGTCCTTGTCGCGAATAATGTCGATTTGTTGAACTGTACCGATTTGCCCTCCATTCGATACCTCTTACAACACTAAATAATAATAATGTATGTACTATCTACTATAACTTGCGAGTTCTTACATTGTACAATATATTTCGTATTTTTGGTGTTTCAGATCTAACTAGCAAAAAATATTAGAGACTCTAAAATGTCTAGAAAAAGAAGTTCAACAACACCCAACAATTTTTCAAGCGAGGACATTTCTCACCTTCTTGGTGAATCTAGTGAAGATAGTTTGGAATTTGATGACTCAGACATAGACCCTGATTATGCTCAGTACGAAAACGATACTGATTCGATGCAATCCTCCTCTTCCGCCTCGAGTAATGACAGAGAAAATAAGCAAATATCCTCTTCAACTGGTGGAATGCCATCAACTTCTATAGAAAACATACCAACACAATGTCATCCTATAGCAGATAATATCATATGGGAAACTGTAAAAGAACCGCCGCATATGCCTTATAATCCATCAAAGTCGGAGGGGATAGCTCCGCATATTGCAGATGCTCTTTCCGGAAAAACTCCTCTTGAATACTATTTGCATTTTGTGGATGACAGTGTATTGCACTTGATTGTGGAAGAGACAAACAGATATGCTCGAAAACTAAACAGTAATCAAGAGAGCCGAATAATCAAGTGGACCGATACGACCGTTGCAGAGATAAAGAAATTCTTCGGTTTTCTTATGTGGATGGGATTATCCAGATACCCAACAATAAATCAATACTGGAGCAAGTCTCCTCTGTACAAAAATGAAATATCGTCAATAATGTCCCGGAATCGTTTCGAGGTTCTTATGAAAGCACTGCATTTCAATAATGACGAAGATCGCGATCCAAATGATAGACTCTTCAAAGTTTCTAACTTATTCAAAACTTTAGTGCGAAATTTTCAAGATACCTACACACCAAGGAAAAACTTTTGTATAGACGAAAGTAACATACCCTGGCGAGGTCGACTGTCTTCTAAGTACGGAGTAAAAGAGTTCAAACTCTGTGTGGAAGGAGGCTATCTATATAATCTAAAAGTTTATACTGGGAAAGATATCGCAAGGTCGTCATCAGTTTCGGAAACTTTGGTACTGGAATTGTCTGAACCTTTGTTGAGCCAGGGTAGATGTTTGTTTACAGATAACTGGTACACTAGTGTTCAGTTGGCAACCACACTCATGGAAAAACAAACCCACCTGGTAGGGACAGTTCGCTCTCATAGGAAGCACAATGCACCAGATGTCATCAATGCAAAGCTCAAGAAAGGTGAAAAAATAGCACAGCAAAGTAGCAATGGTATCACAATGTGTAAGTGGAGAGACCAAAGAGATGTGCTTATGTTGAGTACATGCCATACCGACAATATGGTCAGTGTTGTACAGAGAGGTCGAGAGATTGAAAAACCAGAGATTGTTGTGGCTTACAATCAATGTAAGACTTACATCGACTTGTCTGACCAAATGACGTCTTATTCGCCTTTCTTGCCTCGTACAATCAAGTGGTACAGACGTGTTGCATTGGAATTGTTGCTCGGGTCATGCACTGTAAACGCATTAGTTTTGTACAACAAATTGAACCCAAAAATTAGCATAACGGACTTCAAAGGAGCTATAGCTATGGGACTCCTTTTCCCACCAGTACAAAGACCACCTCCTCATCGCCCTATTCATCACAGACTGGTCAGGCAACAAGGACCAGTGTCAAAAGTCCGTCGGGTCTGCACTAGATGTTACGAGCAAATGCGTCAACAGCATGATAGAAAGTATTGTCAAGCACATGCTAAAAAAGTTCCCACAAAGTGTGAATTATGTGAACAATTTTTATGCTTAGAATGCTTCAATGCATCTCACACATAATAACTCAAAATACAATATCTACTTCAAAATATTTTTCTGAATTTTCTTTTTTATTTTTACAATGAATTTAATTTAATTTAATTTTACAAAGACACTTAAAAAAAATCTGTAATAAAACCCTCTTATTTTTTTTATTTTTCCATCATCCCGGATTTTAGAACCAAGGGTTCAACGTTCAACGACTATCCACTCCCTATACGTAATGCATTGAATTTACACTCATAAATGAATTTTATGTACAAAAATGGAAGAACGCCGCGTCGCCCATATATGAGTGTCATGTACCAGTTTTACACTAGAATGACACTCGCATGTGGGTTTCATGTACCATGGCAATTATATGTGACACTCACATTAAATTTTATTTTGACTCGCAACGTCTAATTTCATATTCAATATCCGATTTCTTGAGCGTTTGGCTTTTAATTGTTCAAAAAAAGACAGGAAATTTACAAAAGTGTGTAAGTGTTTTATTTGAGTCGATAAATTAGTGCTTGCCACATCTCTTAAATATTAAAAATGACTATGTTTTAAGTGGTCCATGATAGATAGGGTAGGTTAAGGTAGATATAAGGTTTTGCGCGTCAGGGTACAATTGGCTATCTTGGTTATCTGGGCTACCTCTAAGAATTCATCGAGGAAACGTGCCAAAGGCGCAGAACTTTCCCGTACTGACCGCCAAGATTCTAGCTATGTTGGAGCGGTATCAATTGAGGAGGTCGTTTGTTTTTTTTTTTTGAATACAATAGAAGTGCCAGGTTTTTCTTGATATCCTGTATATATTTAGTTGATTTCGACCCCCTATGATTGGCTGTGTTGAAAAAGTGTTGCAAGATATTGCCTTTGAGAAGGTTCGGCGACAGGCCCGCAGTTTCAGTAGAGGAGTTTGAGGTAGCTCCGAGCTTGGCTAACTCATCGGCCCTCTCAATCTCCCTTATGCTGCTATGTCCTCCAACCCGTAGGAGCATGCTATCAGTCCAACCGCCTCACATAGGGGTATTTGCTGATCTAGCCGGTAAAAATTATGTATTTAGTTTTTTTTACTCCAGGGAGTTGCCCTTGTTAACTACGTATAAGCCATCATTTTTTTTAACCCTGGATGGAATAAACCATAAGTCAAAGATAAGTCATAAAAAAATGAAAAAAATTTTCATCGATTATCCTTCGTGGATAACTAACCTAAAATATTATAAAAAAAAAAATAAAATAAAAATATATTTTAGTTATAACTTCGATATTTATTATTTTCTTAAACAAAATGTTACAAAATTTATGTAACAATGATGATGATCAGTTCCATGGTTCTTCATCATCCTCATCATTTTTAGTGCCTCCAGAAACCTCCTCCAAATCAGAATCTTCGTCTTTTTCAGAATCAGGTACAGCAGGAATCATCAAAGCAATTGCTTCTTTCGTGAATTGCAACCTTTTTTTTTTTTTTTGGGAAGGGAGGGGGGGGGGGGGGGTTGGTCTCATTCCAGTAATCAGTGGGTCAGAATTGAGTAATAATCTGCGAGGATGGTCCGATAAGTACTTAGCCTACAAAAGAAGACATTTTTGGAGAAATGGCGATTTATTCAAATCTGGAGAATACGGTGGATGGGGCAGCAGTTCGTAGCCCAATTCGACCAATTTGGCAGTGGCGGGGGCCGAGGTGTGAGCCGGTGCGTTATCATGGTGGAAGAGCACTTTTTTCTTCGCCAAGTGGGGCCGTTTTTTCTTCAATTCGGCGTCGAATCGGCTCAATAATTTGGCATAGTACAGCCCTGTGACCGTTTTGCCCTTCGCCAGGTAGTCGATGTGGATCACACCTTGTGAATCCCAGAAAACGGTGGCCATCACCTTTCCGGCCGAGGGGACAGTCTTCGCTTTCTTCGGAGCACGTTCGCCGGTTGAAGTCCACTGTTTCGACTGTTCCTTGGTCTCTAGTGTGTACCAGTGGATCCATGTTTCGTCGACTGTCACGAAACGACGCAGAAACTCCTTCGGATTTCGCTTAAACAGCGTCAAACACTGCTCTGAAGTGGTCTCACGGTTACGCTTGTTGTCCGGAGTGAGCAAACGCGGCACCCATTGCGCCGACAGCTTTCTCATGCCCAAAATTTCATGTAGGATATCCACGCGATCTTTTGAAATGCCTACTGTCTCAGCTATCTCGTGCGCCTTCAATCGGCGGTCTGCCAATACGAGATCGTGGATTTTTGTCACATTATCCTCCGTGGTAGCCGTTTTCGGGGCACCTGGACGTGGCTCATCAAAAACCGACGTGCGACCAACTACGAGTCCGATCCGACAGTAGCCGTCTACTATAATGTACTACACGATAGTTAGTTGCTCTTGCGATACTGGCGCCATCTGGCGGTGAGGCGAAGTACTTATCGGACCACCCTCGTAGTTGATTTCGACCGCCTAGGATTGGCTGTGGTGAAAAAGTATTATAGGATGTTGCCTTTCAGAAGATTCGCCGACAGGCCCACAGTTTCAGTAGAGAAGGTGGCTGAGAGCTTGGCTAACTCATCGGCCCTCTCAATCTCCTCTATGCTGCTGTTTCCTACAACCCGTAGGAGCGCGATATCAGTCCAACTGACAGCTCGTTTAATTTTTTTCTTGCATGATCCACCAGTTTAGTGAAGGCGATAACAGGCTAACTAATTTTAATAGCGGCTTGGCTGTCGCTTCAAATAGCGGTGGACTTGTAATTGTCGCTTAGTACGCTTCCCGGATCGCTAGCACTTCAACTTGAAAGATGCTCGAGTGATCAGGTAGACGGAGTGAATTTGTGTCGAGAATATTCCCGACCCTATATCGCGAAATATCACCGAAAATTCGACGCTGTGGCAGGTCGTTAAGCTTCAATTCTTGCATGAGCTACATTTGGTAAAGTTAGTTAGATCCTTGCGTAAAATCTTTCATCTTGTCGAGTAGTACAATCCCAATTGCTGCGACGAATGAACAAATCACGTTTTTCATCAACACTGGCGGATATAGCAGCAATATTTTCCTCTATGGGCATTCGATTTATACGATAGCTAGTTTGAAGTCCAACAACCTGATATTGGTGCGAAATTCTATCGCTATGACTTGTATTCCTTGCCCAGTAGGGCGATTGTGATGACCTAAAAATGGTTGAAGTGCAGAAAAACATTTTTCACAGAACACGACTGTTGATAATATAATTCAAATTTTGTAAGCACTGTTCGGATGTAAGTTTTTCTGTGATGAAATGGCAAAGGTAACTGAGCATATTTGACTTTGACACATGTCACGAATTACGCATGGGGTTCCAAAAAAGACCACTGAAAAAACCAAAGAGCTAAAATATCATCCCATAAACCATAATAATGCCAGCGACACTATAGATGTGAAACTTGAACTGGACAGAGTTTTTGAAAACAAGATCTTAGGGTGGAAAACAGAACAAAGAAACAGGCTATGGAGAAAACTCTATTAACTCCCAATTAATGGCTGAGTAATAAAATCGCGGAGACGAATATAGGCAGGATGTACGAATAGAACAAATGGACAATGGACAGTCGAACTTATAATAAATGTAAACCCGTGGGAAACATCTGTAAGAGGCCGCGCCATACTTGGCAATATAAGAATAGATCTAAAAGAAATGGAACAGAACAATGAAACATGGAAAGAATACACCCATGATAGGGAGGAGAATACACCCTAATGGTCGTTCATAAAAATAATTACCACATTAATTACAACAGTTTTTAAAGCTCTTTATGAGTATAATGTCGAACTCACAATTAAATTTCTAGTCAAATTGGTCAAAATGTAAGACTTGCGTTTGTAAAATGAAATCCACGATGCGGAATATAAAGCATACACATGTTCTGCCCTAATGTGTTTGGTACCGCAGGTACATCTGGGTAAGCCGATTCAACTGAGTGCGATATATACACAGATCTTATACCATCACGTTCCAGAAAACATGGAGGTGTACTACGCATCATTAAGGTTGTGTTTCAATTCTCCCTCCCAATATGACTCCCAGGAGGACGAGTACACAAGGCTATCATACCGAAGGATACGGAGCACTTTGACATCTTCATCAATACCATCAATTGGTTGTGTGGAAGGCGGGGGGTACTATAAAAAACCAGACCTAACCATCTAATTTTATGATTTATTAATGAACGAACGCAATTTTTTTGGAATAAGTTCGTGTTTATTAAAATTCATTTTTATGCCTTGCCGGAAAGGTTCATGTTTTTATGTGGAATTGCTTATGCCCGGGAGCTCTGCATATTGGAAATGGTTTTTGAGTTAAATCTCGTTCATAAGGTTTTGGTCGTTTTTTTTTTAATATCCTTTGGTGGAGCCACTTTCCTTTTCATTCCGTTGTTTATTTCTGTTTTAAACAGCATTTTGTGAAATTGCTACGAGCGCGTTTTTTTTTTATCTTTTTCTTTGTCCTTTCGAAGAAAATTTCGCATATTCAGATACAAACATCCATCTTAATCTAAACACAACGACATTTCGCAACGAATGCATTTGACACATGCACTCACCACACCATGTTTAAATCAAGGGGCAAGTGTTTCTCTGCTTCTATTAAATTGTCAAGTACAATATCGTAATTCTTTTCATCTCGTATTATACAATAATTCGTGAAAATAATTTTCCTCGGAACTCTGAGGTCTGCTTCGTGCATATCGAAAAGACGTTGCTTCACATGTGGGATATATACGAGTATAATCAACCTCGATACGATGATAGCAGCGCACGACGAGGTTTTGAATATACAAGTATCGGAAAGTGAACAAGTAAAATCTGGTAATTTTCCATTCGCCATTGGTGTTTGATGGATTAGCTGTTGGTAGTGGTACTCGTAGCAGCAACCAGCAGTAGTGCGAATAAAGGAAATGCTATTAATCAAGAAGCGGATTGTGTTTCTCGAATGTTGCTGGCTGTGCCATTTCAGCTTCTGAAGCAGCTACATAGACGTTCCCATTCACAATCAACGGATTGACTATATGTACTCCGTATGCGATACACGTTTTGATTATTAGCTGCCCATGTTGAGATTGATTATCTGTTTCTTTCCTTTTCCTCTGCAGTGCACTTTTTATAAACGTCCATTCGGCCGTCCGTTGCGTCAATAAACAAATACATGATTCTTGTGATGGGTGCAGTAGGAGAAACGCAGAAATGTATCGCCACAGCAGTTTCTTCTGCGAAATAACGAAATAAAAAAAAAACTGCGAAAACGCAATACATATGTATAGTCATATCAGTCGGGTTATCTATATCTTCGACGTGCAAACAGAACACAACAAACGCCACTGAATCGCTGACGAGGGGTTGGTCATGCTAAGCTGTGTGATAAAATTGGGATACAAAACAAAATGAATCGATCCGAAAAAGATTTTCGAGTGAGACTTCAGCTTTGCGTTATCGTACATCTGTCAGCCTGTTTAATTTACTGAATCCCGTCAGAGTATACTATTGTAGTATTAAGCACAAGACTAAAAAAATAATTTAGAGCTGGATTAAATATTGATCACTTTGTATTAGAATCGCCTGCTTAGACGCTTTATTTTGTGTTTGTTGGACTCCATCCCACTCTTGGACTCCATGATGCGATTCCACTCTTTACTTGATATCTATTTTTGACCTCGTCATTACCGTCCTGCTGAGTCCATTCCTCGATGTTTGGCGGTCAAATTCAAGCCATCCAGCTCGATAAATAATCAGACAACACCCGTAAGTCACCGATACATAAAGACTGCTGAAAAATCCAACTAACTAATGAACTTAAGGTAAAGCTGTGTGTTGGCTGATTAACAAAGTCAAACTCTAATGGATGCCAGGACACAAGGGTATTGAGAGCAACGCAATCGCCAGCCAACTCACTAGAAAAGGTTCCAGCCAAATAGCCGAACCTTTCTGCGAAATCCCCAAGTCAAAGATTAATTTTCTCCTAGACAAGTGGTAAAAAATCGCAACACCTGCACTTTTAGAACAGCGTTCAGGGACTCCGACAATCGAAAAGATTTATAAGGCCCCTTAATAAACGCTATTAACATACTTAAATATAATAGAGTCGATATCAGAAGACTGGTCAGCTACTTTTCGGGACACTGTAATCTGAGATATCATCTCAACAAAATTCGCCTCTCGTCTGAAACCCAGTGTCGACTCTGTCTTGAGGAGGACGAAACTGCAGAGCTCATGCTGTGTGAGTGTGCTGCCCTCTTCTAACTTAGGAGGCGTATCCGCTTCTAAGAAATTATCACATCTGAGGGAATCATTCTACGAGAGACTTTTTCTTCTTTTCCTTTTTTTCCGGCGTCGTTATGGTCAGAAGTGTAGGACCATAACCTTCCCACTTAACTGCATTCCTACTGGTCTGCTTGTGGGGTCCGCCGCCGCCTTCATTCTACGAGAGACATCCTCAATTAAGAAAATAGACGAACTCCTCGTCTGATCGGTTAGCAAGCGCAATAGATCTGCATTGGTCACAGGGCACCGTGCTATTGTATATGTTAGCACTTCTTTTCTTCTTCTTTTTCTTCCTCTTCTTCATCTTCATCTTCTTCTTCTTCTTAGATGACGTTACAACTTACAAGCCGCGAAATTAACATTCGATGGCGTTGGTGTTTTCGGGATCCAAACTCGCTCATCGTGCGTCAGAAACCAACACACTACCCACTGCGCCACGGCGCTCCCAATATGTTAGCACTTAGCACGGAGCCTATGGAAGAATGGCTATATAAACAAACACTTCGGATTTTAGACGATACAATTTCACGGGAAATACAGCATTTCCAATAAAATGTTTGTATTTTTATTATTGATTTAAACTGACACCTCTTATTGGATTACCCTTTACATACAACATCTTAGCCAGACGTCTTAAAATAAATTGAGTAAAATGTGAAACCATACTGTTTCGCACCCTAGTATCGTGTGGCAATGCTCATTTGAAATGAAACTGAGAAAAAAAACTTGGCAAATAACAACTTCTATTGTAATAGGCTTCTCCGAGATAGGTTGCTGTGAACTATTTAGGGACAAGTTTTTGTAAAACAATGAGCACATAAATGGCTGGAGCTATCCTGCCTTCCTTCTCTAAATAACTGAGATCCGATGTTTAGAACATACTAATCGGTATGGTGAAACATAAGTTCATTACGCTTAACTTTTAAATTGAATAAAAAGAGAGAGAGAGAGAGAGAGTGTGAGATATGATAAAAAGCTTTAATGTGATTAAAGTACATTCAATAACTTTATTAAAGGCTGCTTCGTTTAAAGCACTTGATCCGAGAGGTCTACTTTAGAATGACTCGTTTAGATAGGTCGGATTGGATCTTACCAATGGTTTGAATGATGTTCTATAGTTGGTCAGTTGTTGTCATTCTACATCGCCTCCTCTGGACATAAGGTGTTCTGGGAGCCTTTCATGCAATAAGTCAAATTTAATGCTCGATACTCGTGTATCCATTACATCGTTGGAAGCACACTTCGTCCGATTGAATTCGCAAAAGCCAATTAGCACAGCCGTTTATTTCGCCATTGACAACCATCATCTGGCTATTTTTGTACGGAAGAAGAGCGGCCTAATGAAACCGCCTTCCCAGATTCCACACCAAACATTGACTGTCCTCAGATTCGATGGACACTCTTGATACTACTGTGGATCTCTCTAAACTGTTCAAAAACGTGGTTCATCACTGAAGGCGACTCTTTCGCCAAAATTTGGTATGAGGAATTTGGGATGATGGGGCTTTAGTTCCTATATCTATTAGATACTATACGGATGCACGCCCAAGATTTTTCGTTAAACTCGCCAAGTGGAGGTATCAAAAAGGCAATCTTCTTGTGCACGATGAGGAATCGAAAGGTTTGGGTCTTCCGCCACACTTTCAGCAACAGCAGCAATATCCTCGCTTTTGGCATTGTATAGAGATTATACGATCAACAACCGAACCACGTTTCTCCGAATTTCGCCATGATTTGTTAAATTGCTAATTTTCGACGTTTTCATAGCTCGCTAAAAGAATGTTATAATAAATGATAACAATTTTTACGCGTTGTTGAATATTGTATCGCTTTATGATAAAATGGTGGCAATGACAGAATACAAACGTCAAAAAATAAAAGCGTTGCCATTGAATCGTCAGAGCAATAAATTGTCGAATTTCGGTCAGAGCTATAGAAAACCCTACTAAATGATAGGGCTTCGATTATACATAAGACGCTGCTGATGCGTCCGGAATCAACGATGTCATACTTTTTCGAGTTTGCTTTGTCCTAACCTCGGATAGTTTAGAAACACTTTGGCAAGCAGGCATACTCTGAAACATTCTGGCATCTGGTTACACATGGAACGAATCATCTACCCTCTGCTAGAAGGAAGGCAGATAAACGTATTCCCTTCCGCCCGATTGACTCGGGTAATAGATATGCTAATTTGTAAGTATATTTGCAAGGAATATCGTGAACGACTAAAGGTCAGATTGGGAAACAATTCTTATGGCTTGATTAGGCTGATACCAACGCTTAGGTAATGTTGGCTAGGTCCCGGCAAGCTAACCTTCGTCATTCAGTCATGCCATGCGGGTGATTTTAATAGCCGTCTTCTTGGCTGGTTTCCCACTGCTCACCACATACTCGTATAAGGTTAAGTTGGTTAAATTTGTTTCTTTATATTACCTACTTCAATAGATTGTGCTAAAGATTTTGCACATTTTTTCTGACTGGCTAAAAATCAATTAAATACGAAACAAAATGTACGTATATCTAAGTATGTACATATATATGTATGTCAAATGTAGGCATGAGTATAAAAAAACGAAGGTGCCTAAGTCTGCGATTTATGTAGTTTAAGTTTAACAATGTATGTTTATCCAGAGTGCGCCATCTCATATGGGTCGATGAAAACTACGAATAACTTCAACAATTGTCAACCGATTTTCATATGTCATAGCATTTTGGAAACGTCAATTCAGTACTCGTACAATTTTAACCATGAAGCGCTTCACACCACAAGAACGCGCGGAAATAGTTTCAATGTTCATTAAAAATTCCTCAAATTTTTTTCAATTTGGTTCTGCGGCAAGCTCTCGTGAACAACCTATGCCACGTCCGCGGCGTGCAAACTCATCTATTCAGTCCGCGGAAGCCAATGTTCAGGAAGACCAAAGTTTGTCATATCGGCGCCGTTTGCAGCAGTTAGGCTTCAGTGGGACCACTTTGCGGAGAATTTTAAAGGATGATCTTCACTTATTTCCATACAAAGTGCAGGTAACTCAAAGAATTTTGCCACAAGGTGAGCCACGGCGCTTGGCATACGCACAAAATGTCGTTGCAATGATTAATGCTGAGCCGGAGTTCTGGCAGAAAATTTTGATGACGCTCTCTGGCTCAGTTAATAAACAAAATTGTAGCTTCTGGGGCACCGAAAATCCTCACATTATTCACAAAGAGCCGCTATATGATCAAAAAGTTTGTGTTTTGGGTCGGTGTATGCGCTAAAACCATTTCTTCAAATTTGGCGAAACAGTGGACGGCGATCGATATCGGTGGATGTTGGCCCATTATATGGTCCCAGAAATGCGTAAAAAAGGCTTATTTCACTTTTGGTTTCAACAAGACGGCGCGACATGCCATACTGGGGACAAAATAATGAACGAATGTAAGAAGTTCCCTGGAAGATTGGTGTCAAAAAAGGCCGATATTGACTGGGATCACACCTTGTGAATCCCAGAAAATGGTGGCCATCACCTTTCCGGTGATGACAGTTCGGCTTGCCGTATCTGGGACAGTCTTCGCCTTCTTCAGAGCACGTTCGCCGGGTGAAGTCCACTGTTTCGACAGTTCCTTGGTCTCTGGTGTGTACCAGTGGATCCATATTTCGTCGACTGTCGCGAAACGACGCAGAAACTCCTTCGGGTTGCGCTTAAACAGCGTCAAACACTGCTCTGAAGTGGTCTCACGGTTGCGCTTGTTGTCCGGAGTGAGCAAAGGCGGCACCCATCGCCCCGACAGCTTTCTCATGCCCAAAATTTCATGCAGGATATGACCCACGCGATCTTTTGAAATGCCTACTGTCTCAGCTATCTCGCGCACCTTCAATCGGCGGTCTGCCAATACGAGATCGTGGATTTTTGTCACGTTATCTTCCGTGGTAGCCGTTTTCGGGGCAACTGGACGTGGCACATCAAAAACCGACGTGCGACCACGTTGAAACTCGTTAAACCAATTTTTGATGGTCGCCTTCGAAGGAGAAGAGTCACCGTACACAGCATCCAAACGCTCTTTGATTTCGCTGCGCGATTTCTCTTCCAAAAACAAGAATCGAATCACCGACCGATATTGCTCTTTTTCCATTTTTCTAAATTCCGCGGACACTCCCGCTTCCACACGCGGTTAAAACAAAACTACGAGTCCGATCCGCCTGAAATTTCGACATTAGCCGTCGAATGTACTACACGATAGTCAGTTGCTGTTGTGATACTGGCGCCATCTGGCGGTGAGGCTAAGTACTTATCGGACCACCCTCGGATATCTTATTTAGTCAATATCTGTTTCATCCTTCAAAGTAATCATCTTCAGATATTATACATTTGCGTCAGTGTGTTTTCCAATCTTCGAAGAACTTCTATGCGTCTTTTGGTATAGCCTTGAGCTCTTCCAGGGATGCGGTCTTTATCTCTTCAATCGTGGCAAACATCGGTTCTTTCATGGGTCTTTTCAGTTTTCGGGAGAGAAAACAAGGGACTAAGTTCTGTGAATACGGTGACAGAGATATGTTTTTGGTTACGCACAAGCAATGATGAGTAAGTAGTTGTATTATTGTAATGCAACATCAATTAATTTTTTTTCCCACAAATCCGGACGTTTTCTTCGTATTGAATTACGTAAGTGGCACATAACTTCAAGGTAATACTTCTTATTGACCGCACGTCTTTCCGGTTTCACTCATGATGAACCATGCTTTTATAATCGAAGAAAACAGTGAGCGGAAGAAAAACTTTCACATCTGACCGAACTTGCTGTACTTTTTTCTTGGCTTCTCTTGTCGCTCCTATTAGGATGATTGGGTTTTGTTTTCAACGTCTTAACCGTATATCGTGCGAATGTTTTTTTTGGTAAAAAATTAGCAATTATGGAACTAACTTCCCTGACACGTTTCATGCCCGAAATATCTACAAAAAAATTCATAACACGAGCCGAGCGATACGCCAATATCCTTAGCAACTTCTGTGACAGTGATTCTTCGTCCATTGTTTTCGTGATGGGTCGTCCAGGGCAGGTATCGTTATTAACATCTTCTCAGCCTTCTGTGAAGGGCTTGTACCACTGATAATTTTTTTTTTGCTTAGAGTCAATTCGCCAAATGCCAGAGTCGACATTTTGGACCGTTTTTTTTCTTCCACAAAAATTAATAAAGTTTATTTGATCCATCTTTTTCAATGGCAAAAGATAGCCAAACAGGTCTACCCTTTATACGAGGGGTGGTCCAAAAGTAATGATAATCGGTTATTTCTAGTTCGCATAAAAATAGTTTCTTTTTCTATACGCATTAGGTTAGCGTAAAAAAATCATATCAAAAGACCACGATGGATACATTCATTTGAATGCGAGGAATAACATAAAAATGGAGAAATAAGAGCTGTCGTCAAGTACCAAGCTTGAAAAAACTGTGTACCAAAGACAGACGGCAATGATGAAAACATAAACTCAACCCCTCCACACTCGTTTTCCACAGTAACAAGCTGAGCAAAACATCCACTAAATAGGAACCTCGCGAAGGATGCCCATCACTGATGATAATGGAAATGTTGTGTTGGCAGATTGAAGGATGACCATCAGGCTTATACTCGTAGCTAAGATTACAGGGAACTCATAAGGCAGCGTTCAAAGAATCCTTGCGAATGAATTGCATATGAACTGACGAGCAAAACAAAAAAACGAGTCGACATATCGAGGGGTAAATCTGGAGAAGGTCTAAGTATTGTAGATCAGAAAATGTTTTATTACGTTTCGTGACAATGGAGGGACCTGGATCCACCATTTTGATCCTGAAACCAAATAACAATCAATGACCTGGAAGCCTCCTCAACGAACCAAAGAAATTCAAAATGTCAAGCTCGGCGAGAAAGGTTCTGGCATTCTTTTTTGGGGCGCTGAAGGTATAATTTTGGAGGAATATTTGGAATAAGGATCCACTATTTCCAGATCTTACCATAAAAAAAAATTGGGGATGGTCATTAAAGAAGAAAGACATAGCACCGGTTCGCAAACCTGCAGTTAGGGTGGCGGCCATTCAAGAAACGAGATTCGAACAGCTCGAACACCTGCCCTATCCGATCTAGCTCCCAGTGGCCTTCCATTTTCTTCGGCTCAAGGAACCCATCCGAGGCAAAGTTATGGCCGCTGTTGAGGTATTTTGGGAAGGCAAACATTTTTTTTTTCTAAGGGGATCCCGGATTTAGAAAAGAGATGACTTATTAGGAGACTATGTAGAAAAATATTTTTTTTATTATCATTACTTTTTGATCCACCCCTCGTATCTCTGAAAAAGCAACTACGTGTCAACATACATATGTTAAGGTACATATTTACCAAATTAAAAAAAAAAAAGACTTCGGAAATCGAATGTACGAATGTACTTTGCTTCCGAATTCAAAAAATCACTTTATTTGTTGAACAAACCTCGTATAGATATCCGACATCTAGGCGTATAAGGTCTGTATATAAGAAAAATATACCTTGCATAGCAGCAAGTGAAACCTTATTTGATTGGAAAATACTGATGTCACCCCAATAAAAGAAGTCCTTATACGTGACTTACTATTGATTTCCTCTTCATAAAGGGTGCTTCCTAGGCCAGTACTTATTTCAGCCAGTTATTTCTGTCAATCCGATTATCAGAATGCAAACTGTCAGTTTATTTTTATTCAGTGTTCTTTCGGTATGTATCGGGATGACAACGGTTACAGATTTTAAAGACTGGGTGCTAAAAGTACGGTTCTGTGCGCACCATTTACAGTCCTTGTACCATAAGAGGAGTGCTTTTGCATCTGATCAAATTTGACGATTCGACATCGTTCGTAACAACTTGCTTTTTTTTCTCTCCACTCTATAGACAGTTTTGGGAATAGATTTTGGTTTGAAGACTTGCTAGATTCAAGTCGTGCAAGAAGTGAAGACAAAAATTGTGTTAAGTAATCAGAAACACTTTTAGTTCAACCACGAGTTACATCTTGGAAAACGTACAGTTTGGTGCGGTTGGTAGGTGGAATCGTAATTATTCAAAGAAAAGGCTAATCACCGTGCCAACCGTATTCGTTACAGAGCCATGATTAGTGACTTTTTCGTTTTACATGACATGAATATGGAAGTGATGTGGTTCATCCAGTGTTTCCTTTAACCTTGTTGGTTAATGGACCTCTAATATGACATCAGAGGTGTGAGGATTCCTAAAGTCGCTAGTGTATGTTGACAAACCTACAGCAATCGAGCCATTAGAAGCCAATATTCGTGTTAGTGAGCAAATACGGGCACAAATGCTTGATAAAGTGGTCGACAACTTTGTCCCTCGGAAGACTTTTATCAAACCCAGTCGATCCAGGGTTTTCTCTGAAGTTGTATCCAAAAATTTATTGAACACAAATAAATTACTGTTTAATAGTAGCCACCAAAAGTGGGCTTACATTTTATGACTACCAAGGCCCCGTTGAGATTTGAGAAATTCGCCACCAATTAGTACACACTACCAAGCATTAATCCTAAATCCGACAACGACAAGCTCCTTGTGCGGCAGTCCATAAAACGAGCAATGTAATATCACGTCTTTACGAGTATGGACCACAGTGTATGTGCTTTCCATCCTCCGTGCTATCATAATAAAACTGTACCCCAACCCCATAGCATCGTCAACGCATCGCCGGCCTTAACTGCGCGACATAAATCTCTTTACGGTGTGCATACTTCTTTTCAAGGTTGCGTCAGCTTCATAAGGCTAAACTGAAGAGGAAGAACCACCGCTCGGCCACTTACGATCAAGAATCCCATACAAACTTGCCACCCCTCATACGGCTTTGAGTTCCTTAAGCCGACAGTCCTTAAGCCGTTTGTCCCTGAATGATGAACGAGATGCTTTGAATAAATTATCCGCATTTATTGGCGGCAGAATCCATTAGCGTATTGACGTAGGAAATATAAAGAAAAAAAATCGCCTTTTTTCAGCACATGTCAGTATATGTATGTACAATATTTTCAAGGACACGCCTGCATACATAATATTGGCTTCAAAATAACAACCCGCATTGTCAGCGTAGATGATTCAAAATCGCCAAGAGGACTTGGGGATGACAACTTTGCTTACTGCCGACAATTAATAGGTTTTCTGCGTTAGGGACTGGATTTTGTAATTTGGCCGAACCGAAAGAGGTCCTTTTGCGGAATCACGACAGCAATGATATGGGTTTGCCATATCGCACCAATGTTTCTTGTTTGTTTATGGTGTAGAGAAGGGAATCGCCTGATAACGGTTGTGGACAAAGAACGGATTCAAGGTCATCGGCTCGTGGTTTGGGAAAAGCAATGAAACAAAGGCGACATCCCTTCTAGTAAATTGGTTTTGATAAATGGTTCATTTGGGCATGTCGCGCTCATTTATTTTTTTTTTTTTTTGTTCATCAGACAATTTATGGAAATAAATAGTAAGCAAGGTGTACGGGTGTGGGGAGAACGCAGTTTTATGGGTTTTCGTTAATTTATCCCTTTTTTTTTGGTGTGAATAGACACGTCCCAAAATGCTTAAGCTAGGAGGCACGTAGCTGGAACGTTGCTTTGTCATGTGTTGTAGGTAAATAAATCGTGGGAAAGTGATTTGTGGAATCACTACTCTGCGACATGACTTGTATGCGCTCGTTTTATCAGAAATAGAAATACATGGTCATCCAATTCGTGCTTCCTATTTGACATTCTTGTTTCAATCAGATAGGTCAAGCCGAACTGTCATTCGAGAATGTATATTTTAAGGTTAAGGTTTGCCACTTCACACCATGGATAGTTTTACAACTAACGAATGAGCAGATTATGGACGACACATGTGGTTTCAATATGACGGTGCAGCGTCTTTATTGCAAGAGAAATTCCTTCAATGAGTCATTTGTCGTTTTGGTGATATGAGCTGACCCCGATTTTGATTTTCCTTTTATGGGGCTATGCAAAAGATCTTGTTAACTCACACAACTTCGATGCTTTGAAAATGAATATTCGTTCAACTATGGTCGACCTATTGCCCGATGTGTGTCGAAAAGTGTTCGAATTCACATGGGGTTCATTTTTAAGTTATTATATTCCTATTAATGGTAGAATCCGAGCAATATATTGAAATAAAAACTTAGTCAAAACCTTATTCATAAATGTCTTTTATTTAAAATTTCTTTTCGGAACCAAAAATTGGATATTTCTTTTCTTCAGTTTTTTTTCTCTAAATATAGTTCAATTAAAAAGACGAACCGGCCTGTTTGAGTACTTTTTTTCGACTGACCTCTTAACTTAAAATAACTTTCAACGACGACGAGCGAAGTGCAATTCCTCTTATCTCGATCTTCCCACAGAGATCGAGAAGAGGAAGAGAATTCGCGTGGGCGATTCCGGGTAATGTTTGCAGTAAACATCCAGGAATGTGCCCAACATGCATAATGTGTGTGGTGTGATGGGTAGTGTCGGTTACATCAGAATGTAAAAATGTGGACAATTCGTCCCAAAAGGTTTGACAACGAATTCGTTTTACGATACATCGAGTAATGGGCAATCTGACCCTTGCGTGTATAAAAATTGTCGGAAAAAATAGATATATTTCAGATAATGCAACAAAATGAATCCATTTGAACATTGACATACTTTTGCCCCAGGCTTTTTTAGACAGAATCTAGAAGGAATCCGTAAGGTTACACATGTAACTTCTTCGATGGCAATTAGGGTCCCACTGTGGAGGTCCTTTAATGGAGGATTGCATTTTTGGGACTTGAAAAAATTCTGCTTGGGCCAAATTAAGACTGTAAAAGGGTTGGGGAATCATCGCGGGCTGTTTGGTGCCAGTTATAACTGATTGCATCGTTGTGCTGCAATTTCCAATTTCCGGACAATGGTTGGCTTCACCCATTTTCCATTTGCCTCAGCCTTATTTGATTTGTGACCATACGCACACCTAATCAATGGTCTGAGTACAGCACTTCACGCCTACGTTGCTTGTTATTGTCGGTTCTTAACTTCGATGGCCGTCCAGCGCCGGGCGTCCTCCACACTCTTTCGGGCATCTTTGAAGAGCTTGTGTTACTTAAAAATTGCAAGTTGAGATGTTGTGAATCCTGCCCATCGTCTCTGTTCCCGATTTGATGGTGTACCGCTGTTCATTCGTTCGCCGCATTTTGAACTTGAACCGAATCGCTCGACAGGAGCCCATGAAATGCTCGATCTAGCCTTAAAGTTCACTCACAGGGGACTGATGCGCATTTTAGAGGGCAAACTCTCTACTGACGTACAGTCATGTCAGGAAAATATCTTCCCGAAAAGTGGTTGAACTTTTTGTAGACTATGTTAGATTTAAATTTAAGAAATGTTAAGATATTGATAATCATCGAGCGCTGATCGACACTCGCAATAGGGGCCTAAATCATAAAGCAATAAAGCAGGGGTAATATTTCTTCGCACTCAGTGTTAAAACTTTTATTTTCACTATCTGTCTGCTACCTGACGACAAGCTTGTATAATAAAAATTTAAGGAAGGAAGTAGAAAAAACATCGCCATTTTCGGTTAATTTTAAGTGTATGAAGAATTCGTCCAAAAATGTTGCCAGAGCTCGACATGTTAGCTTTTCTTGATACGAACAAGTTACGTACTTGTACGACTGTACTCATTGAATATGACATTGCTGGCATTGGTGTACTTGCGTAGCTTGTTTACAGGTTAAGCACAAACCAAGTCAAGCTCCACTGCTTAGATTAAAACCCAAGCCAAGCTATTGTTACTAGCCGTGGTGAGTTTTATGTTTACTTTTGTGCGATATTTGTTTACGTTAAAGTACTCGTAATCTGTTTCTATATTTTTTAGGCTAAGAATATCATTCGTGATCTTATTACAAGAGGGCTCAGACGTGTATAAGTGTTTCCTTTCATATAACTAACGTACTGTACCATCCATAGACATCTAAGCTAATTTCATGGGGCAAAATCCTCCTCCGTTCTTTTTCGGCAGAAACATGGCTTAAGATCAAACACCGTAAGTTTTTCTCTAAACTGATATTTGAGAGGGCTTAGAACGGGGTCTAGACCGAACAGCTAAGGTAATCCTACTCGTCACTCGGCTTTGTCTACTGTTAATCGAAACTGAAAATGATATTCTGATTTGAACTTGCTGGGTTTCAAGATATTGGCGAGAGATTTAGATAAGCAGAGAGGACTTATTGAACAATACTCAAGAGACTTGCGATTATTTTCCTAAATTAAAGAGACTTCTTCCCAGAATACCGGGCACTCGATGCTGGTGTTCTGTCTATTATCTCTAGTTGCTTTGACAATGACTGGTACTCTCGTACGTGGTGTTCTCTGCCGGCTGTCAGCGGCTTTATAAAATTCACGGAAGTGATTTTCCCCTTAAGAATGTGGGGGTCTGTGACTCTATTTCCATAGATCCACATGCCCTCGTATTGTATTTCATTTTGGCAAACGTTTGCATCATTTGGTAAAACTTCTTTATGTTATTGCTGCAACACCATGTTTGCTTGACGTTGTGACACCTTGGACCCTAAATAGCATTTCTGGTTGCAAGTTGGCAATGTTCCCATGGTTTGCAGGATTTGAAATTGCATGAAAGAGAACAAATTGGTTCTCCGCTGTGACCGCGATGTGCACATGCGTACCCTGTCTATACACAACAATGCTTCGAATTAATGTTCACTTTTCTGGAGGTTCGGTCAGTATGGATCCCCGTTAAGTATGCCGATGGTTATATGCTTGTCGGATGGTTGGCGCCTAGGACACATTCTTAGTGCCTTCGAAATTTTGCAGTTAGTGTCAAAATATCAGCTCCGACATCCTTTATGTGGATTTTTATGAAACGCTTCTCTAAACGCCGAAGCTTTTTAACCTGTGCCTGCAAAATCCCTTCACACCAGTTTTAATATGGTAAAATTCATCCTAATTAGACCCTCTAAATAAAGGGCCTGAAGAACGACGAAGAACCGGTAGTCTTGTTACAGCTATGATCACCGCTTTTGGACCTTCGTCGAAACGCCCTCAAAAATCGCTGTTTTTCATTAATTTGTCAAATGTCTCTGCCACCGTCTAGATCAGGTAAAGGGCGCACTGGTGCGTCTTTCGTCTATTGCTTGAAAAAAGTTAAGCTTTGGTCTTCAAGTTCAATAATCCAATTTGTGGTTCCAAAAATAAATCTCATTTAAATACATTTATGATTTAGTTTTGGGTGACTAAATGATGACGATATTTTATATAGCCCCACAAAAAGGAATCCAACGACAACAAATCAAAATATCTCGGTGGCCAGTTCACATTACCAAAATGCAAAATAGTTCGTCCATGAAATTTCTTTTGCTATAAAGCAAAAATGGGTCGCGTCCGACACATCCATATTTTCGACTGGAGACCACAAAGTGCGGTTTACATTTGCCCAAATGCTCTCTGTAAAGTCGATAGATTTGGATCTCTTCAACACTCACTCATATACTCTTCAGAGCGTGCATTTCGATGGCCTTAACTTACTTACTTTCTTATTAGGCCAGGGGCCCATGGAGGGTCTGAGCCTGAGCTAAAACTGCCATCCATCGTTGACCGTCCGGACGCGCTCCTTCCAGTTATCAAGAATCGTGTAGCGTCCGCGATTCGAAGTGGCCGAGCCAATGTAGTCGGCGGATCGTTGTTCTCCGGACTACGTCCACTTCTTTGTACAGCTTATAGAGTTCGCGGTTGTATCTTGTCCTCCAATGGTCTTCCTCACAGATAGGACCAAATATCCGCCGCAGAATTTTCCTACCGTCCTGTTTATCGTCCAGCTTTCGGCTCCATAGAGCAAGGCTGGTAGGATGAAGGTTAGAGAATGATGCTGGTCCTGCGAATGAGGAATTTTGACCTCAGCTGTTTTGATAGACCCTATTAACAATGGTTGCCAAGGGTGAGTCTGCGTCGGATTACCACTGCGATGTCGTTTGTGTTTGTTGACGTTTGGCCCGAGGTAGATAATCTCTTAAATTACCTTAAATTTGTACATTTGTTTTGCCCCAAATGCTTGTTGACGGGTCGGTTTCTACTCGGCAGCATGTATTTCGTTTTTTCCTAATTTATCTTCAGACCAGTTTCCCCAACGTCACTTGGGAGCACGCGATAATGTCCATATCATCTGCGTAACCCAACAGTTGGATCGACTTATAGAAAATAAGATAAAATAATCTGAGATTCTTGAACTAAACTGCACGTTGTATCGTGAGTTTTTCAGTTGTGCGACACAACCGGATTAGTCTTCCCGGGATCCCGAATTCGACCACACTACAATTTTTGTAACACATTTTCACAATTTTAACAAGTCTACGATTGTAGGACGATCCATGTTATGAAATGGTAAACCTTAAACTTAATATATGCAATCTCGGATGACAATTCGGCGTGACTTATGTAATTGAAACATGGATGTCGAAACCGGACCATGAATTGGATTATCCACTCCATAGAGATGAGAATATGAATTCAAAAATGGAACTTTAGAGTTGTTATTGCATTTGAAAACTAATGTTATTAGTCATTAGTTAGTCAGACTATTTTAAATATGTTTGCTGTTTACGACTTCTAAATCTTCCTAAATCTAAATTCGCCTAACTCAAAACGTACAACAAGAAATCGATCGACCTATTCTGCCGTTAATTCTCAATTTGCTTTACAGAGGATTCGGTCTTTTTTAGAATTACAAAAGCTGGAAACTTATGTATGTCATTTGTACATCATGTCGCATATTGAAAGTTTTGTTGTGATTCTTTCCTTTCGTCAAATTTACTCAACTTTTACTTTAATCAATTTTGAGAGAATATAATAAAATATTCAAATCCTTTCAGCTTTATGTATCGTAATTTCAAAATTTTACGACTTAAAAGCATTTACAATATATCCTTGCGAGACACTCTAAGTTTGCCAAGGCAAATATCATCTTCGCGTCCCTCTTGTTGTAGATGTAATAGCGCTTATAAGTGGAATGAAATGCTATTAAGAGGTACTTTTTGCAGAACAAAAGGTTACTCTAAAAGCATTATCATACACAATGCCTTCGGAAAAACTTTCTACAAACTATCATAAGAAAAACGTTGTCAGGCGCCCTAACTACATTCAGTAGAAAGTTTTGGATCAACATCCCCATTATTGTGGAGCCCGATTATCTTCCATTCGCGACTCCTTGCCAGTCTGAACGAACGATTGGTCCATCCGAATTCCAAATCATAAACAGAAATCTCTAAATTAATTTCAAACCAAACCATTTAGGACACTCTGTGATTCCATTAAAATGTAAATCGTTCAAGTACGTAGTCGTAGTCGAAAAGTGAAAGTTCTCAAACCGAAAGGCAAGTCTCCGATTTCTATTTCCCTCCCATCTATACTTGACATCCCGACGCTTATGTAATGTTGTTCTGTTGGTGGTTTTAATACATGGAATCATTTCGGCTTCCACTCCCCCCACATCACAACAGCCACGCTCACTGTATTTTTTGTTACTACTGGTCTGTTATCCTAGTTGGCGCGGGACCTGCCGTTGTCGGCTGTTTGTTGTTTTGTTTTTTTGGCCCGGTCCCAATGGCGCCATTGAATATAATTTTTATTTGAAAATGACAACAGTATAAAGGGAATGTCTAGAAAGAATCATGCGAGCGGGTGTCTGACAAGGGAAACAAAGCGAGTATGAGCTACTGGAGAAGAGGAAAATCGATGTGCGGATATGATGTTCTTAAAATCCATATTGTACGGCAGTGACTAACAAAAAAACAGAAGAACTGGTGAGGGGAGGAGGTCACACATAGTAAGTAGGTTAGTGGAAGCCGGAATAATTACACGTCAACGGCGGTCACATGTGTCCTCGAAGCTGCGTAGGTACTAAACAAACAAAGGAAAATTGAGAGAAAAATTAGAAAATGGGTCGGCGGACGTATACACACAATGCCAACAGGATACATGGCTTAAGTTATTTGGGCACGTTTATGTGCATATTTCCGGCAGTCCAAAATGCGGATTATTGGTCTCCATCGCCTCACCGTCGTCGCGTGCGGTTCTTCATTCGTTTTGTAAAACGACCCGATTCATATTCAATGAGCGTTTGTGGAACTCGATTTCATATTCAAGGCCCTGCGTTAGCATACACGTTTCATGGGCACTCTAATGGAACATAGCGCCAGGTCATTAAGCATACTCGTACATATTCATGGGAAATAATGTGCCATGAATCGTCTAATCAGATCCAAACGAGTACGTTTGAAGTCCTTACGATGGACTTCTGAAAAATAAAATTAAACAATTCCATAGTAATTTTGGGATTAAGAAGGATGAGGATTAATAAGAGTAAGAGGTATCACGATAAGAATGCCTGTCCAAACACATTTCATTTGGAACATTGCCCATAAAAACAAGAAAAACGACAATTTTTCAAGAGCTACAAAGGATATGCCATCTGGGTTAGCAGATTCGCTAATATCATGGTCCTTTCAGACGTTAACAACTGTGCAAAATACTTAAGTGGACGCAAAGAGCAATATTATTTATTAAAGTTAGTCGTAAAATGAGTACTCAGCTAATGGATTTCATACGAAAACGAGGCAACAATAGCATATGGGGTGTGTTCAAAAAGTGTAGAGAATTTTCGAAGAACTACATTTTTACATTTACGTCAGGCTTATCTTCAGAAGTAGTCTGCACGTTTTAGAAGTCTTCACCTTCGATCCGAACAGTAGATATATAGGTTGCTATTTACATTTAAAATTGGTCATACAAGTCTTGTGATAATCCAGGAAAGACATGAAGGACGTCCAAAAAGTGCATCAACTAGAGAAAACATAGCAAAAATACAGGATATGATTATGAAAGATCGTCGATTAACCGAATGAGATTTAGTAGAAGCCGTAGGCATCTCATTAAGCTGTGTGAGCAAATTTTTAATATAGTTTTGGGTTACAGAAAGATGTGTGTAAAATGGGTGGCTTCATTTGCCATCAATAGAACCAAAACACACTCGTCGCCGGCTTTCACAACGACATCTGGAGCGTTTTAGAAAAAATAAAAAGGGCTGTGTGCGGCGTTTTATCATTTGGGTCTATTACCATGATCCTGAATCAAATCAAGGGTTTAGGAGTGGTGTGAAGCTGGTACTTCGGCTCCAAAACGAGTTAGGTTCTAGAAAACTCGTGTTTTTTTCATCGAATGATAAAACTTATTGAACAATCTAGTAAAAAAATAGAGTGCGTTCAAAAAGAATCGGAAATAGCCGAAGAATTACATTTTTTCGTTTACATCAAGCTTTAACTGGGAAGTGGTTTGCCCATTGTAAAAGTCGTGACTTCGAATTTTGACTTCGAAATTGGACGAAATTCTCGATGAAGATCCATGCCCAACATTTCAAAAATTGTAGGAATTGCGAAATTCATTTGTCAACGCCAAGAAAATGTTGGGGATAAAAAGGCAAGGAAACTGGATCCCAACGAATTGAAACCAAGGGATGATAAAAGGCGTTTTTCTGTAAATTGCTGCTTCAATGGCAAAATAAGCAGTGATTTTTGCATAGAATTGTCGGGTGCGATACAAATCTTGTACAAAATTTCATGCGAATCATCAGCATCAATGGCGAAGTCCAATGTCAACAGATCTCAAGTTTGAAAAGAATACCCCAATAAAGTTAATTTTCGCGTCGAATCAATGCGTCGCGTAAATGTTCGACTGCTCGTTCATCGAAAAACTGGTCAAAACATAATTTTAATCGATCAAAAATAGAAGGCCTACTTAGGCGCCCTTCACATACTGCGCTCTTTCTGATTATTAATTGTTCCGATCGATAGGTAATGGCTTGTCTGAACTGAAACTAATTGCTTAAGAGGTTTGCAGAAAAACGGTCGGTTAGTGGCATTCGATTCTTCGCCGTGCACAAGAACTCGGCCTTTCACAGAATTCATCTTGGCGAAGTCTGCATCGGTATTTGGGCCTACACCCGTTCAAGATCCAACTGACCCAGGAGCTCAAAGTCCATGACCATAGACAACGCCGTTTGTTCGTTGATTGGGCTTCAGACCGTTTGGAGGAGGACCCCAATTTTGGCCGAAAAATCATCTTTAATCGTATACGAGTAAGAGACGACACCAACCCACACGATGTTCACCAGGTGACATCCTCAAAAAGTTATCATTTGGTAAGGATTTTAGACCGGCGGCGTCATTGGTTCCTAATTTTTCGAAAACTACGTTGGTGAGGTGGTAACCGTCAATGGCGAGCGCCCAAATTGTTCCATATGGACGCAGACGACATGTATGTAGTTCCTGCAGAACGGCGCTAGGTGCCACACAGCGGACGCCACGATTGACATTCTGCATGAGCGATTTGCGGGTAATGCTTTCTCTCGCAGAGGTGATGTGAAATGGCCACCAAGGTCATGCGATTTGACCCCGCTAGACTTTTTCTTGTGGGGCTCCCATTGCTAAACCCTTTTTTTTGTACGAAAACTCTAAGTTTTAGCTTGAAGTCTTTAATCTCCCCTAGGCAACACGGTTTCCTCAAATGCAGATACAACCACTAACCTTGTTGATTTTTTTTTATCCTTTACCAGTTTGTATTCCTTTATCCGTCTTAGAGAACGGCAAAGAAGTCGACGTTATTTCAACCGATTTCAGTGAAGCTTTCGATAAAATCTCCCACAGACTGATGCTCTTCAAATTGTCCTCCCTTGGCTTCGACCCCATTTCTTTGAAGTGGATATTTCTTACCTGGCAAATCGCTATTACAGTGTTCGTTTTAGATCTGCCTTCTCAAACCCTTTTTTAGCTTCCTCCGGCGTCCCTCAAGGCAGCCACTGTGGTCCACTTCTTTTTGTTCTTACCATAAACGATATTGAAATGGTTATTAAACATTCCCACATCTCACTAGTCAATGAGTCCAGTCTTGACTCTTTCCTTATTCAATCAGATCTTAATATTTTTTCCATCTGTTGTTCCAAAATTTGCTTCGAGTTTAACATTTCTAAATGCCAATCAATCACTTCTTCATGTAAACTAATCAAACATCCTCCTCGTCTCTACTTAATAATAAGCCCATCTCCATCGTTTAGGCTATATGCGATCTTGGCATATTATGCGACCAGGAGCTAAATTTTCATTCGATGAGATCCTTAAAGCTTATTCTACACTTGTTTTCGTGACGCGATAGTCTAAACAATTCTCGAACCCTTACGTTACCCGATCTCTCTACATAACCTTTGTCCGGCTCCTTTTTGAATACGTCTCTCAAGTGTGGTCTCCTTACCAACAAACCCACATTTCTAGAATCGAGAGCATCCAACGCCGGTTCCTACGTTTTGCTCCTCGAGGTCCGCCCTGGTACAATCCTTTGATTTTACTACTCTACCCAGAACGCCTTAAATTAATCAACGTGAACATGTTGGAGGAAGGAAGGAAGGAATGATACCTTTCAGGTACCATTGACTGCGCGACCCTCTACAACTCTGTCTCTATCAACATACTCCGCAATGAACGAAATCTCCGTCTCTTCTTGGGTAGATACCCAACCCCCGTACTGCCTATGGCTCCAATGAACCCATTTCTCGCATGTTGGGAAGTGATAATTCGAATCCTTACTTCGATTTCAACGTCAGCATTCCCTGTCTAAAAATCTGCCTTTGGAAATTACTTTGAATAATAAAGGTTCTTAATTTCATTTTAAATAAACTTTTTTTTTTCTTTAATAACAAAACGCTACGAATTAATTCCAACTTTTAATGCATTTTTGTCATCGATTTTCCAAACCTCGAAACACTTTTGAACATGAACTTTGAGATAGAATTTAGCTCTCTCAGTTCGCGCTTAATTGCATCTATTCCTACAAAACGTCGGTCCTTAAAGGATTTATTTATTATCACTCGAAGATAACTCTGCCAACCAGTGAGATGTGAGCGGTTGTTGAGGGCAACAACTAGACTTGACCCTTTTTTTTCGCAAACAATTTTATCATTATCTACAGTACACTAGTTTTTTTTTTATTTTAACAAAAATGCGTTACAAGCAAATCATGCACATCGCGGACTCTTAGCATAAAACCTTCAATTCAGAAAATGTGTAGAGTTTTTCGTAATGAAGTTTTCGAATCCCATAGCATTTACGTTGAACTTGAAATAAGAGAATTTGGAGAACTTTAGGAGCATTTTGATAATTTAATTATTTTATTCCGATTGATATCTTGAAGACTATGTTCTCTGATGACAGTTCTGTTTACATCACCAGCTGTCGTATTCAGCCTTGATGCTTCGACGTTGATGTGTAAAAAAAGAATATGACAGCAACCGCATCAGACACATGGGTCAAAGAAGACGAGCCACTCAATGTAAAAAATAGAGCCTTAAATCCAAGGACTTTCCCGGCCGTCTTCATACATGATTTTGTAGAAACTGTATGATATATTCCTCCTTCAACTAAAATTAGTCGGAAGTAAGATCGATGACTATGCAGATCCAGAAATTGATTGTTCCACCTCATACTTGCTATGTTTGGAATTCAGAGGATGTTTGGGATAACGAAAAGTAGACATTCAGTCCTTGTGACTGTAAATTGCATAGTTCTATCTCTCGTTCCTTATCATAGGGAAGGACCCTTATAATAGTGGGAGTAAATTTTTTTTTCAGTAGTGACCTTTGAGCACATTTCCATATGGATTTTTATGTGCAATTGGTCTAACAACTCTAAAGACAGATTCGAACTCTAGAGGCCTAAGACCGTGAAGTTATGAACAAAATTTTGGTTCGAAAAATCGCGACACGTTTTATGTAATTTCTTTCATCGTTAACAGTAGACTGAGCAGTCGGCGCAAAAATGTGCAGATACATGTTTACTAACATGTTTCAAACATGTTTATTTGACGCCCCCATAGGGGCACTTTATTAGCTTAATGCATTAATTTATTAAGTAGGCGGCAGGGTGGATACGATTAAGGAGAGTGTGAAGGATTGTTGTATAGGGCAATTCTAAGGCTGGACTTTTTGAGGTGAAGGTCAAAAGATTCGTGGTAGCTTTGCGAAGCATTCTGGACATTGGTTCGTGGTAGCCATAATTTGTGCGGTCAGTGTTTATACGGATAAGGGGCGGGGACCGAAGTTTACGCGGGTTGGTATTAATGGGAATCATGTGCAATAATGAGGGGCTGTCAATGTTACTGCTGTCATGAATAAATAGAATGTCTGCAACATCACGTCGTTCTTTAAGGGGTTGGACGTTGATTCATTTTAGACGATCCGTATAAGGTGGTAAATTAAAGAGGTCGGCCCAGGGAAGGCCACGAAGGGCAAAACGGATAAACCTACGTTGAATGGCTTCAATACGCGTAGTATAGGATTCGTAAGAGGCGAACCAGACTTGGCTAGCATATTCGAGAAGAGGCTTAACGAAAGTGATGTATAATGTTTTCGCAACGTAAGGATTCGAGAATTCTTTGGACCAACGTTTCAAGCAACCGAAGGCACAGTTAGCACGTTTGATAATGTTGTCGATATGGAGGCGAAAATTGAGTTCACGGTCACAAATAACCCCTAGATCAACCAAGAAGTTGACAGGGGAAACGGTTTCATTACGAATAATGTAGGGTTCTGGGTGGTGAGGAAGAGCGCTTGTGGGAGTAAGTGATGGCTTGGCATTTACTGACATTGAACTCGAGATGGTTTTTTTTATACCAAGTAGTGAAGCTTTTAAGGTCCAGTTGGAGAGAGCATGAGTCGACAGGGTAGATATGTGTTTAAATATTTTCATATCATCAGCAAATATGAAGAGCTAAGAGTTCAGAATAAATACCAATGGGCCGAGATGACTACCTTGTGGGACACCAGAGGTAGCATTAATTGGATCAGAGATAGAAAATCTGAGGATAACGTTATATTGACGATCTTCAAGATAAGATTTGATTCATGAGATAAAACCGGGAGAGAAACCAAGGGCAGTGAGCTTCAGGAGAATAATTTGGTGAGACATTTTGTCAAAGGTTTTGCTGAAGTCAGTGGCGACAACGTCTACTTCTTTGCCAGCTTCGAGTGCACACAAACATTGTGAAACAAACTCGACTAGATTAGTGGTTGTCGATCGACCTTTTAGGAACCCATGTTGGTTAGGCGAAAATATGGGTTTGCAGTGAAAGAATAGTGCATCATAAACGATGTTCTCGAAAAGTTTGGGTATGCATGAGAACTTGGCAGTGGGACGATAGTTGGACACATCATTTTTCAGTCCTTTTTTGTGGAGTCGAATGATATAAGCATATTTCCATAGCTGAGGAAAGAGTCCTTGAGTGATAGAGCTTTGAAATAGAGCGGTAAGGGGTAAAATAAGATGGTTCGCGCACTTTTTTAATACTATGGCAGGCAGACAATCGGGACCGGGAGAGTAGTCGTCCTTTAAGTTGCGTATTTTTTCGGCGATTAGGTCGGGAGTTATGTTCAATGAAAAAAGAGACGTCTGGGGGCAGTCTTTCAAATAACGTTAACCATTTACCACTGATACAACCCGCATCATGATTCGAACTACCTTTTGAACATATCTACATACGCTGGCTGGAGAAGCCTCAGAGAATATGGCAAAGCGTGGGTTTGGATTACAAACATTTTTGAAAAATAAGGTTTTTCTAAAATAAGGTATTTTCCAATTTTAGATTTTAGATCAATCCTTTGCCACCTACTCCAGCCTTTTGAGATTCGTAGTATCGTACCATCCATTGCCACCAGCTCCACAATTCTTTAGTTGTCAAAAAAATGTCTTAAAAATTATTTCCAGTTTACGATACGTGCACATCATACTCTTAAATCACAGGTCTTTTCATTCGTTATATTATTTAGTTAGAACCGGTCTACTCAAGGTACGAGTTTAAATTTTTATTTACTCGAGTGGCGAGGCGAGAAACGTTTTATCATACCTTTGCAGTCGTTTTTTCTTTACCAAAAACAAACTGCAAAATCAAACTTGTTGCAATCTTTATCAAAAGTTTGTTACGCAATTATGCGTCAAATGAAATGCGTCCAGAGCTGATGTCCTTATACTCCTATGTTCTCGGGATATGCGAAGCGAAAAACAGCTCGCACAAACAAGCAGATGTTAATAAGCAAGGTATTTGCGCACGAAGATTGCATTGAAACGTCTGATGGATGAACTTATGGTAATTGAATTTACCAAGTCGTTTAGGCAATTGTGTTGACTCTAATCCGCGTGACTTTCCGTGTGAATGTCATTCGTCTTTCTTTGGATAAGGACGATTGCTCTCGATTTAAAAAGCCTTAAAAAGCAACTGATGAGCTTATCTTTATTGATGAAATAATAATCTGTCTTAATGGTGCCAGAGGCAAATAATCTTCAAATCCCGTGACTGAAACTCGAGATTGCTCAGTTACTGCTCCCGGTTTGGATTCAGTAAATGGGATTTCTCGCAAACAAAGTTAAAAATGGGTGCCGACAGAAATTGATGTCCTCAAATAGCCCAGTTTCCATTCCTCCATTCGTTTCCTTTTTTTGCTCTTCAGGCTGATCCCTGTCAAATTAAATGTCTTAACCTCAAACGACTTCCAACGCAAACATAAACGAATGAAATCGCCCATTCAGACGCCAAAAAGTGCGCAAACTGCCTCCATTAACTTATCTTCAGGATAATAATTCGCCTACAGCGGTCCGTCTCAACGATAGCGCACACGACTAAAGGGTCAGATTCGGATTCAAGCTTTTATCCAGTGTCAGAAAACATACAGTTGCGTCGGCCTTCTCCTCGTCTATCACGTGCTTCCGTTTAGGAAAGCATAATCTTCTCACTGACCTTGCCCATCGTGTATATCAGTAAGGACCTTGGGGCGGTAGGGAGGGTAGAATCGATACAACAGAGCGAGAGGGAGGGAGCAGAGGTTATTATCCTGCTAAATCAGACTACCCTGGGTTTTTTGCGTGCTCACACAGTTTTATTCTCTCCTTCGTGAGTTTTAGATTCCTTTTGCTTTTTCGCAATACCGAAGGACTTTTGTTTAACGTTCGATTTCTTGTGTTTTGCCATTCCAATGGCTTTTCTGGAGAAATATGTGTTTTTTTCGGCAACATTTTACGTGTGTACTTGGGTCATGGATGACCACGAAGCATCCTTTTTTTACGGGAATGGGATGAATAGGTTTCCCTCAATGATAGATTATCTTCGAAGGATTAATGCGTTAAGCAGTAATGTTATCCTTTTTGCTATCTTGGTGTCAAGACAGAAGTTGTCGACACGTTCGGGTAATTAAACTGTCGTGTTCAGCTGTGAATAAATCGAAGTAACATCCACAGCGAGGATAAGAAGACATTATCATTAGCGTCAGTTTCAATTTAGTTTTTTTTTTATTGTGTCGAAAGCGCTTACTCATCTCCAGCTCTAATTGAATTTGCAAGATGAAGACGTCAACGTTTTTGGGGATTGCGTAAGACGGTCAGGTTGGAATAATTTGAAATTCAGTCATCCGCAGTGTTTCTGGAAAGAGGTTTTGAACGATAGAGACATGATTGTAAGCGAATAGCTGGCATCAAATATTATGGTTCATAATGCCTTATCTAAGAAATGTCATTCAACTTGAAATAATATTTTTGTTTAAAGAATGGCAAATCCCACTGTGTATTCAGTGGAGTACTGGCAATCAAACAAATACAAATAAGCAGATACAAGGTGGACCAAAATATGTGACCTTATTGCAAATGTCAGGAAATATTATTACTTTTGCTAAGAGGGTCCTGATAGGTCTCCTAGTACTCGTTCCGAGAATATCGCCACTGTGGCTGAAGGTGTCACGGATAAACCATCAACGTTGACCCGATGAAGTGCCCACTTATGGGCCACGTTAATTTTTTCAGGGCATTTTGATGACAGACTTCAAGATGTACCCTTTCAGAGTACAGACTAAATTTCCGCACCAACCTTCTAAGCCTCAACGGCGAAGTGGAGATCTATTCCCATCTGATAAATTCAAATTATGCTTGTGGAGCTCTGAGAATCCACGTACCATTCACGAAAAGCCATTACAACCACTCAAAGTCACTGCATTGTTCGTCGTCCACGCCAGATTTTTCATCGGACCAATTTGTTTTTTATGCCACCGTCATTAACACAGTTACTGTGATACAAAATGATGATCAACGAGTGAGACAGTGCAATAGCACACATATCTCCCGTGACTATGCGACCTTTTTAATGATGTGTTTCCAGGTCGACGGTCAATGTTCGTTTTGGCTATTTGCGTCGGGGTCTATCAGAACAAGCCACTGACTCTGGAAGAACTCAAAGAAATATCCGACAATAGTTCGTAGGCTTTATCGCCTGAAGTTCTCAACGAAATTACTGAAAATGCCGGAACAAGAGCTCATCAAAAATGGTGGAAAAAACTTAAAGGTCAAAATAAACAGTTTGGAAGAACCTAGGTAAAATTGGTGTTGGGAATGTACGTGGTGGCTTAACTGAAGACTTAGATATCAACGCTATCAATAAAACCTTCGTTTCAAGTTCATCAGTCGCAACAAACTCAGCTGACCACGAGCAATTTTCAAGCAATCTTTCCTTAACCCTAGGATCAAACCCGGCTGGCTTTAAATTTAGTTCCATCATCGACGAGGATGTGACCGAAGCACTGCTCTCCATCAAATCTAGTGCCATAGGACTGGATTACATTCACCCTTCCTTTCTGAAAATAATTTTTCCCTCCGTTTTGCCATTTATAACACATATTTTCAATTCGATTGTTGAAACATGTGAATTTCCCTCGCAATGGAAGAGAGCGAAGGTAATTCCTATCCCTAAAACTTCAAAAGGAGACGAATTCAGACCAATTTCAATATTACCATTTTTGTCTAAAGTCTTCGAGAGAGTAATTCAAAAACAATTGAACATATATCTTACTCGCTTCGAATTACTGACACCCAAACAATCAGGATTTCGAAAGAAAAATAGCTGCTTGACTGCACTATTAAGTGTTTCAGAGGACATTAGAAAAGAAATTGATTTGGATAGGATCACGTTTTTAATACTCCTCGATTTCTCGAAAGCCTTCGATATGGTTAATCATGTCATCTTTTGCCAAAAGCTCTTACATAAGTTCAAATTTTCTTGCTCTGCGGTCAAACTTCTGTTCTCATATTTAACTAATCGTGAACAAACCGTTGAAGTCAAGAAACTAAAATCAGAATTTCTACCGGTTAAGAGTGGTGTACCACAAGGGTCAATCCTTGGCCCTTTGTTTTTTTCAATGTACGTCAATGAACTGCCCAAGTTAGTAACACATTGTTCGGTTCGTATGTACGCCGACGATACGCAGCTATATCTAAGCTGCCCCTTAGGGCTAATCGAACACTCGGTAGCGTGTTTGAATGAAGACCTGGACATGATTGATCGATGGTCTATTAAAAACGGCCTTCAGTTGAACCCAAAGAAATCTAAATGTCTTGTCATTTCTAAAAACAAGGTTGATGTATCATACTTCCCTCAAATACTGCTAAAGAAAAATCATATTGCCTATGTTGAGTCAGCCAAAAATTTAGGTGTTATCTTTAACCGGACCCTAACCTGGGAACATCATGCCTATTATACGGTTGCAAAAGCTTATGGTGTCCTTCGAACGCTCTGGCCTGTCCAACACATAATTCCAATGAAAGTCAGGTCTCTCTTAGTGAAAACGTTGTTTCTTCCTCTACTTACTTACGGTTCTGAGATCTTTTGTCATTTGAATTATGAGAGCAAAAGAAAGCTAACTGTTGTATTCAACAGTGCAATGCGTTATGTTTATGGCCTACGTCGTTTCGATAGAATTTCTCAATATGTTTCACAATTTCTTGGTATGACCTTCGAAAACTTTTTGAAATATCGTTCTGTAATCTTGTTCTCTAATATACTCATAACCCGCCAACCTTTGGATCTTTATAATGAAATCAGTTTTTTAAACTCAAATCGATCGTTAAATGTCCTGATTCCGCACTTCAGTTGTACAACATCCGAACGTCAGTTTTTTGTAAGCTCCGCACGATTATGGAACTCTCTGCCGCGAGAAATAAAAGGTTTGAATTGCACGAGAAAGATAGGAAAGGAATTGAAGAAATACTTCAGTAACTTATAAGTAATTTGCACACAAAATTAAATTATTTTAATATTGCTTTTTCAGTCTCATATATAAAACAATCAATCGTTGTAATTCACGTAACGTAGCTGTTTTGCATTTAAAGGCTTTAATATAAATAAGATATTTTATCTTAAATGTAAGCTTATCATGAAATAAATAAATACTAAAAAAAAAAAAAATACTAACAGGCGAGTGTTTTAGGACCACTCTGTGCTATGTAGGATATCCACTTGGAGGTTTATACTTTAACTATTCGTCGATGCGTCGAAGCTGTTCGTTGAAATAAGGTTTTTTAGCCGAGAAACATCAGAACTTCGTAAATGACTTTAAGATTTAAAGGCTTAAAGGTATGTAGAGCACCATATACGGAGCCTGAAAGGTTGCAAGAAAATCTAATAGAGTTGAGCTTATTCCATTTTGGATATTAATTGACCCACAAAAATTCTTATAGATTCGGGAATCGCTACATTTCAGACTTGACCTATATCGTCTACATAAAAAATGCAAAAGATCCATTAAGGACGACTGGCATAACTTTGGCACGAGCAACTAGCAAAGAAAAGCCCTCAGGTTTGGATGAATCTCTTTCTTGCCATCGATGAACCGATTAGCCGAATAAAAATTGTGCAAGTTCGACGTCTGAGTATGTGTATAATCAGGTAGTGTTCAAGTAAATGGGCAAGGAAGGCGTATTGTGGCTTCATTGTGCTGTCTCGGAAATCCAATTTCCAGTACATCGTTCGTAAGATCCTTTCTGCCATTATTATGTGAACCATTCGCCCTAAGTCTGATAGATTAATTTGAATGTAGTTTCGGGGTCCAGAAAAGTCGAGCGTTTACCAAAGCTAACGTGCTATTCAAAACCCTGTCATACCTGCCTAACTCAGCCAGCCTTTTTAAGAACATAGCTTGCTAGCCGGCTTATAGAGACGATCTATTCCAAATGTTTACCAAATTCTGACGTGGCGACGCGTCAATTAGTGAGTATAAAAGCCGAAACCTTTAATGGTGGTAATTGAAGACAAAACTAAGTTTGTTCAAAAAGTTAAGGGAATTTTTTGAATTTTTTGTGTTATTGATAATCCCAATCAAAGAAATTCCCATTTGGTATTTTGTACTAACGCCAGTACTTTATCAAATCTCCGAAACACTTACACAACTCGAGAGGCACACCCCAAGGTGGGGTAATATCGCCTCTATTATGGCTCTCGGTTATCGATAAAATTCTGAAAGAATTCGAGAGAATCGGAATAAAGGCGGTTGCTTATGCTGACGACGTGGTCATCCTAGTATTGGGAATGTTTCCCTCGGTAATTAGCGAAATCTCAGAGAGAGCTCTGACTAAGCTAAGCGCCTGGGCCTCAGGATGCGGCCTAAGCGTCAATCCGAGTAAAACAGAACTGATGCTGTTTACCACCAAATATAAGATACCGTCCTTTAATCTCCCTCGCCTCAACAACCAGCCACTCTCCTTGTCTTCCGAGGCTAGATACCTAGGAATTATCCTAGACCCCAAGCTCAGTTGGAAGATAAACATTGAACATCGGGTACGGAAAGCATGTGTCGCTTTCTATGCCTGTAGCAGAACCTTCGGCAAAAGCTGGGGACTCCGACCCAAAATGGTGCTGTGGATGTACACGGCTGTCATGTATGGTGGCGCTCGTATGGTGGCCTGCCCTAAGTAAGGCATACAACATCAAAAAACTAAGCCGCGTACAGAGATCGGCCAGTATCGGTGCCCTTCGGTCTACTCCGACCGAGGCACTTAACGTACTCCTAAACCTCCTCCCTCTGGACCTCTTCATCAGATATAATGCAGCCTGTAGCGCCATTAGACTCAGAGAATCTGGGCTCTGGTCATCTAAACCCTACGGTCATAGCAAGGTGCTGGACCTATTACCTAGTGACCTGGCCACGACTGCAACCGATTTCACGGCAACCATACACAACCCAAATAAAGCCGCCCATGTCCACTTCCCATCCAGGATGGCATGGAAACAGGGACTGCACTCTGAGTACCATCAGGTAGCTTTTTTCACCAACCGGGTATCTTCTCAGCGGAACTGAATATCTCCAAATCGTTGCGACTTCCAGACTCGGCCAGCGTGTTCCAAGCGGAAATACTGGCGATTAAGGAAACTTGCAAGTTACTCACGCGCTATCCTATTACCAAGAGAGATGTAAATATATATATTGATAGCCAATCAGCTATCAAAGCTCTCGACTCTCACTCCATAAAATCCAAATTAGTTGCACAGTGTAAGGATGAAGTCAGCTGTGCAGGAGACTATTTCAACATTACTCTCATTTGGGTTCCTGGCCACAGCAAAATAGAGGGAAACGAAAAGGCTGACGCTTTAGCAAGGCACGGCTCTTCCCTCGACTGTTCTTTGGCGGAGGCAGTACTCCCCCCCATCAGACTGGTCAAGGCAAACCTTCTACAACACTTTCTTTCGAGGGCGAACTACAGATGGTGCAGTCTTAGCAACTGCGTCATATCAAGGAAAACATGGCCCTCCTATAACAGGAAAAGAACCCTCGACCTAACTAACAGACCCCGACAAGAGATTGCCAGAATTGTAGCCATCTGTACTGGCCACTGGCCTGTCGGTACCCACGCTGCTAAATTAGGCATCCCATTCAACACCTACTGCCGAAGTTGCAAGAAAATCAAATAAACAAATCGCGAAATTATAAAATTCCCGATACTTTTTGAACGCAACTTGTAGACGAGTGCTCGAAAGCCAAGAGTCAAAATAAAAAAAAGTGTAATGCCCACGTACAAACCATCTGAAAGGCTTACGCCGACAGCAATTCAGACAGTTGAAAACATTCATTCGACATTCATTCATTCATGGTGCGAAATTACTGTATAAAGTCTCAAAAATACTTTTTCGGGTCTTTCTTGTGCGTTTTGGTGCTCACCTCTTAGGAAACTGCGAATGTACATACTCGTAATGTCTACATATCGATTAAGCTGTGATTAGTCGATGAATTTCGAAGTCTGAAGTGTTTTTTGGAAGAACAATATTAGTTTAAGGTCACTTTAGAGTCTTTAAGTTTAATTAGGGGGCACTTTTAAGTCAGTACTTACTTCAGGCTTGTATATCTGTCACAGCATTTGTTAGATTGCAGTTGTATACTAACCTTTGTTATCTTATCGCGATGTGATACGCCCTTCAAAAACATTATCAAATTGAAGAAATTCAGTTCCAAAGTTATGGTTCCGTGCGCCAAACATGATCGACTATTTAAGACCGCTATTTGCGGCAGCACCGAAACGCATAAGAACCCTGCGTTAGTGACTGTTGAAGAAGGCCCAAATTTATCGATTCGATGTCGTTCACAACAACTTACTTTTTGTCCGCCCACTTTATGTACAATTTCATGAAATCGATTTTAGTTTGAAGGCTTACAAGAACCAGCTCGTGCAATAATCGAAGCCGAATCGATTGTGTCGAAATTTCGGTGAATGGAAGAGGGATGAAGAAATGCTTGTGCGGTTTGTGGGGTCATTGGATAATATTTTCTTCAAAGAAGAGGCTAATCACCGTGCCAATCGTATTCGCTATAGAGCCATGATTAATGACTTTTTCGTACCCCAACTGAATGTGGAGGAGATGTGGTTCCATCAGAATGGCGCTATGTGCCATTCAGCAAGCGAAACAATTAATCGTTCCATGATGAAATAGCGGTATCAACTGAGCATGTTTAATCTGACATATGTATGTCATGAATTATGTCTGAGCTGGCAAAAATTAAACATTGAAAAACAACACAGCAGGAAAATCACTCTTTATTATCAGCCATTTAGAACTATGAAGCTCGTTTACAACTTTTTACCAGGCCAACTTGTCGTAACTGTGTTGCGCGCCTTTCTGGCGGTCTTTTCCACTTATTATTCTTTCAACTGCCCACTGTCTATTCGTTCTACGTATTGTGCCCATCTTAATTGTCGTGATTTATTGCTAGGATAAATCTGAATAGATTTCCTCGAGTTCTCGATTGTGTAGTTTTCTCTATTCGCCTTTTTCTTCGTCCTGTTTTCCACCATAGATTCTCCTTAAAATCTTGTTTTCAAAGATTCAACGTTTCCAAAAAGCTAGGCGCCGATTCTGGAGAGCTGGGCAGTGGCAAAGAAGATGTTAAGATGTTGGATCGTCTCGATTTCTTCGTCACCACCGCAGCTCCGGCAGAGATCGCTGGATCCCGAGATCCATTTCCGGAGCATTGCTCCAATGGGACAGTGTTCTGTGATCACTCCGACGAGCATACGGATCGAGTTTCGGTCCAGCGCCAACAGCTTCTTTGTTTTTCCGATATGGAGCTCTGGCCACGATGATCTTGTCGTGTGACTGTCGTTTCTTGTAAGTCAAGACGAGTTGGCTTCTTTTATTATTGTGACATTTGTGATCCGATATAATGCACTGATTGGTGGTTGCAGTGACGTGTCCGCTTCGCTGATGTCCATTTCAGATCCTTGCCTGGTCAATTCGTCCGCTCTTTCGTTCCCTTCGATTGAGCTGTGACCCGGGACCCAGCAGAGTTAGACTTTGTGGTATCTGATGGAATTCAGTGAGTCGCGACATTTCATGACAGCCTTTGATCTCGTTGTACAGGATTCTATTGACTTCAGTGCAGCCTGGCTGTCTACAAAGATAATGATATCCGATGGTGGGATATCGGTTACTTGTAGGTGTTTGGCTGCTTTCTTTAATGCTAGGATCTCTGCTTTTCGTGCTGCTGGCAGTCCACCAGACTAAGGCCCCATACGTTAAAATGGGTCTGATGATTGCTGTGTACATCCAATGAATGATGTACGGTTGCAAGCCCCATCTTTTGCCGAAAGTCTTTTTGCATGCATAAAAAGCATTCAATCCTTTTTTCTTCCTTTTCTCGTAGTTCCTTTTCCAGGAAAGTGTGGAGTCAAGAATGAGGCCCAAATACTTGGCTTCCGCTTTGAGTTTGAGTGGAGTTCCCTCTAACTTTGGGGGAGCAAATATGGGGATTTTCCTTTTCCTGGTGAATAAAACCAGCTCGGTTTTTTGGGGATTTATTCTTATATCGTTCTGTCCTGTCCACGAAGAGAGTTCCTTCAACGCAGATTCCATAAGTTCACTGATAGTTGGTAGAAATCTACCTTTTATCAAGATAACTAGGTCATCCCCGTATGCTATTGTCTTTGTGCCTTTCTCCATGAAGAGGATTTTGTTAACTGTAAGAAGCCACAGTAGGGGAGAGAGAACCCCCCCCTGTGGTGTGCCACTAATTGTCACTTTCCTTATAGAGCTGTGTCCAATATCTGCATTGGTAATTCTGTTATTTAACATATTTACAATCCAGATTACAATGGATTTGTCTACTTTTATGTCCCCCAGAGCTGTTATTATGGCCTTTGTGTTTACGTTGTTGAAGGTCCCCTCTATATCGAGGAAGGCTGCCATTTTAAATTCCTTTAAATTCAATTTCGCGATCAACACTATGCAGAGGACTTTCCACTGATCTGCATTTAAGGTAGGCGTGTTGAGTGTTGCTTAAGTTGTGTGAGTTGATGAGTCCTCTGGTGTATAGGTCAAGGAGTCTTTCCAAGGTTTTTAATTGAAACGACGAGAGACTAATTGGCCTATATTCCTTTGCGGCAGTATGGATTGGGTTACCTGCCGTAGGTATGAAAACTACCTTTATTTCTTTCCACTGTGTTGGGATGTACCCCACACGCAAGCAATTGGAAAAAATGCTTACGAGGTGGGGTACAGTGTGGGTTTGTGTTATTTGAAGCATCGTTGGCAAGATATCGTCCGGCCCTGGAGATTTAAAATGTTTGAACGAATTTATTGCTCATGATACTTTATCCATTGTAATCATTTCATTTATTACTTCTTCGGTTGTGTGAGCCGTAGGAACCGTCGTCTCGAAGGGGACTGTGGTTTCAGGGGTTTTACAACCTTGGAAGTGGGTTTCAGTCAGCAGTTGTAGGGACTCCTGACTGGATTCCGTCCAAGAACCATCTGGTTTAAGGATGAATCCCGGAGCGCAGGGATCTTTGGATAGGATCTTTCTGAGCCTTGCGGCTTCTTTGAGATCTTCTATTGATTCGCAGAACTCCCGCCAGGGCTCTCGTTAGGTATTCCAGCTAATTTGGGTGATTTGGAAGTAGTGACAAGGTGTCGGCTTGTTTTAATCATCCACGTATCTCAAATAAGGCGTTTCGTACTTAAACTCGTCCTTAGTTTCCCTTTAGATGTACAATACTTGTTTCAGTTTCACCAAGTTTTTTCATCTTATATCTCTTTTTAAGTCTACAAATAGTTTACATACCGTTTCATGGAATTCCCACTTCTTTTTAAAAGCTGTCATATTGAAAATCTGGTCACTTGTCGAGCCGTTCCTCCTAAAACCACATAATCTCCGAGATGTAAGTCCCTTTAAAAGAATATTGGACAACATCTTTTAACCACTTGGTAGCAGCGATGTTCCTCGGTAATTGTTGCATTGTGTCCGGTCGCCCTTTATAATACGGAAATTATGACTGAGTTTTTCCATTCCTTGGAGGTAGGTTCATTGTTCCATATACAATAGGAGTGATGAGCCCATGTAACTTCTCTGTTAATTCTTCGTCAGCATATTTTAGTAATTCCAATGAAATGGAAGGGCGTCTCTTGCCGTTTTGTTATCCTCAAGTCGATGGATTACTTTCTTTACTTCCACAACGGTTGGGAGCTCTACCTACATTTTTACTCTGTAGACATCTCCTCCATTGGTCTTCAACTCTTTCTTTGACCTAAACGTACACAATCAATTATAATAACAAGCCAAGTACGTGACACCAGCATACTATACATTGAAATCTAACCGAAAGAACGAGCTGTACTTGGAGATGTTTTCGAAATGACACGTATTCAAAGACGAGCCATGAAAACATCTGGTGGGCAAAACCCGCTTTTATAGGCTTCGGAGCGAAAGTTAGTCGCTGGCATGAGATATTAGCGCTAAAGGGTCAAATATCGTTTGTTTGTTGTTTGTTCTACAACAATTCAGAAAGCACTCGTTGTGTTCCACATTAATTGGATACCGTCAACATGTCTCTGATCCAGTTTTCTATGGAAGGCAAACATTGTAGATTAACGAGCTTGTTATTTGCGATTATTCGGCGAAAATCGATTCGTTTTTTTTTTTTTTTTGTAATTGTATACTCGCACATCGTCTTGTTTGACAGCTGACATCGCTAATGATGTGTCGCATTCAGATTGGGAGTAGATTATCCACGATTTCGGTAATCATTAATGTTCTTCGCGTATAAAGATCAATTTGAATAGCTTTTCTATATACCAATCGAATGTACCTAACACGCTTCCAATGTAAAACAATAAAAGTGTTGTCTACAGACCGGGTATCGCTCTCTTAAAACAAACTCGTCAACTTTCTGAAGATTATAAAAATCAACACCCCTTCAAGATACATGATTCGTTTCTCTGCATGGAAAGTAAATATTCCATTTAGATAACTTCCATTCACATTTATTCCGAACCAAGTCCACATCGCACTTCAGCTTTGACCTTATTCCGGCTTAATGAAATGTGATCCTTAGCGGTGTTGTATTTCAATTTGTATTTATTTTTCATAATCAAAAGCTAGAGTTTGGAATATACAATATTGTCAGAAACCCATAACACATGCTATACTCCCACAGTTCCTTAGAAGTCGGTGACGTAATTTCAGAAAGTGTATTCCTTCATCTCCATAAAGCACTTAACCCTTAACAACATAAGGTATTAGGTCCATAGACTAAAAATAGTATAAACAACAGGACAAGTCAGAAAAACTAGCATATCACGTGTATGTATCTACCTACGAAGCTATTACCCGGTTGCATATGCACAAGCAATGTGCCCTCGCACCATTCCTCGCACGTGCTCTGCATGCTTTTACCATCCATCGCCCTGGCGTTGCCTCTCCCGCTTTTATTTCCCTCTCCTCGACAAGTCGCATTTTAATGAAAACCTGTTTTCCTCTCTTATCTTTTCAGTGTTGCATGAACGACAACGTCCTCCCACAACATTTTTCCACGTAAAAATAGTGAAACTTTCTTGAAACCGACCTCCGGTGTCCCTCGTATCTAAGGTATGTAAATGATATCCACGCCCTACTCATGTCCTTTTATGCACAGTTTGTTGTCTTCCCCGTCATCCACTGGAAATGGGTGAAAATCTTTTGTTTTATTTAATTGTCTCGATGAAAAAAGGGATTTACACTTGGATTAAAAGGAAAAACTAAACAAGAATGTCCCCTGTTGTAAATTACAAATAAACATAAAGGGGCAGGGCGGAAGCCTTTGCGATAGCGCGTGTGTTCGGAAGCATAATTGCAGACCTTAGCTGTTATGGACAAAGGATATTTGTATGCAGAACATTTTCACGATGCAGTCGTGGACCCGTAGGATATGGTCCACATTGTTACATTAAAAGCTATTATTTGTCCAGTGCAAGGGGACACTTTGTGAGCATCTCTCTGGGCCATTGCATAGTAGGATTTGGGTGCACTTAATTGAAATAAAGTAGAAGTGCAGAAAAGTTTTGTAATGAAGGTCATGGAAATATCCCTATTGACTGCAAGTTCCTTCGCTTGCTGGTCGTTTTCGTCCTAGTTCGTCCTTGATGCCGTTTTTGCTGTGTGCTGCGAATGACTAATTGAAAGACAAGCAAACTCATTGTACCTAAATGTCTTTAATACGAAATCTCGGCTATAAGGAGTGAGTCCGCAGATGGGTGGCGATACATTGCTGTAATTCAAACTTACGAAAATGGGTGATCTGCAAAAGCTACATTTCATAAAATCTTCTTATTGGATCCAAAAATCGTGCTATGGTGGAAAAACGGATTCGATATCGGGTCGAACTCCATGTCATTATGCTCGGACAGCACGCCAGATCATCGAATGAAAAAGTGTTCGAAACCAGTCAGGACCCCCAATTCGCCACCGAAGTCAGTAGTTGGGCGCCACTAATAGCACTTTACGACAGATTTTAAAGGTTAATCAACAATTGGAGCCTTAAGACCATCACCGATTCGTTAAAGACAATTTGTCGTCAAACTTCATTTGTTCCAATATTTCACTCGGAGGAGAGGGTTGATTATCCTCCGAGGTCATGCGTTTTGGCAACTTTAGGCCTTGCTACTAACTAAGCGATAACTTGGGACCTCATACATAACATCTAAACAGAAATCACGGCCAGTCGACATATGTACGATTTGGAAACAATTTTATGAAGATCTTGACAGGCTTATCGGACGCCCTGCTATTATTATCATCCCTCCACAGAATTTTTTGATCCTGCTGATCCGCCTCGATGATCCGAATTCCGCGGAACATCTCCATGACATCAGCGTGTGATGCTACCTATATTCCACGAAACTTGAACAGTCCACCGTGGAGATGGACAAGATTGTTCGGTCTTTTGAACAGATAGGTTGATTGAAACATTATTTTGCAGCTGCATCACCGACGTCCCTTGGTTTCGGTGGAAACTTATTCGAGTTCTCCGTTATACCTATAATGATCTTGGCCCCAAATTTCTGCATCTGCTCTTTGGATGCGATTTTGGCGTACCTCTCTGAGAATAGCTCCTTCATGTGGTTGTTCTTCCAAATCAATAGATGAGGCTAATGAGCAAAGCTGACGTATGGAACACAAAGGCTTTTCTGTCTGTCCGTCTGTAGGCATATATCAAACCAAACTTGCCGAATAGCTATGAGTCTGAAACTGGGCTGGGTTATAGAGCACAGAGTTCTGGGCGTATAGCGAATGATTTTAGAACCCTAGCTACCGTGGTTCCTCAGAAAGTTTGCAAAATTCAAGGTGGAATTGTAGCTTGGTTCCCGGCGTGCTGATCCCAACTTTTTTTATAACCATCTCCCGAACCCTATAGCCGACCACCGCTATCGGGTAGCTGTCCGAAAACTTGACTCCATCCGACAATAACAAACCAATATCGTGGCAGTCTTTCTTCAACTGCGACGCATTATATCAATAGCTCGACGTATTTCTAGACTTTCCAAATCATTCTTAGTCCCCTTGACTGCAACATTTGATGCATCACAAGGTCGTGCAGCTCATTCTCGGACACTATCGCATCATGGAATAAAAAATGAATCGTGCATGTCCCGTTGAGACCCCAAACATTTGAAACACTGGCCAACTTCCCATAGACTATCCAGGATCCTGATGGCATATGCTTCTTCGTCTGTACCATTGACCACGACCAAAAATTTCGGCTGAGCGTTCACCAAATCTGTTAACAGAACGCTTCGAAAGTGGCGATTTTTTCAGAATTTCGGTGCCGATTGACTGACAAGGCAGCTCCAAATTATTGACAGTAAATACACCCTTCAACAGATGATGCTCGTGGCATCTGACACATTTTATGTAGTTCTCATTGAGCCCACGTGTCGAAAAACTTTTTTAGTCCACTAAAACAAGAAATTGGATTTCTTTGAAGGGTCAGAAAAGTGAATTGTGAAAGGCATAAGAAAAGTGAAATTGCGCGTTGTTAAAGCCTGAGTAGTAGTCGTCAGCGCTTGATGAAGTAACAGTCCATCGGTGCTACACGCTCCCCTCACAAGTCACATCCGCTTTCCTGGACATGTGCTAGCTTTTGATTCTCCGACAAGCTTCTCCGGACACTCACTCAACATATTATGTTGGCGGTACTTCACGCAAACGGCGATATCAAGCTTAGAATACTGCAGACAATTGTATTATCACTCTACAAACAGCTCTCGAAGGTCTTGAACATTTGCTATAGTCGGCTAGTTCTAGACGCGTTAAAAACTAAGCGTCAATCAAAGTAGATTGATTAATTTCTCTGTCAAAAAACCCTGCGCGATCAGTGAAGCTTGCTCGAGGATTAAAAGCTCTGGTGAAGTCTAGGACGCTACCTACAAACTAGACAAGGATTCGTTGCTGAGGTCATTGCTTTATCTGCAAAAAACTCATTCTGCTTAACTGTCCACATTCATACTTAGGGATCACCCTTAAAGGTAGGTGATGGGAGGTTCAACAAATCTGTATTCAAGTCGTGTATGGGGAAATTGTGCTGACCAAATGTGGCTCGAAGTGCACCCATAATACCGTCCGTGTCTGAAAAGTATTTTAAACGTCCCTTACTAATTGGTAAGCCCTTAAGCAAGCCTTTCTGAAAAGAAGACTCTCGTGACCTAGACTGTTCCTCCGATAATTTAAGAAGCGATTTCGGTTCTTTAGGGGTACCGAGGTAACTTGAAAGCGTTTAATGACTTGCTTGAATTATTTTTATCACTATTGTCATCTTGAAATGCTTGATGTTCTGTTGGTGATGAACCTCTGGCAAACCTGATGAACCTCTGGCATTCTTCATTGCTGCAAGCTCGCGGTCGCTACCTATTGAGCTACTGCGGCAACTTGGGGGAGAGATTCAGCATACACCAGGGCAGAGCGTGTTAGGAAAGGCGCTCGTGCAATCAAGATAAATATTTTTTAGAGTTTGATGCATAGGAGACAATATGAATTAACGTTGCCGTGTAGGTCCGGAGGACCTTTCTTTGGAAATTGGGTTGGCGACACAAGCTAAAAGTTGTAAATAGAACAATCTTCTTTTTTAGAACCTGAACCCTTTTATGAACCTGAGCCCTGCAACAGCGAGTCACCAAACATGAACTGATAGAAAGAACGGCAACATCTCATAGGCCCAAGGGTGATTTTTTTGCTGTTTGGGTTTTCAGTGCTATATTTTTAATAGCTTGTGCGTGACCTGTTACATGTGCCAAATTGAATTTTTTTTATCAAAATTCGTTTTCTGTAAAAAATATTTTTCGCGCACTTAGAAGTACAAGGTTTACGCATAGGTATACGGATGATCGCTAGAGTGGCAACAAACATATTTTTCCTTGCAGGCAGCAGCTATCTATCAGCATACCGAGATAAAATACGTGAGTTACTGGTGACTCGTTGCCGTTGCCGAATTCTATTTCATTTCCCGGAAAGTTAGTTTAAAGCAAGTTGTTGCCAGCTTGCCTCGTTTAAGACTTTAACCAACTTGTGGATTGGGCTCCGTGATTTGATTTTTAGTCTATAAAAATCACTTTTAGATTTCTCAATCAGTTTCTTATACCAAATCGCTTCTGCTTCGATCGGTCTCTGCTCCACTCACCTTGTGAATCCGATTTGAGTGTTCTTCCAAAAGATTTCTGGTTTCCTTGCTAATATCTTGGAGCTCAGAGGTCCATCAGGGAATCGATTTCTTACTGAAGGATCTTAGTGAAAGGGCATGCTAGATCAAGAAGACTGCTGATGTCATGTTGTACTGACCTGACATTAGGCTCCTTCTTTTCAAAACGCGTTCAATTCCTTTTTTTTTTTTTTTTTTTCTGAGTTGAGGGAGAAGACTCGCAATTAATTCGGAATTCGATGAGTCTATAGTTCAAGAGGGTACCTGATTGCTAAGGTTAAGTCGACCCACACGTAGTTAACGTCCCGATTAAACGAATGTTTGTTATGAGTTATATGCCGATCTTCTTGATTTTACAATATTCTACGAGTTCGAAAAGTGCCTTAGATGATGGAGGCTTGTCGAGTCATACGCAACGAACTGATTTAACGATAAAGCTTTCTATTATATAGTGCTTCGAACCCAACCAAGTTTGTTTGCTTCTCTTATCCATAAGAATAAAGCCGTCATAGTCTCTAACTAAAACTGGATTAGTATGGTCAAGTCCAGATTTACTCAGTATCCAAGAAACAAAATAACTGCCGACGACGACGTCAAACGACTGCAATCGCGCTATCTTCTTCGGTCTGATACGCAAAAGTGCTACCAAAGCACGATAACGCTCACGAATGGAAATGGCACAATTCACGAATTTGCTGTTCGAAGCATTTGCCTCACACATCTAGATAAAACTAAATCAATCTAAACATCTAACTCACAACGTAGGTCTACTCGTACGCCGTCTGCTTCTCCTACCCTATGATTCCGCATGGTAATCTAATCACCGAATTTGTTGTTTATTTATTTATTTTTTACTGCATAAGTACCTCCATACGTCGAAACAAGACACAACGAATGAGTATCCAAGAAATGAAATTAGGTTGCAGCATTCGGATCAATTGACATTTTCGTAGATATGGAAACTCCTTAAACGGAGTGTCATTCGCCTAAACACTGTTAGAAGAAGGTCGATTGTATTTACCCCAGCTCGGTTCGCATTCGCAAATCCGATTGCGAGGGATAAATTCTTCTTTTATAAAAACATGTCAAAGTGTAAGACGCCGTATCTGGGTGTTTATTTGAGTAGGTACGACTTACAATCGTTGAATCCTTTTATCCTTGCGAGATCTTAAGAGCTTATATAACTGCCGTCAAGTGCGGTAATGCCGCTGAGAATGTATCTCCTTATTCGAGGGTTTTTTGGGATGAAATAAGTAGAACGGTATCATGCATACGAACAGCAGGGTGACAATTTTCATTCGGATTGTGTACGTGAATAGGTGTCTGTGTGCTTTTATAGGCCGTTTCCCTATTCGCATCCGTGCGGTTTTTCCTTTTCGCAAAGGATTAAATTTTATCTCTTCTAAATAGAGAATAGAAGGGAAATGAGGCGGATGCATAGATATATTTGTGTAATATGATAGATAGACGAAGTGAATGTGAAATGAGTTTACCTTTTTTTTTCTGTAGTTCGTGAGTGACTTAGATGACGCTGTATTGTAATGGGGGAGGGATCCAACGCGTTTAATTAGTGTTTTCTAGGACGTGCCTAGGAGCTGTAAAGACATACTGGTAGTAGAGACGTTCTGGTTTCTTTAGAAACTTGGATTACATTACATGTTACTGATATACTATGTGTATACACTTATATCCGCTGTTTGCTCATAGATGTCGTTATTAAGCTAGCTATAATATGCCATGCTGTTGAATTTTATGAGTTTGAGATCGGCCAGTGTAAACTGTCAGCAATCTATTACGAAAACAAACTTTTTTCTTTTAACAATCATGGTTTTTTGTCAGTAAATATTTAAAGACTTCGACTGCCGAATCGCGTTCCCTTTAACGGAAAAAATGTAAAGGGTGGGCACAACACAAGTTTCTTTTTAAGAATGCAATGAAATGAACAAAATTAAATTTTTCCAAGTATTGTGGCTCTATTAGTAAGAACAAACATTCCCATTAATTATGAAATACAACGTCGTTCAAGTGACTGCCTCGGCTGGCTTCGCAGTAGCGCATTCTGTTACCCCAATTTTCCAAGACCTTGTTGATGGTTTCGGGCTGTAGCTTATAGATTGCTCTGATGATATTGGCCTTAAGTGCTTGAATCGTATACGGATTGTTGGCATAACATCGGTCCTTTACGGTTCCCCACAAAAAAAAAAGTCCAAAGGCCAAATCGCACCTCCGAGACGGCCAATTGACATCGCCAAGAAGGCTAAACACGATTTGGGAATTTTGCGCGCAAAAGATCGTGGCATGGACTGTGTGGCATGGCGCGCCATCCTGCATGAACCAGAGGTCGTCCAAATCCATGCCTTCAATTTCAGTAAAAAAAAAGTCAGTTAACATGGCTCCGTAATGTCCACCGTTGACCGAAACGTTGTTCCAAGCCTCATTTTCGAAGAAAAATGGTCCAATAATGCCACCACTCCACAATCCGCACCAAACGGTCACTTTCTGTGGATGCATTGGCTTCTCGACAATAGCGTACGGGTTTTCCGAACCCCAGATGCGGTCATTATGTTTGTTAACGTAGCCGCCGAGATGAAAATGCGCCTCGTCAGAAAAGATGATTTTTCGCCCCAATATCGTTGTCCGATTCAAGCTGCTCTAAGGCCCAAACTGCGAAGCCATAACGAAGCGGATGGTCGCACGCCCATTGCTGAGTTAGTTGGACCCTGTAAAGTCTCCTCAGGCTAGTGCGTGAAATGTTGAGCTATTGAGATCGATGGCGAGTTGATTTTCGTGAATTGAGTCTCACACTCTTGACCACAACAGCGATATTCTCATCTGTGCGCACCGTAAGACGACGGGGACCATGAGTGTTGTCTATTAGCATACCAGTCTCGCGAACTTTTTGCAAAAACTTGCGTGCGTAAATTTCGACCAACACTTCTTTTTTAACAAAACGCACTGTTCGGACTACAGAGCACTTACTTTGGAAATAAGTTTTCAATCTTACCCAACGTTGTTCAAGCGTAAAGCGACTCATTTCGTTCCGCGGAGGTATAATACTAACTTTCTGTTAAGATTTCGAGCGGGAAACAGCTGTCAGTGTCAAAATAACATTGACTTAAAAAAAAAACTACTAGATGGCCCACCCTTTACGGAGATTTGTTTCATCGGTTTAAAGATGGCCATTTTGACCTGAGCGACAAGAAGCGCAAAAATCGACCCACGGAGTTGGAGAACCCTAATCGCCGGCTCCTTTGAACGAGGACGATACCTAATCGCAAAAAAACAAAAATGCTTGCCGAGGGTCATGCTCTTTCTTATGCCATCAGAAAGGCTTAAAAGATCGAAAAATGGGTTCTACATGAATTGAACTGTAACATTCGATAACTTAAATTCGAATGTGGTGAAGATGCAGCCTGCCTGAAAAGCTTGCTTCGCCATGATCCAGCGCTTTGAAAAGTTTTGAAGAGCTTTCGATCTCTTTTATACTTCACTGAATGAGATCAATGCCATCGCTACGCCATGGATAAAGCTTCTACACCACTGGTTGACGAAGCACCACCGATATTATTGCGCCATTACCGAAAAATTTAGCATCGGTCACACAAGTGCTTGAACAGCGATTGCATTTCTACATTCAAATGAAATCAATTGTCTAATCGCCCAAGATAACTTCTCTTGGTTATACCAACAACCAGGTTGGTTGTTAAACCCAGGTTGTGGGCTTAAAAAGTTTTCAATTTATTGTTTTAAGCTCAAGAGCATAGCGATTGTGAAATTGGTCAAGGGATAGTGTGCGTCTGTCTTTCAATCAGAGGTTTACGCAATCCTAATTTCCGTACACTATGTTGTGGAGGTGGGAGGGAAAAAGCATATGCGTCTGCAGTGACAGCCAAGCTGCACTCAAAGCTGTGTCCAACCCTATATCCAACTCCAAATTAGTGCATGAGCTCAAAACCTTTTTGAACAAAGTGGGAAGACTAAATTCACTTAGGCTTGTATGGGTCCCAGGTCCCTCTGGGATCCCAGGAAACGAGATCTCCGATAAACTCGCTAGAAGGGGCTCAGAGGAGAGTTTCTCAAGACCTGAATCCGCCTTAGGTCTACATGCTTCCACCGTCAAATCTGACATCAACGACTGGGTCGCACACAGTCGTAGATGGAGGGAATATCCAGGATGCAGGATGACTAAGCGCGTACGCCCTGATGTCTGCAAGAAGTCCGCAACATATTTCTTATCCTTAAGGAGAAATGATTGCAGAAGGCTTACGGGCGTCATTACGGGCTATTACACTTTTGCCAAACATCTCTACGTGCTTGAGAGATAGGGTGTCTGTCTGGTAGTACAATTGACCAGTTATTGTGTCTGAGTGATCCAACAGATGGTAGAAGCCTCAAAAAAAAAAAAAAAAAAAATTAACTGTTAACAATCTGGGGAAATTCTCAATTAAGACCTGAACAACAAACAACTGTTCAAATTGTATCGTGCGTTTCGTGGAAAAAGTTGGTATTATTAGCAAGAACATGACAAGCTGATTTTTTCTACGACAACGCAACATCTCACACTTCAGAAATGGTTCGAAACTAGTTAGAGGCAGTCGATTGGGGATGTGCTTTCCCATGCTGCTTATTCACCAGACCCGGCCTCTTTCGTCTACCATCTGTTTTCGCACTCGCTGAGCAGCACTTGAATTCTTATGAAGACGTTCTAAATTAGCTCGATGAATGGTTTGTCAAAAAAGTATAAATATTTTTAGTGGGCTATCTACAAATTGTCCGAGAGATGGGAAAACTATACGAGTATAGCAATCGAGGCCAAGTATTTATGTAATACGGATACATATTTACCTCTCTGACTCAAAACAAGCGGATCCAAGCTTAGACACCTGGAACGTAAACGCGTATGACTGAATTCTTGTTAAGACTTTCTCATACTAAAATATATAAATATAAACGTGGTTGTTCTCCAAATCCTAGTCGATCCTACTCCCTTTCTAATGAAACCGAATTCGGTTCGACAAGGCTCATAACTTATGGTTTGAAGCGCATTTTATTATTCGATATAATCTCCCTGAATTTCAGTACACTTGTTCCAATGATCCAATTTATGGGCTCCATGCCTGAAGTTAGGCTCCGGAAAAAAATCGAAATACGCTTTCGCGGTATTATATAAATCGTTTTCGACGCATATATTTTTGTAGATGTGAGAACAGCTAAAAGTCTCAGGGAGCCAAGTCCGGCGAATAGGTTGAATGTTGCAACAGTTCATACTTTAGTTTACTGATTTTCGCGATAATTTTTTTAGCTATCAGCTTGGAAGACTGATGCTGAAACCTTCTTGGTCGATTTCTGAACAGCAGCTTGCTTTCGAGCCGAAGTACCTTATCCTCTTGATTCAGCCTAGAGTTCACTGTTGGCCACTGACTTTTTAAGGCAGATGACACATATGTCAACGGCAGTTGACCATAGGCATTCTGAAATCGTTTTAAACCGTTTATAAAAGGTTTTATATATAATGAAACTGTGTATGTTATCTACTCCGTTTGTTTTTTTATTTAAAACCTTTTATAGCATTTACTATGGAATATAACGTTCTTAAATTGTCCGCCATAGCTTTACTTTGTAGCACGTATTCGGAAGGTTTAAGCTTCGATGACTGAGATCTGAGTTTGCTGGACGGCGTTCGTTATTTGAGGGCATCAAATGCTTACAGTTATCAGATAGACTTGCGTCTCAAGGCCTTAAATCGCGCGATTCTGTTTGTCAGTTCAGTTGCGCGATATAATCATATCCGAAAGACTTTTGCGATGTATAACAATGTCCATTGTGGTATTTAGTGTGTGGCATGTATCGCTGTCCTGTAAGATATTGTCAATACCTATGTGTGTCATTAGTTTAGGCCACAAAAAGTAGCTTAACGTCGATCTGTTGCGGCAGCCGTTAACAGTTATAGCAATGTCAGTCTTGTTTTGCCAGAAGTACGGATCGATAATTCACCTTGATCTGGGTCCACACCACATTACCTTCTATATAGTATCGACCCAAATCCGACAATTTGGCGTGTTCATACATCCACCTATACAACAATAAGCTTCACCGCAAAAATTGATTTTGTTTTGGGGACATTTGGGTCAACCAGCAATTGTTCAAGCGCGTTGTCCATGTTTGTTTACTTTAAGTCGAAGAGACACTTAGATTACGGAACGACCCAAGTCCTGACGTAAACTTCGTCAAGTTGAAATGGCAGAAAGGACAAATTCATACTTTTAACAGACTTTTTGTTTCTGTGACTTAACGAACCGATTGAGTCGATCATTGAAGATAAAAATCACGTTTTTATAGATAATATTTGATGATGTGCACACCTCCATGGGGCCTTGCACGATCGTATATAATGATCAGTTCTTTTGAAGTACAATTCAAACAGATATTGAACTATAGTCTTCTCCCTCACCTAAGGCTTGGAAATATGAAGTTATTTCGGAACTTAATAACATTTTCATCTGTTCCATCGTAGCCTAGTATGTTATAGCAATGAGCAACTTTAAAAAATTATCGGGAAAAATGTTTATTTGCCTACCTAAATATTATTTCCTTCCTCAATAGTTGTTATATACAGCTTCTTAAAATTCCAAGGATGCTTCTGGAAACCGATATTTCACTGAGCGTGAAGCTTGCCCTTAATCTCATTGTATTTGCACGTAGTGCTGCTTATTGATCTTTTCACTTTATGGTTTTCACATTCGATCGCATTTGCCGAACTTCCTTAAGTCTTTCCGATCCTGAATGCCTACATTCAGTACCTTTGAATATTTTTCCGACATCATATCTGTAAATTCATGCTTAATCACCTATTGTGTTACGTTTTAGTAGTACGATATTGTTATTAACTCCACTTAGCATCTCCTGTGTAACTATCATTCGGCGCTGTTCGAAATTTAAGATGTTTCATAGCTTGAACCGATTCACATGACAACAACCTCAATGATTCATCTGATTGTGATTCAACGATTGTTCGTAGTAATTTCAACTTTATACATGGTGGGACGTCGAGGGTCCCCGTCTTCTTCAGCGTTTCATCTACCTTTTTTTTTAAATGCATGTTTTATTCGTAGCAGACTCACTAAAAGCTATTTTTAACGTTCCTTATTCAATTTTATTCCAAAAGTTCATTGTTTGATCTAATAAAAAAATAATCATGAACAGCTGATACAACCCACGAAATTTCAAAATTCCTGTAACTTTTTGAACAAACTTCAAATGAAGGTTATTTATGTCTTTACTTGCGACGCAATTTAATTCCTAATTAATTGATCACATTCGTCGAATGTTTTTACGCATCTACTTATGTATACCACACACTCGACAAAATCTTTGGATTGAGGTTAGGCGCTTATGCGCTAGAGGCATTACGCGTTGAACTGCTGACATCTTCTGGTCTTTATTTTTGAAACGTATTTGCTTTTTTTTTTTAGCTTTGTTTAGTTTATTTTTAACCATGATAATAAAATCTTGTCAGTATACATGAAATAAAATGCTAAACAAATTCCAAGGTTAAGACACCCCATCATACCACGTCATCTAAGACACTTCAATCATTCTCACCATACCCGGTCCAATCAACATCCAAAATATACGATAAAAAAAAACACAAACAATCAACTCAAAACAGTATAAATTGCTTATGTCCTTCACCGATCAATTTCACTTAAGACACTTTGAAGTGATTGTAAAACGAATCGCTGTCAGTGACTAATTGATGCCCATTAAGGGTCTCGACTTGGTCGCACTCGTAAGACCGACGATTGCCCGAAGATTTATTCTATACTATTAAACTTATATTTGGTATCTCCTTAATCTTGTCACTAAACATGGCTTAAGGAAACTGGTATGGTTCGCATTTTCGAAGTGGTATCGAAAAGATGTTGAGCGAATCGTAAATTCTACTGTCGATGTCGTTTATAAATATTTATTAGAACGCACGTGTCAGATGGGAAGATTATCCAACGATTTTAGAATAAATCAAAAAAACGTTGCATACCATTTAGAATATTTAGATAGTGCAGCATTTATGCATCTCGCGACTTACTTGTTATAGCTACGCTACTGAATACTAAGTGCTGTTACTGATAGCATCTTTACATTTGCGCTTATAAGAATGTTCGTGTACGTGTTAGAATTTTCGTCAATGTTTTTTCTGATGACGTCTTCTTAGGGAGAGATTCCTTTCAGCTATATTCTGGAGGCCGGTTTAGAAGTTGAGAGAGAGATACCCGAAAAAGAGTCAGTAGATTTGGGCCCCAGTTTAAGCTGCCATAGAATTAAGAGCTGCTTTTTTCGAACTACTAGCGATCCCTTATAAAGTCGAAGGACCATTTTCGTTTAGACCAAACTCTGTTGGAAGCAGGATTCGCTTAGTTTTAATGACCTAACAGGGATAACTTGTATGCGAATACTTACAGAGACACGAGCACGCGATTTTCTTGAAATTCAGCCTGGATAAGCATTAAATGCACAAACAGGAATACGCCGCTCTTTTTTCTCAAACTTTGGAGCTTTATTTCTAAACAGTGGTTCCAACTCTGTTATTATTACTATCAACGACTATTTGGAACAGCGATGTGGTCTTTATCTCTTCAGTGGTGGCAAATCTTTTCAGCTTGGTCCAGTATGTAGTTTTGAGGCACTAATCCGGACGCTTTATTCGTATTACCGCACGCAAACGGCCCATAACTTCAAGGTTATGCTCCTTATTGGAATACGAGTGGCTCTTCTGGACGCTTCTACTGAGATGATTGGACTTTGGTTTCGATGTGATAACCATGTACCCATATTTCGTCACCAGTGGTGACCCTTTTCAACAAATATGGATCGTCATTCACGTCATACAATAGTTCCTGAGCGTTGCTCATGCGACGGTTCTTTAAGTCATAATTTAGCGATTTCGGAACAAACTACATTCATACCCCTATCAAGCCCAAACATTACTTGAAACGAGTCCAATGTCCTCAGCGATTTCTCCGATAGTGATACGATGATTCTCCAAAGCAATGTTTTTCACAGCTTTAATGTTTTCCCTTTTTTTACGCACTACGGAATTCAAGCATCGTTATTAACATCTTCCCTTGTACCACTTATAAACTTGTTTTTTTTTGCCCAGAGTAGACTCGCCAAATCCATTTCAGTCAACATTGTGCCAAACAAACCAAAACTTGTCTAACCTTTATATCTGTAGAAACAAATATCTGTAGAAGCAAAAAAAAAAAAACTTGAAAACCGTATCGACCTAACTGCCACATAATTTTTTGAACAAATCTGATATCTGGTTCATTCTTCAATTGTGCCTAATCTTACTTCCTTTTCTGCCAATTAGCCGTTTATTATGTCCCAGACGGTCCAGATCTTCAGCATTAGGTTATAAAGCATTACTTTTATAAAGTATTCCAGTACTAAATTAAAAAGAAGTGGTGTCAAGATGTCTCCTTTTTTAAATCCTTCAAGCGTCTCAAATGTTTCAGATAAGACGTTTCGTATTTTAACTTGCACGTTGTTTCCTTTGCACTTGTATCAATTTCATTAACTTTTTCAGAATTATCAGGCTTACAGGGACATGATACGTTTTCAATCGGTTTACGCCTTTTTAAAATCTGCGAATAATTGGTGGATCGGTTCATGAAATTCCCATTTTCTTTCTAGAAGCTCTCGTATAGAGAAAATTTGATCACTCGTTTCTCCTGAAGCCACTCTGATAGTCTCCCATTAGTTCCCTAGCGTATGATGTCAGTATATTTAAGAAAATGACTTGATATTAGTGATATCCTTCAGTTGAATGTCTTTGTTGAAAATGTTATCAGCATATGAATTCCGCGTTGGAAAAACTAAACTTCTTTTGAGGCGATCCAAAAATGTGCCATCTTGTGAGGGCTTAATCCTGCTTTTAATATACAACGAAAAGCTGATCGACATGAACTTCGATCGATGTACGTTTGGCTTGACCGTGTTTATGCCTTCTTCGGCTTCAACTCGTATGATACCCAATTGCCTTGCTTTTGGACACTACCCAAAACTTTCAAACGAAGGAAATTGGCTTGTTGAGCTACGGCCGATGAATCTGCGTGTTCCGTTTTACTTTGATCTTGATCTGCTAATGCCTTTACCTTTGAGTCCTCAAATTTATTCACATTTCCGCGACGCTTTTTGTCTTCCTACTTTTGTAGCATTGAAACTATTCGCGGCACTTCACTGGTAGAAGTCAAAAATTCAAAATTCATACTTTTTGTGTACATTTCCAATATAAAACCTTAATGCAATGAAATCGACAAAAGTTACTGTGAACTACACCAACGCGACATATTCAGTCGAATCGATCGAATCCTATCTAGGACAACCACCCTCGAAGAGTAGTGAATGAACTTCTTTAACATACACCATCTGAATCACGTCCAACTTGTCTCAAAAGTCCACATTTTCACCCAAAAAAAAAACATATGACGCCGATGAAAATTCAAAAATGCGATGATGAGCTGTTGGCAGATGCCCAAACCTATCATGTGACATTTGTGACTGGCATGTATAGCTAACGCCATCTACTCGAAGGACTGCAAACGGCGGGCCCCCGTTTCTACACCTGATACTCTTTCTGGCATCGACTAGGAAAACTCAATGTTCCAAATCTAACCAAGAGCTGAAACCTGTAACTTGTGTGAGGAAAAATACCTGTTCTGTACTATCTTTTTTTCTGCACAGTGCGGGCAGAAGGTTAAAGGAAAGAGGGGTAGAGGAGATGGCTATGAACATTGATCTTAAACGCTTGCACGAAATGCTAGAACGGAAGACCGAATCCGAAAGTGGGCTTCAGTGTTTATTGGTGAGCATTCCTAGAGAGATGTGTGTTGCAGGAGAAACTGTTGAAGTGGCGAAATGCAACTTGATCAGAACATTTTTTGTGGAACTGACATGAGTGTTAAACTTTAATTTAGGGTGAAATTTACAGATGAAGAACAGGGAAGTAAAGTAGTGAACGAATATGAAAAGCTACTGTCATCGGCGAAAGAGTAAATTGGATTAGAAATGATTGACAAGAGATCGTTTATAAAAATGAGAAAGAGTGTCGGAAACAAAACAGAGCCCTGAGGAACACCAGCTTTTAAGAATTGGATGTCAGATTTGAATCCGTCCGAAATAACTTGAATTGAACGATTCAGAAGGTAGTTTCTAATCCATTGAAGAAGAGAGTGATCGATCCCGAAAGTACGCATTTTCGACAAAAGGGCGTCATGCCAAGCCCTGTCAAATGTTTTAGAAACATCCAGTGCAACTATTTTGCTTTCAACTGCTTGGTGAAGCGAGCAATTCCACTTTTCCGTAAGATATGCCATCAATTCGCCAGTAAATCTGTTGCTACGGAAATCATACTGTCGGTCGTTGAGGAGCTTCCGTGATTCAAGATATTTCATAAGCTGACGGTTAATCAGCGTTTCCATGACCTGGGAAAGAAAAGACGTTAGACGTAGGGAGAAGAAAATTCGTTTTTTTTTGGTATAGGCTCTTTTTCAACTACTCAGAAAGAGCCCAGAAGAGTAGGAAAGGAGAAGCTTACGCAATGGCCAGCGTAGAAGAACAGCTCTTCAGAAGTATTGGGGCAATTCTATCTGGACCAGCGGATTTGTGTAATGTGTTTGAGAACCCTTGCGACTGTACAAGTGCGGAGTCCTCTAGTACAGGGGGAGACAAATTACAAGTTGGGAGCTGTGAAATGGGCAGCAAGTAGAAAGAGATTGTAGTGTCCTTAAAGATTATTTGCGTTCAACGGTTAAAGAGTCTTTCAGGTTCCGTAGCTTATTTCTTTCTTTCGGTATGAAGCACATTTCAACGTCTAAAGCGTATTTAGGGTCTTCTAGTGTTTTGATCCTTCGTGCTGTCTCTCAGCGTATGTTGCTTATCTCAGCGTCCGTATTGTATTCCAGTGCTGGTGGCGTGTTTCAGCATTTTGCTTCTTTTGTGGCGTTTTCCAGCTTACTTACTTATCCTCATCTGTTTGAAGCATCTCCCAAACAACCAGGTGGTAAAGTAATGTCACATTATAACTTACAAGTACTTATCTACGAGGATATGAGTTTTAAGTATTAAGTATGAGGATACCTTTGTGCATTGGCTTAGTCTTAAGTATGTAGGTTCAACAGAAATTTCTTAACTTAAAGTCGATAAGAATTTAAAGTAAGCAATCTACTCGAGCAAGGATAAGAAGATTACATTCGGAATCCTTTCGCCGACGAAATCCTCCTTATAGTTTCGAACTTTCGTCTCACTCGTACACTATACCAAAAAGTTGCTTAGAAAATCCCAAACAAACGTGGATCTGAAGTATGTTGAATTTATAGTAGAACTTTCGCCTGGCAATGGCATAAAGGAGTGCATTTTAAAATCGAGCAAAAAACATATGAAACTCGCTCCCTCCACCAAACGGGCGAGAGCATCCCAACTATTCCCGATAGGAAGAGGAAAAGGATACCACTCTGGAGGATTATTTTTATTACGAAATCTTCTAAGTTATCCTGAAAAACATCGATTTATGGTTCTTATCCATAACCACCCATCTCTCGGCACTACCGAGTATTTGCGGTGTATTCAAGGTTTTTCAAGAGAAAACAAATTTCTCCTATCAACAAAAGCCTCCATACGTAGGATCTTCAGCATCCGACACATTCGTGCATATTCAAAAAGTTCCATACAGGCACTCTAGTTGAGTACCAAGTTCCTTGCGGTATTTGTCTCTCAACGGAGTCCTTAATGGCTCTCATAACCGACACGAGCAGTTGCCACATGCTCTGCCCCATGCTCGTTCAGAAAACTTTAATTAAATAATATGCCCAGGTGACTGGCTATCCACTCTTGAGTCACATTTGTTCCAATACCCAGTGGAATCCATGCAATAGTGATGTGCGATGTTTGAGTAAGTAACCGTTATTTTTAGTTCTCATCACGGTCGCCGAGGCACGAGTCGTGAAATTTAATTAGGTACCACACTGAATGACCTGTTCTGCCCGTCTGTAATTTAATAACAAGTTTATGGCCGTATGGCATATATTATGCCTATAAACCGCTTTCGATTTGCCAGTGAGAGAAACCAGCCACATTGAAACCGAGAATCGGAAGCCAAAGGAGAAGAGAAAGGAAAGGAAGAGTGGATAAGTGGTCACTCGGAACAATTTTATTTTTAAAATCCAATTTCAAAATAACCCTTGGATGCTCGTATATCTATGTACTTCACTCGTATGCACGAGTGGTTTCGGTTTCTCTTGGAATTGCGGGGGATAGTGATATGACCGACGTGGTGGCTGCATCGCATGTGGCAGCTGAGTCTGGCCTATATGGCGAATGGTATAAAGTTTGAAGAAACTTTTGACTTTAAGTGGACATGCACTATAGGGACCTCGAGACGCATGTTATACAACAGCGAAAGAGGCAGAAAATCAAGTTGAATGAAAAGTCATTAAAAAAACGTTTGCTGACATGAGTATGGCGGTAAAGTTGAAGAAGTCGTTAGCACTATGATGGGAACGATTTCCTATCAGTTTTGTAATATGTCTTAGGAATTGGATTTATTATTGATTGTGACGTTCAACAAAACCGGAGAAGAGAAAGGTATGGCACGTGAAGAAAATTCAATCCCCCAAGGGCTTTTGAAATATAAAACATCCTTGGACTTAGGCCAGCTGCTTACTTACTCGGTGAATTTTTCGGTCAAATAAATATATGTCTTCGTTTGCACCACATCTCATTTTCAGAGACAGATTTCAGCCGTATAATGATTACCGTTGCCGTGGCGTCTAATAATAATATTTTCGGAGCCAGTCAACTGAAAAAAATAACAATGTCAGGAAACGTGCGATGTGTGTCTTCATTTACTTATGAAGGCATGTCTCCTTCTTTAGTGATGAAGGCGTAACCACGCTATACTGCACTTTGCACTTTTGCAGCGCCAGTTTCAGTACACACATATACGAGATTCGTTCAAGAAATAAAGTGACCTTTTGAAATTAGTGAGCTAAATACATTGATTTTTCGACTTGTTTATGTTGTTATGTTGGTACATATGTGTACTTACATATGATGATATTATCAGCCATTTTGGATATTTAGTTTGTTTTTCAGAGATATAATGATTAGACAAGTGCTTTTCGATTTTTTAGTATTAAAAAAATTAGTCAGAGAATCTGTATTTAATTCTCGGTGAATAATAATTGCTCCAACGTACTTGAAACGTAATTGGGGAGTCTACTCTAAGCGCAAAAAAATGTTTATAATTGGTATACGCTCTTCACAGAAGGCCAAAAAGATGTTAATGATGATGCCCTCTCTGACTAACGTTTCGGCAGTGAAGAAAATTGCTATGGAGAATCGTCAAATTACTATCAAAGACGTAGCTAAAGATATTGGCATATGACATTTGATAATTTTTTTTCAAATATTTTGGCCATGCAATGTGTCAGCAATATTTGTTCCGAATTTGCTAAATTTAGACCCAAAGAACCGTCGCACGAGAATTGCTTAGGAACTGTTGAATGAGGATCCACTTTGACCAATCATGTACGAGTATGTACTACATGGTGGTAGTACACGCCCAAAATTATTCATCCAATTTTGTTTTTGAATTATTTTTTTACTATTGTAAATAAAAAGAAATGATTTTGAGTGACGAAAATCTTTATTTGGACCTTCATATTTTTTTCTGTTAAGTGGAAAAGATGAGATCCGTCAAATGTCTACCGCCAGTGTTGATACGCATTTGTATCCGTTTTATCGCATTTTCCATGTTTTACGGGAAGATTTGCGGTGATAACCGTTCGCATTCCTGTCGAAAATTCTCCTTAAAGTCTGCGATTGTCTGAGGCTTGTTGGCATAAACCCACAACTTCAAGTAGCCCCAAAGAAAGGAGTCTGGTATGGTTAAATCGGGCGATCTTGCTGGCCATGCCAAATCGACAAAACGTGAAACTACGCGACCAGGAAACGTTTCCTTCAAAATATCCATTGTGACTCGTGTTGTGTGTGCGGTTGCACCGTCTTGTTGAAACCACATGTTCACCAAGCCCCGCTCATCCAATTCAGGGAGTAAGAAGTCGTTAATCATGGCCCTGTAGCGTTCGCGTAACCGTATTGCCGATGGCGTTCTCAAAAAAATACGGCCCAATCACTCCTCCCGTCTGAACGCCTCAACGCACAGTGGCTTTGTGTGGATGGAATGGCTCTTCGTGCATCGCATGCCCCAGAAACGGAGATTTTGCTTATTGACGTAACCGCTTAAGTGGAAATGTGTCTCGCCGCTCATGATGATTTTCGACACAAAATCGTCTTCTTCGTTGTTGAGATTAAGGATGGCTTGACAGTTATTCACATGCGACTGACGGTCAGCAATTCGCTGTAGGGTCGGTCTGGTGAAGCCCAATTACATATTTCCGTAGGGTGATATATTTTGCACCACCTTGTATGTTTATGATATAGAAAACAAAGCCCGATCATCCCAATGAAAACGACTAGAAGAGCTAATATCGAAAAAAGCACGCCAAGTTCAGTCAAATGTGAAGTTTGAAGTTTTGCTCACTGATTTTGTTGAACACCTTCCTTTATTTTATTCGTCTTTATTGCGTTGTCATGCTGTGTCATCCTCCTCACAACATGCAGCACAGGTAAGCGTCTCACTGATGCCAAGCATGCAGGGATGCTTAGCAAAATTGTAATGGCCCGTAATGATGTCCGCAAGTCTTCTGCAATAATTTCTCCTTAAAGACAAGAAGAATGTTGCGAACTTCTTGCAGAAATCAGGCCGTATGCGCTTAGTCGTCCTGCATCCTGGATATTCCCTCCATCTACGACTGTGTGCATTAATGACGTTGATGTCGGATTAGACCATGGAAGCAGGTAGACCAAAGGTGGGTTTAAGTCCTCAGAAACTCTTTTCTGAGCCCCTTGTAGCGAGTTCATGGGATATCTCGTTTCCTGGGATCCCAGAGTGACCTGGGACCCATATAAGCCTAAGTGAATTTAGTCTTCCCACTTTGTTCAAAAAGGTTTTGAGCTCATGCAATAATTTGGAGTTGGATAGAGGGTTGGACACAGCTTTGAGTGCAGCTTGGCTGTCGCTGCAGACGCATAAGTTTTTTTCCCTTCCATCTTTGCTTCACAACATAGTGCGTGGCCATTGGTATTGTGCATATCTCAGACAGACGCATCTTTTCCTAACGAAAAGTCTGTAAAAATTCGAAGACAGTCTAGGTTCAGTCCTAACGCCGTAGAAATTTGACTATGAAATTATATCGCAATAGTTGTAGTAATTGCGTCAGAAAGCATGAGACAGGGGGATATTTCTCGCGCAAGCACACTTTCACTCCAATGCGAGTTGTACCAAAGACCATTTCTCTTTAAGCGACATGGCTTTCAGTGCGCATTCTCTGATAAATATGTCAAAGACTGAAAAATTCATCATAGCATCTAGAGCAGCTCCCGCTGTGCTAAGGAAAGCCCCCGTGCAGCTGAGACAGACCGCTCTTTGGAGTTTGGTGAGTGAGGGCACAGCGTGTTTGCGTGTTAGCCTGCTCCACCAAACAACCGATGCATACGAGATTATCGGTCTTATCATTGCCGTGTAGATCCAAAGGACCTTTTTCGGCGATAGGACCCATGTTTTGCCAAAGGCACCTTTGCACTGCCAAAAAGCTGACAGCGCTTTGGTGGTTTTGGACTCAATATGCTTTGACCAAAGCGCCGCCTGCACTTTGAGCCAGACATTCGCTAAACATGAGCCGACAGAGAGAACAGCAACATCATCCGCATAGGCCTGGGCATAGATTCCAGAGGCATTGAGAGCATCGAGCAGAGTCGCCCACCATGTACCATAACAGCGGAGATAGAACCCCATAACAGCCCCTGTTTACTCCAGACTTGACATATTGTTCGAGTCCTGCATCAGCGATCAATATCCTGTGCACAAGCTTTGATCCACAAAACCAGTGCTTCATCTACGCCATGCCGTCTAGCAACATTACACATAGCGTTATCAAAAGCTCTCTCAATGTCGACGACAATGCAGTCTCTCAGGATTTTCCGCGCTGATAAGCTTGTTGCATGTCCGAGAGAGGATGCGTTCGAAGGGCAACTTTGCGCACCAACCCTACTAATCTCTCCATGCTTTTCAGCAAGAAGGATGTTAGACTGATTGGTCTAAAACTCTTGGCGAGTGAGTAATCTTCTTTCCCTATTTTGGGAATAAAGACCACTTTCACCGCACGCCAAAGAATAGGTACGAGTATGTAGGCAAGCTCCAGGCTAGCAGTGAAAATCTTTTTTAGAATAGGAAGCAGTTGTCTTATACCTTTTTGCAGTATATGAGGGTATATCCCATCAGTGCTCGGCGACTTAAAGCCATCGGAAGATGCCACAGCAAATTCAATGGCCTCAGTAGTTGCCATGTGTGACGCAACATTCCAGCTACGCCGAGTTGTTTTCATAGTTTCAGAGGGTGTGCAACGGGCCGATGACAGTCTGATTTCCCGGGAAATGTAAACTAGGAGTTTTTGCTTTAGACTCGCTCGACCATCAGGCTTTCTGAGTACATCCAGATTGGTCGATTTTCCTCGTTTGAGAACGTTAACCAACTAGCTGGCCGCGCTCAGGGATTTGATCTCTTCGCAGAAGGACTTATAGGAATCATTCTTCGATTTTCGAATAAGCTTCTTATATTCCTTCTGCTTCGTTCGATATTTATTCCAGTCATCTTCCGAATTCGATTTAAGCGATCTATTCAGGAGACTTTTTGACAGGACATGCGAGTTCGAAACAGTTGGTGATGGCGCTGCTCAGGTAATGAACGGCATCCTTCACCAATTGATTTGTTTTGAGTTAAGGCAGGGCAGGGTGTCCTCTCCGGTTGCATTGGCTGCTGCCCCAAACAGTATTTTGAGCTTTAGCATCGCAACAGATTATGAGTCCAATCCTTCTGGCTTCACAGTACTCTACAAGTTGGGAAACCGCCTTAGGTGGCGGGGGCAGTACCGAGTCGTAGGGGAAGTAAGCAGACGCCACGAAGAAGTGTTCAATTTCTCCGTGCGCTTTGTAACTAACTTTCGCAGCCACCAGCCCCGCACAGCTGAGACAAACCACTCTTTGGAGTTTGATGAAATTGGTGCGTCAGGCAACCGATGCATATGAAATTATCGGTCTTATCATTGCTGTATAGATCCAGACGGTCCTTTTCGGCGATAAGCCTCGTTTTTTGCCGAAAGCACCTTGTGGTTCTTGACTCAATATGCTTTGACTAAAGAAGCCTGCGATATAAGCTGACTCCCAGGTAATTCGCTTCCTTGTATATCGGGGTAGGAATGTCTTTTAGCACCAGCTGTGTCATGCCAGTATTTTTTCTCCATCTCGTAAAGAGAACGACATTAGTCTTATTCGTGCACCTATCATCGATCACATTTAGTGCTGCCTGTGTTTTGAGACGCATACTTTGTTGCTGGACGTTTCCCAGACTTGTTGCTTTCGTTTCTCAAACGGGGGAACCTATCCCGGTCATGTCGTAATGTAGAGAAATCGACATAATGCGCAACAAATCACGCCAAAAACCGCATTCACTGTAGAATATGCATGGTGATCCGCATTACCTACCGGACTTAAACACAACCTATTACCATTTTTTTCCGAAATTTGGGCAATCATCTCCAAAACATACAGTTCACAACAGGTCCAGATGTGGTCCTGGCGCCTGTTGTGGCGGGACACACGAATTGTAGTATTGTGATTTGGTTTTCTACTCGGTATTTTTTCCACCAAACTACAAAGGCATGAAAATCATATACGCTTTATAAAATGCTAAGCCTCAGCCTAGGACATTTCTTTAACCAACCAAACAGGCAATAAGTTAATGTTGAGTCAGTTGTACGTGTAAATCTAGAAAAGTAGGCCCTCAGGTCACTGTACAATTCGAGGTAAATGTAATTTTTTTGAGCTTGGCTTAAGCAGCAAATTCTTGACAGAAATATCTGAAGACTAATATTAAATCAATATTCTTCTAATATATATATACATATGTATATCTAAACCTGGTCTGTGCAGTAAAAGCCAACTGAGTTCCGGGTCACAGCTAGAGAGCTGCATTACATCTAAAAATAGATCTTTTGAGGGTAAAATCACAAATAAACTTTGCACACTATGTTAGACAGCAAATGGCACGTGGTTACATTAAGGATACACAAAAAGTCTTTCTAAGGAAATTCCAGCTATCCAAGCCGTTGATTTCGGTTCTACTGAAATCTCTCCCATGCTCCATTTCCAAACTCTAGCCCCATCCTCAGGCCTTTATTCGACCTCTATTCAAAAACCTATTCGTTTCGTCTAAAACTAATTTCGCCTCTGCCGACTAATTCATTATCAACAATCGTCCCGTAGATTGCCTTCAATCAACGCCCAAATTGTATATAAATAACCATACGCCCCACGATTCCTACAACCCGCCTTCCACTATCCGTTTGATGTCGATGATAATTAAATGCCAAAGTGTCGTTGAACGATGATTTGGTTGGATACGATTTCCGCTGGATACTGGGTCGTTTCCTGAATCGCGGAATGCATATGCTGCCAGGAAGTTAAACAAAACATTTGTATACCTGATACCTTTTGAGTGTTATTCATTTACCACCTTAGAAAGCGTTCCTTTCTCAGGGAAGTCGCGTCGTCTGCGGAAGCTATTATTATACCTCAAATTAGTCCTCGACTTCATTCTCAGAACACTTTACTCACCGGACACCACAAACCCTCTTGAACTCAGTGCCTTACATTTTAATTGGCACGATCTTATATATCCACAGGAGCGCCACAGGTTAGTAATCATTGTCGAATGTTTTTATCAATAAACTGTAGTGCCGTCGACTATCAGGATGTTGCAGCAAGTTCATATTGTTTGTACCGTTCCAATTGGCATCATATTTGAAAAAAAGTTCGTCAGGAAAAGTACAAGAAGTGGGAATGAAGGGAGCGATGTTCCATCTACGTCTTTAACTGCCAAGATGACGAAATTAATGGGATCGGCTCTAAAAGGCGAATGAATCAAGCACTTGGGTTTGAAAGGTCGAGAGGACGTGGCCTATGGATTATCAACTTGATTATATATGGAATCTGCTAATGGCTGGCTAAATAAGGCAGATGCTAAATCGGAGATGCAGAGTCAAGAGAACCAAGAAGAAAATGTAAAGAAACACAATCGTCCTGGTATGGACTTGATGTACAATTATTAAAGGGAAATGCTTATTTACTTACTTATTTATTATTTAGTACGGGCTGGTCGTGGTGCAATGGTAATCATCACCGATAGTTGAGCGGTGAGTTGTAGTTCAAGTCCATACCCAAAACAATTTCTATACAGAAAAATTAAAAAATGCTGACGAAGGCATAACACTCGCAGCATAAGATCACTTCAAAATTCATATTTTGTGTGTGCATTTCCAATATAACACCTTAATGACCCAAAAAGTTAATGTGAACTATGTACAACCAACGCGACCAATTCAGTCGAATTTCTCCAAACCTATCTGGGACAAACACCCCCAGAGAGTAGTGAATAGACATCTTCGACACAAACCATCTGCAGGTTGTCCAGGTTGTGTGACAAACACCATAATAGCATAACTCTTGAACCTGCGCGAACCCTATAAAAAAAAATGTTTTGACTTAAGTTTTACATTTTCCGTTACGCAAGGCATCGACACCGTGATAATCAATCAGGAAAATCAATGGAAACTTTTGCTGTAATCGTAGCAATCTTGGAATATTTTCTATAAGGCCCTTGACCTCTCGCCGGAAATTCTAATCTAAATTATATCACAGGACTAGCTAAAAACAGATATCACACATTGAACAAACCATTTTTAGCGACTAATCTTCCCTGAGTTTGATAAGATAAGCTCATCGACTTCAGTCTATGTCCTTAGTGTAGCATTCGGTGCGTTTCCCTTTTTTTTGCCTTTTAGCCTGTCAGACAGTATGTATTTACATTGGTCTGATAACAATTCGAATCCCCATGTGCACATGTGAGCCCCAAGCCTCTATCTAAATGATCAATTAAACGTAATCTAATCACCTGCCATAATCCGACAATAATCTCCCACTCCAGGGACTCATCGGAGTCAAACAAATTGCTCTCTCTCAACAGTCGAGCAATAAATGATAAAACTACGTCGCACCGATCTCAAAAATACCAGTAAATAACGAACAAATTATCTTTTTGGAATGAAATCTTCCAAATAGCCGTTTCTAAGTCGTCAAAAAAACCGAATCTTTCATACTATTACCGAGATAAACCCACCGTAACACGTACGTAGATAGTACACCACTCGCCTGGATTGTGTTTAGTACATGCGCTTGACGGGACCTGATCTAACGTTCGAACTACAGGTATGTACAATGCCTAGTTCCAGTCGGCGGCGGCAAATAAGACGTATTCGGATATAGTGAGCAGTGCTAGTGATCACGATTACATGGCTAGTAACAGGTGGACGATAAAGGGGCTTTTGTAACTTTCCCGCTTACTTTGTGTTTTTCAATTCATTGCGGTGTACGTTTGCACTTTAAATATCGGTTAATGTGTTCCATGGCGAGTGTAGTGTGTCGCTGACGATATAGGGTTGTTCAACTCGGTGGATCAGTGCAAAACTTGTTTAGATAAGAAAGTCGCAGGTGAATTGTGCGAAACCTGTACTCTTGGTGATTATGAGTAGGTAGACGAGTATTTTTTGTTGTTTCGTTGTCTGGCTTAAACCAGTAAGTGCAGAGATTTAACAGGAAATCTTTAAAGTGTTCGGTAAACATGAAATTTATGACAAATGTGCCTGTCCTTAATTTGAATTTTAAGACCTTTTATAAGTCACCAGACAAGTGAACGTTTTGTGAAATGAAGATGACGCGGTTGGAATCGCAAGGTCTTCTTAGTAAGCTATTTTTTATTTATTTATTTACCTTATCTGAAAGAGAAAAAAAGAGCTTTTAAGAAGCAATTTAGATAAATTCAAATATAGCGCGAGGTATAGGCTCGTTCAACCCATAGTTTGTTCTATGGTGGCTGGGTTCTATACATAGGAATCATAGCCAACAAGCATGGCCTTTTTAACCAGAGAATAAATCTTACAAACATAATGATATGGATCGCTCTCCTAGTCTCTTAGTAGTTTAGCTATAATAAGTAATAATATAAAGTAATAAGTAACACCATGCTATGTCACGGAGCAGTTAATGGACATTTTACAGTGATGATTAGAGAATTCGTCTGTCTTTATTTTTATGAAAGCAACCTTGGCATTCACTTTGGAAGTTATGTAATCTACATGATCGCTTAAAGTCAGTATAATCAATCAGACTGATCAAAACCCAGCGCGATATAGCCTTAACCTTATTTGCCCGAATATATTCTAAATGTTACAATATGACGTTACATTTCGCGATGTTAAGATAGAGGCAGTAAATGTTTCACTTAATAGAAAGCGCATTGATTTCAGATTTAAGCTCTAGGCATTATTTATGGTTAAAATATTTAAAAACCGAAGGCATTGGATGTAGCTAAGAATGGAAGTTGTGTCGTTTATGAATATAACGTATAGTAAAGGTCTGAGATGACTACCTTGAGGTACGCCAGAGCAACAATGAAATATCTTTGTTGCTTAACTCAAGATCAACCTTGTAGAATTAAATACCCTGTTGAAGTCAGTATAAACCGTGTCCACCTGACAACTCCCTTTCGAGCGTATTTAGTGTAGGCGATATCAAACATACAAGTTTGGAAGCTGTGGAGCTCTTTTCTCTCTCTTTCGACCTCTTTCACAAAAAATTCAAGTTTGTTTTTGACTTTCTAAAAGCTTAGGAATGACTGGTGATTACAAATTCCCCTATAGTTTTTGACGACGTTCTTAGAGCCAGTTTGATAATAGGAGCTAAAACCTTCTATTCCTAGAGAAATACCAGACTTAAGCGAAGCGATGAGAATTTGCAGCAATTCTATCCTTTACCCTACTTAAAACAAATTCATCTACTCCGGCGTCAGGTAAACACGTTTAAAATGGAAATAACTATTATTTGTTCAGTAAATGCTCTTGGGCCATTTGGCATGGACTTATATTGCTCCCATCCCATACTAGACAAGGACTCTCTTTCCTCTTTCATTGAATCATTGGATGATGGATTGAATGACTAAATATTACAATATATATTGCATAAGTGCTTGTGATCACGCAATATGATAACTATCTTACCATGGGTCGCTACACCCATTTTGCTACAAAACTTCGTGCTCTATTCGTCGAACTTTTTCACTGCCGCAATGAGCGCTCAGCAGAATTATCACGAAATTCGAGGATAGCGAGTCAGTTGCTGATCGATCAGTCTCATGACACCAAAGCATGCGGTCAAGCGAGAATTTTGCCACTTACTGAAAGCTCAAGCCTCTCGATCCTCTTTGTGATCTTTCTGCGACCCTGGCGGCGTATTTTTCGAAAAAGACTTGAGCATGGATCGGTAAAAGATCTAATTCATATAAAAGCTGACATTTTTGGTTGAACGCCTTTATGAACAATCAAAATTGCCTGAATTGAAAATTGAATCTTCTTATGGGGTGGATTATTGGCAGGCGACGTTATTAGGCCATATACACCCAGCAATAAAAAAAACCCTAGCATTACTACTCTTAGAATTTTTTTATAATTAAGAATGAAGCAGCAACGGTTACAATGGGCGAAAAATCATGAACATTTTACTGGTGAGGATTGGGGACAAGTAGTTTGTTTCCAATCAGCCTAAATTCAATTTGCTTGGCACCGATGGCAATGCTCTAGTTCGCAGCAAAAAAAGGAGAGAGGTATTTCGAGGAATGCCCATTATCTACTGTTTCTAACATTCTTTACGAATTTACTTATTTAGATGACAGCACAGTCTGGGATGGGCTGAGACCTCAATCAACTTGCCTACCCAGCTAGCCGCAACTTGTGTTATTGTAGCTGTCTTGGACCTAAAGACTTCAGACTAGAATGTTAGGATTCACCCGCTCAACATGGTGCAAACGTTGGATCCGTAGGCGCCGTACTAGGCTGTTGTCTCTATACAATCCATACAGTTCTTGGTTGGATCTTCTCCATTTTTCATTTTCAATAACTTTTTTCTTCATCCACTTTTGACATGGTGCAGAGTCATTTTGTTTTTGCGAGAGAGGGCTCTTCTACTAAAATGCCTCCTAAGTCCAAAGATGACAAAACATGGGGCTTATCGCCGAAAAGATCCTCTGGATCTATATGGCGATGATAAGACCGATAATAATCGGTTGCATCAGTGTATGGTGAAACAGGATAACACGTAAACACGTCGAGAACTCTTTCACCAACCTCCAAAGAGCGGCTTGTCTCAGCTTTGATGAATCTTCCGACTCTTGACATATTTATCAAAGGGTGCGCACTAAAAGCTATGTCTCGACTCAAGAGTACTGATTTTTGGTACAACTCGCACGGGAGTGACAGTAACTTTGTGTCTCATGGATATGCCCTCCGACACAATGACACCTACCATCGTATTGGGCTATAATTTCATAGTCATATTTCCATGGCATCAGAACTGGCTCTGGTCAGATACTGAACCTGGAGTGGATTGTCTTTGCATTTTTACAGAGGGCTCAGGTCTGCACAAGGGTCCGGCGATGGGATTTTCTTTGAATGCGAAAACGTCCAATTTAATTTTTTGTTAGGAAAGTATGCGTATGCCTTGCAATCAGAAGTATGCGCAATCCTAATGGCCATGCACTATGTTGTGAAACACAAGTGGACGGCAAAAAGCATATACATACGTCTACAGTGACAGCCAAGTTGCACTCAAGGCTGTATCCAACCCTTAAACCAGCTCCAAATTAATGCTTGAACTCTTTTTGAACAAAGTCAGGTCACTCTGGGATGTGACATCTCTGATGAACTCGCTAGAAGGGGCTCAGAGGAAAGTTTCTCAGCACCAAAACCACCTTTACGTTTACCTCACTCTTCTCCGGACAACGGGGAAAATACAATCAAAAATAGGTGTCTGCCTGGTAGTAGTGGACCAGTATTTGCGTCTGAGTGCTCCAACAGATATCAGAAGCCTCCAACAAAAAAAAAAGTCAGAAGGAACCGCGGTCGGCAGAAATAATTCTGTGTTCGATTTTACCACTGGATGCATACCACAGCAGGGCAAAGGTGGACGTAGTACTTGCCTACCTCAAAGTTATACCCTTTACTCCATACGTGTTGGCCAAGAAGTTGGCTTTGTGATTCGTTCATTAATGACAGCATGTACATCTGTTTACCCTCAGTTGTCGGCAGTCCCACTCTGGCCGATCCCATGTCAGTGCCCAAAAACGCTTTGTGGACGTCTTGCTGCACCTCTTCTTTGAGCAGCGATTTCTGTACGATCTTTTCACAGGCATCATCAAAAAGGTTCACGGCGGTGCCTTGTCTCATGCCCTTTTTGACACTAAATGCCCTAGTTAAATCATTCTATGGAACATCGAGGCTTTTCTAGCGTAATTCTTGTACAATTTCACAGATTTCGCCTCTAAACACCGCGTCTCATGTGGCTTCAAAGTAGACGAATAAGTGATGAGTGGCGATATTTGGCCGATATTGGATTTCACGAATCACACACAAGAACTTTCAAGTATTGGGTAGACTTTCAAACTGTTTTCTAAACGGCTACTCCCGTGCCTCATATAATTAAATGAAACACTAATTCTTCCGACTTGTATTACCGCACATTCGATCTTTAATATTTCTTGCCCTAGACGCCTGGATATACCATTTTTATGTCTACTTATTGCTCAATGGTATTGTATAAAATAAGCTTGACAATAGTATGTGATAAACCTTGAACTTTCCTTTTCACTAGAGCGATTCGATTCGACTAATATGACGTCCGCAGTTGCTTTAGAAATTGAATCTAAGTACCTACCTAGCATCTTAACTGGTGCATTTGTTTAAACTAGAACAAAAAAAAAATATCTACACGTGGAAGCACCTGAAGTTTTCTTTAAAACTATTGCGCCCTACTTATGGTCTTTATCTTGCATTCATCAGATAAGCAATGCTCGTTTGCGTTTGCCAGCACCTAGATGCACGTGTGCAGGCAAAACAAGTTTAACGACTTTCAATTGATTGTTGATTTAACGATGTACAGTCAGGAGGTTTCAAAAAGTTCCTCCGAAATAATTATTTAATGATCGTAATGACCTAATAGCTGCACACAGTCGAAAGCCCATTTTAAAATTGTGAGTATTGTTCACTTGAACATGTTTATTGCCAGCTGAATTGTGTAATATGTAGTTGTTTTGTAGGACACGAGGCACTGTGATAAGTAGAACAATGCACCTGTTGAGTTCTGGGATTTTTTTTAGTACTCTTGGTTGTCACTTCAGGCTTTCTTTTAGAGAGGGCGTACTTAATATTTCAGTTGGTGGAAGAGTATCACAAATTAAGAATAAAATGCTCGAGGAGTTCTACTTGGTGCTGGGGTTGTTGGTAATAAAACGTTTGTTTTGTTTCCTAAGGTACGAGTATTATCAGCCAGCCGTATGTTAGACTCTTAAACGAAAGAAAAAGTATGCGGTCATCGGTTTTTGAAGACTAAGGAGGTTTGGGACGAAGATTAAATTAATTTAAGCGGAAAACTGCACATGCCTTAGTGTTGTATGCAGTCTGACCAATAATAAGGAAATAAGAGATACTAGATGATCGGATGGTTGCGAAAAGTAAAAAGTCAAAAGATGGGATAATAATACCAGACCAATTACAGACGTTAGTAAGGTGGTAAGTCTATGGCACCTAAGGCGCATTTAGATTTTATTTAGGGGGTTCTTGAAAATATTCAGTAGACAGGGTGTATTACTGTCAAAATAAAAGGGACTTTATAATTTAAACACACGTTGGGGGCATTGCTGAAGGCCTTTGCTAAACAGGCTTTGTCGAAAAAAGTGATACAAACAATTCCAAGAAGGCAGGTAAGTGTGAAAATAATGCAATTTCCAAGCAGCCAAAAACACTATAAACACGTCAACAAAATCCAAGATTTGTAACCCAAAAATCGTCGATTGGCCATTAGAGACTTTGTTGATATTTTTTGACATATCGTATAAGCCAATTTAAATAATTTTGAAAGATCTTATTTGGGCTTTCCAAAAACACTTAAATTCTTTCAAAAACAATGTTGCGCTAACAATTGATTGTTCGTGACTATTTGGCCAGAAACTTTAAACTAATGTATTCGACTGATTGGGCTCCGTGTTATTTCTGGTTAATTAATAAACTACAAACTACCACTCTGGGTACACTGTTCCGATCATATAGAAGAGATTCAATACAAATAGCTCCGTGAACTAAAAGCCAACGGAATAGTATCACTTTGAAAAGTCGAAATAGATTTGAACGCATATAGACTTTAAGAACAAAGTTTCCTTTTAATTTTATCGCAGTAGTACGTAAGTTCAAAAAATAAGGTGACTTTTCGGATTCGAATTTTTATTTTTGTATTTTTGGTACACATGGCTCCCGACATATGTTGCCATTGTCAGTCAGTGATTCGACATGCCATGACATTTTTTAAGATATTTTGGACTAAAGCGCGTAGCCACCGTATTCACCGCACTTGCCTTCCTCTGACTTTTTCCTCTTCTGGACAGGAAGGACCCAGCGTATTATATCTGAGAGATTACTTTGAAGGGGACAAAAGAGATATTGATGAACAATTTTTTTTTTAAATATAAAAAAGTCACCATATTATTTGAACGAACCTCGTATATCATCATTTCTAATAGACCACTCTGCGTGCAAGATAGTTCGCAGTGAAGATCACACATCGTTTGCTCGGTAGTCTTCTCTTCAATAAGCTTTAACGGTCTCGTGAAAAAACAGTTTCGCGTCTTAAGACGAATACTTCCAAGTCTTACAAGTCTACGGGACATAGTTACATTTTTTTTTCAATTGCCTTGGTAAAACTTGCCTTAGTTTGCACTCCAGAAAAAATATTAAGGAGAGGATGAAATCCGATGGTAGAGAACATTTCTAAAACAGGGTTTGGTGAGGTGTAGGTTGAAAAAAACATTGGCCACGATAGCCATAGTTCGTTCGATGGGAGTTGATGCCAAGGAGTTGCATGGGCTGAAAGTTTCGGGGATTGGTAGGCGTCAATCGATATTACCGGTAGGTAGTTCATAGACAAAAAGGATGTCTGCGATCTTGCCTCGTTCTTTTAGAGGTTCAAACGGCCTTTATAAGGCGTTAATAACGACCCAGGAAAAGTCTGGACCTTATGTGAAGGCGAAGGTTAGTTCTCGGATAATATCTAGGTCAAGCAATAAGTTGACAGAGGGGACACCTTCATGGTACAGAGTAAGTCATAGCTTGCCATATGCTAACATTGAGCACAAAATGGGTTTTTCCTCACCAAATAGTGAATCTGTTTAAGTCGGATTGGAGGGAGCAGGAGTATGGGAGATAAACAAGATATGTGTTTAGAGATTTTCATATCATCAGAATTCCCATTTTCCCGTATGATGAGAGTTTTTGGTGGCTACCCTGGAGGATTTCGGAGATCGCATTTATAGAGCAGTGAATTAAAGAAATATAATTTGATGCGAGATTTTGTCGCAGGTCTTGCTGAAGTCTGTGGCAACAACGTCTACTTGTTGGCCATCCTTAAGTGCACAGAGCAGTGTGAGACGGCCTCAATTAGGTTAGTGTTTGTCAATCGATCTTTTTGGGAACGAATGTTGATCTGGAGAAAGAATTGTATCGTAGACGATAATCTCATAGAGTCTGGGAATACAAGACAGCTTAGCAATAGGGCAATAGTTGGAGACCTCATTGTTTCAGCCTTTTTTATGTATTGGGTTGATGTTTAACTTTTTTCAAAGCTGAGAAGAGAGTTTCTATGAAATGGAACTTTGAAATAAGGCCGTGAGGGATAGGAACAGATGGTTGGTTAATATTTTGGCAGGGAAGTAGTCAAGACAGGACAAGTAATCGTCCCTTAAGTTATGTACTTTGTTCATGACTAAGGTACGATTTATATTTTCTGACGCCAGAGTGGTCTGAGGCCAGGCTTTCATAGAACGAAAGAAGTTTGATCGGCTGAATAACTGGTAGAAAAAATTGGCAAACAAATTGGACACACGGATAGGATAAGGCAGCTTATGACTTTGGAGTTGAATAGGGCAAGGGTATCTGCGTGTTAGGGCTTAGGAGAAAATTAAAAATAATGTTGCTGAGCAGGTTATAAGGTTTTACGAAGTCTGTTTTCAGAAATTGAAGCAATACGTTCTACCGGGGGAAGAATAGTGAAGAGAATGCTGTGGCGCAGTGCGTAGCGTGTCTTACGCGCGATGTGTTCGGATCTCGATAACACCAACGCCATCGAATGTTTATTTCTGCGAGGTACTGGCAAACCCTCCGTCGTACACTTGCCTTGAAAAAGCTTCTCGGCTCTCGCCATTCGGAATCGGCATTAAACTGTAGGTCCCGTTCACTTGTGTGAATAACAAATCGCACAATCGCAAATCTTGAGCTGTAACGCCATCTAATAACAACAATAATAGTGGAGTAATTATCGAGCGAGAAAGTGTTCCTGATAAGGGTGGATGGGTCGAATTCAAGGTAGACACAAGGTGTTTACTTTCGGTAATAATGCAGTTCCCGGCATCAGATGAGAAGATATGACGAGTTGTCTATTCATATTGTTTAAGATGTTACTGAGTTGGAAGAGACCATAGTCGGAGAGATGATCTGTGAAGAGAACTTCCTTGCCAGACGAGGCTTAGTCTCGTCGTCGGATTAAGCCCATTTCAACTACGGAAAATTTAAGACGCCATAGATGTTGATAATGCCATTGGAGTCAGCAATGTCAAATGTGGAACCTATGAAGTCGATGGGAAGATGATAACATTGAGGGTTGTGAAGTACGAATCTAACAGCCGGCAAGGTAACGCTTGCATTTCGCTAAGTTATTGAGGCGTTATATAAAGCTGAAATCAGGGGTATCGACGATTTGAAGGTCATGAGATCGTAACGGCTCGAATTACTATGAGAACTCTGCGATGGTCCAGGTCGTTTGTCGTGGCCATCAACACGAAACAGAATTAAATCTGAAGTGAATAACTCACTGTCTCCTCTAGCGGTACACAGACAAGGTTCAGTCAAAGTACTGTGGAAGTTTAGGTCCACTGACATGCAACATTTTGCGAAGGCCTGAAATTGTTAAAAAGTAGTCCATCATGTCAATGCATTTTTAGGAGTTTTTCAATTACCTACATGGGCAGTCTTTAGTTTTAAACAATAACCCAAAATAAATTTAAGTATCGGCTCCACAATCTGGCATGAACCTGGGCCTTAGCTTATAACAACACGATTTCTAGACAAGTGCTACCATTTGGATGTGTTTTAGTTTCCGCATTCAATCCGAAGTCACCTGAATCCCTTCTCTATTCTCGGCCAATTCTTCTCTATTCTTCATTCGCTTCTAATGGGATGCAAGGTTATGCGCCGTATAACATGATCGGTAAAATACGTGTCCGGAAAAGGTGAGCCCAAAAAAAAAAAAAAAAAACGCTTGGCAAGAATGATTTTAAGCCTGGTCTTCGAGGTGATATCATTGCATCTGGAGTTTGCGAAGCTGAGACAGACGAAAGTTTACTGTCAAGGCAAAAGCTTGGACTTAGTTTTGCTCTCATTGATCGCCAAGCCCATTCTATCAACTTACGTCCCAATGTTCGCAAAATATTTACTTGGCGTTTGATTGTGCTCGTCTAATGACTTCAATATAGCCGGCATATGCAAACACGGATTTTAAATAAACCGTGTCTCTTGTTTTGGTCAGTGAATAACACACAATTTCGAAAGCTGCAGCTCCTCGATGTCGAATATTAAGAATCTTACTCGATAGTGTCTAACGTCTAACCCAATGTGTTTGATATTTGATTGATTAGGCGTCAACCGCTGAGTCGCATGCTTCCTACTATAAAGTTGGGCCCAAAAAAAAAAAGTCTGGAGCTAGAATCCGTCTTCGGACATAGTATTTTGTAAAGCATTTCAAACACATTTTTGATATTCAGCGTCACGTTAAAATTGGTCAGCAGAGTTGGAATAGCGAGAGCATAGTCAGTGCTGTAGTCCTTAAACTCTGTGGGAGCCTGCACGCATACTGGGCTCATATTTACGAGAGTAACTTTGATGCATATAAGACATAAGGTTTTAGAAATCTGACATTATTACCTGTTAATGATGTGAAGATTTGAAATCGTATCCGCCGCTCATCATTTGGAAACTCTATTAATATAGCTCGAAGGGTGACTTTCATTCCTCTGCGGTCTGAGGAGGAGATTTTAAACACTTTTAAACAATAAGTATTATTAAGACTTGGTCGAACATGGAAGGATTGCACTATCAAAGGATCACCTTCGAAACGTGAAGAGATTATAAATTATCTTTAATAGGACTCGTCTATATGCCCCACAAAGGACAAAACGTTTGATATTTTGTAACAAGAATTTCCTGGTTGCGTCACTGTTCTCTTTTTTTTTGTAAATTTCAAGTTATAGGTTCAAGTTATTTGAGACTGAATGTCCTTTTTTGTATACTTATCCTAATTAAATAAACGTCTCTAATTCAATTAAGCTATATTTCCTTTTCCCATATTTCTTTCAGAATCCAAAGGACATTCATTAGGAAAATTATTTAACAACCACCGACGAAAGGACAACAGAAGTAAACGATCCCTTGTTTCGGGAAGCCAAACAAAGTCGATAAACCGCTCCTGCTTGCGGCCAATTGGCCACATATAATTAATTTACACAATTAAATTAATTAACATTTATCTAATATGTCACCGAGGAAAGAAAGCGCGTTCACTTGACACGGATTAAATCAAACGAATCCAGTAGACGAGGATACATAATCCAAAAGCCCTGATCAAATATATTTTTGAATTATTTTCTTTTATTTTACGTCTTTAAGTTGAAAGACTTTCTCTAGTGTATAACGGTTAATAATAAATCAAATCTGCCGCATGTTGGTTCAACGATCATCAGTACAGCATAACAGGACGTATAGGATATCGTCACAAGACAAATCAAGCAGCCAGCTTCAAAGACTACGGATTGTAAAATCTCTGAGACCCAACCAAATAATAGATCAAAACCACGACGCTCAATTTTCTTGTACTGTGATACAACAACTTCCGTTCTTAATGAATGAAAATCAGACTAAAAGGAATTTCACGAACAACACAAACACGAAACACCATCAATACCATCATCATCGTAGTTGTCGCTTCAAGCCGAGTAAATCAAGTAAAGTGTTTCTACAGTATACGGCCCGTGATCCGCGACTAAGATTCAATAGACACTCGAGTGAATTAAGTGAAGACTTATCCAATTATGGAGAACTAATCGGCGGTAGTTTATTTAGTTTACAGAGTGCAACAAGTACGAATAGTAGTGTATCGAAAACGAAATCGAAATCGTCCTCCAATAAGCATAAACTGCAAAACCAGTCGCGGTATGGTGAAACAGTATTTACTAGGCATTCATCATCTTTTTATGGTGAAAACAAAGAGAAGAACTTTACGCAGTCGTTTATCGATATTATCTGTTATTAAACTCAATTAAAAAATAAATACGAAACAGATTTAAGCAAATTCTAGTTAAATTAACTAAAGTTATGTTTGTGATTGCGAATTTAAGTGCAAATTAAATTAAATTTCTAGTTTACGTTGAAACTTAAAACAAAACAAACATCATTTGTATGATATCGTGTGTGATACTAACAAGTTTTCATCGTCGTCGTCATTTTCTTCTTCATTTCTGCTCTATTTTTCATATTCGTTCGAATACGTTGTTCGATAGCAGCGAATTCCGCGGCAAACCACGTCGGAAACGGTCGTTTTCGAAACATAGCGAAAATTATAGGAAACAAGTAACAATCAAATAGTGTGGCGGCATCGATCAAGAGTCGTCATCGTCATCGTTTTGTTCATTTGAAGAAAACAAACGCGCGCGTCCAAGAATCGCCAATAATTTCGAAACTATTTTTGTACAAAACAGCTGTTTCGTTGGTCAAGTTTAAGGTGACACGAATAACATCGAGAAAAGAGATTCAGAATAAAAACAAACATCAGACACGGACTGACTTTTTGTTTTTCGCGCAATTTTCGCCGTTAAAACTTCATTTTCTTACATAAGTGCAACAATAAATAACTCTCTTCAAACAAACCCGCATTCGCGCTAAGTTTTTCGACCATACTATCTAGAAATAAAATAAATTCAACCACAAGTGCCAAGAGAGTGTAAAATCGTGATTAATTCTTTCGTATATTTCCGTTGGTCGTGGTGTTCTTTTCATTTCACTGTTCTTTTTCCTTCGAATAAGATAAAAACAAAGTAAGACCGCTCTCGATACGTACTTGTCTTTGAAAAGACGAGGAAACGGATAGCAATAAAAACAAGTGAACCTCCTTTTTTTCCTTTTCGTAATTAGAAATTATATACGTTTAGTGACGTAGAGGATCATTTAAAGTCAATTAGAAAACAGTTTAAAAATCCTTCATTCCGTTTTAGTCAACGAACGTCAATAAAAGATTCGATTTTCAAGTGGTTTTATAGAATATTCTAGCAGTTTGGATGGTGCCTAAGTGGAGACTTGTGACGGCTGTGCATTTTTCGCGCAGTTTCATAGCGAACAAATCGAAAAGACTTTATTTGAAATTGATAGAGAACTACGAGCAGAAAAGTGATCGTCAGAGAGAGCATACGCTCATCGGGCCCTCCTGTTACGCTCAACATAAGGAAGATCAATATTAGAGGCGTGAAACCAGAGCTATAGAGAGAAATAGCTAGAATAAAGAGAATATCTCCAATCTCTAGGGAAGGAGAACAAACCCTCGAGAGGACATCATCTCAGTAGTCGTTGTTCATCTTAAGTACTTCAAAAAACACGGACTATTGCTGGAAATACGGCATTCGGAATAGAAAGCTCTTTTTTTTTTAAATCATATTTGACGAGTTTTAATCAAGAAAAAAAAAACGACATCTTTTTTACAGACTTGGGTGCTATTTTACGCAATAACCCTTTAGACAACCTATTCCAATACATAGAATAGCTCTTATAAAATCTTCGAAAACAGACTTTCGGACATTTCTTAACTTACTTCAAGCCAAGTACTTAAGCTTCTTCAAATATTTGTGCTTAATAAACTGCAGTACTTATACACCTTATCTACCTTATTGTACTTAAGAGAAATATTTGCTGAATAACTGTGTTCACCTCTACAAGATCTGAATTTTAAAAGATACTCACCACACGTATGTTATACACCCACCATCGCAGTCCAACTGATATTCCATTAACCAAACGCGAAGAAAGACACAAGACACCAACATGGTTGTCGTTGGTGAGGTAAAAACAGCCACGAACCAGAATGGCGGAGTACATCCGGAGAAGGTGAAAAACTTCAAGCACGACCTCTTCCTCCCCGAGGTGACGTTTTGCAATGTCTCCGAGCATACAAACAGCGTCATCACAGTTGAGGATGTCAAAACCAATGCAAAGAAACGCAAACGGTTAATATCAAACGAATCCGGCGATTCGATCGAATCTACCTCGTCCGACAAAAAGAAGCCTGAAATCCCGGACGGCGGGTTCGGATGGGTTGTGGTCGTAGCATCCCTTTTTGTATCACTGATTGCCGATGGTATATCGTTCTCCTTCGGTTTGATCTACACCGAGCTGCTTAGATATTTTAACGAGAGCAAATCGAAGACTGCATGGATTGGTTCATTGTTCTTGGCCGTTCCGTTGCTGGTCGGTCCGGTGATGTCGAATTTAGTCGACAAGTATGGCTGTCGGAAAATGACCATAATCGGTGGTCTGGTATCATCGACTGGATTTGCCCTAGCATCGCTTTGCAACTCAATCGAAATGTTGTATTTGACGTTTGGAATAATCTCCGGTCTGGGCTTGGGTATTGGCTACGTCACGGCTGTAGTATCGATAGCTTTTTGGTTCGACAAGAAACGAACGTTTGCAACAGGAATCGGAGCATCTGGTACCGGAATCGGAACTTTCCTTTATGCTCCTTTTACCCAGTGGCTGATCGAATATTACGGTTGGCGTGGAGCAACACTTATCCTAGCCGGGACAATGCTAAACACATGCGTATTCGGGGCACTAATGCGTGATCCTGACTGGCTGATCGAGGAAAACCGACTTGAAAGCCGTTCGCAGAGTGTCACGACATTTTCCAACTCGAGCGTTTGTCTCGAGGAGATAAAGAAACTCTTGGACTCGGGAATAACCAAGGAAGCTGTACTCGACACTCTGGTGACCAACTACAACACCGAAGCAAACCAGCAAATTGGCGATTCATCCGAGTGTACTATCAAAAAATACCGCAGCGAGCTCTTCTTGCCAACTTATTTGGGCTCACAGGAATTGGAATGCATATTCGAAGCGAAAAGTGTAAGTCGTCGTTCCCTCCGTCAAAAGGACGATGCCGAAGCACCATCAAAGGAAAATCTCCTCTCCATGTCGTCGACAGGTAATCCGCCGATAATCGCCAACTCTAATCAACCAACCAAGGAAAAGAAACTCCTAGCCAGCATGGAAACCCTCTCGCCATCGGAGAAACGTTCGAATCTCTCCTTCAACTCGATGCACTCCTCCACCGACGAAGGATATCTGACCCAAAAGCATGGCAGAGATCACGATCGTACTAGTAGTCGTTTCTCCCTCAACGAGAACATGTTTGCCTCGAACACCAACGATTCATTGGTGAACATTCGCAAGCACAGTCACCGTCACAACTCGCTGGATATTCTAAATGACGATTTACACAGTCATTCGATGTCGATGGGTAACGAAGCATCAGCACTGATTGAGGCTAATGTGAATAAATTCAATAGTACCGTGGTAACGATTCCGGAGCATCACATTGCCCATTTCCAAAATGGAATTTCTGGCATTCGTCGATTGTCCAAATCGAAAAAGCCGAGCAATCGATCGAATCTGCGTCATAATATGTCGATTCGGAATTCGAATTTCTTGAAGGACATGCGTATCCATCGTAATTCGATATATTATCGTGGTGCTTTGCTGAACACTCATCGATACAGGTTGAGGGCTTCGTCGTGTCCGAATATTTATAGGAATTCGATGACTACTATCGCAAAGGAGGATGAGGACGTGAGTATTGTTTGTATTTACCTTTACCTTTAATAAGATTGATTGTTATGAAGTTGATTTAGTGGACCGTTTGCTAATTAAATTGAATTGAATTGTTCCATAATGAGGCTTCGATGTCAGTCATTTGTTTGGCGGTTGGTCGAAGCGGAGAAGAAATAGAAATACTAATCAAATGGTGGAATTCCACCGCCACAAATCTCGCTTCATGCAAAAACTCGTGGAGCTATACTGTGACGTTGTAAGCATGACTCACCATCCAACGCATTTGCCTATATTCTCGGTCTTGACACTCCACACCACTGAGACGAATGAACCTTATGTTCGACCTCATATCTATAAACTATACACATGTTTCAGTAGCTCTGCATGATTACTGATTTCATTCAGCGACATTCGAGTAATTTCCATTAGTTAGCCCCGAAATGACAAAATTCCTGTTACTTTTTGAACACGTGTCGTAGTTCAAGACGAGTATGGTATAAGAATGATTATACTTCCGCTTTAAGGAGATATAAGGGGATTCGACATGCCATTTTAAATTAATGATTTTTTCCATCTTGGACATTCACATCCATATACTGTCAGCTTGTTTGGCATTAGCGTGTTTCAGTTAGCATTTCAGTTTTCGTCTCTTCCGTTGCTAATGGCAAAAGGTCCTTATTTTATTCTACTAATACCCATTTAGCTCCTCAAACTAATTTTTTTTTTTTAAATTTACTTCCAGACCTGGTACGATAGTTTCGTCGATGTGATGAAATCGGCCTTCGACTTTTCCCTCTTCCTCGACTTGAAGTTCGCCTTATTCAATTTATCAACCTTGCTACTCTTCATCTGGTAAGTATAAACGCCCTAAACGACATTTGTTCATTCCTATTTATACCTAAAACTGCGCAATAAGAACCAGCCGTACCAAAATTCTATTTATTTTGTTTATAAAATAAAAATAAAGAAAAAAAAAATGTCATATTAAATGCCGACAAAGATTGTATCGTCAGAGGCAAACGTGTCTGCGATTTGTTCATACTCGCGTCCATGTTACGGAATTAGAAATTGCGAAAAGACGTAGGTACAAGACGTCGTCCAAGGCAGACTAAAAAACATTGAAGGAGAAATGAAAGTTTGACATTTTAATGATATATTCGTTTTGAGAGATGGCCAAACATTTTTTTGGGATTGGAAATAGTGAAAATATGAATGCGAGCGTCATGGCTTTCAAGTGTACACAGAAGGAAGCGGTATGAGCTTATTAATGATCTGAGAAGAAGAGGAAATGTGTGTTGAGTGGTTTTTGTATTTTTAGACATAATTTTGGCTTTTTCTTGCCACGTTTTTGTTTTTTTCTTTTGTTTTTAATTGCGGGGAGGTCAAAGCACCTTCAAAACGAGGTTGCATAATCGTGATCATTATGGTTTATGAGTTTTTAGGTCTTTCGATTTCAAGGTAATATCTCGAGGCATTTTCGAATTTTATCTTCTGGTCCCCTTCGTAAATTCACTACGTTCTACGAGGCAGGTAGTATAAATAGAGGAACTGCCCAGTATACGTGGATGGTCCGATAAGTATTTAGCCTACAAAAGAAAATTAAAAATTTTGGAGAAATGGCGATTTATTTTTCAATATAGTCTCCTTTTGGCTCGATACCCTTGACCCAACGATGCTCCAACTTCTCTAACCCGTCTGAAAAATACGTTTTCTCGAGGTCTGCAAAGTAGGCCTCCGTGGCGGCGATGACCTCCTCATTCGACTGAAATTTCTGCCCGGCGAGTGACTTTTTCAAGTTTGGAAACAAAAAGAAGTCGCGCGGGGCCAAAACTGGAGAATACGGTGGATGGGGCAGCAGTTCATAGCCCAATTTGACCAATTTGGCCGTGGCGAGGGCCGAGGTGTGAGCCGGTGCGTTATCATGGTGGAAGAGCACTTTTTTCTTCGCCAAGTGGGGCCATTTTTTCTTGAATTTGGCGTCGAATCGGCCCAATAATTTGGCATAGTACAGCCCTGTGACCGTTTTGTCCTTCTCCAGGTAGTCGATGTGGATCACACCTTATGAATCCCAGAAAACGGTGGCCATCACCTGTCCGGCCGATGGGACAGACTTCGCCTTCTTCGAAGCACGTTCGCCGGGTGAAGTCCACTGAAGACTGTTCCTTGGTCTCTGGTGTGTACCAGTGGATTCATGTTTCGTCGACTGTCACAATACGACGCAGAAACTCCTTCGGATTGCACTTAAACTGCGTCAAACACTGCTCTGAAGTAGTCTTACGGTTGCGCTTGTTGTCCGGAGTGAGCAAACGCGGCACCCATCGCGCCGACAGCTTTCTCATGCCCAAAATTTCATGCAGGATATGACCCACGCGATCTTTTGAAATGCCTACTGTCTCAGCTATCTCGCGCACCTTCAATCGGCGGTCTGCAAATACGAGATCGTGGATTTTTGTCACGTTATCCTCCGTGGTAGCCGTTTTCGGGGCACCTGAACGTGGCTCATTAAAAACCGACGTCCGACCACGTTGAAACTCGTTAAACCAATTTTTGATGGTTGCCATCGAAGCAGAAGAGTCACCGTACACAGTATCCAAACGCTCTTCGATTTCGCTGAGTGATTTCCCTTCTAAAAACAAGAATCGAATCATCGACCGATATTGCTCTTTTTCAATTTTTCTAAAATCAGTGGACACTCCCGCGGTGTGTGTCGAAGATATTCGTTCACTACACTCTGGGGGTGGCTGTCCTAGATAGGATTTGGGAGATTCGACTGAATTTGCGTTGGTTGTAGTTCACAGTAACTCTTTTGTTTCCATGTCATTAAGGTGTTATATTAGAAATGTACACACAAAGTATGAATTTTGATTAATACTGCGAGTGTTATGCCTTGGTCAGCACTTTTTGATCATCTTTCACTCACAACTAATGTTGTTGCAATAATGCGTGAACAAAAAACTGGTTCAATGGCAGGCAGTTTCGCACCGAATATTCTCTTGCAAGGCCTGAATTGTTCGAGAATTGTTATTATAAAATGGTGTAAGGTCCTGAGTGCGACGTGGCCAAGGTATGTCTTCATACTTGCCGATCAATGTGTTCGGAAAAATAGCCCTCAACTTCACCATCGAGATCGTAGCCGTGTGTGGTGTTCTATTGTTGTGCCCGGGGAACAGCTGCAGTTGCGGCAACAGAAACTCGTCTGTGTATTGACTCCGCAATACACTTAAGCAGTGACCACCCCTTGTTGGTTTAAAAAAATAAATGCCAATTATCCCTAGGGCAGATATGCCACACCATACCGTCATTTTGGGGCAAAGTAAACGTTATTGATGGCGTTTTCTAGGGTTGTTTGGGCACCAGTTCGAGCCTTGTTCTAGGACAGTCGCTTTCCTTAAGATCTTGCAAGATTTGGATTTTGTATGGGAGGAACATTATTTTTTCTCTTTTGAAAATAACGTGCAAGTTGATTTTTTCATTGTCGTCTTTCTTATTACCCGGATTTCGCATAATTTCGTATCGAATTTGTGCGACATGTTCCAGCGTCGATGCTGATGTTGATGGGCAGAATTTCGGTTCACCATTGTTCCTTCTTGTCCAAACCTTTGCGCCCACGACTAGATAAGTTGCGTGCTCGGACCATCACTCAGTCTGCGTAAATTGAACTGAGTACAAAAATTGCAACGCGCACGAACCAACGCTTTACCCGTTTTCAAATATTGGTCAACCGCGAACGTGCTCCCCACCAATGACTCATTACGATTAATAAATTCATAAAAAAAACGTATCGAACGATGCCTACCCAGCTTACCTCATCCCCCTAGTTGCCGAACATTCGAAATTCAAAGTTGAAAATTTCCCGCTATACACCCTTTAGGATTCTCTAGGTTGTGTTTCGCCTTATACTCGTACACTCCCTGAAAGACAGCTTCCGCTGTCTCCACTTTCTCTTGGGCATCTTCGATCGCAAAGAAACCGTCATCCAAAACGGCGCTCTCCGAATCAATATTAACGGTTTGTAATAGATTATTGTCTGACAGAAAAGGAAGGAATAGATTCTCGGAAGCTTTTTATTCTGAATATATGTAGTTCTAATTGTCTCTCGAAAATATTTTCTTATTGTAATTTGCGGGAACATATTCTGTTGGATTGTTCATCACGAATTCTATTGTTCAAATGAATACTCAGAGATTTTCTGTAATTTTGCTTAATGTGGCGTTGGAGATTTTTAATCAGTCATTTCTGTGTCCTGAACTTTCGCCTTTCAATAAACTGTCAGAGCAAGGGTTTGAGTCTACTTTACTGTCTTTGCAGTGCATCGATTGTTGCATTTTGGTACACGTTCCTGAGATCGTGGTGTCGTTGGCGTGGTATCGTTCTGCCCATTTCCCTATTCAATGGTTCGAATCCCCGACACGCGGATTGTTTTTTCCCAATTGGAAATTATTTTGTTTTTTTTTTAAATTTGTACCTTCATTACGGTGATTGGTAGCTTAAGGCTTATTTTAAAACTATTTAAAGTGAATGAAGACAATCTGCGGAGAGTGGAGGAGGAACCAGGAACTGTACGTGCTGGACAAAGATATTGGCTTAGTAAAGACTGATCCAACAGATGGTGTGGATGTTGGCTGTTATTTACTGTCATTTACTGAATTCAATGTGGTTGATCTTTACAACATATATTGTACATATCAAGAGCAGTTTGTGGTAATTATAATCATGGAGTCTTCTGTCACATTGTATTTCTTATTATTTGAATCTATTATGAAAATGGCTGAACTGTGAAAGTTCAATTTTTGAATTTTTCGGTCAACACAATCGTCCTTGTGAGTCCCAAATTTGTGTTTAGAAGAAATTGTTTTAATATCTGGTCCATATCAATATGCTCAGACAGCACGACATGCAAACATCACATCACCGCTGTGATCGAAAGTATTCGAAACCAACCAAGCACTTCAACTCGTCGTCGAAGTCATCAATTGGGTCTGTGAAATTCAAATTGCACTAGACCTACCCATCTAATTGTTCTAAACTTACACTTGGTGCAAGTCACTGTGTGGGGCAGACTGTGACTTGGCGCCATCATTGGTCTGTACTTTTTCGAAGATGAGGGTAAAGAGGTAGTTACAGAGAATGGAGAGAGCGTTTTCGCTACATGTTGACCGACTATTATTTTCCAAAACTGAACGGATCTGACCCATTCCCATGAGGATGGCCTAACACAAACGCCTTTAAACCATCACTATATTGTGTACAAAATATGACAATTACGTTATTTCGGTTACAGTAGAAGTCGATTGATCTTCGAGGTCATGTGATTTGACACTTAGACTTCCTTGGGATTGTTTGATGAGTAAGGTCTGACCCAACAACAACGACAGTTCCGGACCCACTTATTCTTCAAAAAGTCATCGCCCGCAACAGAAGTTGAAGTGATCAGATGAACGATGTTGTATTTCATTCATAACTGCAATAGACCAAATTTCATTATCCAATACAGATCAATATTGATTTTACGAAAAATGTGTTTTTAACTTAACAAAATCTTCTGCAATAGCTTTTTGTTCACCCTGTAGAAAATAACCTCAATCAATCGAGCATGCGCCACTGGAAGCCGCTCGCTTAAGATGGCAGCGATTGATGATTGGGGCCCAGAATAGTAACACCCTGAATAGTAACATCGTTTAAGTAAGTGCTGTGAAGCACAGGTAGAGATTTTTGTGTTTTATTTTTTATAGGGTTCACGCAGGTTCCAGAATTACGCCTTATGGTGTTTGTCAAACAACCTGGACGGGGTGCAGATGGTTTGGGTCGAAGATTTTCGTTCACTACTCTCCGGGGGTGGTTGTCCTAGATAGAATTCGAAAAATTCGACTGAATTTGTCGCGTTGGTTGTAGTTCACAGTAACTTTTTTTTGTTTCCATGTCATTAAGGTGTTATATTGGAAATGCACACATAGAGTATGAATTTTGAAGTGATTAATGAACATCTACATACAAAACGTTCAAAATCCATCTCAATTAGGTTGCAATATTAATTATACTTCATTGGATTCCGGGTCACTCTGGCACCATGTGAGTATTCTAAAATTGTGTCAATGCCACTTTAGGTCTATCTATATCTATAGTTAAGTCTTTCTCACATAAGTGGGAGGATGCTTGTCAGTGTCCTGCCTATGCTCCCATAACGTGCCTCATTTTTAAGCCACGTCTGCCAGCTAGTAAATAGGTACTAATGATATTTGATTCTGAAATTATTGTGTGCTTTATAGCACTGTATTTAACTCAGATTCGGTTCTTATTGACAAGTTACTTTGAGACTTGTTTCCCTCTTTTTAGGAAAAGACATTAATTTTCTTCCCTTTCCCAAAGGTTTATTATTCCTTATTTCTACATCCCGGAGCACATGAAAACCTATGGATACTCAGAAGAAGACAGCGCCAAATTGATCGCTATCATTGGTATCTTCAACACGATCGGTATGGTTGCCCTCGGCTTTGTCGGCGATCGTCCCTGGCTGAATGTGAATATCTGTTACGCTGTCTGTATGGTTTGTAAGTAACATAAAATATCTTTCAAATTAACATAGTTTTAATATGAATTTCTGTTTTCAGTATGTGGTTTGTCAGTTGCCTTAATGCCGCTCTTCGTTACTAGCTACATAGGGCTGGTTGGTCTTTGTACTCTATTTGGTCTTACGTTCGCCAGTTCGTTTTCGTTTACGCCCAGTATACTAGTGAGTCTAGTGGACTTGGATGATTTTACATGTGCCTACGGTTTGGTGCTATTGGTGCAAGGACTTGGTATAATTGTCGGCCCGCCACTGGCTGGCGTTATGTTTGATATAACATTGAGGTACTTGAAACGCTTTAATATCTCATTTATGTTTTTTTAATTGGAAGTAACATCTATTCATTTTTAGGTGGGATGATTCGTTCTTTGCCTCTGGATTCTTTATAGCTTTATCGGGCGTTCTTGCCTATTTGATCGAAGTCATCGAAAGGCGAGAAAGGCGCCTCAAAGAAAGTGATAGTGATTCTTAGAAACACGTTTGAATAAAAAAACGCGAGCTTTTTACTTATACACATTTTCTATTTCCGTTTAAAGAAAAATCATAAAACAGAAATGTCAACCTTTGTATATGGAGCGCTCAAAAACTAGATACTAATCCTGAGAAAGGAAGCTATTAAGGAATTATACATTTAATATCGTAAATTAGACAGTGTACCACTGCCGCCTTTCGGACATCAGTTAAGAAGATCCAATAACATTTTAATGCACCTTGCTAACCACATAAACGAAACCGTAAACTATCTAAAGAAGTTATATTCAAACTAAATACAATAAGACCGATATACAATCATCATTGCAACAGAACAAGCTGAAATCGCTCATATCTCTCATTGTAAATTGAAATCAGCACCGTTTTTTTACTAGAAAAAAATTATAAAATTAAGCTATGTATCCGAGATGAGGGAAACCGTTGGGGATGAGTACATTCTTAGGAAATTTCCATTGCACAAATGAAGAACGAAGCAAAAGTAATCGCTAAACTAAAAAATTAAATAAAGAAAAGAGACTTTGGTGAACTTGTTTTGCTCTGGCCTTCTCCTTCCGTTCCGCATTGCACTTAATATTATTTTCTTGATCTTCACCGTTCTGTTTAATTAGGGAAAAACATTTATTTATTCTCAGATATTTTCTTTGTTTTTTTTTTTTTAATTTTATTTCCAACTTTCTGTTTCATTTCGTATTATTCGCATCGTTATAATTATTTGTTATCAATTATCATGTCATAGTGTGGACAAGTATTATTAAACGCGTAATCATGTTTGTTATGAATTCGATTTTATTCTTCTTTTTACACTGTTTGTGTTAAGCTGCATTTTTTATTATTATTTTTAGTTTATATTCTTGATTAAGACATGCTTCTCTTAAGTATAAGATGCAAGAAAATACTTAAACGAAATGGCTGATCAGTCACGGAAATGAAAATGATGTAAAAACATGAATTTAAATACAATTCTAAAATATAAAAGAATAAATAAAATAAATCGCTAAAATTCATTCAAACCTTTGTCGTCTTTATTCAATTTCAATTAAGATAAATACTTAGGTGGCACTACAGTCTGGAGCGGACGAGGGTACAGTGAACTGTGTACCATAAAGACTGGAATTAATTCAAGTGATGACTTCGACCAATTTTATTTGATTTTTTAAATTATGATTTATACGTACGGCCACACATGAAGTTGTTGTACTTTTTCGCCAGTGTGTATCAAATGAGCATAGGCCCACAAAACCATCGACGGTCCAATGAAATTACGTCGCCTGGTTTGTTTGTAAAAAGGGATAAACTCCAGTACATCCTGGACTCACTTAAAAATAGAAATCGATTGGGAACATCATTTAAGTCACATGTCAATTGGAGCAGTAGTAATTCTCATATCGCTTTCAATGACGCTCTGAATAAAATCCATAATCCATCGCATTGGAAAGCAGCGGTGGTTCACCTTGGTGCTTATCTGGTCGACTTTGAAAAGGCCTTCCACACCGTATGGTTAGAAAGTCTGTTCTATTGGCTCACCAGGTCAGGCATCATCTTCTGTACATGATTAACGTAATGAAGTGAATGCAAAGAAGTTTGTTAAATGCGACAACGTTACCTCACGCAGAATCTTTGATAATGGCCGACCTAATCGCATTAAGCTAATAAAGTGCCCGAACTTTCAAAACGTATTCTAAAACCTCGATATAGGCGTCACTATTAACCCGAAGTCGTTGAGGAAAGAAATGAGGTCGCATAACATGCCCTTCGCTGCTCACAACTCCTTAAACCTTGATAGTAGCTGGAAATTATGTGTGCATCAATTGAAAACTTTTGTAGGATCTGACCATAGTCCCTCCGCAATATGAATGGCTTTTTCGCAGCCCCCCCCCCAATAAGGAAATCAAAGTCGACAGAATGCGGATTACCATTAGGGATCGAAAGAACAACATTAACATTAAACCTAAACATAAGTCTAAACTCAACACTTCCAAATCCCCAAACCCACCCAAAACAGGACCCTCTCCCCCTTCTCAATCCCCTCGCAATCTAACTAAATGTGAATTAAGGACTGGAATATTCCCCAATTTCTCCCGACCTCTTCCTCTCTCAATAGCTCCCAAATCAACAACTACCCCCAACATCCCCCACCTAATAATACTCCTAACAGAGCACGCACCCATAACCGCGTATCCTTTAACCTTGCGCCCGGCTCCCGACCCTCATCCCCCTCACCGAATATTGCAATAACCAATCCCAACACCCAGGCTTCTCGTAACAGCCGCATGTATCCACAGTACCCAAATGTTATACGCTCGCACACTCTGAACCCAACTCCCTCTACTTCCTCAGCTTCTTACAACACCCCATCCAGCCCCTCCACCTCCTCAGCTTCTCGCAACACGACCTTCCCCCTCTCTTCCCCCTCTTTCTTAGATCCACTTCTCCCTCCCACGGCCAGACTCACCAAACATCTCGCTGAAGGCCGCTATGTCATGTCACGATTAAGAGACAGAAGAATCTACGAAAATGTACGCCTCTATTTGGCCTACCTCCACGACAAACCTGACTCAATTTGTATCGACGGCAAAACTAAAACCAACATCCTAGTTTCAATCTACCAAGAAGGCTTACCCACAGATTCCCACGCGTTAAAAAATACCTTTATCCGGTTACACGAAAGCCTTAACATCTCTCCTATTGATGTAAATAACGACCTCTCCACATTCGCCGCCCATATCAGTTCAAAGCGCATCGCACACTTGCAAAGTACCCGCTCTAGTTTCAAAAATTATTTTAAATCCTAACCTAAACAACACTACATCTCGATATTTCCATCGGATATTTCTTACAAAAACATATCCCTTTACTATCAGAACGTCAGAGGATTACGCACCAAAACCTCCGCAGTTCTCCTTAATTCCCAAAACCTACCCTACGATATATTTGCCTTAACTGAAACGAATTTATGGTCCAGCATTGGAGACAGCGAGTTATTCACCTCAGATTTCATTCTGTTTCGGGCCGATGGGCGCGACAACTCTGCCAATCCGGATGGTCGCGGTGTTCTCTTATCAATCCACAGCCGCTATGATCCCTTGCCCTTTAAATCGTCGAATTCCGATGACTTCAACTTCACAAGTGCTGTTGTTATTGCCGAACCCAGTGACTTCATCATCATCTGTGGCGATTTCAATCTCCCACACCTGAAGGGGGTTCAATCCGATGATGAGACCCATTATATCGCCGTTAACCCCTCCTCAGTTAAAGAAATCCTTTTCACGGATCATTTCTCTGACTCCGGCCTTCTGCAACTCAGTAACATCACCAATAACATGGACAGACAACTCAACCTGATTTTCTCATCTGATGCCGTAAACTGCGTTGTTACCCCGAGCAACAATTTTCTCTTTACTTTAGACCCTCTTTATCCACCTCTATCGGTAACTTTTTCACTCGAGACACAATTCACTATTCTTCTCTCCGAAAATACGTACTGTTTCAATTTCCGCAAAGCTGACTTCGCGAAACTAAATAATCTGCTCAACAATGTTAATTTTAACTTCCTCCTTAACCCTAACTCACACATGCCCTTAAACGAAATCCATGCGCTATTTTACATCAAAATCCTAAGCTGCATCATTCTTTCAGTCCCATACTCACCAAAAAAGAACTACACTTCATCTCCGCCCCGGTATACCAAGAAACTACGCTCTTTGAGCAAAAGAAACAAAAATTGGCACGCCTATCTTAGATCCTCCTCTGCATCTGACCTATCTAATTACATGCAGTCATACACTAAATTTGCACAGCTATGTGAATCACTCTACCTCCGATACCTGAACCGAATGCAATCCTCCCTTATCTCCTACACCCAGTGTTTCTTCCACTTCATTAATACGAAAAGAAAAACCGATAGCTAGCCCGCTACATTTAATTTTCTCAATAACTCTTCCAACGAACCCGAAGTAATCGCCAACTTCTTTGCTCATTTGTTCAACCAATCATTCACCGACCCTCATCTTCAACCCGATCACGACTATTTTCGATATTTGAAAGACTGCCCCCAGACGTCTCTTATAATAATACACATACAAATACACAACCCAAAGGACGACTACTCTCCCGGTCCCGGCTGTCTGCCTGCCACAGTTTTAAAAAACTGCGCGAACCATCTTATTTTATCCCTTACCGCTCTATTTCAAAGCTCTATCTCTCAAGGACTCTTTCCTCAATGTTGGTATGCTTATATCATTCTCATTCACAAAAATGACTGAAACAAGATGTGTCCAACTATCGTCCCATTGCCAAGCCCTCATGCATACCCAAACTTTTCGAGAGCATCGTTTATGATGCACTATTCTTTCACTGCAAACCCATATTTTCTCCTAACCAACATGGGTTCCTAAAAGATCGATCGACAACCACTAATCTAGTCGAGTTTGTTTCACAATGTTTGTGTACACTCGAAGATGGCAAAGAAGTAGACCTTGTCGTCACTAACTTCAGCAAAGCCTTTGAAAATATGTCTCACCAAATTATTCTCCTCAAGCTCACTGCCCTCGGTTTCTCTTCCGATTTTATCCCATCGATCAAATCTTATCTTGAAGATCGTCAATATAATGTTATCTCAGATCTTCTAACTCTGATCCAATTAATGCTACCTCGGGTGTCCCACAAGGTAGTCATCTCGGCCCATTGATATTTATTCTAACCATTAATGATGTTGACAGCGTTATTCTCAACTCTCAGCACTCCATATATACCGATGATATGGAAATATTTAAACACATATCTTCCCTGGTCGACTCGTGCTCTCCTCAATTGGACCTTAACAGGTTCACTACATCTCGAGCTCAATGTCAGTAAATATGCCAAGCCGTCACTTCCTCACCACCCAGAATCTACATTATTCGTAATGAAACCGTTTCCCCTGTCAACTTCTTGGTTGATCTAGGAGTTATTTGTGACCGTGAACTCCATTTTCGCCTCCATATCGACAACATTATCAAACGTGCTAACTCTGCCTTCGGTTGCTTGAAACGTTGGTCCAAAGAATTCTCGAATCCTTACGTTGCGAATATGCTAGCCAAGTCTGGTTCCCCTCTTACGAATCCTATACAACGCGTATTGAAGCGTAGGTTTATCCTTTTTGCCCTCCGGGGCCTTTCCTTGGCCGACCCCCTTAATTTACCAACTCATACGGATCGCCTAAAATTAAACAACCTCCAACCCTTTAAAGAACGACGTGATGTTGCAGATATTCTATTTATTCACGACCTTTTCAGCGGTAACATTGACAGCCCCTCATTATTGCACATGATTCTCTTTAACATCAACCCACATAACCTTCGGTCCGCGCCCCTTTTCCGTATAAACGTTCACCGCACAAATTATGGCTACCACGAACCAATGTCCAGAATGCTTCGCAAAGCTAACACCAATTTTTTCAACCTTCACCTCAAAAAGTCCATTGCCCTATACCACAACCCTCCGCCCTCTCCTTAATCGTTTCCACCCTGTCACCTAGTTAATAAGTTTTTTTTTTTTTTGTTAAGGCATGCAAGGTAATGAATAAATGTGGGCATCAAATCAAATCACTATGTATTACCTGCCTAGACAAAGTTGACAATTTTCTCATTAAATTGACTCGAAAGCACATTGCAAGGGTAATGACTAATGACCTGATCTCCGATCGAGCTTTATTCACCCAAAAGCATTATTTCTTTATAAAGATTCCGAAAGGTTAATGCAAAATGAAGATGATAACCCGATAAAATTTAATTTATTTTCATGAAATGTTTGCACATCCTTGAGTGAATACTTGATTATAAAATTATTCAATAACCTCTTCTCGAGCGGCAATAACATGGCCAATCTTGGGCCGGAAACGATTGCATACCTGAATCAAATGCTCTTTATGTGTATTGACGATGCTGGCAGTTATAGCCTTCAGTGGAGAAATTGTGTTACAAAGATGCCCGATACCTAATAATCCAGGGAATTAAGGTCTGGGGAACTAGGAGGCAAATCTGGGTGATTTTCATAATCAGGAGCCAAGGAGTTGGAATATGTATGGTCTGTTCAGGTATATTAACCCAGACTTTCAAAACGTTTTATAAAACCTCGATATAGGCGGCACTATTAACCCGAAGTTCTTGAGGAAAGAAATGAGCTGGCATTACATGCCATTCGTTGCTCAGAACTCCTAAAACCATGACAGTAGCTGGAAATTATGTACGTGTGCATTAATGGAAAAGCTTTGTGGGATCTGACCATAGTCACTTATGTACGAACGATCGGACGGAATTTAAAAATGTGCATATTTCTAAATCAGTGAATTTCGTACATCGACGATAACACCATCTCTTTTCATTTTCTGCGATAGGTTACAGTCCTACATTGATGATCTAATAAGAAACAAAAACAAAAAACGTTACTTTGAGTAATAAACATCACTGATGTATGTAAATGTCCTCAAAACCCTTGGGTACCCTGTACTCTGCTTAAGAAAAGCGTACTAAAGACTTACACAGCAATGTGGTGGAAACATTGGAGGACTCTGCTCTTTCATATTCAACAATAGTACGCTGGGCCAAGAAGTTTAAGCTGGGCAGAACATCAACTGAAAATGAACATCCTGAAGGACGCCAATCCACGTCCCCCACTGTTGATAAGATGAAAAAAGTCGAAATGGTTGCGCAGGCAGGTCGAAGAGTGACCATCAGGCATATAGCTGAGGTCACAGCATCTCATTGCTTATGAAAAATGTCTCGTGCGTGGGGAACCGAGAATGTTAGCTGACGTACAAAAGAAAACAACGGATCAGCTCGCCGGGAGCCAACCTACAATTCCAGGTCTTCTACCTTGAAATTTGCAAACTTTTACCTGGATCGTTGCATAAGTCTTCCCTACCCCAGCTTTGAAAGGTAGAGGACTAAAACGAGTCCGCAATCTCAAGAAGTTCCAAGCAGATCAGAAAATATTTTTGTTACATTTCGCTACCATGGACGAGACCTGGATTCACCATTTTGAGTTTGAAACCAAACAACAATTGATGACTTGGAGGCGAGCTTATTATAGATTAAGCTAGATGTTCTATTTGGTTATATCGGTTCTGAATTTTGGTTTTCTTTAAGTAGGAACAGGTGATGATGGGAAATGGAGATTGTGATAGGGAAATTTCCCATTTAATGTGGGGAGTCAGATTGGGAAAGTAGAACGACAGGTCGATGTCGGTAAAAGTGCAATGGGTGCAAAAACTGGTGGGAGAGCCGTCGTTGAGCAGCTGATGGTCTGAAATAATCTTGCCGCGATGGTTACTTTTAGCCAAGCTGGAGTTCTGTTGAAGTCGCTTAGTATTGTGAAAGGTGAAGGGTTCGATTATATGAAGGGGGATGTAGACGTCCACTATGGAAAAGTTCCATTCGAAGTTCCATTCGTGATCTATAATGATTCGAAGTCATTGTTGAGAGTTAATGGAGTGTATTTTATAGAGAATGAGGAAGGCAATTCCAAAACGACTGTTGGAACTGTGGTAACCTACATACGAGATAAGTAGATAAGTGATGGGAGTGGGAATTTTATTACTGGATATTAGGTGTCGTCAACTTTGAGAAGGCGTTCGGCACACTAAGCCACCGACAAATCTTAAGACAGCTGGATAAGATTGGTGTACGTGGCCACATACTAGCATGGTTTGGAAACTATCTAAGCAACAGAACCTTCAAGGTTAAAATAGATGATTATGTTAGCGAAGAAAAAAATGTTGTATACTACGTACCACGGGGTTCCAAGTTAGGACCACTTCTTTTTGCTATATATGTAAACGATCTACTGTCAGCGTTAAAATATAGTAGAGGTTATGCAATGCATATGCGGACAACACGGCGATAGTAGTTAGCCATAGGACCGCTGAAGAAGCTTCAAAATGAATGCAATTAGACTTAAATAGAGTCACAACTTGTTGTCACGATCATGGCTTAATTATCAACTTAGGATTTACAGTTGATTATAACTTCAAATGGAACCACCACATTGACACATTGAAGAAAAAACTGCCCCAATCGGCGTACGTACTATTCCAACTAAGTAAGCTTTCTACACCAGAAGTACTTAAAAACTGCTACTAGGGATTAGTCGAATCGCATCTAAGGTATGGTATATTAGCGTGGGGAAGAGCGCAGCAATTGCATTCGCTTCAAAGCATTTAAAATAGGCTACAAAAAATGATACAAAGAGCAGGACGTTGTAACGCTGAGCGGCACCAGAGAAACCAGATAACTGATATGCTCAACATCTCACAAATATATAAATTGAAAATCCTGGCAAACTTCGGCAACGATAACACATATAGAATACAGACACAACAGACGGTAAACACCAGGCACCAAACATCAGGATCGACGGTCTGTTGGTGGCGAAGTCGATAGGCATGGTGAAGTTGTATTTGTCATCATTTTGCTGTTCGATGTTGCTTGAATTGTGGGAGAAGAAGGTAGCGGTTGTGTTGGATGAGTATAATATCAACGTATGAGTTTGAGAATGAGATTGGTGATTGGAGAATTCGTTAGATTAGTGTTCTGAAGCGAGAATTCATGAGAGGTAGGGTCTGAGTGGTTTTCTGTTGTGTGTTTAAGTGGGCGACTAGATTCCGAGTTTGGAGTAGTTGGTAGTGTGGTGGTTTTCTTGTGGGATAAAGTGAAAATTGTTTGTTTTTGATTGAAAACTGGAGTTATTTGCGCGGTTGTTGATCTGTACAGGTCTGTATAGGCTTCGTATCTTCCACGAGCTTTACTTTCTTTGTATAATTTCTTGAGTAGTTCTCATCCGAAGATCCGATTGAGGGACTAGTAAAACTCTATAATATTTTGCCAAGGAAGACCAGCCACATAAAACATCAATGCGTCAACTGGTTTTGGATACTGTTTTAGGTGTGGTCTTGTACGAGTGATGTGAGTGTTTATTGAGAATTTATTCGACTTAGAATTTAGTTACGAGGAAGTCATTGCATCGGCTACACATAAATTGTTTTGGAACGATTGAAAATGCATCGAAACTGTATCAAAGCGTTTTAGGACTCAGCCGTTATGATGATAACGGTATCGATGGTTCACGGTAGATCATTATAAATCGGTTTTGGTCACGATATTGCGTCAAAGAAATTGCAATAACAATATTTTCCATGAATGTACTCCACCGTACCAGTTCAGATTTGACCCGTCGTGATTTCTGGCTCACACGGTCTAGTCCTTACAGGAAATGGAAATTCAAAATAAATTGTAGACACGTTGCAAAAAATGTTCTCGTGCTTGTGTTTAAAAAGTACAAGGCATGATGAGAAAAAGGTATCAGATATCAAATCAACACAAGTATTGCGCGATTTTTGAACTCCTGCTTGGCGAGCGTTAATACTGATGGAATAGAGCAGTTTTTAACCAGACCTGGGGCGGAATCGGCTAAGGTGATTTGTGATGAGTGACAGTCACATTCTCGATTTCGGTAACGTGTAAGGTGGTAGTCACTGTGATTGTCACATTTTTGTGACAGTTTTCTGGTGTGACAGCTTTTTAGCTATCGCTTTCATATGTTTTGTTCTTTTGTGTTTTTTAAAATAAAAAATATGTTTTCGAACTTCTAGCTATTTTTAAGCAAAGATGAAGAGGTCAATGAGACAGTGATGCCAGTCAGAATTCTGAGGAGGAAATCGAGAAATCGGTCCATCATTCACGAGCTTGCAGATGACATGTAAGTAGGAATAATTTCGCAGTTAATATTGTTAAAATTATGCTAAATGATTGTTTTTTTTAGATTCATGTTTGTGTTGCACTGCACAAATTTGCTGTGATTTGAAGATGACGTTGAATGAAAGTGACCTTCCCCAACAACCAACCTCAATCTCAAATCTCAATGCTCTTTTGTAAATAAAAGAAAGCAATGATTTTCCAAAAAATTCGATTTATTGCTCTGTTTTTAATTTTTGAATTTTTTTTTTGATCATTTGACAGCTGTCTTATCTGTCATCAACCCCAAAAGAGCAAGTGTTGCTACTTTTCTGAACTTTTTTTGGGATAATTTTACCCGATACCTAAAGCTGATGATAGTCACAAATGACTGTCATCAAAGTGACTATCACCTATCACCTTAGCCAATTCCACCCCTGGAAAGCAAGGCGGATGTGGCATTTTTTTTTTCCAATAGAACTCTTGTAACTATGTATAGTGGTGGCAAAAATAATAGGGACAAGACATTGCAAAACATATTTTTTTATTTTTTTTAAGTATCTTCCATTTAGAATTCAATTTTTTTGTATTTCATCATGGCACTCATTTGTTCATTTAAACGCCATACCCTTTTCCCCGAATCCGATTTTTGTTTTATACATATAGAAACGGTATTTATATTGATCACTGGCTATGACTGGAAAAAATAATAAGGACAGTTGGAATATTTTCAGTTTATTTAAATATTACTTACTTTATGCGCACTAAATCTTTGTTTGCTTAATATTTAGTGGCTCCTCCTTTGTTTTTCAGTACAGCATCACATCTACGAGGCATAGATTTGACTATGTATGTGCTCTGCATGTTTCGATCGAAATAGCGTTCCAAGTTTCTTGGACCACCTGCGACAAATGATCGCGATTTCGTATTTTGGTCTTTAAAACTTGCTTTTTTAAGATACCCCAAAGATGTTCAATAGTGTTCAGGTCTGGTGACTGCGACGACCAGTTCATTAATTTAACCCCATTTTCCTGGAACCATGGCTTTACAAGCTTTGAGTAATGTTTGGGGTCGTTAAGTTGCTGATATTCCCATATAAGCCTCATGTTGTCCTCCGCATATGGTAGCATGGTGTTTTGCATTATATCTCTGTGTTCATAGTATCTTTTATACAAAAGAGAGGACCGACGCTATCCCATGAGAAGCAACCCCAAATCATGATACTGCCACCACCATGCTTTACAGTCTTCCTGGTGTATGATGACTTGAGTTCCTGGTTTTTGGGACGTCGCACATATATTTTGCCATCAGACCCAAAAAGATTTATCTTCGTTTCATCGGACCATAAGATGTTTTTCCAATGCCGGCGATATTGATTTAAGTCTGCAAATTCTTTCCTTTTCTTGATGTTGGCTGTGCTGAGGTGAGGAACTTTTTTTGCCACCCTTCCATGTAAGCCACATTCTATAAGTCAGTTTCTTATAGTTCGGCTACAAACTGGAGCATTTAATTCTGTTTTTAAATCGTTGGAAGAGGCGAAAGGAGTTTTTTTGCATGCCCTTACTAGCTGTCGATCGAAGGCTGCCGTGGTTTTTCTTGGCCGTCCACGTGTTTCTGGCTTATTTTGTGCCTTGATAGCATTGTGAACTTTTGTTTTTGAACAATTTAAAAGTTCCGCTATCTTTCGCACAGAGTGCCCTTTTCAAACGGCTGTTTAATTTTTGAACAGCGAACAATGCTTATTTCTAGCCATAATAAAATATACACTTGAAATCTTAAAATCAAAACAGTCACTAAACGTTCCACAAAAACTAAACACAACTTTCTGTCATAAACTGAACGTGACAATTGCGAAGAATATTCGTTTTCGACAGCTGTCCCTATTATTTTTTCCATCACTATATGTGTAGGTGCTTCCATCTGTATGAGGACGAGCGTTATCCTTCTGGAACAATAAACATCCTGCTTCGATTAACCAGACCTGCTCTAGTGCCAACTTTAAACTGCACAATTGTCGAATTCTGCGGTGATAGTCTGGCTATGAGGCAACAGCTTAAAATGGATTATTCCCTCAGAATCCCCCCATACACTGAGTGACACCTTGGATAATTTAATTTTCGTGGGGCAAACGCCCCCATTTATTGGGCTTAATTCAAGCTATCTTAATCTAATCTCACTTACTAACTAGGGAGAACGGGAGAGAGGGGAGGGTGGTTAAAAGGGCGGAATTTTAGGCATCGAGTGCTGAGGTTGAAATCGAAGTAAGGATTCGAATTAACACTTCCCAGCATACGAGAAATGGGTTCATTGGAGCCATAGGCAGTACGGGGGGTGGGTAGAAAGAAGAGACGGGGATTTCGTATATTGCGGGGGTTAGTGTTGATAGAGACAGAGTTGTAGAGGATCGCGCAGTCAATGGTACCTGAAAGGAGCCGATGGATGAAAAGAATGTCAGATACAGTTCTTCTTTCTTCCAACGTGTTCATCTTGATTAGTTTAAGGCGGTCTTGGTAGGGTGGTAAAATCAAAGGATTGCTCCAGGGGGGACCTCGAAGAGCAAAACGTAGGAATCGGCGTTGGATGCTCTCGATTCTAGAAATGTGGGTTTGTTGATATGGAGACCACACTTGAGAGGCGTATTCAAGAAGGGGCCGGACAAAGGTTATGTAAAGAGATCGGGTAACGTAATGGTCCGAGAATTCTTTAGACCATCGCTTCACGAAACCGAGTGCAGAATTAGCTTTAAGGATTATCTCATCGATGTGTGCGCGAAAATTTAGCTCCTGGTCACATAATATGCCAAGATCGCGAATGACTTGAACCGTGGAGATGGGTTGATTACTTAGGAAGTAGAGATGAGGAGGAGGTTTGATTCGTTTACGTGAAAAGGTAATTGATTGGCATTTGGAAATGTTAAGCTCCAAGCAATTTTTGGAACACCAGATGGAAAAACTATTGAGATCAGATTGAATAAGGCAAGAGTCATGACTGGAGGAAATGGTCTTGAAGAACTTGGTGTCGTCGGCATATAATGAGATGTTGGAATGTTTGATCACCATTTCAAGATCGTTTATGGTAAGAACGAAAAGAAGTGGACCTAAGTGGCTGCCTTGGGGGACGCCGAAGGAAGCTAACAAGGGGTTAGAGAAGGCAGATCTAAAACGAACACTGTAATAGCGGTTTTCCAGGTAAGAAGATATCCACTTCAAAGAAATGGGGTCGAAGCCAAGGGAGGGCAATTTGAAGAGTATCAGTCTGTGGGAGATTTTATCGAAGGCTTTATTGAAATCGGTTGAGATAACGTCGACTTCTTTGCCTTTCTCTAAGGCTGATAGGGTAAATGACACAAATTCAACAAGGTTAGTGGTTGTGGATCTACATTTGAGGAAACCGTGTTGTCTATCGGAGATTAAAGACTTGCAGCGAAAACTTAGAGTTTCGTACAAAATACTCTCGAAGAGTTTGGGTATATGTGACAGTTTTGCAATGGGACGATAGTAGTTAACAATGTTCTTCGGACCTTGTTTGTGTATAGAGGTGATAAATGAGGTTTTCCATAAACGGGGGAATTCACCTTGGGATAGGGATAGAGTGAAGATTTTCGAGAGAGGGAGAGAGATTATTGAGGAGCATTTTTTTAGAAGTATGGCAGGGAGACCGTCAGGTCCAGGAGTGAATTCATCATTAAGTAGATTTAATTTGTTTTCGATGACATGAGAATCGACTGTGCGTGGAAGAAATGGGCCAAGGGAAAAATTCAGTAGATAATCGAAGTATGAGAGGTGTGGAGCAAACGAGTCGTTGGCGAAAGACTGTTTAAAAAAGGTGGCGAAAAAGTTGGCGATAATATTGGGATCATTCGAGGTTTGATCGTGGAAGGAGAGGGAGATAGGATAGCCATCAGATTTTCTTTTGTAGTTAACAAACTTAAAGAAGGACTTAGGATCGTTTATAAGATTGGCTTGCGTTTCTGTTAAATAGCGTTGATAGAGGGAGTTGTGAATTAGTCATTAGATGATTGAGTACGAAGGAAGATTGTCCACTGCTTATTTCGTTTGTTTCTTAGAGAACGGAGCCTGCGATTGTACCAGGGTGGGGAGGTGGACAAAGTTTTGCGTTGTGAAACGGGAACGTAAAGAGAGATAGCGTAAAATATTTCCCTGTAGAATATGGATATTGCATTATTTACGGTTAGGTTATCAAAATTGAGAGGGGCTTTTTTAAGGTATTCATTGATTAGGTGAAATTTTGTTTTGTGGAAATCGTAAGAGGCCAGAACTGTAGGAAGTTTATTCTGTAACGGAGAATCGTGAAAGAAGGAAAGGAGAAGGGGGGGATGGAAGTTATCGATGGTTGAAAGGGTAAGGGGACAATGTGAAACAGAAGAGTTGAGAGGATCGGTTGTGAATATGAGGTCGAGTTGTCTACCCATGTAGTTTAGGACGCCACTAAGGTTTGAATCTGTTAGGCGATCCAAGAAAAGACATTCTTTGGCAGTAGTGGGATTGGTGACAGTGTAAAACGATTGATCGTATGATTGGGTCCATTTAAGATGAGGAAATTTGAAGTCACCGAAAACAAAGATTTCATCCTGAGGGTTTCTTAAATCGGTTACTTGGTCGATTGTGTTAATAGCCAGTTGATAAGATTCAATAGGTTGTGAGGGCAAGATGTAGAAACAAAGATTTATAGTGTCTTCTGGTGTAGAGCAATATTAATTAAAACAAAGTCGAGAAGTGGGGAGGATGATACTGCAATAAGGGAAGAGTCAATTGTATTAAGGACGGCTAGTAGAATGCCTCGACAAGGGCAACCATCAGTGGGTCGGCTGAGTTCGTCATCGCGACAAACATTAAAATTTGATGAGAACAGTTCGAGGTTATTTATGCAGGGGATCAGGTTCGTTTCAGTCAACGCGAAGACATCAAAGGGCAAAGCATGTGATTGTTGCAGGACAGCTTGGGTTCTCGAGCGGAGACCTCTTACATTCTGATAATAGAAGGTAAGAGGGACATTTTGGCAGAGTGATCGGTTTGCTGGGAGAGAGAGATAATTAGGGACGAAAAAACTTGTCGTGTTCAGCTCTACTACGCTGAAGGTGCGATATACGTTTTGAGTGAATGTATTGGCGGAATGTATCAAGATCCTTTTTGGAGCGAGATATTGAAAAATTCATGATATTTTATGAAGAGGCTTTTGAGGCTAGCGAAATCCGTGGGGAGACCTTCCTGTTGAATGGATACCATGACACTTGTGTTTGTTTTACCTTCATAACAAACTGAGTCTGATTTATCGTAGAGGTAAGCCAGAAAGAGACGAATGTTTTCATACGTCTTTTTATCTCTTAGTCGAGAAAGGGCGTAGCGACTTTGGGTGGGGTCAGCAGTTAGCTGAGTAAGTTTAAATGAAGGGGGCAAAAGAGGATCAACAAAAGATTGAGGGATAGCAGAAGATTGGGTAAATGGGGCAGAGATTGTTGGAACTAGGACAGACGAAGAGTTGGGTGATAGGGTGGGGTTGGGGTTGGAGGAGATGGGGGGATGTGATTTTGAGGGGTTAAGTATATGGGAGCTACGGAAATTAGGGTACTTGGCTCCGGAGGTGAGGTCAAAGTTAGGAAACGAATTTGGGGCAGGTGACTGGGATGGAGGCGAGGGGATAGTTGCTGGAGTTAGATTAAATGAAACCCGTTGATGTTGGGGTTTTGACGGAGCAGTGGGGGACGGATAAATGTGAGAAATGGATGGGTGTGTAAAGTTTGGAAAGAGATTTGTTTTTAAGCTCCAGTTATGGTGGGATTTGGGGGGAACTTTGGGAGCTTATTGATATTAGGTTGAGAATTGTTAGGTGGCTTGCTATAAGAGGAGGGTGGAATATGGGAGGTGATAGACCTACGGCTAAAGTTATTATTTTTGTTTATCTTAGGCCTAGTCTTAACTATGTTATTATTCTGGTTTGGGACTTCAGGATCAGGTGATAACCATTTGGATATTTTAAGGTTACCGATGGTGAGGACAGAATCGAAAGGGTTACAGAAAAGCCAAGCATACTTCGATGGGATGACAAATTTGAAGCGGCGTGGGCTATTCCGTTTGTTATGCTGAAGTTCGAGGCACTGCACATCTGTTATTGAATAATGTTGGAGAAATTCTTTAGCCAAGTGAATGGATAAGTGAAGTCCTTCTCTGGGATGTTGTATTGGTTGGTCTTATGGTCAAAGCCATTGGTGGCGACGTTTAATGTTATTGTAAAGGACCCGTTTCCCATCTCCAGCCACCATCCGGTACTTGATTGTGACATGACAGAAACGCAGATGATGATGATTATTTGAGATTTGGTGGTATGGTACCCATTTTCCTATTCTTATTAGGTGTCGGTGGATGGTCTTACGGCTTCTGTTGAGTACGCATGCGCGCCACCTTTCCGTAACGATTGGATTTTTTTCGTCGGTGGACTTGATGAGTTCATCGTTTAGCCCCGAACGAGGATCATCCTTTAGGTCAAAATTGCCATTTCTAAATTTTGTAAAGCCAACTTTTGGAAGGGCTAAGAACACTCTTTCCTATTTTTGTGCATTTTGGGGCAATTAGAAAACAACCCTCGAAAAAAAAGACGATTACGTTACTATTGAAACCGACCTACCTTTAAAAAGAGCATGTGCATAGGTTTCCAAGGCTGGAGAACGTTCTTATCATTACTTTATGAATGTGAAAAAACTACAAAGGTAGGTTGCTACACATAGAGTGAACAAAAGTAGAATGAATGAATGAAGCAAGCTGTGGACAAGTCTTTTGTAATAATTGTATTTTATTGATTTACTTGTATATTATGTACGCGTGTGTGTTTTACATTTACATATATAAATACTATACATAATCCTTTTATGTTAGGTGTACTGAAAATAATTAATCTTACTCCTCCTCCTCCTTCTTCAGATCAACTGATTCTTTTGTTTTCTGTTTCGTCTTTCACGTATATAAATTACAATAATCCATTTATATATTTATAGTTTACTCGTAGATTACTAATTAATAAAACAAAATAAAAAGAAACATCAACAAACAAAAAAAATCAAGAAAACAGTGCGATGTAAGGTAAAGTAAACAGACAAAGAGCACGCAACGCTACAAATGTGTAGTTCTTTAAGTATTATATCTAATCTTACAAGCAGTCTAAGCTTGGAAAACTATAATTGAACGAGCTTATGTATAATTTACTTCTCTCTTCATATTTGTATGTTTGCAATAAATCGCTACAAGAACATGTGACGCGAATGGTTGTGAGTGAAATGATAAATCATACATCATACTCGACGGTATAGTATCAAAAGTACTAGGAGAATAAAATACACAACGGATAGCTGCATGCCTAATGCAGTGCTATTGGCAATTTTGTATAAAACCAAACTATTTTAATACACCAACGACACGGTAGTAGTAGTAGTAGCGGTTCTTCTTTTTATATTTTTTTACTTTACTTCTTGCTTTATATATAAAATTTTATATTTATTCGTGACAACCAGCTACGCGTTTTTTTTTCTGTATAATTTATTGTAGTCTTTTCCATTTTTTTTTTAATTTAATTTCTCAAAGTGCTTAAACGCCTTTTACCAATTTATACTTAAACGTGTCAATGCAAACCATAGAAATGTCTACAACTTTAGGTTTTTGTTTTATTTAAGTCGAAAATCGAAAGTTTGATGTATAGTTTGAGTTGAAAAATCTCACACAAGTCGCTTGTTTATTTTTTTTTTATTTTTTTTTTTTATGTCTGACTTTATGTTAAAAGTTTAGTTAGTTTGGGTATTTTTTTTGTTTATAAAAGAAGGATATAGAAATAAGAAAACGTTCTTTTAACAACAGCTACCACCAGCTGAACCGCCTTGACTTCCGGACCCAGGCAATGATGGGTTTGTCGGGGAATGTTGTTGTCCAATTTTGATTCCATTTGCCTAGACGGATTTAAGCAATTTCATAAGTGGTTGGGAGTAGAAATGTAATGAACAGTCATACCTCGTTGTTGATGTCAAAGACGCCTTCTTGGATTTTCTCGTAGATCTCCTTGGCGGTGTTGATGAAAGCCTCTTCAACGTTGGCTGCGGTTCTGGCCGATGTCTCCATGAATACGAGTCCGTGCTCACGGGCAAAGGCTTCGCCCTCCTCCTTTTTCACCTCCCGCCGGGAATCCAAATCACTAACACAAATGGATATAAGAATCTATCATTAATGCTGGTTTATACATTTAAGGGAGATAATTAGTGTCAAAAGACGACGACGTACGGGGGTGGTCCGATAAGTACTTAGCCTCACCGCCAGATGGCGCCAGTATCGCAAGAGCTATCGTGTAGTACACTCTAGTAGACGGCTTCTGTCGAAATTTCAGCCGGATCGGACTCGTAGTTTTGTTTTGAACGCGTGTGGAATCGGGAGTGTCCGCAGATTTTAGAAAAATGGACAAACAGCAATATCGGTCGCTGATTCGATTCTTGTTTCTGGAAGGGAAATCGCGCAGAAATCAAAGAGCGTTTGGATTCTGTGTACGGCGACTCTTCTCCTTCGATGGCGACCATCAAAAATTGGTTTAACGAGTTTCAACGTGGTCGCACGTCGGTTTTTGCTGAGCCACGTCCAGGTGCCTCGAAAACGGCTACCACGGAGGATAACGTGCCAAAAATCCACGAAAAATCTCGTATGGCAGACCGCCGATTGAAGGTGCGCGAGATAGCTGAGACAGTTGGCATTTCAAAAGATCGAGCGGGTCATATCCTGCATGAAATTTTGGGCATGAGAAAGTTGTCGGCGCGATGGGTGCCGGACAATAAGCGCAACCGTGAGACCACTTCAGAGCAGTGTTTGACGCTGTTTAAGCGCAATCTGAAGGAGTTTCTGCGTCGTTTCGTGACAGTCGAGGAAACATGGATCCACTGGTACACACCAGAGACCAAGGAACAGTCGAAACAGAGGACTTCACCCGGCGAACGTGCCGCGAAGAAGGCGAAGACTGTCCCATCGGCTGGAAAGGTGATGGTCACCGTTTTCTGGGATTCACAAGGTGGGATCCAAATCGACTACCTGGAGAAGGGCAAAACGGTCACAGGGCTGCACTATGCCAAATTATTGGGCCGATTCGACGCCGAATTGAAGAAAAAACGGCCCCACTTGGCGAAGAAAAAAGTGCTCTTCCACCATGACAACGCACCGGCTCACACCTCCGCCCTCGCCACGGCCAAATTGGTCGAATTGGGCCACGAACTGCTGCCCCATCCACCGTATTCTCCAGATTTGGCCCCGTGCGACTTCTTTTTGTTTCCAAACTTGAAAAAGTCACTCGCCGAGCAGAAATTTCAGTCGAATGAGGAGGTCATCGCCGCCACGGAGGTCTACTTTGCAGACCTCGAGAAAACGTATTTTTTAGACGGGTTAAAGAAGTTGGAGCATCGATGGGTCAAGTGTATCGAGCTAAAAAGTCGCCATTTCTCCAAAAAATTGTTTTTCTTTTGCAGACTAAGTACTTATCGGACCACCCTCGTAGGTTCAAGCTACGGTGCATACATTACGGATATCAGAAAACAGCGTATTCTATAGCTTGCATGAGTATTTCAGCATGAGAAAGCAATGCTCGAATTGGGAATTGCGTTTGCTCATAGCCGATCAAAACTAACAACGCATCGACGATTCAGAGTGCTGTGCCGAGCCGTTTCAGCGCGATAAAAATAACTTTTCCCCGTGATATGTGACAATGGATTGATCACTTCACTTTAGAGTCAAATCAGCCATCATTTGATTTTGGTGGAGGCTATACCCCCATTTTATTGCGCTTAATTTAAGCTACATACTTAATTTAAATTTCAATCTAGGAAACCACGAAAGAGGGCGATTGAGACGCAGTTTTAGACAAGGAGTGCTAATGTTTCGCATTAACATTCCGCAGCATACGGGAGATAGGTTCATGAAAAATATGTCGGGTATCCTTCTTCGTTCTTCCAGCGAGTTCAAATTAATAAGTTTTAGGCGGTCTTGATAGGGAGGTAGGATCAGAGGATTGTCCCAGGGTAAGCGACGAAGAGCAAAACGGAGAAAACGACGTTGGATACTCTCGATTCTGGAAATGTGTGAATGATAGTAAGGAGACCACACTTGAGACGCGTATTCGAGAATAGGGCCATCAAAGGTTATGTAGAAATACCGAGTGACGTAGGGATTGGATATCTCTTTAGACCATCGTTTAACAAAGCCGAGTGCAGAATTGGCCTTAAGAATTATATCGCTGATATGTGCAAAGATATTGAGTTCCTGGTCGCATAATACACCAAGATCACCGATCACCTGAGCGGTAGAAAGGGGTTGATTATGAAGAAAGTAGAGGCGGGGAGGAGGTTTGTTACGTTTGCGGGAGAAAGTAATAGATTGACACTTTGAAATATTAAAGTCGAGGCAAGTCTTGGAGCACCAAGTGGAAAAGCTGTTGAGGTCCGATTGAATAAGGGAAGAGTCATGTTCTGAGGAAATGATCTTAAAGAATTTAGCATCGTCGGCATGTAGAGATATGTGGGAATGTTTGATAACCATATCGTTAATGGTAAGGATAAAGATAAGCGGGCCTAAATGACTACCTTGGGGGACACCGGAAGAAGCAAGGAAGGGGTTAGAGAGGGCAGATCTAAAGCGAACGCTGTAGTGGCGATTTTCCAGGTAAGAGGAAATCCTCTTTAATAAGATGGGTTCAAAGCCAAGGGAAAACAGTTTGAAGAGTATTAATTTGTGTGAAATTTTATCAAAGGCCTTACTGAAGTCAGTTGAGATAACATCGACTTCCTTGCCATTTTCTAAGGCTGAAAGGGGAAAGAAAACGAATTCAATAAGGTTTGTAGTTGTAGACCTACCTTTGAGAAAGCCGTGTTGTTTGGGGGAGATTAAAGATTTGCATTGAAAACTTAAATTATCATACAAAATACTTTCGAAGATTTTGGGTATATGAGACAGTTTGGCAATGGGACGGTAGTTGTTAATGTCATTCTTCGGACCCTTTTTGTGTTATAAAATAGGTTTCCCATATCCGGGGAAATTCACTTTGAGAAAGGGATAGGCTGAAGATTTTTGAGGGAGGTAGAGAAAGGGAGGAGGAACATATTTTTAAAATATAGCAGGGAGGCCGTCGGGGCCAGGGGTGAATTCATCATTAAGTTGCTTTAATTTTTCTTCGATGATATCGGGGTCGAGGGGGAGTTTGGTAAAAAGTTGAAATAAGTAGGACCAGATGCAAAGAAATCATGGATGAAAGATTGACTGAAGAAGGTGGCAAAAAGGTTGGCGATGTTATGAGGATCATTGGAAGTTTCATTATGGAAGGAAAGAGAGTTTGGGTAGCCATCAGATTTTCTTTTGTAATTACAAAACTGAAAGAAGGGAGAGAGTTCTGTAGGGGAGAGAGAAGAGAGAAGAAGGGGATGGTGGTAGTTGTCGACGGTTGATAGGGACAGCGGACAAGCTGAAACTGAGGAGTTAAAGTGTTCACTTGTGAAAATGAGGTCTAGTTTTCTGCCCATGTAATTTAAAATGCCGCTGACTTGGTTAAGGCTGGAATCAGCTAGGCGATCAGAGAAGAGACATTCTTTGGCTGCAGTGGAATTAGAGGCAATGTAAAACGATTGGTTGTCTGAAGAGTCCATTTAAGGTGAGGAATGTTGAAGTCACCGAAACAAAGTCGAGACATGGCGAAGATGAAGTTGCTATGAGGGAGTTGTGTGGAAAACAAAGGATAGAAATAATCCCGGGCGGGAGGCGTACGATATCTTATTCATCGATTACATTGAGAAAGTGAATATTATTCAACGTTGTTGATGCGATGTAAACTTCGAATAACTTCAACAATTGTCAACTGATTTGCATATGTCATAGCATTTTGGAAACGTCAATTCAGTACAATTTTAACCAGAAACCACCAATGAGACGTACCACTTAAAATGGCTGCCGACGTTTGCCTACGAGCTGCGACGAGCACGTGGGTACCTGAAGTTCTGTCAAAATTATGTAAACAATCACGCACATTGTTATAATTACAAGAGTGTGTGTGGCGGGAGTATACTGCGGTAAAATGAAATGAGCTCACACGTATTCACGAATACAGTTTATTTGTAACGGGTTTTGTCGCTGCGAACCTGAACCTTTCAAAATTTCAGGGTGTCACGGGGGAAGACGTACGAAAGACGCTCGTCTCATTCTGGTTTCTGAATCTATGAATCGCTTCAAACCAAAAGAACACGCGGAAATAGTTTCAATGTTCATTAAAAATGAACGCTAGATTGTGCTCACTGAACGTTCGTATCGCGCAAAATATCGTCGTTGGGCCTCGAATTTTATTCAATTTGGCAAGCCCTCGTGAACAACCTAGGCCACGTCCGTGGTGTTCAAACTCATCTATTCAGTCTGTGAAGGCCAGTGTTCAAGAAGACCAAAGTTTGTCATATCGGCGCCGGTCGCAGCAGTTAGGCATCAGTGGGACCACTTTGCGGATAATTTTAAAGGATAATCTTCACTTATTTCCATACAAAGTGCAGATAAATTAAAGATTTTTGCCACAAGATGAGCCACGACGCTTGGCATACGCACAAAATGTCGTTGCAATGATTAATGCTGAGTCGCAGTTCTGGCAGCAAATTTTGATGACCGATGAGGCACATTTTACGCCCACTGGATCAGTTAATAAACAAAATTGTCGCTTCTGGGGCACCGAAAATCCTCACATTATTCACGAAGAGCCGCTATATGATCAAAAAGTTAGTGTTTGGCCGGTGTATGCGCTAAAACCATCATTGTACCGTATTTCTTCAAAGTTGGCGATACAGTGGATGGCGATCGATATCGGTGGATGTTGGCCCATTATGTAGTCCCAGAAATGCGTAAAAAAGGCTTATTTCACTTTTGGTTTCAACAAGACGGCGCGACATGCCATACTGCGGACAAAACAATGAACATTTTGCGTAAGAAGTTCCCTGGAAGATTGGTGCCAAAAAAGGGCGGTATGGTATTGACTGGCCTCCGAGATGGCCGGATTTGACTCCTCCAGACTTTTTTCTTTGGGGATACTTGAAAAGCTAACGGCTCAAGACAATAGAAGAGCTCAATAGAAACATTCGTGCGGAAATCGCAGACATTTCGAACGAAATGCTCGAAAATGTCATGGAGAATGCGCGAAAACGAGCCCATTTTTGCATCGGCAATAAAGGCGATAATTTAATTGATCTTGTTTCCAAAAATTAATCAAAATAAATTGTAAAGGTCTACATTGAATAAAAGTTTTTGAATTTCCAAAATCGGTTGAGAATTGTTGAAGTTATTCGAAATTTACATCGACCCATATGAGTTGGCGCACGCTGTATTTGACAAAAATTGATTAGGAACTCCGCTTCCACCCGCAGCGTTCACCAGAATTGACCCTCTGATTACTACGTGCTTGGATCGATATAACCCAGTCTTTCGGGATAGCAAAAGTATTGTAGAAATGTTTGCATCAGAAGACGAGCAGTGGTATTGGCGCAGAAATCATCAATTGCAAAACAGGGCCGTCAGCATAACCGATGACATCGCATCCGATATCGGGTAGCATGTAGAGGGATGATAAGGTCCACACCCTGTTTTTGCCTAGGGCTTTATGGTGCTTGGTGTTTAGCACTTTCACAGTGTCAACTACCAATCTGGGAAGGTTCATGAACCAAATTTTCCATTACGTATATCGGTCTGTTGAGGCTTGTAAACCAGTTTAAGGCTAAACGATAGCTAGGACACAACTCTGCCTGTCAGCAGTAATAGCATTTTGTGAGATAACTTCCGTAGTCTTAATTGATCCCAACCTGTGTACCAATATTATCGTTACAAGTCACTATTCACAGGCAAGCAAGTCTAGTTTTCAACTTCTCGGTCAAAAGAGTATTTACCTTTAGAATAGAGGCAAATCGAGATAACTGTTTCATCCAACGCAGTTGTTAGTTTGTTACAGAGTAACATCTCGCAGATATTATCGGCCAGACTCGAGAAGTTAACTTACACAATCCGAGGCCCTTGAAAACACAGACTTTTCCATAGCAAATCAACATTCTTTAAGAAAATGTGATTGGGATAATTCAATCTACATCCATTGCGTAATGCCGTTAAAAGTCAATCATTTCGGACCATAAAATCGTCGTTTTAGCTCGTATAAAGATGCTGTTTGTGTTGCTTTAAATACGGCGTATGTCGAATAGATTAGCCCGGATGAATGCCTGAAGCGATAACGAAGTATGAATTCTCTGCACTTTTTTGCCTAATGACTCATTGGCAAAACAATAACTTGATTGTCCAACCCGTTCGCAAAATATCAACCTGAAACACAAACTGACTTTGTACCTACCTCTTATTGCCGATCAACATGATGACCATATTTGAATTCGAATGCTGCCTGGCATCCTCGAGCCAAGTGGTTAAATGGTTGAAGGTTTCGCGACGTGTGATGTCATATACGAGCAGGGCACCAGCGGCTCCACGATAATACGAACGCGTAATCGACCTAAAAGCAGAGAAAAAAACTATTTATAGTACCACGCCGGGTCATCTGGAGATGTGTTCAGATCTTCCATTGTCTCTTGTGCTCTTCATTCGCAATCGACAATCAATGGCCACTCGATGAAAGCTTATCAAACTCGGTCAGCGTGTCGAGGAAGAGCACAAAAGACATTTGTCCGATGCCTTTACCTAAACGCTTCTTGTCCAGCAGTGTCCCAGATCTGTAACTTGATTTGCTTGCCGTCAATTGTTATCATTCGTGCCCCAAACTCCACACCGATTGTTAGATCGTGCACTGGCTGAAACCGCTTGTCTGTGAACTGCAGCAGCAGACATGATTTGCCAACACCTGTCAATCAAGCATAAACAAAACAATTAGTGGCAACAATGGCCCATGAGATATATTCCAAAATTTATTGATTTTGGTAAGCAAAGTGCCGATAAGTGGGGGGTTGTAAAAATAGCCACAGAACAAAAATAGGCGTTATCTCTCGCAAGTCCCTCTCACTTCATACAGCTGGTGATGATGATTCAATCGTCCAGTCCTTCCCCCAAAAAGCGGAAAAATAAACAACAAAATGTGGGTAAAATGGACTTGATAAGGGAGCGACCAGGGTCGTATCATCCGATTCCGTTTCAGCGTTCCCACCACAAAGGGTGAAAGCCAACAAAGAAATCGCATAAAAAGCAACTCCGCGCAAGAGTCGACGGCGAAGCCCAACCATGCATGACAATGTTTCCTTAAATTACTTGCTCTTTAGCAAGCATTTTATGCAACACTCCACTTGCCATTCTAGCATGCTAGCGTGACAGCTGTTTGGCTATACACTTTACTCCCTGCTAATGGTAGCAACTTTATACGGGCGCACGGACGCACGGACGCATCACAACGAAGGGAAAGGGAGTTGAAAGCGATCCCACAAACAATGGGCGAAAAATCGATGAGAATTCAACAGCAGCGTACAGGCGTACAAGTGATGAAATGCACGTCGTTGGATTTGTTACACCTTGCAAATCACCATCAACTACTCACCAGTGTCGCCAATGATGATGTATTTGAATAAATATGCGTAGGACATTTTGATTTTACTTTTTCTCTAGTTTCAAGTAACAATATCACAATGGAAATGCAAAGTCCGTGTCACGAAGGAAAAACCACACAAATTACGCACTACGAATGGGGGGAATTGCGAAAAAAAATTTCTTCTTTCTTCCGCGAAGGTAAACAGCAGCTCGAACGACGTTGAATTGCTTTTTCTTTCTAATTCCTAGTGGAAAGACGTCTCTCGTCTCGCTTGTATTTTTTCAGTGTCATAAACGTTGAAAGATGGCTGCGGGGATTAGATTATGGTGGGCGAAATGTCAAAATGGGACATTTACAGGTGTTGTTATAATGAGGATGGGGACTTTTGTACAGCGACATCTAGGTGTGGTGATCGCGGAGTCTGTTGATGAAATATGAACTTTTAAAAGTGATATTAGTTTAAATGGTTTTTCGATTTTTTATATAAAAGTTATGGAAAATAGGCACGAAGGCTTTGGTTGAATCAAATAGTGCTCAAGTAAAAATTGAGATGCTAAGGGGAATGATCAAGAAGACTATAATAAATTGGATCCTTACAACAGAGTAGGATGAAAGTGACAATTTGAGTACCCAACGCAATTGTGTCATAATAGAAATGTTATGATAGTTAGGTTGTACCACAGAGTAAATAGTATACAGAAGTCGCATCTCGGCCTGCGATGATTTTTCACTTTATGGTGCGGGCGGAACAACTGAAGGGAAGATCAAGCAACGAGAGAGCAGGCATGATCAGAGAGTAACAACCAGAGAGCAGCCACGATCAGAGAGAATCAACGAGAGAGCAATCTTAAAATGTTTATGTGTGTGTGTGTATTGTGTTGCTATCCAACGTCGTGAATGCACGTGGTGTTGACAAAATTTTGTTTCAAGTTTTAGATTTCTATATTTAGTTTTCTTCAGTTGAAAGTTGCGCTTTTCGATGTAAACTAAAAGGGCCGGGTAACACCAATTAACGTTATTCCATTATTTGGGATTTTTGTGCAAATTTCAATCTGATATACATATGTAGGGAAGAATAACCCAAAAACTTTAGTGCGACAGGATTTTAAGTTTGCGGGCTTTAGTAAAATTTTTTTCTCTGAAGCCCACGAGCAATGCTTCCTCAAGAGTACTAAGATCATGAAGTCCAATATTATTTCCTTATGATCAGAACATGTGGAAAACCATTGCGGTGTGGCATTTTTGCATTTGGATTTTATCAAGTTTTTTATACCAACAGTTTGTGGTTGTGTGTCAAAAGATTGCTAAACACTGTAATATGTTTCTTGCTAATTTCCAAGAAAATTTGTGAAGGAGCAACGAGGTTACCAAAATCTTTAAGAGAATTGTAATTTTTATGAAATATGAAAAGTTCACTAGGAACTGTTATAATCATCATCATCACCATCTTCGCCATCATCACCATCATCATCATCATCACCATCAACACCATCATCACCATCATCACCATCGCCATCCTCACCATCATCACCATCCTCACCATCTTCACCATCATCACCATCATCACCGTCATCGCCATCATCACCATCATCACCATCATCACCATCATCACCATCATCACCATCATCACCATCATCACCATCATCACCATCATCACCATCATCACCATCATCACCATCATCACCATCATCACCATCATCACCATCATCACCATCATCACCATCATCACCATCATCACCATCATCACCATCATCACCATCATCACCATCATCACTATCATTATCGTCACCATAATCTCCACCGTCACCATCATAATCGAAATCATCATCATAATCGTCATCATCACCATCCTCACCATCATCACCATCATCACCATCATCACCACCATCACCATCATCATCATCTTCGCCATCATCAACATCATCACCATCATCACCATCTTCGCCATCATCACCATCATCATCATCATCACCATCAACACCATCATCACCATCATCACCATCGCCATCCTCACCATCATCACCATCCTCACCATCTTCACCATCATCACCATCATCACCGTCATCGCCATCATCACCATCATCACCATCATCACCATCATCACCATCATCACCATCATCACCATCATCACCATCATCACCATCATCACCATCATCACCATCATCACCATCATCACCATCGTCACCCTATCACCATCATCATCATAATCGCCATCATCACCATCATCACCATCATCACCATCATCACCATCATCACCATCATCACCATCGTCACCCTACACCATCATCATCATATTCGCCATCATCATCATCAACACCATCAACACCATCATCACCATCATCACCATCATCACCATCATCACCATCATCACCATCATCACCATCATCACCATCATCACCATCATCACCATCATCACCATCATCACCATCATCACCATCATCACCATCATCACCATCATCACCATCATCACCATCATCACCATCATCACCATCATCACCATCATCACCATCATCACCATCATCACCATCATCACCATCATCACCATCATCACCATCATCACCATCATCACCATCCTCACCATCTTCACCATCATCACCATCATCACCGTCATCATCATAATCGAAATCATCATCATAATCGTCATCATCACCATCCTCACCATCATCACCATCATCACCATCATCACCACCATCACCATCATCATCATCTTCGCCATCATCAACATCATCACCATCATCACCATCTTCGCCATCATCACCATCATCATCATCATCACCATCAACACCATCATCACCATCATCACCATCGCCATCCTCACCATCATCACCATCCTCACCATCTTCACCATCATCACCATCATCACCGTCATCGCCATCATCACCATCATCACCATCATCACCATCATCACCATCATCACCATCATCACCATCATCACCATCATCACCATCATCACCATCATCACCATCATCACCATCATCACCATCATCACCATCATCACCATCATCACCATCATCACCATCATCACCACCATCACCATCATCATCATCTTCGCCATCATCAACATCATCACCATCATCACCATCATAATCGTCATCATCACCATCCTCACCATCATCACCATCATCACCATCATCACCACCATCACCATCATCATCATCTTCGCCATCATCAACATCATCACCATCATCACCATCTTCGCCATCATCACCATCATCATCATCATCACCATCAACACCATCAACACCATCATCACCATCATCACCATCGCCATCCTCACCATCATCACCATCCTCACCATCTTCACCATCATCACCATCATCACCGTCATCGCCATCATCACCATCATCACCATCATCACCATCATCACCATCATCACCATCATCACCATCATCACCATCATCACCATCATCACCATCATCACCATCATCACCATCATCACCATCATCACCATCATCACCATCATCACCATCATCACCATCATCACCATCATCACCATCATCACCATCATCACCATCATCACCATCATCACCATCGTCACCATCATCATCATCTTCGCCATCATCAACATCATCACCATCATCACCATCATCACCATCATCACCGTCATCATCATAATCGAAATCATCATCATAATCGTCATCATCACCATCCTCACCATCATCACCATCATCACCATCATCACCATCATCACCATCATCACCATCATCACCATCATCACCATCCTCACCATCTTCACCATCATCACCATCATCACCGTCATCATCATAATCGAAATCATCATCATAATCGTCATCATCACCATCCTCACCATCATCACCATCATCACCATCATCACCACCATCACCATCATCATCATCTTCGCCATCATCAACATCATCACCATCATCACCATCTTCGCCATCATCACCATCATCATCATCATCACCATCAACACCATCATCACCATCATCACCATCGCCATCCTCACCATCATCACCATCCTCACCATCTTCACCATCATCACCATCATCACCGTCATCGCCATCATCACCATCATCACCATCATCACCATCATCACCATCATCACCATCATCACCATCATCACCATCATCACCATCATCACCATCATCACCATCATCACCATCATCACCATCATCACCATCATCACCATCGTCACCCTATCACCATCATCATCATAATCGCCATCATCACCATCATCACCATCATCACCATCATCACCATCTTCACCATCATCACCATCATCACCGTCATCGCCATCATCACCATCATCACCATCATCACCATCATCACCATCATCACCATCATCACCATCATCACCATCATCACCATCATCACCATCATCACCATCATCACCATCATCACCATCATCACCATCATCACCATCATCACCATCATCACCATCATCACCATCATCACCATCATCACCATCATCACCATCATCACCATCATCACCATCATCACCATCATCACCATCGTCACCCTACACCATCATCATCATATTCGCCATCATCATCATCAACACCATCAACACCATCATCACCATCATCACCATCATCACCATCATCACCATCATCACCATCATCACCATCATCACCATCATCACCATCATCACCATCATCACCATCATCACCATCATCACCATCATCACCATCATCACCATCATCACCATCATCACCATCATCACCATCATCACCATCATCACCATCATCACCATCATCACCATCATCACCATCATCACCATCATCACCATCATCACCATCATCACCATCATCACCATCATCACCATCATCACCATCATCACCATCATCACTATCATTATCGTCACCATAATCTCCACCGTCACCATTACCGCACTCATCACCATGATCACCATGATCACCATGATCACCATCATGACCATCATCATCATCATAACCATCGTCACCATCATCACCATCATCACCATCATCACCATCATCACCATCATCACCATCATCACCATCATCACCATCATCACCATCATCACCATCATCACCATCATCACCATCATCACCATCATCACCATCATCACCATCATCACCATCATCACCATCGTCACCCTACACCATCATCATCATATTCGCCATCATCATCATCAACACCATCAACACCATCATCACCATCATCACCATCATCACCATCATCACCGTCATCATCATAATCGAAATCATCATCATAATCGTCATCATCACCATCCTCACCATCATCAACCATCGTCACCCTACACCATCATCATCATATTCGCCATCATCATCATCAACACCATCAACACCATCATCACCATCATCACCATCATCACCATCATCACCATCATCACCATCATCACCATCATCACCATCATCACCATCATCACCATCATCACCATCATCACCATCATCACCATCATCACCATCATCACTATCATTATCGTCACCATAATCTCCACCGTCACCATTACCGCACTCATCACCATGATCACCATGATCACCATGATCACCATCATGACCATCATCATCATCATAACCATCGTCACCATCATCACCATCATCACCATCATCACCATCATCACCATCATCACCATCATCATCCTCACCATCATCACCATCCTCACCATCTTCACCATCATCACCATCATCACCGTCATCGCCATCATCACCATCATCACCATCATCACCATCATCACCATCATCACCATCATCACCATCATCACCATCATCACCATCATCACCATCATCACCATCATCACCATCATCACCATCATCACCATCATCACCATCATCACCATCATCACCATCATCACCATCATCACCATCATCACCATCATCACCATCATCACCATCATCACCATCATCACCATCGTCACCATCATCATCATCTTCGCCATCATCAACATCATCACCATCATCACCATCATCACCATCATCACCGTCATCATCATAATCGAAATCATCATCATAATCGTCATCATCACCATCCTCACCATCATCACCATCATCACCATCATCACCATCATCACCATCATCACCATCATCACCATCATCACCATCCTCACCATCTTCACCATCATCACCATCATCACCGTCATCATCATAATCGAAATCATCATCATAATCGTCATCATCACCATCCTCACCATCATCACCATCATCACCATCATCACCACCATCACCATCATCATCATCTTCGCCATCATCAACATCATCACCATCATCACCATCTTCGCCATCATCACCATCATCATCATCATCACCATCAACACCATCATCACCATCATCACCATCGCCATCCTCACCATCATCACCATCCTCACCATCTTCACCATCATCACCATCATCACCGTCATCGCCATCATCACCATCATCACCATCATCACCATCATCACCATCATCACCATCATCACCATCATCACCATCATCACCATCATCACCATCATCACCATCATCACCATCATCACCATCGTCACCCTATCACCATCATCATCATAATCGCCATCATCACCATCATCACCATCATCACCATCATCACCATCTTCACCATCATCACCATCATCACCGTCATCGCCATCATCACCATCATCACCATCATCACCATCATCACCATCATCACCATCATCACCATCATCACCATCATCACCATCATCACCATCATCACCATCATCACCATCATCACCATCATCACCATCATCACCATCATCACCATCATCACCATCATCACCATCATCACCATCATCACCATCATCACCATCATCACCATCATCACCATCATCACCATCATCACCATCATCACCATCATCACCATCATCACCATCGTCACCCTACACCATCATCATCATATTCGCCATCATCATCATCAACACCATCAACACCATCATCACCATCATCACCATCATCACCATCATCACCATCATCACCATCATCACCATCATCACCATCATCACCATCATCACCATCATCACCATCATCACCATCATCACCATCATCACCATCATCACCATCATCACCATCATCACCATCATCACCATCATCACCATCATCACCATCATCACCATCATCACCATCATCACCATCATCACCATCATCACCATCATCACCATCATCACCATCATCACTATCATTATCGTCACCATAATCTCCACCGTCACCATTACCGCACTCATCACCATGATCACCATGATCACCATGATCACCATCATGACCATCATCATCATCATAACCATCATCACCGTCATCACCATCATCACCATCATCACCATCATCACCATCATCACCATCATCACCATCATCACCATCATCACCATCATCACCATCATCACCATCATCACCATCATCACCATCATCACCATCATCACCATCATCACCATCATCACCATCCTCACCATCTTCACCATCATCACCATCATCACCGTCATCATCATAATCGAAATCATCATCATAATCGTCATCATCACCATCCTCACCATCATCACCATCATCACCATCATCACCACCATCACCATCATCATCATCTTCGCCATCATCAACATCATCACCATCATCACCATCTTCGCCATCATCACCATCATCATCATCATCACCATCAACACCATCATCACCATCATCACCATCATCACCATCGCCATCCTCACCATCATCACCATCCTCACCATCTTCACCATCATCACCATCATCACCGTCATCGCCATCATCACCATCATCACCATCATCACCATCATCACCATCATCACCATCATCACCATCATCACCATCGTCACCCTATCACCATCATCATCATAATCGCCATCATCACCATCATCACCATCATCACCATCATCACCATCTTCACCATCATCACCATCATCACCGTCATCGCCATCATCACCATCATCACCATCATCACCATCATCACCATCATCACCATCATCACCATCATCACCATCATCACCATCATCACCATCATCACCATCATCACCATCATCACCATCATCACCATCATCACCATCATCACCATCATCACCATCATCACCATCATCACCATCATCACCATCATCACCATCATCACCATCATCACCATCATCACCATCATCACCATCATCACCATCATCACCATCATCACCATCATCACCATCATCACCATCATCACCATCGTCACCATCATCATCATCTTCGCCATCATCAACATCATCACCATCATCACCATCTTCGCCATCATCACCATCATCATCATCATCACCATCAACACCATCATCACCATCATCACCATCGCCATCCTCACCATCATCACCATCCTCACCATCTTCACCATCATCACCATCATCACCGTCATCGCCATCATCACCATCATCACCATCATCACCATCATCACCATCATCACCATCATCACCATCATCACCATCGTCACCATCATCACCATCATCACCATCATCACCATCATCACCATCATCACCATCATCACCATCATCACCATCATCACCATCATCACCATCATCACCATCATCACCATCATCACCATCATCACCATCATCACCATCATCACCATCATCACTATCATTATCGTCACCATAATCTCCACCGTCACCATTACCGCACTCATCACCATGATCACCATGATCACCATCATCACCATGATCACCATCATCACCATCATCACCATCATCACCATCATCACCATCATCACCATCATCACCATCATCACCATCATCACCATCATCACCATCATCACCATCATCACCATCATCACCATCATCACCATCATCACCATCATCACCATCATCACCATCATCACCATCATCACCATCATCACCATCCTCACCATCTTCACCATCATCACCATCATCACTATCATTATCGTCACCATAATCTCCACCGTCACCATTACCGCACTCATCACCATGATCACCATGATCACCATCATGACCATCATCATCATCATAACCATCATCACCGTCATCACCATCATCACCATCATCACCATCATCACCATCATCACCATCATCACCATCATCACCATCATCACCATCATCACCATCATCACCATCATCACCATCATCACCATCATCACCATCATCACCATCATCACCATCATCACCATCATCACCATCATCACCATCATCACCATCATCACCATCATCACCATCATCACTATCATTATCGTCACCATAATCTCCACCGTCACCATTACCGCACTCATCACCATGATCACCATGATCACCATCATGACCATCATCATCATCATAACCATCATCACCGTCATCGCCATCATCACCATCATCAAAATCATCACCATCATCACCATCATCACCATCATCACCATCATCACCATCATCACCATCATCACCATCATCACCATCATCACCATCATCACCATCATCACCATCATCACCATCCTCACCATCTTCACCATCATCACCATCATCACCGTCATCATCATAATCGAAATCATCATCATAATCGCCATCATCACCATCCTCACCATCATCACCATCATCACCATCATCACCACCATCACCATCATCATCATTTTCGCCATCATCAATATCATCACCATCATCACCATCTTCGCCATCATCACCATCATCATCATCATCACCATCAACACCATCATCACCATCATCACCATCGCCATCCTCACCATCATCACCATCCTCACCATCTTCACCATCATCACCATCATCACCGTCATCGCCATCATCACCATCATCACCATCATCACCATCATCACCATCATCACCATCATCACCATCATCACCATCGTCACCCTATCACCATCATCATCATAATCGCCATCATCACCATCATCACCATCATCACCATCATCACCATCTTCACCATCATCACCATCATCACCGTCATCGCCATCATCACCATCATCACCATCATCACCATCATCACCATCATCACCATCATCACCATCATCACCATCATCACCATCATCACCATCATCACCATCATCACCATCATCACCATCATCACCATCATCACCATCATCACCATCATCACCATCATCACCATCATCACCATCATCACCATCATCACCATCATCACCATCATCACCATCATCACCATCATCACCATCATCACCATCATCACCATCGTCACCCTACACCATCATCATCATATTCGCCATCATCATCATCAACACCATCAACACCATCATCACCATCATCACCATCATCACCATCATCACCATCATCACCATCATCACCTTCATCACCATCATCACCATCATCACCATCATCACCGTCGTCACCATCATCACCATCATCACCATCATTGGTCATTGACCCTCAAGGTCATTGACCTCATTAAGGTCATTGACCTCATTAAGGTCATTGACCTCATTAAGGTCATTGACCTCATCAAGGTCATTGACCCCTCAAGGTCATTGACCTCATCAAGGTCATTGACCTCTCAAGGTCATTGACCCCTCAAGGTCATTGACCCCTCAAGGTCATTGACCACTCATTAAGGTCGGGGCAATGACCTTGAGGGGTCAATGACCTTGAGTGGTCAATGACCTTGAGGGGTCAATGACCTTGAGGGGTCAATGACCTTGAGGGGTCAATGACCTTGAGGGGTCAATGACCTTGAGGGGTCAATGACCTTGAGGGGTCAATGACCTTGAGGGGTCAATGACCTTGAGGGGTCAATGACCTTGAGGGGTCAATGACCTTGAGGGGTCAATGACCTTGATTAGGGGTCAATGACCTTGATGAGGGGTCAATGACCTTGATGAGGTCAATGACCTTGAGGGGTCAATGACCTTGATGAGGTCAATGACCTTGAGGTGACCTTATGATGATGATTTCGATTATGATGATGGTGGTGATGAGGGTGATGATGGTGATGAGGGTGACGATGGTGATGATGGTGATGATGGTGATGATGGTGATGATGGCGATGACGGTGATGATGGTGATGATGGTGGTGATGGTGATGATGCTGATGATGGTGCTGATGGTGATGATGGTGATGGTGGTGATGATGGCGAAGATGGTGATGATGGTGATGGTGGTGATGATGGTGATGATGGTGAGGATGGTGATGATGGCGATTATGATGATGATTTCGATTATGATGATGATGGTGATGAGGGTGATGATGGTGATGAGGGTGATGATGGTGATGAGGGTGATGATGGTGATGAGGGTGACGATGGTGATGATGGTGATGATGGTGATGATGACGATGACGGTGATGATGGTGATGGTGGTGATGATGGCGAAGATGGTGATGATGGTGATGGTGATGATGGTGATGGTGATGATGAGGGTGACGATGGTGATGATGGTGATGATGGTGATGATGGTGATGATGGCGATGACGGTGATGATGGTGATGATGGTGATGATGGTGAGGATGGTGATGATGGCGATTATGATGATGATGGTGATGAGGTTATGATGGTGATGAGGGTGACGATGGTGATGATGGTGATGATGCTGATGATGGTGCTGATGGTGATGATGGTGATGATGGTGATGGTGGTGATGATGGCGAAGATGGTGATGATGGTGATGGTGGTGATGATGGTGGTGATGGTGAGGACGGTGATGATGGCGATTATGATGATGATTTCGATTATGATGATGATGGTGATGAGGGTGATGATGGTGATGAGGGTGACGATGGTGATGATGGTGATGATGGTGATGATGGTGATGATGGCGATGACGGTGATGATGGTGATGATGGTGGTGATGGTGATGATGGTGATGATGGCGAAGATGGTGATGATGGTGTTGATGGTGATGATGGTGATGATGGTGATGAGGGTGACGATGGTGATGATGGTGATGATGGTGATGATGGCGATGACGGTGATGATGGTGATGGTGGTGATGGTGGTGATGATGGCGAAGATGGTGATGATGTGATGGTGGTGATGATGGTGAGGATGGTGATGATGGCGATTATGATGATGATTTCGATTATGATGATGATGGTGATGAGGGTGATGATGGTGATGAGGGTGACGATGGTGATGATGGTGATGATGGTGATGATGGTGATGAGGGTGACGATGGTGATGATGGTGATGATGGTGATGATGGTGATGATGGTGATGATGGTGATGATGGTGATGGTGGTGATGATGGTGATGATGGTGAGGATGGTGATGATGGCGATTATGATGATGATTTCGATTATGATGATGATGGTGATGAGGGTGATGATGGCGATTATGATGATGATTTCGATTATAATGATGATGGTGATGAGGGTGATGATGGTGATGAGGGTGACGATGGTGATGATGGTGATGATGCTGATGATGGTGCTGATGGTGATGATGGTGATGGTGGTGATGATGGCGAAGATGGTGATGATGGTGATGGTGGTGATGATGGTGATGATGGTGAGGATGGTGATGATGGCGATTATGATGATGATTTCGATTATGATGATGATGGTGATGAGGGTGATGATGGTGATGAGGGTGATGATGGTGATGAGGGTGATGATGGTGATAATGGTGATAATGGTGATAATGGTGATGATGGTGATAATGGTGATGAGTGCGGTGATGTTGACGGTGGAGATTATGGTGATGATGGCGAAGAAAGTGATGATGGTGATGGTGGTGATGAGGGTGACGATGGTGATGATGGTGATGGTGGTGATGATGGTGATGATGGTGAGGATGGTGATGATGGCGATTATGATGATGATTTCGATTATGATGATGATGGTGATGAGGGTGATGATGGTGATGAGGGTGATGATGGTGATGAGGGTGATGATGGTGATAATGGTGATAATGGTGATAGTGGTGATGATGGTGATAATGGTGATGAGTGCGGTGATGTTGACGGTGGAGATTATGGTGATGATGGCGAAGAAAGTGATGATGGTGATGGTGGTGATGAGGGTGACGATGGTGATGATGGTGATGATGGTGATGATGGCGATGACGGTGATGATGGTGATGATGGCGAAGATGGTGATGATGGTGATGGTGGTGATGGTGGTGATGATGGTGATGATGGTGATTATGATGATGATTTCGATTATGATGATGATGGTGATGATGGTGATGATGGCGATGATGGTGATGATGGCGATGACGGTGATGATGGTGATGATGGTGGTGATATTGATGATGGTGATGATGGCGAAGATGGTGATGATGATTTCGATTATGATGATGATGGTGATGATGGTGATGGTGATGATGAGGGTGACGATGGTGATGATGGTGATGATGGTGATGATGGCGATGACGGTGATGATGGTGATGGTGGTGATGATGGCGAAGATGGTGATGATGGTGATGGTGGTGATTATGGTGATGATGGTGAGGATGGTGATGATGGCGATTATGATGATGCTTTCGATTATGATGATGATGGTGATGAGGGTGATGATGGTGATGAGGGTGACGATGGTGATGATGGTGATGATGGTGATGATGGTGATGATGGTGATGATGGTGATGGTGGTGATGATGGCGAAGATGGTGATGATAGTGATGGTGGTGATGAGGGTGACGATGGTGATGATGGTGATGATGGTGATGATGGCGATGACGGTGATGATGGTGATGGTGGTGATGATGGCGAAGATGGTGATGATGGTGATGGTGGTGATGATGGTGATGATGGTGAGGATGGTGATGAGGGTGATGATGGTGATGATGGTGATGATGGTGATGATGGTGATGCTGGTGATGATGGCGAAGATGGTGATGATGGTGATTTTGGCAATGATGCTGTCACTTATGGTAGTGCCAACAATGATGGCGACAGACATAGATTCTATTGATGCTTATGTGGTGCTAGTGATGGTTTAGCTGAGGCTTGTGCGGATGGGGATTGTACATGGATGGCAATGAAGCCGATGGCAATGGTGGTAATTAACGGTGGAAAAAGAACCGGGCAAGAGAGGATAAAAAAACAGACGATATCTCAGTACAGTTTGTAGTACATTTTTCAACTCAACTCTTTATGATATTCGCTTAACATTTATAGAGGATGGGGTGATGATGAGTTTTGCCTTGAAATGATGGTGATGGTGGTGATGATGGTGATGATGGCGAAGATGGTGATGATGGTGATGGTGGTGATGATGGCCATTGCCTCTTTATGGATTGGGTGTAAAATACGGTGATGTCAAAAAGTGAAGCCACGATGTGATTATTAGCCTACAATTCGGCCAACCTGACCAGGTAATCGAACCGATTATCAATCAGCGGGCAAAATTCTTGCTAGGGGCAAAATCATCATTACAGTGAAAACTCTACGTTAAACATCCGTACTATTTTACTTACAATAGTTATGATGCAATTATAATTACTTTACTGGTAATGCGTTTAGGCACATATGGATATATGTATATACATATAATAAATCTAAGTTTTAATTCATTATTTATACAGTTCATACAGATAAATGTTTGTTTATAAAATTGTGTCGAACAATGTGGGATTATCTTACGTAATATACATACATATGTACATATACAGGGTGTCCCACGAGCAGTGTGCCAAAAAGCTAGAGCGTGTAGGTCTGGTCAAGACAAGAAAAAAATCGTATGGGAGAGGGGGGTCTATTTCCCCCGTTTAGCCGGAAGGGGCAATTTTCTAAAAAAAACTGACTTAATTTGGAAAAAAAATTATTAAAAATCAACAGTTACATCCACAATGCCGTAATGTACTCTCTTGTAAAGCCAGAAACCTCTTCTTTCATTTTGTTTTTAAACAAATCTGTTTTAAGGAATAGTTTTTGAGAAATTAATTTTCAAACTCAAAATTTTGAAAAAAAAATGAAAAAAAAAAATTTTGAACTATTTTTTTTCAAAATTGTATGTAATTAAGTACTAATTTTTTGTCCAAAATTCAATTCTCTTATTAGTTTTTAGTTAAAAACAGAAAACCGGATGCAAAAATGTGTTGTAGTTTTCGAGAAATTAAAAAAAAAACCCGAACCACTTTTTTTTAAGAAAACCCTTTTTTTTGGTTTTAACGCGGCTGGACTTGTAGGCAAATTGATGTATGAAACATTGACCTCCTTTTTATTATTTTTAAAAAAATTGGAGTTTTATGAGGATTCAATAAACTGACACAGTATTGGAATAACCCTGGATTAATCCTTTTTTTTCATTGATAACGCCTGAAAACTGACCTGCCAATTTCGTCTGGGTCCGCCCGCCGCCAATGGGTTCAACCGGCTAGGACCTTAAGACAATAAAACCGCAATTTTTGAATTTGGTCTGACGTAATCCCTCCCTTAGTACAAGGAGGATAGCTATTATGCTTGGAGTGCCCAAATCTAGAGTACGGAGAGTGCTTCATACCGAAAACTTACACCCGTACCATTTTAGGACAGTTCAGGAACTCACCTCAAACGACAAGTTTTTGAGAGCAGAATTTTGTCGATCATTACTGCTTCGAAATGAAACTGATCGAAACAATTTTGGAAGGATATTCTGGACGGATGAAGCACAGTTTACCAGAGATGGGGTTACTAACTTCCACAATTTGCATCATTGGAGTAGCACCAATCCACACAACAAAAAACAAAATAAATGACAACACCGCTTTAGCTGTAATGTTTGGCTTGGTATTGTTGGACAAACTGTAATCGGGCCCTGGTTTTTGAATGCCGTTATTAATGGAGAATCATACCTGCAGTTCCTACGAGACCTTTTGCCCGATTTGATGGTCAACGTTTCTTTGGCCATAGCAGATAATTTAATCTACCAGCAAGATGGAGCACCAGCACACTACAGCTTACGGGTTAGAAACTGGCTGGATGATCATTTTAGTGACCGTTAGATCGGAAGAAAGGGCCCCACGGAATGGCCACCTAGATCACCAGATTTAACTCCTCTAGATTTTTATGTGTGGGGATTCATGAAGAATTATGTTTACGAAGTGGAAATAGTATCTTTGGAACAACTGAAAGAACGGATTGAAGTCGCTGGAGTCAAATTGCAGGAAAATTTGTCAAGCATAGATATGTGCAGCCATTAGGAGAAGAAGGAGATATAATCTTTGCCTTCTAAAAAATGGGGATCATATTGAAAATTTATTATAATAAAACTCCAAATTTTTTAAAAATAATAAAAATGATGTCAATGTTTCATACATTAATTTGCCTACAAGTCCAGCCGCGTTAAAACCAAAAAAAAGGTTTTTCTTAGAAAAAAATGGTTCGGGTTTTTTTTTAATTTCTCAAAAACTACAAAACATTTTTGCATCCGGTTTTCTGTTTTTAACTAAAAACTAATAAGAGAATTGAATTTTTGACAAAAAATTAGTACTTAATTACATACAATTTTGAAAAAAAATAGTTCAAAATTTTTTTTTTTCATTTTTTTTTTCAAAATTTTGAGTTTGAAAATTAATTTCTCAAAAACTATTCCTTAAAACAGCTTCGTTTAGAAACAAGATGAAAGAAGAGGTTTCTGGCTTTACAAAAAAGTATATCACTTCATTGTGGATGTAACTGTTGATTTTTAATAATTTTTTTTCCAAATGAAGTCAATTTTTTAGAAAATTGCCCCTCCCGGCTAAACGGTGGGGAATAGACCCCCCCTCCCCTACCATTTTTTTCTTGTCTTGACCAGACCTACACGCTCTAGCTTTTTGGCACACTGCTCGTGGGACACCCTGTATAATAATAAGTCCAAAGAATAATCCAAATCGTATGCAAAGTTGTCAACAATTATAAAAGCAACAATTCAAAATCAAAAATAGAGTTAAATATCAAAATACAAAGTAAAAATGGAGTCGATATATAAGCGCAGGAAAACACAACCATTCGCGTGAAAGTACAATTCCCAAATGATTTCGAATCCAATCCACACAATCGAAAACAAGAGAAGCAATACAACACCATGCAAGCTTACGATAGAAGAAGCTATCAATATGCATACACACGCACACACACTTGCATACACATCGTAAGCTGCTTTGCTCTCGTAAAAACAAAACCACCGAAAACGCACATGCTACTCTCTTTCGCTCGCACCAGCTTCTCAATTTTTTGTATACTCTCTTGCATGTTCTCATGCTTGTACTCTCTGTTCAATAGGGTGCCAATATTGGAACCCTAGAACAAAATTTGCTTTGTATGAGATGCAACTTCTGTATACTATTTATTCTGTGGTTGTACTAACCCTTGAATTACTTTTGACTTATCAGCTCAAAAGCTTTATTAGAATCGGTTTTACATCGCTCCTATTGAGTGGACAGGATCTCACTATCCATAGGAAATGGTTCGTTAAAGCGCTTATGTTCAAATGTTCACCTTCGACTGCGACTCTATTCTAATTAATTCGTTTTACCCTTGAATTCTGTTTTTCTTTCGTTAATTTTAAATAATTTGGACTAAATGGTCTTTCACAGGAAGACGCTATTATGCATCGATGTTACACGTACGACGGATGATCCAAAAATAATGATAATGTAACCAAAACAATGTAACAGTCAATTCATTTGTCTTTTGTCTAAGCCCAGGATTCTTACCTCGGATGTGTTCCTTGAGCCGAGGAAAGAAGTAGAAGTCACTGGCAGCTAGATCTGGCGCATAGGGTGTGTGTTCGAACCAGAGGCTCCCTTTTCCAAATATTCCACCATAATTATTCCTTCACCATCCCACACACGGATTCCGTAACCTTTCCCGCCGAACTTTACCCGCTTCCATGTCATCGATTGTTGTTTGGTTTCAGGATCAAAATGGTGGATTAAGGTCTCGTCCGTGGTCATAATGCTTAACAAAAACGTTTTTGATCTGCTTGGAACTTATCAACGTTCACCCTCGTAATATCGACTCGTTTTTTCTTTTGCTCATCATTTTTCATAGGTAATTAGGGCGCCCTTCGTTATGCTTATCTTTAGTAAATATTCTGCTCAGCTTAAGATCCTTGGCCCACCGTGCTACTCTGGAATATGGAGGGGCAGAGTCCCCCAATATTCTCATCGTTGCTGTATACGCCTTTGTTAGACAGTTTTTTCAAGCAGAGGCACTTGATGACAGCTCTCAATTCGTTTTTCTCCCTCTTGATACTATCCCTTCGTCGGTTCGTATTCAAATGAATGTACCTCCTTGGAATCGTGGTCTATATAGTGGGTATATGAGCAATTAAAAACATTTTTTTTGGATCTTTATACGGACTGAAACGTTACTTTTGGATCACCCTTTGTTATTTCATTTATTTGTAGTTTTTATAAAAGGGTTTTCAAGAAGGGCGGATAGATGTTGAAGTGGATTAAAACAAGCTGTGTCGTACTAACCACTACAAGCCGTTCTTAAAGCCCTAAAAACTTTTAACTCCAAGGCTGTCTCGGAATGTCACGAAACATTAAACAATCTGGCAGTAAACAAAAGACTAAAGCTGGTCCGGGTGTCAGGTCATAAAAACCATGAAGGCAGTGAAAAGGCAGGCATACAAGCCAAAAAAAATGCTCAGATACCTTTTATGGGTTCATCCCCCCTTTATGGTTTCGACAATTCGGACATAAGCCTACATCTACATAAGTGGATCATTAAATAAAAGAACCAATTCTGGCACAGACAGAGTATGAAACACGAACGTGCCAAAGAAGCTCTAGAAATGAATAAAGCCGACCTAAGAGCGCTATGTGAGGCACTAACAGGACACGGGGCATGCACTACCTTTATAAAATGAGTCTCAAAGGGGGTGATCGTGGTGCAATGGTAATCATCACCGACTGTTGAGTGGAAGGCCTCCAGTTCAAGTCTGTCCTAAATGGAAAACCATGTACACCATCAGTTTTGAATGAGAGATGATAAAAAAAAAATGCTGACGAAAAGTTACTGTGAACTACACCAAAAGCGACAAATTCAGTCGAGTCTATCGGATCCTATCTAGAACAACCACCCCTGGAGAGTAGTGAACAAACATCTTCGACACAAACCATCTGCACCCCGTCCAAGTTGTATGACAAACACTATAAGAACCTGAGCGAACCCTGTAAAAAAAATCAAGCTTAGGAAATTATGGAACATATACTGACCGTCTGCCCAAGTCTTGCCCTAGAAAAATTCAAAATGACAAGCAAAACAAACAAATGAGCGAATAATCTAATTTACAATGATTCTTGACTCGTTGAAAATGAGCGATGGCCTGTGTTATGTTCACCTTCACCGATCGATTGCGATTTATTCCCATATACCTGCGACTTCAGGAAAGTTTATTAGAAAAAGTCTTAGTGGCCAATACACGTCACCACTGCGAGAGGTAGCCTTACCCTCAAATCGTTCTTGCAGATTGTTAATTGTGTCGTCCGCTGTGTGCCACGTAACGCTGTCCTGCTGGAACCACATGTCGTCTTGGTCCAAATGGTTCAATTTGGGCCATAAGAAATTGGTTGTCATCGTTCTGTTGCGCTCGCCATTGACGGTGACCACCTCATCAATGTCGTTTTCGAAAAATTACGGGCCAATGACGACGCCAACCCAAAATCCGTACCAAACGATAACTGGTAACTGGTGATTCTCGTGTGGGTCGATGTCCTCCCATATATGGCAATTTAGCTTCTTAACACAGTCAGTCATCCAAAAATATGCCTCGTCGCTAAAGATGATTTTTCGGCTAAAATTGGGGTCCTCCTCCAAACGCTCCGAAGCCCAATTAACGAACGAAAGTTCTGACGCAAAATTCGCGAAATTGAAGTCGACGGCGATTAAAAAGGTGGATTTTTAGGGATGGAGTGCTGAAGTTCGTTTCAGGCCAGATATTTCCATAAACTTCTGAATGCACAATGGAAAACGATGATATCCACACAGCAGAGATTCAGAAAGATCTCCCAACCATTAAGGAAGTAAAAGAAGAAATCCATCGGCATAAGAATAACAAGACCGCATAAATCTAATTCCTTGGAAGGGAATTAACAAAGAAGTTAGATGGGCTCCTCACAACTATACCGTTTCCGTATTTAAGAAGGGAGACCGAAGGCAAAGCAGCAATTAACGAGGAATATATCTGCTTCCGATTTGTTACAAGGTATTGTCAAATATTCTCTTTAAGAGACTAATATCATATGCAAAGGAAATAATCGGAGACTACCAGTGTGGTTTTAGGAGGAACTGGTTCACCGTAGTCAACTTGCCCACAGGCTAAAAATCATATGCTACGTGACCTACAGGTCGTCCGCGACATCATGAACCTGAGAACCGACTGAGGGCTGTTAGCCTTGGTTAAGTCTCGGACAGGCAAAGTGAGCGAGGTGGTGGAGCCAAAAAAGACGCAATCAGGAGGGTGACCATTCGAAACGAAACACGATTGCTGGCCAACTTGATTATATTTGAGGCTAGAGTTGAGCAACTTAAGGAAGAAAATTAATCTAGGATTTTGGAACCTTAAATTCTAATTTTTACTTAAATTTTGAAGCTTCGTTACACACAATCTACCTAGTCCTGCCATAAGTTCTGTTACAAATATAAAACGTTATAAAAAAAAGCACTGAACATATTATATTCAAAATTATTTCATTTATTAAAACACAATAATGGTTATTAAAAAGAAGTTGGGTTCATTTGAAATGACCGCCTTTTGCTTTAACACAAGCTTTCAAACGGTATGGCCATTGGGCTATAGCGGCACGTACGGTTTCCATGGAGATCGTGGACGCTGCTCTGGTTAATGCTGTTTTAAGGCTTTCCAAATTTCGGTGGGGAGTCTTGTAGGCCACGTTCTCCAATTGTGGCCAAAAACCATTAGCCAGTGGATTCAATTTAATTTAATTTAATTTTTAATTTACGTGCGGCGAATGCCCCCATTTATTTAACCTAATCTCACTTACTAGGTAGGGAGAAGGGGAGGGTGGTTAAGAAAGCGGATTTTTAGGCATCGAGTGCTGAGGTTGACATCGAAGTAAGGATTCGAATTAACAATTCCCAGCATACGAGAAATAGGTTCATTAGAGCCATAGGCAGTACGGGGGGTGGGTAGAAAGAAGAGACGGGGATTTCGTACATTGCGGGGGTTAGTGTTGATAGAGACTGAGTTATAGAGAGTCGCGCAGTAATGGTACCTGAAAGGAGCCGATGGATGAAAAGAATGTCAGATACAGTTCTTCTTTCTTCCAACGTGTTCATCTTGATTAGTTTAAGGCGGTCTTGGTAGGGTGGTAAAATCAAAGGATTGCTCCAGGGGGGACCTCGAAGAGCAAAACGTAGGAATCGGCGTTGAATGCTCTCGATTCTAGAAATGCGTGTTTTTGTTATGGAGACAACACTTGAGAGGCGTATTCAAGAAGGGGCCGGACAAAGGTTATGTAAAGAGATCGGGTAACGTAATGGTCCGAGAATTCTTTAGACCATCGCTTCACGAAACCGAGTGCAGAATTAGCTTTAAGGATTATCTCATCGATGTGTGCGCGAAAATTTAGCTCCTGGTCACATAATATGCCAAGATCGCGAATGACTTGAACCGTGGAGATGGGTTGATTATTTAGGAAGTAGAGACGAGGAGGAGGTTTGATTTGTTTACGTGAAAAGGTAATTGACACCAGATGGAAACACTATTGAGATCAGATTGAATAAGGGAAGAGTCATGACTTGAGGAAATGTACTTGAAGAACTTGGTCTCGTCGGCGTATAATTAGATGTGGGAGGGAGTGTTTGATCACCAATTCAAGATTGTTTATGGAAAGAACGAAAAAAAGTGGACCTAAGTGGCTGCCTTGGGGGACACCGAAGGAAGCTAACAAGGGGTTAGAGAAGGCAGATCAAAAACGAACACTGTAATAGCGGTTTTCCAGGTAAGAAGATATCCACTTCAAAGAAATGGGGTCGAAGCCAAGGGAGGGCAATTTGAAGAGTATCAGTCTGTGGGAGATTTTATCGAAGGCTTTACTGAAATCGGTTGACTTCTTTGCCGTTCTCTAAGGCTGATAGGGTAAAGGACACAAATTCAACAAGGTTAGTGGTTGTGGATCTGCATTTGAGGAAACCCTGTTGTCTAGGGGAGATTAATGACTTGCAGCGAAAACTTTGTGTTTCGTACAAAACACTCTCGAAGAGTTTAGGTATATGTGATAGTTTGGCAATGGGACGATAGTTGTTAACAACGTTCTTCGGACCTTTTTTATGTATATGGGTAATATATGAGGTTTTCCATAAGCGAGGGAATTCACCTTGGGATAGGGATAGGGTGAAGATTTTCGAGAGAGGGCGAGAGATGGTTGAGGAGCAGTTTTTTAGAAATATGGCAGGGAGACCGTCGCACAGTGCGTTGAATGTATGGGAATTCGGGAAAAAAATAAAAAAACAAGATTTCAGTACCTATGCATATTCTTTTCTTATATGTATATTTGTTCATTTTAAAATAGATAAAAAGTAAACAACAAAAAAGGGTTCTTCAATTTTCTTCATCAGAAGGAGATTATTGGTAGTCGTCATCACAATCAATTATATATTTTTTGATATCAGAATCATATATTTTGGGTTTTCTTTTAATTTTTCTTTGTGAAGAAATGTACGGGTCTGACATAAGCAGTAAGTGGTTCATCACGTCCTTACAGTTGTTAGCTCTTGAAGATTTCCTTGCATGATTAAGTCTAGTCCGGCGGAAAGTTTTGTGTAAGCCTTCAAGAGCTTCCTCAGACAATTGTCCAATTGGTATGTCAAAACTTTTCATCACATCTACACTATGAAAAAATAATTTGTGTAATGTACAGGGCATATAATACCAACCATACAAATTCAAATAAAGTTTTCTAGTTTCACAGATGAGTATATTAAATTTGTCGAAATTGATCTCAGCTCCTGTTGCCATCACTCGTAAGATGATGTTTAATTTTTGAATCAAAGTTTGGTCGATTTTTGTTATTTCTGAGCTTTTCTGAGGATCAGAAAATACTGTCCGAGCAGTGTTACCATCGTTTGATGACCCAAAGCCTTGCTTCGGTTGATCAACATTTAGTCCCATTTTTGATTTGAATTCGGCCTGTATGCGTTTTTTTTCTATCTGGAAAAGAGTTTTGTTTTCTTCTCCTTGAACCCTCCATTTTCTGAAGGGTAGCCTATAAGAAATATGCAATATACATTCGAAGGATCTAATCCAAAGATGGAGAGTCGATAGACCGAAACGATAGTTTTCTTCATTGGGTTTTTTCTCAAAACATTTGGCTGTGTTCATTTCACTAGGAAGTGCGCCACAGATATAGCATTTAGAGGACGAATTTGTTTCAGATAAAACATTACACACACTCCCATCAACCATGGTTAAGTGAAACTCATAAGAAACAATGCAACTTTGCCCTGCTATGATTTCAGTATGGTCATAAAGACTCATAATTTTTTCTTGTACAATAGCCTCCTCTCGTCTTACAAGTTCGGAACATTCTTTTTTAAATAAGAACTTGATAGGCCTACAATATAATATAGATCCAGGACGATCATTTACCCAAAGAGAAACGCCAGAATCAATATCAATTAATCTTAAAGGTACAAATGCTATTACAAATAAATATTCGTCGACGTTTTCGGTATTTTCAAATCTTAGCTTATACGCACTATGATTACCACTGCCATCAAATCCCCATTTACAAATTAATTTAGCTTTTGTGTCTTTACTTAATATGACAGATCTGCAAATGCTTCGAACAGTTTTTCCCACAATATCCTGAAAGTCGACTTCCGCTGATGATTCAGTAACTTCGCATTTTGGAAGAATACCTGCCTTAGTTTGCCGTAGTGCATAAATACTTGGAAAGCAGTCCTTGTGCAGAGCATTCACGGTTTTTCTCAATATTTCATATTGGCGTTCGGTTAAATCAAGGTCAAGGTATAATGCAAGGGCTTCTCCCGGTGACAAAAACTGTTTTTGTTGCTCTGAATTTGAATTACTGGATGAATTCTGTACTGACAGATCTGTAGCATATTTTAGCTCTTCAAGCGATCTTGTCCTTACCAAATCGTCAACTCTTTGTTTTTTAGTTTTGTTGCAACACTCTACAAACTCTTTTTTCGGTCTTCCACGCTTACTTGTGAAATTTTGGCTTCTCGATGCACCAATTAGACCTTTAATGTTGTCGGGGAAGGAGTGGAAACAGTCAAGCCAGTCTTTGTTCGTGTTCAAAAAGCGATCACGATTTCTGTGGCAATTTTGCCAACGTTTATTAATTTCTGAGCAAGTTGTTGAAGCATGTCTTGTCAAGATTTTCTGATCTTCAGGCTCCAAAGAACCTTGTATATTTAATTTTACCTGCAATAACTGCAAAACACCGGGCACTCGGGCAGTTGAGTTGGAATTCCATACATCAACAAGCTCCCTATTTGAACACATTCTGTAAAAAATGTTCGTAAACAAACACTTGTGGCAAGAAAAAGTGCAAGTTGTCGCAGAAAAAACTTACTTTTTTTAAAAGATATGACCGAGTTCTTTATTTTAAAACAAAAAATATTTTCCCATATAGCACCACACAAAATATATACCTTAACACAGTCAGCACTAACAGTGTAAAATGAAGCTTGGCTTTAATCTCTCTTAAACCCTAAAAACTCGCATGTAAAGAAAAAATATGCAATAAGAATAACTGTATTTTCTCTGCAGAAGGTGAGCATAGCAAAAAGAAAAAACGGTTTTCCTTCCAATTCTTTAGCGCAACGCTCTTTCAAACGGCACAAATCTTACTCTCATTAACTTTTTAATTATGCTGATTCTCTGAGGTTCTCTGACAACAGGAGAGTGGACTTTATCATAAATAAACTATCGGTTTATTTACTCAGACTTGTTAACATGAATTTGGCATACTTGTAACAAATTTTTGGAAAACTTTTTTTTTTTATTTTTTTCCACTAGTCGCCGCACTGTGCGTCGGGTCCAGGAGTGAATTCATCATTAAGTAGATTTAATTTATCTTCGGTGACATGAGAATCAACTGTGTGTGGGAGAAATGGTCCAAGGGAAAAATTCGGTAGATAATCAAAGTATGAGAAGTCTGGAGCAAACGAGTCGTCGGCGAAAGACTGTTTAAAGAAGGTGGCGAAAAAGTTGGCGATAATAATACGATCATTCGAGGTTTGATCGTGGAAGGAGAGGGAGGTAGGATAGCCATCGGATTTTCTTTTGTAGTTAACAAACTTAAAGAAGGACTTTGGATCGTTTATAAGATTGGCTTGCGTTTCTGTTAAATAGCGTTGATAGAGGAAGTTGTGTAGGGCGGTAAACTGGAGATAGCTGCCCAGGTAGTTAGAAAAGTCATTGGATGATTGAGTACGAAGGAAGATTGTACATTACTTATTTCTTTTGTTTCTTAGAGAACGGAGCCTGCCAGGGTTGGGAGGTGGACGAAGTCTTGCGTTGTGAAACGGGAACGTAAAGAGAGATAGAGTAAAATATTTCCCTGTAGAGTATGGATATAGCATCATTTACGATTAGGTTATCAAAATTGAGAGGGGCCTTTTTAAGGTATTCATTTATTAGATGAAATTTTGCTTTGTGGAAATCGTAAGAGGCCAGAACTGTAGGGGGTTTATTCTGTGATGGAAAATCGTGAAAGAAGGAAAGGAGGAGGGGAGGATGGAAGTTATCGATGGTTGAAAGGGAAAGGGGACTAAGTAAACCGGAAGAGTTGAGAGGATCGGTTGTGAATATGAGGTCGAGTTGCCTACCCATGTAGTTTAGGACGCCACTAACTTGGCTTAGGTTTGAATCTGTTAGGCGATCCAAGAAGAGACATTCTTTGGCAGTAGTGGGATTGGTGGCAGTGTAAGACGATTGATCGTCTACTTGGGTCTATTTAAGATGAGGAAGGTTGTAGTCACCGAAAACAAGGATTTCATCTTGAGGGTTTCTTAAATCGGTTGATTGGTCGATTGTGTTGATGGCGAGTTCATAGGATTCAATAGGTTGTGAGGGCAAGATGTAGAAACAAATTATGTATAGTGTCTTCTGGGGTAGAGCAATCTTAATTTAAACAAAGTCGAGAAGTGGGGAGGATGATACTGCAATAAGGGAAGAGTCAATTGTATTAAGGACGGCTAGTAGAACGCCTCGACAAGGGCAACCGTCAGTGAGTCGGCTGAGTTCGTGATAAACATTAAAATTTGGTGGGAACAGTTCGAGGTTATTTATGCTGGGGATTAGGTTCGTTTCAGTCAACGCGAAGACATCAAAGGGCAAGGGCATTAAAGGGAGCGGATACCTCTTACATTTTGATAATAAATAGTAAGAGGTAGGTTTTTTGCAGAGGGTGTGGGTGACAGGGGGATGGCGACAATTAGGAAAGAAAAAACCTGTCGTGGTCGGCTCGGCTACGCTGGAGGTGCGATATTCGCTTTGAGTGTATATATTGGCGGAAAGTTTCGAGATCATTTGAACCTTTTTGAGGGGAAATTTTGAAGAATTCGTGGTATTTTATGAACAGGTTTTTGAGGCTAGCGAAGTCAGCAGGAAGACCTTCCTGTTTGATTAATACCCTTACGCTTGTGTTAGTTTTTCCTTCGTAGCAAACCGAGTCTGACTTATCATGGAGATAAGCTAGGAAGAGTCGGATGTTTTCGTATGTTTTTTTATCCCTTAACCGAGAGAGAGCATAACGACATTCGACGGGGTTAGCGGTTTGCTGGGTAAGTTTGACTGTGGGGGGCAGAAGGGGGTCGATAAAAGATTGAGAGGAGACAGAAAAAGTATTTGTTATGGAGGGACCTGTTGATGTAGGGATTCAGATCTGGACTCCCCGACGGCCAATCTTCCGCTGCTATAAAGTCAGGGATATTGACTTTGAGCCACTCCTGCGTGGTTTTGGCATTGTGCGCTGGAGCAGAGTCCTGTTGGAAGATCCATCTGTGTCCATTGAAAAGGTTATTGGTCAAACCCTTCACAACACCCTCTAGCACATCTTCTTGGTAAATCTTTGCACCAGTTCTTACGCCCTTTTCACAGAAATGGAGGGATGTGACACCATGGTGAGGGACCCTCCGCCAAACCATTACGGAAACAGGATGATGGCCACGGTGAACCCTTGGAACATTTTTTTTTCGCTTCCTTGGATGAAGTGGCACAAATCTTATCATTTTATTTGTTGAAAACTTCTGCCACGGTAAATTTTTTTTCGTTCGTAAACAGAATGTTTTCATGGCCATTGTCAGCGTGCCACTGCAACAGTTACATCTTTCCAGCCCAATTTTTTTTTAATTGACGAGTTAGAAGATGACCCGTTGACCGACGATAGGCTTTCATATGCATATCATCCCGAATCAGCCTAGACATGGATCTGGTTGATATATCCAATTCCTTGGACATGATCTTCTGCTTCTTAAGGGAATTTCTCCGAATTCGTTCACGTACTGCCTTTACTCCCGCACTCGTACGGACGATGCGCAGGCGACCACTTCTTGGCTTGTCCTCTACGCCGAAGCGAGCAATAGCCCGATAAACGAATATTCTTGATATCCCGAGTGGTTTAAGCAACTCGAAAATTTGGCCAGCACTCTTTCCGCACCTATGCAACGCTATTACCGCGACTCGATTCTCTTTAACGCTCCACTCCATGTTCAAATGTTCGCAAATTGAAACTAAACTGAAGAGCATTCTTCACTGATCAGTGCATGTGTTCTGAAAAAAAAAAGTTAACGGTTCTATTCCTGGAAAAAGTTTTGAGCGATAAGCGCTGGAAATCGTGTAACAGAACTTATGGCAGGACTAGGTCCGTTTGCGAAACTTGTTTGCCTTATGATTCGTACCACTCCAATCAGTAACTTAACTTAACTAACTTTTTGAGCCAAATCGGAACGACCTCCCTGTTCAGAACATCTGTCGATCCTGCGTGGAATGACCCTACTCAGTAGTTCGGACATCTAAAATGCAGGTCACTGGCTTTGTCTTCTGTTGGGGATGAATATCAGTCCTATGTTCCTGAAAATAGAGCTAACGATGATTGTTGCCTTATTTGATGAAAGCTTAAGACCTTTTGTCTAAGTTTGAATCGAATAAATCCTAGAGAAATGTTGTTTGTCCTTTTCATCGTTTTTTACTCAACGTAATGTCGATTTCATTGCAGTCTAGGACCTCCAAAAGTGGCTCGTCTGTAGTGTGTAGTAAAGCCGAAAAATATTGTTTATAAAATTTTTGTGGGATCACCTATCGGTTTTTAAGTATTAAAATTATTTTCAGTCTCAAATATTTCAGTCTTATTTTCACTGCTTTCTTTACTTCACTACCTCTGAATAGTCTGTCTAAATACCAAATAGTCTGGATTACATTTTAGATATTATTAATTTCCGTTGTTCCTCTCAGGTCACCCTAATACGTTATTCAACATAAAACCTTTAAAATGACTGTTAAAATGCAATTACCATTGAACGCCATCTATCGCTGAACACCGGCCACAAATCACTTTATAGCAAACGTCATTAAATTCCCTCCCCGAGCAGTTGGCCGGCCTGAACCCGTGCTCGAAAAGAGAAAGAACTAATTAGAAATCAGTGCGACAAAGAGAAAACATCAACGAGTTGTCAAAATCTTTTTTCCTCGCACAAACGAAATTTTGGGACCCAAATCAAAGCGATTTTCCATTTAACCATGAAGATGGCCGACGGCTCGACTATTTTACGACGAAATAGACCCGGAACCAAAGCGAAGGTACATACCGTTTCCATCGAAACCGAATCCATCAAGTTTAGCGTTCCCGTCGCGATCCTATTGTAGCCATTAATCGATTTGTTAATGTGAAAAATCGCCCGAACAATTTGGGGCTTGGTTTTCGTTTTCGTTTCCTATTATCCGTATGTGTTCAACGACATTGGGAGGGTGGGAGGGAGGCCGATGAAACACTACAACCCTTAGAGCAAGGGAAAGGGAAATGAGATGATTTCTCCCATTTTCTTTTGTATTTTATTTCAAACTTTTATGTTTTCATTTTGATTTAGCATGGACTCAGGTGTTTGTTGGTTTTGTTTCAGGACTTTTGCCGCTGGCCAGATGAACCATTGGACGAGATGGATAGCACGTTGGCCGTCCAGCAGTATATTCAGCAATTAATCAAAAGAGATCCATCCAATGTGGATTTGATTCTTACAATGCCGGAGGCCCAGGACGAAGGTGTCTGGAAGTACGAGCATTTGCGGTAAGTAGTGAGAGGTGGTGCGGTTTGGTTCCATAAGTCATTTGACATTATCATCTTGGTCTTGATCTCGTGGATTTGTTAACTAAACGACGTAATCCCGTGAAGGTTGTTTTCGGTGTGTGTGACGTGCGGGTAGTGATGAGTGCGATGATTACGCCATGGAAACGTTCGATGGTTTGTTAATAGAAGAGCACCGAGGCGCGGGGGGTTAATAATTCAAACTTGAAACAATGGAATAAGTTTCTCTTTGAAGCGAGCGACTTTCGGGTTTTCTGTTTTGCCTTTCTAATAAAATCTTAACTGCACGCTTGAAGAGTCAATCTGTTCAGGTTGCGCCAAGGTTGTCTATGGTTTGATGTTATTTTGTTGCTATTTCCTTATCTTGGCCGTAGCCATGCACGAAATTGGATAATAGTGGAGCAGCTTGAGAAATCCCCTGGTTTTGTACCACTATAAGCTGTATGGAGTGGAATCCATATTTTATTGACTAATTTGGTCTTTCCCAATAACAGGCGTCCATATGATTTGTAAAAAGCAATTTTTTGATCGTGGCTCTCTATTACGTAGGAGTATGCTGTGAATGATTGGCAATTGCTAGTCGGGTAATGAACCAATACGACCATGGCTTCAGTGATATGCAATAATCACATTCGATCCTCTTAACATAGTTCAGCCATGTGAGGCAATGATTCGTTGGTAAATCTTCAAAGCAAGAGCTTTATCACGCACCCGAGCTCAGAAAGATTTATTCTGTGTATTATCCGAGCTAACTTGTAGCTTCGAAGGCCGCTCTCTGGAGATGATTGGTTTTTACATTCAGATTCTACTCGAATTCACTGCTTATAGGAACATTTAAATCTGGTATTCCGTCTTATAGTTTGCCCCTAAAGAAAATTCTTTAATAAAGATGGCATTTAGCAGGGTTGGAGTCGAGGTTTCTTTGGACCGGAGCAGAGCAGTCCGTACCCCTAAAAGAGAAGCAACAATAGGCCATGCTGCTGACAACATGATATGAATCGGTATCAATCAATATGGTAGTCTTGAGAACCGATGTCGGATTCCTCGACAGGTGTAGCTGAACTCTGCTTTAACTATACGTTTTAGGTGTCCAATTGTCCGTTTCTTTGAGTTTGATGGCGGCACAGATTACCATGCATTGCATATAGAGGTGGCCAGGATGTGCAGCATTGTTTTGAGTTCTTCGGCCCCCGTGACACAGATTCTTACTGGTCTCTGAACCATCAGACCGTCAAACTCATGAGCCAAATGTGAGAAATCAATGGGCAACAGCTGTGTACATCCACCGAGTCCACGTAGGCTTACATCCTCACCTATTTTTGAAAGTTTTGCCGCAGGCATAGAAAGCCACCTTAGCTTTCCTATTCTAGTTCTCTGTACTGCAATTGCAACTAAGATGTGGGTCTAGGATGGGGCACCGTTGGACAGAGACAAAATATGATTATTAAGTCAAGGAAATTTCAAACAGCGGTACCTTGATCTTGGTGGTTAACAGCCTCAGTTCGATTTCCTTTAGGTTTACGTTCTGGCCGCAATCTGTGGTTCAAGCGTATGCTTTACTAGAGCCCTGTGATTTCACTTCTCAAAAAGGGATACAGCTCTGACACTGGGATAATCATGTTGTTCGCATACTCGACAATATTTATTTTCGTTCTTGTCGGCTCGACTAGAATTTGGTTGAGAACTATGAGCTAACCCCGTGTCGAGGAATGCCTCTAATTAATGAACGATGCTGGATGACTTTTTTGCTGCACTGTCCTGTATTCGGAGCTCATTTTTGGCACGTCTTATACCACACAGTTGGTGACAGAGCCATGACAATATTCCTCGGTGCGTTATCTCTTGAAAGGGAGTTTTCAATTGGTCGCCAACATCGTGTGTCCATTATACTTTTTTTTTTTAGACATTTTCCTGTGCGATTGTGGTAAAAAAAATCTTCGGTAATGCTGATATCAAAGCTGTTGTAAAAATAAAATCACAGAAAATCATTATTTACAAGATATTGTATTCCTTTATCAACCTTATCCAATTGTTGGTTCCGAAAGTTAGATTCAATTAAAACGCATTTATGATTTAGGTTTCGATCAAATTTTTATTTCAATATATTGCTTGGATCTTACCATTGAGGAATATGAAGTCATTCAAAGAAGCTTATGCAGGACTCGGATTCTGACAACGTAATTAATTTGCGACTGTAACTTGATTATTCGCTTTCAAAACCACAAGAATTTGCGGATTGTGTGCATAATAACAATCTTTTGCGTAAATCCACAAAAAGAAATCTCACGGGTCCACGATCTTGGAGGCCAGTTCACATTCCCAATATACGAGATAATTCGTCCAGGATTTTTTTCTTACAATAGAGTCAAAACAGGTCGTATTTTTTATGTGACCACGAACCACTAATGGGATGCCACTATACTTTCCATTAAAACCTAAAATTATGACCGTCCTTCATAAAAATATTCGTTTTTCCATCGATATAAAATGACACTTCTTATTGGATAACTCTATAATTGGGCAAATAGTATATACATTAGATCCAAGTTACACTATTTAGGTGGGTATTTGATTCCTAGTGGAGTGGGGAGGTTGTTAACGTGCTCATATACATACTTGTTAGCCACTTATCGGGTCATAGCACAAATACAAGGCCAAATACAAGTTTCTTTTTTAAAATGCAATAAAATTAACAAAATTAATTTTGTTCCATGTATTATGGCTTTATTAGTAAGAACAAACATTCCCATTAATTTAAAAATACAACGTCGTCCAAGTGCCTGCCACGGCTGGCTTCGCAGTAGCGCATTCTGTCACCCCAATTTTCCAGGACCTTGTTGATTGTTTCGAGCTGTCGCTCATGGATTGCTTCGATAATATTGGCCTTAAGTGCTTGAATCGTTTCCGGATTGTTGGCATAACATCGGTTTTTCACGGTTTCCCACAAAACAAAAATCCAAAGACATCGCTAAGATGGCTGATAACACGATTTGGGAATTTGGTGCGCAAAAGATCGATTGTGGCATGGCGCGCCATCCTGCATGAACAAGAGCTCGTCCAAATCCATGTCTTAAATTTCAATAAAAGAAAAGTCGGTTAACATGGCTCTGTAACCCCCACCGTTGATCGAAACGTTGTTCCCAGCCAATGATGACAACACTTCACAATGCGCACCAAACTGTCACTCTCTGTGGATGCATTGGCTTCAATAACGCGCGGGTTTTCCGAGTCCCAGATGCGGCAATTTTGTTTGTTAACGTAGCCGCCGAGATGAAAATGCGCCTCGTCAGAAAATATGATTTTTCGCCCAAAACCGTTGTCCAACTCAGGCTGCTCTAAGGCCCAAACTGCGAAGCGATAACGAAGCGGATGGTCGCGCGCCTTCAATTGCTGAGTCAATTTTAGTTACAATAAAATAATCCGAGATCTTTAAACAGAATTCTTCTCAGGCAAATGCGTGAAATGTTGAGCTGTTGAGATCGATGGGTAGTTGATGTTGAGTCTCACACTCTCGGCCTCAGAAGCCACATCTGTGCGGCGCACCGTACGACGACGGGGACCATAAGTGTTGTCCACTAGCATACCAGCCTCACGAACTTTTTGAACGAACTTGCGTACAGCTTCATTTCGCCCAAAACTTATTTAAAAAAACGCACTGTTTGGGCTACACAGCATTCACTTTGGAAATAAGTTTTCAATATTTCCCAACGTTGTTCAAGCGTAAAGCAACTCGATTTGCTCCGTGGAGGTATGATACTGACTTTCTGTCAAGATTTCGAGCAGAAAACAGCTGTCCGTGTCAAAATAATGAATGATTTAAAAAAAAAACCACTAGATGGTTCATCCTTTATAGATTGTATACTCTGTGTCGCTCTCTACAAACTTAGGAAGCGGATCTTCATCTATTTCTGCCGGATTAATCCCCAGCTTTATTAAGAAGGTTCTGGACATTTTCGCCTAATCGGCCTACTTGCCACATTGGATCTTTTTTGGTTGCAACGCCCTCCGTACTACCTGAAGCATGGGCCTCTTAATTGAAAAAAAAAGCATGGCACGGTGCAGCTATAGCGAAATTTCTTTCGGATATTTTAAACTATCACATTAGCTTTTTTTTTTATAGGGTTCGTGCAGGTTCAAGAATGTACGCTCTTATGGTTTGTCACACACCTTGGACGGGGTGCAAATGGTTTGTGTGGAAGATGTTCGTTTACTACTCTCCGGGGGTGGTTGTCTTAGATATAATTCAAGGGATTCAACTGTTTTTGCGTTGGTTGTAGTTCACAGTAACTCTTGTTTCCATGAATTTTGAAGTGATCTTATGCTGCATTTTTTTTTATCATCTCTCATTCACAATTGATGTTGTTGCACAATTTTTCCGTATAGGAATTGTTCTTGACTATGGACAGACTTGAACTACAGACCTTCCGCTCAACAGTCGATGGTGATTACCATTGCACCACGACCACCCTTTTTATTTATTCCTTCTAATAAGGCACTCATAAACTACCCAGTATGCCCCATTTCCAATGAGACTGCTTTGCCTCCGAGTCAATGCGTCTGGTACTCGGGCTATACCGGCCTTGCTGATCGAAACTTTCTGGTTGGTAGGAATTACACTCTAGGAGTTCTCCTTCAACGCTAGATCAGCCAATTGTGACGAGCGTTGTGATGTGTATGCGTTTTGGCCAAAAATCAACTGCTAACTTCCTTATATTCTGATGAATGGAACAGTATAAATTCTTTCCCATCATGCCTCCAGAACACACAAATAATATTGATCCTTGATCCACAGTCTGAGTTTGTGGAATGAATTCCTTATGAATAATGCCCTTGGAAACGAAAAAAATAACGTTGAGCGACGTCTTGATTCTGCATCCGCACTCCCTTCTCTCTCAGCTTATCTGGTTACTTCCACGTCGCCCTCTGCCTATTAGTGAGTGGCGCCTTTTAAAAGCACTACGTTTCAACGCCAGTTCCGATGAGGCAGGGTCTCTTTTTTTTTTATAGATTTCATGTCTTTAGTATGGCTCAATTTCATGCCTTTTTGCTCCTCCGTGAAAGAATCGCTTGCGACTGTCTTTCGTGTCTTCTCACAAAATTCGGTGTGAAGACAGATGAGAGATGTACGTACAATGTTCAATAGATGAATGAAGGGCGGCGTTGCAATTGTCTTAATTTAAACCAGTTTCTTCGGAAATGGGACAGATTGTGTATGATCCCTTGATCTTTTAAATCTCATCAAACTGGTATTCATGAGCAGAATTGACATAGATTAATGATTTTTGAATCCGAACGATTGGTTAAAAAAAACACAAATTATTATTGTAAAATAATGGCAGAAATGTTAGCGCTAATTCCTGTCCTTGAAACTCAACTGAAACTCTCTCAATAACTTCATAGGACGACTTACTATCAATCTTCAGGTAAAGTTTAATTTTATTCATCAACATAGTCTCTTGACTAAGAGTGATGCGTTTATTACAACACTTGACCAACATTTCGATGCCGTATTTTAAAACCCTTTATAATGAGCCCTTAAATACTCTTCAGTTTCGGCAACTACTCCTTCATTGCAATCAAGTCTCTTTCATGCTGCAGGGAAAGTCGTTTTTAGGTCTGCAAACATGTTAGTAGTCACTGGGAGTCAGTTCCGAAGAATACGTGAATGTGGAAACACTTCAGAATGCAATTCGTCTTTTCACACGGTGGCGAAAGAGCCCTCTTTTATTCCTTCGAACGCTGGTTCCTCCTCTCTCAAGGTAATCGATGAATAAACCTTGACCATCTCGCGCGATTTGGATGGTGTTCATCCTTTGCTTTTCACTCAGCTGATTGCCGATTTGTCTCTGGAGTGTAGTGGACTAAGGTTTCATTCTTGGTCACGCATAAAAAAAATATTTTTAAGACGCTGGAGCAGCTCTAAACAGCGTTCTGAATCGTCGATTTGTTTTTGGTTTTAAAGAGTTCTTGGTAGAAGAGGTAGCCATTTCGAACAGGGTATTCTCATCCTGAAATGTTCATGCAAACTGAGATGTACTCTGCTTTCTAATATCCGTAAGGGGTCAAGTATCGCACGCAACTTCAATTTACTATCTGCCGAAACCATTTTGTGAACTTTTTTTACATTTTCTGGAATAACTTCGATTCCGTAGGTGTTTGTTCGGCCACGTTTAAAATCTGTAAACCACGATAACGAATATCATTTGTCTCGATAGAGTAGAGTGTGAATAACACAATTTTTGCTTGAACGGCGTCTTTTCCCATTAAAAGGCAACACTTTATCAACACGCCAAATTCAGATTTTCCGTAGCGCCCGTAAAACCCCTGTAACCTGTGAACAAGACGCCAGATTGTCATGCATTTTTGACACCTATCATTTGAAGACTGATATATTGATTTGTCAATAGTGGCGCCATCTACATATCATCCTGCGAACTAATTGTGTGATCAGTAAATAACTTAAATATTTCGATTTCTTTTCAGACAATTCTGTATGGAGCTCAATGGTTTGGCTGTGCGTCTTCAGACCAATTGTTTCCCGACATCGTGCACACAGATGACAGCAACCGAACAGTGGATATTCCTATGTGCTGCACATAAAACCCCTAAAGAGTGTCCTGCCATTGATTACACACGTCACACACTAGATGGTGCCGCTTGTCTATTAAATAGCAATAAATACTTCCCCAGCCGGTAGGTTTAACACATCCCTCTTATGCTTTATCATTAACCTGCCATTCTCTACCTCCACAGGGTCTCGATAAAAGAATCATCAGTTACTAAGTTAAGTTCGGTCTGTCGTCGAGTGTATAGGATCTTTTCGCACGCGTATTTCCATCATCGGAGAATATTCGATGAATTCGAGGCCGAAACATTTCTATGCCACCGTTTCACGCATTTCGTCACCAAATACGATCTCATGTCGAAAGAGAATCTAATCGTCCCAATCAATGAGGAGGAGAACTCAACGCCCGGCGAGAGTGAAGCCTAAACAAAATAAATAAATATTAAAACGAAAAAAACACCACAAAACTATAAACAAAGAAAATAATTTAATAACATTTATTGATTTTTACAAACCGGAAACGCATTACATTTCTTATTTTTAAACAGCCGTTTAAAAGCAAAATAAAAATCGGGAAAAGGATTTCAACTGAAAGCAAACAATAAAGTGACACACCGGCGGGAATACAAATTAGGAAATGAAAACAGGATGACGAGGAAGTATGATAAATATAAAGATGAAGTAGGAATGTATGATGAAAGGAGGGATGCTCCGGAGGATGGAGTACAAAAAACAAAAAAAATACAAAAGAAACGTATAACGTAGCTTAAAGAATGAAATTTTTGTAAACTCATTTCGTCATTATACACCATTAACCCATAGTACTGTATTATTATTGCTATTATTCTGATTATTACATGAATTAATTATTTAATTAATAATTAGTTGTTAGTTGCACACACGCGTATATATGTATGTATTCTTGATTTTTCTGTGAATGTTTCTTTCCATTTTACGTTAGTTTGCGTTTTTATGTCCGAAGTTAGTTGCGGGAAAACTCAGGATGACTTGCCCATTCCCAAAACAAAGCATTCTCTTGCTACATGAAGGGAGAAGGGAGACCTCTCTATTTCAGATATAGATTCTCTGACTGGAGTGCATGTCGGTTATGCTTTTGTCAGTTAAGACAGACAAGCTGAAATATAATACAAGCGAGCTTGACGCCCAGAATTCATTCATACAATGCATTCGAGTTAAAATGATTGTGGACTTCGACTAGGCTATGTGCTTTCTGCTCATTAAGCGGCACTGCTCAACCGTCTAAGCCTCTGATACAGATGTCCCAGATGCCCCACAGATCGTCTCATTAATTTATGGAAGAAATAAAATAGAACAATGAAGGTGATTGAAGAAAAACTTGCAGCGTTAAACCAGGACGTCTCTCTGCCTTCGTACAACCCAGCAAAATCGGCGTTACCAGGCTCATATCAACGCCCTTGGGTTGAGAGTGTTTTCATCGTTCAGATCGAATGTACTCCGGTGAACCTACCTTGCTGTCCAGTAACACCGGCCTGTGCTTGGCTCTGAAGTGCTTAAACAACCTCGGCCGCTTGTCAAAAACGTCGCAAAGCCTTCTCTTTTTGTTTTTTGTATCTATTCCATTTGTTGCTCTCATTATATATTCTTTTCAAGTTTCCCTTTTTTCATTCCTACGCACCTTCGTGCATCATTACTTATTTAATTTATTTAAGAGGAGTAGACAAACACTATACAAAATAGAGAAAATAGAAACATGAGAACAAAATACCCTTTTCATAAAGCAATGGCATTTTTATTAAAATACAAATTTACGGTAATTACACTAACAAAACAGGTTTTAATGTATTTTGTATATAAATACAAACAAAAAGGATAATATAGCAGAAAAAAAATAAACATTTTTACTGTGAATAAGTTGAAACAATAAATTAGAGAAAGATGAAAAAGAAAGACTTGTGACCCATAAACCCATTCTCGAACGATAGTGGAGCCCTCTTAACTGAGTTAATGGTGAGAATCTCCTTGACAAATCCCTTCCAGACTTCCTTCTTTTTTAGTTTACTCACCAATTCACGAGCTAGTCAACTACATAATTTTTTATTTTGTTTGATTTTTATTTACGCAAATTGCTTTCATTGCTTGTAGATTTGTAGACTAATTGTATAAGACATTGATTTTGCAGCCCTTTGTGTTGGCGTGCACGCGGGAAAGAAGGGTTTTCAATTGAATTAGGGCTCCATTGAATAAAAAAAAAACAAAATGTAATGAAATTAAAAATAAAACTGTGGATCCTCTGAAAGATATATATAACGGTTACATGAATAAATTATGAGAATATTGAAAGGATGAAAAATCTATTATACACAAGTTAATTTAAGGCGAAACATTATAATGAACAATAATAATAAAAATTTATGTATGTAATCAAACAGAAACGTGTTGCATCATTGTAAGGTAAAACTTTAAACTACACAGTATGCCTGAAAACTTCACGAACTAAATTTCTGTATTCGATACAACCGCGCTGGTTGCGCTCTCCCGAACAACACCGGAACTGTGTAGCGCGTTGTCTGAAGTGTGTGTGTACCAAATTTCACCGCGTTTGGTCACTCCAGTCTCGAGTTATATTCAGCCGTGTAAACTGTGTTCATGTGACCTTGTGCAAATCCGCGACATGGAACAAAGAAGTGCGATAAAGTTTTGCGTTCGTCTTAAAAAATCTTTCGTTGAAACTGCAGACGGGCGACGAAAGCTGATGTTTCATGTACGATCCTCAAACAAAACGACAATCCGCTGCTTGGTTGAGTCCAGGTGCGCAAAGGCCATCGCAAGTCAGGCAACAAAAGTCGAAAGTGAAAACAAAGTTGATCGCATGTTTTGATTCAAAAAGCCTGATTCACCATGAATTCGTTCCGCAAACTAAATTTTACGTTCTATTTGGTGTTTATGAAACGCCTGATGCGCCGCATTCGTCGGATCCGGCCCGAATACCGGGATCCGGGCAGCTGGACTCTGCATGACAATGCGCCGGCTCACACTGCGACCCTTCTGACGCGTTACTAGGCTGCTAATCAAATCACCGTCTTATCCCACCCGCCCTATTCACCTGATCTGGCACCGGCCGACTATTTTTTGTTCCCCAAACTGAAACTGAAGATGAAAGGACGATTTTTTTATGACATTTCAGCTATCCAGAAGGCTTGCACCGAGGAGCTGAAAGCGATCTCAGAAAATGAATTCTCCAGAGCGTTCGACGGACTCTACCGACGCTGTTATGAGTGTATTACAAGAGAATATTCCTATGTAGAAGGCTTATGTGAATAAATTCGTTTATCTTTTAATTTATATGTATTTTTTATGAATTTAGTTCGGGAACTTTTCAGACATATTGTGTAAGGCGTCCTAAAAATGTAGCTTGGCATCAGTCGTAAGGCATTGCCCAGATTCCATCTTTTTACGAGGCAGTAAGAGTACAGTATTGTAAGTTCTCCTTAATTTTTCATATTCCCTCTTATAATTTCTCTTCCAAAACTAACGACGATCCACGAAGCCAAACAGCTCAGTTGTAAACGGTGTATTTTGGAAATCCCACGACTAGCCTACGTAAACCCTGAACCTGATTCTTAGAATCTTAGAATCAATTTCAAATCTCAAGATCAGTTACCATTTTAAGATCAACCGCGATGATCGCGATTTTAAGATCAACCGCGATGATCGCAATTTTAAGATCAACCGCGATAATCGCAATTGTAAGATCAAGCACCAGACAGTACCGGCATATCGAGCAGTTAGAAGTAATCACCACGCGAATTCAGCATCAGTCACCACCACAATCATAAGATCAGTAATTATGTGAATTTAGATCCATATAGTGCGACAACTTATGATAAACGGTCACATGAACTCAAGATTAGTTACTACACAATCTCAGAGTCAGTTATTACATAATCTCACGATCAGCTACCACCTAATTTTGATTCATCATGCAGTTTTTACACCAATCACTATATGAGCTCAGGTTCAGCCACCTCGCAAACATACTGTCAGCCATCTGGAATCTATGTAATTAGTGGATCAGTCATCACCACCAGAATAAGCTAACCCGCAACCTCAGCATCACTAACCATGCGATTTCAGAATCAACCATCATACAAACCATGCGATTATAAGGCTAGTTGTCAAATGATTTGAGAACTAGTTATCAGATTAAGACATTAGGCGAACTTAGGATCCACCATCTTGCGATTTCAGGATCAGCCACCTCACTACCTCAAGATCAAACAATATACGACTAAAATTCAATCACTATCCAAGCTTAAGATTCGCCTTTAGGATCGGCAACTAGGCGATTTCAAGATCAATGAAGATTGGTAACCACATGCTCTCAGAATCAGTTATCAGGTTCAGTCGACCTCGGGATCAGTCACCATGTCAACTCAGGTTCAACTAACAGGTAAACACAGGAGCAATAAGCACGCGATCTCAGTATCTGCCATATCGCCGTCTGCATCATGCGATTTCAGGATCAACTAACACACGTACTCAAGATCAGCCAATGCCCAAATTTACGATCACCCACTAGTCTATTCTAATATCAGCCATCGCCCAAACACAGGATCAGGATTAGGTACCACGCGATCTCAGAATGACGTGAACCCAAGAAAACTGTTAACGACTATGCACCCGATCTCGGAATCAGTCTATGATCCCTCGAACTCATGACCATACGAACTCGGGAACATCCATCCCTGGTACGTAAACTCAGTATCAGTCACTAGGAGAGCTCAAGATCCCCAATGGGATCTCAAATCGGCCATTAGATGAAACCAGGATCACCATAGGGTACAACATGAGAGCTACTACGTGAACTCAAAAAGAGTCTAAGAGAGGATTCAAAGTCTTCTTCTCTTCCATTAGAATCTGCAACTTAATGAAAGAGACTAATGCAGAAATATATGCACCCCATTGAGCATTTCTGAAGTACACATCTTGCGACTGCACGTCCCAGTCAAACTACACCACAAGAAGAATAACTATTCAGTTAAACAAGCATTATTTTTTAACCAATGCGATCAAAATTAGCATCTCACTTAAGTTCGCATTTTACTCTGTTCAACGTCTACTAAGTTCTGTTAAAAATCGAACTAAAGAACCCGCTCCAAATGATAACCGATCCTCTGCATAATATCCCGATCGGTTTTATAGTAACAAATGTTCTCTAGAAGACATCCAATGCCTTCTCAAGAAGACATCCCATGCCTTCTCAAGAAGACATCCCATGCCTTCTCAAGAAGACATCCCATGCCTTCTCAAGAAGACATCCCATGCCTTCTCAAGAAGACATCCCATGCCTTCTCAAGAAGACATCCCATGCCTTCTCAAGAAGACATCCCATGCCTTCTCAAGAAGACATCCCATGCCTTCTCAAGAAGACATCCCATGCCTTCTCAAGAAGACATCCCATGCCTTCTCAAGAAGACATCCCATGCCTTCTCAAGAAGACATCATATGCCTTCTCAAGAAAACATCCCATGCCTTCTCAAGAAGACATCCCATGCCTTCTCAAGAAGACATCCCATGCCTTCTCAAGAAGACATCCCATGCCTTCTCAAGAAGACATCCCATGCCTTCTCAAGAAGACATCCCATGCCTTCTCAAGAAGACATCCCATGCCTTCTCAAGAAGACATCCCATGCCTTCTCAAGAAGACATCCCATGCCCTCTCAAGAAGACATCCCATGCCTTCTCAAGAAGACATCCCATGCCTTCTCAAGAAGACAACCCATGCCTTCTCAAGAAGACATCCCATGCCTTCTCAAGAAGACATCCCATGCCTTCTCAAGAAGACATCCCATGCCTTCTCAAGAAGACATCCCATGCCTTCTCAAGAAGACATCCCATGCCTTCTCAAGAAGACATCCCATGCCTTCTCAAGAAGACATCCCATGCCTTCTCAAGAAGACATCCCATGCCTTCTCAAGAAGACATCCCATGCCTTCTCAAGAAGACATCCCATGCCTTCTCAAGAAGACATCCCATGCCTTCTCAAGAAGACATCCCATGCCTTCTCAAGAAGACATCCCATGCCTTCTCAAGAAGACATCCCATGCCTTCTCAAGAAGACATCCCATGCCTTCTCAAGAAGACATCATATGCCTTCTCAAGAAAACATCCCATGCCTTCTCAAGAAGACATCCCATGCCTTCTCAAGAAGACATCCCATGCCTTCTCAAGAAGACATCCCATGCCTTCTCAAGAAGACATCCCATGCCTTCTCAAGAAGACATCCCATGCCTTCTCAAGAAGACATCCCATGCCTTCTCAAGAAGACATCCCATGCCTTCTCAAGAAGACATCCCATGCCTTCTCAAGAAGACATCCCATGCCTTCTCAAGAAGACATCCCATGCCTTCTCAAGAAGACATCCCATGCCTTCTCAAGAAGACATCATATGCCTTCTCAAGAAAACATCCCATGCCTTCTCAAGAAGACATCCCATGCCTTCTCAAGAAGACATCCCATGCCTTCTCAAGAAGACATCCCATGCCTTCTCAAGAAGACATCCCATGCCTTCTCAAGAAGACATCCCATGCCTTCTCAAGAAGACATCCCATGCCTTCTCAAGAAGACATCCCATGCCTTCTCAAGAAGACATCCCATGCCCTCTCAAGAAGACATCCCATGCCTTCTCAAGAAGACATCCCATGCCTTCTCAAGAAGACAACCCATGCCTTCTCAAGAAGACATCCCATGCCTTCTCAAGAAGACATCCCATGCCTTCTCAAGAAGACATCCCATGCCTTCTCAAGAAGACATCCCATGCCTTCTCAAGAAGACATCCCATGCCTTCTCAAGAAGACATCCCATGCCTTCTCAAGAAGACATCCCATGCCTTCTCAAGAAGACATCCCATGCCTTCTCAAGAAGACATCCCATGCCTTCTCAAGAAGACATCCCATGCCCTCTCAAGAAGACATCCCATGCCTTCTCAAGAAGACATCCCATGCCTTCTCAAGAAGACAACCCATGCCTTCTCAAGAAGACATCCCATGCCTTCTCAAGAAGACATCCCATGCCTTCTCAAGAAGACATCCCATGCCTTCTCAAGAAGACATCCCATGCCTTCTCAAGAAGACATCCCATGCCTTCTCAAGAAGACATCCCATGCCTTCTCAAGAAGACATCCCATGCCTTCTCAAGAAGACATCCCATGCCTTCTCAAGAAGACATCCCATGCCTTCTCAAGAAGACATCCCATGCCTTCTCAAGAAGACATCCCATGCCTTCTCAAGAAGACATCCCATGCCTTCTCAAGAAGACATCCCATGCCTTCTCAAGAAGACATCCCATGCCTTCTCAAGAAGACATCCCATGCCTTCTCAAGAAGACATCCCATGCCTTCTCAAGAAGACATCCCATGCCTTCTCAAGAAGACATCCCATGCCTTCTCAAGAAGACATCCCATGCCTTCTCAAGAAGACATCATATGCCTTCTCAAGAAAACATCCCATGCCTTCTCAAGAAGACATCCCATGCCTTCTCAAGAAGACATCCCATGCCTTCTCAAGAAGACATCCCATGCCTTCTCAAGAAGACATCCCATGCCTTCTCAAGAAGACATCCCATGCCTTCTCAAGAAGACATCCCATGCCTTCTCAAGAAGACATCCCATGCCTTCTCAAGAAGACATCCCATGCCCTCTCAAGAAGACATCCCATGCCTTCTCAAGAAGACATCCCATGCCTTCTCAAGAAGACAACCCATGCCTTCTCAAGAAGACATCCCATGCCTTCTCAAGAAGACATCCCATGCCTTCTCAAGAAGACATCCCATGCCTTCTCAAGAAGACATCCCATGCCTTCTCAAGAAGACATCCCATGCCTTCTCAAGAAGACATCCCATGCCTTCTCAAGAAGACATCCCATGCCTTCTCAAGAAGACATCCCATGCCTTCTCAAGAAGACATCCCATGCCTTCTCAAGAAGACATCCCATGCCTTCTCAAGAAGACATCCCATGCCTTCTCAAGAAGACATCCCATGCCTTCTCAAGAAGACATCCCATGCCTTCTCAAGAAGACATCCCATGCCTTCTCAAGAAGACATCCCATGCCTTCTCAAGAAGACATCCCATGCCTTCTCAAGAAGACATCCCATGCCTTCTCAAGAAGACATCCCATGCCTTCTCAAGAAGACATCCCATGCCTTCTCAAGAAGACATCCCATGCCTTCTCAAGAAGACATCCCATGCCTTCTCAAGAAGACATCCCATGCCTTCTCAAGAAGACATCCCATGCCTTCTCAAGAAGACATCCCATGCCTTCTCAAGAAGACATCCCATGCCTTCTCTAGAAGACATCCCATGCCTTCTCAAGAAGACATCCCATGCCTTCTCAAGAAGACATCCCATGCCTTCTCAAGAAGACATCCCATGCCTTCTCAAGAAGACATCCCATGCCTTCTCTAGAAGACATCCCATGCCTTCTCAAGAAGACATCCCATGCCTTCTCAAGAAGACATCCCATGCCTTCTCAAGAAGACATCCCATGCCTTCTCAAGAAGACATCCCATGCCTTCTCAAGAAGACATCCCATGCCTTCTCAAGAAGACATCCCATGCCTTCTCAAGAAGACATCCCATGCCTTCTCAAGAAGACATCCCATGCCTTCTCAAGAAGACATCCCATGCCTTCTCAAGAAGACATCCCATGCCTTCTCAAGAAGACATCCCATGCCTTCTCAAGAAGACATCCCATGCCTTCTCAAGAAGACATCCCATGCCTTCTCAAGAAGGCATCCCATGCCTTCTCAAGAAGACATCCCATGCCTTCTCAAGAAGACATCCCATGCCTTCTCAAGAAGACATCCCATGCCTTCTCAAGAAGACATCCCATGCCTTCTCAAGAAGACATCCCATGCCTTCTCAAGAAGACATCCCATGCCTTCTCAAGAAGACATCCCATGCCTTCTCAAGAAGACATCCCATGCCTTCTCAAGAAGACATCCCATGCCTTCTCAAGAAGACATCCCATGCCTTCTCAAGAAGACATCCCATGCCTTCTCAAGAAGACATCCCATGCCTTCTCAAGAAGACATCCCATGCCTTCTCAAGAAGACATCCCATGCCTTCTCAAGAAGACATCCCATGCCTTCTCAAGAAGACATCCCATGCCTTCTCAAGAAGACATCCCATGCCTTCTCAAGAAGACATCCCATGCCTTCTCAAGAAGACATCCCATGCCTTCTCAAGAAGACATCCCATGCCTTCTCTAGAAGACATCCCATGCCTTCTCTAGAAGACATCCCATGCCTTCTCTAGAAGACATCCGTGCCTTCTCTAAAAGACATCCCTTGCCTTCTCTAAAAGACATCCCATCCCTTGAAGACATTTAGTTTTTTAGAAGACATCTCTTCAGAAGTATTGGTTGCCCCTAACAACCTCCATTGGACTAGTTCTACCGTAGATTTGCTCTTGATCAGCTCGTCCGATCTCTCATTACCTTCAAACCTCACCCCCAGTCACGTCCATTTTCAATTTCTATCTAAAGGTTTTCCAATAAGGGCGGGTAGACGTTGAAATGGAATAAATCAAGCTGTATGTTAGGTATTAACAAAATTCTTTTTTAATTTAAAAGACTCATGTGTGCCATTGTGTATGGAATATGACATCGTTCAAATGCACGTCTTGGTTTCTTGCGGTGGCACGGATCCGAGCGGTTCAATTTTCAATGACTCTTCCGTATAGATCCAGCTGAATTTTAGCGGTGGCCTATGTTATGTTTACCTTAAGAGTATCGGTCAATTGTGGTTTATTTGCATAGACCTGCGACTTCAGGAAATTCCACAAGAAAAAGTCTAGCGGGGTCAAATTTCATGACCTTGGTGGCCAATTCACGTCACCCCTGCGAGAGATAACCATGTTATGTTATGAATGTTAGTCGTTAGCGCCATACTGCTGGAACTACATGTCGTCTACCCCCATATAGTTCAGTTTGGCCCTTAAGAAATTTGTTATCATCGTTCTATCACCATTGAGGGTGATCGCCCCATCAACGTCGTTTTCGAAAAAGTATGGACCAATGACACCGCCGCGCCGGCCCAAAATCCACTTCAAACGGCAATTTTTCTGAAGATGCATTGTCACCTGCTGAACCTCGTGTTAGTTGGTGTAAACGGCAGTTTTGCTTGTCAACACAGCCTTTCTCCAAAAATGCGTCTCGTCGGTAAATTCGACCAAAATTGTGGTCCTCTTCCAAACGGAAGGGGGTGGTAGTCGTGCAATGGTAATCCTCCTCACCTATTCAGCGAGGGTCTGTGGTTTGGGTCTGTCCATAGCCAAAATATTCCTATACGGAATAATTGTGCAACATCAGTTGTGAATGAGAGATGATAAAAAAAAAAATGAGGCATATCAGCCGCATCATAGAATCACTTCAAAATTCATTCTTTGTGTGTGCATTATCAATATAACACCTTAATGACAGAGAAACAAAAAAAGTTACTGTGAACTATAACCAATGCGATAAATTCAGTCTCATCCTATCTAGGACAACCACCCCCGGAGAGTAGTGAACGAATATCTGCGACACAAACCATCTGCACCCTGTCCAGATTGTGTGACAAACACCATAAGACCATAAGAGCGTACACTCTTGAACCTGCATGAACCCTATATAAAAAACGCTGCGAGGCCAAGTCAGCGAACAGACGGCGTTGTCTATGGTCATGTACCTTGAGTTGCATTTTGTAGGGGTGTAGGCCCGAGCGTAAAATTCGCCAAGTTGAAGTCTGCGAAAGGCCAAGTTCTTGTGCACGGCCAGGAATCGACTCTCGGGTTCTGCTGTACACTTTCACGGCCCATCCCGGGCCGATGTTCGCGGACAATATTGCGTTCCTTTGACATACGAATATTGACTGATTGATTACCGAACCGGTCGTCTCAAATTTGGCCACCAAACGTTGAAGAGTGGAGGTGAAGGGCCACCACGTCTAATGGACGCAATGCGAGCAACCTTTGCACTAACGAAAATTCATTTTGATAATAAAGTTTTATCATTTGGACGTGCTGTTCACTCGTGGAACTTGCCATAGTGATTCGGCATCAGAAACTGATTAATAAAAAACAGATGTGATAGATGTCAGCAAAACAACATGGCGGCCATATACTGCCAAAATCTACCAGTACCAATTGAAAAACAGTTTATCTACGAGTATGATCTCAGATTTACTCCAGACAAACCGTCGAGACACAGCCAGATTGATTGCGGTCGTCAAGAGATCCCCCACAATAACCACTGTTGCCGTGGACTTATCTCAATCACTAACTCGGAAGGGAACGGAAGGAAGTTAAAGTGACCTACTGCCTATTGCCGATTTCGAACAAAGTGTTTTGTCAGTTCCGCGCTGAGAAGAATTATCACGATTGCGATGACTTGGCTGTTGCTGGATTCAAACCACGTGTTTTTGAGCCATGGTGTTCTAATAAACATCTCCTTTTTCTGGGTTTTCCAGGTTTCCAGGTTTTGGTGGTTACTAATTTCGCAAGTAGATTTAAGTCAGCTCCGGAGAATCGCTGTTTCTTCCTACCTCCCAACCTGACAAAGAGTCATGACTTTAAATGAAACAAATATTGTACTTTGCCTTTACGTATTTCACATCCATCCTTATGTTGTATACCAACATACATGAATCTAGAAATATCTACGATTCGACTTCAATATCGCTCTAAATATAAAATTAAAAAAGACAAGACCACTCCAGAATATTACGAGGGCTTCTCGGCACCTTGTTGCTGCTTCGATTTCTCCTTTCCACCTTTGTGCGTCTGCTTCTGTGATTTGTTTTGATTTCTCCTCTGGTTTGCACCTCTTCCCTGTTTGTTTTTATTTCCCCGAGATCCTCCTGCCTTCTCCTGTTGCTCCACCCAGAACGGAGTCTTTATCCCGGCCTTTTGGAGACTGAAAATAAAGAAAAACCCTCAGATATGACATTGTATCTTATGTGGCACTCACCCAGGTGTGTTGGCATCGACCTCGTCGAGCGTGAGCAGTATATGAATGCACGGGATCTTCCGGTTGACGACAATTTCTTCCAGTCCCTCCGTATTAGGCAACCAATGCTCATCTATCCTACGGGAATAGAACATTAACACGATTCCTGCCTCATTAGCCCATTTCTTACTCTTTGTATGTGAGTCGGGTAATTTGATGAAGTTGATAGCATCGTTTAAGGATTTCGGCACATGATATTGTCTTTACAACGCCTCCGCCATAACCCGACCACACAATCGTACGTTGCACGCCACCATCCAGCGCCTTTTTTGCATATTCGATTACATTATGGACTTTTGTGCCTCCCTTAACCTAATATAACGAAATTCGATTAAATATGTTTGAGCATATCCTTTATAAGGAGCTAGCTTACGTGCATCCAGAGGAAATCCTTCGGTAAATTATCGAACGGAAGGTGATCTTTGGATAGTTCCTCTTCGACATTCTCGCCTTTCTGATAGTGCATCATCTTGGAACTCGTCCTGGAATGAAATAAATGAAATGAGTCAACAAGCGGTCAGCAACATAGTACGATACCATACGCGTACAGCTGGAGAATGTCACATTTAAAGTTCAATATAACGTGACACGAATTCCAGAACGGGATGACACCCCAACGAGACGGGGTAAAAATAGTCTTATCGAGGAATTCGCACCCACATAGAGGGAGACACTGAAAGTATTTTCGTTTGGAATTCATAAGCGTTTGGATCTGGATGTATAGATGACTCCGATTGGGGATGACGACGAGGATTTAATCGTTCACTATAGGGCGGGTATGTACATACATATGTATGTATGTTCTAGATTCGTTCGAAGAAAGGTTCCACAATGGATTTCAATGGGCCGTTCGAGGCGAAGGAATTCAACTAAAGCACTTGTGAGCAGGAATAGGAATATTTAAATTCGGCGATTGGATGCGATGGACATACGGATATGAGAGACACTCATTGCACTCTCTACTTAATTAACAATTACTGTCGACAACCTGAGAATATTGATGCGCACAATATCTGTCGTGAGCTGTTTTGGATATTTCCTGAAAGCCCGTGCAGAAAGAAGATAGACACAATAGTTACTCTCGTTCACTTTTTGAATTGAGGAACAGTGTACATGGCTCGAGAGTATATAACTTCTTGGTTTGAGTTACGACAAAACATAGTGTGTTCAAAAAGTAATGGGAATTTCATAGTTTGGCAGGTTAAACTGACCTATTTCACACCTTTTGCATCGGCTATGACTGAAAACTGTCTGTAGTCATCTCTTAAAGAGGTAGCAAAGCTTGCTCATACTAACTATGAGCATGACTATGAGCATCCTTGGCCGAGGATTGTGCATTTATTTTCACCTCTTGCAAAACCCAAGCAATGCCTTAAAGCTTCTCACAACTATGTCAGTCAAGCAGACCTCCTCCGCGACATTCACTTGGCAAATAGTTTCTAAAGTAATTGGGTCAAACTTAAAGCAAAACGAGGCAGCCACTACCTCGCTCACCTTCGTGATACTAAAACAATTATCGGCGACCACGGAGGGGTGACAACAACACCAGAGAAAAAAAGATATCACTTTATATGTAAGCCTATACCCTAAAGCCAAAAATAGATTTAAGAAATTTTAAATTAAATTTATACTCCAACCAACGTCTATTCCAATTAGGAACCAATTAAATCCACAAGCGGCCGTGTCAAGTTGATTCGACAGGGAAGAAAGGAAGACTCTCAATAGCCACTTACTCGAAATTGATGATTTCAATAAATAGCAATGAGGGGAAAGAAAGAAAGAAAGAAAAGATCAAATCAAGATGCATCAACGGTGTCCTGGAACCGACAGACCACTTGTAACCGCACTGGAATCTCCCTACGCAATTACGAACGGGGTTGATTCAAAAATAAAAATGAAATAGATAACGCACAGGAACGCAGGATAAGGATTTATAGGAGGATGAGACGTAACACACGTATGGCAATTAACAGCCAAGAGTAAAGGACTGATCGAAAAAGGATAATGGAATTAAATGGCACTAGAACGAATCATAATCTGTATATGAAGAAGCTGAGCTGCATTCAACAAGTTAATCGGTCCAGAATAGAAATAAGGAATTCAACAGCTCAATTCCTAATAGAGCTTCCTTACTACCGCTCGCATACCAAAAGATTCGAGAGGGTATCAGAGAAAGTTCATCTAAATTCCACAATAAGAAATTCACTTGGGAATTTTACTTTGCTCAATCGAGTTGAATCGGTTGATTTCGAACGTAGCACAGTCCATCTTTAGACTATGTCCTTAGGTGCCTGTTCACAATAAAGTACGCTAAATTGAACGAGGTTTCTTGCATCGAAGGTCCATTTTCAGACTGAATTCTCGGGCGAGGCAAACGAATTTTTTCCATTTTTGGAAATTTATTCTCATTTGTGGGCAACCTCGGAAACGCAAGCAAGCGCTGGTAAAGAATGGGAATGGCCAGATTCAATGTCCCACTTTTCAAAAATTCTTGTAGGCTTCCACCTATGGTCATGGCCAGACTTTACCTTCCCATGCCAATGTGAACATGCACTCTCATCAATAGAACGAAATGTCCAAGTTGTAATCGTGCAAAGTCAAGCCAAATGTATAGCTCCAGGCGGAATGGTTTTCATTCATAAAGAGTGATATTCCGATGTTAAATCTACGAGCACATAATTGATACGAGTCCTTATCTAACCTCTTTACACTCTATAGATGTGCGAATCTATTAAGTGTTCAAGCACAATTTCTGTTTTTTTTTTCTTCTTTTTCTCTCGTCTATTTGTATTTTCTATCCACTCATCTTTACAAACCACAACAACAGCAACAACAAAAATGGAGAAATTAAGATGATGGAATCAAAAATGAACTTGCGCGCATAATTGAAAGGGGATGGATGTCCTGACGATGGCATCTTGGAATGCCACTGCACAAGTTCGAGTACGTATGAATGAAACGAGGCGAGGAATATCGAATGAGGTTATAGAATAAAAGAGAAAAACAAAATATTTGTAGGAGAAGAAAAAAAAGGACATTGGAACTTATCCAAGGATTTAAGTAGAGCCCCTGCTACCACGGAGGATCAGTTTCAGCATCGGGTTCGCTTGATACGGTTGTGAATATTCTTACGAGAGAGGACTAACGGTTGACTATCATTGTAAGTGCTATTACAAGTGGATAATACAAGTTTAAAAAAAATAACTAAAAGCAAAATTAATAATATCGGCCATTAGAAAATGTATTTTAAATCGAAAAGAAAAAAATTATATAAGGTCCAATAGAAATCTAACAAACAATCCTTTATTTTTAAATATTCTGTGTAACATTCCCCATGATTTTTTACAAATACAATCAGTAAAAAAAATCCCACGGACACGAGTGAATTTTTGAAAACTTCAACTGACTGAATATAAAATGACTGAATAGATTTGTTATCACGAAAATATCAGTTTTTGAATTTATTCCAAAAAGTATATGAATAAAAAAATAATATTATTTGGAAATAATTACATATTTCTTGAAATTAAAAACAAAATAAAATCGGATTTTTTGAAACAAAAAAATAGAAAAGGATCGAAATTAGTTTTATCCAAAAGTCCGTCGCTTAGAAAAATTTAATATTTGCTACATCCCCTCATTGAAAAAATGGGACTTGCAGGGAAGCTTCGAGAATCATGGACAACTTTAATGAAATAATCCAAATTTTATTATTAAGTAAAAATAACGGTCAGTGCGGTGTTCCTTAAAAAAACTCATTTATCTTCCTGACACCCGAATGACATCAGAAGTTTACACAATAGCAAAACCACCTCGCGTTGTCCTATAAAAGCAAACCTCAAATTATTAAAGTACAGACTGACCTAATCATGTCGAACTAGGCTAAGCGAATTGTGGTATTAAAACAATACCAGTTTGTGTCCGAGCCTATTCAAGAATTGATTCTTTAAAAACTTAGCTTGATTTACCAATTTATGCCAAAAATTCTCGATGGCTCATTGAAAATAAACTTTGTACAAAAATTATCGGGAAATGAACAGATATTGCTGCAAAATATTAAAATTCTTTAGAGTGCACTTCTGACTTGCCGTCGGTTTCCCACGAATCGAATGTTTCGTGAATGGGGATTTCGGGAGGGGTGTAGGTCCGAGTCCCGACGTAAAATTCGCCAAGTTGAAGTCTGCGAAAGGCCAAGTTCTTGTGCACGGCCAGGAATCGACTCTCGGGTTCTGCTGTACACCTTCACGGCCCACCCCGGGCCGATGTTCGCGGACGATATTGCGTTCCTTTGACATACGAATATTGACTGATTGATTACCGAACCGGCCGTCTCAAATTTGGCCACCAAACTTTGAAGAGTGGAGGTGAAGGGCCACCACGTCTAATGGGCGCAATGCGAGCAACCTTTGCACTAACGAAAATTCGTTTCCAACGAATCGAATGCTTCGTGAATGGGGATTTCGGGAGGTTGTAAAAGTCCGCTTTTTTCACATTATTAAGAATCCCATGTCAGCGACCTTTCAGGAAAAAATTCACTTGAGGGAATAGAAAAAAAAAATTTGGGGCTAAATCAAGACTAATGGTGAATCATCTTTGAGACAAGTCTGGCGTAGATTTTCCGGATAGCCAAATTTTCAGTGAAAATGTGCACTGCCAATTCCATTTCGATCTGCCATGCGGACACTCAACCGACGGTCTGAATTTAGCACTTCCCGGACAAGACACACGTTATCGTTGATTCTTGAGGCCGATGACCATCAAACGCAGGGCTTCTCCATACTTTCTCGGTCTTCTTTCTGGAGCTTGTGCTACTCAAAAACAGTTTTTAAATTATCACGCCCCATTTCTCCATATCCGATTTCCCTAGTCCAACACAAACTATGACGGCATGCCGCTATTCAATCGGTGGCTGAATTTCGAGCTTGCACCATGCCATTTGATAGGAGTCTACTAAAAACTCAATCAAACCTGAACGAATGCTTGCAGGAAATTGATACTCGTACTTGGCGCGTTTTGAAGGTTAGACCCACCTCCATCAAACGCGGTCGTTACAGCCACGTTAGCTAAAAAAAAATTCTCCGATACCTTTCCCTACCTATACTGAGTGTACAACTTTGCCTCCGCCGTTTTTTCCCTAACATTTGAGGCTTGAATGAAACAAATTGGTTACACATGTATCATTCAAAGCATTTTCCATCGCTGGCCACTACTTTCTCCCATCATTCGGGCAGTGTATGAATCCCGCGTCGGAAAAATTGTTCATCTTTTAAAGCGATCCACGAATCGAACCAATTTGTGACTTCTTCATTAGATCGGAAGTCATGGTCAGCCAGGTCATGCGCCTTTGATCGAAACAGGTGATAGTCAGAGGGAGCAATGTCAGGGGAATATGGCGGGTGGGCTAGGACTTGCCATTTTAATGTCTCCAAGTACGTTTTGATCTCTTTTTCAACATGGGTACAAGCATTGTCGTGCTGCAAAATCACTTTATCGTGCCTCTCGCTTTATTGCGGCCGTTTGTCTTTAATCCTCTGCTCAAACCTGTGATTGTTTCACTTGGTTTTAATACCCTATAGTACACGACGCCGACCAAATGCAGGCCGTCGACGTGGAAGCATGGCCGGGATATCCTCATGATTTTTTGCGTTTAGGGTTATCGTAATGAACCCATTTTTCGTCCCCGGTCACAGTGCGATGCAGAAATCCCTTCCGTTTTTGCCTCTGAAGCATCTGATCACAAACACACAAACGCCGTTCAACGTTTCTTGGTTTCAACTCATAGGGACCCAAGTTCCTTCTTTCTGAATCATGTCCATGGCCTTGAGACGTTTTGAAATGGCTTGCTGTATCACTCCCACTGATCGTCCCAGCTCTTCTTGAGTTTGACGCTCGTCTTCACTCAGCAATGTCTCCAATTCTGCATTTTTGAAAACTTTCTCTCTTCTACCACTATGCCGGTCTTCGACGTTCAAATCAAGTTTTGCAATATCGCTTTATTTAGTACTATTTCTCAAAATAATTTCCATCAGAAGTAATACATTTTGTCATACGTAGAAACCAATCATCAAAAAATTCTTTCTATTTTTCATCTGGTAGATCTGAGCCTGCTTCATTCCATGCTGCTCAACGCCTCGTCGTCGGTACACTTCTTGTCTTTCAATTGATTCTTCACAATTGGGAAAAGACCGAAGGTTGGGGCTGTAAGGGGGATGTTCAACCAGTTTTAGACTAGTATTCTGTAAAAAAATCGACGGTCACGTGAGATTTGTGCACCGTGATAAAAATGCCACATATCTAGTCTCGATTTTGGACGGAATTGTTGAAGCTTGTCGATGACCCGAGGCAGATATTCTTCTGTGTACCATAGGGCAGTTACAGTGCGCTGACTTTCCAATACAATACGATCCAAAATACCTCGTAGTGTAAAAAATACAGCGATCATTTTTTCTTCACTGATCTTGATTTTCGCACTTGATTTTGCACTTTTGAAGGCTAATTTTTAAATGGGGTACCCAAAGCGTACAAACTTTTCTTACTTTTATCGTGTAAAATTTTATGAACTGTTGGTGCACTAATCTGCCGGATCTCATCAATCTGTCTGTAGGTAACGTATATTGGGCTAGTCACTTCAACAGAACCTTGACGCATCTATCAAAGTAAAATTACACTGAGAAAATTCCCGATACCAATGATAAATTTTTGTACGATGAGGAAGGTTTTTCTTTAAGAATAATTTCCATTTCATTGATATACTCGTCTAGCGACAGGCCCCTCAGGCAGTTGTAACGAATTAGGACCCGAATTTCGTCTCTCGACCACTCCGTCATTTTTTACCCTTCGAAAATTATTAGAAATAAGCTTTACAGATAAATACGAATTTCGAGTACCAACCCTCTTTTACTTGTTTATTCGTATTGCAAAATTTATCTAGCTTCTATGATGGTTTCATTCGGTTGCAACAACTCGTAATATAAATACTACTATACATATATAATATACATATATACTATAGGTACATTCAGCTTCGATTCATGGATATTTGGCTTAACCGCCAAAGTTAATGCATGGTCGCGGGGTTCCCACGATTTTTTTTCGCTCGGAAGTCTCCCGGCTCCAACCTGTATGCTAGCTAGCTTCAAGGATTCTGTTAAAGACATTATGTTCATCAATTTTGGCCCGAATGTTGTTTTTCAGTTGTGCAGTTGTTGTTGACTTATCTACATATGTAGATAAAAAATTCAAGAAGGCAATCTAATGGGGTTAAACCACGTGATCTATCACCATAACTTGCCAGTCTGTGATACCATTATGTGGAATCGACCTAAATACTGGGGCCATAAAAAATCTTCAATCACTTCGTTATAGTGCTCTTCGATGCCAGTAACAGGTTTTTCATTTGCATCTTCGAAGAAAAGCGACAAATGGTTCCACACACGCCAGACAGATCTATTTTTCTGGATGTAATGATATTTCTGAAATTTCATAATAAAATTAAAGGACTCTATTGCATTGCTATTGCATGTAACTATCCATGGCTCAAACTGTACATGTGTCTATTCTACAAGTGCCAAAGATGGCATGAAAAATACGTAGCGTACAGAAATTATTACCCAATAACATCTAGGCGCGATATTTGAAAGATCGTTTATAATCATACGACTTGCCTACTAAATACCTGGCGTTGTAGTCCGTAAAGAATCAATCTCCAGACACATATGTTATAAAGTGTTATGTGATCTTTAATACCTATCTCCGAACGGTGAATTTCGAGAAGCAAATTTCGAAAGAGGTGATAATGGGACGAGGATAAGTCTGGTGAGTAAGATGGCAAAACTTCATATCTGAGCTGTCAGCTTCAGGAACGTTGACTGTTACTACTTGGCCGTGATTATTTCACCCCAGTTAGGAAGGAATAGTAATAATGGACAGCTCTCTTCTTCATCTACTAACCATACTGTCACCATTATCTTTTTGCGGTAGTTCTGCCTCGGCAAGTCGGCTTGGTGGCTTTTTCGCGTCTACCCATTTTCCCGATCTCTTTCGATTAACGTTTATGATGCGATGCAAGAAAGGATGCACATGTCGTCTATTTTCCATGCCAAATAAGTATATTACAAATTCAAAACGTCGTAGCATATTCATTGGTGTTAAGACGTGGGGCACTTAGGGGGTGGTCGCGGTGCAATGGTAATCATCACCGAGCGGAAGGTCTGTAGTACAAGTTTGTCCATATCCCAGAACAATTCCTATACGGAAAAACTATGCAACAACATCAGTTGTGAATGAGAGATGATCAAAAAAATACTGACGAAGGCATAACACTCGCAGTATGAGATCACTTCATAATTCATACTCTGTGTGTGCATTCCCAATATAACAGCTTAATAACATGGAAACAAAAAAAAAGTTACTGGGAACTACAACTAACGCGACAAATTCAATCGAATATCTCAAATCCTATCTAGGACAACCACCCCCGGAGAGTAGTGAGCGAACATCTTCGACACTAACCATCTGCACCCCGTCCAGGTTGTGTGATAAACACCATAAGAGCGTTCCCTCTTGAGCCTGCATGAAGCCTGTGACAAAAAAAAAAAACCCCATCTCTCTAGTTTCTCTATCTTTCCGCTTGCTTAAGGCGGAAACTTGAGATTGCAGGTGAAATAAATTTCTCGCCCAATAAGGTAGACCTATTGTGTTATTAGTTGTGTGTATGTGGCGCCATCATGCACAAAATAAAAGTCGTTCACGTTCAAGAGAATTACCGTGGATGATTGGTTAGTGCCCTGGCCTTTGTCGCCGATCACATTTCATTCAGGTAATTAAATAGACCAGTAGTTGTGTTTGAGTGCCTCCAAGAGAAAAGTCAGTGAACATCGAGAGATTTAAATTCATCGGTTAATTTCACTACAAAGACGTTTGATGATGCGAACTTTACGAAAAACTATATTTTCACTGTTTATGTAGTGAATTTTCGCTATTTCAGCACCTTATGGCAGTGTCTAATCTATAACCTCCTAGTTTGCACTTATCGGAAGCCACGGCAGGAATACTCGTAGAGAATTGTTGAAAGTTCAACAATGATGCGACATTTGAAATTAAACCTTTTTTTGGATGACAATTTACTAACAACAAGTTACTAATAACTGAACTAACAATGCAATGTGGATCGAGATTGAGATCATTTCTGTCATTTTAGAATCATAAAGTGGTAAGGTTAGGGGTAAGTTAGAGCTGTTAAAAAATGTTGATCAAATTTCGTCTCAAACCCTACATATCATGGCCTTCGCTAAGCCTGCATTGAGCCTAGCATGCAGCTGAATCGACGTCTTGCGTAATTTGTAAAAATTTCATTTCTAGCTTATCCCATTAGAGCCCATTCGGAATTCTCGATTTCATTTCAGAAACGAAACGATTAGCAAGTTCCATGCAATCCACAGGCTGCCAAAAGCTTAGCATATGAACGAGCTATAAGGATTGAATGAACTAAATGAACGCAATTTAGTGTACTTCTATAGAGTTTTTTCATACCGTTGATTTTGGTTTAAAAGTAGTAAACTAAAATATTTTCCTACAGCAGTGACCATGGACAGCAACGAGTTTCGAAAACGTGGAACGGAGATGGTGGAGTACATTTGCAAATACCTGGACACCTTGAAAGACCGACGAGTGACCCCCTCAGTTGAGCCTGGTTATCTTCGACACCTATTACCAAGTATGAGTGCCTCCATTCACATATTGAATACCCGTAGCAATCATTCTCCTCTTTTTCAGCTGAAGCACCCGATGAACCCGAATCATGGGACAAAATCATGTATGACGTTGAGGAGAAGATCATGCCGGGCGTAACGCATTGGCAGCATCCCCGATTCCATGCGTACTTTCCGTCCGGCAATTCGTTTCCATCAATCTTAGGCGACATGCTGAGCGATGGAATCGGTTGTATAGGCTTCTCCTGGGCTGCGAGTCCCGCGTGTACAGAGCTCGAGACCATTGTACTTGATTGGTTAGGTGAGTGTAGCGGAACAACACCCGCCGCTGATGAGTGATTTGTGGACTTGTTTTCATTCAAATTCAGGTAAAGCTATTGGATTGCCCGATCATTTCCTGGCATTGAAGGAGGGCAGTAAAGGTGGTGGTGTGATTCAGGTACATAGCTCTGCTCGCGCTTGGAGTACTGATTGTTTTGATTTGATTTAAAAATAGATGAAAGTTGCTTATTTTGTAAAAATGAAATTTTTGTTCTATTTTTAATGATTTATTGCAGACTTCCGCTTCGGAATGCATTTTGGTCACGATGCTAGCTGCACGTGCTCAAGCGTTGAAACGGTTGAAGACTCAACATCCGTTTGTTGAGGAAGGTCACCTTCTATCGAAACTAATGGCGTATTGTTCGAAAGAGTCTCATAGTTGCGTGGAGAAGGCTGCTATGATTAGTTTTGTGAAATTGCGAATTTTAGAACCAGACGAGAATTCCAGTTTAAGGGGAGAGATCATTGAGCAGGTAAGTTGTTCATTAAGAGTATACGTAATACCGCTTCATAAAACGAGAAACGGTTCTTTTGCGTGATCGGCTGTATTACATTGTATTAGGTACTGATTAGAAGATTACACCTGAAAAAAACGTACTCTATTGACAGATTTTCACAGGGTAGGAGCTTATCGGTTGATCCAAATTCATCGATAAAAAATCTTCGATTTACAGTGATTGCGAACATTTTCTTTTTAAAAAAAGGCTTTCAAAAGGCACTTTGTTGTGACATGTCAGAATAATGGTGTAATTAACAATTCCATTAGGAGCATAAACAAAAAAACAGGGAAAATTGTAGGGAATTTTTTATACAGTTTATTGTTCACAGTAATTTCTGGATTTTGAATTTTTTTAACAAGGTTGTCCAAAAAGTAAGGTGACTTTTTAATTCGCGCGCTGAGTACATTCGATTTTCGTATTTTGTTTTTTTTTGTTATGTTGGTACACATGTCCCCTAACATATGTTAACATTGTCAGCCATTATGAATATTTAGTATGTTTTTTACAGATTAAAGGTTGGAAATGTTTCGTGGTGCTTGAGGATTTTTTGCTCTTGGAAAAATCAGTCAAAGAATCAAAGTTTGTTTCGATAAATTCGGTAAATTTTGACCAAAAGAACCGTCGCATGAGTATCGATCAGAAGCTGTTGAGTGACTTGAATTACGATCCAGACTTGTTGAAATGGGTCATCATGGGTGATGAAGCATAGCTACATATGTACATATATGATTAAGACGTCGAAATAAAAGCCCAATCATCCCAATGAAAGTGACCAGAAGAGCCAAGATTGAAAAAAGCATCGTTCCACCTGACAACGACGTGGTTCATCACGAATCATTGTCGGAAGGTCGTACGGTCAATGAGGATTATTATCTTGAAGTTATGCGCAGTTTGCGTGAAGCAATACGTAGAAATCGTTCTAGGAAAAAAATGAATGGCTGTTGCAACACAAGGATGCAATTGCTTACTCATCGTTGCTTGTGCGTAAATGTTAGCAATTATGTCTCAGCCAACGTATTCACCGAACTTTCCCAAACTGAAGAGATTTAGCATGATCGAAGAGACAAAGACCGAATCGTTGAAAGACTTCAAGGCTATCCTAAGAAGCACCCGTCTGAAAAGTATTCGAGTATTGGGAAAAGTGCTTGCTCATATATATTAAATCTGAGGAGGATTGCTTTAAAGGTGACGAAATAGATATTGATGAAAAAATAAATATTATTCAAGAAAAAGTAAAAGTCACCTTATTTTTTGAACACACCTAACAATATGAATATAAGTTAAGCGCATACTTCCAGGGTTATTTCTTCAACTTTGGCCGATAATCTTCGCAAAGATTTCAGATTAAATGTTTAATATTATATACCCTTTTTGGGCACTAAAGAGTAGGTAGGTAGAAGTTTTGATTTTCCAAATCTCTAGACAGGGCACGCTGCGGGCGCAAAATTAATGACCCTATCGGAAGACGTTATAATTTTTGCAAATGGCGTCGTACGTCAATCATATTTGATATTTGCAAACTAGACAGCTGTTGTATACCAACAGACAAGCAATGAAGGGCTATACTCCGCAAGAACGTGGAATAATTGTGTCGATTTTTTTGACCAATAATCGGGGTCGGTGGTGTTAACGCAGCGTGAATGTCGACGACGATTTCCTAATCGGGCCGCGCCAACTCGGCAAACATTCCGGCGCTTAGTTACTCAACTCGAACGGACTGGAACCACAGGAGACTATGCAGGGCGTGGACGGACTAGTCGTTCGGTCGAAAATATCGCAGCTGTGAGAACGAAGAAACATCATCCAGGCAACGGACCACGTAATTGGGCATCACCAGCAAATTTTAGTGAAAGACTTACACATGTTCTCGTACAAAGTGCAAACAGTGCATCAGTTAATGCCTGCTGAACGTCAGTTGCGTGTGAATTACTGTCAAGCCATCCATAATATCAACAACGGTTTTGTATCGAAAATCATTATGAGCGATGAGGCGCATTTCCACTTAAGCGGTTACGTCTATAAGCAAAATCTTCGTTTCTGGGGCACTGAAAATACGCATGTGATGCACGGAGAGCAATTGCATCCACTCAAAGCCACTTTGTGGTGCGGCGAGAGGAGTGGTTGGGCCATTTTTTTTTTAGAGCGCTATCGGCAATATAGTCACTGTCGCGGCAGGTACTTGGCGGATATTATCATTTCCACTTAACAGAAAAAAATTGTATATGTCCAAGTAAGGATTTCCATCATTTAAAATCATTTCCTTTATTTAGTAAAAAAGTAATTCAAAACCAAAATTGGATGATTAATTTTGCGCCACCTTGTACAAGGTTGTTAAAGGCCAGTGTCCCATGCCGATCGTTACTAATCTGTCCATATTTCGGCCTTGTCGTGGAGAAGTCATTTTATTTTAGGATTTCCACATATGACCACTTCTTTCAACTTTTTTACACTCTAAAATCAATAATAGAAATGTATGAAGGTTTCAATGGTAGGAAGCTTGAGGCACTGGAAGTACTAAGTACTAAGTACCAGGACTCGGCAGATGTTCACTTTATTAACAAGATGGTTCACTTTTTATTCAATACAGGTTGGCAGTAACCAAGCCTAAGATAGTTAGTAGGGCCTGACGATTGTACAAGGAGTATTAGTAATATTGCAGAGGCAAGCTTCTCTGATGACAAAGAATGACTTTAGGGAGTCTAACGAAGATGATGACTTTGGTATAACTTGAGAGATGATGACTCTGTAGGACTTTCCTTACCTGTAGGTGTAGGCTATCTTTACTTTGCGGATCACATGCTCTTTAGAGAAAATAGACTTGTTCTAGAATTCGTACAAGGGGATCAGGTAGTCTCTTTTTGTTTTCCTGATCTTATTAGTTACCTCTCAGACCTTCCGAAATGGATTAGTTAAGGTGCTTGTAGGCCCACTGGAAGTAGGCTAAAGATTGCTCTTGATATTGTACCGTTTAGCGAGGTCTGTTCAACATACTAACCAGTCTTAGGTTAATATAAGGCGAACAACTGGTGTATACAACCAAAGGAATATCGATCGTTTGATTTAAGGCACCTGGCGTCGCCATAGGGTATGATCATGTGCACGTCTAGCTTGAGTAGTTGGGGAGGTGTAGCTTTCGAAGAAGGACTAAGCCCTTCATTTTGGGATTTTGAATCTAATGCCGGCTGGTAATCAGCTCGTCGAATTTGTGAGTTTTACTGTCTGAATTTAGAATAGCCAAATCGCCTCCTTCATTATGATTCGCATAGTGACATCATTGAGACTAAATTGATAGGTTTAAATGCAAATGAATGCTTCAAAAGTGTGAAGAAATCTACAAACACCTCGTTGCTAAGGTTCAGAATTATCTCACCTCTGATTACCAATTATCATCTTCGACTCTCAAACTTGTACACATTATTGCTAATGCATTTACGTCATAAAATTTTAATTTTTAGGCCATGGAAGAGGATGAGCTACAAGGTCTGGTTCCATTCTTCGTATCCACCACGCTCGGCACCACGGGTTCATGTTCCTTCGACGCAATCGACGAGATCGGACGAGCGATCCAGAAGTTCCCATGCGTCTGGCTACATGTCGACGCAGCTTATGCTGGTAACGCGTTCATCTGTCCCGAATTAAAGCCGCTTCTCAAGGTAATCACCACTTACTGCTAATTCGTTTGTTTACCACTGAGTCTAAAAATAATCACCGGCACAAGTGGACGCCAAACTAATCACTATATCACTGTACCTCCATCTGTGTTTTTAGGGCATCGAATACGCTGATTCATTCAACACAAATCCAAACAAATGGTTGCTGACGAATTTTGACTGTTCGACATTGTGGGTACGCGATCGTATACGTCTGACGTCAGCTCTGGTGGTGGATCCCCTGTACTTGAAGCATGGCTACTCGGATGCAGCCATCGATTATCGTCACTGGGGAGTTCCACTAAGTCGCCGATTTCGATCGCTGAAACTCTGGTAAGTATCACGATAGAAAGCCTTTGAGCTCTCCTTTCAATCTAATTTGTTTGTCTTACCATGATCGACATCTCAATTGGCGTGTGTGGCGTGCGAGCAGGTTTGTATTACGAACATACGGGATTTCCGGACTCCAGCAGTATATCCGACATCACATCAATTTAGCAAAGCGATTTGAGCAACACGTTCTCAAAGACAAGCGATTTGAGATATGTAATGAAGTCAAGGTACGTACATATGTATGTCGGCATGAATTGGGCAATAATAACCTGTTCTTCGGGGCTTAAATGGCATGACATTGTACTTGGCGGTTTTTAATGCAGAGGCATGGCTGATTGAAGTCTCTTTCATCCCAAACATCGATACCTGGAGAGCGAACGAACGTGCTAAAAGTCTTGAATATACAAGTGCTTATGAGTAAATAATGAGGTCATAGCCATGGAAGAAGAATTTGTTTGTGGTGTTTAGGAGAGCCATGACAGTGCGTTGCTGTGCTAATATATGTAGAAATAATTGGGTAGGAAATAGGGGACTTTTTGTTTGGGGGTTGGGTTCTCCGGAGCCGTCCGTGCGTGGGACTCGTTCTTCTGTTTCAATTCGATCGAATCTATTTGCGTTCTTCTGGAGCAGGTGATCATTATCATTACTGAAACGGTGATGGTCCTACATTCAAAAGGTGTTTTGTTTAACTGCGAAAGATTGAGAGTTTCGGGGAAAGCCCGGGGTTGCGTGACAATCAGCAGTTTTGTGTCAGTTTCGCTTACGTTTTGCGTTTTTAATGTGATTTAATGCCTCTTTCATTGTCTTGAGCCGATAATGTGTGCATTTCAATTTTTAAAAGATCTCCAATAGTACACAGATCATAAGTATGACCGATTTCAAGGTGATCCAACTTGTGGTTCCGAAAGTAAATTTAAGTAAAAAACACTTATGATTAGGGAATTTGATCAAATTATTATTTCAATATATTGTTTGGATTTTGTCATTACTAATGCAATATAAAATCATTCAAATGTACTTCACGGAATTTTTTAATTTTAATTTTTTAAAAATGCATAGACCTCCTCCAAAACTTCCATGAACAGCAGTAATATTTTCTTCAGAGCGCCTATTTCGATGGCGAATAAGGCTTCTAAAAAAGAGCCAGCCTCTTCGATTTTTTTTCTTGTATAGTAAAAATGAACGTCGACCATTATTTGCTCGCAATGATTGACATACAATGAGTACGGAATCGTTTCTTTATCATAAGTTTTCACCATTTTAACACATCTAGGGATTATTAAACGATACATATTATTAAATGGCAAACATTAAACTAAAAACATAGAGCCCTGAATGACAGTTCTGTTTGACATATATAATAGAAACATAGATGTTAAAACAGGACCACGAAGTGGATAGCCCTGAATGATGTTCCAACTTCGTACATAATAAAGTGAACGTCTGAAGGGTTGTCATCTAGCTCATACAACTGTAACCAGGAATCATCCAGATCCCATTCACTCAATTTTGGAGAAGATATAGTCAGTTAACAAGTATAATGCTCTCTCCGTTCACTGCAACTGCCCCTCAAACCTCATCTTCGAAAAGATATGACTCAATGATGCTACCACCCCAAAATTCGCATAACACCATGTTTCTTTAGTCTTCTTTGGTTTTTCAACATCCATTTAGCACGGCGACATCATAAATGGCTTAAAGGATTCAACTACTGCTCGACACCGTACCAGTTTCTTCATCACAGCACGGTTTCCGCACTCACTAGTGCTATTATGCTGGTCGAAAAATTCAAGAATTTTTACAAAATCTGACCTACAGATTACTCATTTTCGCAGGAGTATTGGTTGTCAAATATACGTTATTGCGTCGTAAATAACTCTATGATTAAAATTGCCAAATACTATACTTGGAATGTGTCGAAAAAATCCAAATTGGATTTAGTAAACGACAGTAATTGCCAGCTAAAATCCACACCATCTGTTGAATCACTCTTACATTTTTTCGATATCGACCGATCAGTATACGATCAAGTCACGATCGTTATGTATGTCATGAAAAGGATCGGCAGGTTTATTACATCTTTTAATAGCTTTCCTATCGATATGCTTAGGTTTTGAATTTCACTGATCAACCATCCGCTCTGACCAACTTAGTTATAAGTCAAACGTCTCATAGAGCTACACATCTTCTACCAAGTAAATTTAAATAATTTTTCTTGCTGTTTCTAGCTTGGCTTAGTATGCTTTCGCCTTAAGGGATCTGATAAATTGAATGAAAAACTTCTAAGCATCATCAACGAGTCCGGCAAAATCCACATGGTGCCGGCTTGTGTCAACGACAAGTACATCATTCGATTCTGTGCTGTTGCCCAAAACGCAACCGAAGAGGATATCGACTATGCATGGGACGTCATAGTTGACTTTGCCACCGAACTACTCGAGAAGGAGCAGCACGATGAACTTTCCGAGATCCTTACCAAAAAACAAAAGAACACTCTCGCCCAGAAACGCTCATTCTTCGTCCGCATGGTTAGTGACCCGAAGATCTACAATCCAGCTATCAATAAAACTGGAAGTCCAAAGTTGTCATTGGAAATGATGTCGCCGGTGGTTGATGGGACACCAATTATTCGAACACCATCATCGCATCAAACATGGATCAGTTGGCCATTGGCATTTCTATTCAACAACAACGCGGATGATGGCGCGAGGAGCAACGTATCATTGCGGTAGGTCATGATAGTGGGTATTCCATTACCGAGACTCATTAGTTTCGTTTTCTTAGTTTTCGGCATTTAGATACCAATGTGCGACCATCGTCGTCACGTAGGAATTCTGGCAGTGGTGGCGGGTCATCTCCGTCGCCAGATAACGAAACTGCTGTGCTCCAGGCACCGGCTAAGAATTCTCCGAGAAAGTCACCGATTTTCATAAGGAAAAAGGACGCATCACCAATAAGGAATCAGAAGTAAATCTACAAGTATTTCCAGGAACCCAATAACTCAACTAGTAGCTTCAAATTTAAATTTAAATAAATTATCAATTTTAAATCTATTAAGCCATTCTGTGAAAACACGATTACATGAATAAATAGCTTTTCCGATTGATCTGTAGACGGCCTAGAGGAACACCTGTTTCGTAAACCCAAACCTCGCCAAACAGTTTGAAGATCTGCCTCTTTCTCTTGAATTTAAGCTAATTTTAGCAATTCCACTAAGCGCCAGTTCCGAAATCATTTCCCAAAATACCTAGTTTCCTTCCTGTACAGGAGTTTACGACCATCGTTACCGCGATCCTATAAACATACACGATAGACAGTCGAACGTCACGGACCATGACGAATACACCCCACTAGCATGTGATCACAACAACTGTCTCCGTCATCAATATTTAGGATCCCGTCCGAAAACAGAGAGTACCCCGAAACACTCGTTAATATTCCGATATACGATCGTCTAAATTTAGTCTCGAAAGCGGTTCCATAATCTATACAATATTGAAAAAGGCTATTTCTGGCCCCTGGCCCGTGATGATTCTCGTTTATGTCGAACTTTGAGTAAGTGCGCGTCTTTAAATTCTGAATCAGATTGCACCACGGAAGTGTTAATCGAAATAATCGCATCGATTAGACGATGATAAATTAGGATAACAGTTCGAGGCGTTGTTTTCCCGATTCGAAATTGTTTATGTTTTGATTTTTCAACAATTCGTATTCACGGTTAATTATTTAAGATTCCATAATCAAACAACGAATCGTTCAGGTGAGAGGCGTCTGATTTAATTACTCAGCACGTATGTATTTTAAAGAAAGCTTAAGGGATGAGTGGACCGCTTTATTGATGGTGTTTTCAGAATGCAACCTGCTGTGGGGGATTCCTACTATTTTTGCCAAAGGATTCTAAATCTAGATTTTTTCCGAAGATTGACGCCTACGAAGTTCGGATGTGAAAGCGAGGGCGGCTGACAACAACTCATTGACTCAAGGCAGAGCAATTTTAAGAAATCACGTATAGTGCTAGTTCTTAAGGCTAAGGAAATTGCAGGGTACGTTTGTCGGTGTGAACTAGGCAGACTTAAGAAATCTTAAATACTTGTACGAGTAAGTGAGACAGCACTTTCCTTGAGGACCATTGTGGTATTAGCCAGCTCAATGCACAACTTAGGTGGCGTTAGAGTACGTGATGGGTCGGGACCTTAACCAACATGATTCTCCAGTTATATCAGTATTACGCGAGCCGCGCACCTCGTCGTATGCCAAATTAGTTGAAGCCCCTTTTCACCTGTTTGCGTCACGTATTCTGTTGCAAGCCATCCAACAGGGTTGGACTCAAAAATTCTTGGGACTGGAGCGGTGATGTCCATACGCTCAATACGGTCCATCTCCATCTCCTCGCGGAGCCATCTGGAGATTTTCTTTGAAAATTACAAACGAGGACGGACAAAGAGTGAGTTTCCTACGCCAGAAAACAAGATTCGACGGTTAGGATAGGTCTAGTAAGCCTAAGCTAGATAGCCATGCAGGCTAGAAAGGCTGAAACAACATTTTAGCTAGAAAGTCGAGTCTTGATTTTTCATTAATGAGCTTGGCGAAAAATATAGCATACACCGGCAGGGCCAATAGGGCTAGTAGATCTTACCTGATAGACGCGTTAACAGTCAGCTTACATCTGCTCTATACCTCTTCATCAAGGATTCGGCTATCTGTGGTCGCAGGTTTAACAGATTTTGCCTGCGGCTCCTTCTCATATCCAGAAAATTAAATGCGTCTTCGATTGAATACCCCAAACTTTGCCTAAGGTTTAAAAAACACTCCCTGACAAAAAAAAATGGAGAAGTGGTAGGGCGGTTAATGATAATGGTATTGTATTCTATTTTTTTTTTTATATAATTCGTGCAGGTTCAAGAGTGTACGTTCTTATGGTGTTTGTCCTGAACACAACCTGAACGGGGTGCAGATGGTTTGCGTCGAAGATGTCCGTTCACTAATCTCCGGGGGTGGTTGTCCTAGATAGGATTTGAGAGATTCGACTGAATTTGCGTTGGTTGTAGTTCACAGTAACTCTATCTATAGAGATGGTTTGAAAATGTTGTTTCCAGTCTAATATTCGGATCCTCGAAAACGGTAGCTGTGAGAATAATGACAGAGTAGACGAGGTGGCTAAAGAATTAGCCTCTAGCGGAATCAGTGCGTATTCTGAGAGGAGCTTTTAAGGCCAAACAATACTTTCGACAGCTAGCCAATCTCTAGCAAATGGATCGGTGATCCTATATTTAATTTCTACAGAATTGCTTTAGATTTTGTTCGCATCCTGTACGGCAACCGTAGTGCTAATAAAGATTTTCTATCCACCAACCTAATTTAGACCTAACTATACCTAGAAAATCAAACAAGCCGAGTATGGCAGTATCCTCTATTTAAAGAAGGTGTCTGACAAGAAAAGCTTGGAACTTCTGCATTGCCTCCTCTTTTTTCCATGTTTTGTGATTAGGGATCGAAAGTACAGGCAGAAGTTTTGATGAAATAGGGCTAGTTAACTTATTTTGACATGGGAGAAACCTGGTCCAAGTAGGTCTTGATTTGTACGTTAATCTAGAAAGAAAAAATAAGAAGTTCTAAGCTAAGTATGAAAAAAAAATGGCTATAATAAAGAAGTCGGGCCCAACCACCCTAAACCTTAAACAGTGCGAGCAATATACTTGTAAGATGTCCTTTTTGTGGAGGTATTGGATCCGGTTTAGAGTGTTGTAAGGGGAGAAGCTAACGACTTTTTCATAATTATTGGCGGGAATTCGGAACTCAAAAATTCAGTTTAAAACCCTTGTTCAAATTTCATTGTTATAAGCTTGTTGCTTCCATATTTCGCTGCTCTATTCCATCTCTTCCAGATCCATCCTCATTTTCCCGCGGATTTTCTATTAATTCTGTTCATTGCTTGTCCACTGCACTGTCCATTCGTTCAACCTGCCCATTTTAATCTTAGCGATTTTATTACCCGGGCAATGCTTGGAGCTGTATAAAGTTCCTCAAATTCTTAATAGAAGCAAATTCCACTATAGATTCCTCTTAAGATCCTGCTTTCTAAGACCCGAAATCTATTTTGCTCCTTAACCTTCTTAAAACGTTTATCGAGCGCAGTTAAGTTCGAGGTTTGGATCGATCCAAATCGGTCAGTGACCATATATTTTATCTCCTCGTCGTTTACTTCTAAGCTAACTTCCTTTCCTGCAAACATTAGACGTTCTGTGTTCCTTTTAACTATTTCTTTACTATCTTCCAGAAGGTCCAAATCGTCAACATAACATAGAGCGGGATAGAGTTGTTTACGTACTCGAATAAAAACAAATTAAAAAAGTGGGAATGAGGCGCCTTGTTTTAATCCTTTACGTATATCGAGTGTTTTGGTTTAGGTGGTTCGTTCTGGACCTATAGGCATAATTGTATCAATTTCACCAACCTTTTTGGGCCCTTACAAGGACATGATACATTTTCGATCGGTTTATAGTCATACGAATAATTCCCATTTCTTTTCCAAACCCTGTCGTATAGTGAAAATCTGGTCACTCATTAAACGGTTCATTGATAGTTTCTGATTATTTCCTTAGCGTATGATGTCAGCTTTTTATGTGACTGTCCTTTTTAAGTACGGAAATAATGACTGATTTTTTCCCTGGGAATAGTTTCGTTGTTCTATATAGTGATCCCATGTAACTTCTCGATCGGTCGACTCTCTTGGCCCTATTATTCTTAAACCGATGGATTTCTTCTTTTACTTCCCCAATGGTTGGCTCTACTTGAATTTCTGTTGTGTGAATAAGAGCTTCATCGAAATATTTTCTCCACTTTTTTGTTGCCCGAAATGAACTTCTTATTATTTATGTGTACAAGTCCTGATCTGGCCTTCTTTTTCTTCTTAGATGGCGCTACAGTCCGGTGTGAACCTGGGCCCCAAGGCCTCAATCAACAAGTGTCTCCAGCTGGCACGATCTTTTGCCAGTTGTTTCCAGTGCCGCACTCCCAGTTGGTTAAGGTCCTCTTCTACCTGTATGTAACCTTAGATTCGGTCGTCCTCTGCTGCGTTGTCCCTCAGGGTTGGATTCGAAGACTCTTCGGGCCGGAGCTTTGTTGTCCATTTGCACTACGTCGCCCTAGGCCGATATCGCTGCCCATACGTAGAATTTTCCCCTCGAAGCGACCAAGGCCTCTGCGCCGTAAAGGAGAACCGGGATGATCAGTGATTTATATAGTGCTACCTTAGTTTTTCGAGAGAGGTCTCTATTTCTCTATTGCCTCTTGAGCCCACAGCGGTTGGCAAGAGTAATTCTGTGTGTGATCTCAGCCATGGTGTTGTCGCGGCTCATTAGTGAGATAAGGTAGACAAAGTCCTTGACCACTTCAAATTTGTAGCCGTCGACTGTGACGTTCCGGCCAAGACGGCGGTGCTGTGCGTCTTTTTCGGATATATTAGGTTTTACCCTCGTTCACCGAAAGACCCATTTTAACCGCTTCTGCTTCAATGCTTTTGAACCCTTCATTGACGTCTCGCTGTGCTCGCCAAATTAAGTCAATGTCAAACGCGTACGCAAGCAATCGCGCAGACTTGAAATGAATCGTACCTCTTGTGTTGGTCAGTGAGTCTCGTATGATCTTTTCAAGCACGATGTCCTTTTTTAACATCGTAGGTCTCGGTTAATTCGCTACCGACCTTAATGGAGCAGCGAGAATTCTCTATTGTCATCCTGCACAATCTGGGTTTGGGATGTTAAAACTAGACAGAGCTCGGTATATCTCGTCCCCATTCCGCTGCCATATGCGATTTTAAAAACAACAAAGAGATGGTGTGTGTCGATTGGAATTCCTGAGTCTGCCGCAATGTGAAAATTTTATCAGATTATCAGATTATACACAAAGGCTTTCAGGTGTTCAGTCAAAAACAATTCCTATACGGAAAAACTGTGCAACAACATCGGTTGTGACTGAGAGATGATCAAAAAGTGCTGACGAAAGCATAACACTCGCAGCATAAGATCACTTCAAAAATTCATACTCTATGTGTGTATTTTCAATATAGCACCTTAATGACATGGAAAACAAAAGAATTACTGTGAACTACAACCAACGCAAATTCAGACGAATCTCTCAAAATTCTATCTAAGGCAACCATCCCCGGAGAGTAGTGAACAAACACCTTCGACACAAACCATCTGCACCCCATCCAGTTTGTGTGACAAACACCATAAGAGCGTACACTTTTGAATCTGCACGAATTATAAGAAAAAAAAAGCAGTCAGTCTGCGCCCGCGGCTTTGTTAGTTTTAAGCTTCCAAATAACAAGCTTAATTTCATCTAGGTCATTCTCTTGTATCTTCATTCGATCATTCTGCCTGACAGCGGTATTAGATCTATCATCACCGTTATACACTCTACAGACGTTTTTTTTCCATATTCTCAGCATCAACTGTGATTCTACTACTAGTCGTCCCTACAGGCTTCTGCTCTGTCTTTATAGCCCTGACATGTTCGTTTCATTTTATTGTAAAACTTACGAGCGTCATTCCTGTGATAACATCTCTCCATCTCCTAGATCTCATGCTTTTCGTGCTCTCTTTTTTTCTCCCTTAAAAGCGTGTGTCTTCACTCCTTTTCTGCTAGAGCTCACGAGCGGGTCTCGTCCGTCTATATAGCATGTAGGGTCTGCCAGAAGGCACTCTAACATGGTCTACCAAATGATTTCTCAGTTTCATCCAATTCGGTGAATTACCATGACAATAATCCATCAGTAGGTCAGATTAATTATACTGTTACAGATCAACAAGTCGCCGCCTTGGAAATGAAAAGAAGTGGTGCTAGACTTTAAGTGATTATACTATAAGGACTGGCCAAGGACGTTGGACGCAATTATTCAAATTATTCAAATAAATGCACTCAAAATAGTGTGGCGGGTATTTTACCTTTTTTCACCGATTAATGGTTAAAGCTATTACTGTGATCTTATATGATCTCACGAATGGAATAACCCACTTGAGCGTTAATAGACGTTACATCACGGGCCATTACTTGAAACGCTACAACACTAGAAGACTTGGTTCTCTCCAAAACCCTTTCTCATTCCCAATTACCAAATTGTGTACCGTCACATGCATGTGGATGGACAGGCAAACGGCATCTTTAGCTTGACGAATGTCAAATTCATTTCGATTTCTGGAACTAAATTCGTGTCTTAAGCCGAATTGTATCTTAGGCATGACGCATGTCAACTGGATTAGTCAGCCGCGCGAAGTTCTTCTAATACCAGGAAGCAGGCTTGCTACAATTCGGAATTTCTATCGATTAGAAACGATGGCTGCTTTGAATAAAAATCTGGTCGTTACATTCGCGATGGTTTTATTCTCGCGCGCTCTGACGATGCTAGCAGATTGATTATGGGTCATTCATCATAACGAGGCTCATTGAAAGAACCTCATTACCGGCTCTCGGTACGGCGGAAGCGTGGAACTATTTCAGGCGATCATTTCAATGGAAATTGGTGGTTTGGGTTATTCCTTCTCACTTGTCGACATTATTCGCATTGATGCTATTAAGGAATCGGACATTTGAAAGCAACATATCGTATGTATAATATCGGGTACATTCCCTGCACGTATCGAGTCTGTTACACCTGGAAACAGGTTTCTAGAAATGCGGGTACTAATTCGGGGAAAGTTTGAAAATATTTGAATGGATTTGGAACAATAACGTCAATAAACGATGAATCAATGGATATGTAATAATCAATCAAAGAAGACAGATGGGAAAGAACAGATTGTACTTTCTGGATGAGATCGAGTTATTGTCTGAGTAATCGGGAAGAATTTATGAGGGCTTTTTGACTGTCACTTTCCGGAGGCAAATATATGGTGAGTCTTCAACAATTCATTTACATACAGGGGATCCAAAAGGATATTCGGATTTTCAGACTCTGATGACGTATAACGAATGGATACCAAAGCTTTGGTTAAAAAAGTCGACGAAATCTAAAATAACGCGCACTGATAGTAACAGAGAGCATAACCAGCTTGGAAGCAGCTTGGCTGAAGGTTTGAAATAAAAGACTTGTTGGGTACGTCCCGAAGTACCTGTGCCAGTGAATGCGATGCAAGGAGCTGCCATCTATTTAGATCTAACCCTTTTTAATTATATTTGTTGTTCTTTCGCAGAAATATCGTTCACAGAATTTGTAAGGAGGCAGCTAGCAACAATGGAAAAATGTTACATATACGCCACTCAGTGAAAGATCTCGGCCTCTATCTCGACTTGAGAATAGTGCAGGGAGCTGGCGTCTTTTCAGATTTTAGCAATTCAGTTTCATTTTATCCATTTCCTTAAGGAAACAATTGTTCATAAAATCAGAAAGGGAGTTGGCACTAAACAGCGGAAACGGAAGACTTCGTATATGCCCCGTAGTATATGATGTCGGCAGCAACTCTCAGCTTCCACAGCTACTATATCGACTTGAAAATAGTGCAGAAAATGTAGTCCTTTGAGGCAATGAATCCATAAAGGCCTAATCAGAATCATGCCGATGTACAGAGATGGCATCGATCTGGAAGCTTTTAAATTTAATAGAAATAGAGAAACTGAAGTCAAGGATGATCTAGATCCTATATTCACCAGACATGATTTCGTGTGACTTTTTTGTGTTTCCAAAAATAAAGATAATTTTAGAATATTGGTTGTTTCGTTCTGTACTCGAAAGTTTTCTCAACATGTGGTAAAGAGGTTGATCCAGCTAGTTCAACCAAATTCACTTGTAGTCCCCCTTGGGCTGCTATTGAATTATCTGCTTGGCCCCTTGAAGTAAAATTTGTGATAGTGCTAACGTATAACTTTTACACTCAAGTTACGTATGACAAAAGCGACATTCTTGCCAAGCTACCACTGTCGTGCATCCCTTCATGGTGTCAGCATACAGGGTGTCCCACGAGCAGTGTGCCAAAAAGCTAGAGCGTGTAGGTCTGGTCAAGAAAAGAAAAAAATCGTATGGGAGGGGGGGGGTCTATTCCCCCCGTTTGGCCGGGAGGGGCAATTTTCTAAAAAATTGACTTAATTTGGAAAAAAAAATATTAAAAATCAACAGTTACATCCACAATGCCATGATATACTTTTTTGTAAAGCCAGAAACCTCTTCTTTCCTCTTGTTTTTAAACGAAGCTGTTTTAAGGAATAGTTTTTGAGAAATTAATTTTCAAACTCAAAATTTTGAAAAAAAAATTAAAACAAAAAATTTCGAACTATTTTTTTTCAAAATTGTATGTAATTAAGTACTAATTTTTTTTTTTCAAAAATTCAATTCTCTTATTAGTTTTTAGGTAAAAACAGAAAACCGGATGCAAAAATGTCTTGTAGTTTTCGAGAAATTAAAAAAAAACCCGAACCACTTTTTTCTAAGAAAAAACCTTTTTTTTTGGTTTTAACGCGGTTGGACTTGTAGGCAAATTAATGTATGAAACAACCTCTTTTTAATTATTTTTATAAAATTCGGATTTCTCAAAAACTACAAGACATTTTTGCATCCGGTTTTCTGTTTTTACCTAAAAACTAATAAGAGAATTGAATTTTTGAAAAAAAATTAGGACTTAATTACCTACAATTTTGAAAAAATTAGTTCGAATTTTTTTTTTTCAAAATTTTGAGTTTGAAAATTTATTTCTCAAAAACTATTATTTAAAACAGCTTCGTTTAAAAACCAGATGAAAGAAGAGGTTCTGGCTTTACAAAAAAGTATATCATGGCATTGTGGATGTAACTGTTGATTTTTAATATTTTTTTTTCCAAATTAAGACAATTTTTTAGATAATTGCCCCTCCCGAATAAACGGGGGGGAATAGACCCGCCCTCCTTCCTGCCATACGATTTTTTTTGTTGTCTTGACCAGACCTACACGCTCTAGCTTTTTGGCACACTGCTCGTGGGACACCCTGTATAATTGGGGGATACTAAAGCTATGTTACAATTTTAATTGCTTGCTTTATTCGTTCAATTGGCAACGCCGTATGGGTCCTTTTGCAGTTCTCATATTGTTATTATATAGCCCTATACCATTCAACAACGTCTCGAAATTGGAAAAATTTATTATAAAATTCTGCCAGAATAACCACACAACCGAGAGAGCAATTCAACGAACTCTTGATGGAGCAGTCCTTATATAACGTCGAAACAAGCGAGAATATAACAATTGTTACTGAATGCATGGCTGGAGACTCAAACTTCTCCATTCCTCGTCGTGCACAAGGAGTTGGCTTTTCTGCGACCAAGCTAACCGAACTCGGCGAATCACTGAGTAATCTTTGGAATGATTGGAGAGCGATCTTCAATGATGAAGCACATACCATTCTATCCAGAGGAAAATTTTGTTTGGTATGGATTTGGGCAGGCGGCGTCATTGGACCACATCTTTCGAAACCAGAGAAGCCAGAAGGTGGCTGCCAATATGGTAATTGATAACCGATAAGTGATTTGCTGCTGGCCTCTATTGGATAAAATGGACCTGGACGACCATGGGTTCTAATAAAATGGCGTAATATGTCTCAAATTAGGCCTTATTTGCAGGTTTGTTGCAGGATGGCCGCCAAAATCGTGCTAAAAAGCGCTCTAGGACTTTTGTACTGGAGCTACGACACTGCTTTATGGCAACAAACCAACAATAATTGACCAACTGAAGAACAACATCATTCAAACCATTGCCATTGGTGAGATCAAGGCCAACTTAAGCAAAATAATCATATAAAATTAGACTTATCGAGTCGAATGCGTTAAAAGAAGCCGCGGAAACCATTCGAATGATATGAATGAGCGAATGGTCACGTCTCCTGCTTTCGCTGGGATCCTGCTAATGAAATTATATGATACCACGAACCCGGTTTTTTTTTTCTTACAATTCGTACAGGCTCAAAAGTGTACGCTCTTGGCAGATGGTTTGTGTCGAAGATCTTTGTTCACTACTCTTCCGGGGTGGTTGTCCTAGATAGGATTTGAGAGATTCGACTGAATTTGTGTTGGTTGTAGTTCACAGTAACTCTTTTGTTTCCATGTCATTAAAGTGTTATATTGGAAATGCACACACAGAGTATGAATTTTGGAGTGATCTTATGCTGCGAGTGTTATGCCCTCGTCAGCACTTTTTGACCACCTCTCGTTCACAACTGGTTTTGTTGCACAGTTTTCCGTATAGGAATTGTTCTTGACTATGGTGAGTATGGACGGACTTGAACTACAGACCTTCGACTCAACAGTCGGTGATGACTAAAATTGCACTACGACCACCAATACAACCTAACAGGGATTTCAGAACTGAATATAGATCCGCAAGGTTCGTTGCTGTGTTCGATCCAGTGACGACAATCATCCTTTTCTCAATTGGGATTGCAGTTGGAGCAACAAGTGCTTCCATAAGAGTGAGAAATTGAGCAGGACTTGCTGTGCGAAACGAAAGAAATTTGACCAGAGTTTTTTCCAGGCTTTTGACGACGAGTTTTTGTGCCACTTTGTACTTTAGTTCCAGCAGCCGTTTCAGTGATATGTCGTTGTAAAAAGAACACAAGATCCTTTGTCTTTATCACTGATGTTTAGCAACGCTCTTAAGTGCTCAGCGGACAGGCAAACGTTCCATAAGTCGGGTGTCCAACCTGCTGGAGTTGTGGGTAGACCAACATACTCAGTCACCACTAACCCGAGTTCTAGATAATTTTTTTCTTTGATGGACAAAAAGTTCATTTTCATTCAATTAGCAGAGCTGAATTCACAAGCCTTTGAAGGGGGATTACTGCCACAGCTAGCTCTTCGGATTTCGATGGGTTTTCTTCCTCAGGTCGAAGCTTTGAAGTGTTTCTACTCGGGCGATTTAAATTTAATGCAATCAACAGGCTTTTGAGACCGATTCTCAACAGGAGCGAAGACGGTCGACATATTCGAGGGCGCTGATCGTTCATCTGAGAGCAGACCCACAAAATCCTTTACAATAAAATGTCAGAATTGCAAAGTTACTAGTAAGTGTTTCTTTGGCCGCCAGGGGCTTGCGAGTCTCCTTAGTAGGAGGAGAGTTGATTTCCTTTGGAAAGTGCTTCGGTCAGAGAAGATAATGAAATTACTTACATGAATCTGGGGGAGCGATTTGAATGCAAGTGAAACAATAATCGCTCATTGTCAGGATGGATATCAGTGGCGCAAACAAGAATAGTTTTTGATCCCCTATAGAAGACGAAGGTTAACGACAGAAGAATCACACTAAGCCATTTCAACCAAGAGCCCTATTCCGATGGCCATAAAACAAAAATAAATTAACTAGCAAATCCGCCATAAATCACATCTGATAGGAAAGCTGTCTTCGACAATCAACTTCTGCGGATTTCCAACTTAAATTTAGCGCCACTCTCGTGTATGGCTAGTTTGATTGCATTGTCTGACATCAGCCGATGAAATATCGAAGAAACAAGACATGAGACCAATCCAAAAAGCTTGAGCGAAAATCAATCCAAATTTACTTAACCATATTGGAGGACCACCACGATGATTCAGACACCTCCGCGTGTCTACTTGAGTAGATGCGGGCACAATGCCTTGCATCTCATCGAGTTAAGCATAGTCACACATCGACAGTTCGTGGAAAATAGTCTTGAATAGTTGTTTCCGCTTGTGGGGGCGGATCGGACAGCTACTAAGTGAGCTTTGTCCCATAGCCAGGAGATTCCCTCGACAATAATGACGTCAAACGAATACGATCGAAATGATATGGTCCAGCTGTCACGCCGTCTGCTTCCGATGGGATTTAGAATGGAAGATGACGTACCCGATCACCTTTAGGAAACACCGGAATAGAGGTGTGAAAATGAATTGTGACTCGGTTTAGGGGGATTTCGGTGTGCCTGCACACGAGTACAGGAACGAGTAATAGCGATTGTTTAATTGATAAGCAAACAGATGTTAGCTCACTGTCCGCTTTTGGCTTGCTTCGTGGAGGTTTGGACTTTCGCCTCGATTGAGGAAAATATCGTTTTCGCTAATTAGCTAGTGACTTTGGAATTCTGTAAACTGTATGCTCGACGACTCGGGTCGTAGTTTGCAAAACGTTGGATTTGGATATGATAGACGAACATTGATCGGAAGCTTGATAAAGAGGAAAGCTTTTGGTGATTTGTACTTGTGCTATTGACGTAGAAGAGGAGCATATGACTCATGGTAGTATGTATGTGAAATAAATTGATTAACATGGATCAGCGCGTGTGAAAAGTAGGTTCGTTGTTATGCTGTTGGGTTTGATTTGATTGTCAACATCTGTTTGAGATGTTTACTTGGTTGCCAAGGGACCATCGATACAACGCAGGTAGAAAGTTATGATGCTCTACTCCCATGTTCTAATTGCTTTTAAGCCAGGTTGTGCGATTGCTTTAAAGGCACACGAGGCACAAACATGCCAATTAATCATCGAAGAATGAATTCCACGAAACCACTATCCTGTTCTTCTAGTGATTTAATGAGCAGAATTTTTTTCCAATCGATACACTTATCGTCTAGAATCAATCACGCAGAGCTACCCCATGTGATTCATAACCAGACGGACGTACATACCTTGACCTGGTGAGTAGGGAAAAGTCAAATAAATTTCCATTGGCAAAGGAAAACTACAATAAGCTGGTGAACAACCGGACGTTTACCTGGATAGGAGTCGGGTGTTAGTCATGGGAGGTAAGGGCCATTGACTTAAGGTTTATTGAAGAGAAAGAAGTCTATAAAATGGAAGAAGAGATATGTGATCACTCACGATGACATGGCAAATCATTAATTGGGCGAAGCTTCAGAAGAGATTTAGACATCTACGCGGATCTGCTTGGTTGAGTAGACCAAACAAAAATTCAAGATTCCACACCTTGCCAAAGGTGCCATCACAAAAATTAGTTAAACACCAGAAAAACGACATGTCATATCCCACCACGACTGTGACGATTTGATCAAATTTAATGAATAAGCAGTTCCGTATGTTAATGAAAGGTAAATACCAACTCTGGGAACGCCTTTACCTAAGTCTACATAATAAACAAACACACGTTACCATGCAACCCTAACATTATCGAATCTCTCAATCGCGAAAGCATCTAACAATTTCCAATAGATCATTAATTATATCTACTACTGCAATGTCACTCAAGCTAACTAAGCAATCCGAATAACTCATCAGGTCTAATAAGATTGACAAATTACGCTCCAAGTATTTGTCGCGTCTAGCAAGTAATTGATTGAGAATCTTATTCACGCCAGTCGTGACACACTCGATTGTTTCGATGATTTAAAAAAACAACCAATGAAGATAGATTTTTTTCAAACCAGGGAATTACTATACGCGTCATTAGAATTAGATTCTAACTCACAAATTGGGTGTGATACATCAATTAGGGGCACATATGAATTGGTCAAACTTGGATGAACTAAGACTTGGGAAATGTGTTTAGGCAATGTGAGTCGAATTCTCTTAAGGTGTACAAATGGGAAAGCGCCACTTTTCAATAGATGGCGCTAGTGGTACATGCTGATCGGAAACGTCACATGGTAAGCTGAGGCATCTGTCAATAACCTCTCAACGTTATACATATTTGTGAATTTTTCTCAGCGTCATATATTTTTTGTGCGTGCAAATGCCGATTTTCGAGCTTTTAATTCGGAAAATCTGCAATTGAAGTGCAGGCTTCTATTAGTGAAGGAACGTGCAGTGAATGATTTCACCGCTACAAAGGTGGTGTTTGAAGACGCAGAATTGGAGCCATTACTAGAATATGATACGTATACATCAAATGCCATAAGAACTTGAAGATTCATTTTTCAAGAGACCATCTCCCATCCTTTGGACCTTGAGAATGGTCCAAAAATAAGGATATAAAAGGATATAAAAATAAGGCGATTCAGGATTTCACGAGCGAACTGTTACTCCAGCGACAAGAAAGAATTTAGGCATTTCTGTTTGAAGATTTGAATGCAGTTGCTATGTCTTCATCAGTGGGCTTAAGAGTGGTTGGATCTGTTCATCTAATTATATGTTTCTCCTGTCTATCTTACTATTGGCAACACATAGAACAAGTAGAACAATTAATAAAAACAATCCTATTGTTCTACATAGAGTGTTCAATAAGTAAAGGGAATTTTGATATTTCGCGGGCTATATTGGACCGATTTCCTTTTTTTCCATTTTTATCTTGATGGACATGTTAGCATTTGTAATTTCTGTGAATTGCCTAAGCGGCTCTTTAATTTGCTATCAGTCGTCCAAAAAGTTGGGGCAAAGTGTTACTTTAGATATGATAAGTAACGATTTTGAGGTACATATCTGCTAAGAGAAAAAAACTGCTTTGGAGAGGGTTGTGCAAAACTTACTTGCCAATTCTCGAGGCGCAATCTTCTTCAAGTAGCAAGTGCCTACATACAAGGATGATATTGCGAGTGATATTTGTTAAGCGTTTCAAAGATGGCTGTGAAGACATTGGGTGACTTGAATACCCCAGCTTATAGACAATTAACAAGTGGAAAACTGAGTTCTCTGGTGCAAATGGTCTACCCAAACTATCAACCTTCCATTTGGTACCGTTGACGAATAGAAACCAATGATCTTAGACTCTAGCTGCAGATTTTTTTTGTCTTAAAGAAACGTATTCAGCTCTACATCACCCATTTGGACCGGCGAATCAAACGCGTCCGGAGGTTATACTTATATAATGTCCGATAGGGCCACGGTCAAAAAGATTATCAGATTCGGAAAACTTGTCACTTCAAATCACATGAAATATCGTTTTAGCCTGTGAGGCAGCCCGAAGAGGCGATTTCTTCTGGTGGAACGATGAAAAAAAAAACACTTAGGACAAGTTGCCTTACGTTTTGATGGAAAGCCAGATTTCCAACAATACCTGGAGACCCTTGGGCAATCAAGAGCTTCAAATTAATCTATGTATGATGAAGCCGAAAAACCAATGAACCACGCCCTACGTAATGGTTATAACCAGACTAAAAGCTTGCAGATCCCCATATATAAGACGCCCAATAACGCTGAGAACCATTGTCAAGCACGAAGGGCACTGATTAGAAAATGGGACAAAAAGAGCCTGCATCCGATGGACTTCCTTTGTGTAGAATAAACCTGAAATGTCCATTGTAAGTCTAAAAAAACTGTGTAAAGGAAGGCAACGTCATATCGGCAATGAGAAAGCTCTAAAACAAATTAGCCACTGTAGTAGAGGAGAAGAGCTTCAGAAATTCGCGCTTTACTGTTGATGCCATTAAAACAATAGACGACATTGCGAGGAATCCATAGTGGTGACGATAGATGACAAAAGAGTATTTAACTCGGCCCACTGGTTCCAGAACAGGAGATCGATCGCAAGAATGAAATCGTCAAACTATTCCGGGTCCTCGGAATTTGATAATAGCTTCGGCTAAAAACGACGGAGGAAAGACTGAGGATACATAAGGTGATACACACTGATGGATAGAAGCTAAACCAATTTGGAAGCAGCTGGCTAAAAGGTTAAAATCGAAGAGTTGTTATAACGCCCCATTGTGTCAAATGCCCTCTAAGTTACTTTCTTGAGTTGTATCCAATGCAGGGAGCTGCCGCCTCTATTTTGATCTAACCACAAAGCATCTATCTCGACTTGGAAATACTGCAGAGAGCGGGCGTTTAATCAGGTCAAACGAAATTAGGTCTAATTTTTTGTGGTTCGTCAAGGGAAACCCTGTTTAGAGAGTCGGCAAGGGTGTGGGCACAAAAAACCCGAAAAGGTCACGTATACACCACGTAGTGTTAAATGTCAGCAGCATCTCTCAGCTTCCACAGCTAAAGTAATGCTAAAAGTTCAGACCTTTTAAGCATTAAACCCATACAGACATTATTAGCTATATGCCGATGTACAGGGACGACATCGATCTGGGCTGTTATGGAATTATCTATTTGGCTCTTATACCTTTTACAAGGTTACGGATGGGAAAAGTGACATTCCTGCCAATCCACCACTGTCGTGTATCCCTTTTTGATGTCGTCAAACTTTTGGCGAGCTTACGGCCGAAGTGATCATCTGGCCGAGAGAGCAATTCAACGAATCGCGAAACTCAGGGAAATCGTTCTGGTTGTTGATCGGTCCCTGTACAAGATTGATTCTTTTCCGTACACAACGACATGGCCTTTTAGCGACTTCAACTTGGCGAAATTTGGGCATGCGTCCGGTAAGATCCCATTGATACAAGAACTCAAGCCTCAAAGCCGTACGTCTGCTGATTGAACTTTGAAATGTTTCTAGACCGATCCAAATTTCGGCGAAAAAATTATCTTCAATGATGAAGCATCTTTTTGGTTAAACTGTTTCGACTCCGTTTGCATCCGGAGAACCTTACTCTTCTAAGGATTCTGGCAGGCGGCGTCATTGGGCCATACATTTTCGAAACTAGAATAGCCAGACGTGAGTGTCCATAGCGAATGGTATTGGGTCATGATAACGACATGTACTCGTAGTCTTATCAAGGCGGCGAATATGTCTCACATCAGGCGTTACATTGGGAATTGTTGTAATTTTTTTAAACAGATTATTGCCATGGGGAATGGCCATCAAGATCGTGCTATTTAACGATCTAAGACCTTGTTCTCTGGGGCTACTTTAAGTCGCTCTTTTCGTGGCAGCAACTCAATAACAATTTGACCGACTAGACAACAATATTATTTCGAAACAACCATCCGACAACCATCCTGTTCTCAATTCGGGTAGTAGTCGAGGCAACAGGTGCTACCACTGCATAGCTAGAGTCGCCTTGCGTGATGGCAGTGAAAAGTGGAGTGGGACTTGCAACGCTAACCGGAAGAGGTTCAACCAGCGTTTTGATGGTAAGTTTTATAAGCAACTTTGGACTTTGGTTTCAAACTGATTCTCAACAGAGCCGTAGCCGGTTATGCTGTTTTAGGGCGCTGACAGTTCATCAGTTCCTTTGGTTACGTACCTCGGAGCTCTGTGGGTCAGACAATATATTTGAACTGTATCGCAAATATTACTATAACTCCGCGGAGTCTCTCAGGGTTCCGTCCTGGGTCCCTTTCTAAATATGAACCTAATATACGCCGAAGTAATGCGACTAAGGCTGTCCTAGGGAGTCAATATCATCGATTTCGCAGACAATATATAGAGCCATCGTCAGTGGCTTGATTATGAAGGCCTTGATCAAGCCGACCACAAAACGGAGGCATACATATATCGGAAACCATCAGATATCAAATCAAACGTAGTGGTAAAATACCTAGGAGTGATGCTCGACAACAGGCAGCGGTTTGAAAAATATAGGAGACTCCCCATGTCAACTGAAGCCGACAGAATATTGCAAGTCTCAAGATGTATGTACATAAGTGAGAGTGTAAGTCCACTCTGATTCCATCAATTGACGTGTGAGTAAACCGGTAGCAAGGAAATGGCAGCTACCAACCCAGTTACTCTCTGACGACGGGGGTTATGGCAAATATCAATATAGATTTTGTCATGATAGCTCCTTCTATTTCCCAGTGTCGATACCCTGCAAGAAAAAGTATTGGTTCCACGGCAAGGTTACATCCAACGTATCATTGGCATCATTGATATACGGTACCTTAGGAGATTGGAAATTGCGCTGGCATAGGTTTCTAATATTCAATGGGAAATATTTTTAAGACGATAACATTAATTTATGCGAATTGATTACTTTCATATGAAAAAAATGTTTATCGTAACCATGCTCCTGCGTAGCAAACGTGTTGGAAGTCGTTTGCACGTTTTAAATGTGGTGGTTTCGACAAGGAGCGACCTGGATAACCACACAAGTCATGAGGCTCAATACCATTAGATGTTGGCTGTTGGTGTTATGTTAAAATTTGGAAAAAAAGCTCAACGAAGTTTTATATGTCCAATTCGCGCCTTTCCCCTTGTTACTCATAGCAAAGAATGTTAGCTAACATGGTACTATTGGCATAAACAGATGAATGAATCTTCAATTATCGCCAAAAAACTGCAGTTTTTGCAGATGACTCAGAAGTGAATCGAATAAGGCACGAGCTGGTACAATAGCCATATTTGTTGGTCCGTCATGACAAATTTCTTACACCCTTATGACAAAAGATAACACGACTAAGTGTAAGATCTTGGAATTGTCGACGTCGAACAAGCATCGATGATCCTCATAACTTAAAAAACACAAGTTGATGTTCGGAAGAAGGATTTTCTGGCATAGGCGGCTAACTCTTTCCATCACAACCTTCAATCCGAGCGAAATAGAATAATTTACACCTTTAAACCGAAACTGCTCGTAAACACGAAAACAGAAAAATCAACTGAAATTTGCTATTTTTAACTCACCCGCCCACAACTGATGTAAAGACACTCTGACACGAAAACGAAATACGAGACAAGATGATCCCCAAAAGTCTGGAAAGTTATCCCACACCGATCGTTCCAGTTCTGATAAGTTTTTCACGACGTTTACTCACGTGTCGAAAATCGAAAAGCTTTCGCTTTCCTCAACCACAATCACGATCGTGAATATGTGAAGATAGGGCAAGCAAAAGAGAATTGCGAGCTTTCGCGATCACTTCAGATATTCACGGTTGAATATTTAAACGGACGAACCTGGAAGTCAGTGGTCATTCAATTCGGTCCAATCGAGCGAACAGGAGTTACTATCAGTACAGCGTGCAGTTGAAAAAGTGAATAAATTTGAAATCAGTGTATCGTGAAAGCAAAGTGATCGAAAATAAAAGTCCAAGTGATCTAGTGTGGAAGTTAAAAAAAAAAACCAAGTTAAAATGAATACGGAAGATTTTAGGAAGTACGGAAAACTGATGATCGATTACATCTGCGACTATTCGGAGAATATCGGAAAGCGCGATGTGGCACCAACTCTCGATCCTGGATATCTTAAGAACCTAATACCAGGTAGGTCGATCGAGAACGACATCGCGATCAATCGTGATAACTATTCGATATTAGCGTGTGATAAAATTGTTTTTATTGTGAATATCGATATTGGATTAATGTGGTTAATGGCTTTAATTAGCTGTATTCTGTTAAGAGCCAATTCTATTAGTACGTTTGCGAGCCTCACCAGATGAGACACGAAATTGCGGAATTATTTTCTCTGACGTAAAGAAGCATATGTACGATGCGGAATTAGTGTTTGGGAATTTCCATTGATTGTGTGATCTAGAATAGTTGACAAAGGATCGATAATTAATAAAACAATTTTGAAGAGTCCTTTTATGCGATGTAACTAGAACGGTTGGACGTGACACTGTACTTCTATTCGAACGTTGTTATTAGAGTAATGACTCGAATACATTTTTTATAGAAAGTTGGTTGTGTAGGTGTCGCTTAAGGGGGCTTACCTAGATAGATGTTCATGAAATTTTATTTTCTTTTTTTTTTAAACCGCCTCCTAAAATCATTGGCAATAGTCTTTCCAGAACGGAAATTTGATTTTCTGATTTGATTCATTGTTGGTAACAAAAAAACCAAAATATTTTGGTCTAAATGAATACTTTCGAGGGCGATTATGATTCAAATTAAAATCCAATATTGGTAGGTTAAAAATATAACGATTTTTAATCTCCTTAAAATAGTTCAAATTAAATACTATACGAGCACCGTTCAAAAAATTAGGTGACTTTTTTATTTTTATCGAAAAATATTCAATCCATCATCAATATCTAAATTGTCTCCTTCAAAGTAGTTTCCCTTAGAATAATTACATTTGCGACAGCGCTTTTTCCAATTCTCGAAGCACTTCTGATATGAGTTTCTGGATATAGCCTTGATTTTTTTATTTCCTCAATCGTGGAAAATATCCGTCCTTTCAAGGGCCTTTTCAGTTTTTAGGCATAAAGTGGCTGAGGCATGAAACCATATAGTGACCATATATAAACAAAATCACGCACAAGCAACGATGACTGAGTAGGTGCATTATCGTGATGCCATGAAAGGCATGAGTTTTTTTCCCAGAAATTCGGCTGTTTTCTTCGCACTGCTTCACGCAAACGACGCATAACAACAAGGTAATATTCCTTATTGAGAGTACGGCCTTCCGGCAATCACTCTTGATGAACCACGCAATTGTAATCGACGAAAACAGTGGACAAAACTTTCACATTTGATGGAGTTTGGCATGCTTTTTTGGTCTTGGCTTTTCTGGTCGCTTCCACAGGGATGGTTGTCATTTGTTGGTCAATATGTAGCAAACGTTTCATGACCCAAATACCTGGACAAATTTCATGGATTGAGCCAACGAATATGCCAATATCTCAGCAACTTCTCCGATAGTGATTCCACAATTCTATGTAACAAAAAGACATTGTATCTCTTATAAACTTTTGTTTTGCTCAAAGTAGAAGCCAAATTCCAATCAAGGCAAGATTTAATACAGATCCATTGATCCATTTTTTTTCATTAGCAAAAAATCAAAACAAACGGCTGCCTTTATATTGGGAGTACAAATTAATTCGGCCCGTTTTATTGTGTTCAAAATTTTTTTTTTTATTGAAAAAACGTAAAAAATACATCACTCAAAGTATTGTGAGTCGGAAGCGACTACTTTTTCCCATCTCTCTGGTAATTTTCGAATACCATCTCTAAAAAATGAGTCCTCTCTGGCATCGATCCAATCATTGAGCCATTCTTCGATTTCTTCAAAAGACCCGAACCGGTGACCCCCCAAATCGTTTTGCATCCGTCGAAAAAGCCAGTAGTCGGAAGGAGCAAGGTCTGGAGAATACAGCGGGTGGGGTAAAATCTCCCAGCGTTTCCAGGTAGTTTTTGACCGCCACAGCCACGTGGGGCCGAGCGTTATCATGTTGCAAAATCACCTTGTCATGCCTTTCGGTCGTTTCTGGCCGTTTTTCACGCAATGCACGGCTAAAACGCATTAGTTGTAGTCGATAACGTTTCCCATCAATGGTTTCGCCTGGCTTTAGCAGCTCATAGTACACCACATCCGTCTGGTCCCACCATATGCAGAGCATGACCTTTGAACCGTGGATGTTTTTCTTTGGCGTCAATATAGACGATGATGGAACGGGTTCACCAGGCTTTGCATAGTATTCTTTCATCTTGGGGTTATCACAGTATTACCACTTTTCAACTCCAGTCACGATCCGGTGCAAAAATCCCTTCCTTTGATGTCTTTCAAGAAGCAGTTCCAAGGTGAAAAATCGCCTTTCGACATCTCTCGGTTTCAACTCGTACGGCACCCAATTTCCTTGCTTTTGAATAAATCCAAATTTCTTTAACCGAACGGAAATTGTTTGCTGAGTCACTCCCAACGATTCTGCGAGTTCACTTTGCGTTTGGCACGGATCTTGATCCAGTAAAGCCTCCAAATCCTCATCTTCAAACTTTTTGGGCTGGCCAAGACGCTCTTTGTCTTCGACGCTAAAGTCACCACTTTTGAAGCGTCGAAACCACTTTCTGCATGATTTATCGGTCGGGGCAGATTCACCATAAACTTCTACAAGCATTCGATGGGCTTTAGCTGCACTTTTCTTCCAATTAAAAAAGAAAATCAAAACTTCCTGCAAATGCTGTTTATTTAAGACAAATCCGGACATTTTCGAATTTCCGGACATTGTTGTCAGAAACAGACGCTGATGCACACTTATTATTGTTGACAGATGTCACACCTTTCCAATGAAGTAGGTAATCGCTTCCAAGATCAGCCACAACTTGCAGGTGGCGCCATCTTCTGAAAACGGACCGAATTAATTTGTACCCCCAATAGGAAGACTAATTAAATGTCCCAAATGTCAACAAATATTAGGGACATGTTTACCAACATAACGAGAAAAAAAAAATCGAAAGTACGTAGCTCGAGAAATTCAAAAAGCCACCTTATTTTCTTAACAAACTTCGTACTAACTAGATAGCTATTCCTCGCTTGCTATCCATTTTTCCTATCTCTAGAGCCGTTTTCAAAGGTCCTCGCAAAAATCGCAAAAGTGCTGCTCCACGAACGCGTGGCCCATCAGCGAAAGCAGAGCTCCTTGGTGAATAATTAGCATCGGGCAGCACTTCCTTGTTGATCGTCTCCAAAACCATTTTTGACGTGTGGAACGATGCGTTGTTGTAGTCGTTCAATCGGTTTGATTAGTTCATAGTAGACCATAGCTTGCTGATCCCACCGATCGCACAGCATCGTCTCCGTCTCGCGACTTGGGCTTATATTCAATTTTTATCGCCAGTGACAGTCCGATGCAGAAACGGCTTTTTTGCTAGGCGAGCATGTGTTTTGATGTCATTTTAACTGTCCATTTATGCGGCACCCATTTCACGATTTTATGAACCTTTCCAACGGCACGTAGACGATCGGCAAGCACTTTTGCGCTTGGGTATCATCGATGTCCAAAAAATCATTTAACCTTCCCGTGCCGATTTTCAGACTTCCTGTTTATCAGGTCAAAATTGCAGTCTTTGGAACGACGAAACTGATCTTTGCATGTTGCTTTCGGTAAAGCGCTGTCACTATAGGCCTATTTCTTCAAATTTAAGGGAAAAACAGAACTTCGCGTATATTTTTCCGGTTAAAAACTAGACATGATTAGAAAAGAAAGTGGATATGTCGCCGTATGAAGTTGCTGATGATGTACCATACCCCAATTAATGTTGGCACATGTCAAACTCATAAAAAGGGTATGACGGGTCCATGGTGGCTTAATACGCTCACTAACTCCATGACTGAACAAACTGCGGATTTAAGCTCATACACCTGGTACACTCATTGAATGGAAGCAAGTCTTTTAGTGTCCCTCTGACGAAGAGTAATGGACTAATTTCTAACGAAGAAAAAATAGAGGAATTGTTCAGACGAAATAAATTTTATTTCGCTTTTCAGTGTTTATTCAATTTTAACGAGGCCTGGTGCCTGTCGGCTCAATTAAAATAACCAATAAAATCACAAAATATCTGCCTAAAGCATGTGCAGACACCCCTGAAGTATCTTTAATTTGAAAAAAAAAACACTGCTAATCAATAACATTTTAACAAACAGTCGATAAACTTTCCATCGACATTTCACCGAAAACTAAGAACGGAATGTCTTCTCTTCACTCGATTCGCACGTGTACCATAGCATACTATAGTGGATGTACTACCTAAGGCATGTGCTCGTACATCTAAACGTATTGCGCGTCTGGATTAAATTAGCAAATTCTTAATTGTTTAGTTTCCCAAACACTGTTTACACTACAGCCAGATACAAGGCATAGATAAATCATGACAGCGACCTTAAGATCTGTCTAGTTGCAACCAGTTTCCAGCTATTGCACTAGAGTAAGGTACTATCGGACAAATATAGAAAAATCTGACGTGTCCACCCCCAACCAGATGAAGATGGTGTAGCCCCCTGGAATCGATTCGATATGAGTCAGAATCAGTTAGCGTACAACGTGCGTGCAACACAAATCATGTTTAATGGTTATTTGATTATTCCGAATGGACGTGTGGCATAAATATTGTGCAGCGGCGCTTCTATACGATTTGTTCAAATTAACTTTAACTCAAGTTGATAATCGTTGACTCAATAACAATTGCCATTGTATTGGTATGGGCACTAAGTGGATGCTAAATTCTTCGACTTATTGAATGGAGTAGGCTTATAGGGAGTATGGTGATTGAATTTGGTAACAATTTGTTGTTTAAGCATTGAAATTCGCGCAAGTTCAGGTGTTAATGAGGGCAAAACCGGATAACGATTAGCCAATTGATGGCGGAAGTTGGGAATTTATTGTTCATGCTGGTGATAATGGAATTTTTTTCAACACATTAATGGATTTACATGGGTGTAAGAAGAATATTGATCCAATTTGTTGTTCCGAAAGTAAATTTAACAAAAAAACTTTAGCGATTTACATTTCGCACATTTTTTTTATTTCAATTTATTGTGTAGATTTTACCATTTTGAATGGAATATAATATCGTTCAAATGTCCTCGACGGGAGTTTTTGCAGGACTCGATTCTAATTTTCGATGACTTTTCGACACATATCTGACAATTATTCGGCCATAAGTTAACGAACATTCGTTTTGAAAGCGTCAAAAGTTTGCGGATTGTGTGCATTAACTCGATATTTTTCAAAAAGAAATCATAATTACTTGGTAGTGGATTCACATCACCGAATTTTCTTGAAATAAATTCAAAAGAGTACGTTTTGTGTGAGATGTGGCACCGTCTTGTTGGGACGACATGTCTTCAATATGAAAAGACTTCATGACTTCTGTAGTGCAGCCAGTCTCTTCAGGCCTTTATTGAGCCTATAGTATGCTGAAATCGACGATTATATCGCATATAGTCTCCACGTAATGCTACAAAACTGCCTACTACATAATGACTTTTTTGTAGCAAGTTTTCAAAATTTTATCAAGTTTAGCGATCATTAAGTGATCCACGTTATAAAATTGCAAATCTTAAACTAAATACCTCCAGTCTCGAACGAACATTGGGTTTGATGTATGTGATTGAAACAGGGATGTCAAAATCGGAATACGAATTGGATCACCATGTACTATGAACCCTGGTTCCCTGGGATGAATTTAGTAACCTATGAGCAATCAGAAGCTTCTCAATAAAGGAAAGTAGCCTGAATATCAAGAAAAAAGAAAAAATAAACTACAAAGAAAGCAATCTCTAATACAAACGCCTCCTCTCGGGCGCCACTGGATAATTATAGATTATCTCCAGCAATTGAGCGAATTTTGAAAACTCAAACAATATATCAGAAGAATTGGTCATTAAACAGGTCGTCCCATGAAGAATCGCAATAATTTAGACCGTAAACCTTCATCATGTCAAACTGTCATGTCCGTTTTTGTCGATTTCATCCCCGTTTTGACCACGTCTATCAAATTCATTCATTCCCCTCACGACCTCCATGATCCTGTCAGCGATTTCACAATACTAGCCAATCTAAACCTCACACCTAGTCAATTAGAAACCACCTCCCGCTAATTAAACATTTCCATTCATTAACTCAAATTATTCGAGCTAGCGATGAGGTGTGACTTCATCGCTATCCCCATCCACCCATCGCCTCATCTCCAGATGATGGATCAACTTGACTGATCATCAACAAACACTCAATTCCTATAAAACACACAAAAACATCCGAACATCTCGAAACGCGCGCGAAGAATGTAAAAAACAAAAAATGTACAGAAACGGAAATTCCAGCACGAGCCCGTGCCCCGTAGTCGATTCCAAAATAAATTTATCTTCAAAGCTACCCCAGTAACGCGCCTTATACATACCTGTTGTAGGCGGTTGTTTCGTTTCATTTCGTTTTTGTGTAAATTAACAAGAAATAAAAATAAAACTTTTCTGTCGATCGCATGCGAACTTACCGTTAAATCCACGCAAATATCGTTTTTATAGTTCCAACGTATACTATAATTCCGTACTGACGTTCGGATGGGCACTCAATTTATATTTTTTCGTTATCTTTAGATGAAGCGCCAATGGATGGTGAAAAGTTTGAAGATGTTCTGCAAGATGTGGAGGATAAGGTGATGCCCGGCGTGGTTCATTGGAATCACCCGAAATTCTTCGCATATTTTCCATCTGCCAATTCGTTTCCATCTGTGTTGGGTGATATGATTAGCAGTGCCATTGGATCTATCGGTTTTTCATGGGTAAGTTGGAATAGCAATGACTTATAAGCCAAGACTCAATATCTCTCTTTCTGATTAGGCTTCATGTCCAGCTTCGACAGAGTTAGAAACAATCATGTTGGATTGGTATGCCAAGGCGCTGGGCTTACCAAAGGCTTTTATTAGCGACATGCCCGGCAGTCGTGGTGGCGGAGCATTGCAGGGCTCTGCGTCCGAATGTACACTCGTTTGCATGATCGCCGCACGATCACGAGCCATTCTAGGCCTCAAGGGAAGCAATTCCGAATGCCACGACAGCGTATTCCTTCCTCAATTAATTGCATATGCAAGTAAAGAAGCCCATTCGTCTATCGAGAAAGCCGCGAAAATGGCTTTAGTCAAACTGCGAATCATCGAAGCTGACGCGCGCGGACGCATGCGCGTCGATCTCCTTCGACAAGCCATTCAGAATGATCTGAACGCCGGATTGAAGCCATTCTTTGTGGTGGCAACCGTGGGAACGACCGGTGCATGTGCATTTGATAATCTCACAGAAATTGGAAAGGTTTGTCAGGAGGTTCCCAGTATTTGGTTCCATGTCGATGGTGCGTATGCGGGGAACTCGTTTATCCTGCCAGAGATGAGAAAGTTCTCCGAAGGACTTGAGTATGCGGATTCGTTCAACACAAACCCTAATAAACTGATGTTGGTTAACTTTGACTCATCTGCGATGTGGGTTAAGGATATCATGACACTTAAGACTGCTCTGAATGTCAATCCGCTGTACTTGCAACACGAGCACGACAAGGCTATCGATTACCGTCATTATGGCATTCCATTGAGTCGTCGTTTCAGGGCTTTGAAACTTTGGTTCGTCTTCCGGTCGTATGGTATATCGGGGCTCCAGAAATATATTAGAAACCACATGGCGCTGGCGAAGAAGTTCGAAATGATGGTGCGAAAGGACGATCGTTTCGAGGTCCGCAATGATGTCTTCCTCGGACTTGTCTGCTTCAGATTGAGGTGAGAATGAGCTAATTCTATCCCCCTAAAGCTGAGGCCATTAACCGTGTTTGTTTCGTTTTTTTTAGAGCCGCTGACAATATCAATCAGGAGCTGCTGGCCCACATAAACCACTCGGGAAAGATGCACATGATCCCGTCCATGGTCAATGGAAAGTACGTGATACGATTCTGCGTCACATACGAGCACGCCTCGGAGAAGGACATAGGTACCCCAACCAAATCCTTATATACACCTTCTCCTGTTAACCCACAACCTCCACTTTTAGTTGATGCATGGCTTCAGATCAAAGCATTCGCCAACGAGGTACTCCGCGAAGCCGACCTGGAAATCCCGGAAAAGAAACAAGTCCCACTGCCCAAGAAGAAGCTCACCAGAAACAAATCCCTACGCTTCTCATTCACCCGCAGCATTTCACGCGAAATGTACGAAAGTCAGGGCGAGCACTTAAAGGATGGTTGCACACCCATCCTAGTCGTAGATCCCAATACACTGGCGCAGAGCTTCCTCGCCGCCCTCCAAAATTCAACTCAAAAGCTCAAAGAGATCACCGACGTGGAAACGGACGAGGCTAGCAATTAAGCCACCTAACCTAATAGATACATAACCAACTACTGCTACGCCTGTATAGTATTATCATTAATTTTATGTACAGTTATGTTTAAAGAGTAATTTATCGAGAAGCCGATTGACAATGAGATGTCCGTGACGTTCCTTTCCATCAGTATGAATTTATTAATTTATTTTTATGTTATTTTCTGGTTTTGTATGTAAGTTTGTAAGGTAGACTATGTAAAGTAAAAATTAAATCAAAGAACGAGGAGATAATAAAGACCAAGTGATGCTAAATCAATTGTAATTGGTTGCAGTGCTTTTCACTGGATGACACGGAAGATTGGCGGATTGTTTGCACGTGCAGTGCTAGTCACGGGACTATTGACGTCCGAGATTTGCTTGGAATCGGAATAGTTTATTGACTTGTTTATATGTACGGAAGCGATGTGTGAGATTGGAATGGCACGTGATCTGGTGATTGTGACGAACGTGTAGATGAGGCTAGACGGACTGGCGCGATTTGCAAGTTTTTGAATCCAATTGTGGAGGAGGGCTGATTGCCGAGTCAGAATTTTCTGAGGAGACAGCTTTAAACTGACGCTATTGTGCTATGCTTAGAAACAATCGCATTATGTTTAACTAGAATTCCAGAGGCCTCTGTCCATTCATTCGAGAATGAAGTTATAAAAACGAAGTTAAAAATCGCGTAAAGCATTTTTTCACTCCAACAAATCCGAGTCCTAAGGTCGAAACGACATTCTTGTGGCAGGTGCACGGTTTTCCAATAGATGGCGCTATTGGTACATGCTGGTGAGAAATGCCACAACTCTCAACAGCGTCTTATCATTACATTTGTATGTTTTTTCGGCGTTATGTTTTTTTTACGCGTGGAAATTTCAACTTTCGAGGTAAATAAGCGTCAGTTGCGGGAAATTATGCTTTTCGCCTTCAATTCGTAAAAAATTGCGACTGAGGCGAGTCAGGAAATTGAGTGCAATACCAGTTGTAGCCTAAAGATATCGAACGGTTTATTTCACCTCCGAAAACCGTACTGTTTCAATTTCCGGAAAGCCCAACAATGTTAATCATAACTTCCTTCTTAACCTTAACTCACACATATCCCTAAGTGAAACTCTTTCGCTATTTTACTCCAAAATCTTCTGCTGCTTCATTCGTTCAGTCCCATACTCACCAATTTCACTTTATATCCGCCCTGGTAAACCAAGGAACTACGCTCTTTGCGGAATAAAAAAAACTAAAATTGGTATGCCTATCAAAGATCCTTCACCTTCTATTTGGATCGCTCTACTTCTGATACTTTTATCATCCTTTATCTCCGACCCCAAGTGTTTCTTCCATTTCATTAATACAAAAAGAAAACCCGCTACATTTAATTTTTTTAAATCTCTTCGTTATTAAGAATTAAATTTGTTCGTTTCAGCCAATTATTCACCGACCAGGATCTTCAACCCGGTCACGACTATTTTCGATATTTGAAAGAGTACCTCTAGACGTCTATTGTCTCACTGAACATAACTCCCGACCTAATCACCGGAAAATACGCAAACTTAAAGGACGACTGCTCTCCCGGTCCCGACTGTCTGTCTGCCATAGTCTTAAAAAAGTGCGCGAACCATTTTATTTTACACCTTAGTGAAATTAATGTGATTAGTGACTCGTCAACAACATATTTCAATGACAGCTGCTTTTGACACTTTTCACGAATCTGTTCTGACTCCAGAGTAGGCACAGAAAATCGTGTTGTGAAGTGTCCGAAACACCGTCACTGAACACAAAGCAGAACACTTTCGGACAGAAATTTTTCTCACTGAACAGCAAAACGTGCAGTTTTCTGTCCGGAACAGTCCAGAACAGGCTCATTGAACAAACTAAGAAACGCAATTCAAGCTTAGATTTTTTGCTGAAGATTACTTCGCAATAGGTGGTGTACGTTCACGCCGACGCGTACCACTGGTGGCCCGCACTAGACTGCCACATCGGGCGTTATGTACCACCGGTGCACATAGGGATATTTGCATCGAAAAAGCGGCCAAAATTATTTTTTTGTCTTAATTACCTAATCTGTGTCTAAGACAATTGTTTATAAGGTTTAAAGTTGTTTAGACGAAAAAAAAGTTTGTTGTATTCTGTGTTTTTTTTTTAGAAGAATGTAAAAAAAATAACACAAAACTATTCAGACGATTCAGTCCAACATTCTTCTTCATCCAAGGATTCTGCTTCAGTATCATGTGGTGATAAAGTCCTTCCGCTATGTTCATTTACAAATGAACCAGGAGGCTCGGAAATCAGCATTTCAAGGACCTCTTTTTTGAATTGCCGCGTTTTTTTCATTTGCAAAGGTCTTAAACTTGATATTAAAGGATCAGATGTCACAAGTAGCCTTCTTCTTCTTTTCCTTTTTCCGGCGTTGTTATGGTCAGAAGTGTAGGACCATAACCTTCCCACTTAACTGCATTCCTACTGGTCCGCTTGTGAGGTCCGCCGGTTTGACCTCAGAAAGTAGCGGCAGGCTTCCCGGTTTGGGATTACTTCATCGCTGAGGCCAATCAAATGCTGGTGTTTTTGCATCTGTTTGCACCAATTGTTTTTCGGCCTGCCTTTTTTTTTTTTTTTTTTTTGTGACACGAACATGCTCCAGATTTTTTTTGTTTGATCTTACTCTTACAACACCGGTGATCTCCAGTCGTGTTAACCCACTGATTTGCATGTACACTTGTGGGGCAATTTAATGGTGGTATATGTGTCCCTAGGCTCACCTTGGTGTTTTCTAAATTGCCTAGATGTGATTTTTGTTTACCTTTGTTTTAGTCGCCTTTTACGACAAGCGAGAGGTATCGCTGCAAGGATATTCTTAACCCGTCCCTGCACGGAACCACAAGTATCCTATTTAAAAAAAAAAAAAAAAAGGCACAAGTAGCCTATTTAAAAAAAAAAAATAAATAATATTGTAGTACAACATATTATTGCTATTTGACATCTGTTTTGATTTAACCTGTTTAGAACATCCATGTTGCAGTCCCTCCTTGAGAATTTTCTGGCATAATTCAAGCGGTATAATCGAATATGCTTATTGCGCGCTTCTGCTGCTTCTTCCAATAATTGTCCGATGGGTAAAAGAGCATTTTCAATTACTTCGGATCCATGCAGAAGAATTTTGTGCATGGTTGGAGTCATCGGATGCCATGGGTATAACTCAATATAAAGCTTAGCCGTATCGTGTGCAAATATCGCAAACTTTAAAGTGTTTATTTTAAATCCACTGGATTAAACTTCCAATATTACTTTCAATCTCGAAATTAATTGCACATCAACACCTGAAATTTCTGCAACTTCTTCACTTCAGGATCATTAAAAAATCTTTGACTAGTATTGCCGTAATTCGAACTGCCAAACCCTGGTTTTGGAACATCTACAATGAGTCCTAGTTTGGTTCTGAACTTCTCCTGTACTTCAGTTTTCTTCTTCTTTGCAATACTTTTATCTTCTTCTATTCGAAACTGCCATTTTTTTTAAGGGAAGTTTGTATGAGAGATGAAGAATGCTTTCCAAAAAACGTATTCTAGCATGCAGAATTGATAAACCAAACTTCAACGCGTTTCTATTAACTTCTTTTGATTTGGTTAAATCGTTAAAATCTTTTGATGTAGCTCCGCAAATATAACATTTTAATGTTGACTTTGTATTAGTTGCTGCATTACAGACTTTGCATTCAACCATGGTAAATGTCAACGTGTGCTTAATTTCAATGCTTGTCTTCTATTCGCGTTTTACTAAGTTCACTGATCTCAGACTCGATGTAGGCAATTTCTTTTTGGGTGTAGTCAATAGATTCTTTAGTAAAACTTATTTTTATAGGTCTATAAAACCGTGGTCAAGAAGGTGTTGGATTTTGTCAAATAATAACTTTTGTTTGTATTGAATTTGCTGTGAACCGTCACATCCCCATTTCGATATAAGTTGCTCAAGGTTTTTACTAGTTCATCCAAGTACAAAATTATTCTTTCAGCAGTGTGATTTAGTAAGTCCTGCAAGTTAACTTCAGTCAAAGTTACCGTTACAGTATATGACTCTGGGGCAGGATAGCATTGTTTTCTTTCTTTTTGCAGTATACTGTAGCAAGGAAACATTTTTTTGTTGCTTGTTCTTATTATATCGTATTGCCTGACTGATAAACCCGCTTCAACAAAAATGGAAAGAGCTTTCTGAGTCGGCAATCTTGAATTTTTATCTAACAATCTGTTGGAAATTGCTTCCTTGAGTTTTTTTTTTCCCGAAGATTTGACTACTTCCTTAAATACTGTCTTCCCAGCCCCATGTAACTTCATTTGAACGGCGTACATAAGCTCTTCCGTTAAAACATTGTGAAGTATTGTTTGCGTTCTTCTTCTTTTGCTACGCATACTAATCTCTTCGAAAGACTTCATTGGGCGTCCAGGTCTAACTAAAGCTAAACTTGATTTTTTTTTTTAATATTGCATCTGTCCTTCGTGCACTTGACCATCTTAACTTAAATTCATATCTCAAATTTATTATCTTAAATTGATTAAATTTATGCTACAAAATATAAATTTAGTTTAGTACAAAAATACCTTAAACGTTGTATTTTAAGCTTAAGATCATTAGGTCTATCTCCGCCGGTACAAGAAGCTTTACTTAACAAATAATTTTCAACATAGTCCAACTTTGCGTCAATGTCTCTCTCGCATTATGTCATATAAATGTTGTTTTGTTATAATATTAAAGCCGGATGACCCTTCAACAAACAGACATTTTGGTCTTAATATGAGAAATAGAACTTACAACAAATAACATATACATAACGGACGTACTAGTCTCAATAAACAAAAATGACCAGTTAATTTGCGACGAACTACACACATTTCGGAAGAATAGATCAAAAAAAAACTATCCTATTCTCGAAGTGTTGTTTTATCATGTAATACCAACATTCCTACCGAATAATGCCGAAGTATGTGAAAGAAACTCTATTATTCACCAAAAACAAATGCCTCTTTTCATGTTGAGTTAAAAAAAAAAACTCGGTATAAACAGCACTATGGATCATGAAAAATACTAAAGCACATGCCTGGAACTAAATTATCCATAATAAAAAACTTATTACACAATGGGAAAAAAATTACAATATTAATTATAAAACTAATTAGTTTTGTCGCAAATTCTCTGACAAACAAATAACCCTTTTGACCGCTGACCTTGGACTGGCGCCAGTGGGCAAGTATGTGCGACGTAAATTAAAATGATAAGGGGGCATTGTGTAAAGAGTTTTCCAGAAACCGTTGGGAAAATAATTACTTCTTAACTTTACATTTTGAAAAACTTACTTTTGGCCGCTTTTTTGATGCAAATATCCCTATGTGCGGTGGTACGAATTTGATTGTGCTATTTGACGGTACGTAACAGCAAATATTTGGATCTTTAACACTTTTACTGCCGAAAAAGAAAACGCTCTCGTTTCGACACAATTTTAATATTTGATTCTCTAACAAGAGAACCGTCTCTCGGTTTCTGGTGACATGGCAGCCAAAGTGTTAAGTAAGATGCTGAAGATTCTGAGAGGATGAGACGAATTCACAGAGAATTTAGAATTAGTCACTCACACAAAACTGCTGTTGCCTTTGCCCTTGGATTTTTAATGCTGCATAATGCCCTGGATAAGCCCCTGTCCGATAGAGCGTAAAGCATTAAGCGCAGCCGCCACTGGGCGAGGAGCATGAATTAAAGCGCTGGCGCACAGTGGTTCCCAGGCGGAAAAAAAGCCCGAAAATGAAATAAGGTGCATAGTACCGTTAATATGATTTTTAGATTCTGCATATATATGGAAACAAAATACACTCAGTGTTTTTTTTGTTTAATTATTGGAGTATGGGGTACAGTTAATACAAAGTGGTTCTTCCAAGATTTCCGAAATTTAAAGGTTTTTATTACCAGTTTTGAAACCCTTATTTTTTCCCTTTGCAGCACTCATGTTGTCAAAACAAAAACTTTTTTTTTTTAATTGAATATTTAATTTTAAAAATACAACTACCGTTAATCAAATTTCTCTATCAACCTAGAAATAAAGGCCCTTATCCAGAGCTATCTCCGAAACGAATCTTTTACAATTTTTGTTGGTTCATAAAAAAAGAGCTCCACGTTGCTCCACTCTGACTCCGACCTTTTTTTAAAGCTGATGTAATATTCTTCTTATTATGTAAAAATTAAATGACACTTTTGATCACTTTGCCTGTTTCTAAGTCTAACAATGCGTGTTGGACAAACAGCACTTTAAATCAACTTCTGTTGTTACCGTTCGAAATTGCACAGCTATTTCGGTGGAATTTGTTGTTTACATTATTAAATATCAACAAAGGTATCGTTGCAGTTGCGTTTCAGCTTTTGTTGAATAACGTTTAAGTTAAGGAATGTTAAAATGACTAATATTGTCACAGAATATAAAGTGTTGTGCGATTTCCTTTTTAGCAGGAATATTTACTCACTAGGAGACTTTTTACAAGAAAGTTACCAACATTTGGAACCACGTCAAATTACAAAAGTTGTTCTAGAAGTTAAGAAAAGATTCTTACCGCATTTTAAACAAAGATATAAGTCCACTCGTAACATAAAAGCGAAATTTCTTCTAAAATATAAAGAATGGCTTAATGGAAAGTTTCTTGTTAGTTTTTGTCAAGGTGTTGTGGACTCTCGCTTAAATGAGTCAGGTGGAGGTACAAGTGGAAGACCGAATAAAGTATTTGAAAATTGCAGTGCTCGGGCAAAAAGATACAAAGTCCAGGAACTAAAAGCAACAACTTCCCAAAATTTAATAAACGCTGCCGCTACTTCGTCGTCCTCAACACTCCCCTCAGCTTTTAGTGCCGACGAAGCATTAGCCCTGATGATTCAAACAAAAATGTCAAAGTATCAATATGAAGTAGTTAAAAAAGCGACTGATGATATAGGCCATAATGTATTTCCGACATATAAACAAATTTTACAATCTAAAATGCAGTGTTATCCTGAGAAAATTGAAATAGAAGAAACGTATGCCCAAATCCCACTTGCAAGACTTGCTTAACCATACAGCTAAAAGAATTATAAACCCAAAAGTGACTAATGAATTAATATCACAAAACAGCTTTAATCTGATACTTTTAACGAAATGGGGTTGTGATGGATCCTCGGGTCAGAATGAGTTTATGCAAAAATTTTCAGATGGTGATTCGTATTCGTCGGACTCAAATTTGTTTATGACATCTATTGTGCCCCTGCAGCTAAACATATTTGATTCAAATAGTAAAATTTGGAAAAATCCTCGCCCCTCCTCAACACGATATTGTAGGCCACTAAAATTTCAATTTAAAAAAGAAAACCAGGAACTAATACGGGAAGAAAAAAAACGAGTTGAAAATGAAATTAAAAATTTGCATGAAACTATAATACATTTTGAATCGCATGTAATAAGAGTTAAGCATCAATTATACTTCACTATGATAGATGGAAAGGTAGCACAGGCAGTGACGAACACATCTTCCTCAAGTAATTGCTTTATCTGTGGCGCTAAGCCGACGGACATGAACAACTTATCGGCACTTCGTGCAAAGCCATCAAATGAAGATGCTCTTCAATTCGGAATGTCTCCATTGCATGCTCGTATTCGTTTTATGGAATATATATTACATTTAAGTTATAATTTAAGTTTTAAAGCTTGGAGAACAACAAAATCTACTCGTACTATTAAACAAGAAGAAAAACAACGCATTCAAAAACAATTCATTAAAAAGCTCGGTATAAAAGTTGATATTGTTAAGCAAGGAGCGGGTACTACCAATGATGGTAACACCTCACGAAGATTTTTTGAGAACCCTACTGTAACAGCAGAAATTACCAAAATAGATTTAACATTAATAAATAAATTCAGCGTTATTTTGGAAACTATCTGTAGTAATTTTCCTATTGACCCCGATAAATTTGGAGTTTATACAGAGGAAACAGCTATGTTGGCCCTTAAATTATATCCTTGGTATTATATGCCAGCAACAGTTCATAAGGTCTTAATGCACGGAGCTGAAATAATACAATCGGCAGCACTCCCTGTAGGATCACTTTCAGAAGAAGCTCAAGAGAGCAGAAATAAAGATTACAGGTACTATAGACTTCACAATACTAGGAAGTGTTCACGTTTGGCAACTAACGAGGATGTTGTTCATCTTATGCTTGTATCATCGGATCCCAAAATCACACGTCTAAGGCCTGAACCGAAAACAAAAAAATTGTATTCCACTTACCGGAGAGGCACAAAATTTATTGTATTAAATTTTTTAAATTTTCGGTTTTTAGCTATGAAAGCAAATAAAAAAAAAAAAAACGTAACTCGTACGATCTAGTTGTTTTAATACGATTTTTGTGGTGTTGATTTCTTTTCTAAGACATCTTTTGACAAAAAAATTTAGCACGGAATCTTAAAATAAGAACGGGAACAGAATCGGTAAGAGCAATGCCATCAAAAACATAACTTGTAAAAAAAACCAAGTCTCGCAACTCAGTTCTTCTATCGTAAAAAGTTGTGAGATCTATGTAATACCAAGTCGGTTAATTTATTCAGCCCCTACTTAAGGGACCTTCTGCCTTAAGTTGTACGTAATTAGCTAACCTAACAACATCTTATTGTGACCATATTACAATAATATTAAAAATCTTTTATGTTTTAAATAAATAGATTGACTTGTCCATCGCATGCATCTCACAAGTAATACATATTATATTAAATTAGATTGTTTAGTGCGATTGCCAAGTCAATCTATTTATTTAAAACATAAAAGATTTTTAATATTATTGTAATATGGTCACAATAAGATGATGTAAGGTTAGCTAATTACGTACAACTTAAGGCAGAAGGTCCCTTAAGTAGGGGCTGAATAAATTAACCGACTTGGTATTACATAGATCTCACAACTTTTTACGATAGAAGAACTGAGTTGCGAGACTTGGTTTTTTTTACAAGTTATGTTTTTGATGGCATCTCATTTCTTTTTGTAGATAGTCCTACTTTTCTTCCTTTCCGGTACCTTCTACTTTTTGAATACCAACAACATATTTTCTTAAAGCCCACTCTGTGTCTTATGAGCTATTCTTATTTTTGTAGGTTGTCTTCCTCTTTTTCTTTTCCGGTACTACTTCTTGAGCTTCAGCTGCAGTTTTTCTCAAAGCCCACTCCCTGTCTCTATGGGCTTTTCTCGGAGTCTTTGATGTTACAATTTTTGTCAAGTCTGGACGGTAAATGCTTCTTAATCTATTGTATTCACAAATTGAGGATTCCTGCGCTTTAATATTTCCAAAGTCGACATTAATTAGATGTAAGCCGCCCAGACTTGTAACTCTCGAAAGTGCCACGTAAGCTTGACCGGATGTGAATACTGCAGAACCGATATCCATCAGCGCATTATTTAGACTTAGGCCCTGACTTTTGTGTATAGTTATAGCATAGGCTATACATATAGGAAACTGTTCGCGATGAACATAAGCTCTATTAATAATTTCAAATTTAGTTTTGACCGGACCAAGCTGTTCTTTATCAAATGTAATGTATATTTTCTTAATTATTTTTGTATTTGCCGGATCAACCTTTACTCTTTGCACTATACCGATAGAACCATTAACTAAACCAAGACTCACGTCAATATTTCACCTTAACATGACTCTTGCTCCTATTTTTATAATTATGTTCTCTTCTAGGCCCGCAGTCATAGAAGCATCGTCTTCATAATTTTTTATTCATTCACGAGCTCTTTTTGTTAGGTATCTGGGGCAATCTATGCTATCTACAGCTGTAAGTTTTATTTCGGGATGTGGGAGAGATCTAAGCATTGCAGTATTTAATTGTTGACACATGTTTTTTGTAGGTAATAAGCAAGCGGTATCATCAGGAAGTTTCGAGAGGTGTTCAATTATTTCAATCAATCTATTTTCATTTGAATTGGTTTTTAGAGTTATTAATCTAGTCGAGAGTAAGTCGCGGTCTTTTTGTGTAGTCACACCTAATCTTATTCTATTTAGCATTTCAACAAAGTTAGAATCATTGAGCTGTCGCATGTTAATAGTAAGTTCATCGTATACGAACAGTTCAATCCACAGATTCGGCATACTGAGGGAACCTAACAACTTGTTAGTTTCAGCAGTTGAGAGTTTTTCAAAAGGTGACTTTTCTCTTACCGGCGGAAGCTGTAAAAGATCCCCGAAAAGTACAAGATGTTTTTTTCCAAACCACCCATTCTGATCATCGCTTGTGTCAAATATCTCAGACAAGCGTAAATGAATATATGTTAAAGTAACATTGGATATCATCGACACTTCGTCTATGATAAACAACACTACTTCTTTCAAATCTGATCTCAGAACTTGGAGCACTTCATCGGAAAGTGGCTTGTACCTCGGTGTTTGCTTGTGTTCCACAGGCAGCTGCAATAGTCTGTCAATCCATTCACATTGAATGCAGCTATGCCTGTTGGATCACTAACTGCCACTTTTTTGTTTAAATACATCTTAACCCAAACTTTCAGAGTTTTTATTAAAAAGCTCTTTCCAGTGCCACCAGTTCCACTCACAAAACAGCGTAAAACGTCAGCGTTATTATCAGTTGTGTCATTTTATGTGTGATCATATCGAAGACTCTTTTTTGATCGGCATTAAGTTTTGCGATCATACTTTGAAGATCAGTCTGCTCTTCTTCTACCAGATTGATTCTGTGAAAGTCATCCATTACGTCTGCAGCTTCAAAGTCTAAAGGGTTTTCAGGACCATCGTCATCATCAACAATTTCCCTTTCTTCGTTTATCTCAGCAACTTTAGATTCTATCATTTCACATGCTTTTTGTATCTTATATCTTGACTCTATCATTGAATTACCATAATCGACTCCTTCTTTTAAATCTTCTTTCGCCAAATTAAAGGCCTCCGTGTAAGTATCACACCCCATTTTGAGTTCATCTAAGGAACGCCATGGCTTGAATAAAAGAAGTAAAGAGAAGAAATATTTCTCTGGTACTTGTTCTCCGACGTAGTGATTGATCAAATATGGGTTATCTCTTCTTTTCAGGAACTTTTTACCGTCATTTATCTCGTAGCACTCGACTTTAGAGGAGACTGGGCGTGTTTTAACAATATCGTAATTTTGAGCGAAACTGTACAAGTTAGTAGTCTCCAACTCTGACACCGAACATACAATTTGTTTTAAAATTGATTTAATTATAAGTTCATCAAATGGTTATTAAATATATGTACATAATAAAGATATTTATTTTATATTCCGTCAAATACATGAACCACATTGACCACTAAAACCAATTCCCCAACCGCCAATTGATTGTTGCATTGCATATTTTTAGGAGTTAATCGCCATCTAGATAAATTGATAATTTAATATTTGGTGTATCTAGAAAACTGGACCAAAATTGCAAAATATTTTAGTTTTTCCTTGATTTATACACTAAACACTAATTGTATTCTAAATTTCAAGCTTCTATGTCTGCTAGAAGTGCCCTAGAGTTTTGATGATCGGTCAGTGAGTGAGTGAGTGAGTGAGTGAGTGACAGAATTAAGAAACTTTGACTAGTTATAATTCTTAAACTACTGGCTCAAATTTAATGAAATTTGAAATATACCGTGTCTATGCGATGCCCGACTGGTTACTGAAAATTCAGGCTTCTAGTTTTATCCACAACGAAGTTATAGGGGGTCGAAAATGGCCCGAACTGCTTCGAGAAAAGGATGGTACGGCCGTGCCGCTTTTTTGCTCGACTTGGCGGGGGCACTGCCGTGCCCCCAGATGTGAAAAAATATTTTTTTTCAATAACTGTTGTATGGGAAGTACCCTTAATTGTTGGACTAGAGTCATCATTTTCTTACCATAATGATACTTTATCTCATTAATTTCACGTATGAAATTTCAACATTATCGGTCCGTCCATTCCCTTTTTATAGAGTTTTTTCCGCTTGCTCCATTGAAAGGAACCACTGTGCGGCGTTAACGTGTTAAATGCTCTCGGGGTTGGGGAATCGAGATGACAATGGACTTGGTATCCGTCAGAATAAAAACTGTTTCTGTTAAAGCATTTTAAACTTATCGGTTACAGATTCAAATTGATTGTTTTCAATTGGGAAACATTGAACACAAAGGCGAGAATGACAGTACGGGTTCTTGGGGCCTGAGATGTATCAACAGCAATGCAAGCACTAAGGGAATTAGCGTGGAATGGACGTTAGTTAGACCTTAGACCCCAGCACGTGAACTAAAAAAAGAAATAATTATGACTACACTCAGTTTTCTTAGCAACATGAATCACTGTACACAAGGCTGGAAAGGCTCAAACTCTAGGGTCGATGAGTTACTAAAGTAGACGAGACAAATAAACAGGGTTTTTCAAGAATATACATTTTAGTTGGGTTTCACAAACTGACTTTAAAAAAAGGAAAACAAACTGGATGGACATACCGCGTAAAATATTTGGCAACACTAACTAGCAGTTTCACAATTTGTCTTTGGAAATTAACTCACTAGTTCGCAATGGACAAATTATCAAGTTATTTAGTCTCTCACAATAAGTATAAATTATTGTCAACTAAAACCGAGAAGGAATTTAAACACCGCAGGAAGCCATCGGCATGAAAACAAACTCGAGTAAATACAAAACACATGTTTACTCTCTTGACAGTTGATGTATGACAGCCACCGCCTGCTGTTAACACGTGTTGTCATCGATATCGCGATTAGGGCGAACGCGCAATGATTTATATTCATATTACTCATGAAATGGTTAAAAATTTTTTTATATTATTCCTGAAAGTCAGTAAAAGTTTGTGTTTGAGGACTTTCAACGTCAGTCAATGAACAATTTAGTATTTCTGTTTAGCTATGAATAACTCTTTTTTGTTAATCTAATTCGATTTTTTCTTTCGATAATTTGAACGATAATCGCAATCGAACAATTCGTTAAACGTCAGAAAATGTAAACAAAACACCGAACCGCCTAGAGTTCCTGACCGCATTCCGTAAACTTTTTGTATTTTTATATTAAAAACAAACTATACAATGCCTACTTGGAATCAGATACAAATGCAGCTCCGGAACGCGAACAATCCAGTTGTTTTCTTTGATATATCCGTCGGAACAACAGTAAGTGGCAACCTTTAAAACACAACCATACAATTCATACACGTCCCTCCGCGTTCCACAGGAAATTGGCCGAATGATTTTCGAGCTATTCGCGGACACAGTACCGAAAACAGCCGAGAACTTCCGTCAGCTCTGTACGGGAGAATACCGACCGGATGGTGTCCCAATGGGCTACAAAGGCGCCAGCTTCCACAGAGTCATTAAGGATTTCATGATTCAAGGCGGTGATTTTGTTCATGTATGTTATAACCCTCCCACCTACATGTCATCTCTTACCTTGCACCCCCTTTTAGGGTGATGGCACTGGTGTTATGAGCATTTACAATGGAACATTTGCTGACGAAAACTTCATACTCAAACACGACTCGCCCGGCCTTCTATCCATGGCGAACAGTGGCAAAGACACGAATGGCTGTCAGTTCTTCATCACATGCGCAAAATGTAATTTCCTGGACAGCAAACACGTTGTATTCGGTCGTGTCCTCGACGGACTACTGATCATGAGGAAAATCGAAAACGTACCCACCGGACCCAATAACAAGCCCAAACTGCCCGTGACCATCAGTCAGTGCGGGCAAATGTGAAACGATAAATAAACTTATTTTAAATTACTGAAAATGTATGTTTGTCAAGTATTGAATAAAGATTACTCTCCTAAGCAAGAGTTTAATCACATTAGGATTCGACTAGCGTCGGAATGAAAAAGTCTCCCTCCTTAAAGCTGCCATCAGATCTGCTTGTCGAACTTTCCCAGCTGCAGCATCTTCTCCTTGCGTAACGTCTGACAGTCTTCGATGACAAAACTAGAAAAGAGGACGAAGATAAGTAGAAAGATCGCACCATTTGGGGCTCGATTACTTATAAAAGAGATAGTTAAGCGGAATTGTCGATAGGTGCCAGAGAGAATGCGCGTCGAAGATCCAGAAAATAGGCGGAAAGTCCAATAGTTCCAGGCTCGTGGCGAAACCAAATAGGATGAAAAATCGTAGGATTTTGCGATAGTATGGACGTCTCTTCCGGACCAAGAAGCACCATACCAGCCATCCCAAGGCGAACAGCACACCTACCAAAAGCAATCGAATCATTTTCTTATGATAAAGCAACATGTGGCTTACCGGTTGCCAGATTCGTGGCCATATTAAATGAGTAGCTAAATTTTCCAACGCTTAGATATGCAAAGTAGTTCAAGTAGAAGGAGAGAAACAGGGCCGTGACGATTCCTCGGATGATTATCGAACGATTGTGGATCATTCTAAGCCAAAAACCAAGTTCTTTAATGTACTTTCTAAGAGGAGACACGACCTTACCGAATAAGCATGCAGTAAAGCATTACCAACACCATAGAATAAGCAAATGTATAGTCCAACAACTCCGTGACCGCAAAGTCCCTTGTGTGGAATATCGTCGACCAAATCCATGCATTTGCGCAGACCTGCAACCATGTTATTATGTATAAAATAAATATAAATGTAATCCACCGTACCGTAGCAAAGATATGCCAAAGCTTATAGCAAGGACTGTCGCTTCGGACTTGCTTCCGGAATCTCCGAATCAACTGGAGGTGAGACACAAAATTGATGATAGAAAACACAACCGACGCCGGTTCCTGTAACCCCAAATACCTGACAAACGGCCACTGAAAAAGAAATACTACAATCCACTCAGAAATCCACAGGATTTGCCTCACCTTTCCATAGAACTGCGGCACCTGCCATCCTCGTTCTATAAAGGCATCCACCGTCATCCACATACAGTGATACTGACACTCGTCCACACAAATCCAAAGGAACAGTTCATCGAATATGCTCTGTTTATAGTATTTAACCGCCTGCTCCTGGAAGCCGATGCCATCCTCAGTGCAATTGTTTCTCTCGCAATTTTGCCTACAATTACGGAAGAACTGCGTCCGATCGCCGTTCGAACCAACAGTGAAACTAATCGAAACCAAAAGTATGGTTACAACGAGGATGTTTTGAAGCGCCGTCATTGTGTACGGAATTGATTTTCACACATGTTATAAATCAGTTCGTGAGGATAACAAATATATTTTGGGTCTGCTGCGGGTGGTGCTGGTGGATTCTGAGGAATTGTTTTGTGTATCACGGCCTTATTTACTTATTTGCTGTTATCGAACAATTTTTCAAGTACAACTGTGGTAGATATGCAGATTTTCAACATTTGGTAGTTGACAGGACTCATTCACAATAATGCAATAGAAAGTAATAACTTTTTTTATTTACTTCAAAGTCTTATTACCTGAAATTGCTCTGAAGATTTGAATAAATTATTATTTCAAATCCACGGAAAAAGTTTTTCGGTTAACGTAAAACTCATATTCATAAATAGGCTGTTAGGCAAATTGAGATTTTATAATAGGCTCTTAGAACCTTTCAAGAAGTATTGGAAATATTTATACCTATGGCTCGAGCTAAGCAGAGTCTTATAAAGTGCCCTACGCTATTCCTTGTATTCACTTTGACACAAAGAATCGAATGGAATAAATGCGATTAAGTCAGAAATGAACATCATACTACTAGTCTTTATAAATAAGGTTGGCATAGTACGAGGGTGGTCCGATAAGTACTTATTGTTAGCCTACAAAAGAAAAACAAAAATTTTGGAGAAATGGCGATTTATTTTTCAATAAAGTCTCCTTTTAGCACGATACACATGACCCAGTGATGCTCCGTTTTCTCGAGGTCTGCAAAGTAGGCCTCCGTGGCGGCGATGACCTCCTCATTCGACTGAAATTTCTGCCCCGCGAGTGACTTTTTCAAGTTTAGAAACAAAAAGAAATCGCACGGGGTGAAACCTGGAGAATACGGTGGATGGGGCAGCAGGTCGTAGCCCAATTCGACCAATTTGGTCGTGGCGAGGGCGGAGGTGTGAGCTCATGTGTTATCTTGGTGGAAGAGCACTTTTTTCTACGCCAAGTGCGGCCGTTTTTTCTTCAACTCGGCGTCGAATCAACCCAATAATTTGGCATAGTACAGCCCCGTGACCGTTTTGCCCATCTCCAGGTAGTCGATGTGGATCACACCTTGTGAATCCCAGAAAACGGTGGCCATCATCTTTCCGGCCGATGGGACAATCTTCGCCTTCTTCGGAGCACGTTCGCCGGGTGAAGTCCACTGTTTCGACTGTTCTTTGGTCTCTGGTGTGTACCAATGGATCCATGTTTCGTCCACTGTCACGAAACGACGCAGAAACTCCTTCGGATTGCGCTTAAACAAAAACACTGCTCTGAAGTGGTCCCACGGTTGCGCTTGTTGTCCGGAGTGAGCAAACGCGGCACCCATCACGCCGACAGCTTTCTCATGCCCAAAATTTCATGCAGGATTTGACCCGCGCGATCTTTTGAAATGCCTACTGTCTCAGCTATCTCGCGCACCCATTAGCCACGTCCGCAATCTCTGTAAAGAATCTTTGGCCTAGCGACACTAGGCGTCGATTCTGGAGAGCTGGACAGTGGCAGAGCAGATGTTGGATCGTCTCAGTTTCTTCCTCATCGCCGCAGCTCCGGCAGAGATCGCTGGATCCCGAGTCCCATTTCCGGAGCAGTGCTCCAATGGGACAGTGTCCTGTGATCACTCCGACGAGCATACGGATCGAGTACGCTCCAGCGCCAGGAGCTTCTTAGTTTTTCCGACATTGAGCTCTGGCCACGATGATCTTGTCGTGCAGCTGTCGTTTCTTGTAAGCCAAGACGAGTTGGCCTCTTTGATGATTGTGTCGCTTATGATCCGGTATAATGCGCTGATCGGTGGTTGCAATGACGTGTCCGCTTCGCTGATGTCCATTTCAAAACCTTGCCTGCCCAGTTCGTCTGTTCTTTCGTTCCCTGCGATTGAGCTGTGGCTGGGACCCAGCAGAGTTTATCGTTATGGTGTCTGATGGACTTCAGTGAGTCGCGACATTTCTTGACAGCCTTTGATCTCGTTATACAGGATTCTATTGACTTCAGTGCAGCCTGGCTGTCTACGAAGGTGGTGATATCAGATGGTGGGATATCGGCTACCTGTAGGTGTTTGGCTGCTTTCTCTATTGCCAGGATTTCTGCTTGGAACACGCTGCGCAGATCAGGGAGTCTGAGTGATTCCTGTTTGTGTAGGGTATCAGAGAAAAACCCGGCCCCAGTGCCTGTGTCCATTTTCGATCCGTCGGTGAAGAGGGTGATCTCATGGTCGTTAATTACGGCGTTTGATAGCCACTCTTCTCTATCGGGGAAAAGGATAGGTATACTGAGAGAGAAGTCATTTTGGCGGGGAATATAGTCGGTAGTAGCTGCGAGGCTACTAAAACCATGTTTCCTTCCCAGTTCGTCTATTATCTTAAGTATGGCCGCATGTCCATATTTGGCTTGCTTCCACAGAGAGGACTCTCTTAGTCTGAGAGCGCTCTTTGCAGCGTAGCTCCAGGGGGATAGTCACCTACAGGTAGTGCGCATGAAAAAAATATTTCCTTTCAGAGCGTTTTTCGGTCATTATTTCTCCGTGGTACAACTTTTCCAAAATTATATTAGCCTATAGCAATCACCACCTTAGTCTCTAGCTATGTGCAAAATTCTTCTTGATAGGTCAAAAAGGGACGGAGGAGTTCGATTTAAAAGAAGTGACAATCCCGTGTATTAGAGCTTCGCACAGCTAAACTAGAAATTTGTGTTCTAATGCAATAAATCAAAATCCTTTATTTGTTTTTGTAAATGGGCGATCTCTTTAACGTCATGTTGATAAACACACGACTTTGATGACCTTAATAAAAGAGGTTTTTGGTTGAAAGTCCATGTCTACAACTAAATCATCTATCGCAGTTCTCATTATCGGAGTAGGTTCTGCATTTTCCATTATAACAACCCGTTCTTTTTGAAAGTTCATATTCTAAAAATCGCTTTTTCAATGCTTTAAATTCCCACAAATGATGGGTAATTTGCCAAGTATTCAATCTAATGTGTTTTGTAATTAAGCGATTTCGATCTAAGTAATCTTTCAGGAATAATTGAAATGTCAGAGCTTCTTATAAACGATATTTCAAAATCTTCATTAATTATTCCGATTCATCAAAATCTTCAAATTTCATTTAAAAAATTTCCTAGTAAAAGCGAAATTAAAATCATTCATCATTGTGAGTGGGTCACGCATAACATCAATATTCGCCAAACTCACCACATCCGTGAAGGAGTCAGCTGTCAAAATAATGTAAGCCAGTGTCGGATTTGCGAAATCCAAGCAATTTCTTTTTACATACTATTTATTTCTATAAAAATTTACTAAAATGTTGAAGAACATACGATGTTTGATACCTACGAAACCGATATATAATTCTTGCTGTGAATTCTCGTAAGTTACATGGTGTGTCAGCGCGGAACCTTCAATTACATAACCCTAAAATTGCAAGTGTCGGACGGAAGTGATTTGTTTTGAATGAATTTCATTGTTAACCGATTATTAAAGGCTGAATCGGGTTTTTGATTTATTAGAAATATTTGAAATATGATTGAGTGGAAGGTGAATTGTTAGTAACTTGATCGGCCTTGTACCATGACCTACACATTCTGCCGACCGGGAAGAGCCTTGAGCTTGATAGTGTATCGAGGATTTTGTGTTCAGTTCTAATTGAAATCTATTTTCATTTCAGAGTAACTTCCAATGAAAGGTTTAGATCATACTTTTCAATCAGCGACATCACAAATCGAAATAAAGAGTATATAAAGAAGGAATTGCTGGGGTGAGTCAGATCAAGATGTATGTATATCTTGCAATCGCTGATTTGCTGTTTTCAGGTACTCCATGACCGAGATGTATGAAGTGGTGGCGGACGTAGCAAACTATTATCAATTCGTGCCATATGTGAAAAAATCCCATGTCCACAGCGCGTCGGGTAACACCTTTCGGGCGGATTTGATTGTCGGCTTTCCGCCGCTCAATGAGAAATACACATCGAAGGTGACGCTAGAAGCACCAGCCCTGGTGCAATCTGTTTGCAAAGACGGCCGACTCTTCAATCACCTTCTCAACGAGTGGCGTTTTAGTCCCGGCCTGAAAGATATACCACAATCATGCGTGATCGACTTTAAAGTGTCGTTTGAGTTCAAATCCTTGCTGCACAGTAATATCGCCAATTTGTTTTTCGATTTGATTTGCGATCAAATGGAGAATGCGTTTCAGACCGAAGCGAAACGAAGATTTGGTCCACCTTCGATAAAAAGTCATATTTTATCGTCAAAACGATCATGACACACGCCGAGCTAGATCGAGTGTACAGCGTAAGCACATAGTTACCGTACTGAAGCCAAAAGATATGCAACCATTTGTTCATAGTTTCGATTATACACTGAGATATTTTATCAATGGATTTTGATATGGATCAGCAGACCAGGAAATGGCATTGATGTAATTTTCTTTTTAATTGTATTTTATTGGAATGTCAGCCAAAGTCATTTTTATTTTTATGCTTAACTTCATTGTGATGTAATTTTTTTACAACATTTATTTTTTATAATTTAGCGATCGTGATCATAGTGTAAATAAATTTCCTCATTGTTAAGTGCGTCTTGGGTTTTATATTTCGAATTTTGGGAGTGATTTTGGAACGTCGCATTGTAAAGTGATTTCTTTAAGATCAACATTGAAAATATTGTGCTGGACTCACAGGCCAAGAGAGAAGAATTCCCTCTACTTTCGCTCACTAAGCGGCAATGACACCAGCGCTTAGTCAAACTTACCCAGCAAGTTAGTAACCCCACTGAATGCCGCTATGCTCTCTCTCGTCTAAGGGATAAAAAGACGTATGAAAACATTCGTCTCCTTTTGGCCTATCTCCATGATAAACCAGACTCGGTATGAAGGTAAAACGAAGACTAGTGTAATGGTCTCCATTAAACTGGAAGGCCTCCCTACTGACTTTGCCAACCTCAAATGCCTCTTTATTAAGTATCACGAGTTCTTCAATATCCCCCCCAAAAAGAATCGAACGATCTAGATACCTTTCGTCAATATATCCACACAAAACGGATATCCCACCTCCAGCGTAGCAGAGCCGACCACGACAGATAGACAGATATTTTCGCCCCTAATTTCCATTATCTTCATGTCCCTCATGCTAACCTTCCTCTCACCTTCTATTATCAGAATGTAAGAGGTCTTCACTCAAAAACCCAAGCAGTCTTTCAACAGTCTCATGCTTTACCATTCCAAACCTTCGCTCTGACTGAAACCAACTTGATCCCTAGTATAAATAGCCAAGAATTGTTCCCATCAAATTTTAACGTCTATCGCGACGACGATCTCAATCGACCTACCGATAGCTGCCCCTGTCGTGGCGTTTTAATAGCCGTCCTTAACTCAATCGACTCATCCCTTATTGCAATATCCTCTTCCCCGTATCTCGACTTCGTTTCAATCAGGATTGTACTGCTCCGTAAAGCACTCTATGTCATCTGCTTTTATATCTTGCCATCTCAACCTATTGAATCCTATGACCTCGCCATTAATACGATTGATAGCATAAATAATTTACGGGATCCTCATGATGAAATCCTTGTCTTTGGTGATTTCTTCCTTCCCTTAAATGGGCTCCATCAGGCGATTAATCATTTTACATTGCCAATAATCCCTCTGCTTCCAAAGAATGTCTTTTCTTAGATTGTCTAGCTGATTCAAATCTTAGCCAAGTGGCATCACAAATTACATGGGTAGACAGCGAGACCTGATCTTCACAACGGACCCCCTTAGTTCATCTGTTTCACTTTGTCCCCTTTCCTTATCAACCATCGACAACTACCATCCTCCCCTTCTTCTTTCATTTTTTCACGACTCTCCACCACTGAATACTTCCCCTCCGCTGAAGTCCTACGACTTCCACAAAGCAACTTTCAACTTAATCAATGGATATCTCAGTAATTTCGACAGCCTTACAATAAACGACGCCATATCTATTTTCTAAAGAGAAATATTCAATTCTATTTCTCTTTACGTTCCCCTTTCCCGATCCAAACATTTATCACCTCCCCTCCTTGGTATAATCGCAGGCTCCGTTCACTAAGAAACACAAGAAACAAACTGTGGGCAATCTTCCTTTGTACTCATTCCCCCAATGACTTTTCTAACTACATTGGTATTGATCTGAAATTCACAGAGCTACATATGTAAGTCGCTCTATGAACGCCATAGGTCACTCGAAACGCAAGCCAATCTTATTAACGATCCTAAGTCCTTCTTTCAGTTTGTCAATTACAAAAGGGAATCTGATGGCTACCCTACTTCACTCTCCCTCAGTGGCGAAACCTCGAATGATCCCAAAACTATCGCCAACTTTTTCAAACAATCTTTCTCCGATGACTCCTTTGTGCCGGATACTACTTACTTCGACTACTTACCAAATTTCTCCCTTGGACCATTTCTCCCACTATTGACCCCCATATCATTGAAAATAAACCGAATCAACTGCATGATGAATTTACGCCTGGGCCCGATGGTCTCCCTGACAAATTCCGCCATTATTTCTGTCCCGTTCTCAAAAATATTCAACTTATCCCTGTCCCTTGGAGAATTTCCCCAGATATGGAGAACCGATTTTATAACTCCTGTTCACAAAAAAGGTCCGAAGAATGTTGTTAACAACTACCGGCCCATCGCCAAACCGTCACAAATGCCCAAACTTTTCGAAAGTATCTTGTATGACGCTCAGTTTCCGCTGCAAATCTCTAATCTTCTCCAAACAACATGGCTTCCTCAAATGCAGGTTTACAACCACAAACCTTGTCGAATTTGTGTCCTTCACACTCTCAGCATTAGAGAATGGAAATGAGGTCGACGTCATTTCAACTGATTTCAGTAAAGCTTTCGATAAAATCTTCCCTAAAAACAAATACTTTTCAAAATGTCTTCCCTTGGCTTTGAACCCATCTTATTAAAGTGGATTTGCTCTTACCTGGAAAATCATCACTACAGCGTTCGCTTTAGATCTGCCCTCTCTAACCCCTTCCTTGCTTCCTCCAGTGTCCCCCAAGGCAGTCATTTAGGTCCACTTATTTTTATTCTTACCATAAACGACATTGAGTTTGTCATCAAACATTCCCACCTCTCACTGTACGCTGACAACACCAAGTTCTTCAAGATCATTTCCTCGCAACAAGATTCTTTCCTTACTCAGTCGGATCTCAACAGCTTTTCCGTTTGGTGCTCCAAAATTGTTTGGAACTTAACATTTCCAAATGCCAATCAATTACCTTCTCACGTAAATGAATCAAACCTCTCCCTCGTCTCTACTTCCTCAATAATCAGCCCATCTCCACCGTTCAGGTTATCCGCGATATTGGCATACTATGTGACCAAGAGCTCAATTTTCGCGCACATACATATCGACGTAATTCATAAAGCCAACTCTGCACTCGGTTGTGACCAAGAGCTCAATTTTCGCGCACATACATATCGACGTAATTCATAAAGCCAACTCTGCACTCGGTTTTGTGAAACGTTGGTCTAAAGAATTCTCCAATCCCTACGTGACTCGATTCCTCTATATTACCTTTGTTCGCCTCCTTCTCGAATACGCATCTCAAATGTGGTGCCCTTATCAACAACCCACATATCTATTATCGAAAGCATCCAACGTCGGTTCCAAGTTTCGCTCTTCGAGGTCTGCCCTGGAACAATCCCTTGTTCTTATCGCCCTATCAAGACCATCTTAAACTAATCAAGTTGAGTACTTTGTAGGAAAGAAGGAGAGTATCCGACATAATCTTCATTCATAGACTTCTTACAGGTACCATTGTCTGCGCCACCCTTTATAACTCTATATCTCTTAACACTAACCCCCGTAATACACGCAAATCTCGTCTCTTCTATCTATCCATCCCCCGCACCTCATACGGCTCCAATGAACGCATTTCCCGTATGCTGGCAAGTGTTAATTCGAATATTAACTTCGACTTTAACCTCAGCACTCCATGCCTAAAACTCCGCCTTCTCTATAATCTTCCCTCCTTCCAGTCTTAGTTTCTAAGGATCGCGCCCCTCACCCGTTCTCATTAGTTATTAAGTTAGGTTAAGTTAAGCTTGAATTAAGCTCAATAAATGGGGGTGTTTGCCCCCACGAAAATTAAAAATTAAAATTAAATTAGATCTGCCGCAGAACCCTTGTCCCCTTTGTGCCATGAGGCAATTGAGAACTAGAATCGTCCCGAAAAATCAACATGATTTACAAAACGTTAATTATCACGGACCTCCTCTACCGCACAGAGACTTGGGCGTTATCGAAAGCTAATAAGAAAACCTTGGCCGTTCTAGTTGTGTTAACGGAAAGTGAGGGTAAAGATGCAACCAAAAATCATACTGCACCATTAGACACTACTGCTTCAACTCGAAGAGTTGGGCGCTGCTAGGATGACGCACGCAGGAGGAAAGAGAACTTAACTAATTGGTCAGTTTCAAAGTCGTGTCGGCCAACAGATCTGATGCTTGAGGCCCATGTTCATCTCAATGTGTTGAGTTTTGTGTTGTTAATAGAATAGGACGAATTTCGAAAATAAAATTTCAACGGAGGTATTGCATCAACCGCAACTTTTTGAGACCGGAATTCAGCTGTCGCTGAATGTATGCTTCTAAACCTGAGAAAGTTATTTCCCTACAGATTTCACCAACAAAATATTAGTCTTAGAAAAATGCTGTATAAAGACCTCCGCTTGTAGGGTGGAAGCAACATCTCTGTTTACTTGGCTTGATATTTAATCTAACTTAAAACTGTGATAGGTTAAGGAGGACGGAGAGAAGATGAAGAAGAAGACGGAGTATTAAAGCCTGGAGTTTTGAGGTTGAAATCTACGTTGTTAATATTCAAATTGACACTCCGTAGCTTAATGGGGACAGATTCATAGCCGCCATATAAAGGCGATTTCGTAAATTACAGGGGTTAGTGATGAAAAAGATAGAGTCACAGTTTGGCAACGTGAGCCGAGCGTTGTCATTCTGTAGAATCACTTTTTGGTGCCTCTGCTCGTATTGTGGCCGCTTTTCGCGCAGTGCTCGGCTCAATCGCATCAATTGAGTTCGATTCGATTCAGTTCCCCAGTGATGGTTTCGTTTGGTTTCAACAGCTCATAATAAATAACACCGCCCTGATCTCACCAAATACCCAGCATAACCTTCGCAGCGTGAATATTCGACCGACCCGACGACGTAGAAGCATGACCGCACTGTCCTCATGATTTTTTTCACTTTGGGTTGCTGTAATGAATCCATTTTTTATCATCCGTAACGATGCGATGAAGAAAAACCTTCCTTTTTTGCCGCTGGAGCAGTTGTTCACAGGTGAAAAAACGACGCTCAACGTCTCTTGGCCCAAGTTCCTTGCTTTTAAATCATTCCCAACGCATGCAATCGCTTGGAAATAGCTTGGGGGTAACTTCTTTTTGCGTTTGGCATGGATCCTCATCGAGCAATGCCTCCAGTTTAGCGTCTTCGATGGTTTTTGGCCTTCCTTCACGCGAACGGTCGTCAACTTTGAAATCACCGTCCTTGAAGCGACGGAACCATTCACGGCACGTTGTTTCACATAGAGCAGCATTTCCGTACATTTTTTGGAGTTCTCGATGCGCTTCAGCTGCCGTCTTCTTCGAATGAACGAAGAAAAGCAAAACTTCCCGCAAATCAGTCATTTTCGCACAACCAAAAGTAAAACAACGCAAAAACAAAATCACTAATTTGTCAAAGCGGTTTGTTTACCATATGTCTAAGCTTGGTTCGTGACGTTTTGGATACGTCACAATCGACCAGCACTTTCTACTGGAGCCATCATTCGATAAACAGCGAGAACTTAGTTGCACACAAATTTTCGAAATGTTTGAGAGCATTAAGAATGATTAGGAAGCAAGGAAATTGGGTTGCGTACGAGTTGGAGCCGATAGACGTCGGATGGCGTTTTTTTTTTCATGTGTGAATTACTGCTCTATGGTAGAAAAGGAAAGGATTTTTGCATTATGTGACTGGTGATGAAAAGTGGATAGGTGCCTTATCTACCTTACTTAAGTGTAAAATATAGTGAGTTAATCCCGGACATGCATTAACATCGTTGGCAAAGGAATATATCCATTGTTCTAAAATCCTACTTCGTATTTGGTGAGAACAGCAGGGTAAATTTTATTATGAGCTGCTCCGACCGATTGAAACCATCACTGCGATTGATGCGATTGATGTGATTGAGTAGAGGTACGATAAGGTGATTTTGCTACATAACAATGTCGAGCCCCGTGCTTTAAAATCGGTGAAAACGATGACATGGCGACACATTGGCTTTTAATTACGAAAGTAAAATAAATGAATTGTCTCCTTTTTTGTTTGTGTTTTGTTAATTTTTCCTAAACTTAACTAGTGAAATTGTACGCAATTGCCTTTAATTGATGAACCCCACTCTCTCCAACACCACATTCATATGGGAAAAAGTAACGGCTGTGACATATTTTTTACGACTTACCCTAAAAAAAATAAAATTTTTTACAAAAAAAAATAGCGAGAACTTATAGAAGTTGCTAATATATTTTGCAAGCAATCGTAAGATTTGCTCTTCTCAATTGTAGATAGAATTACATCAAAGATCGAGGATTGCTCCAAAAGTCGAATGAGCATACAAATAAGATGGTAGCGGTCTTGCTGCAGACGGTCTTGCAGTGTCGACTATGTACGTCTCTGGTGCATTTCATGATGGCTTATGACCTAGCTGGAAAGACCGTTAAAGAAGCCTCTTAAAAATAATGAATAAGTAACATTTTGTTAATATATTATTTTATTGATATTTTTTTGTATATCATAATCCTCATTGACAGAGATTTAAAGATATTAAATTATCTCGAATACAACATTTGAATTCACATTTCTCAATATATTTTTAATATTATCTTAGATTAAAAAGGAAAAAACAATACAAAACAATAAAATTCCTTCTCCTCTTAATCATTAAGTACAAAGTGTTTTTGTTAATCAATTTGGTAAAGGTTTCGAAACTACCTCGTTTGTCCTGACCAGTTTTCAGTGAGAGAAAAATATTTCAAATAGTTTTTCTTAAGGTTTCGTTTTTTTTTTTTATACAATTGTTTTACAAAAGGGTTTGCTTATAGTATGTAGATGTTTTAATTGACCGTTATATTTAATTATATTTTCTCTTTTTTTTTTTTGTTAAATATTAAGTTTACTTTACGTATATAATAAAATTTTGAAGTTTTATTTCAGTTTTCGATTTGAAATGACTGTTTATTGGCTTTTATGCGAAATGTTTACCGCTCATTTTGGTCCAAAAATGTACACAACGATTTTGTATTTTGTGTTTTTATATAATTTGTTTTTTTTTTTTTGTAAATTTTTCGAGCTAGTTTTCGTTAGGTAGACAGGTTTTAAGTCAGTAATGGGTGCTATTCTGTGATTCAAGCGAAAGGGGGTACGTTTAATTTAATTTTTAGGCGTGAGTGCTAGGGAGAATTGTGAGATTAATAGGGAATAGGTCTAAATTAATCTCTGAGTTATCGTTAAAGATACAGACTAACAGACTGAGAACTTTTGATGGTCTTTTGCGTTAAAAAGCCCACGAAAGAGCATTTGCGGGAAGCTTTACTTTACTTCTTTAATTCGAAGAAAAGTCATCGGTTATTATCGGAAACTTACGGTGATTTTGACACGGAAGACAAGAAACGCCCGGGACAGCCAAAAAAGTTGGAAGATGAAGAACTGGAATTGAAATCGAGTATAATGGAGATCCGTGTCAGACGCAAGAAGAACCTACATTATTGTTAAATGTTGACCAAGCAACAATTTCCAGACGACTGATGGCATTTAGAATGATACAAAAGCAAGCGAAGTAGGCCGAGGGATCTCGAAAGGCTATCTTGCATGTCGGAAATGCTTTTTAGTCACCATCAAAAAAGACTTTTTTGAATTGCACTATTGCTGGCGATGAAAAGTGGATCTATTATGATAATCTCAATTGCAGAAAATCATATAACCTGGCCAACCAAATCGACTGCAAAGTCAAATATCCATGCTGCTAAGGTAATGCTATGTACCTAGTCTAGGCATAAGTACTGCAACACCCTGTATTATCTATTTGCGAGAGCAAGTACCGTTATGTTACGCAATGTGTGAATAGCTCTTCTACTTGTAATAATTATTAAGTTGAAACCACTATTTTAAAGTGTCAATATGGAATGGGGAGATAAGGAAAATAGAATTCCAGTAATTGCGTTGCACAAATCTGGGCTAGATGTGAAGTCACTTTTAAAAACCTTGCTGCCGCTACAAATTAGTCGTGTGTTTGTTTATCGTACCATCAAAAGACTTGCAGAAATTGGAGGAATTAATGATCGCCAAAGATCGGGGGCGTTCGCGTTCAGTTCGAACAAAAAATGCCGTCAAAGTGGTGAGTGCTGGAATTCGCCGGAATCCACTTTGGAAGCAGAAAGTGTTGTCCCGTGAGAGGAATATTGCTTCCAGAACGATCTCAAGGATCATTTAAGATGACTTTGGACTTGGAGCGTATCGCAGATCAATAGGACATCTGCTTACAGTGGCATTAAAAGAAGTCAAAGACCTGCTATCACGCTACGTGGGAAAAAAATTATCGGAAAATAGGGTTTACCGATGAGAAAATTTTTACGATTGAAAAAAAATTTAACAAGTTTCCAGAGTGCAGAGGGGTCAATATCCGGCGTATGTAATCGTTTGGTGGGGTGTTTCCCATGATTGGGTTACTAATCTGCATTTTTAGAGATGAATACCGTCTTAGAGACCATAGTGGAACCATTAAACAATTGTTTCTTCAAAAATAAGCCGTGGTCATTTCAATAGGACTCTGCCCTTGGCCACAAAGCCTAAACCACTCAAAAATGGTTAAAGGAGAACGTACAGGATTTTATAAAGGCTGAATACTGGCCATCGTCTAGCCGTGATTTGAATCCCCTGGATTATGGTCAGTTTTGGAGGAAATGGCATGTTCTAAGGAACACAATAAAATTGAGTCGCTGAAGGCATTGCTTGTGGAAGTAGCGCAAAATTTTCCCATGAAAAGGGTTCGTTGTCGACCGTTGGTGTTTGGCATTTGGGAGGATAACAAGGGAATGGTCTATTATGAGCTGCTAAACAGGCTTCATTTCAGTTGAATGTATCAAAAATTGGATCGATTGATTCTTGAGCTCAAAAAGTGAAGAGTGTTTCATGAATTGCCAGAAAGATGGGAAAATGTCATATGCAACGACAATACTTTGAATGAATTATTTCGCATCCGTTTTATTTAAATAAAAGCTTTTTTCACAAAAATCCTTCAAATTGAATGCATACTTCCGATAATACTTCCCATAACAAATGAACGACGGTTTTCGGACCAATTCATTGCCTGAGTAAGATTATCCCTAATGAAACGAGCCAACAGACTGACAACTTTTGTTTGCCTTTCGAGGTACTGGCCTTATGCCAGTGGTTCCACCGAATAATAGATTATTTTCTACCGCCCCAGTGAACGGTGGTTGGAACCACCCGAGTTTAACACACGTAAATGTATTGGGCATTCGCACCAAATGCAAGTTTTACCGTTATTTAGTGAAACTCATGCGAATTCTATGAGAGCACTGTCATGTTGGTTGTGTTTTTGCAGTGATCGCGTTGGTTTGTTAGTGCTAGGACTAAAATATCAGAAATGGAAGGTAAGCAGCTTATTTTGAGGGTTATTGTTATTTATTATATGAAATCGATAGGGATGTTGGAAACTGAAGAAATAATTCGATATATTTCATAAGTTTTTTAGGTTCCGATTGGGACCACAAATACAGACCGGTAAAAAAATTTCATATTGCAGGCAAGCGTGTGTGGAAATTTCGTGAACTGGAACGAATGTCAGAAGAAGATTTAAGGCAATTAATTGAAGATATTCCTTCGGATGATGAGTCTGCTCTCTCGGAACGGAAACTTATAGTGAACCATTTGAAGAAATTGATTCACAAATTGAGGTGCCTTATGCCGATCATGAGTCGTTCCAAATCATTAAGGACGATGACATGGACTGGGATCGAGAAGATGGAAACTTTTTTAACGCCAAAACGACAGTGCCTAAAATTATATGGTCCACCTCTCTTCATAATATCGTAATTTCACAAACATTTGAAGAAACTGTTGGACCAGTCTTTCCCAATAATATTAAAACACCCTTAGATTTGTTTTCTGCATTTGTTTACAGAAGAACTAATCGTGAATATCGCATTCGAAACAAATTTATATGCTACCCAAAAAGATAAACATCGGTCATATGAACCAACTACAGTTCAAGAAATAAAATGTGAAATAAAATATGGGAATGAAAAGGTTACCCAGTTATAAGGCAATACATGTCTATGAAACCCATAAAACGGGGCTACAAGGTGTGGTTTCGAGCCAATGAATCCGGTTTTATTTCGCAATTTCAAATATATACAAGTACTATTATAAAGGGTGGTCCAACCATAATGCACGATGTTAATTGTGAGTCACATCTTACCTTAACGTCAAGTTTTTTTGCCCAACTTAATTTGACATTTCTTTGTTTCAGTGTTTGACAAATTCAACCATGGAGAGGTACACAATTGAGCAGCGCGTCAAGAGCCTTTTACGAAAATGGGAGTTCAAATCAAAGTGCATTTCGTGCACTTCGTGATTTTTTTGGTCAGCATAATCGACCGAATGCGTCCACAATCGGTAGAATTGTGCGCAAATTTCAGCAAACCGGGCTGGCGGCGTCATCGGGCCGTATTTCTTCGAAAATGAGGTCGGCCAAGCACTTACCGTGAATGGTGTTCGCTATCGCGAGATGCCGAAATTGATGTTATGGACCTGGACTATATGTGCCTCCAACAGGATGGTGCCACTTGCCACGCAGCCAACGAAACAATTGCTTTTTTGCGCGAGAAATTCAATGGCCGTGTTATCTCACGTCGCGTCGTTAATTGGCCGCCACAATCATGTGATTTGACACCGTTGGACTTCTTTCTTTGGGGATATTTAAAATAAAAGTGTACGTCAATAAGCCAAGAACAATTCAAGAGCTATAGGATGAGATAATTCGACACATTAACGACCTTGAACCTCAATTATGTCTTAGAGTCATTGAAAATATGGACCATCGGATAGAGGTATGCCACCGAAGCCGTGGCGAGCATTTGGCCGATATTTTGTTTCACACATAATTGTCATAGATCCTTCTATCATAATAAAAAATATTAAGATAATTCTCTGACAACTTTTTGTTTTATTTACAATTATCATCATGCGTTTTCGTTGGACCACCCTTTGTATAGTTATTTTTAAGTTATTTTTCCTAATACGAATTAAAAGCAACGAATACTTTTTTACAGGGAAAACTAGTGACAAAAGTGAACAAAATTTAGGAGAGAGGGTAGTAACCGATTGACCAGGCAATTAGCTGGGAAAAACTACAAGTTTACATCGACAATTTTTTCAATTCAGTGTATTTGCAATACAATGTGCAAAAGGCGGGAATTCTCGTTTGTGGTACAACAAGGAAAACCAGAAAAGCATTTCCAAAAGAATTGCTGTTGAAGAAAGGTATGAAAAGAGGCGATTCCGATTGGCGAATTTCGGATACTGCCTTCATTGCCCTAAAATGGATGGACAATAAACCCGTTCATTTTCTTAGTAATTTTCATTGTCCCAAAGATATCAACCACATTCTGAGAAAGCAAAAAGATGGATCACAAGCGGAGTTCACGTGCAAGAAATTGATGAAAGACTATAACAAGCTCATGGGCTATGTTGACAAAAGCGGTATGTATAAATCATGCTACGAACTTGACAGAAAAGCCAAGAAATGGTGTATATTCTGGCATTTTGTTGACATTACCATTGTTGATACTTTTATTGCTTATAATGAAAGTATGCAAAAAGATTGCAATGGATTATCGCTTAAAGAGTTTCGTCTTACAGTCGTGAATGGACTGATTGGCAGTGAGGGTGAAATGGCTAAAAGAGGCAGGAAAAGCTTAATCGGGGAAATAAACCGATTCAAAGTGCAGGTCCCACTAGAGAGACGTGTCGATAAGGCAACTCCTATATCAACCCATGGCAACAAAGTGCGTTGTGCTGATTGCAGCACAAAAGCTCACCCCATCGCACTAGATGGCGCTGCTCCTCCTGCAATGTAGGAAAATAGAAACTGTTTTCTTCCATTTCATAAGAATTAACAATTTTGCTACTTTTTTTTTTAAATACAATAAAATTTAATAAAAATTGAAATCAAAAATGTATCCGAACGCGTTTATATTCCCAGTGGTACCATTGTGGAACCACCTATTAAAGACCAGACTAAAAAAAAACAGAGAAATATTGTTGTTCGGAATATGTCATTAGAGGCAATATTAAGTAGAATTTAAAAAAATAAATGATTATTTTAAAAAAAAATTAATTTGGTCCGCAAAGGGTTAAACTAAAATTCGCCAAGGCTATGTGTATGTCCCTTTACAGGAGAAAAGCCTGCTATTCACGGCATGGTGATTAAATATCGAAACGTACTTAAGAGAAATTTAAACAACCTTTCAATCTATGTATAAAATGGGTTAATGACTGAATAATGCGTGGAATATCTGACCAGACCATCCCCTTGAATCACAGATTAGTCTAAAAAAGTGTTTTTTTTTTCGTCTTCTATTTTTTACATTATTCCAGTACCAGTACAAATGTCTTAAAATATGTTTTCGATTTATTTTCATCGTTACACTAGTTTTTTTTTTTTTTTTTTTTCATTACAAATACTTGAATGGAATGTTTGCATATTTATCAATTTTCTACCTGCATCCCTGCATCTTACGCTTTATTAATTATTCTCTCAAATATCAGATATGCTTTCGTATTTTTTTGTTTTATTTTTAAATAAAATTATTAATTATTGTTGCAAGTTGCTAATTTATTTTCAGTGTCGATTATCTATTTGCTTATTGTATTAAGTGATTAAAAGTAATTTCGCACTCGTCAGACAGGGGCACGTACATACATATACGGTAATACGCTATTATAATAGTTAATCATCCAGGATTTTTGTTTTTTTTCATTTATGTTTAAGGTCTAAGGAATACGGACTAATCGTAGTAAGCTCTCTAGTATGTTACACTTGTATGTAATATCTAGTTCTAGTTTGTTATGTTTTATTTATAAATACATATCTACAGCAATTCGGGGAATCGGGGTTAGGATGAATAAGGGAAATATTAAAACTAACAAAGGCGAAGCGTGTAAACTGGAACAAAATAACCGTGTTGCGACGGAGAATATAAAAATGAGTGGTTTGAAAGGATTTGGATTTATGTATAACTGAGAGTAAAAACGCGGAAATACTTAAAATTTGTACTGTAGAGCTACCGATTTTTCCAATATTAGTTTTGACTTGTTACGGAAGAGAACGAAGTCAATTTGGATTTGGGTTTTAGTGTGTTTGACTTAGCATGCACCGCGCTCGGATGTACGTTATCATGGTACATCGTAGACCAAGTATTGGGATAGAAGGTTGTAGGCATCTTGTATTGGGACACTAATAATGAGTTGAGGAAACATTTAGGGCCAATTCATTGATCATTAAGCCCTTGACATTATATAAAAAAAATTATAACTAATTACAGCAGCATAAAGGAAGGTTTGAGATTTTATTGAAAGTTAAGAAATTAGATACAGAAAAGGTTGTCTATTGACACGAAATAAGTGGACACCATGGACTAAAGGTTCGAAGCTTTGCGTTTGATAGTTATGTACAGTGTTGGCCAAAACTGAAGCACGAAATGATGTCGATTTAGAAAAAAAATAAAGAAAATTCGAAAAAGAAATTCAATATTTCTCCAACAGTTGGCTTTATTAAGCATCACACTAGATGGCGTTCGATGGATGAAGTTTTGTAAATTCTCTGACAGTTGGTTTTTCAGTGTTTTTTCTCCCTGTGTCGAGAGATGGACACCAGTTTTTCTTCGCTACCGCTAAAAACGCTAGTTAGGTGGCTGGAAAGGGAATATTATAGTGTTACAGCCAATAATTCGCGCGTCGATTCCGTTCCTTTAATTTCGATGTTAAAGATGCTCCACGCTCTGGAATGCCAATTGTCGAAAATGTCGATTAAATCATTGAAATCGCCGAGTCTGATCGTCAAGTGAGCACTGTTTCGTTTTCCCAGGAGCTAAACATTACACAAAACACCATTTGGAGCCATTTAAATAAGGCTGGATTTAAAAAAAAAAAACAGAACAGAAAAGGAGGGGAAGCATGCGCTTCTAAGAAGAAAAAAAAGGAGCACGAAAAGCGCGAGATCAAGGAGACGGAGAGATGCTACTCGTATTGCAAGAACGACGTTCGAAAGTTTTTCCAAAAAGTAAAACGAACATGCCAAGGCTATGAAGCCAGAGCCGAAGCGTGCAGGGATGACCACGGCCAACTAATAGTGGAGTCACAGTCGATGCTGAGACTCAGACAGAACGAACCATTCACAATGGACGAAGACGAAAGAGAATCCCGTCCACCCGACCTAGACGATGTTAAGATAGCGATATCCAAACTTAAGTCTTATAAAGCTGCGGTAGCAGACGGACTCGCCGTCATTTAAAGCAGCCGGCGATTAGCTGGCCAGGAACATGCACCAACTCATCTGCAAGATATGGTCGGAAGAAGGTATGCCCGATGAATGGAATCGCAACATCGTTTGCCCGGAAATCCCTATGACTGCGTCAATTACAGAGGGATAATTCTCCTAAACATTGCGTACAAGATCCTCTCTGCCGTACTGTGTAGGCGCCTGAAACCATTCGTGGACAATCTGGTAGGTTCCTATCAGTGTGGTTTCAGGCCAGGAAAATCCACGATAGACCAAATATTTACAGATCTTGGAGAAGCCCCAAGAATTTCAGGTCGACACGCACCACCTCTTAGTCGACCTTAAAGCCGCATATGACAGTGTTTATAGAGACGAGCTATACAGAGCCATGTCATGTTTTAACATCTCTGCCAAACTCGTCAGACTGTGCACTGTGCACCTTAATCATGCCGCTCCTCCTCTATGGCGCTGAAACTTGGATGCTATCAAAGGCAGATGAAGAGGCTCTTGCGCGTTTTGAGAGGAAAATTTTTCGTGCAATCTTTGGCCCAGTTTGTGTAAATGGAGAGTTCAGGAGAAGATTCAACCAAGAACTGTACGGGCTGTACAGCAACATCGGCCCAATTAGACGTCTACGGATCCATGGTCTAAGATGGCTGGGTCATGTAGAGCGAATAGACATCACCGCTCCGGCCCGAAGAGTCTTCGACTTCAATCCCGAGGGACGACGCAACAGAGGACGACCGCATCTAAAGAGGCGCACACAGATGAAAGAGGACCTTAACCAAAAGGAAGTGCGGCACTGGAAACAACTGGCAAAAGATCGTGCCAGCTCGAGGCGCTTGTTGGTTGAGGCTCAGGTTCACACCAGACTGTAGCGCCATCTAAGAAGAAGAGGAACTCTTGTTAAATTCTACGCTTTAGGGCTGAGGTAGAAGAAGAAGACAGTGAAGAAAAGTATACAACCATGAGCGGTACGAAGTGAACAACGATATTGTCCTAGTCAGGCATTTATGTATCCAATGTTTGAGATGGCTGAGTTTCATAGAGCGAATGGTCACCACTGCTCCCCGGTTCGAAGAGTGTTGAACGTCAATATCGATAAGAGAGGCATCTAAGGTGTTGCTTAGCGTGCGGCACTGAATATAATTGACTAAAGATCGTGCTGACTCGTGAGGTTTGTCGCCTGAGGTGACGGTTCACTCAGGATTAAAGGGTCTTCTATGTAAGTAAGAATTATACGATTTTTGGAAGTAAATAATGTTGAAAACAATGGACTGAAACAGGTGAATCAACCACAATTATGGCAAGCAACCGCTCTACCAGGAATCGAAAGGTTTTATAATCTTGAGTTACCTTGAAAAGTATAGGACAAATAATGGAGAATACAATTTATCATTTAAGCGACGAAGAAAATGAAGAAAAAGAACTTAATTCATCAGGAGAGTGAACCCGCTTATGGACGAGTTGTGGAAGTGGCTAAAATCAAGAAGCGTGTTTGCCAGATTTATTTCCCAGTTATCATCTATTTTTAAACAAAAATGATTGGGAAATAAAAATTGTGTGAGAAACGAGGCCATCGATAGAGCTGTAATTGACTTTATTAGTCTCTACACCGTCACCCAACATAAGGTTATGAAAAATGTAAAACGAAAAAGCTGCACTGTGCAGGGATAAAATGTTCTCGACCTTCATATTCAACGCCTGTGCTGCTCTCAGGATACAAGTACAAGACGATCAGACAAAAGTCATTCAAGGCAAATGACCAAAGAACCAGTGTGAATATGAAGAAAAGTCCAAACATCACCAACAACCGATTGATTTCATTCTCTTCCGCGGAAATGTGTATTATAGTTACATAACTAACAGATCTCCCTTCACTACTTAACGACTAAATACATTTACATTAACATTGTTTTATCAAATAAGGTACATTTCTCGAAGAGCTTTAAACAAAAGCACCGATTGCGCTGAACTGCCCGCTGCAACGCTGCTCGATCCAAGTTTGAATAAAACTCGAAAACAAAATGAAAAAAAAAAATAAAGAATCAACAAATAAATAAAAACACCACGAACAGTTCACTGCCGTCCACACTTCTGTTTACACCTTCAACTTAAATACTTAAATTCACATTTAAGAAATATAAAAAAAAAAAAAAATAAATTAGTTGTACAGCTTGTTCGTACGAAATAGAAAGCTACAGCACCAGTAGTAGAATCGTTTACGTTCATTTCAATTATTTCATTTTTTTTTTAAGTAAAGAGGTAATACATTTCGTCGGCCTTGATTCCTGATTTATCATATAAAAAAGTATTCGTACACCTGCAACTAAACTAAACTAAAGGGATAGAATGCGCACTGCGGAGGAGCTGTCTTCAGTTCTACAAACTACCAAGCTAACATCTACGAGCGAGTCATTCAAATAAATAATTTAACTTAATATAATACACATATGCGTCTGCATAATAATACGAATCGTTTCAAACATAACAACACTCAATTGAACAATACCGAGTAATATCACTAAACAGCTAGTCGTGCAGTAGAATAAGTTCACCTTAGAGCTACGAGTACAGGCTCATCGCCTACCAATGCCGTTGCGCCTGCGCTTGTGTTTTAGTTGTGTTTTGCTCTCTTACCAAACATGTAGCCTTTCCACCGCTCCGCGGTTTGGGAGATGATCGGATCGGGATCGATAGTGGCGAGAAGCAGTAATTGATTCACGTGTGTAGCATGGTAGTCCCATCGCGCTAGATTGGGCGCTACTCCTGCAATTTGGGAATAAGGAATACATTTTTAGATAGCGAACGATGTTCAGTCTATGAGTACAAACCTAAGCTCAAGTGGCGTAGATCATAGCTCGATCCCGAGCCAGTGTCGTACAATAAAAGCATCTTTTTTAGCGAATACATTCCTTGGTTGAAGAGTTTCCCGGCTTCTCTGGCAATCGCCGCTGGTGCCGTACAATTGAGATCGTACAAGCCAAATAGCGAGTAGATGAATCCGTTCAAAACAAACGACGCCGGTGTCGTTGGGTACTCCTCATACCTGCAATCGGCATTTAAATCGACAAACCAATAACAGAAAAAGTTGAAACTTACCAATAGTACTGTCCCATAAACTGAGCAAGCACCCCACCATCCTTCGATACCACTTTGTATGGTTTAAGTCCATTCGTTGCCGCCTTCAAGTACCGTCTATCACCGCCGGATTGCCAGTATGCCCTGGCTAATACCGATATCGCATGCCCCTGTCCCATTGCCGACAACCAGCCAGACTTCAATTCCTGAAAGCCCAACAGATTTCGCTTGACTGGATTCGGCCAACCACCCGTCCGTCGGTCCTGGTTATTCACAAACCACTCAGCTGCATCGTAAAAGTGCGCCAAATGATCGTACGTCGACAATGTGATATTATCGAAGAACCCAATTCCCAGGAATGATATCGAAGCCACTTTCAATTCACTTCGACGGACTTTTGCTTTCCTGTCGACACTCATGATTCCCTTTTGCACGTCGATGAGGAGATCGCGGGTGATTCGTCGCCATCGATTCACTGATGAACTCCCGAGTCCATAGTAGATGTTTTGCTCCTGCACGCTTACAACTAGATCAGCGATGATGTAGTACAAATTGTACATCTGTTTTGTCTCACGATTTTGTAGCGTGACCATGAGACTGCTGCTATTCGTAACCAATAGAAGATCGAGACTTAGAACCATATCCAGGGCATGATCCACATTTATACTGATCGCACTGTCATAGTCGATCGCAGTCTCGAACTGAAGAACCGTGCTGTTGAATTTTGGATGCCATATCCGTGTCAAGTTGCTTGACTTTGGGATTCGCCATTCCATTTGAAAACTATCGGCATCCTCGAATGTCTGCAAATAAACCAGTTTTCATTCTGATATTGGTATGTACACAGAATTGTCTACCTTCCGCCGCGGCTCGGGTTCGGTGAGATTTTTACTGTAGTGCGACAAAGCAAACTGTGCAATTTGTGTTGGATAGAAATACCCACGCTTCTCCCACTGCGTACTAATGGGCACTCCCTCCGCAGCGCTGATGCACTTAACTCGATCCCGCATCTGAAACAAGTACAATTTGAAATTATTTTCGCATAAATTTTGCGGTCAATTCCCTACCTCCACATTGTAGTTTTCGAAATATGTAAATAGTCCCCTCGAGTCGTATTTCCCCTTTGGATAATTGATTTTTGCATTGCTATGCGTCCAATTGAATCGAGTTACTTGATTGTCGGTACTCAGTGCACCGGAGATTTCAAAGTAGCTTCGTAGGAATGAAAATGGAACGTAGACTTCGTCGTTTTCCCGTTTACAGTGTATCGTGTATTCTTGATTGATTAGACAGTCGATATCTTGATAGGGAACATTCGTTGGCAATGACGATAAGCTGGTGTCGTAGATTTGATGATCCCATTGTCGGGCTAAGACGCGAGGCAAGCTAAAGTCTGCACATAGCATATATACTGATAGTATAATCACAAATCCCGCAATCGATAAGCAGAGGAGAAGCGCCTTCAGATTCAGTCGCATGATGAAGAAGAAAAGTGGTTCGCTCTGGAAATTAAAAGCAAAAAGGTAATCTTGAGGACGAAAATAGACTAGGAAGTCGTGGGAAAATGTTAATAATGGTAGTCAAGATGGGAAGACTGGCAATCAGAAGAGAATACAATAGGGGAAGTGGGTACCTTCGATGGAATGCGGGAAAGAAACCTTCAAAGCATGACTAGATAAGAAATAATCGTGGGTTGCTAGATGAAAGAGCGGTTCACTTGGACCGCCAGTTATCAAGCAATGATCGGTTTCATCTCTTTCAGTTCACCCTCTTTAATGCTGGACACATTGAAGCTCGGTATTTGTTAGGAAATTTCGCCCACTCGTAGTACTCGTAGTACTTTCTACGATAGTCTCAAAAGATGCTTGGTGGACTTCGTGGGCTTTATTGATGGAAATGGCAGCCCCCTTATTCAATTTGATTTATTTTCGTCTTTTGAGTACCACGGCAATTAAGTGTTACGTCTAGCCTAGGTACGCTGTGATTTGTTTGTTAAGTTTCTTCACGAAAAGTGCCCCAGTCGTATGGAATGAATGAATCAATAAAATATTCATGGAGAGAAACGTATTAATAGCTGCTCATTAGCTAATGCATGACACTGCAACAGTCGGACGTTTTGCCTACAAAGCGTTTATTTTTATTACATACTTTTGGAGCAAGGCGGGCGAGATTCATTCGTCCGTAAAGTCGGTGGGAGAGTATTTGGAGGAATATATCGATTAGGTTGTATTGGGTGTGAAGTAGGCACGACGATTGATTAAACGCAGACAATGCCAGAATAGACTTCAAGGACATAGGCCACCTCATTTCATAAATCGAAATTTCGTTTATTCATAAAACCTTTAGTGCCGAAACATCGGTACCAGATGACCACTTGATTGAGGCCTAATACAGAGAGGGAAGTAGGATGACGTCTTGGATGACGATTTTAATTCCATCGATGATCTTCAGGAGTGAGTGGGGACAGTGGGAGGTGTTTTTCATGAAGACTTTAAGTTGACTTATGGCATTCGCTCCACGACCCAAATAACATGACACTGCTTCCCCATTTAGCGTTCCTAGAACCTTGGTTTTATCAGGTTCACAGATAATTCCAATACAGAAATGCCGTCACCGGTTAAGGGACTGAATTTTCTGTACATCTCGACGGAAGAACTCCAGACGATTTTATCATGACTAATGTCATGACACCTCATATCAAAGGCTGCAAAAACATATAAGATTGTTCAGAAAATAAGGTGACTTTTTCGAATTTCTCGATCTAAGTGCATCCGATTATCGATTTTTATTTATTGTTATGTTGGTACAGATGCCGCCTAACATACAGGAAATAGGTCAACTGACCAATAACTTCGTAACGGCCAGGATAAACGGAATTCACTGTTATAGCTGTTGTGGTCGCCCGAGGCTATCATTTGAAGAATTTGATCGCTTATTAGACAATATCACAACGGACGCAAGTGGTAAACACCTAATTATAATCGCGGGAGACTTCAACGCTTGGTCCACAGAGTGGGGTAGCAGACACACGGACCAACGGGGTAGAAACGTTTGCGCGTCTAGGTGTAAACCTGGTTAATACAGGTGTTTCAAGCACTTTCCGCAAAGCTGGTAGGTCGTCAGTAGTCGATATAACCTTTGTAAGTAACTCTCTCACGAAGAAGGAGAGTGAGCGAGGACTACACGCACAACGACCACTAAGCCACTATAATGGCGATCGGCGACAGAAAACGCAGTCAGCGTCTAAACCAAACAGGACCCAAGTGGACGGATTCCCCCTTTAATAACGATGTCTTTGCAAAGATTCAAAGTGGTGTGACCGTGGACAACGGCGCATCCGCGGGGGCGATCTCCAAGCAGTTGAAGCATGCACTAACAGCGATGACCAGGAGGAAACCCAGCAAAATGGGCTCCCCATGCTACTGGTGGAACGAGGATATCCAAAGACTAAGAGCAATTTGTCTCAGAGCGCGAAGGAAATCCCAACGATCTAGAAACAGGCAGACTTCCAAGAGCGGCTTCTCCAATTTAAGCTAGCGAGAGGTGGGCTGGCGAAAGCTATAAAAGGTGTTTCAAAAACCTCTGCGAGGAGGCCGGTATAGATCCGTGGGGTAAAGCATACAGAGCGGTTACCAAAAGCGGAGAAATAATAGGTGTCCGCCGATAACAAACTCTTAAATGCTCACCCAAATAGTAGAACACCGCTTTCCACGGGATCAGCCGCTCACTAGTAGCAGCACGGCAAGGATCAGCACAGAGAAGATCCCTCAGATTGCTCTAGAGGAGCTATACAAAGCTGTCTCTAAGGTGAAAAACAGCAAAACACCCCGACCTTATGGCATCCTAAATAAGGCCCTCAAAGCGGCGATTAAGGCCAGGCCAGACGCTTTCCAGCACACTTTGAGGAAATGCCTACAAGGAGTCTTTCCCACGCAGTGGAAACTGCAGCGCTGCAGCCCAATTTGTCTATTAGACACATTAGGCAAGATACTCAAACGAATTATATATGTTAGGTTACTGGCGGTAGCGGAAGCTAATAGTGCACTGTCAAATAACCAGTTCGGCTTCAGAAAATGACGATCAACGGTCGACGCCATAGAATCCGTGGTAAACCTGGCCGCAGATGCCATCCAAGGAAAAAGGTGGTGAGAACAAATATTGTGCAGTAGTTACGCTGGACTTTAAAAATGCTTTTAACTCAGCGAACTGGACGCACATACAAATGTCCCTAATTGTCCCCTGCCCTATTTGCTGAAGATAGTCACAACAGGAGGCTTAGATACAACACCGATAAGGGCGTCAAGTTCTATAGCATAACGGCGGGAGTTCCGCAGGGATCAGTCCTTGGGTCTCTACTGTGAAACATTATATATGATGGCGTTCTACGACTAGCGCTTCCCGTTGGGGTTTACCGGCTTTGCTGTCGACATTGCCATTGTCACAGTGGCCAAACATATAGAGTGGAGGTTGCCACGAACAGAGCCATCTCGAAGGTGAAAGATTGAGAAGTGCCTAGCGGCTGACAAAACGGTGGCTGTGCTCATAACCAGCCGTAAGAAGGTGGAATATGCGAGTCTGATCGCCGACGATTAGGTCTAAGAAATCTGTGAAGTACCTAGCAAAAACATTAGCAGAATATTTTAAAACAACATTCACCAACGGCTCCAACAGACGAAATATATCAACCCCAGATAGAAATATCTCCACATTTACAATACGAAAATGTCAATAAAGAAAATACGAACCAACGAAATAAAACACTGCATAAAAAACAACGTAAAATGTAAAAAAGCACCTGGGTATGACCTAATAACATGAGAAATACTGAAAGAACTGCTGGATAGAGTTCTTATTTATATTAGAAATATTTTTAATGTCATCTTGACTACTTTCTAAAGGTATCCGAAAATATTCGAAAAACTCCTGCTTGACCGTATCAACATACCACTAAAACAGAAACACCTTATCCCGGACTACCAATTTGGATTCCGACATAATCACTCTATTATTCAAAAGGTTAATCGAGTGACAAATAAAATTCTAAACGACTTGAATGGGCAAAAATACTGCGTAGCAGTTTACTTAGACATTGCAAAAGCCTTCGATAGTGTATGGCACAAAGGACTACTATCTAAACTCAATACAATGCTACCGGACTACCACCAGCTCATCAAAAGTTACATGGACAATCGACACTTCTACGTGCAATATAATGACGAACAGTCAAACTTAAGTGAAATCGAAGCAGGGGTTCCGCAAAGTAGTATACTAGGTCCTATCCTTTAATTACTCTTTACTGCGGACATACCTAGCTACTTACACAGGACATCATGCTAGCAACATTCGCAGTCTATTACTACCTTCTTGAAAATCAAGTTTCATAACCGCGAAACTGCCTCCAGGGATACTAGGAAAAATTGGCTCGGGTTCTAGATGAGCTAACGTAAACTGGAAACCCAAAATGCAGTCAAATACGAGTATAGTGGGAGCTGGCCTATAGACGATCCGTGTGGTTCAATGAGAGTGCCAGCTTAAGGGAAAGGATTCGGGTGTTTGAAAGACAATGTCTCAGGATTTGTATCGGATTACACAGAACATCTGGGAATGAGTACACAAAATGGGGTCCAATACAATATGACTATGATGGACAACTTTGTCGTTAGATTGCTTCGAGGCCACGTTGCAAGATCAATGACCGGGGCTTACTATTCCAACAATTCGTATCACTCGAGGCTACACTTTAACGGCTTTGTCCCCCGGAAACATTGCTCTATTTCAATATAAACAGACTGATCCAGGAAAGATTAGCGGCGCCGCTGTTCTTATACACGTATCTCAAAATCTTACTCTACGAAAGCGATGATGAGCCTGACTGTCCCAGGTTAAATAGAGCTAAGCCGAGATCGGGGAGACATTGAGACTAGATTGTTGACTAATGCAACTTCAGACTCTATTAGAGCATCATCTATAGCCGGCATACATAGATTACGCTAGATTCACGTTTGGTTAGATTAGATTAACATCGATAGATATAAATGTACAGTGACGTTTCTATTAGTAAAAGAACGTGGGTTCAACGCTATGGAAGGAGTGATTTCGACATGGAAAAAGTGAGGGTTTGGGACGGTAAAAAAGTTTGAAGACGCAGAAGTGAGGGCATTGGCCGTAACTCAATAAGCCGATTCCCGTCGTTTGAAAGCTACCTAATCCAAAAACAGATATATTGGGCGTCATATGAGCGGTCGAAAAGTATTAATTGTGACTACCAATGACTAAGCCACGACTATGAATCGACATCGTCGGCCAAGCCAAATATCCATGGGTCGAAGTTCGCACTGCGCATTTGGTGCCAACAGGTCGGCGTGACATTGTATATTATGAGCTATTGTTACCGGGGAAACTATCACAGAAGCTCTCCACCTAATGTGTTTGAACTGAGCGTTGAAGGTCACAACACGAGCAACGGCATGAAAAAGTGATTTTACAACACAACAACGTTCATCCACATGCTGCTCAGATCGTTAAAACATACCTGTAAACACTGATATAGGATGTCCGACACCATCCGTCTTACACTCCATCCATTGCCCCTTTCATGTCCTAGATGAACAGCATTCCGGATCCTTTAAAGAAGTCGAAAAATTGGGTCGATTTGTGGATTGTAGTTTTTTCTAACGCGGCTTTCGTATGTTACCAAACAAGTGTCCAAAAGTTGAAGCTAACGACAGACAATAGTTTCAAGAATGACAACGCCAAAAACAACTTCAAGTTGTTCGAGAACACGCACGCTTCAAAAAACCAATAGACTACAAGAACAAATCACTGGTACTCGACTCCACTTTTAGCTTATTTATCTAACTTAAAACCACTTCCTTCGTATTAGGAATAGAAAAAGAAATATAAACACACGTACACCAAAGACACACAACGCCGAGCTAGTAGACAACTTACAAGCTGAAACTCTCCAACAGATATCCACCTTCCAATGTCGTATAATCGAATTGCCATTCGATTCGTGCATATTCCTCGTGTCAGCATTTCTGCATTGACAACAAGAGAACGCTTTGAATAGCGTATCCTCTTTCGCTCTCGAATCCCCCTTATCCGCATACTTTCGGATTAAATTTCGAGCCGAACAAAAAATCGCAAACGTGCCCAATCCCCTACACGTTATCCCTCATTCCATGCCAAGTATAATAAGAAAACATTTAAAAAATCTTCAACAACCACATACTCGTACTCGTACTCGTATGTTCGTTTGCGAGCAACAGTCCCCAAAAAACTATTACCCAAACCCACTTGGCATTACGTCGGAGGCGACACGGCATTACAGTCACACCAAATGTAAATAATGATAATGCGACATTTATATGTGAACATTTTTTATTGCTCGTTAGGAATGAAAGCCGTGAATTGCTAATTATTTGGTCGGGACATGTGAACAGGTCGTCATAGTGCTGGGCATTGTTAGGCGTTTTGTTTTATTTTTGGGACATTAGCGCTTGGAGTTATTTGGCAGCAGGAAGTGATATATTTTAAATGCTTCCCGCAGTTTCGCATATCCTTTCGTGTTGGGATACTTTGCGGCCAGGGTTTTGGATTTCATTTCGCGATTAATAGAGTTGTGGAATAATGAATGCGGGTTGAGCGGATATGTTGTGAGAGTTATTAAAAAACACTATGAAAGAGGTGTTAATTCCAGTTGGAATGATGGCACTCGCTGTGGTAAACCATTTCCGAAATTAGGGGCTTTATGTATGCGAAAATGGTGCATGAGCTTCCGTTTATATTAGCCTTGAAAACAATGTTGCCATAGTTGGGCTATAAGTTACATTATTAGCTTCAAAATGGTCCATTTGGGCATTATATATTTCTAAGAGCATCTTTTTCGAAGGTAGTTCAATAAAACAAATCTCTTAGGAATACAGAGGGATTTTAAGACAGATTCAGTTTGTAGAAAGAAAAATAAATTTCTACTCATTAATAAAACGATACGCAAATACAGACAAGAGACTATGAACTTGTTCAAAAAGTAAGGGGATTTTCGCAATTTCGCGCGTTATGTAGGGTCATCCAATTCGTGGTCCGCATTACATGCCTGCTTCTACCATATATTGTACGTTTAACTGAACTGTCATCCGAAACTGTGTATGCTGGCTTTGTAACAGAAGCTTTAAGACTTATCCATCATTGAAAAACACGCTCTGCAGATAGTATGGCTGCAGTTAATGAAAGAGGTAGAGATCCAAATGTATCGAGCAATTGGGCAAATGTTAAACGAATTTAACATTGTCGAAGACATGTGATTTCAACAAGACGGTTGAAATGACCCGTTTCGGTTTTATTGTCAGAAAAATTTCCTCGAAGAGTTGTTTTGCGTTTTGGTGTTGTGAACTCGCCACCAAGATCGTATGATTTGTCGCTGTTTCCGTGTTTATACACACAAACTGCAACTCTTAACGCTTTGAAAACGAATACTTGTCAAATTTTAGTCGTGTTATTGCTCCATAAGTACCGAAAAGTTATTGAGTTTTACCTTGTCAGAATCGGAGTTCTGCAAAACGTCCGTGGAAGACGTTTTTATTTAAATTTACTTTTCGGAATCACAGATTGGATCACCATGTAAAAGCCTGATTCGTCAACTTTTTTATGCTAGTCAAATCGGCTATTTTGTCAGCAGTTAGCAATCAAAGGCTATGTGGACGCCTAAAATCGTTCGGTAGGTTCCTATCTGTGTTCATCCATAGATCTCGAAGCGAAGACGTTTATGTCGAGGCACACCACCCCCTTGTCGACGTTAAAGCCGCACATAACAGTGTCTATAGAGATAGGCTCTACAAAGCTATGTCGTGTTTTAACTGCTTCAACAAGACAGTGGAACATCCTCTCGCGATCTCAGGTCGAACAACAAGGGTGACTCTGTACTCGTTGTATTATCCCGGTCGTCCTCGTTACCAAAATTGAACCAACGAAGAAAGACAGCAACGTTGAAAATAGCCACCGTCCGAACGGTGGACGGACATCACTTCCTAAAGACTCTTCGACTTCAACGCACACAGGGCGAAAGCGATCTCAACCAACTGGGCGGCGTAAAAAACAGCTGACTAAAGATCGTGCCTCGAGGGACTTGTTAGTTAAGATCTCAATCTACCATGAACCACAGCGCCGTCTAAGTAAATGATGAAAAAAGCGCTTTTATTAAAGAATGATTCTTTTGCTGTTTGGTTTTTAAGTGTCTTACACAATTTACAATTCACGAGTGAGTTGTGACATCTGTCAAGGTCAAACATACTCAGTTAGCTTTGCCATTTAATTATGGAAAGACATTTACTCGAATAACAAGTTAGTGAATTTTATTATCAAAGTTCCTGCTCTGTGAAAAATGTTTTCCGAGCACTTTGACCATTTTACGATCATCATAAGCCTTAGTGGTCAAATTTTGCTACTGGACATAAAGTTACCTACCCGTTAGTGTAGAGTGCGCACTGGAGAAATTATTGCTGCTGTATCAGCCGGTGTTATTGAAGACCGTGATTTATCCATTCATCCCCGTTCACAGCAAGTGGGCCTGTGTTACTCGACGAAAGGATCTTGGTATAAAACTTAAAAAAATACAGCTCGTGCAAGAACTGGAGCAGTACGACCTGCGACCTGCCACTGCGTCGAATTTTCGGTGGATGGGCCTTGGGAAAGCTGGAGGAACATCCATTTTTTTTTTTTTTTTTTTTTGAAAAATCGTCTTCAGCGACGAAACTCATTTCTGGTTGAAAGTTAATTAAAAAATCTGCCGCATTTAGTCCTAGTCCCATGAGCAACCACCGGTAATACAAGAGCTGCCAATGCACCCAGGAAAATGCATTGTTTGGTGTGGTTTATCAACAAGTTCCAGCAAGGCGGCGATACATGCCACATAGTACGCGAATCAATGTTGAAAATAAGGATATTCCGTGCTTTGGCGCACAGAAAAACTTGGAAGATAAAGAATTGGAGGCATTATTTCATGAAGTCCATGTCAGACTGCTGGATTCGTAAAATCATTTCAGGGTGATGACACTGCAGTTGGGAAACGCTTTAAAGCATTAGGAATAATTCAGAAGCGTTGGGTTTCGTACGAGTTGAAGCCGAGAGAGGTCGAATGGGACCGTGTGAACTGCTGCTTCAATGATGAAAAAGGAATAGTTTCTTGAATCGTATCGTGATTGGCGATACAATTGAACAATAAGAACCTGGTGAAGCTAGGTCATGCACGTAACCATGGGGCGAAGGTTCTGCTCTGTATTTGGGGTTTCGATATTATATGCTGATCAAACCAAATGATACCATGATGGAAAACGGCCGTTATATGAGCGGAGATACGACACGGTGATTTAACTTCAAGACAATGTTCGGCCATATGCTGCAAAAACGGTGAAAATCTACTTGGGAACGCTTAAATGAGAAGTCTTACGCCACCTGTCGTTCCTTCCTGATTATTACTTGCTTCATTCGACGGCACATGCCTCACTTCCATTCTTATGAAGTGAGAATTCATTCAAAGTCTTATACGACTGAAACTAGAGTGTACGAATAGTTTGAGCGTTCCGAAGAAGGTCTGAATACATTGAAGAAGTCGAACGGAAAAGCTAAGAAAACGAAAAATGCAAACCCCGTATAATAATCAGAGAATCATTTGATTGATTCTAGGAAATTTTGGAATGCGAAACGTTGTTGAATTCCGTACAAAAACATCGACAAATGGGAATTATACAAATGTTGCCAAACGTGTTGGACTGTTTCAAAATGAAAATTCGACAAAACTCTTTTATTTTATTCAAAACCTTCTCCTTGAAACTCTATATAGCGATTTGCACAGTCATGAAGCATGTCGAACGAATGTTTAAGGTCGTTCTTGAAAATGCCCGTGTAAGCCTTTTGAATGGCCTTCACGTCGAAATAAGGGTTTCCTTTCATAGGCAAAAGCATTTTTTTTTTCGAAAATTACATGGTGCCAGATGAGACGAATGGGTGAGAATGCCATTTTTGGTCAAGAAATCAGTCACAAGTGTAGACGGATGGTATGGATTATCATGCAATAAGCGCAAGTTACGATATTCTGGCCGAATACGACGAATTCGCAGCACCAAACTAAAACACAGCATTAACCGCCTGGCCAGGTGGAACGATCTACTTATGAATTATTTCCTTCGAATCGCAGAAATAAATCAACATTGTCATCACTTTTGACTTCTCCAAACGGCTTTTTTCGAATTAGATGTTCCGGTTCTACACTCTGACGCTTGGTTTCTGACCGTATCGAAAGCACTACGTTTAGCCTCCAATCACAATGTTGTACGCTTATTCATGTCCATTCTTTTCTTGGCTCCTTGATTTTGTCTTTCGAGTGTTGAATTCTGCGCGAATTTTAGTCATCAGTCAATTTGTGTGGAAATTTGGGCCTCCAAATGTTCGGTCAAAATGCGGTAAGATGTAGTTTTGGAGGTATTCAATTCCATTTTCAGCAATTTTAATGAAGACTTTTGGCCGATCCTTTACGCACATTTATGATGGCATCTTTGGTAATCACAAATTTCGATTGGCCAACATGTCATCATTGATGTCTTTATATAGACGTATACACTCGTGTACTCCGCTAGGGGATAAACACTGGTCAATATACACATGTTTCGTCGCTTTTAAAATAGAAGTTAATGTTAACCCGTTGTTCGATACTCATTTCCGTCATGTCATGAACAAAGCAATAACTCGGCATTTAATCGTCTGTTGGTCATGAAAGGTCAGTGAAGGATGCACCTCCAAGTCAGACAGCCATTAATAGGCGGCGCCACCAAAATTTGCTAATGTGCCAGCTTGTACAACGATTCAAAAGGTGTTAAAATTAATGTTCAATTGTATCGAAGGATGAGTACGAATGTTAAGGTCTTGATCACTGCGTTTTTCGATTTGAGTGCTTCCCAGAAGGTTAAAGGTCAATGAGAAGTACTGCCTAAGTACATGTGCAACGAAGTTTGAGTGAAACAAATTGAAAAAATCACGAACTCTTACCAACATAATTAATGACACCACGTTAATGCATTTAAAACACTGCGATGCTCCGTAAGACTTTTGTTCTAGAATATGATTTTTAAAGAATTACCATTTTTCAGGCATAGATCAGATTAAAGCGCATAAACACCTCAAAGTGCTATCTCAAGGATCAGGAATTGGAAAAAAATTCGCGCATGTCTATGATAGCCATTGGGCCTATTTTGAAGGGGATAATATAGAAGTAAACTCGGGGGTCGTCGTGGTGTAATTTTAATCATCACCGATTGTTGAACAATTCCTATACGGAAAAACCGTGCAACACAACATCGGTTGTGAATGAGAGATGATAAAAAAACAAAAAATGCTGAATAAGGCATAACACTCGCAGTATAAAATCACATCAAAATTCATACTCTGTGGGTACATTTCTAATATAACACCTTAATGACTTGGAAACAATAAAAGTTACTGTGAACTACAACCAACAGAACAATGTGTCAAGTCTGGAGTAAACAGGGGTTGGTCTCAAGGTGGCGTCTGCTCGATGCTATGTATGCCTCTGGAATCTATGCCCAGGCCTATGCGGATGATTTTGCTATTCTTTCTGTCGGCTCATGTTCAGCGACTGTCTGTCTCAAAGCGCAAGCGACGCTAGATGTGATCGAGAACTGGTGCACGAGTAATGGGCTGTCGGTTAATTCGGAGGAGGAAAAATACTGGTGCTAAAAGACATTCCCATCCCGATATCCAAGGAAGCTAAGTACCTGGAAGTCTTCTTAGATATAAAGATTCTTTGGTCAAGGCATGTTGAGTCAAAAACCACCAAAGCGCTGTCCGCTTTTTGGCAATGCAAAGGTACCTTTGGCAAAACATGGGGCTTATCGCCGAAAAAGGTCCTTTGGATCTACACGGCAATGATAAGACCGATAATCTCATACGCATCGGTTGTTTGGTGGAGCAGGCTAAAACGCAAACACGTTGTGGCTTCTCTCACCAAACTCCAAAGAGCAGTCTGTCTCAGCAGCACGGGGGCTTTCCCCAGCACACCGGGAGCTGCTTTATGATGAATCTTTCTCCACTTGATATATCAGAGGGTGTGCATTGAAAGCCATTTCTCGCCTAAAGAGAAATGGTCTTTGGTACAACTCGCATTGGAGTGAAAGTGTACTTGCGGGAGAAATATCCTACGACCCCTGTCTCATGGATATGCCTGCTGCCGCAATGACAGCTGCCATCCTACTGCGTTCTAATTTCACAGTCACATTTCCATGGCGTCAGGACTGGCTTTAGCCAGACACTGAACCTGGAATGGAATGTCTTCGCATTTTCACAGTTGGCTCCAGTCGCTCCAGGTAGGGGTCCGGTGCTAGAGTTTTCTTTGAGCGTGAAAACATTCGACTGCACTTCTCGTTAGGAAAATATGCGTCTGTCTTTCAATCAGAGATTAACGCAATCCTAATGGCCATGTACTATGTTGTGAAGCACAGGTGGAAGGGAAGAAACATATGCGTCTGCAGTGACAGCCAAGCTGCACTCAAAGCCGTGTCCAACCCTCTATCCAACTCCAAATTAGTGCATGATCTCAATACCTTTTTGAACAAAGTTCACTTAGGCTTGTATGGGTCCCAGGTCACTCTGGGATCCTAGAAAATGAGATCTCCGATAAACTCTCTAGAAGGGGCTCAGAGGTAAGTTTCTAAGGACCTGAACCCGTCTTAGGTCTACCTGCTTCCACGGTCAAATTCGACATGGACGATTGGGTCTTTAATGCACACAGTCGTAGATGGAGGGAATAACCAGGATGCAGGATGACTAAGCGCGTACGCCCTGATGTCTGCAAGAAGTCCGAAACATTCAGAAATTATTGTAGAAGGCTTACGGGCGTCATTACGGGCCATTACACTTTTGCCAAACATCTCTACGTGATTGGCATAAGTGAGACGCCTACCTGTATTGCATGTTGCGAGGAGGATGACACAGCAGAACACTTTCTCTGCGACAGTCCCGCCTTCGCTCGCGCACGGTGGCTCACCCTTGGGGCCGACGTGGTGTGTGCCGAATCTTTAAGCTCTACATCACTGAAGCCCCTCCGAAATTTTCTTCGGACAACGGGGAAAGTACAATAAAGAAAGGTGTTTGTCTGGTAGTACAATGGACCAGTATTTGTGTCTGAGTGCTCCGACAGATAGTAGCAGCCTCCAACATAAACAAAAAAAAAAAAAAACAACCAACGCGACAAAATCAGTCGAATCTCTCAAATACTATCTAGGACAACAACCCCCGAGATTAGTGAACGAACATCTTCGACACAAACCATCTGCACCACATCCAGGTTGTGTGACAAACACCATAAGAGCGTAACTCTTGAACCTGTGCGAACCCTATATAAAAAAAAGTAAACTCGGATCTCTAAAAAAGGTTAAAGCGTACAAGAAGCTGTTGAAGGAACTCGATGGAGTTACCTAAGTAGGGCCCATATAAGTTGCTTTTTCCCTAAGTTCCATCAAGGACTAAATGCACTATAAGAGCTTAGTACAACACTGGCCATTTGGCGGACATACGAGATTTGTTCAAAATATAAGGTGACTTTTTGAAATGCGCGAGCTAAGTCTATTCGATTTTTGAATTTTGTCTTTTTGTTATGTTGGTACACATATCTCCTAATATATGTTGACATTGTCAGCCATTTTGGATATTTAGTTTGTTTTTCACAGTTATAAACGTTGGACATGGTCTGGAGTGCTGGCGTGTTTTGCTATTTAAAAAAGGGATCAAAGAATCTGTATTAAATTTCGTGTGAAAAATAAAATGAAGTGCTCCAGTGTAATTGAAATCTTTAAAAGTGGTACAAACTCTTCATAGAAGGCCGAGAAGTTGCTAATGACGATGTCCGCTCTGAACGTCTCAGAAGACGTTGAAACAGTGAAGAAAGTTGTTGTAGAGAATTGTCGAATCACTATCAGAGAAGTTGTTGAGATTATTGACATATCAGTTGGCTCATGTATGAAATTATTTCAAATATTTTGGGCATGAAGCATGTGTCAGCGAAGTTTGTTCTGCAATTGCTAAAAATAGCCAAATTTTGAACAAAAAAAACCGACGTGTGAGCATCGCTCAGGAGATTTTAAATGACGTGAATGATTTGCTGAGAAGGGTCATCACTGGTGATAAAACATTGATTTATGGTTATGACGTCGAAATCAAAGCCCAATCATCCCAATGGAAGCGACCAGAAGTATCAAGACCAATAAGAGCACGAAAAGTTCGGTCGAATGTGAGAGTTTCGCTTAATATGGCACTGGCAAGGTTCACCATGAGTTATAGCCGAAAAATTTGTGGGTTGTTGGAAGATCATGGTTGCATCCTGCTCACTCATCGTTGCTTGTGCGTTATTTTTGGCCGAAAACATGTCTCAGCCACCACTTTCACCGGACTTGATTCCTGCGGCTTTTTTCTTTTCCTAAAGCTGAAAAAAACATGAAAGGAGGGCTGTAAGAGCTAAAGGCTATACCAAAAAAAGTGTATCAGAAGTCTTTCGAGGACTCGAAAACGTTCTCTATCTGAGAGGGATTACTTTGAAGTGTAAAATGGATGGAAAAATAAAAAGTCACCTTATTTTTTGAACATCTCTCGTACACCAAACACATTTCAAATCAATTAAAGAAATATCTGACTTATGTATATTGATGACACACTCGCTTCGAGTACACAACTCTAATTAAAATTCCAACAAAAACACCGACTAATTGGCAGCGAAACACCTCGGGCTCTTACAGAAGATTTATCAGCTTTAATTACACGTCAAACTAAGTTGGAACCTCTTGTTCGCGGAACACAGTGCTATTGGGTAACACCGATTGACAGCACAAAAAATATTAATTATTTGTCTTGCACACATGCGAGACACTCCGGGGAGTCTCTAATGTCCTGAATGCACAGCCTTCACACCATATTTCGTCTATTTGCTGACATAACACTCGTGCCCTTACCATATTTCCTAGACTTCCGCGTTGCCCCCAATCAAACGTTTGCTATTAACGTTATCAGCTCGCACTAAATGCAGTTGTTTGTGATGTCAATCTTCGATACAAAGTTGCACCCACATTCTAAGGCAAGGCAAATGACTTTTTAATTACAACAAAACAAAATCACTGTGACTGAATTTCACACCTACTGATAGCGCCTAATCTCTCACTCCAGGGCAACTGCAAGGTTTCGAGTTTTACAATTTGACCCGCTGATAACGAATTTCACGAGGCTCTCTTCCTTTTCCGGAGTATCACAAGGGGCGGGCCACCTAATCACATTGTGTATTATGCTCAATCATTCACTGGAGCTTTGTATCACACCGGCGACACCAATCCTCACAAATCACTCAATCCACTGTTGGCCAAAAACAAAAAATCCAACATCTGCGGTATGTTTTCACAGCTGTAGCGCATATTTTATCACATCACCGCAAATTCCGCAGACAAGTACACAGTACACACCCTGCCCACGTTTCGTAGGCGACACATTCGACCTGGCACGGGTACACTTAGCCGAGTAAATAGTGTTTATTTTTAATGCCATGCTGTTTGGTTACCGCGATGATCTAATTACCATTTACAATTTGTATAACGTATCGTGACAGTCTGCGTTAATAAAAAAGTAAAAAAAAACAGAAACAATTACGGCTCGCGAACCGCAGATGTTCGACATCAAATGAAGACATTCGGGCAATCAAATAAATCAATTGCTCGCAATCATTTAACCTCAGGTTCTACTGCAGTAAATATTAGTTCAACAACATGGTATAAGCGACGACGACAATGACAACGACACCGACACCGAATAGCAATTTTTCACTGCTGCCCACCACTGACTACCAGTGAACCAGTTCGACGAGATGTAGACATGCGACGAGCTTTTGCGTCGCACAAGTCCCACCGAAAATATTCAACCCTCTCGTTTTACAAGTCCATCAGAGACTAGTTTTCTACCTTAATTTACATTCCTGACTCTTTGCTCCTTCCCTAATCGCTGATACAATTTATTACGTTTGCAAAATATAGCCTATCTGGCGACGGTTGCCTGAAAAGGTGGCGGAGACAGAAGGAAAACAAGTCGAATGACGGCTGCGGCTCACAATCACCATCCGGCGCATAGGTAAAGTTCAACGAATGCAAATACTCTTGTGCATTGGTTGTCGGTTAATTCATGGAATTCGCAATTTAGGCCAAGTTGCTATAAAGATTCAACGGCGATTCGTCATTCCACGGGGGGGCCGCACTGGAGTGGGGCGGAATTGATCTCCCAGCTTGGAACCACCCAAGAACAAGAACGAAAACAAAAACAAATACACACGACACCTACTCAAAGATGACTTACCTTTTTACTGGTTGCAGCTGAAAGTTTATATTTATTGGTAATTGGCCTTAATTTCGCCAATACCGAATGTTTCGGTTTATTTTTAGTTTTAAAACTGGCAGACATTGGATGCCAGTTTGTTTATTTTTTTTTTGTTTTTATTCCACGTATGTGCAGTTGGTATTTGCGTTCTTCCCTCACCGAATGAAAATCGCGTTTTCTTATTTGTTTTTGTTTATGAGTTTACATATCAATTAAGGTGTAGTGTTTGTTTTTCCAATGCGCCTCGGTGGCAGCATCAGGCAGTGTTTTTCGCGACCATTTATCACGCACAATTACATTGTTGGTTTGACGAATTTTATATGTACACCGTAAGTAACATTTTGCCGTTCGATTTAGGGGGAGTTTTATTTAAATTTAAGGTTGAAAAACACGATAATTATGCGATGAAAAATCTACTCCGAACATATTTGCTGGTGGTCCAGGTGATTTTGACATAATTGGAGATGTGCAATTGGTATTTGGCTGTCAGATCGTGTGGGCGGAATTTTATCGAAACTGCATGACATATCGATAAGGTAGCAGTCAGATGGGAAAGGTGCCGGCCGACGGTAAGGTGGTGCGACTTAAAACAATATTTCATGGGAATTACACGTAAATTATATGAATTTATGACAAGATTTTAACAAATTAAACGACGGCGAAACAAGGATGTTTTTTTATCATTTATTGTTTTATATTCCGTGGCTAATTTGAAAGGATATTTAACATTTTAAGAGAGATTTCTGCGCATGGCCATTTCATACAGGAAGAGGCATACTCGCCCTTTTCTATATCAAAAAAGCATTTTGCATCCCCCGCAGATATAAATAAAAACGCAAAAGAAGTTTTCTAACTAGAACACATAATATATTGGATTTCTAAATGTTTGTTTATCTCCGCAATGATATTTCAACCGAACGTCAACTGCTTCAAGTATTTCATTCGAGGACAACATCTGTATCCTAAAATGGGTGGGCACCTTCTCTTTAACAAATTGTGTATAACCCTTAAAAGCAAAAAAAAAAAAAACTAAATTCCAAGGAGAAATTACAAACTAACAGACTGACTAACCTTCCAATTTCGAATTCCTGAGCTCGGAACATTGCCAGAACGAAATAAATGGGAATCAAAAGTAGATGAGCTGAGGCATGTTTATAATTAGACTTATAAGGCTTTCTTCTTCTTTTCCTTTTTTTTTTTTTTTTTTTGCCGGCGTCGTTATGGTCAGAAGTGTAGGACCATAACCTTCCCACTTAACTGCATTCCTACTGGTCCGCTTGTGGGGTCCGCCGGTTTGACCTCAGAAAGTAGCGGCAGGCTTCCCGGTTTGGAATTACCTTCATGGCTGAGGCCAATCAAATGCTGGTGTTTTTGCATTTGTTTGCACCAATTGTTTTTCGGCCTGCCTTTTTTGGAACGTTGATTGATAACGCCTTTTAGACGGGGTTCAAAGGATCTCTCCTTTGAACATGGCAATACAAACCAAGTCGGTCGCGCTCTATCTTTCTTGTGATGGTTTCTTTTACGTGGAGGCTTCCTCGGATCTGTGAACTTCTAATTCTTTCACGCTTTGTTACTCCCGCTGTCATGCGAAGCATCTTCATCTCAGCTGCCGTTAATTTGCTTTCATACTTGTAGTGTAGAGCCTTCCTTTCAGCTTAGGGGGCATTTTTCGATCACAGAAGATGGCGGAGTTTTCCCGCCACTTCATCCACCCTACGCTTACGCGATGTTTGATGTCGTCATCACAAGTTGCTTCTCTATTAATCATAGATCCCAGATATTTAAACTTTTCACACTTGGGAAGCACTCTTCCATTCAAGTAAATGTCTGGAATAGGCTGATGAGGGTCAGAGAACGGGCAGCACAGATACTCTGTCTTCTTTGAACTAATACGATACCCGTGTCCCTCAAAAATGTCCACCCACACATCAAGTGCTCGTTGTAGGGACGCCTGATCATCACTTATAATGGCCCCATCGTCAGCAAAGAATAGCTGGTGCACATTGGGGTCCGTCACTTTTCCTTCAAGCAAGCAATCAAGGACTGCTATAAAAAGCAGTGGGCTGAGGACGCTCCCTTGGTGTACACCGACTTTGATTGCGAACTCTTCGGTGACTCCTGCGGTGCATCTTACTCTTGTCGTTGCTCTCTTGTACATGTCCATGATCACTCGCACGTAGGTTTCTGGAACTCCTTTTTGTCTTAGCGCTACCCATAAAAGATCTCTTGGTTGCCGGTCAAAGGCCTTCTCGAAATCAACCAACACCATACGCAAGTCCTTTGAAGAATCACGATGCTTTTCCATCATGACCCTTATACTTTGGATTGCATCTGTCGTTGATTTACCCGAGACAAACCCGCACTGGTCGTCAGATAGTCGTATTATTTTCCGCAGTCGGCTATCTAATACCCGTTCAACGATCTTCATGGTGTGCGACATCAGCTTGACAGAACGGTAGTTATCACAATTTCGCGTATCACCCTTTCCTTTGTGCAAAGGAAGAAGATAGCTTTCCCTCCATTGATTAGGCATAGTGTCGCCTCTCATAAGTTTGGAGATAAGAACCATGAGCCATCTAGACCCGATGTCTCCCATCTTTTTCCAGAACTCAGAGGGTATCCCGTCCGGCCCAACAGCTTTTCTTTTCTTGGAGTTTTTAACCGCGTACCGAACTTCTTCGACTGTGATGTCGGGTATTTCGGCATGATTCGGGGCGGCTATTGGAAAGTACACTCGGGGAAACTGTTCGTTCAGTAGTTCCTCGCAATACTGTCGCCATCTGTGGAGAATTTTTTCGTCTTCCACAAGGAGTTGGCCTTCAGCATTGTTAATAAACTTTGGGAAACGAATCTCCTGAGCATTTCTTCTTCTCTGGGCGGCTATCTTAAAGATATTTGCTCCTTTGTTCAAATTGTTTTGTCGAAGCTCCTGGGTAGCCTGGTTCCTGTCAGACGCGGAAGACGATATTTCTTCCAACTCCTGATAGAGGCCTTCCATGCTTTTCGCTTTGAATTCGGCGCATTTTTTCTTCGCGATACCTTTGCAACATCTATATATCTTTTCACGGCGAGCTTTTTCCTCTCTATTAGTAGAAGAGCACTTTGACCAAGCTTGGAAAGTCATTTTCTTTTCGTGTATCACTGCTTTGGCTTCGTCTGTCCACCACCAGGTTTCTTTTGCGTGTTGGCAGGGGCCTTTAGATGTTCCGAGCAGTGATTTGGCTTTCTCCAGGCCAGATTGTTGTAGGGAATCCCACATGTCTTGTGCCCTGCACTCCTCATTACCGACCTCATCGATAATGGAAGAGAGGTAGTTTTCCATGATGGTAATAAAAGCTTCGCCTTTTCCTTTATCCAGCTTATACCACTTGATTCTCTCAGACACCTTCGTTTGCTGCTTTGACTTCTTTCTCGCATCCATAAAAAATTCAGTCAGGAGGAGACGGTGTTGAGGGGCGATCGCGTCTCCCAGGATCACTTTGCAATCTTTAGCTCGTGACTTCATGAAGCTGGATAACAAATGATAGTCTATTTGAGTTTCATTTCCGCCGCTGCTATAAGTGATCAGGTGCCGGCTTTGTTTGACGAACATGGTATTTAGCACTATAAGACCGTACGACTTGCACATATTTAGGATATCTTCCTGATGCCGTATCCCAGCCCTCCGTGGTAGTCTTCATAGTATTCGCTTGTCTTCCCGACATGTCCGTTTAAATCTCCCCCAACAAACAAAAGCTCTTCCTTTGGGATGATTTTGACAAGGTTGTGGAAATCTAGCCAGAATGCATCTTTTTCATTTTGTTCGCATCCGACTTGAGGGGCATATGCGCTTACGATGTCCCACAACTCACCAAATTGAGAGCCATCAAACGATCACTGGACTTTGAAATGGTTAAGACGTTGCCAAGTAGCTCTGCCGCAAAGATGATGGCGATTCGGTTTTTTCCTTGTTCTAATCCACAGTAAAACATCTTGTAGGCTTATGTTTTAACGTCCAAGAAACGTGCCCGATTACCGGTGTTTCGCCATTTCGTCTCTTGTACGCACAGGATATCTACTCGCCTTCTAACCATAATTTCTTCAAGCTGATAGCTGCGACCACTCATGCTTCCAACGTTCCAACTCGCGACTCTTACGTGTGGCTTACGCTGTTGCATTACTTTGCTATCCCCCGGAAATCCTATAGCTCTGACCCGAGCATTGCTGCTCGTCCCAGGATCACGTGCCTGGCGGGGTAGTGCTTTTCCTTTTAGCGTTATTTTCCATAAAGCTACGGTTTGACCGTTTTCTTTCTTCCCCTCCTTTTTTTGACACGGGCATGCTCCAGATATTATTTTCTTTTTGTTTGATCTTACTCTTACAAGACCGGTGATCTCCAGTCGTGTCAACCCAATGATTTGTATGTACACTTGTGGGGCAGTTTAATGGTGGTATATGTGTCCCTAGGCTCACCTTGGTGTTTTCTAAATTGCCTAGATGTGATTTTTGTTTACCTTTGTTTTAGTCGCCTTTTACGACAAGGGAGAGGTATCGCTGCAGGGATATTCTTAACCTGTCCCTGCACAGGAATTAGGCTTATTAGGCTTTACTTGCGATAATGCTAGCTTCTTGCTTAGGTGAATAGAGTTTTTGACTGTCGGTTTGCCTGACAGTAAGTTGAGTGTTAACGATGAATGTATTTCTCGTCTCTCCCTTCTAGGTATGGAAGGATTATATACCCTTCAAACGTATAAACCTACTTAAACCGTTACTTAAGAGACTCGATGTGACTGATAAATCGGAAAACGTCCTCAACCATTTTGCAAGGTGGCGCAAAATTGATCATTCAATTTTGTTTTTGAATCCTTTTTTTACTAAATGAAAAAAAATAGTTTTGAGTGATGGAAATCCATAAACTGACCTGGCGGTCCCCCGATCAATTGACCGTCAACCATATTGATCACATTGCGATTGACGTCAGACACTCCTCCAGTATTCTCGATGTCCGAATGTTCCGAGGAACCCACATTGACTCGGATCATTACCTTGTTGTAGCCAAGGTACGAATGAAGATATCAAAGAGCTACGGAGTCGAGAAAGAACACCACGGTTTGACGTCAGAAAGCTACAATCGCAAACGATCGCTAGGAACTTTGCCGACCGAGTCTCCCAAAAACTCCCTGAAAGTTCGACATCGCCTGCACTGACCATAGAAGAAGATTGGAAACGTTGTCATAAAGCCATCAAGGAAGCTGCCACTGATGTACTGGGTTTTACAGCACCACCCAGGAAAAACCCATTGTTTGACGACGAGTGCAGACAGGTCCATGCCCCCAAGCAAGACGCCTACAACGCAATGCTGCATCGAACAACGAGAGTTGTTCGTGAGCTCTACGAACAGAAGAGGAGGGAAGAAAACCGGCTTCTCAAAAAGAAAAAGAAAGAGCATGAGAAGCGCGCGGTCGAAGAGATGGAAAGGTGCTACAACAGGAATGAAGTCCGAAAGTTTTATCAGATAGTAAAACAATTACCGAAAATGTAGTAGAATCGCAGTCGATGCTGAGAATTTGGAAGGATCATTTCTGCAGACTGTTAAACGGCGACGAGGACCCAAATACCGCTGCCAGGCAGAATGTTCCACTCAATTAGGACGACGATACACAAGAATTCCGTCCCTCCGACTTTGACGAGGTCAAGATAGCAATATCGAGACTTAAGTCAAACAAAGCTGCTGGAGCGGACGGATTGTCCGCGAAACTGTTTAAAGCAGCTGGGGATGATCTGGTAGGGAGGATGCACCAGCTCATCTGTAAGATATGGTCGGAAGAAAGGATGCCCGATAAGTGGAATCTCAGTGTCGTTTGTGATTTCAGGCCAGGGAAGTCCACAATAGACCAAATCTTCACACTGCGGCAGATCCTGGAAAAGACCCAAGAGATGCAGATCGACACTCACCACCGATTCGTCGACTTCAAGGCCGCATATGACAGCGTGCATAAAGACGAGCTATACAAAGCCATGTCTAGTTTTGACATCCCTACCAAACTCGTCAGATTGTGTTGGATGACGATAGAGAACTCTCGCTGCTCCATCAAGGTCGGCAACGAACTTACCGAGACCTTTAATCTCAAAAAAGGTTTTAAGCAAGGCGACGCGCTGTCATGTGACTTCGTCATGTCATGCGATCTGTATGTATAGTGTGTTGGTCTGTTTGATGCGTTGTTGCGATAGCTCATCCTACATTCGGTCGTCCTGACGTTTCGTTCGCCCCGAACGAAAAGCTTACGCCCATTTCTTCATATGCTCAGCTATGGAGGTCGTCGTTGCTGGCCCCTCGTGCTCGCCAACTTTCTGTACATCGTACCTGCCATGGTTGTTAATGCGGGTGATTTTGTACGGTCCTAAATACTTGGGTCTCAACTTCATACCAGTACCGAACTGAGTGCGTTGATGGCGACTAACTCATTCAGTTGGTATTCTTTCTCCGGTGACCGTTTCTTGTCAAAGCTCCTCTTATTGTCCAGTTGTATCAGCCGAATGTTCTCTCGGGCCTCTTCTCGTATCATGCCTCGCTCATCGTCTAGTTCTTTGAATGCTTCTTCTTCCAACAATTTTGGAATATCCGCATATTCGGCGACACGCATCTCCAGGCCTGTCAGGATACGAACATAAAATACAAAATGCCATTATTTCTTATTGCTTAAAAATAATTAAAATTTTTGTTTAACTTTTATAATATGAACATGAAATAAATAAATAATAAAGACACAGTCTCTGGAGTCCAATTGATTTTTGTTTTATCGTTTTTTATTGAGTGTTTGATGAAACAATGCAGTGTTGGTTGAAGTGCAGCTAGTCTAGGAACACATTGTCTATAATAATTGATCATTCCCAGAAAACGTCTTAGCTCGTGAGCCGTTTGTGGCTTAGGGTACTCAGCAATCTTGTATAAACGGTCAGCTGTTGGAGCGAAACCAGTAGCATTGATGGAGTAGCCTAAGAAGTTAACCTCACTCTTGTTGATTGTGAGACTTTGCTCTTGTAGGGTAGGTAGGAGTGGCCGCCTGATATCGAGATGCCAGGCCCAATTAGCGCTTATGCGCCGTTTTGATGCCACAACTCAGTGACCTAGTGTGCTGTTATTGGAGTTTCATATCCATCCTGTGGAATTAAGGAATTTGATGATATTACAGAATCCTATTTCCCTGAATTCTGATAGATCGTCGAAGGAGATTTTGCCGAGTAGGCGCTGTCTGGTTCTAGCTAGAGCCGGACATTCACACAGGAAATGGGTGAGAGTTTCCTTTTCCAGTGGGTTCTTGCAACTACGGCAGTAGGTGTTGAATGGGATGCCTAACTTAGCAGCGTGGGTACCGACCTCTTGCTCTTGTAGCTTCATGAAAACCTGACGTAGATGATCTTTATGCTGTAGTTCGTTATTTGACATGATGAGTATATCGACTATGTAAACGAATACAAGGTCTAAGCCTCGAAAAACGCTGTCGGTAAATCTTTGGAATGTTTGCGTGGCGTTTTTGAGACCAAAAGGCATGACCAAATATTTGTACAGTCCCCAGGGTGTGTTGATTGCAGTTTTTTGGATGTCGTCCTCGTGCATCGGTATCTGGTAGTAAGCACGTTCCAGGTCAAAAGTTGTGAAAACAGACTTGCCATGTAATAATGGAAAAAGGCTTTGTATAAGTGGTGGTGCATAATTGTCTGGCTGAGTGACTGCGTTTAGCCTGTGAAAATCTCAACACAATCTCCAATTATTCTCTTTTTTCGATGCCATTGTGATGGGACTGGCCCATGGACTGCTGGAGGGTCTCATGAGCCCTTGGTTGACACAAAGTTGGACCTCTGCTTTTCCGGCAGCTGCTTTTACCCCAGCGAGCTTCCTGGCTCTTCAGAAAACTGGAGGACCTGTCGTGAGGATTCGGTGAGCGTTGGCTTTTTTTTTTTTTAGAGCAGCTGATATGTCATTCCGTGGTTTTGTGATGTCAAAAAATTCCTGGAGGAGATCTGAACACGGTAAGCCTGGATGAATGGTGGAGATGCCGGTGTGAGAGGTGTGGTGCAAGTGTCCTTTTGAGGTTAAAAGAGTTTTGGAGTCGATTAACTGCTCGTTTTTCAAGTCAATCAGGAGCCCGAAGTGTTTCAAGAAGTCAGCTCCGATGATGGGCATCTGCACGTCGGCTATGATGAAAGACCAAGTAAGATTTCTTCGTAAATTGAAAGTAGGTGTTAAGACTAGCATGCCGTAGGTACTTATCTGAGTTACGTTGGCAGCGTAGAGAACCATATGTGCTGGTTGTCGGTCACCACGGAATTCTGCGGCCGGTAATAAAGAAACCGCTGCATAGGGTCGACGAGAAATTCCAGGCGTGTTTTGTTGTCGTACAGATGAAGTCGGGCCTCCACAGAACGAGGGTTCTCGCTGTCGCGCACGGCCCCTATTGTCGACAGCGATTGTTGTTTTCCTGGTTCTGTGTTAGGTAAGCACATGGAGGGTGGCAGGTTCGTGTCTTTGCGCCATATCGTTGGTGGTTGCGGCATATGCCACTGCGACTGGAGCTACATCCTCTTGAATGTGACCAGGGCCTGTGGTTTGGAGGCTTGGATGCCTTGAATTATGTCAGCAGGTCGGCTACCGTTTTTCCAGATATTCAATCCTTTCCAGCAGTGCCGTGACGAGAGGTAGTGATGCGTCTTTGTGAGGTTTGTCTGCGTTGGCCATGACTGAGCCGCTGTGGGAAATCTGTGGAAGGATGCGATCCACCATTTTAGCCAGTTGTTCCAGATCAAGGTCATCAGATATGACGAGGAATGCTCTCAGCTCAGTCGGTAATTTTTCGACCCACAAACCATGCAATGCGTCGTCGGGGAGGACACCAGCCGACAGAGATCAAGCTTCTTGGGATCATATTGAGGTAGCTTGGGCTGTCGTGCTTCGCGTAGCAGAGCTTCGAGCCGATTCTCCATGGTTTCTTCTTCTTCCACTTGAATCTTGGTGCTTGCCTTTGATTGAGAACGGGTTTTCACCTTCTGTTGATCTGGTGGAGGTACCTGTTGCTTTCTCGTCAGCGCTTGACATTGAACGTCAAGATTAGATCTCGAATGACGGTGCGTTATCACAATCGTAGTCTGACGAGATCACGTCGGGGTCACAAATTTGTGGTCTTCTGATAGGGTAGGACACACAATGAAAGAGTTAAGTGATTAACACACTAGTTATTTATTGATTAAGCAAACGCGATACAATGTACGACTCGTAGGTTATATCGTGCCACCACAGCTATGGCGGATGACCAAGGTGGCTTCTCAACCGTCTGATGACTTCGTCTAGCCGCTTGATTGGCCAGCTCAACTTTTGCTTGGAGTTTCCTCCATTGGCCGCTTGACGCGTGCTTGTGCGACCGGAGTCGCTACACAGCACTTTCTACTGAAGCCATCTCTTGATAAACAGCGATAACTTGGTTATTATTTCCAAAGCCAAAAAAAAGAGGAATGCCAACTGGAACAAGACAAAGAGCAGCGCGAGTGCGTGCTCTGTAGTAAGCGATGACCTCCTCAAATTATCGGGAATATTCTAATATCCAAGACGGATATAATCCCAAACCGGGAAGCCTGCCGCTACTTTCTGAGGTCAAACCGGCGGACCCCACAAGCGGACCAGTAGGAATGCAGTTAAGTGGGAAGGTTATGGTCCTACACTTCTGACCATAACAAGGCCGGAAAAAGGAAAAGAAGAAGAAGAAGATTCTAATATCCAAGACATGATAGGGTAGATCTGAATGCGAAGTAGCTCTCCGCATCATTAGGGAGATGCTCTCGACCATCCGCGTGTACGTCAAATTTTTCCGTCTTTTGGTACCTTTTCCCTTACTAACCCTTGAATGAGATTTCCCTACAGGAACCACATAAAATGTGCCTGAACTGCATAAATCTGAACTAATCTGGCTCGTGAGAAACGTCCCTCAGGTTGCTTACCTGCAGCAGCGGTCGTATATGTACGTAAAGGGTGTTCCAATAAGGGCGGGTAGATGTTAAAATTGAATAAAAGAAGCTGCGTTTGAGGTATTAACAAGATTCTTTCTTTATTTGAGAGGCCTATATAGGGCATTATGTATTGAATATGACATGCCCGCCTCGGTCTTTTACTGTGGCACGTATCCGAGTGGTCCAATTTTCAATGACTTTTCTGCATAGATCCGACTGAATTTAAGTGATGGCCTGTGATATGTTCACCTTAAGTGCATCGGTCAATTGTGATTTATTCGCATAGACCTGCGAGTTCAGGAAACCCAACAAGGAAGGGTCTAGCGGGGTCCAATTGCATGACCTTAGTGGCCAATTCTGCGAGAGATGACCTTATCCTCAAATCGTTCATACAGAATGTCTATCATGGTGTCCGCACGTGTGTGGCACGTAGTGTCGTCCTGCTTTAACCACATGTCGTCTAGGTCCATATGGCTCAATTTGGGTCATAATAAATTGGTCATCACCGTTCTGTACTTTTCGAAAAAGTACGGACCAATGACGCCGCCGCGCCGGCCTAAAATCTTTTTTGGTAACGTTTTGAAGATGGATTATCAGCTGGTGAACCTAGTATGGGTCCTCTCATATACGGCAATTTTGCTGTCAACACAGCCATTCATCCAAAAATGCGCCTCGTCGCTAAAGATGATTTTTCGGCCAAAATGCTCCGAACCCAATCAGTGAACAAACGGCGTTGTCTGTGGTCATGAACTTTAAGCTCTTAGGTCAATTGGATCTTGTTGGAACAAGTATAGGTCCAAGTCCCGATGCAAAATTCGCCAAGTTGAAGTCTGCGAAAGTGCGAGTTCTGTACACTTTCACGAACCGCAGCGATGTTCCCGGCCGATCTTGTGCTCCTTCGACGTACGCATGTTGGCCGATTGATTACCAAATCGGTGGACTCAAACTTGGCTACCAAACTTCTCTGAAGGTACCTAAAGGAAATGTATCTGAATAGCATAAATCTACGGAACACCATCTGGCTCGTGAGTTACGGGTACATGATAGTGTGATATTGTGTCCTGTATGCTTCAAACTTTTAAAAAAAGGATATATTTGGATCCCCGAAAACACCATTTCTTTACGAAGCCTCGCAATGAATAAGACCGATGCCATTGCTGGGTTAGCTCGACAATAGAACCTTTTTTTAAAGTGGTCATTACACAACTTCCTAGACTTCCACGAGACTACCTTATCGACAAGGATGTCGAGAGAAACTCTTCCGCCCAATTTGAAACCACCACCCACGCAACATTTTCTCTTATCTCGTGTTCCACCTCTTTCCGTCGAGCTTCTCAAACACACACACACACCCCAACACGATGGCATCCCTCTAAGGGTGGATGTACGAAAATGGGAAAATGGCAAAACCTATCCTTCTCTCTCGTTCATTCACTCTCTCATCCCAAAAACAAAAACCAAAAAAAAAGAAAGAAAAAAAAACTCATCCTTTTTCCATTTATTTTTCCGAACCAACTCCTCCACCCCAAATCCTAGTCTCATTGAAAGAGAATCCAACGTACGTGTATTTCGGGAAAAGTCAATTTTCCATCTTCGCGACATGGAGGGTGTTTTTACCTATCGAAAAATTCAACAAAAATATTGGTGACACAAAAACCAATATTAGTTCGAAATCTATAAACAATTCGGGTACATCCTTCTCATCGCTAAACCGTTTTTTTTCTTAATTTGATTTTCAATTGAAATATATTTCGCAAATTATATGAAAAGCTCATCCGGACACAGACTTTATCATACGGACGATCCTTTTTTCAATTCCCGTCATTTTTTTCTGATTTTCTAATTGTTTTCGAGGCAATCGTTTTTGTGTTGGAACGGACAAAATTCGATAATCATGGATTTTTGCGTGCGTTTTTGTTAGTGCGAGTGTGGAAATTTGAAAAAAAAAAAAGAAAATATTTCAAAACTCTTGCTTGTGTCCTGCTTTTTCACGATTTTTTTCCCTTTTTTTTGGGGGGGGGCGGAATTGTGTGTCGTGAAAAAGGAAAATCTTTTCATTTTCGAAACGGGGTTTCGGACCTAATTTTTTTTTCTCCGGAATAGCTCAATGAAAAAAGCGATTTTTCTTCGAAAAAATTGAAGAAATTTTTGTTGATTTTTTCAGACTATAGTACTCGTGCATACATATATACTAGATGCGAGATATGCGAGATACTATATGTAGATAGAAGTACAGCGGATTCGTGTATCCTTTTTGCTTTTCATTTCGCCTTAATTTTGACATCCCACTACGACAATCAGAAAAGTTTGTGCAAACGGAGAGCGAAGAAGGAAGAGACGGAATCGAAAACGAGGCACATTTTCGAATTTGCAAGTTAACGATAAAATTAAAAAAAAATATATATCCAAAGAACTAAAAGGACAGATTAAGAAAAAAAGGAACAGACGGGGCTGAGGCTATCGGGAGTGATATTCGAGTTTTTTTTCCCTTTTTTCGAGGAGTAGGCACAAATAGTAAAAATGGTATATCGGTAGCAAAAATGTGCGTGGAACGTTGAAGGCAACGGCGAATGGTTGTGTGCTGTGTTACGGTGTAACGACGATAATGATAATGATAGAGCTGATAATGATAATGATGATGAGAGTGTATGTGTTGTCGTCGAACTCGTCGCCGTGGTTGTCGTCGTTTGTATCGCCGTCGCTATTATCCGTTCTCAAAGTTTAAATAACGACTTCGTACATGTTTTGTTGTTTTTTTTTTTCGAACTAAAAATTACTAATCGAAAGGAGAAGACATTTGAGTATAAGGAAAAAACAGAAACCAATAGAAAAAGGATATCTGAAAGAAGGTGCTCGTCCGCACACTCTCAACTTTGTCGTGATATAAGCGCTGCTGACAATGCGATGAAAGGACATATTTGTATCCCATAATTGTTCTATTTTCTCCTTTCTCGTGTACTCTCCCTCTCTCGCATTCACCTCATCATTATCTGGTTCTTCATGTTTGCCTGCTCCATCTTCCCCATCGTCATCTCCATTCGCTGCTTCGTACATCGCCAACATACAAACCGACAAATCTACGGACGATATAGTGCGCGCACTTAGAAAAAGGTTACAAGATATCAGAGAGAAAAAAAAAAAAAGTTTTTTCATCAAACGAAAGTATATTTTCCAATATTTTCGAACTCTCGTCTTCGAAATTCGATGTTCGAACGAATCAGGCACATTCTGAGAAAATATCGTAAAATATGTGTTTATATCGTCGATATTGATGACTGAGAAGTGCAACATAAGGTAAAAGGCGAACGAAACGAAAAACACTCGAGTGAATTGAAAAAGTGTTAAGATTTTAGACAACAATTCGCACAACTTGGATATAACAAATAATCACCACAAACGCACAAGATATAATACGAATACAATTAAAATTAAAATACAACATAACTAGTTCATATACGTAGAAAATAAATTAAATTTAAATAGTAATTCGATTCAGAACCGTTATTATCAGTGATAATCGGACACGAGTCCATTTTTGGTGTTCAAGCATTTTGAAATTATTGTTTTATTTTCCGTTGTTTTTCGTTATTAATGCCGAAATTTCGATCATTAGCGGAGTATTTTGATGAAGACAGGAGGCAAAGGGCAGAGCCTCCAACAGGGTTCTGTTGAGACATGTCGTAATGGCAAGAGAGGTAAGTAGTTTCAATTGAAATAAATTCCAAAAAAAGTAAAAAAAAATCATTCCAATTGGTGTGCTTCAGTCCGATTGAAGGGGTGTGACAGACGTCAAAATGTTTCCTTTTCGTAAAAGGAAATGTCAAAAAAACACAATTTACATAGGGCGTTCAATGTTTATTTGACATTTGACATTAGCTGCGAGCTATACTAAATGTCAAACTGAATTTATGCCTCAGTCCTTTTGTTATCCTCCGAAATGCTCGAAACCTTTTTCAGTTTAACTACTTGTGAAGGTGTGCGTTAAAACAAATTATGAAACAAGAGTGTTATGGCAGACGTGATTGGAAAGTCTTTCTAAAATATAAAGCTTATTGTACTATAGTTAAGGGAGCATGATAAATTGGGGCAATTCAGACACTGGCTTAAGCGGTATGTGATTAAGTGATAGGCCCTAAAATTATAGGTCAGTGTCTCATATAAAAGAAGGACTTCAAATCTGTTTAACTTCGTTTCGATCCAAATAAAATCCATTAGCTTATATGTCTTTCTTTCATGGCGATTAAGGGTCAATGATTTATTTTTGCCTCAATGGAAAAGTTTTGTGACCCCAAGACCTTCTTATAAACTGCGGAAAAGATGGAAATTGGTTGGCTACTCATTAAACTATAATACAGCGTGCGCCATCTCATATGGGTCGATGTAAATTTCGAATAACTTCCACAATTCTCAACCGATTTTGGAAATTCAAAAAGTATTTTTCAACATAAACCTTTAGAATTTATTTTGATTAATTTTTGAAAACGATATCAATTTAATGACCGCCTTTATAGCCGACGCAAAAATGGGCTCGTTTTCGCGCATTCTCCATGACATTTTCGGGCATTTCGGTCGAAATTTCTGCGATTTCCGCACGAATGTTTCTTTTGAGCTGTTCTATTGTCTTCGGGCCGTTAGCATACACCTTGCTTTTCAAGTATCCCCAAAGAAAAAAGTCTGGAGGAGTCAAATCCGGCAATCTCGGAGGCTAGTCAATTTTTGACACCAATCTTCCAGGGAACTTCTTACGCAAAGGATTCATTGTTTTGTCCGCCGTATGGCATGTCGCGCCGTCTTGTTGAAACCAAAAGTGAAATAAGCCTTTTTTACGCATTTCTGGGATCACATAATGGGCCAACATCCACCGATATGGATCGCCATCCACTGTGTCGCCAACTTTAAAGAAATACGGTCCAATGATGGTTTTAGCACATACACCGGCCCAAACAGTAACTTTTTGATCATATAGCGGGTCTTCGTGAATAATGTGAGGATTTTCGGTGCCCCAGAAGCGACAATTTTGTTTATTAACTGAGCCAGAGAGCTTAAAATGTGCCCCATCGGTTATCAAAATTTGCTGCCAGAACTCCGGCTCAGCATTAATCATTGCAACGACATTTTGTGCGCATGCCAAGCGCCGTGGCAAAATTCTTTGAGTTACCTGCACTTTGTTTGGAAATAAGTGAAGATCATCCTTTAAAATTCTTCGCAAAGTGGTCCCACTGCTGCGAACGGCGCCGATATGACAAACTTGGGTCTTCTTGAACACTGGCCTTCACAGACTGAATAGGTGAGTTTGAACGCCACGGACGTGGCCTAGGTTGCTCACGAGGGCTTGCCACAGAACCGAATTGAAAAAAATTCGAGGCCCAACGACGAATTGTATCTTTTTTGGGCGCAACACGATCACGATATTTTGCACGATACGCACGTTGAATTAGCACAATCGAGCGTTCATTTTTAATGAACATTAAAACTGTTTCCGCCCGTTCTTTTGGTGTGAAGCGATTTGGTTAAATTTGTACTGAATTTACATTTTCAAAATGCTATGAAATATGAAAATCAGTTGACAATTGTTGAAGTTATTCGCAGTTTACATCGACCCATATGAGATGGCGCACTCTGAAGTGTTCCCACCTTTACGCGTAAAGTGAAGACTGGCATGGGGTCACCCAACAAGATGTGTCATTTTAAACTAATAGAAAAACATAGATTTTTTTTACGAAAAGTGTCGATATGTACAAGCTTTGAGGTTAGTAAAGAAATAAAATACGGCGAATATATCCACATTAACGCAGCCATTAAATTTCTGTGATCATCTTGAAACAGACACAATTGAGTTTTGAGTCACCTGTTATGTACGCTAGTGATGTCTCTTCCCCCATATTCTCCTCAGCATCTGACCTTTCTAATTACAGCTATGTGAATCACTCCACCACCGATACCTGAACCGAATGCAATCCTCCCTTATCTCTGATCCCAAAGGTTTCTTCCACTTCATTAATACAAAAAGAAAAACCGGTAACTATCTCGCTACATTTAATTTTCTCAATAAATCTTCCAACCCGAAGTAATCGCCAACTTCTTTGTTAATTTCTTCAGCCAATCATTCACGACCAGGATCTTCAACCCGATCACGACTATTTTCAATATTTGAAAGACGTCTCTTGTCTCACTGAACATAACTCCCGACCTAATCGCCGAAAAAATACGCAACCTAAAGGACGACTACTCTCCCGGTTGCGACTGTCTGCCTGCCATAGTTTTAAAAAAGTGCGCGAACCATTTTATTTTACCCCTTACCGCTCTATTTTAAAGCTCTATCTCTCAAATACTCTTTCCTTAGCTTTGGAAATATGCTTATATCGTTCCAGTCCACAACAAAGGACTGAAAAGTGATGTGTCCAACTATCGTCCATTGCCAAGCTCTCATGCATACCCAAACTTTTTGAGAGCATCGTTTATGATGCACTATTCTTTCACTGCAAACCCATATTTCTCCTAACCAACATGGGTTCCTAAAAGGTCTATCGACAACCACTAATCTAGTCGAGTTTGTTTCACAATGTTTGTGTGCACTCGAAGCTGGCAAAGAAGTACACGTTTTCGCCACTGACTTCAGCAAAGCCTTTGACAAAATGTCCCACCAAATTATTGTTCTCAAGCTCACTGTTCTCGGTTACTCTCCCGGTTTTATCTCATAGATCAAATCTTATCTAGAAGATCGTCAATACAACGTTAATTTCAAATTTTCTATCTCTGATCTAATAAGTACTAGCTCCGGTGTCCCACAAGGTAGTCATCTCGGCCCATAGATATTTATTCTAACTATTAACGCCGATTCTCCATATATGCTGATGATATAAAAATAGTTAAACACATATCTTCCTCTGTTGACTTGTGTTCTCTCCACAGGTTCACTCACCTTAACAGGTTCACTACTTGTTGTCAAAAAAACCATCTTGAGCTCAATGTCAGTAAATGCCAAACCATCACTTACTCCCGCAAGCGCCCTTCCCCACCACCCAGAACCTTCAGTACAATATTCGTACTGAAACCGTTCCCCCTGTCAAATTATTGAAGCCATTTAACCTAGGTTTATCCATTTTGCCCTTCGGGGCCTTCCCTGGGCGGACCCCCTTAATTTACCACCATATACGGATCGCCTAAAATTAATCAACCTCCAACCCCTTAAAGAACGACGTGATGTTGCAGATATTTTATTTATTCTCTCATTATTGCACATGATTCCCCTTAACACCAACCCATGTAACCCTCGGTCCACGCCCCTCTTACCGTAGCCCTTGCGCGACGAACCCCAGTTGAAGTGTTCAAATCACTTATCTTTTGGTGCGGTGCAATTTTATCGAATAAATTCACTATAGTTGTTCAAGAAGGGACTTAATGATGACCAAAAGCAATACGAACCTTATGAAATACTTCCATGATATGTCCATTCAACACATTCCATATTTAGTAATCTCGTAGTTTTTACTTATCAAAAGTTGAAGGAATATTAGTTGAATGCTGATAGTTCAACAATGGTGCAAGATTTAAAATATCACCTCTTATTGGATGACCTTTCATAGGGCAATCAGATCAATGCACCGTATATGAATGGAGATTTCTTTCGCAACTCCATTCTCATCTGTTAAGAAAAACATGATTTCCGGTGGCGTTCACAAAAACCGCGAATAAAGGAATTTTTAAGGACATCTTGTTAGTGTCTTATTGGACCATGGCTATGACTAAAGCAGATTGCCTATCAACCAATTTTGTATACGCCATAACAAAAGATAGGCTTAGAGATCAGTTCTAATTTTCATCGACATCCAACCAACTTCATTACACGTGATTACCTGATCCTAAAATGATCCATTTTGACAATAGATATACTCCTAGACGTATTCTTTGCAATATCATCGCCTTCACTGCTCTTAAAAAAGAGCCTCATAAACTATTCTTCTACTCATCTGTTCTTTTTTCATCCACAAAGCGACAAGGAACAATGGAGGTGTGGTTCATATCGCCTTAAGGTCAGAAGTCTCAGATCGTAGGAGTCATTTTCAGCATCCGTATTTATCCTGAAAGTTAAGTTTTTTTCTTTCAGATCAACTTCGGAGTGGAAGATTTGGCCATCAGTATGCCAGAACTGGCAAGACCAAAGAGCCTTTTTGCTTATTTATAGCCTGCCACTATTAATTGGTTAATGTGCAACCACTTGGGTATGGGCCTTAAATCAATAGAAATGGAACCGTGCAACATTTTCATTAAACACTTTCGAGGATCGGTAGATGAGGCAGAAATTTTAGAAAATATCCACTGTCTAGTCGTTATCAGTTTCATAAAGGAATTTGAGCTGCCGGTGCACTCTGCACTAAAACAATATTTTTAAGCCCCTGGATTTTGATTTCTGAAGGCGTCCATGACCCTTTTCTTGATTAATTTTAGCCATGTTACGAATTGACAATTTTGACAATTTTTAACTATATCGAAAACATGGTTATGTATTTGGTCAATCATGTAGGCAAGTTTTCTAAGACATCCTCAAAATACTCCTATTGCTCTCAATAAATCTCAAGGATCCCATGTTAGACACTACATTAGCGCTACTGAGCAGTTTCTATACGTACGCGTCAATAGAGATTTATTTAATTGGTCCGAGTCATTGCCAACCATAGATCCCGAAAGAAAATGTCCTTGTCTCAAACATTTTTCAGTCCTGATGAGATCACATTAATGTATCCGAATAGGACGATGCATAGTGACCATTTGTGGTGTCCCCTGTGACGTGTGTGGCTTAGTTCAAATAGGATTCTCTTTTCTCATCAGCCGGTTCTACTCAGCTTTTCTATGGCTTCATGCCTTTCGCACCCGTTACAGTCGCAAAAGTTTTTAAAGATCGGATCCGACAACGCCATCAAATGTTTATTTCACTGCTTCTCTCTTTGGCGGGGCACTGGCGAATTCCCCCCTTAGTACACTTGCCTCCTCTATGCGAATGTCCAGCACAGGCAAGTCGCAGGTTCTTTGCTTTTGGCAAATACTTCCTCGATGATCTCTTAGAAGAAGCCAATCTCAGCTTGGCCAACATAACCAATTCTCTTAATTCAACAGCCTGGACTTAAATGAACATCGTCCTCCACATACCTTAGGTTTCACGAGCTTCGTGGGATCAAAACTGCCCCTAAGCGTTAATTGCACTCTGACGCGCATAGTCAATGGTATTCCCCCCGAACTTCTGAAGAGATATTCTCCCAGGCCGGCAAAACCACTGCCTAATCTTTTTCATCTCTCAGGTGTCATCTTGAATAGATGAAACAGCATTTGACCTTTCTAAGGCATTGGAAACACTGATAAATCGTCGGCTTATGATATAGTATATCTTGAATTGCTTCTCCTGAATATCTTCGAAAAGAGGAATTAATCTCGGTGAAAGCAAGATCACTGCGCTTGATATTTCCTAAGCATTTGAAGGAGTTTGGAATCAGGCCAAAATGCGCCTTTATGATATCGATTAATTTCTTCTTCTATTGATTAGAATCTGCCTTTCGAACCGTTCAACTCAAAGGTTTCACGCCTGGTATTCATCAAGTCAATGCAAGTCAATTCTGGTGTTCCCCAAGGCTCTATTCTGTCACCGATACTTTTTCTAATTTTTATAAATGGTTTTCTATCTGCTACTATTAGTCCAATTCACTCTATTACTGCTTTCATATTCGTGCCAAGACTGACGTCTGTGCTCTTCGGCCGTAAAATTGAAACGGCAGCTTATGTTAAGTAAATTTAATCCCAACTCCGAGAGCATGAATAAGTAGTGTAATTTAATGCTTCTAACATCCAACGCTGTCTACAGTGTGTTCAAAGAACACTTAGATGGAATGACCACAAATTCGAGGTCACAGCCTATGATTTGTTTTTGTCTATAAGCTATCCCAAACTTGAGTACACCGCCCACAACTGGTCCGGTGCTTCCAATACCTCTCTGGCCTGTTAGGTGTTAGGCAAGAAGGTAGGATTCAATAGTGGGCGATCAAACTTATAGGAGATATTGCGAACTCTCTTAAAGCCCAACAATTTACATACTTTAGAATGACTTAGACGTGAAGACTTGTTTATCAGCCCAATTGCACGAATATAGAATGCCCTTCCAAGCCCAATATTTTCCACACATTGCCTATACAATTCCCAAACATTTAAAACCAATATGCACCGATACCTCCTTTATCTTTCTCCCTCTATACCTTCGGCCCGTGATGTGTCTTAATAATAATCGCTTAAGGGTGTTCATAAAGGCGTAATTTTCTATCTATTTTCATACTTTGTTGCGTTGCTTCATTCACTACTTTTTTCCTAAGCCGACAAGACGATTTCTAAAGCAGAGATATCCATTTTTTTTCATCCTATTTCTGAAATTTTGGAACTGAGCTCCACATTCGTCAAATTCAGCACCAATGTATGGTGTATGGCCCTGGTATAATGCTCTTCTTGGATTCTCCATCTGGAATCTATTACAACCGAGTGCAATGCGACTTAAGTTATGTCGATTTTTTTTAGTAGATTCCAACTTTGAGAGGAGTAATCTCACTGCTTTCAGATGAGCTTTTTGGATGGGTCGGGTGTACAAGGGGCAATCCGCCGTTTTTTTTTTATAGTTTGGAGCCTTATTTCGTATAATTATTAACACGTCTATTCTTAAAAGTACTGTTCGTTGCACTAAAGAAATCCTTTGTGAAGGTTATAGTCAGTAGCCTGGCAATGGACACATCGACTGCTGCTGTCGTCTAAGAAATTCTTCCATCTGCAGAGGGGCTCATTATCGTTTCTTCTTATTACCGACAAATCCATTACTCTATTTGCAACTATAGAAAATGTCATAATCGGGCGTTCACAAAAATTAATCTTATTTGCGACAATTTTTGATTTCTTTGAAAGATCAGAAGTCGATCAGACTAGGTGGTAGTCGAAAGCGCGACTAGTAGGATAGGATTCCCATTTCGTTGTTTCCAGGTACGTTCCAGATCGCAGATGGGCCGAGCCTTATCGTGCAGCGAAATCACTTTGTGGTGCCTTTATTCGTATTATGGTCCTTTTTTTCGATTTGGAGTCCTGCATCAGTTTTATTCAATAGCAAGCGCTTTTTCCACCCGGTTGCAATAACTCATAACATAGTACGTCATGCTGGTCCCACCAAATTCACAGTATGAGTTCCGATGCATGGATGATTGGGTTAGCGACGCCGTCCATGAAAAAACGCGGTTTCTAATTTACTATCACTACCGGCCATATGGAACTCTGAAGTTCCTTGCTATGAGTGTGTTCCTTCTATTTCCTGACGATCTTCATCCTCGGGTTTTGCACTCATTATTCTTTTGACTAATCGTCTACTGTCCATTTGTTCTACGCGTCCTGCCGTTCTTAGTCTTCACAATTTTTTTACTCGGACAATGCTTGGGGTTGTGTAAAGTTCCTCGAATCCTTGATAATACAGTTTTCGCCTCTTTTTTTCGTCCTGTTTTCTAACACCTTAAAATCTTGTTTTCAAAGACCCGAAATCTTCCAAGTTAGACAGCAAGTCCCACATCCCTCACAGTTCCTTCATCGCGAAGAAGCACGGATTGCCGATATAGAGCCTTTTATTTATTTCGATCTCTATTAGATAATTGAATTCGTTCTCTTTCTTAAAGCGCTTATCGAGTAGACGAGGTTTGAATCGATCCAAGTTAGTCAGTGACCTTATATTTGGCTTTCTCTTCATTTACTTCTAAACATATTATACTTTCTTTGCTTTCCTGCTAATATTAGGCTTTCTGCGTTCTCTAAATTGCTTTCTCACCATCTCCCAGTAGATCTAGATGGTCAGCATAAGCTAGAGTGGGTGTGTTTCCAATAAGGATTATGCCCCTATGATTTTTCTTTACGTATTCCAACTGGCAATGCTGTTTCAGATACGGTGTTTCGTACTCCTTTATTGTTTCCTTTTAGACATACTTGTGTGTTTGTGTGTTTTACCAACTTTTACGGAATTTGCAGCCTGATTTCCAGACATGATTGATTTTCAAAGGTTTATGGAGTTATAAGCCTCTTAAAAATCTAGGAATAGTTAAATACTTTTGAAGAATTTCGGTGAAAATCTGGTCATCTGTCGAGCTGCTCCTGCTGAACCCATAAGTACTCTGCGATTATTTCCTTAGCGTATGACGTCAGTTCCCTTAAGAGACTGCCCTATTTAAATACAGGAATGACTACCGAGTTTTCCCATATCTCGAGGATGGTCGACTCCTGCGGTATTATTATTCTGAAGCTGATTGGTATATGGCAGTCTTACCTGAATGTCTGTTGTGTGGGTAACATCTTTTTCCAATGCTCCTTGATCCATTAGGAATTTAGTCGCCTCTTAAGACTGGCATTCCGTGCCACGGGTATATTCTAACCCTGATCCCACAGAGGGGTTTCAACTCCTAATGGTGGCAAAATTTCCTTGCTCTTGCACCATGCCTAAGATTTTCAATCGATGGGAAATGGATTATTGAGTTACCGCCAAAAAATCTGGAAGATTTTTTGACATGGATATATCCAATAATGCCCCCAATTCGGCTTCTCCAATTTTTTTTTCACCGGTTCAGAACGTTGCTTTCCTTCCACATCGGAATCACCACTTTTGTAGCGTTGAAACCATCCGAGTCTTAGACTTACGAGTATCACTGAAGGTCATGTTCTCAGTGTTTAACGAACTTAACAACTTAGGGCACCACGAGTTCTAGTCACAAGCAGTGAAGCAGTCCCAAAAAAAACGCTCTTTTTTGTGGTGAAACAATTCATTGCTTTTTCATAAATATTTGGTGGAAAACAACACTGCAATGAAACTCAGCCGACATGTGACACCCTTGATGGGCCGTTAGCAACGCCGAAAGGGCTCCAGAAGTCATCCAAGGGTTAGACGAATCGCTGGCATAAGTGGGGCAGCTATGAAGAGGATAACATTAATGTATAGGGTCCGCAAAAAAACTTTTTTTTTTTTGAAAATGCTATAAAAAAACTACTAAATATTTTCTCAAATTTCTTTTTTTATTTGAAAGTACAATCCTTCCGGTTAATAATGGAAAATAACTTCATTCAAATGGCTGCCTCGGCTGGCCATGCAGTAGCCTACACGATCGGTCCAATTTTTAAGCACATTATCGATTGTGTGCAGCTGTATTTCACCAATGGCTTCACGAATATTGTCCTTTAAAGCGTCAATTGTCTCTGGCTTGTCGGCGTAACATTTATCTTTGACGGCACCCCACAAATAATAGTCCAACGGTGTCAAATCGCAGCTCCGAGGTGGCCAAACGACATCAGCTCTGCGGCTTATAATGCGATCTTCAAAAACAGGGCGCAAAACATCGAGTGTAGCTTCAGCTGTGTGGCACGTAGCGCCGTCCTGTTGAAACCAAATGTTGCCAATATCCTCCTCTTCAATTTTTGTGAACAAAAATTCGTTCAACATGGCCCGATAACGATCGCCATTGACTGTAACGGCCACTCCTTGCTCATTTTTGAAGAAAAATGGCCCAATTATGCCTCTGGACCAAAATCCGCACCAAACAGTGGCTCGTTTTGGGTGCACCGGCTTTTCAATGTATGCGTGCGGGTTTTCTGTGCCCCAAATGCGACAATTTTGCTTGTTTACATACCCGCCAAGATCAAAATGAGCTTCATCTGAAAAGATGATTTTTTTGGCAAAATCGGCATCTTCTGTAAGTCGATGATTTTCAAAGTAATGTCGCAAATGTCTGTCAAATCAGACATGAGCTAAGTGTTACCATTCACGAAATAAGTACTACTTGAAAAAAAAAACGTTAGATGGCGGACCCTTTAGTTGAATAAATAAAATTATTTTCGAAAACTGAAAATTCTCGTCATTTTTCGAACATACCTCTATAATGTGCTTTTCTGGCGTGTTGATCGTATCGGAAGATATATGTAGTTCTAGAAGCATTACGGATGGGATTCAGTTTAAGCGTGGATTGGCGTCAATGATCACGACGATATTTTAACAATACTTAACTCGGTAACACAGCGTTTCCAAGGATTCCTTGTGTAGAGGTAGATTGGTTATCATTTTCCAGAATCCATAAGACTGGTTAGTGTATAAACTCCACTTTCATGCATTTCGCGAGAGATTCATATTGATCCATAGTGTAACCTTACCTATGGAAAGGGTCTGCTAACAAGTCTCATACTATCCAACTGATTGTTGTTCAAAAATTCGAAGGAAAAGTTAATTGCCCAGTAATCCAACTGATACATATGTATGTACAGGGTGGGCCAAATACAAGTGTCTTTTTAAAAATAATTCAAAATGAACAAAATCAAATTTTCTTCATGTGTTTTGGCTTTGTTAGTAAGAACAAACATTCCCATTAATTATGAAATACAACGCCTTTCAAGTGGCTGCCTCGGTTGGCTTCGCAGTAGCGCATTCTGTCACCCCAATTTTCCAAGACCTTGCTGATGGTTTCTGGCTGTAGCTCACGGATTGCTTGGATGATATTGACCTTAAGTGCTTAAATCGTTTCCGGATTGTTGGCATAATATCGGTCCCTCACGTTTCAGCTCCGAGGCGGCCAATTGGCATCGCCAAGACAGCTGATAACACGATTTGGGAATTTGGTGCGCAAAAGATTGTGGCACAGGCTGTGTGGCATGGCGTGTATTCCTGCATGAACCAGAGGTCGTCCAAATCCATGTCTTCAATTTCAGTAAAAACAAAGTCGGTTAACGTGGCTCTGTAACGCTCACCGCCCACCGAAACGTTGTTCCCAGCCTCATTTACGAAGAAAAATGATCCAATGATACCACCGCTCCACAATCCGCACCAAACTGTCACTCTCTGTTTCCAGAAGCATTGGCTTCTCGACAATTACGTGTGGGTTTTCCGGGCCCCAGATGCGGCAATTTTGTTTGTTAACGTAGCCGCCAAGATGAACATTTTTCGCTCAAAATCGTTGTCCAGATCAAGCTGCTCTAAGGCCCAAACTGCGAGCGATAAAGAAGCGGATGGTCGCGCGCCTTCAATTGCTGAGTCAATTGGACCTTGTAAGCGAATAATCCGAGATCTTTGTGCAGAATTCTCCTCAGGCTACTGGGTAAAATGTTGAGCTGTTGAGATCGATGGCGAGCTGATGTTCGTGAATTGAGTCTCACACTCTCGGCCACAGCAGCCACATTCTAATCTGTGTACACCGTACGACAACGGGAACCATGAGTGTTGTCCACTAGCATACCAGTCTCACGAACTTATGCACAGCGGTCGCGGTGGGTGCTTCATTTCGGCCAAACACAGCACCCATTTTGGAAATTCAATTCAATTCAATTCAATTCGTTGTTCAAGCATAAAGCGACTCATTTCGTTCCGCGGAGGTACAATACTGACTTTCTGCCAAGATTTCATGCGGGAGTAAGTATGCAAGTAAGCAAAATTGTCCTCTTGGGAGCATGTCAGCTCTCTGGTATACGTAGATCATGAATCAAATATCGTTAGCCAGACAAACAGTTAAATGTCAAGTTCAGTTTAAGTGCATTCCGAACTGTGTCAGCCTCTCGCACACGTGTACCATGGTTTCTTCTTCTCCATGATTTTCCTCTGTTTTTTTTTTTTTTTTTTTTTTTTGACGAGCATTTAGTGGAAAATGAAATTTCTATTAAATTTCAATTATCCACTTAAGGTCATTGAGAACCAACTAACTTGAGGCATTCGTTCACAGAGCGGCATCTTGTAGACACACATTCCGTCGTGCCACGAATGCATTTCTGTTCGTATGTAGTCGGCATTAATCACATGCTTTATCCATCCATAGTCGTGAATAATTAAAATTATTTATGGGAAAAAAAAAATCCAACAGAGCACGTCTGCGGGATTGATTTTGGAAGCCTTGACTGAGAGTCCTTTGCATTATTGAACAGAGCATCTTTTACCCTTTTAAATGCTGCAGTTGCAGTCCATCCCAATTGCATTTCGTATTCGAGTAATTATTTGAATTAAACTTGATTACTATCAAAACTGCACCATGCATCAATTCGGAAAGGATATTGCGCCTATTATACTCTTTATTTCGTTTCGTCGTTCATCATTCGTCGGTTGTAATCTATGAAACCATACGTAACCATCAGTACATACTAAGTGCATAGATACGAGTACACTCGTTCATACTCACATTTCGTCTCCTGTCTTCTTCAGTGAGTGGTTATTATTGTTTCGAAATTAATTCATTGCAAGGACATTCTGTTAAATAAATACATTGTCATCTCCCGTTTTGTTTCTTCTATTTTGTCTCTAGAAATTGTGTGTTTTTTTGTTTTTTGTTTCTTCATCCAGCAGCATTATGGGGGGGAGGGGGAGGACGAGGACGAGGAAACATTCTAAAGTGCGACGGAAAGGCAGCAGGAGGTAGGCAGGAAAGAAATCCTTTCAAGGATAGTTAAACAAAAACAATAGGTAGGACATTGAGAATGCCTTCCTACCTCCCCGCCCACCGCCCAGTCCGAGGGTACATGCATGGAGACGAGCATTTTCACTTGTCAAAGTATTCATATTCGTGCGACTATGCGCTATGTAACATAAGACTTGTAAGACTTGTACACACAAAGCCGCACATATACGTTCGTATAAACAAATACTATGTAACGAGTCCTTTTTTTTCCGCGTTCTATGCAAATAATATGAGAAAAAATCACACAAAAATGTTATAGTTTTATTATTTGAAGAGCGGAAGGTCAAACTTGAAGGATCTGCGGGATTCTTTCCTTTCTTCTCTTATAATCTCCATTTAAAGTCGGCATCAACTGGTTGATGACAGCAAGGATGTTGTTAACGTGTGCAGAAGTGTAGAAGAAGGCTTCAGACTCGTGTGGCTACGGCCGCAGGGAGTAGGTTCTTAAATTATCATATGAGTATGTGATTATGGAGCTTGAGAGGCTTTGGCTACAAATTGCTTGGATTTTATAACCTCCCCAGTACATGTCGTGAAAGAATATACATATCAAGCGATTCTGTAGTACATATGTATTTCCTTGGCTCACCAATCGAGGGTAGATCGGAACTATTCAACTCGAATATATCATAAAATAGAAGGATCCTTATCAGGGATAAAATCGGGGTATTCTGCTTAAAACAGTGGACTTAAACACTTTTCTAAAATCTCGGGAGAAACATCGATACATGAGGCTTCCGGGTATCTAAGGGCTTTGGCTAAACAACTATTGTGCACCACCAAAGGAATTGAACAACGATTTGCTCATGTTAATCGTGTTTTTTAAACAATACAAGATTTAAAAAGATCATACAGGGTGCGCCATCTCATATGGGTCGATGTAAACTTCGAATAACTTAATCAATTTTCAACCGATTTTCATATGTCATAGTATGTTGGAAACGTCAATTTAATATAATCTTAACCATGAATCGCTTCACACTAAAATAACGCGCGGAAATAGTCTCAATGTTCATTAAAAACGTGCGTATCGTGCAAAATATGGTGATCGTGTTGTGCCCAAAAAAGATACAATTCGTCGTTGGGCCTCGATTTTTTTACAATTTTGTTCTGTGGCAAGCCCTCGTGAGCAACCTAGGCCACGTCCGCGGCGTTCAAACTTATCTATTCAATCTGTGAAGGCCAGTGTTCAAGAAGACACAAGTTTGTCATATCGGCGCCATTCGCAGCAGTTAGACATCAGTGGGACCACTTTGCGGAGAATTTTAAAGGATGATTTGTTTCCATTCAAAGTGCAGATAACTCGAAGAATTTTGTCACAAGATGAGCCACGGCACTTGGCATACGCACAAAATGTCGTTGCAATGATTAATGCTGAGCCGGAGTTCTGGCAGCAAATTTTGATGACCGATGAGGCACATTTTACGCTCTCTGGCTCAGTAAATAAACAAAATTGTCGCTTCTGGGACACCGAAGATCCTCAATTTATTCACGAAGAGCCGCCATACGAGGGTGGTCCGATAAGTACTTAGCCTACAAAAGTAAAACAAAAATGTTGGAGAAATGGCGATTTATTTTCCAATATAGTCTCCTTTTAGCTCGATACACTTGACCCAGCGATGCTCCAACTTCTTTAACCAGTCTGAAAAATACATTTTCTCGAGGTCTGCAAAGTAAGCCTCCGTGGCGGCGATGACCTCCTCATTCGTCTGAAATTTCTGCCCGGCGAGTGAATTTTTCAAGTTTGGAAACAAAAATAAGTCGAACGGGGCCAAATCTGGAGAATACGGTAGATGGGGCAGCAGTTCGTAGCCCAATTCGACCAATTTGGCCGTGGCGAGGGCGGAGGTGTGAGCCGGTGCGTTATCATGGCGCAAGAGCACTTTTTCCTCGCCATTTTTTCTTCAATTCGGCGTCGAATCGGCTCTTCTCCAGGTAGTCGATGTGGATCACACCTTGTGAATCCCAGAAAACGGTGGCCATCACCTTTCCGGCCGATGGGACAATCTTCGCCTTCTTCGGAGCACGTTCGCCGGGTGAAATTCACTGTTTCGACTGTTCCTTGGTCTCTGGTGTGTACCAGTGGATCCATGTTTCGTCGACTGTCACGAAACGATGCAGAAACTCCTTCGGATTGCGCTTAAACAGCGTCAAACACTGCTCTGAAGTGGTCCCACGGTTGCGCTTGTTGTCCGGAGTGAGCAAACGCGGCACTCATCGCGCCGACAGCTTTCTCATGCCCAACATTTCATCCAGGATATGACCCACGCGATCTTTTGAAATGCCTACTGTCTCAGCTATCTCGCGCACCTTCAATCGGCGGTCTGCCAATACGAGATCGTTTTCGGGGTACCTGGACGTGGCTCATCAAAAATCGACGTGCGACCACGTTGAAACTCGTTAAACCAATTTTTGATAGTCGCCATCGAAGGAGAAGATTCACCGTACACAGCATCCAAATGCTCTTTGATTTCGCTGCGTGACTTCCCTTCCAAAAGCAAGGATAGAATCACCGACCGATATTGCTCTTTTTCCATTTTTCTAAAATCCGCGGACACTCCCGCTTCCACACGCGGTCAAAACAGTAGCCGTCTACTAGAATGTACTACAAGATAGTAAATTGCTCTTGCGATACTGGCGCCATCTGGCGGTGAGGCTAAATACTTATCGGACCACCTTCGTATGATCAAAAGATACTGTTTGGGCCGATGTATGCGCCAAAACCATCATTGGACCGTATTTCTTCAAAGTTGGCGATCGATATCGGTGGATATTGGCCCATTATGTGGTCCCAGAAATGCGTAAAAAAGGCTATTTTTACTTTTGGGGATACTTGAAAAACAAGGTGTATGCTAACGGCCCGAAGACAATAGAACAGCTCAAAAGAAATATTCGTGCGGAAATCGCAGAAATGTTCGAAAATGTCATGGAGAATGCTCGAAAACGAGCCCATTTTTGCATCGGCAATAAAGGCGGTCATTTAATTGATATTGTTTTCAGAAATTTTAAATAAATTGTGAAGGTCCAGATCGAATAAAAGTTTTTGAATTTCCAAAATCGGTTGACAATCGTTGAGGTTATTCGAAGTTTACATCGACCCATATGAGATGGCGCACTCTATCTTAAGCGATACTCAAATCTCGACGGGCAAAAGCAGGTATACTACTCGCTAGCTAAGTCACGCATGAGATATGGGATTCTGGCCTGGGGAAATGCAGCGAAATCTCATCTGGATAAAATATCTAATTTACAACATCGATTGGTAAAATTTTTTAGACCCGTAATGGCCATTAAAGATTCTGAATTGTTGAAAAAAATTAATTGTGAAAGATTAAAACAAGGTGCGTCTTGTCACCACTTCTTTTTAATGCGTAATGAGATCTTTTCAAGAAAATGGTAGAGGAATAACCCTCTCCGGGAGATGGCCGAGAAACAATTCAGAGAAACGCAAAAATCTAATAATGGCAGGAAAGGAAGCAGATTTGAAAGTAAATAATAATAAAACAAAATCTATGGGCAATGACAGACTTGGATTGATCCAAACCTCACACCTGACCGTATTCTACATATAAACGATTAGAGACAGTGGACGAGTTCAGATATCCGAGAATTTTATTGGTTGTCAAAAGCCACAAACGAATCGAAAGAAACTAGCAACACAAGGGCTGCATCTTTATGAGCTGTTCCAAACAACTATAAGACCTTAATTAATGCCAGCGACATGAGACAACGAATGGACAGTGGCTCTGAATTTTCGGCCGGTAATAATAATAATAATGATTCCAAGATCTTATCGAAAGCTTTGCTAAGGTCTTTGCCATCGTCTAGGCATTAGAGGCAAATTTAAACAAACTTTACAAATATATGTCAGTTTGGGAAAATCAGCTAGCGATCATATCGAATAGATTCGGGAGGTCGGAAGTTGAAATTTTCGTTCTTGAAACCTTTTTATGAAAGAGTATTCTATAAGAGCCTTTTCAGAGCATAGGAGAATCCGATATTCCGATGTGGGAGGCGTTCTATTGGAACAAGAAAAGTTGCGCGTTTTTCAATAAAGTTTGATTGCACTTTCTCGTTTAAAAAAAATAATCATGATCATAAAGGGTGTCTCAGTAAGAGTGCACTTTTTCATTTTAAAATAAAAACAAGTATTTTGTGACAGAGTTGTGATATTTTTATTGTATTGTAAAGAAGACATGTTCCGATTAAGTATGGAATAAAATATCCGGCAAATGACCCCCACGGCTCCGATGACAAGCCATTACTCTTTTCATGAAATTTTCGATGACTTTTGCACAGAGATGTGGCTGTATCTCACCGATGACGCGTTGGATTTCCGATTTGAGCTCAGGAATTGTTTCGGGTTTATTCGCATAAACCCGAGATTTCACAAAACCCCAAAGAAAAAAATCGCACGGCGTTAAATCGCACGATCTTGGTGGCCAGTTGACATCAGAATTTCGTGAGATAATGTGTTCTGGAAATCGTTGCTGCAATAAGTCGATTGTTTCATGCGCGGTGTGGCAGGTTGCGCCGTCCTGCTGAAACCACATGTTGCCCAGATTCATGCCGTCCAGTTGAGGCCACAAGAAGTCCGTTATCATATTCCTGTAACGAATGCCGTTCGCAGTCACTGCAATATCGGCCTCATTTTCAAGAAAGTAAGGTCCAATCACGCCGCCTGACCAAAATTCGCACCAGACAGTTACTCCTTGTGGGTGCATTTGTTTCTCATGGATTACATGAGGATTTTCTGAGTCCCAAATTCGACAATTTTGTGTATTCACGAAGCCATTCATATGGAAACGTGCTTCATCGGAGAAAATGACTTTTTCGAAAAATTGGCATCGACTTCACTTTGCTCCATTACCCATTGAACGAATTGCCGGCGCTTTCCGTGGTCTGCTGGTTTGAGCTCCTGAGTTAACTGAATCTTGTACGCATGAAGGTGGAGGTCTTTAGTCAAAATTCGCTGCGTAGTGCTTCGTGAAATTTGCAGTTGTTGAGAACGATGTCGAATTGATGTTTTCGGGTTTTCGGCGACACTCTCGTTTACAGCAGCAATGTTTTCAAGAGACCGACCGGTACGGTACGTTGACCCAAAGGATTCTTATTATCCATAATTGACCCAGTTTCTTCAAATTTTTTGACCACTCTTCGAATGGTTGACACATTAGGTGCACTTTCTCGGCTGAAAATTTGGCGAAATTTGCGAGCGGTTTCAGCTTAACTTTCCCCATTTTTGTAATGAGTTTTCACAATTATAACGCGTTGTTCTTTCGAAAAGCGCCCCATTTTTAATAATCGGAATAAACCGCTGTCAAATTTCAGAGTTGCCACTTGCATGAAAAAAATAATATTCCAATTTTAAAAAGTGCACTCTTACTGAGACACCCTTTATATGGATGTTCAATTATTGGAAAAATAAATTGAAAATAATTTAAGGATCGCTGATGGAAGTATCAGACGGAGTACATTTGTCCAAATAATAGGGTGAACATATAAACTTGTTCGTGGTATTCACTTAGTAACATTCCCTTGGTTCCCTAAGGTTAAAAAATTCTATTAAGATGGGTGGGTCAGTCCTGATGCCTTCACGCCACACAATATGTCCCAAATAGCGTACGTCTTCTTTAAAGAAAAAGCATTTTTGTGGACACCTGCCCTAAGTTTTCCAAATGTTCCTCAAAGGTTTTACCATGCACGATGATGTCGTCAATGTAAATCAAGGCAACATCAAAAGAGAGGCCGTAAAACACTCGATCCATGAGACGATCAAACGTAGCTGGGGCGTTGCAGAGACCAAAAGGCATAACCCTAATCTGCCACAAGCCCGTGCCCGTCGAAAACACAGTTTTCTCTTTATCGTTGTCTTCCATTTTCACCTGCCAAAACCCATTCTGTAAGTCCATGGCGGAAAACCAACGAGCTCCAGAGAAGTTGCCGAGTATGTCATCCATTCGTGGGAGAGGGTAGGGACCCTTCTTGGTCACGCTGTTGAGTCGACAGTCGACGCGAAATCTTGCCGTACCATCCTTTTTCCTTACTAAGACATTTGGGGCTGACCAGGGACTAGATAAGTACTTTATCTCCTCCCTTTTGGCAAGTGGTATGCGCCTTGGTGGCAATTTGATCGGCTGTTGAGATCCAGTCTCGATTCTATGTTTTGTTAGCGATGTACGTCGGAAATCACAGGGTTTCTTGGAGAATATGTCCTGGTACTTTGTTAGCAGTAAAGCGAATTCCTTTCGTTGTGATTCATTAAGATGTTCCGCCTGCTATACAATGTCTCGAATGTGATCCGGTTCTCTTGTGTATGACACTGCTGCAAGGTCAACCACTTCAACTTCTTGGATTCAGAACTAGAATTGAGGACACGACCCTTCACAATATACCGGGCCTTATCCACCAGGGTTCTAGATAAATGCATTGAAGATGGTAGCTGCGATTCCCCAAATGTTTCAACCATTAACTCCTTTACGTCGATTTTAGTATTTGGCAGTATTCCCTCAAGCAAAGCTTCTGAATTGGCAGGAAGAGTCTGCTTTTCCGCTGCGCAAACTAGTACTCGATGGTTTTCTCCACCTACTCGAAGTGGTACTGGCCGACCTTCGATGAATAGCCTTGCTGATGTGAAGTCTAGTTTGCAATGAAGAAGTCGAAGGAAATCTATGCCGAGAATACATGCTATATCGACATCCAAAATTGAAAATTCATAGTGGAACAAGAGTTCTTGAAATTCAACAATTGCTTCACTGTCCCCGTTATTCCGCTTACACGGTATGTTGTGTTCTTCAAGGTGTTCGGCTTGACCAATGCGATATTTAAGAGAGATAACTCAACGCCTGTGTCAATCAGCAGACTGCATTTCCGATCATTCACCAACCCGTCGACTAAACTAATTGAACTCCGTGAGAAAGCGCCTATAACCAGCAGTTTGTTCTTCTATTCCTTCTTTGACTTGCTTGTTGTTATTGTCTTCCGTCTTCCACCACCAACATTTGCCCTCGTATGCTGGTGGTTATTAGTTTCCACTTCTAAGGACGTTTGGGTTTTATTGAAACGCGGTCGTCGATTCCCCTTATCCATGCGATTATCGTTTGAGATTGTTACCTAAAATACTGCACGTTTTTCCGAACGAAGGGATATGTCCTGGGCTACACTTAAGGCTTCAGATAATGTTGCTAGGCGGTTAACTGCGACTAAATTCTGGACCTGTGTATCGCGTATCTTCTGTGGGGCATCCAATTAGAGCGAGAGAGGCTGGCTTCTGAATTTCCAAGGCGAATTCGTGTTTCTTTAGGACGTTGAACTCTATTGCGAAGATGAGTGAAACTGGTATTGGCGTCAAGGGAAAAGCTCTGGCGGAGCCACGTTATTAGCACTGAGTAACTTGGTGGCCAACACTTCATTTTTGCGTTTCAGTCCAGTCACCGAAATGAGAAGGGATTTACAATCATCACTGTTTAATCCATTTACGCACCTCGGAGGTGACCGGAAGCTGCATCTGCAGATAATTTTCCTGCTTTCATAGCGAAGTCTGCCAAGATTGTGTTGTACTTCTTCTCTGTACTCTTCTAACCGCTTCTCAAAGGACGCATTTTGGATCCTCAACCGTTTCACTGAGTGCGCGCTCTATAGTTGCGAATTCTACGACAAGAGTCTCAAACAATTGTTTTATGGAATCCTCTTCCTTATTTGAAACTTCAAACTTTCGTTAACCCCACACCTGACACCAGTGTGACGAGAGGGAAAGAATTAAAAATTAAGTTTTTGATATTGTAAATTTCAATGGACTGATAAGCAAGAACGTCGTGTGTCGGCGGTTGCCAGAAGAAGAGTGTCCCCCAAAAAGACAAATCACCGCTTCTTTCAAAAAACGGGGCATGTTCTGGCCACCTATTTTCGTCTCCTCTTTGTGCTCTGGTTCCCGAGAGGTAAAATGATGTTTTCCATTTTTGTCATTTATTTGAAGTGCTGCCAAATTTACTTTTCGTTACAAATTATTGTGAGAAATTTTGATTGAAGTGATTTTCACAGGCTTGATGATCAGAAAGTATTGAGATATTCATAGTAGGGATGAATTTGAAGATTCGAATAAAACGTTGCGGTCCCATATGTTTCTGCGTTGTCAATTTTGGACTTACACTTTTAACGTTTCCGTGAGTCATTTTCATCTGCGGCTCGAGCCTATTGCGTTTCAGCTACGAATTTCAGATGCCAAGTCTGTCAGATCAGGCTTAGAGCTTATTTTTATATTCAGCTTTCTGAAGCAAGTTGAGCAAGCCAAGCATTCATCGTTTTTTGGCACAAAAAGGGCCCAAATCTGGAGAATAGAGCAGTTTTGCTGTGACGATTGCGGAGAAGTGAGCCGACGACCACCGGTGTCAGCGAAGATGATGCCTCACAAATCCCAATAAAAAAAACGGTGGCTGTGAAACAGTTTTCGCTTTTTTGGAGCAGGTTCACTCGGTAAAATCAACTGATTTGGATATTCTTTCATTTTCAGCAGTCTGTATTTGCATGTAGTGACGGATCCATGTTTCGTTAACAATCAAGAAACACCTTTCGAATGGTGCTGCAACATGTCCAAACAGTGCTCCGAAGCTGTCATACGATTATGTTTGTATATCACTGTAAGCAAACGCTGCACCCATCCCGCCGATAGCTTTCTCATGTCGAATGATATTATCCCTACATATGGGATGTAAATTCACTTTAAATCCCTCACGCATGTTTGTAGATGGTTACTACAAAAAAAAAAAAACAATCCCTGATCAGTATTACTTTTTCTCCACAAATAAACACGAACTTAACGAACAGTTGATATGTTGATATTTTACCGCGCTTTCAATAATGGCATATACATTTTGCTTCCATGGGTGCCATCAGTAGTTGAATTTGTGTACTACCATACAGCTCTCGTATACTGTGTTCATGAAGTAATAGGAAATGCGTGTGCTTCAGCACGTCAACAATCTGCGAATTCGTAGAAATACTACTAACTTATTACAAAATTTGTTGCAAAATTGCTGAATTGCAGTAGCGAATGCAAGTTGCTCAAGAGTTTAATTGATAAAGTCGATATTCATGAAGACCTACCGATTCATGTCATAAAAGTTGATGATACGTTTTTTTTTTATAATTCGTGCAGGATCAAGAGTGTACACTCTTATGGTGTTTGTCACACAATCTGGACGAGATGCAGATGGTTTGTGTCGAAGATGTTCGTTCATTTCTCCCCGGGGGTGGTTGTCCTAGATAGGATTTGAGAGATTCGACTGAATTTGCGTTGGATGTAGTTCACAACAACTCTTCTGTGTCCATGTCATTAAGGTGTTATATTGGAAATGCACACGCAGAGTATGAATTTTGATGTGATCTTATGCTGCGAGTCTTCGTCTGCACTTTTTTTGATAATCTCTCATTCACAACTGATTGCACCGTTTTTCCGTATAGGAATTGTTCTTGACTATGGACGGACTTGAACTGCAGACCTTTGGCTCAACAGTCGGTGATGATTACCATTGGACCAGGCCACCACCACGTTTGTTTTATAAGATCGAAAAAAACTTTGAAATACCAATAGAATGTCAAGGTCTCTGGGTTTTTCAGAGAAATGCCTCTGGTGCGACAAAGCCGTTAAATCGCATCTACTCTTGGTACAAGTCGATGGGGTAGTAAGCTCCGGAGATCAGCTTATTGCTTGAAGTCATCGCTCTTGCAACGTGTATCAGCCTAAAACATTATCCACCCTTAAACTCCTAGCCCTATAAGACTTCGTTAGGGTAAAATTTCATGTACTCAGATTCGGATGTTCTATACAATCCCAGACAAGTCTTGAGACATTGTCTTTCAAGCACCCTAATGCCTTTCATTAAGCTTGCCCTCACATTGAAACACACTGGACATCCATAAGCAATCATGAGCCTAATAAAAGCCATGCAGCATATTACCTTCACTCTGGAATCAGATTGGCTGCTATGAAACAGCCATCTTGTCAGAGCAGACCCTTGCCAGAGCAGCACCTACATGTTTGTCAATATATAGATACTGGCTTAGCCAGACTCCTATCCGGTCCAAGAATTAAGAACTTTTTTTAGTGTACTGATAAGCTTTAGACAAAGGCGTTCGGAATAAAATAGACTCTGATTTATGGCAGTTGATATTCAAATTCCAGTCATCGCTGAATATTTTGCGAAGTCACGCTGTAAGAGAATCACAATGATGATGATCTGTACACGAATAAATAGTCCGCGCCCACTATTGAATGGTGAAGAGAAGCGGATTTTTTTCTCTTCAGTGATTCGAAGATCATCTGGTGATTCTCCTTCGAAATAAACAGGATGTTCGCCCCTTCATTGGTGAAGGCATTATTTGCAATGAAATCGTCATTGAGCCTGGTAAAACCCAGGTCCTCTGTTCGCCAATGTTCGATATCATTCGAAGGTACAAGTGATGAAGTAGGGCTCTGTGCTCCAAGTCCTAGAAGACAGCTCCCACTTTCGCCACCTACTCCTGAGGATCCTAGATCACGTAAAATTTATCTTAGGAAACGGCGCTCCCGAGATCAAAGCTCACTGTTAGCAAAAGGCGATCATTGTCTGAGGTTCTCGGAAGCTTCAAATCCTTCAGAATGTCATTCTGATTGTTCCTTCGAAATATTTTATTTATTTGTGGGAATATACTCGCGCTGTTGGATTTTATAGCACGGATTCGGTTGTTTTTTTCCTTGAAAAACTGTTGTAGATTTTAAATCAATGACTTCAGTGTCCTGATCTCTAAGTTTTATATGTAGGCAGACCGTCTGTACAAGATTTTGAGTCCTGACAAGAGTCTACTTCTCTCTCTATGCAGCGCGTCGATTGTCGCTTTTTGGTACATGTTTTTGGCGTGTATCGTGAGTGAGTACGCTCGTCAGATTACTTCCAAAGCGTGGCCAACTCGCCCTACTAGACATACTCCTATTGGACATACTCTGTCATCTCCCCAAATCCGCAATAGTCACCGTTGTATACAAAGGTCCGTAGACAGCTAGTAGACCATTGGTTTGTGTCAACCAGTCAATCAAGAGTCAAGCAGCATAAGATCCAGATAGGAGCAGTTTTCTACCGAATGTAAGCGCAGAGATCGATAAAATGTCTTGAGATCTGCATTGAGAATATTGCGCTGAGGTGCTTCAGATGAATAGGCTGCTACGGGCCCTTAGCACATGGAGCTTTATACAGAGCATGCACTCGAGCTGCTATTGGGCCATTCCTGGCTTAGTGATGGACGTACGTACTTTTTCAGTCTACATTGAACACCCTCAGCTCGTTAGCTATTAACTTGGCTTTAAATATGACCATCTCCTGTAAGGAGTGTTACGAAAGTATTTAAGATAAAAAGGGCATCTTTAAATGTCCATTATTTCTCCACCTTCCTTCCTTCTTATCTAACTCGAAACTGCTATTAAGCTGTAAGGAAGCCTAGATCTAATGGCATCTCTAATGCTGGTAATCTCTGACGAATGACATTTTTTGTCATGACGCAGTGGGCCCACTAGTCTTTCAAATTGTCCTCACATGCATAATACATAAACTGTCTATAAAAATTTGGCCGAAAGCGACAGCTTTTATGCAAATTTTACGTGAAGTTGTTATTTGCGACATCAATATTGCTAAATATGACATTTAAGGACGTTCTTGTTGAGAAAACAATCAATTTGAATAGGTTCAAAATTCTCAGTGAGTCTCAGCAAAGTTCTTAAAATTCATACCTCAAGTTCGAAGCATGACGATACATCAAACATTACACCAAACTTACCACAAGCTGATTGTGGACTGCAAGTTGCATACCATGCAATTTACAGGCCAAAGCTCGCCCACAGCTGTCATACCACAATCACATTGTAAAGCTCAACATATCATATCCTTTCCACCTTCCATTTTCGACTTTCAACTCAACTTGCAATAATCTAGAACATAACGAACAGACTCAACCGATTCGTATCGTCTCCCAGTAATTTTATAGCAAGGACCAAAAAAGGACATACAGACACTAAATAAATAAGTTGGAGTACGAGTACATCTCTGGCACTTTTATCCTAGGTACTTACAAGTGAGTGACTAGCTTTGACCCAAATACTGTCCGTTGCAAAAAGATAGATAGTTAGGTATACAACGGGTAGTGAGCGGGAGAAAATTACTGGGAGAAAGGGAGACGCCGTGAGTGAGCCATTCACAACGCGAGGGATGCAGTGTGAGAGAGAGAGAATTGCATTGTGCATGGATCTATAGTCCATGGAGCAGGGAAAAAAAATGCAACAAAAACAAGTAATAACGACCAAACCGCACACTCATATCACAATCATCGTCCTATCTAAGCGAGCTTCATATATTTATCATAATGTTCATGTTGCAAAATTACAATTGCAGGAGGGACATGCTTTTGACATTTTAGTTAAACGAAAAAGAAAAAGGAAATCCAAAAAGAAAGGCAAAAAATTAAGGGAATACGAGTACTGCAATGGAAAAAGGAAACTGAAAACATGTAATAAAGCGCACGTACGTTGGATTTACTGCTTCACATGTAATTAGCATTTAAATTGTATCTAAATGGAACGAGAATGTGCAGAGAGGACTTTTGTCCGGCGATCATTTTAGTTTAAACGGTTAGGGTGGAAATGCAATTTATAGCTTCACGGTAAATCCAGAATGGTTGGAAAGTGTTTTTGGGACTTGAGCAATATTAGCCGAGAATTGTAGCAGATTAATAAATGCTTTCAAGTTACGCTTAGAATTGGTAAATATCGGTGCACGGGGCGTATACGTATTATTGGTGTTACCTAGTCTTGTACACTTTGTTGTTTTTGCTTATTAAATATCAGAGGCGTAACCCTTGCTAAAATTAAGGCTAATTTCCTATCAATCAACAATCAACAATCAATCAATCAATCAATCAGCCAATCAATCGATCCTACCCACTAAAGCAGTTTCCTTTCACAATCATTAGTTAAACAGGTGTCTCAATGACAAGCTACTTTGACTGCCTATGGTAGTCGTACTATCCTACTATTTCTGGGACTTTAATCCCTTACTGTTCATTTGTGCTTTCGAATTTATGTATTCCACTTTGAATCTCCATCAGGACATAAATTCATCGTCATATTTTCATGTTTCTCTGACTCAAAAAAAAAAAGAAAATCCTGATTTAAAGTAAACTTTTACACACCCTTTTTCGGGACACATTATATCAAAAACAAAAAATAAACGACGAGGTAATGAAAGGAGAAAGGAAAGGCAGAAGGAAGAGCTGCAAAAAAGGACGAGGATAGAAGTAGACGAACCCCCAACGAGTTCTCTTCTGAGCTCTGTTAAAAGTTGCATCCATGTACTCAGACGAAAGCTGCTCCCACAGCAGCCACTATTGTTGCATATGCATGAAAAGTTGCATAAAGTTTTCATGTAACTGTGTGCAAGACCGGAGCGAGTATGAGTGATAAAGAGAGCATTGAGATAGGAATGTGGCACTCCCAAATGAGTAGAGAGTTAAGGATCAGAATAATTTTGATACACCACAAACTGCAATTCAAGAGATCACATTCCCGCACAAGCGAGAGTAAGAGTGTGTCAACGGGAGAGACTGAGAGCTTAGCCGAGTGCAGTGGAGAGTAAAAAAGTGAAGTAGCAATGGAATGTTGTTGGGAAAAAAAAGGAGGTCAACCGATTCTACTACCCGATTCAGTTCCGATTTTGTCTATCGGTCAGGAGGGCACTGCACTTTGGGATTTTCATTGGAACTGAAAGGAACTCATATTTTTTTCTTTAAAACATCACTCAAAAAAGGATAATAACTAAATCATACTTTAAATTCTCGATATTCAACCTTGTAGTTACTAGGTTTTTCAACAAATTCCCCTTCATCCGTCGTCCTTAAAATAAACGATAAATCTATCATACTAAATCGAAATTCGAAAGTGTTGTGTGTTGGTGTACGAAATAGTGAAAGGATTCGCCGTTGGATTACTATTTTTCCGAAACAGGGAATGATAATAAATTATTTAGATGAATATTTCAAAGGATAACACATTTTTATAAGCACTTTTTACTCGTATGTATCGCTCGGGTTGCGAAAATGTTCTCTCTACAATCAGAAACAATGCTTTTCATTTAGTCGTTGTCGTTGTTATCGTTCTCGTAGTCGTGCGTACTTTGTACATAATTAAATTATACAGGAAACCAAGGAATTCTCGCTGCAAGGTTTCGTTGAGAAGGATTCATAAAATAAAAAAATCAAGAAGCAATGCCATTTCATAAAGAGTGAGAAATTAAATTAAAATAAATATTCTGTGAATACATTTCGATTATATTCAACGGGTATCCTTCGGTTCGGTGAATATCCCATCATAGACATTTAGCAAAATATTGTGAATATCATCTTTTGGAACGGAAACGAAGAGAACTATACATAATCAGTTCAAAATGTGTATGTTTGTAATATGTATTTCGGTTTGCACTGCAAAACGAAAGGATGCTGCTTGCAAATCATCCTCATCATCAACATCGCAGGTCTCTTGTGCTTTTCTACTCTAGAAACGAGACCGAGAAGAAATTAAAAAAACGTAGAAAGAAAAAACAAAAAAGGAAAACACCAACATAACATCGAGAAATCATCATAATCACCATCAACAGTATAGTATCATCGTTGTCGTTCTCGTCATCATCATCTTGCTCCTTTCTGATCCAGTTGCATCCCGTACAACGGTTGGAACAACATATAGAGAAATTTATATAGAAAATACAGAAATACACTAAACGTACTTCATATACCCGTATAAAACGGCGAGGGAGGAGGAGAAGACTACATGTGTTGTTGCTACTACTGCTGCTAGTGCTGCTGCCGATTCTGATGCTACTACTGCTAAGGATACTGATGCTGTTAGTCGGAGAAGAGAATACTTTGCTACGATTTGTTCCATCGTTATGAAATATTGGAGTAGCAGGATACTATGTATAAAATTAATCCTCGTGAATATATTTCGTGTCCAACAATCTTCTGTGCACTGCCCTGATTATATCACTCGAATGTAGGCCACAGTTACATACAATGTGCATCTCTCTATATATGCAGCATTGTGCCTATACAACCTTAACCAGAGTTATATATACAGGCCCACATCCAACCATATATGATATATACAATATAAGAAAAGAATCTAACCTCAAAGCTTAAACTAAAACTCGATACTAAATATTAAAGATAAAAAGGAAATTAATATTAACTTTTTGTATCTTATTTTACAAGGGTTCCTCTTTCATGAGCCTGAAGGAAAAATAGTTATAATTAAAGAAAAAAAAGCATAAATCTGTGTTCAACGTGCGTGTGGTTTCACTGAAACAGCTGATTATATATTTAAAAAAAAAATACATAAAATCGTAATCGATAATCGTGTTTCTCATATTTTTTCTAATTGTTTTTCTACAAGGAGATTTATATATATATATAAAAAAAAAAACAAGAATTAAACGAAAACGATGATTGTGATAATTGACATCCTTTTTTGATTTTTGCGCAAACAAAACAACACTCGTAATGTCTAAAACAATAAAATTTCACTTTCAATAAAAGAGAGTAAAAAAAAAACCCAAAAAACATTGTGAATACACCTTAGCATGCTACTCGTATTATATGCCAGTATCATCTGTCAACCAACCAACCGACCGTTTAGGCTGGCACCATATTGACTTAGGAAATCGTTAAAATTTAAATGAAAAAAAGTAACCATTCGACATAAAAATATAATAAGGACACCTCTAAAACAAAACAATCAAATTAGTGGTTTGTATAATTGTGTGTTGTGTACGTCTCGCACTCTCACAACCTCTCTAGCTGCTCTCTGTTTCTCTTGAACACACACTCTCTCTCACAAGTTCGTCCTTCTTATCCATTCAAGTGTTGTTTGGCAAACTTAATTTTGATTTCATTTTCATATGAGAGCTACTATTTTACATGGACATCAATATAGAAATTTGGTTTTTTTTTTCTGAACTAAACTGACTGATGTGGCCATTACTTTTCGGTTTTTTTTAAGGACCTTTTCGATATCCCTCGAAAGAGAGAAATATTATATTCTACTATAGAACTATATGTGTAAGGACATTTTTTGTATACGTAAGTGTTAATGAGAACTTGTGTTGTGTAAATTCAACAATAATTCTACTCGTGTAATTTAACTGCCAAGCTGATACTGCCATCAAAAAAAAAAAAAAATTAAAATAAAATACTTAACATTGTTAGCGTAAGATTCTGAAGACAAAGCGAAATATTTGAAATTATTACTAAAATTTTGGATCAAACGGGTCACTGCCAATTAAAAACCAAACCAAAAATAAAAATAAATTCAACATTAACACTAAAAAAAAAAAAAACAAATTATTCACTTAAAAGAAATTTATTCAAAATTAGAAAATTTTAATTTTAATTAAAGAAACAAAAATTGGCATATTTTTTGGAATCGGTCGGAAAATAAAGGCATTAAAGTGGATTTCAAAAGTGATAGAATGTGGTCCGCTGCTTTGTGCACATTGGGCGTGACGAAACCGATATGCAATTGCCTAAGCTTCCGCCAGGCGGCTCAAGGAGCAGTTGCCGCTGCAGCTGCCGTGGTAATAATACTTTTGATAGATTGAATTATTTTAATTGATTTTTTTTTCATTTATCAATTTTGTTAAGCAATTTTTATACTATGTAGTTATATCATAAGCTATACCATATCTATGTCACACTTAAGACTAAGATAAGGGAAATTAACTCAGAGAATGTAGTTTTGAATTAGCCACACACTTGTTCGGCCAGGCGAAAGCGAAATGTTAATGGATAAAAAGTCCTTCCCACAAATCTATATACATATATGTATGTACTATGTATGCAGATTCATTTAACTGACAACGTGCGTTTGTGTTGTAGTGAAGAGAGCTTTCTTATCATCACTATCACTATCCATAACATCACATGTGCACACGCGAGAGTGCACGGTGATAGTTTAGTAGGTCACTAGGACTCTCATGTCCTTGCTGTTTTCAATTTCGATGTCTGTTTCTGCACAATGCTACTACCGCTACAAGTGCAACTTTACGCACACATGCAGTTCCACAAACATTATTCGATTCATATCCATAGACATACGAGTATACGTTCGTACCATTTATGCACTAACCAGTCCTCGAGAATATTTTATTGCTTCAATAAGGAGCAAAATCACCCCGCCTTATGAACCCTTATTATGTTTACACGTATCGCAACCGTAATAACCAAACAAAAAAAAAAAAAACCAGCAAAAGCACAAGATACAGATAAAAAACTCCCTACTTATCTCTATCGCTGATAAATCCGTGAACTAGTCACCCTCATACCCTATATACTATCTAAAGTCCTGTTGACAATAATGAAATATGTGATCACTTTATTATTAAAGGAAAACTAGAAAAAGAAAGCAACAAACAAACTAGGGAAAAATAAGCATCCAAGAATCCAATCAACATTTAGATTTATGTCATCTGAAAGTATAAACTTTGAGTGGCACCATACTTTATTCCTTTCTATTGTTGGTGTTCTGGTTGCTGTTGCCGCTGCTGTTGTTGTTCATGTTGATGTTGTTAGTATTGTCGCCACTGCTGCTGGTAAGAAGGAGTGGCTGCATTTGATGCTGCAGGAGATGCACCATCTTTCCCGGGAATTTAAAGCTTTGTTGTTGGAGTTGTTTTTTTTTTTTACTATACATGAGCGTTTTAAAGACGACGGGATGATTAATGCGAGTGTTGTATTTAATTAAATCTTTTTTTTCTTATTTCTATGTATGACGGATGGTGTCACAACATGGATTTTGGATTTTAATTAAACAAGACTAGCTAGTTCAATGGATTTTCCTTATAAATGGACGTTAGGTTACTGCCTCGTATAACAGTTTCAGATGATTTATGGAGAGGACTTTTAAATGAGGCACCTACTCGTATGTAGTAATTGTATACGGTTCCTCGTGCTTTACATTGGTTTTTGATGACAAAAAATTGAAAAGTTCCTGAGTGGTGGATCAACATCATTTCAGCGTTCAGTGTCTCACTCAATAAATTGAGCCGCAGTCATTATTGATCGTTCACAAAGCTTATTAGCTGACCGAAACGTTGCTAAGATGGATTGCGTGATACCCAAGGCTCTTTTTTTTTTTTTTTTCACAATCGCTATTTGGATAGCTCTTTTCTAAGCACGGTGGCAACATGCCAATCTATACCCAGGTAGTAGCCCTATCTAGTTGTGGCGAATATCCAATAACATTAAAAAAATATTTATTTATTCATCAACATCCATTCTATCAAGAATGAGAACAAGGGTTCTCGGCCTGACAATAAGAGCCAGCGATTTTCAGTTTAAAAAATAATTTTGGTTTTCTACATATTCCTCCTTGACTTTAACACACTGGGTCCAGCATTTCTCCGACATCAGTATTCCTTTCTGGAACTCTGTATAAATATTCATCAACGGCCCTTTCAACTTTTTAATTGGGTACGAAGAGTGACTGGGCAATGCCTACCCCAAATCCGGCAGTTTTTCCCATCGCCAACGCACCGTTGTGTTGGCATCCAACTGGTCGAGAAGGTTGGAGTAATACTCGCCTGTAATACTTCTGCAAGGTAATCAATTAACAGGATCCCTTTGGCATCCGAAAACCTGCAGACCACGACCTTTACAACAGATACGATCGACTTCGCTTTCTTTGGAGCCACCGGCTTCCACCCAACATTTGGACTATTTCATTTCTGACTTGTAGTGGTGTCTCTTCCAAGGTCACCCTGTTGAATTGGTCCAAAGATTGCTGCAAATATCGTTTACATTTGCTTTTGGTCGGCATTCAGCAAATGCGTCACCTATTTGGCGCACCTATCTGGCCACTCTCCTATCGTCCTACACGGTATCCTACATTTTTTCGATAGTTTTCGATGTGGTTGTGGCGGACTTAGGCCTACTTTTTAAGAGTTGACATCGAAGGAGCAAAGTCCCCGTAAACTTTTTCAACTTCGGATGAATGTCGTTAAGAGTTGATCCATCCAAAACGAAGATTTTTATGACCACACCTTATTCAAGTTCCTCCATTTCAACGAAAAACTCGCAAGACTTCTACTTGCAGAGGACACGCAACTACATCTCTGTAACCGGCCAAGACCTCTTCACATTACCTACTAATAACACACTTGCGACCGCGCTTTTTTCAATCCTCGAAACACTTCTGATATGAGCTGTTTGGTATAACCTTGAGCTCTTCGAACTATGTGGTCGTTATCACCCCTATCGTGGCGAACCTCCGTTCTTTCAATTTTGGGAGAAGAAACAAGTCACGAAGTTCGACGATTATTATTATTTTTATTGCCGGCGCAGTGGGTAGTGTGTCGGCCGCTGACGCAAGATGAGCGAGTTCGGATCCCGATAACACCAACGCCATCGAATGATTCTTTCGCGGCTTCTCTCCTCGGCGGGTAACTGGCAAAACCCCCCGTTGTACACTTGCCTTGAAAAAGGTTCTCGGCTCTCGCCGTTCGGAATCGGCATTAAGCTTTAGGTTCCATTCACTTGTGTGAAAAAATAAATCGCACACAAAATGAGTGAATAAAAATAAGCTTGGCTCCGGCTCTTTATGAACTGTAACGCCATCTAAGGTGTTTATCTGGCTGTAAAATGGACCAGTATTTGCTATCTGTTGGAGCAGATAGCAGCATCCTCCAACAAGAAAGAAAAATCCCGGCTATTTGGATCTCGGAAGTTCAGAGCCTCGTTGACTACTCTTCTGAAGGCATGATGAAGGTATTGTTTTTGGGTAAAAATAAATTTACCCACAAGCATCGATGAGTGGTGTATTATCGTGAGGCAAGATCCATGCCTTTTTTTTCTCACAAATATTTCGTTTTCATCATATTGTCATTGACTGTAAGACCTTTCGGCAAGAACTCATGATCAACTTTCACATTTGACCGTACTTGGTGTGCTTTTAGCCTTCAAACCTGCAAAGCTGAGGTAGGGAAGACTTATACAAAGGCTTTCCTGTATGTCTGTACGCATATAGTATATCATATACTCGTATATGTAAACTTGCGCGAAGTGAATGTGAATTATAAATATGTCTTATAATATATCAAATACATGAACCGTAATCACGATTAAACCCAAATTCACTAACCGCTAGTGGTGAACTAAATTAAAACCACATCATTAAATTTTCAGTTACAAAGTAATTTGTAAAAGTTTGCAAATGTAGAAGACCTGGAATTGTAACTTGGCTCCTGGCGGCTGATCCCATTTTATTTTCCCTCTTCCGATCACTTCCATTGGGATTTTCAGCAAATTTGGATCATCATTCATGTCATTCAACAGCTCCTGGACGATGCTCATGTGATGATTCGTTTGGTCAAAATGTAATTTCAGAATAAACCTCGCTGGCTTACGTTTCAAGCTCAAAATATCTGGAAAAAAATCATGGACTGAGACGATTAATATACCAATATCCTCAGTAACTTCTCTATTAGTAATTCGATGATTCTTCATAATAAATTTTTATCCGTTGTTGATGTACTGGGGCGCCCAGGGCGGACATTCTCTTGGCCTTCTTGAAAAGCTTATTCCATTTATAAACATTTTTTGTTTGCTGAGAGTAGACTCGCTAAATGCCACAGCCAATGTTTCAAGTATGTGGTAGCCCTTCATATTTATTTTTAGCCACAAAATTTAATACAGACTTCTTGACCCATTTTTTTCAATAGTAAAAAATCGCCGAGCACGGCGAAACACGTCTAACCTTCATATTCGTGAAAAATAACATGAATGCGAAATGGTTGAAAATGTCAACATATGTTAGGGAACATTTATGCCAACATAACAAAAAACAAAATTCGAAAATTGAATGAAATTGAAAAAAAGTCACCTTATTTTTTGAACAAACTTCGTATAGCTGTCGAGATAGTCGCAGATATTGTTATTTGGTCTCTTTCCATCGTGGTCTGTTGAACTATAATGGTGGATACACCACTCTACCAACTGAATTGAAGTTCAGAATAAGGAAGTGGACAGAATAATTTAGGCTTAGGCTGTGAGAGGTTTTCCTCAGAGTTCCACCACGAATAGACAGGTTCATTAATTTTGCTTATATGGAGCTTGTGCCCGATCTTCAGGAGATGGAGTTGTATGATGTTAAAATAGTTTCGAAACACTTCTGGAATTCGATTTTTAGGATAGCATTTAGCTCCCTCAAAGATGAGCTTAACTTGTGAAAATTAGCACTATGATTTAGAGGTTAGTGTGTTGGCTTCTGAGGCTGGGTGATTGAAGGAAGCTTGCGCTGTGGTCTTAGACGAGTTGTAACGTCAATTACAATATCTAAGAAAAAAGCCACACGGAGTCATTTCCGGCGAATATCAGACCTTGGCCATAGACAGTGTTTTTGGCCCAATATTGACGAACAAGCATGGGAACCTTCAGCAACTTCTCTGATTGTGATTGGAGAAAATCAAATATTTTCAAACTTTGCTGCCATTTATAGCAACTTTTAAAACTAATTTTCTGTTCCAAAAACGAATGTCCTAAAAGCACCAAAATATCTGCCTACCAAACAAATGGATTGGATAGATGTATATAGGTACTTTCTGGATATGTTTATCAAAACAACAGGGAAAAAAAATTGCGATGCAGACTAATACAATCTACGAAATTAAAAAAAATCCTATTACTTCTTGAACATGCCTTCACCCTCTTACCTTGACAACTTTGGAGCAGTAGGAAACGTCGGTGGCTACTCATCCAAATACTGTCATTAGCTCGATAAATATACACTTTAAGCTCCGAAAAGCGAATATAACCGTGAATTATAACCTGCAATTCTCCATCCCTACTCAGGGAGTGGTCTAAGGACCCGGTTGTACACCAATCTATTGATCACATGGCATTTAATCGTCTTTATACGTTAAGACGAATAGATTAAAATGCATGAGTATTCGCCTTCAGTAGTTAGGCTTAGTTTTTCGTTTTCCACGCCTAGTAACAGGCAGTCTTATTGACAGAACTTATGGACTCGTATATAGTTTACTCCAAATTGAAGCCTAAAGCTTTTTACATTATTTTGCTTTTTAACATTTACTTTTACTGAATCCATTTGTAGCCAAACCTGTAACGTTTTTATTTTTTATTTTTACAGGAGTCTCGTGGCAAGAGACCCCTTAAAATTTGGGATAGTTGGCGCAATGTGCGCAAAGGCGTAGTAGTAGGAAGTTTCGAGGAATTAATCGTAAGAGGTAAGAGACCTGTCGCATGCCTCCTTTTATCCTAATTCTAATATTTATTTCATTTTGATTCTTTCTAGGAAAAGACAAGCTTGGGGTTCCTGCCTCAGAACCAGTTCGTGTTGTTCTCGAGTGCGATGGAACCCAAATCGAGGATGGCGAATACTTTCGGACGCTGGCAAATAACACTGTTTTGCTATTATTAAGGCAGGGCGAACGTTGGTATCCGACTGGCGTCGATGTTATAAAGGCTGGTAGGTGTGAGCATTTTCTATACTTCTCTCAGATATCACTTGATCTTGTGTTGATTTGCAGCGATATCAGCTATTCCAAAAATCGTCTGTGAGACGATTCATGCATTAGAGCTCCATGATGAGACGCCATCTTGGAAAATTATGGATAACAAGGGTCGTGTTACGGTGGTCCTACATTGGGATCAGCGTCAGGGTGGAGGAGGAGGGGGAGGCGGTGGCGGCGGCGGAGGCGGAGGCAGCGGTGGCGGACCAGGCAGCAGTAGTACCAGTGGCATGGGCGGCGGACCAAGCGGCAGCAGCAACGGTCATATGGCATCGGAAAAATATTCACCATCGAAAAAAGGACTATCGGCACAAAGCTCACTCGATAAATCATCACCGGCACCTCAGCGTTATTCGAGTCCACAAATAACCGTTATCAGTGATGAAGGTCCGGCGAGTATCTACCATCCAGGTGGACGACGCCTATCCAAACAGGGTGGTTCCTTCGATAGTGCCGTGGGTGCTGTGCACGTGCATACGCCCGAATGTGCACATCACGCGCATACGCCCAGCCGTGCCGGCAGTCCTAGTACAACTGAATGTGATTTCCATTGTTGTGCCCTGCATGAGGAGGGACGCAAAATTGCTGTGCATAAAAGCGTTGCCACCTCACCGATACAGGATGGTACCACAAGTCCTCAACCGCAATCGCAATCGATATCGATATCGACGAGCACTGGCGGAACGGTGGGCGGTGTCGATCCGACCGGTAGTATGCAGCGACGATCATCTGGTGCTAAGGGACATGTTCGTTTTCTGGACATTGCCCCGGAACGGGACAGCTCTGAGAGTGAGACCGAGAATACAGTGATGGAGGATGATAAGACCACAACCGAGAAATTCCTATTGTTAATTGATCAGCTGTCCGTTGATCAGAAACGTCATTTAAGTATTAAGGATATTGGTATAATTTTAGAGCGTTTAAATTCAAAAATCCTAGATGTTGAGCGCTTGGATCGCGAATCCGAATCAGATGACTGTTACAACTGGACGATAAAGGCCACAATACGTGGCGATGCGTTACGGGAATTAGGTGTAATTTATAACGGCAATTATTATGCAATCTCCGAGCATCCTGGCTACAAGGAAGAGGTCGAAGAGAACGGCGATGAACCCGAAGAAGAGGAAGAGGATAGGCTTTAATAAATTGTAAAATAAAAAATAAAAAAATGTGAATCATTTAACCAATTGAGGTTTATTAGGTTTTATTATTTTATTAGTTTGTAGTTCAATTCGTTTTCAAGCAGTTGTAGGTATAGATAATGCCATCGTTATACATTACACACGCACACATACTATAGATACATTTCGTTCTGTTGTTAATATAGTTCTTGTAACGCGTCGCGCGCAATACAAGAATCCACGATTCTTCTGGGCCAACGGACAATAGTGCAATAAAAAAATTGTTTAAAACACAATAAATTATTTAGTAAAAAAAATAAAAGATGTAAAAGTGAATTATGGCATAGAAACAAATATAATTTTGCGATCGAATTGGATTAAAACATTTGTGAAAGTTTCAATGAAAAGCCCTTCGCTGCCATTTGTAATCATAATCTTCGCCTTAAGGTTAATAATATGTTGTACATTTAATTCTAAAATATTTATTACAATTTAGTTATAATTTTTGATGTTAGAAACCTAAATAAATTAATTGATTTGCTCAAAGTAAAAATAAAAATGAATGATTAATGGCTTCCTACGCCAACAGGAACACCTAAATAATGTGCCAAATTGTAAAATAAAAAGAAATTAAGTGATTTATCCGAAATAGTATTGTATTAGCCAATTTTTTCCGATTTTTATTGGTGCCAAACTATAGCCAAAAAATTACTTTTAGACTCTAGCATTGTTTTTTTCGATACTCTATTATTGAAAAGGTTTGAAATCTAGATATATACACACGTTTATCAAAAGCAAATATGTGGCTCAATACAGGTTTTCGTTTTTTGATTAAGATTCATGGAAAAGGGTAATAAAAATAATTTTGATTTTAACCATCCAGAGTCACATATAAGAAAATGTTTCATAATAAACTCCAAGCCCATATTTAGATTAAATTAAATTATTATTTTTACAAAACTAAATATTATCGAATAAAACTGCCATTAAATAAAATTAAGAGCATTGAGAAAATATGGTAAATAAAAAAAAAAAACGGAAACAAAAATAAGAAAATGATAATAAAAATTAAAAACCAATAAAATTAATATTGAAAAAAAAAGAAACGATCACACAGCACGAATACATGAACAATTATTATTTTTAACTAAATCCTTTGAAAATTGAGACCTACAAGTAACTGCCACTGAAGGAGGAGTAACATTAGATTTATGAATAACCATCAGCCCTCAGAAATGATTTATTTATTCGATCCGTTTTGTGATGATTTCAAACTTATTTTTTGGTTAAAATTGGACGCAAACAATTTGATTGGAATATTTTCAATTTTAGATGAGAAATGGAAAAAAAAATTGATGAAACGCAGCAATAAAAGTAAAATTGTTTTATATTTTAAGCAATTTTTTTTAGAAATTTTGTTCTTCTTTTATTTGAATACCCAAGATTGTACGTATACTTGGCGAATATTAAATGAATTAAAGCAAAACAAAAAAAAATATCAACTTAAAAAAAAATAAAAATGTTAAACACGTACATTAAAATGAAACAAAAAAAAAATTAAATCGCAATTAACCGAAAAGTAAAGTATTGAACATCATGTTAAAAATAAATAAGAAAGAAAACAGAATAATAGTAGTTAAAAAACGCATAGAATAAAATTTAGAATAATTGGTTTAATGAGAAAAGAACATATATATACTTTATAAAATTAAAAGCAAAGAAGGAATAAAAAATAAATAAATAAAAAAACATACTAAAACGAGTTCATGGAGTGATGTATCAATCAACTGTGTCTACGATTTGACCGGGTATACGATTGCTTCTCATTAGAAACAGTGCCAAATTCGAATTTTGCTCTCATTTTAAGCACCACCTTGGTCTGGACTTTGATAACGATATGGCCGCATGGTGTTGATATCCTGATTTTTCATTGCTTTTTTGTTTAAGAATTATATCTTTATTTAAAATATCAAAACGGCGATAGTACTCGGTCTCTGTTATACACTGAAAAACATCAGCTTAATGCAATAAATGAAAATTAAGAACTCAATCGTATAAACAACACTCAAATAAAATATAAATTTAAATACAAATTACTATGTAATATTTGTCATAATGCACAAATTATAATTATTCAAAAAAACAAAAAACATATAAGTAAGGAAAAAAGGAAATATAAATATAAAACATATACTTAGACCTGTTGAAAGCAGAACATATTACGTAATGCATAATAAACCACAAAACAAAATCGAAATAAAAAATATAAAAATCTAATGAAAAACATAATAAAAATAAAACAGCGAACGAGATTGCATTTAATGTAAAAGACGAACAGATAAAAAAAAAAAACAAATTAACGCATAAGACATCCCAAAATCTGATTTCTTTCTCCAATCAAACATATTTATTATAAATCAATTAATTTACCACTAATAAATGCAAACAACCAAATCAAGAATATGAAACGAATTTGTTTTATCACATCAACAACAACCAAAACAAAAGCATAATAAATACAAAAACAGAGAAAAAATTTAAGCAAAACAGAAAAACAAAAAAAAAACATTAAAAGTCTTAAGTTGTTAAGTTTTTGAAATAAATTTAGAAATAATTAAATAAATAAAACGATATAGGAAAATTGAAACAATTTAAATTATTACCTGTAATACACACACACACAATAAAATATAGAAGATGAAATTATTAAAACTGAGAAAAAGAAAAAACACAAAACCCAAAAAAAAAAAAAACCTAAATAAATTTATACATAAATAATAAGACATGAAAATCCTAATTCCAAGAACTTCCCTTCAAAAAGAAAATACTTTGATTTCTTAATTTCACTTTGTTTGGATTTTTCATTTATTTTTTCTTTTCGGTTTTTGAAAAAATGCATATTTCTATGAGGAAAGTATTAACAAATAGCTAATCATTTTATAAATAATAAAGAATGTGAGACATCAATTACCTTGGCATATTGCTCATACTATTAACAACGTCAACAACCAGAAAATGTAATAATTAAATAAAGTTATGCAAGAAATATATACCGTACTCATGAAATGAAAAATAAACATTAAATTTGAAGATGCCATGAAAAACAACTAATAAATTTAGGAAATTTATTAAAAATGGAAAGGATTTTTAAAATAAAATAAAATTAAAAAAAAAAAAAAACAATAAAAACAAAGAAACCAATTATATACACAAGAAAATAAAGCAACACACTTCAGACAGTGTATATTATAAACGAGAAGAAAGGAATAATAATTAATTAACAGAAAAAAAAAAACAACCGAAAACAGACAGAAATGAAAAGCATTGCAGCATTAATTTAATTAGTTAGTAAGTGACTTTTTTTTGGTGTATATGCAATCAGTTATTACTACATAACATGATAAGTGAAATGCAAAGGATGAACAAATGGAAAATTTTTATTATTAATTATATTAATAACAATTATTTATTTTGTTATTTCTTCTATTATTGAATAAGTATTAATTTATTTAAAATGAGAAAAAAGTGAAAAATAAACAAAAAAATACAAAAAAATGAAAACGTGAAAAAATTACAAAAAAAAAAAAACAGAAAATTCTTAATTAAAGAGAAGGAAGAAAAGTTATTTATGAAAAATAATCGGGAATTGTTTTATTTTTTCATTTGGCTATTCGGCTCTTTTTATTTGTATCATAGTTTGTGCTCCGTGGTCTAGCAGAGGTAGAGGTCATGGCTTTATTTATTGTACTGATCGTTTCACTGTCTTAATCTTAATTTAGACGTATGTTAGCGACTACCCTGAATTTGGAAGTTTCTTGCTTTTCGACCCGGAATCTTATCGGGACGAAGCATAGTCAGGCCTTCCTTAAGAACATAGCTAATGCCTTTGCACGACTTCATATTACCTTGAAGGGGTTCTGCCTTAGCTACTGCCAGGCCTAGCTAAGCTATTTCCCATAACAATGCACATGTCAACTATTGAATGTCCGGTTAAATTTTTTTATCGAATCGAGCAGTAAGAGCACGAACTTGGGTTTCTGGCATGCCAAAACGCAACATGGGATGATACACTTTTGTCTTTGCGAATAAATACTTTTTGTAGTCCGTTCCGAATCGCCAAGAAATATAAGAAACTCGTTGGTATCCGAACCTGTGGTCCGCCCGACTTATGCTGGAGTGCTAGGTACCTAGAAGCCATAGTGGTAGGTTAACTGCCTTACTAGTTTTGGGAGGCATATGTTAATAGAAACGAACTGTACAGACCCACTATTATTATGAGGGTAAAGAGAAAAGTTTTTGGACTAACATAGAGATGGCATTCCGATCAGCAAAATGTATTTTTCCTGCCTAGGTGCACGTATCATTAGCTCGTATATAAAGTTTCAACTTGACCCCTTAAGTAGTTTGTTTACACGAGTTTTTGCAGTAGGTGTCTTACGTGTTTTTGGTTAAAATGCATAAACTTGAATATGGTGCGATCATAAAAGGCTTGGTTTGGGATGGACTAGGTTAGGCTTCCCTCCGTAAAAGTGGTGGGGATCACTTAGTCCGAGATCAGTCCACTCGAGTCGGCTTCGTCACCGCTACTCTTGGAACCAATTTGCTGATATTTTGTAGATCTCCATTTCGGATAGATCCGTTAGTTCATTAAAGAAATATTCTCCCAGAAATCGTTTTCTTGAATTGCTACAGCAGTGCAATTACATAAGAAATGGGATGGTGATTTTTCCTCTTCCACATCATGACACCTGTTGCAGTAGTCGTTATTAAGTCCTAATCTTGCGGTATGTTCTGTTAGGACTCCGATTAGGCTGCTTATAATGTGCCTGCGTATTTTTAGCAGGCTTGTGATTTTACGTTGACAATACCTTGGCCAGACTTGTCTCGCGTAGTTGCATGTTTCAAGGTCACGCCATCTCTCATCTCTTATTTGCAGTGCATTATTCGAGATTTTATATTTTTGCGTTTCAATTGGTGGGTGGATTTCCCCCTTAACAGTCGAGAGCTCCAGTGGGGTGCCTATTTTGGCTAGTTCGTCTGCTTCACAATTATCTGGTACATCACTATGCCCAGATACCCAGCACAACGTTACAGCGCATCTGCTCGATATCTCAATTAGAGACGTGCGGCAGTATCTGACCAATTTTGATCTTATTATTAGCGATTCGAGTGCTTTTATTGCCTCTTAGCTATCTTTGGAGACGACGATGTCTCTGTTGTTCCTCGATCTCATAGACAGCCAGTCGGCAGCCTCACCTGGTTCCGTCTGTGTATATTTCCAGTGCAGTGCCTTTTTTTGGAAATTCATTCCCCACCCATTGTCGTCAAGGGTCGGGATTAAGCAATCCATGACTTCACTTAGATCATTGGTTTGGCGTAGAATACCAGCGTGCCCTATTTCGGATAACTTCCAATGAGCGGATTTCTTAAGTCTCAGCGCCGATTTCTTTGCCGTTTCCTTGTCAAAAAGATCCAAGGGGTGTAGGTGAAGCATCGTTTCGAGGGCTGCAGTGATGTTGTTCGCAGTGCCCCTGTTATCGCGGGATTAACTCTTAAAAATGCATTCAAAGTTGACAAAAGTTTACAGGTACTCTGCTCCCTCGATGTCAAACGTTAAAACGTAGTCGTACATTCCTCTAAGGTGACCCAAGTGAAGGACGAATGAAAACCGCAACTATACCGGAAACCATAGAAAAAGTTCGAGACATCGAACATTAGGCAAGTAAAGGTGAGTGAGATAGTTGAGGCTGCGGAGATATCGGAAGAAAGGGTGTGGAACATTTTGCACAAAGAGTTAATGATGCAAAAGCTCAGCGCAAGATGGGTGCAGCCTTTGCTGAATGCCGATCAAAAGCAAATGCGTAAACGATTTTCGTAGCAATCTTTGGATCGATTCAATAGACGCCAGTAACTAAGCAGTAGTCCAAGCTGTCGGTGGTACAACGCCAAAGAAAACCAATCATATCTGTCGGAAATGTCAGCGCCAGTGTGCATTGAGATGCCAAAGGTAACGTGTTAACTGATTACCTTGCGAAGGCAGAACAATTACAGGTGTATATTACTCCAACCTTCTTGGCCAGCTTGATGCCAAAATTCGTGAAAAAATCACTTTCACCAGGACATCGCATTTGTACCCAAGGGCACGTTAGCGATTTGAAAAAACTCCAGTGTTTGCTCGGCTATCCGTCCTATTCTCCTGGTTTGGCATCCTCATACTTTCCTCTGTTTCCAAACTTGAAGAAATTTGTTTCTGGGAAGCGCTTCGCATTCAATGTAGAAATTGAGAAGGTCACAGATGGATATTTTCACAACCTGCCACATTCTCACTTTCGGGAAGGAAGACTGATGGTGGAAGAACGCTGAACCAAGTGTGTTAAAGTCAAGTCTTTAATTGTCAGGTCGAGAAATTTCATCTTACCCTCGTACTGTTATTATCGGCCATTTGGAACTCGGAAATTCGCCTCATTAAACATTTTCAAGCCTCCGTCAAAAGTGTGTTCCTTCCATGTTCAGCTGTTCTGTTTCATCTCTTCTAGGTCCATTCTCATATTTTCTTTCCATTTACCGAGCGATCCTTGACTACTCGTCCAATGTCCATTCGAACTCAATGTCCTGCCCACTGTCCTGAATCATGTTTAAATAACCCTACTAAGCTCGTGAGACTTACTGCTTACTTCCCCTACGACTCGATACTGCCCCCGTCACTGAAGGCGGTTTCTAAACTCGTAGAATACTGTGAAACCAGAAGGATTGGACTCATCATCTGTGGCGATGATGGCTTAAGCCCTGACTAAACGCAGCACAAAGCAATTGGTGGAGCATGCCGTTCATAATCTGAGCAACGCCATCACCAATTGCTTCGAACTCGCATGTCCGGTCAGAAAACCTCTCAGCAGGAAATCCGTTCCCTGGTGGATGAACGCTGAGCTTCGGTGTCTTCGCAGGAAAGCCAGAAGTCTCCTGAATAGATCGCTTAAATCGAACTCGGGTGATGACTGAAATAAATATCGATCGAAGCAAACGAATAAAAGAAGCTTATTCGTAAATCGATGTACTCAGAAAGTCTGATGGTACCTTTACCGAGTCTAAAGCAGAAACTCTTAGTTTACTGCTTCAGACCCATTTTCCGGGAATCGCACTATCATCGGCTCGTTGTACATTCCCTCATTGGAAACTGCGACTGAAACGATGAAAACAACTCGGCGTAGCTGGTATGTTGCGTCACATGGCAACTACTCAGGCCATTTTGTTGTGGCATCTTTCGATGGCTTTAAGTCGCCGAGCACTGATGGGATATACCCTGTTATGCTGCAAAAAGATATAAAACAACTGCTTCCTACACTGAAAAGAATTTTCACTGCTAGCCTGGCACTACATTCCTGTCCTTTGGCGCGCGGCGAAAGTGGTCCTTATTCCTAAAATAGGGAAAGAAGATTACTCACTCGCCAAGAGTTTTAGACCAATCAGTCTAACATCCTTCTTGCTGAAAAGCATGGAGAGATAAGTAGGGTCGGACGTGCGCAAAGTTGCCCTTCGAACGCATTCTCTCTCGGACATGCAATATGCTTATTAGCGCGGAAAATCCTGCGAGACTGCATTTTCGTCGACATTGAGGGAGCTTTTGATAACCATACTTTCGACAGCATGTGTAATGCTGCTAGACGGCATGGCGTAGATGAAGCACTGGTTTTGTGGATCAAAGCAATGCTGATGCAGGCCTCGAACAATGTGTCAAGTCCGGAGTAAACAGGGGTTGCCCGCAAGGCAGTCGGATAAGACCGATAATCGGTTGCATCGGTGGTTTGGTGGAATAGGCTAACACACAAACACGTTGTGGCCTCTTTCACCAAACTCCAAAGAGAGGACTGTCTCAGCTGCACAGGGGCTTTTCCCAGCACATCGGGAGCTGCTGTAGATGCTATGATGAATATTTCACCCCTTGACATAGGTATATATAAAGGGTGAGCTCTGAAACCATATCTCGTCTAAAAAGAAATTATCTTTGGTGCAACTCGCATTGGAATGACAGTGTATGTACTTGCGCGAGCAATATCCTACGACCCCTGTCTCATGGATATGTCTTCCGACGCAATGACACCTGCCATCCTACTGCGCTGTAATTTCAAAGTCACATTTACATGGCGTCAGGACTGGCTTTGGCCAGACACTGAACCTGGAAGGGACTGTTTTTGCATTTTTACAGATGGCTCCAAGATTGGCCGGGGGTCAGGCGCTGGAGTTTTCTTTGAGTGCGAAAACATTCGACTGCACTTCTCGTTAGGAAAATATGCGTCTGTCTTTCAATCAGAGATTTACGCAATCCTAGTGGCCATGAAGCACAGGTGGAAGGAAAAAAGCATATGCGTCTGCAGTGACAGCCAAGCTGCACTCAAAGCTGTGTCCAACCCTCTATCCAACTCCAAATTAGTGCATGAACTCAAGACCTTTTTGAACAAAGTGGAAAGACTAAATTCGCTTAGACTTGTATGGGTCCCAGGTCACTCTGGGATCCCAGGAAATGAGATTTCCGATGAACTCATTAGAAGGGGCTCAGAGGAGAGTTTCTCAGGACCTGAACCCGTCTTAGGGGTACCTGCTTCCACGGCCAAATATGACATCAGCGACTGGGTCTTTAATGCCAGCAGTTGTAGATGGAGGGAATATCCTGGATGCAGGATGACTAGGTGCGTACGCCCTGATGTCTGCGAAAAGTCCGCAACATTTCTCTTATCCATAAGCAGAATTGATTGCAGAAGGCTTACGGGCGTCATTACGGGCCATTACACTTTGGTCAATCACCTCTACGTGCTTGGCATCAGTGAGACGCCTGCCTGTTGCGAGGAGGATAACACAGCAGAAAAAATTCTCTGCGACTGTCCCGCCTTCGTACGCGCACGGTCCCGCACCCTCGGGGCCGACGTGATGTGTGCCGAATCTGTAAACTCTACATCACTGAAGCCCTCCTCACTTTTCTTCGGACAACGGGGAAAGTACAATAAAGAAAGGTGTCTGTCTGGTAGTACAATGGACCAGTATTTGTGTCTGAGTGCTCCGACAGATAGTAGAAGCCTCCAACAAAAAAAAAGAATAAAAAGCTCGTGAGACTGTGCCAGATACTTATAGAGAATTTTCGCTGCTTCATTATCAGGTCGTAAATGAATTAACCAAGGTCTTCGATGTTAAAGAGGTATTTAGTGCCAACTATCCAAAGTGCTACTTCTTTGGGTTCAAGAGCAATTGAGAACTCGATTATTCTTTATGGCGCAGAGGCTTGAATATTATCAAAAGTGAATAAAGAAACCCTTGGCCACGTAGAGCGAATGGACCGAACTGCTCAGGCTTTGATCCCAACTCCGAGGACGCAGTAGAGGGCAGTCGCAGTAGAGTGCAGATCAGAGGCAAAGCAGAGGCAAAGCAGAGGACAGAGCACGAGACAGACGCAGCAAAGGAAAAACGTATATTGAAACTGCACAGCCGAAATTTGTTTTATGTGATGCATCTTATGAAGTTAACGACGCTATTACCTGATTCAAAGGCTTTTCTATAGCTGCGCACTTACTAATTTCCGGGTCACACTTTCTTGAATTCCCGTGTTCAAGGACTGTGACTAATCTGTGCTGATTTTTAGGGTCAGTGCATAGGTCGACGCATCATAAAGGGAAAGCTAAAGAGGTTAGTTTTATAGGCCTTATCGTAGTTTCAACTATCCAAGAGGTTCGAGTACGAAGGGAGTTCAAAAAAATAACAGGAATTTACCAAAACCCGCATCAAAGGCACTTTCAACAACATTAGCCTCATATGCGTTCATGCAACTACGGAAGAAAAAGATGATCGACTCAAAGATGATTTCTAGGACCTCCTAGACCGAACGTACGCACAATGCCCCAGTTACGACACCAAAATCGTACTAGGAGATTTTAACGCAAAACTGGGCAAAGAGGACATCTTTGAGTCAATCATAGGAAAGCATAGCCTACATAACACCACGTCCGATAATGGACTCAGGCTAATTGATTTTCTAGCAGGGCATAATCTCATTGTAGCAAGTACACGATTCCCACATCTCAACAATCACAAGGGAACCTGGCGGTCCAGATTGATCATATTGCGATCGACGCCAGACACTCCTCCAGCATTCTCGATGTGCGAACTTTTCGAGGAGCCAACATCGACGCAGATCACTACCTTGTTGTAGCCAGGGTACGAATGAGGATATCGAGAATGCTACGGAGTCGAGTAGGACAACGCAAGTTTGACGTCGGAAAGCTACAATCGCAAGAGACCGCTAGAATCTTTGCCGATCGCGTTTCCCTCAAGCTCTCTCAAACCCCAACAACGACGACACTATCCACGGACCAGCAGTGGGAGCATTGCCTGAACGCAATCAGAGACGCTGCCTCTGATGTGCTGGGTTTCAAATCGAGACCGCCTAGAAACCCTTGGTTTGACCTCCAATGCGAACGAGCCCATGCATCAAAGCAAGAAGCATACAAAGCCATGCTGCATAGACGCATGCACCAACTTATCTGTAAAATATGGTCGGAGGAAAGCATGCCCGACGAATGGAATCTCAGCATCGTTTGCCCGGTCCACAAGAAAGGAGACCTCTATAATTGCGCCAATTATAGGGGAATAAGTCTCCTCAACGTGGCATACAAGATCTTCTCTGCCGTATTCTGTGAACGCCTGAAGCCTTTTGTGGATAACCTGATCGGCTCTTATCAGTGTGGCTTCAGGCCAGGCAAATCCACAATAGACCAAATATTCACACTGCGGCAGATCTTGGAGAAGACCCAAGAATTTAAAATCGATACGCACCACCTTTTCATTGATTTTAAAGCCGCGTATGACAGTGTGCATAGAGACGAGCTATATAGCCATGTCTAGTTTTAACATCCCTGCCAAACTCGTCCGATTGTGCAGGTCGACAATGGAGAATTGTCGCTGCTCGGTTAAGGTCGGTAATGAGCTAACCCAGACCTTTGGTGTTAAAAAAGGATTTAGACAAGGCGACGCACTGTCATGCAATTTCTTTAACATCATACTTGAGAAGATCGTACAAGAGTCCCTGGCCAACACAAGAGGTAAGAATTATTTCAAGTCCTCCCTACTGCTTGCGTACGCAGATGACATTGACGTGATCGGGAGATCGCAGCGAGACGTCAATGAGGCATTCATAAGCATTGAGACGGAAATGAATAAAGTGGGTCTTAGCATTAACGAGGGTAAGACCAAGTATACTGTCATCGAAAAAAGACACACAACACCGACGTCTGGGCCAGAACGTCATGCTTGGCAGCTATAATTTAGAAGTAATCAAGGACTTCGTCTACATTGGCTCACTTGTGATCAGCAACAACAACACCAGCTGAGATAAAACGCAGAATAACTCTTGCCAACCGCTGCTTCTTTGGGCTCAAGAGGCAATTGAAAAGTAGAGACCTCTCTCGAAAGACCAAGATAACGTTGTACAAAACCTTAATCATCCCAGTCCTCCTTTACGGCGCGGAGGCTTGGACTTTAACTAAAGCGGATGAGGACGCTCTTGGTCGTTTCGAGAGGAAAATTCTGCGTTTAATCGATGGTCCCGTTTATACTAGCGGTGTATGGAGGAGAAGATACAACGAAGAACTGTACAGCGACATGGACCTGGTGCGACGTCTCCGGATCCAACGTCTAAGATGGCTGGGCCATGTAGAGCGAATGGACAACACGGCTTCGGCCCGAAGAGTCTTCGAATCCAACCCGGAGGGACGACGCAGCAGGGGACGGCCGAATCTTCGGTGGCGCACGGAGGTGGAAGGGGACCTCAACCGTCTGGGCGTGCGGCGCTGGAAACAGCTGGCGAAAGATCGTGCCAGTTGGAAACGCTTGTTGTTTGAGGCCCAGGTCCACCGCGGACTGTAGCGCCATACAAGTAAGTAAGTAAACTGAGCAACAGCAGGAGGCAGTAGCACTGCCATAAAGAACCAGCAGATCAAAAATGGATGTCACAAAATGTTCCTCATTTCATTTCCTCGACGGAGTGGCTATTGAATTCTCCCGATGCAAATCTATTAGGCTCTCCGTCTGGGGCATTTAGAAGGTCAAGTCGCGAATGGAAGCGCTTTCCACAGACGCACCTGCGTTCGTGGCAATATATCGAAAATACTAATAACATCTCTGATTTTGAAAAAAAAAACATGTTAGTCAAGTCACACTGCATTTTCCATCCTACGATTCGATTCAAATGTACTACTTTTGCTGTCAGCCTTCAATAATCTAGTACAATAGTGCAGAGCTGACATCAGGAACTCGACTTGGCAGCACACTGCTGAACTGTCAAATAAAACATATTTTGCTCATCTGATCTGCAACTGACTAGAGTTGCTCCGTGTTAATCTGGTTTTCTCAATTTCCAGTTGTTGCTTGTGTTTGTTAATTTTTTATTTTTTACTCTAGAATTAATCACTGACGCCTCGTTACAGAAACCCTAGTTCTAACAACCAGAATCTAAGTCGGAATCAAAGTGTTTGGATATCCAAAAGCTTCACACTTTTTTTGTTTTTTTTTTTTACTTCTTCATTACACAAGCTTATCAAGCCCAATAAACAATGAATATCTCCGTTGGATATTAATGATAAGCTCGCTGTTAGTTTGTGCGAAAATATCTCATTTCGAGCACACTCGAGACGACGTAGGTTATCTTTTTAATTATCCAGTCAAACAACCACATTGTGATAATTGAAATGGAGGCAAACCAGGGTGACGGCTCGGATCGTATTGACTTTACCAAGGTGCCTATTGTCGCGTTACGTCAACAGGGACGTTCAATTCTCTCGAGGTCGCTAAATCCATGTAAGGTGTTGCCGTCTGAGGACGGCTTACCACGCGATTGGAGGGGTATCGCCCATTTGGCTGGTTTACAGAGTCTCTATGGACCTGCCATTAGTGCCGATGGTGATCAGATGAATAACGTTCTGGCTATGTGGTATAGTAGGGGTGAGAATACCACAGCTCATTTCGAGAATCTCATAAGGTTCCTGGGCCTCATCGACCGCTGGGATGTAGCTGATGACATTAGCGAAGCATTAGGTAAATAGAGTGTGTATGTCTCATATGTGACGTTTTTGTAATCACGCCGTATCCACTAGTTGCAGATGCACAGGCATACGAAACAAGACGATATCAGAGGCGGATGCAGGAGGCAAGGCAGGAACCGCCGGATGATTTTAACGACATTGACGTGAGTGCAGACGTGATCAGGCCAGATACGAATATATTAACAAAAGACGACGTTATAAGGGCGCGGCAAGGTCTTCCGCCTCAGCAGTATGACGCTTTTGTCCTGTTTGCTGACGAGGATATCGATTTTGCAAGCGAACTGGTCGAACGGATGGAAGAAGACCATCCTCGCTTCGGCTTTAAGGTACTATGCAGACGCCTGATCTATCACATACTCATCTCTGTATTTGGCCTTTAGCTGTGCTTAAAAGATCGCGATATCGTCGGAGGTATTTCGTTCGAACACGAGGCTATAATGCGACTGATTGCAGAACGTTGTAATCGTTTGATTGTGATTGTTTCTCCCGAATTTCTCAAGAGCCCCGCGAATAAGTTTTTCGTAAACTTTGCAACAGCCCTGCAAATAGAACAACGTTACCGGAAGATCATTCCATGCCTCTACAAAAGCTGTGTGCTACCACCATCTCTAAGCTTCTATTTCCTCTTGAAGTACCATCAATCGGGAAAGCTGTTTAATTTCTGGGATAAACTCAGCGATTCAACACGAAGCACCAATGGGGGTCCGAATGGGGCTACCATACGTGCTATCGCACCGCCAAGGTAAACCATTTCATCTCTAGTGCCTTATAAGTCGATTGGAAAATAATATTTTCGTAGCATTCAGATAACAGAGATCACAGACTCGCCTGTTCAGCCTGCTATAGCTCCCGTTCCAACTCACGCGATACAAGCCGCAACTACATCTCAGAATTCCATAAGTGCCCCAGTTAAGTTGCCCCGCAAGAAAGGTTCCAAAGTACCTGTGTCCGACCAGACGAAAGTCCACTCTACACCAGAGCCAAAGATCCGAAGTGCATTCTCAATGGTTCAGCTTACTGCTCAATCAGCAAATGGGGTCTTACCCAGTGACCAGACCTTAACTCCAGTCAATTGTGATATCAATCGTAGCGAAACGAATCTTTCCGAAGTGTCCACAACGAAATCTAGTCGCAGCAAGCCAAAGTGGTACAAGAAATTGTTATCATCGAATAGTACAGCATCAGTGACAACGGCGGCCAAGTCCTGCGAGTCGATAACAAAGCCGAAGGGCAAACGAAGTTGGTTACGAAAGAGACTGACCAGTACCAGTGCCACTTGAGAGAGATTATGCTTGTTTGAAGCATGAAAAGTGCTTAAACATTCCAATTTTTGACCAATCTACACGCGTTCTTTTATATTATTCATTGTGCTATATCTATACAATATTTGGAATAAAAGTTATTTGTTTTTATATGTGAAGGCAGTCGTTCAGTCGCGTGTATTGCCATCCTCAAGGTGCGGTTCTCGGCTTAGTTTCTCTTGCGGAGAGCACAGAGAACAGAGTGAATATGAGTGTCACTGGTTGTTTGGGGTTTACGTAATCAGTTTTCTCCCTCTGAACGTGTTATTCTATTTTTTTTGCATATTCATTATCAATTGTGCCATCTCATGGGCAGGTCCATTATTCCATTATGTAGAGCTTCTGGGAATTCTTTCGAAGAATTGAGACAGAAACCAGAATGAGACGTATGCTTTCGTACGTCTTACCTCACCCCCACACTGACATTTTGAACGAACCATTTTACCGCAGTGTACTTTCGCCACACCCACTTTTGGAATTATAACAATGTGTGTGATTTGTTGACATAATTCTGACAAAACCCCGGGTGCACACGTGCTCGCCGCAGCTTGTAGGCAAATGTCGGCGGCCATTTAAAGTGGTACGTCTCATTAGTGGACACTGATTTTCACAGTCTTATTGATGTGAATTCCTAATATTTGAGGTCTAATCCCCTTCTTCTCCACTTCGACATTTCGAAAATCTGCGGGCCGAAGCGAGGAAACGGACAAATTCAACATCAACACCAATCAAATGACAATAGTTGCAGCAACCTTTCTACGTGGAAATTGACATTGCCCCCCTCACCGGGGTCGCGCTACACGGGAGAGAATAATTCCTTCGTCGCCCGTTCAAGATCGGTTGTGGAGGAGGAAAGCAGTGAATTTGAAGACGAAGAGCGTAAAACTGAACGCCGTAGTGGATAGGTTCACCAAAATGCGGCAGAAAGAATGGGAGCAGACTACAGTCGCATCAACAAACACAACAGCAGCAGCTGTATCAAAAGCAATTACAACTAGGGGCAGAGAACCACCCATCTTTACGCGAGATTATAAAGGGTGTTTTTTATAGAGGTATATAACTTTCGGTTGGCAACACTATTTTAACTGGCGCCCATTATCAGCTGTCAAGTGATTTATTTTTAGTTTGGTTTGGCATTTCAACATGAATAGACTGACGCCTGAACATCGCTTCCAAATTGTGCAAATTTATTTTGAAAATCATGGTTCTGTTCGAAATACGTATTGCGCACTGCGTCCATTTTACGGTCAACATAATCGTCCATCAGAACAATTAATTTCGATTAAATATGGAACGTTTTCGCTCCACGTTTACTCTAAATGATAATATACATCCACAGAGACGTCGTACAATGCGTACAGAAGAAGTCATCGCTGCTGTTGAGCGTAGCGTAGAGGAAGACCCGAATCAGTCTATCCGCCATCGTGCACAGGAACTGGATATGTGCCCATCCACTTTATGGAAGATTTTGCGGAAAGATCTTGGTTTGCGTGCTTACAAAATCCAACTCGTGCAAGAATTGAAGCCACAGGATCACCTAGCAAGGCGTAGATACGGTGAATGGGCCCAAAACAAGATTGCCGTTGATCCCTAAACATAAGCAAATTTTGTTTAGCGATGAAGCTCACTTTTAGTTGAATGGATACGTCAATAAACAAAACTGTCGTATTTTGAGTGATGATAATCCTCAAGTGTATGTTTAGGCACCGTTACATCCACAAACACTGACTGTTTGGTGTGCTTTATGGGTTGGTGGAATAATGGTCCATACTTCTTTAAAAACAGAACGTTACAGTCAATGGTGACCGCTATAGAGCCATGATTACTGACATCAATTGAACAACCATGATGTGTAGGAGCTGTGGTTTCAACAAGACGGCGCAACATGTCACTCAGCTCGTGTCACAATTGATTTATTGAAGGAAACGTTTGGTAACCGCATAATTTCACGTTACGGACCCGTGAATTGGTCTCCAAGATCGTGCGATTTAACGCCGCTTGACTATTTTCTGTAGGGATATGTGAAGTCGCTAGTCTACGCCGATAAACCCGAAACGATTGACCACTTGGAGGACAACATTCGCCGCGTTATTGCCGATATACGGCCACAAATGTTTGAAAAAATCATCGAAAATTGGACCTCCAAATTAGAATACGTCCGAGCCAGCCGTGGCGGTCATATGCCACAAATTATATTTCAAATACCTCTATAAAAAACACCCTTTAGATGTAAGATGTCATTGGTGTAGGTAACTTTGTTGTTAAAGGTATAGGCGAAAACCGCTATGCTATCTGGCTATCCCATGCATACTGGATAAGCGAGTCAAGGACTTATCAAAGGTGACCGTGACGTAGTTCTTCTCCTTCACCCCCATCGCCGAGTGCATTCGATCACTTACCTTTCGGAGCTCAAAGAGTTCGAGAGGAGAGCGACGACCTCAAATTCGTGGATGTCAAGTCGTTCATTACGGCGCGGCGGAGGCCAAACGGCAGAAGCGGGTATTATCCTTTTCCGTGGTTTAGCTCACAGTTCCAGATTGTAACATGGGAAACAGGCAAAGAAACATTTTACAATATATCTGTTGTCAAAGGTTCGGGCAAGCCACAAATACGACGACTGCGATCTGACCAAGGACAAGGTCGCGGGCAATGAGCAGCTCGAGTGTGTGCTCTGTAGGAGTCCGATCCTTCTCGCCGTCCAACGGCAGATCGGCCAGCTTCAACTGCTGTTTCGAGATCGATAGACACGAATAGACAGAAATAACTCGCTCCTGCTGGGCTTTGCGCAACTACGATCGTAATGGGTACGCTGCAGAGATTGGCATGCGACCTAAAATCCTCTCACAAAAAAAGCGTTGTAAAAAGTGTGTACGGGTACCGCAAACTAAGCGATCGGTGTTAGTAAACACACCGGTGTTTCTACAATGAAGTCAATTGGATATGTTTCTGTTACAAACTCGAGTTCTATGTTTTTGACTCAATGCATCCTATACTATCGCATGTTCGAATCGACTTCCCCTAAACACTTGTTTGCGCGATCGCTTATGAATAATAAAAACACCGCATACACCGCAGGGCACAGTTTTCCTGGAAGAAAAAAGCAACGGTATAGGAATGGGAATGTCTATGGTGTGTAACGAGCTTGGTAAAACATTCCAAATTCGTTTTATGCGCTTGATGCGAATAGACGTGAGAGAAAAATTTAAGTTAAGTTTTATTCATCCATTAGCGTTCTAAGAATTTTATCACTAGATTTGATATTGAGATGGCATCACCGATCCCAACAACTTTGCTCCGTAACTTGCCACCTCACATCCTGTACGAAGAAAACACAATGGCAATATCGCGCTGAACTCCTTTATCGACGAGGGCGGATGGCAGCAGGAATCGAGGTAGAGCAGTCCGGTTCCTTCTTCTTCTGACAGCCGCTACGAAGATCAGACGTGTAAATTTACTTCCTGAATAAATCTAGTTTTTTACTTTTTCCTTCTTTTCTTTTCGGCGCCTCAATATAATGTCGGATAACCACGCTTTTGTTGCTGAGAAAATTGCTGCTGGTCACAACGGCATAAAATCAGAAGTTTCATTTGGAATGTACGGTCCGAAATCTTGAAAAAAGACGAAACAATAGTGGAAGGATGGGTATACTGCCGTACATGCCGTAAGTTACTTAAATACTCCGGACATCAAACATCTAATCACAATCGGCATGAGTGTTGCCAAGCCCTTATGCATTCGGAAGTTTCAAAAACCATTACAGCAGAGGATAAAAAGAACGCCATTGTATTATATGTACAGCCTGGGTTATCGAAGATTGTAGGCCATTTTCGGCTATAACTGGTTCGGGCTTTGTAAAGTTTTTTATTTAAATAGGTGCAACCTATGGGGAAAACGTAGACATCAATGATTTACTGCCCGATCCAAAAACAATTTTGAGTCAGGTGCAGAAATCAGCAGATGAAAAAAAAAAAACAATTCAGTTGCGAAATAATCAGAGTTGCGAATAGCGGTGGTGCAACTGCTACAATTGATATGTGGTCGGACAATTATGTGAAACGAAACTTTTTAGGCGTCACATTGCACTATCAGAAGGACTTTAGATTATTCGAAAGTTGAAGAATTTTTTTTAAGTGAGTTTGGTGTCCATAATATCGATCCAATGTTATAAATTTAATAACAGACAGAGGAACAAATATTGTTAAAGCGTTGGAACAAAACACACGCTTGAATTGCATTAGCCATATATTAGCAAAGGTCTTAGATAAGTCGTTCGACGAAGAAATATTAGAGTCGTGCAAAAGAATAGCGAAGTACTTTTAAATGGCAAATTTGCAGCATAAGTTAAAAACTTCTTTGAAGAACCAATGTCCCACACGGTGGAATTTTAATTACACAATATTCAAGTCCATTGTAGATAATTGGTTCGATATAAATGAAGTAGAAATGAGATGAGATGATGAGAACGAAGGAAGCCAACGATTACTCCGTATAAATATTAACACTTAAAGTTCTAGTTGAAATCTCTAAGGACTTTGAAATCATTTTTAAGGAAATGCAACTTTGCAGCTCTACCTTTTTGTGTTTCGTTTTACCTTCAATTCAAAGAATTAAAAGTCTTTGTGCACCTAACAACACAGACATAACCAGCCAAATTTGGTCAGAAAATTTGAGTTTATGGCATAAGACTGCATTCTTTTTGTATCCACCAGCTGCAAGCATGCAACCAAACGAGCTCGAGGATATTAAGAGCTTTTCCATTTCTCCCATTCATAAATTAGAATATGCTCCAACAGCGTCTACGTCGCAGCAAATTCCATCAATACACCCATCCGAAACTATATCCTCTACAATAACTTCTTATACAGCTAGTCCTGCTGTACCTTCATCTACAGGGTGTCCCACGAGCAGTGTGCCAAGAAGCTAGAGCGTGTAGGTCTGGTCAAGACAAGAAAAAAATCGTATGGGAGGGGGGATCTATTCCCCCCGTTTAGCCGGGAGGGGCAATTTTCTAAAAAATTGACTTAATTTGGAAAAAAAATTACAATAAAACTCCGAATTTTTCAAAAATAATAAAAAAGAAGTTAATGTTTCATACATTAATTTGCCGACAAGTCCAGCCGCGTTAAAAACAAAAAAAAAAGTTTTTCTTAGAAAAAAAATGGTTCGGGTTTTTTTTTTAATTTCTCAACAACTACAATACAGTTTTGCATCCGGTTTTCTGTTTTTAACTAAAAACTAATAAGAGAATTGAATTTTTGAAAAAAAAATTAGTATTTAATTACATAAAATTTTGAAAAAAATAGTTCGAATTTTTTTTTTTCAAAATTTTGAGTTTGAAAATTAATTTCTCAAAAACTATTCCTTAAAACAGCTTCGTTTAAAAACAAGATGAAAGAAGATGTTTCTGGCTTTACAAAAAAGTATATCAGGGCATTGTGGATGTAACTGTTGATTTTTAATAATTTTTTTTCCAAATTAAGTCAATTTTTTAGAAAATTGCCCCTCCCGGCTAAACGGGGGGAATAGATCCCCCCTCCCATACGATTTTTTTCTTGTCTTGACCAGACCTACACGCTTGTTGGCACACTGCTCGTGGGAAACCCTGTGAAGTGTGGTGGGTTCCAGGTGCTAGAAGCCTGCATCGAAATGGTAATGTACATTATAGCAGTCCATGCACCTAGGATGGAGCGGCTCCTAACTGAATGTTATGTTGTTTGACTCTCGACTGGACTCGCTGACACGAACGAATCTACTAAGGTCCATGGACCTACCTATTCGACAGTGACCATAACACTCGCTGCATAAGATCACTTCAAAATTCATACTCTGTGTGTGCATTTCCTATATAACACCTTAATGACTTGGAAACAATACAAGTTACTACAATCAACGCGACATATCCAGTCGAATCTCTCATCCTATCTAGGACAACCATCTCCGGAGAGTAGTGAACGAACTTCTTCGACACAAACCATCTGCACCCCGTCCAGGTTGTGCCACAAACACCATAAGAGCGTACACTCTTGAACCTGCACGAATTACGAGGGTGGTCCGATAAGTACTTAGCCTACAAAAGAAAAACAAAAATTTTGGAAAAATGGCGATTTATTTTTCAATAGTCTCCTTGACCTAGCGATGCTCCAACTTCTTTAACCCGTCAGAAAAATACGTTTTCCCGAGGTCTGCAAAGTAGGCCACCGTGGCGGCGACGACCTCCTCATTCGACTGAAATTTCTGCCCGGCGGGTGACTTTTTCAAGTTTGGAAACAAAAAGAAGTCGCACGGGGCCAAATCTGGAGAATACGGTGGATGGGGCAGCAGTTCATAACCCAATTCGACCAATTTGGCCGTGGCGAGGACGGAGGTGTGAGCCGGTACGTGATCATGGTGGGGACGTTTTTTCTTCAATTCGGCGTCGAATCGGCCCAATAATGTGGCATAGTACAGCCCTATGACCGTTTTGCCCTTCTCCAGGTAGTCGATGTGGATCACACCTTGTGAATCCCAAAAAACGGTGGCCATCACCTTTCCGGCCGATGGGACAGTCTTCGCCTTCTTCGGAGCACGTTCGCCGCGTGAAGTCCATTGTTTCTGCTGTTCCTTGGTCTCTGGTGTGTACCAGTGGATCCATGTTTCCATGACTTCGTCGAAACGACGCAGAAACTCCTTCGGATTGCGCTTAAACAGCGTCAAACACTGCTCTGAAGTGGTCTCACGGTTGCGCTTATTGTCCGGAGTGAGCAAACGCGGCACCGATCGTGCCGACAGCTTTCTCATGCCCAAAATTTCATGCAGGATATGACCCCCGCGATCTTTTGAAATGCCTACTGTCTCAGCTATCTCGCGGTCTGCCAATACGAGATCGTAGATTTTTGTCACGTTATCCGCCGTATTAGCCGTTTTCGGGGCACCTGGACGTGGCTCATTAAAAACCGACGTGCGACCACGTTGAAACTCGTTAAACCAATTTTTGATGGTCGCCATCGAAGGAGAAGAGTCAACGTACACAGCATCCAAACGCTCTTTGATTTCGCTGCGCGATTTCCCTTCCAAAAACAAGAATCGAATCACCGACTCTTTTTCCATTTTTCTAAAATCCGCGGAAACTCCACACGCGGTCAGAACAAAACTACGATTCCGATCCGGCTGAAATTTCGACAGTAGCCGTCTACTAGAATGTACTACACGACAGTAAGTTGCTACTGGCGCCATCTGGCGGTGAGGCTAAGTACTTATCGGACCACCCACGTAAAAAAAAAAAAAAAAAAGTGGAAGCTGTCTTTCAACATTAAACCTAAACATAAATCTAAGCTCAATACTCCCAAATCCCCTAACCAAGCCAAATTTGGACCCTCGCCTCTTTCTCAAACCCCTCGCAATTTAGGAACTAACTGGGAATTAAAGACTGGAATAGTCCCCAATTTTTCCCGACCTCTTCCTCTCTCAATAGCTCCCCAATCAAAGCTTTGGAAATATGCTTATATCATTCCAGTCCACAAAAAAGGACTGAAAAATGATGTGTCTAACTATCGTCCCATTGCCAAGCTCTCATGCACACCCAAACTTTTCGAGAGCATCGTTTATGATGCACTATTCTTTCACTGCAAACCCATATTTTCTCCTAACCAACATGGGTTCCTAAAAGGTCGATCGACAACCACTAATCTAGTCGAATTTGTTTCACAATGTTTGTGTGCACTCGAAGCTGGCAAAGAAGTAGACGTTATCGCCACTGACTTCAGCAAAGCCTTTGACAAAATGTCTCACCAAATTATTCTCCTCAAGCTCACTGCCCTCGGTTTCTCTCCCGGTTTTATCTCATGGATCAAATCTTATCTCGAAGATCGTCAATATAACGTTATCTTCAGATCATCTATTTCTGATCCAATTAACGCTACCTCCGGTGTCCCGCAAGGTAGTCATCTCGGCCCACTGATATTTATTCTAACCATTAATGATGTCGACAGCGTTATTCTGAACTCTCAGCTCTCCATATATGCTGATGATATGAAAATATTTAAACACATATCTTCCCCTGTCGACTCCTGCTCTCTCCAATTGGACCTTAACAGTTTCACTACTTGGTGTCAAAAAAACCATCTCGAGCTCAATATCAGTAAATGCCAAACCATCACTTACTCCCGTAAGCGCTCTTCCTCACCACCCAGAACCTACATTATTCGTAATGAAACCGTTCCCCCTGTCAACTTCTTGGTTGACCTAGGGGTCATTTGTGACCGTGAACTCAACTTTCGCCTCCATATCGACAACATCATCAAACGTGCTAACTCTGCCCTCGGTTTCGTGAAACGTTGGTCCAAAGAATTCTCGAATCCTTACGTTACGAAATCATTATACATCACTTTCGTGAGGCCCCTTCTCGAATATGCTAGCCAAGTCTGGTCCCCTTCTTATGAATCCCATACTACGCGTATTGAATCCATTCAACGCAGGTTTATCCGTTTTGCCCTTCGTGGCCTTCCTTGGGCCGACCCCCTTAATTTACCACCTTATACGGATCGCTTAAAATTAATCAACCGCCAACCCCTTAAAGAACGACGTGATGTTGCAGACATTCTATTTATCCATGACCTTCTCAGTGGTAACATTGACAGCCCTTCATTATTGCACATGATTCCCCTTAACACCAACCCGCGTAACCTTCGGTCCACACCCCTTTTCCGTATAAGCACTCACCGCACAAATTATGGCTACCATGAACCAATGTCCAGAATGCTTCGCAAAGCGAACACCAATCTTTTCGACCTTCACCTTAATAAGTCCAGCCTTAGAATTGCCCTATACCACAACCCTTCTCACTCTCCTTAATCGTCTCCCCGCCGCCACATAGTTAATAAGTTATAGTTAAGTTATAGATTTTTGTTAAGGCTTGCATTAAGCTAATAAAGTGCCCCTATGGGGGCGTCAAATCAAGAAGCGCATAAGGTGAATGACAGACTTCACTCTAACCACGATCTACAAAACAGAGCTCGACTTTATCACTGCTACCTTCGAAAAAATAGAGATCATTAACGATGAGAGAAATTTGGTTTTACCAGGTTCAGTGACGATTTCATGGCAAATTATGCCTACGCCAGTAGTGTTGCGTTACTCATACAAGATGCACTACAAACGTCCCATACATCACTACAAAAACCTCCCAACACCTCAAAAAAATATTTTTCCCACTTTGGTTCTTGTCATACTCAGAGGCACCTCACGACTTTTGCATTAGTATTGCAAGCTATCAATGGGACATGTGACAAGATGTACCTCAAATGAGGTGGGACAATGTACCACTTCATTCTTCCAAATGAGTACCTCATACAAACTCAATCAAAATGCGTGTCCTACCCAACACTACACGCCAGGGGAGGGGCTAACACCCTGTTCATTTAGACGGAGGATTCCCAGATGATCTTGTGTTGTTGTACTATGTTGTATTTAAGCACCTCCTACCAGTGGTTGTGGAGATGTACAACTTCCTGTTCAACAATAATGCGCACTATCCAGTGCATTTGAAGATAGCGGTGGTTCAACTAATCCCCAAGAGGGGTGAAACCATCTCTAGTCCCGCAAATCTCCGGTCGATAAGTCTCCTTCTAAGTGGAAAGCAAGGTCTTCGAGAAGTCCATAGAGCCCTGTCTTAATGGGTTGAGGACAATAAATCATTCCGGATTTGTGTCATTGGTTTGGATCATTGTTATTCTCTTACAGCAGTATCAGAAGTCTGAAAGCTAAAAATCAACTTCCAGAAATGAGAAACTATTTTATTAAGAATACTTTTGTCTAGGGCCTCCCGGGACATTAGAAAAAAATTGACTAGATCTATATTTTATCAAACATGTGGATGCTTCTCTGGTAAGAGCCCGGGGCGCTTTCGTTCTGACAAAAAGGGTGTTTCATAGCAGCCAATTGGATTCCACTTGATTGCCCGTGACTTCAATGTGCTAACCAGCTTAATGGAAACCATTTTTAGAGCCAAGTCTCATGACTTATCTCGGATTATATAGAACACCCAAATCTGAGTACACGAAATTTTCACGTAACGAACCTGTGTGATCTGGGAATAGCAGTCGACATAACGCACTACGTGGCGTATGCGTAACATTATTCGGTTTTCGGTGTCTACTCCTTTACTGACTTCCTGAACGTGGTTTCCCTGTGACCTTTCACTATTTTGCTGATTAAGTTCCCAACATCATCACCACATTCAAGAGCAGAACTACACTTGACCTCAATATTCACATCCAAAGGACTTCAAAGCACTATGGAGATACTCGTACACAAACATCTCGACGATAAAGAGGAGGAAAGAACCGCACATCTCCATAAGACTTTACGAACCACAAAACACGACCTTTTGAAACACGACCGTTTACTAGCGACGACCCGGGACACTTCAATTAATATTTTCTGCATCCCTATCCGCTGAAGATGCTGATGACTTCTTAAACCCCTCAACCTGGGTTAACCTTTCGGAAATATTATACCATTCCAGTTCCAAGACGATGGGCGATATCGTTGAGTTCTTTATATCGTCCTTTTTATGCATCGTCTCGTGTGAGCAAGTATGTGCATCACAATGGAAGTGCAACGACCGAGGTACGATGCAACAATTAATACTCATGCGTTTTGAACCTTCACAAAAGCTGAGTACACTCCTGTTTGATCCCTCCATACCGCAGACAACAAAGTACTCGTATGTGATTGCTCATTCCAAGCGGAAATGCCAAAGCGTACTCAGCATTCATATAAAATGAAATTGAAATGGATTGTCGGGATAAAGTCATCACAAAGGAATCGTGTATATGAACACGCTCAATAAACAAGGATGAGTTCTTGAATGTCGAAACAAAGGGCATAGGGACGTCCATGTCCTGTTGAATCAATTACAGGTTTTATCTGTGGAGCTGTGCAGCATCAAGAACAACGACATGGAGTTTCGTTGGTTAGTTTTGTATTGTTTCTTGCTTATTGCTGAATGCGAAGATCTTAATTGGCTTGTGGAGGATGATGACTTACGTTTTGTTTGATTAAATGGATTTGGTTTGATTTCAATTGAAACTGGGAAAGGATAGAAGCAGGTCTGTAGTTTGAGAGGATATTGATGTATAGTTGGAAACGTCGGTATATTTTAGATTCCTTAGTACCCAATGAATCATTTAAAGAAATCCTCTTCAATGAAGCTAGCTAAAGAGCTCTCAGGAAACCCAAAATTAATTTACTCGTACAATCACAAGAGGGATAAAAAAAGGGCACAAAGGACGAATTGAATCCTTACGTAAATCATACGAGATGTGTTCAAAAATGAAAGGAATACAAAGAGGACACTAACCACTCATTAATGGCCCAATCGACCTCAAACTTTTCAAATAGGGATGCTTAAAAGGACGTAGATTACACGAATATAGATTAAGACACAGGTTAGACATTTAAGCCTTAGTCTACCAACTCCTGCTCTCATCTCTGTACAGTGACTCCTGGGTGCTTAATACCTTCCGTAGATTATTAAAACTCCTTCGTGGGGTTATTGAGTGGTGGGAGTCCGAGTTGTTTTCAAGAATCCATCGCCGGACGGCGGCGAAAGAATTTCCCAGGTTAGGGGTTGTGCTTAGGAGCAACATGCGTATCGAAGAAAACAAGACTTTGTTCAGAGACGCCCGCAAAAGTTTAAAGGGCAACGAGTTCATTACCTGCAATCTTAGGCCCCCTAAGGGTGCAACCGAACAATTAGAAAAGGCTGTAAGCTGCTCTAAAGCTGATATTACGTACAGTGGGAGGGATCCTGTAAAATCGGATAACAACCCGTGATTACTGCTACGGAAAAGACAAAAGAGGGAACAAAAAAACTTGAATGCGATTTGATTGTTATTCGAGTAACACTTGGGCAAAAGTCTTAAGTTCTCGGCATTAGACCGAATGTTTCACAATAACCCATATCAAACCTGTCTTTTGAAACTTAAGCTTAATATGCGTTCATGCCTCCACGAAAGAGGATGAATGATCGACTCAGGGAAGAATTCTATGACCTTTTAGATGGACCTACATTCAATGCCGTAACCATGGCGCAAAATTAATCATCTATTGGAAGATGTTATAATTTTTGCAAATGGCGTCGTACGTCAATCATATTTGGCAATTGTAAGCTAGACAGCTGCAGTATACAAACAGACAGGCATTAAGTGTTACACTGCGCAAGAGCGTGATTTGATTTGACGCCCCCAATGGGGGACTTTATTAGCTTAATGCAAGCCTTAACAAAAAACTATAATTTAACTATAACTTTTTAACTAGGTGGCAGGGTGGAAACGATTAAGGAGAGTATGAAGGGTTATAGTATAGGACAATTCTAAGGTTGGACTTTTTGAGGTGAAGGTCGAAAAGATTGGTGTTAGCTTTGCAAAGCATTCTGGACATTGGTTCGTGGTAGCCATAGTTTGGGCGGTGAGGGTTTATACGGAAAAGGGGCGTGGACCGAAGGTTACGTGGGTTGGTGTTAAGGGAATCATCTGCAATAATGAGGGGCTGTCAATGTTACCGCTAAAAAGGTCGCGAATAAATAGAATATCTGCAATATCACGTCGTTCTTTGGCTTGGCATTAACTGACATTGAGCTCGAGATGGTTTTTTTGACACTAAGTAGTGAACTTGTTAAGGTCCAATTGGAAAGAGCACGAGTCGACAGGGGAAGATATGTGCTTAAATATTTTCATATCAGCATATATGGAGAGCTGAGAGTTCAGAATGACGCTGTCAACATCATTAATGGTTAGAATAAATATCAATGGGCCGAGATGACTACCTTGTGGGACACCGGAGCTAGCATTAATTAGATCAGAGATAGAAGATCTGAAGATAACGTTATATTGACGATCTTCAAGATAAGATTTGATCGATGGGATAAAATCGGCAGAGAAACCGAGGGCAGTCAGCTTGAGAAGAATAATTTGGTGAGACATTTTGTCAAAGGCTTTGCTGAAGTCAATGGCGACAACGTCTACTTCGAGTGCACACAAACATTGTGAAACAGACTCGACTAGATTAGTGGTTGTCGATCGACTTTTTAGGAACTCATGTTGGTTAGGAGAAAATATGGGATTGCAGTGAAAGAATAGTGCATCATAAACGATGCTCTCGAGAAGCACGAGAGCTTGGCAATGGCACGTTAGTTAGACACATCATTTTTCAGTCCTTTTTTCTGGACTCGAATGGTATAAGCATATTTCCAAAGCTGAGAAAAGAGTCCTTGAGAGATAGAGCTTTGAAATAGAGCGGTAAAAAGGAAAATAAGAGGGTTCGCGCACTTTTTTATAACTATGGCAGGCAGACAGTCGGGACCGGGATGTGAATTATGTTCAGTGAGAGACGTCTGGGGACAGTCTTTCAAATACTGAAAATAGACGTGATCGGGTTGAAGATCCTGGTCGGTAAGTGATTGGCTGAAGAAATGAACAAAGAAGTTGGCGATTACTTCGGGTTCGTTGGAAGAGTTATTGAGAAAATTAAATGTAGTGGGGTAACTATCGGTTTTTCTTTTTGTATTAATGAAGTGGAAGAAACACTTGGGATCAGAGATAAGGGAGGATTGCATTCGGTTCAGGTATCGGAGGTGGAGTGATTCACATAGCTGTGCAAATTTAGTGCAGGACTGCATGCAATTAGAAAGGTCAGATGCTGAGGAGGATCTAAGATAGGCGTGCCGATTTTTGTTTCTTTTATTGCGCAAAGAGCGTAGTTCCTTGGGATACCAGGGCGGAGATGAAGTGTAGTTCTTTTCTGGTGAGTATGGGACTGAAAGAATGAAGCAGCTGAGGATTTCGGTGATAGAGGTGGATGAGGTGGATGGTTGCTCGGGGTAACAACGCATTCCAACGTTGACGGCATCAGATGAGAAAATCAGGTCGAGTTGTCTGTCCATGTCATTGGTGATGTTACTGAGTTGCAGAAGGCTGGAGGCAGAGAAATGATGCGTGAAAAGGATTTCTTTACCTGAGGAGGGATTAGTCCTACACTTCTGACCATAACAACGCCGGAAAAAGGAAAAGAAGAAGAAGAAGAAGAATGAGGGATTAGCGGCTATGTAATGGGTCCCATTTCAGGTGTGGGAGATTGAAATCGCCACAGATGATGATGATGTCATTGGGTTCGGCGATATCAAATATGGAGTCGACGAGATCAACGACGAGTTTTATATTTTTATATTCTTTTTTAACGCGTGGGGGTCTGTGGGTAAGCCTTCTTGGTGGATTGAAACTAGAACGTTGGTTTTAGTTTTGCTGTCGATACAAATGAAGTCAGGATTGTCGCGGAGGTAGGCCAAATAGAGGCGTACATTTTCGTAGATTCTTCTGTCTCTTAATCGTCACATAACATAGCGGTCTTTTGCGTTAAGCTCGGCGAGATTTTTCGTGACTCTGGCCGTGGGAGAGAGAAGTGGATCTAAGAAAGAGAGGTAGGAGAGAGGAAGGTCGTGTTGTGAGAAGCTAAGGAGGTGGAGGGAGTTGGGTTCAAAGTGTGAGAATGTATAAAATTTGGGTATTGTGGATACGTGGGGGTGTTACGAGAAGCCTGGGTGTTGGGATTGGGTATTGAATTAACAATATTCGGTGGAGGGGGTGAGGGTCGGGAGCCGGGCGGAAGATTAAAGGATACGCGGTTATGGATACGTGCTCTGTTAGGAGTATTATTAGGTGGAGGGATGTTGAGGGTAGTTGTTGATTTGAGAGCTATTGGGAGAGGAAGAGGTCGGGAGAAATTGGGGAATATTCCAGATCTTAATTCCCAGTTAGTTTCTAGATTGCGAGGGGGTTAAGAAGGGGGGGGGGGGGGGGATCAGGTTTGGATTGGTTAGGGGATTTGGGAGTGTTGAGTTTAGACTTATATTTAGGTTTAATGTTAATATTATTCTCATGATCCCTAACGGTAATCCGCATCCTGTCGACTTTGATTTCCTCATTGGGGAGGGCTACGAAAAAGCCATTCATATTGCGGAGGGATGGTGATTTTGAAGCAGTTTCTACGATGGAAGTTGGGAGGGGTGAGCTTCGTGTATTTAACGAGGTTGATGGCATATCGTTGGCGGAAGAAGTTAAATACCCAGCGGTCATCAGCTTCGCTTGGTACGTCCCATAGAATGTATGTAGGTAGACATCGGCATTATACTTGTGGAGCTTGTTGATTCTCTGCTCCCAGTCAGATAAGGTCCAAACAGTTCCGAATCGTTCAATGGTCGGCGCTGAGATGTGAGGAGTTGCGGTAGATGGGGACTTCAGAGGACTCATGCTGGCCTGCGTTTGGACGGAAGATGTAAGAGGCGTTGAAATGGTATGGATGGTCGCGTTTTCAAGAAGCTCTTCCATAAAAGAGTCGTAATCCTGCAATCGCAAGCAGTTACCGGGGATTCGGGTGACGTACATACATTTCAGGTCCTCTATTATATTGTTAATCCCTAACTTTGTGAGGCTGGAATCAACGTTGAGTGTATGCAAGGCATCTTCGATTTTATCCAGGCATTCAAGTTTTGTCGTCCAGGAAATTTAATTTTGCTGAATACTCCGAGAGTGCTGAACGGGAGAGCAGTTCGTGTTTACAAGCTTGATCGGTGTGTTTTCGCGATTATTCAGTTTGCAATTCAGCTGGGATATAAGGGAGAGCAGATTGTCATAGTTTTCCGCACTTTTTCTAGTCGACTCGTTGCATTTTCCGAAAGTTGACTGTTGTTTCGTTGCGAGGTTGTCTATACAAAGGTTATATAAAATCGGATGATTAATTTTGCGCCACTTTGTAGAAGATGATAATGCTAACAGGAATGCCGCCTGTGATGCATCTGGTTTCACGCCACCGCTGACCTGATGGTCAGTGCATACAGTCTATGAAAGGAAACCTTTTCGTCGATTTTTAAGCCGCATATGACACTAGCTACATCCTCTAATGACATCCCTTTTAAACTTGCCCGATGCAGGCTGACATGGAGAGTTCTCCCTGCATCATTAAGATCGGTAATGATCGATTTGATGATCCCATAGAATTCACTAATCTTTGGTCATTCCGGTGCTCCTCTACAGCGCAGAGACTTAGATATTATCGATGAAGAGGTCCCATGTAAAGCGTATGAACACGTGGTTCAGCTCAAAGAGTTTTCTATTACAGACGCAGCAGAAGACAACCACATTTAAGGTGGGCCATACAGATTGAAAGGGTCCTTTGACAACTGGGGGTTCGGCAGTGGAAGCAATTGCCTGAAGAATATGCAGAGTGGAAGGGCAGATTTACTCCGAACTGTGAGGCCGTCTAAGTATGGCAAGTAAGTATTCAGTCCTTCTCTCAGAAGCTCGATATGCTTGTTTTATTAACATTTTCTCGTTGCCTGTCCAGACCATTAATGTTGTAAGATTTGCTGGAACCAGTCGCTTGTCTACCCTTGTTCTTAGATGCTTCGGAAATATGCAAAAATCTATTGGTATCAGCCGCACAGAGGCAATGAAAATGAATCTTCCCCCGACGAGAGAACAGACTCTCTGCTTTTTGGAAAGGTTGAAGATTCCTATAATCCAATTTTGTTTTTTAGATTATGTTCTTAAATTCTGGTATTTCTTAGACAACTTGCCATATATCCATCTACCCACCAAACCCTTGAAACCCACCATCCTGCTTCCCTGCCATCACCCCAGTTGGCCTTAAACTCTTCTTAATTACAAAACATCCACAACCGCCAGGAATGCGCGACCATAATTCCAATACCAATAACAAAAACCAATAATCCAATTCAAGGACGAACACATGCCAACAGCATTCCAGCCTACAACCTATCTATCCAAATCGTCTTATAAATCCAATTAATACTTACAGCAATCAACATGCGGAAAGGCCACTTCCACTTGAGTCCCGGGGAGTGCCAAAAAAACATGTTTATTCTCCAACATCCGGCAACGGATAATGTCGAATCATGAAATTGGTAATAAAAACTTTTTATCGCATCCGAAAATGTGTTTTTTTTTCCTTTTCGCCGTGCGGTATCAATTAGGACTAGCACTGTCGTTACGAGAATTGTGATGGTCATGACTATTGGGTGGGAGAGTGACTCAAGATGGTCGAAGGAAATTGTTTAAGTTCCATGATTTGAGGTAATTCTGGTGATGTTACCTTCTATTGTTCATCAACAAGTCGATGATTGGTCTGTGTGGGCGGGTAACTGCTTTCCTCGTGGACGTGAGTAGGCTGCCAAGCGCCAGAGGGTCGACAGGAAAAAAAAATACAGATGCGTCCCTGGTAACATATGTGGAGGACGTGTCCAACTGCCGTGTTTGATATTACATTGTTGGACTCAATTTGGCTACAAACAAAAGGTTTAATGTTTCTATGATTGCCGGTGCGGTATGATTTGATTTTAACCCTGTAATATGAAAAGATTCGTTCAAAGGAACAGAAAGTACGGTTTCCATGAACCAAGAGCTTTAATTTCTCATTTTACACTTCCCGGACACTACATGTACTATGTGCGCCTTTATGCATAGAAGAGTCCCTGCACCCCATCAGCATTGTTAATCTAATCTCAACGTTCCTATGACCGTACTCGTACACGCGATACTACAGGCTTACCGCTATATGCATGGTCTCTTTAAACTCCTTTCGTTTTCAGGTAATAAAAGCATGGTGCGAGTAGGAACATGATGTGCAAGCAGATGTGCCGCTTTGACACAGGCAGTAACTTTTAGATTTCACGCCTCGGGTCGTGTATATATTGGAATAACAATGTTCCAAGTGCCTTTTGGGCGACTCCAGCTGTCCTTAAAAGATAGTATACAACGCTAATGCTGTGCGAATTGGTTGTGTGCTATCGGTGATAAGCTTTCCCTCTCGCGGAGATGAAGCTTTCACTTTGAAAGTCTCCACTTTGCCTAAAGGGGGAATCGTCCAAATTCTATTTTGTTTCTTGATACAACTTCTCCTAAAGCTTATGAGACGCAATAGAAGCGAAACGAAGAAAAGCTTTTTTCTAGCTCATTTTCCTAGATAGGGATTTAATGGGTAAAAATAGGAATTCAAGGACGGGCCTAAACAGATTGTTGGTATGGTGTTGGTTGCAATTTTTCGACATCGGTATTTCTTGGTAAGGGTTGAAGGGGTTGGATTCTGAAAAATGAGCTAAAGTTGCAGAATTCCTTAAGGTCTAAGGATGTAGGTATAAGAGTAGAAAGACAATAAAGGAAAATTCGAAATAAATTGAACGTGCTGTCGTATTCTGAGAGATGTTGTCAATTATAACATTGAATCGTATTCAATAATACATTAAAAAAATTAGCTTTTGTAGCTCGACGGTCGGTCAGGGTATGTCGATATACCCCTCAGAAGTTGGGCATATCACGAACAACGTTCGCATAAGGACTTGGGTCATAAAGTTTAAGTCACGCAGCAATTTAAGTCGTTCGACCATCTGGTGAATACAGTATTTCCAATTAACTATTAGAAGCACACTTAATTATGTTTCTGCACGATAACTACATTCCAGAAAATAATCGTGTAAAAAAAGATTCCATCTGGGATGGCTAGAGCAACATATGGAGTAAGTGCGGCTTATATGGCCCATGCTGTGGCTGTGACTGTGGCACTTGGTGAGTCTACTCTGCGCAAAACAGCAAAAGGTTTTATAAGTGATACAAGCTCTTCACAGAAGACCGAGATAATGTTAATGTCGATGTCCGCCCTGGACATCCCAGCACGTTAATAATGGATGAAAAAATTGAAGCAGTGAAAAAAAAAATCTGATGGTGAATCTACCTATACGAATCACTACGAATCAGAGAAGTCGCTTAGGATATTGGAATATTGGCTCATGTCATGACATTTTTTCATATATTTTGGGAATGTAACGTCTGTCAGCGAAGTTTGCTCCGACATTGCTAAATTTTGACCACAAGAACCGTCGCATCAGCATCGCTCAGTAGCTGTTGAATGATGTGAACGACCATCCTGATATGCTGAAAAGGGTGATCACTGGTGACGAAGCATAGGTATATGGTTAAGACGTTGGAGCAAGGCCCAATTATTCCAATGGAAGCGACCAGTTTGGTCACTGTTTTCTTCAATTACGCTGGATTTGTTGGAAAAAAAATGCATGAGTGTTGCATCAGGATAATGCAATTGCTAGCTCACCGTTGCGTTTGCGTACATTTTTGGCCAGAAACGACACCATAATCATGCTTCAGCCACTGTATTCCCCGGACTTGACCTCCGGTCTTTGTTATCTTCACAAAATTAAAAAGCATATGAAAGGGCGGAGATATGCTATAGAAGAGATAAAGGTCAACTTGCTGGAAGAGCTCAAGGCTATACAAAAAAGCGCATATCAGGAGTGCTTTAAGGATTGGAATAAGCTCTGGCGCTAGGGTATTATGTCTGAGGAGAATTACAGAAAATAGAGACTCATGAATAAATAAATATTTTTCAGAAAAATAAAAAAGTCACTTTATTTTTTGAACAAACATCGTGTATTATTCTAATATTAAAATTGTAACAAAAACCTTAGATACTTTGTTTTCTTGTTCTTAGAGCTTAACCTACCCTCAGCTGCTTAATTCCAATATTAAATTATAATAAAATTTCCTGACGTTCGTCTCTCTGATTTACTCTTTCAGCGACCGGACTTCGCTCGCTCACATTGACCTTATCCAGTCCTCGGATTCATCTAAGCATATTGACATACCAAGCCTCCCAAAACACCCCCTGACTAACTCTAATCAAACCCTCGAACTAAGTAGTGAGGTACCAAGCTAACGCACCGTGCTCGGAAGCGTTTTAACCTCTCATCAGAAGATCAGGTTAATGTCGTTAGGCATTGTTCTTAGGCTCTTGCCATGTGTTTTTGAATCATTATACATAAGAAAACTGAGGTTCTGTCTAGGTCTGCTCCAACGTACACAGCCTTATTATAGTAGTTGAATAAAGAGTGATTTTTTTGCTGTTTGGTTTTTTAGTGTTCATTTTTGAAAGTTTACTCATGATTCGTAACATGTGTCAAAATTACACATATGTATTTACGAGAGTGGCCCGATAAGTACTTAGCCTCACCGCCAGATGGCGCCAGTATCGCAAGAGCAACTTATTATCGTGTAGTACATTCAGCCAGATCGGGCTCGTAGTTTTGTTTTGATCGCGTGTGGAAGCGGGAGTGTCCGCGGATTTTAGAAAAATGGAAAAAGAGCAATATCGGTCGGTGGTTCGATTCTTGTTTTTGGAAGGGAAATCAAAGAGCGTTTGGATGCTGTGTACGGTGACTCTTCTCCTTCGATGGCGACCATCAAAAATTGGTTTAACGAGTTTCAACGTGGTCGCACGTCGGTTTTTGATGAGGCACGTCCAGGTGGCCCGAAAACGGCTACCACGGAGGATAACGTGACAAAAATCCATTGGCAGATCGCCGATTGAAGGTGCGCGAGATAGCTGAGACAGTAGGCATTTCAAAAGATGGCGTGGGTCATATCCTACATGAAATTTTGGGCATGAGAAAGCTGTCGACGCGATGGGTGCCGCGTTTGCTCACTCCGGACAACAAGCGCAACCGTGAGACCACTTCAGAGCAATGTTTGACGCTGTTTAAGCGCAATCCGAAGGAGTTTCTGCATCGTTTCGTGACAGTCGACGAAACATGGATCCACTGGTACACACCAGAGACCAAGGAACAGCCGAAACAGTGGACTTCACCCGGCGACCGTGCTCCGAAGAAGGCGAAGACTGTCCCATCGGCCGGAAAGGTGATGGCCACCGTCTTTTGGGATTCACAAGGTGTGATCAACATCGACTACCTGGAATTATTGGGCCGATTCGACGTCGAATTGAAGAAAAAACGGCCCCACTTGGCGAAGAATAAAGTGCTCTTCCACCATGATAACGCACCGGCTCACACCTCCACCCTCGCCACGGCCAAATTGGTCGAATTGGTCTACGAACTGCTGCCCCATTTACCGTATTCTCCAGATTTGGCCCCGTGCGACATCTTTTTGTTTCCAAACTTGAAAAAGTCACTCGCCGGGCAGAAATTTCAGTCGAATGAGGAGGTCATCGCTGCCACGGAGGCCTACTTTGCAGACCTCGAGAAAACGTATTTTTCAGACGGGTTAAAAAGTTGGAGCATCGCTGGGTCTAGTGTATCGAGCTAAAAGGAGACTATATTGAAAAATAAATCGCCATTTCGCCTAAATTTTTGTTTTTCTTTTGTGGGCTAAGTACTTATCGGACCACCCTCGCACTTAGCATTGCCATTGAAAGATAGCCAAGATGGAAAACCTATCATGAAAAATTTACAACCGAACAACGCTTACAAAAAATTGAATTTTACTATCAAAATTCGCACTCTGGGAAAAGTGTTTTTCGCGTCATTCTAATTTTACTGTCATCCTAATCGACGGATTGATCGACAATTCAAGCTACAACATCCAAATTTCGCATCAATTTCACGCTGTTGGACATCAAGCCTACCTATAACCGTAGATTGGACATAGGAAATGATTGTTGTTTTATCTGCCAGTGTCAATGAAGACCGTAATTTGTCAATTGTTCGCCCTTCGCAGCCGTTTGGATTGGTTTACTCGACGTGGAAGATTTTACCCAAGAATATTAGTCTAAAACCTTACCACATACAGCTCGTGCAAGAACTGAAGCCCGAATGACCTACCCGGTCATTCCGGGTAAGCCGGCTATCGAAAATAATTCTCCGATTCCTGAAAACATATTCAATACATGTTTTGGTGGACCATTTAATCACAGAGCGTATGTCTGCATTTAATCTTGCTACAGAATCTTGCACCAGTCGTTGGAAAACTTAAGTAAAGTTGAACGTCGTCTGCATATATGTATATGATAAACATTGAGAATAGTAATGGACCAAGTATAGACCCTTGCTGAACACCATTATTAACATCACAAAATGTGGATAGTTTAGAGTTATAAGAGACGGCTTGGACGCGATTGGTAAGATATGAGAATATCAGCTTGTTTGTAGGACTGGAAAAATTAAATTGTGTTAAAATTCTATTACAAAGAAGTGACGGATTTACACAGTCGAATGCTTTTGAGAAGTCAAGTAATGCTAACAAAGTTATTTGATTTTCGTCAATGTCTTGACGTATGTTATCCAATACCTTCAATACCGCTGTTACCCAGCTGTGCCCTGATCGGAAACCCAATTGCATCGGGGTTAACAACTCTTTACTTTCAACATATTTCTTTATATCACTATTTACAAGACTTTCAAATACTTTAGAGAGAAAAGGAAGAATAGCCTTTGGCCTATATTCTGGAGTATTCGTTTTTCTTGGAATGGGGATATTTTTTGCTTTTTTCCAGAGATTGGGATATATAGATGTCATGAGGATGATATTGAAAATGTGGGTAATGTGAGGCAATATAACAGGAAGCAATATTTTTATGAAATCTGGATGAATATTGTCTAGGCCAACAGGTTTACGGGTAATAGCAAGTGTCGCTATTCCGACCGAGGTAATGTCAAACCTATTGATCGTACATGCGTCTTCACTATTATTTTGTGTCAAAAGTGGTGGAGATTCAAAGTCCACCGTAGGAACAGCAGAAACAAAGCGATTGTTTAACTTATCTAAGTTAATGTCCTCTTCATGGGGCCTATAATTTTTTTTACACAGTCCTATTTCGCATACTGGATTCCATAGAAATTTGGAGGAGCGATCTGAATTAAATTTATTGCTATAATAATTAAATTTAGCTTTTTTTATCAACATATTGAACTGAACCTGGTCGATATGTAGTTCCAGCAAAACTGCGCTTCGTGCCACACTGCGCGCAAAACGATGGACCAATTGAGAAATGAGTGCGGCGAACAACTTATCTCAGGTTTTGGAACGGTTAATTGGACGGCTAGAACGTGCAATTTCAGCCTTGAGATTTCTTTTTTATGGGCATACGTCAAATCACTAATCTATGCCGATAGCCCAGAGTTAATTGCAGTTTTGTGTGCGATTTGTTTTTAACATAAATGAACTTTACATGTTCGAAATTTTTTTTCAGAATTAGACTCTTGGTATGGATCACTTAAAACTTAATTGTGGTAAACATTTTTATAAAATAATCTCCAAAAAATAAATGGCAAATCTTATTTTATTAAATCAAGTAAAAAGATGTACACTTTTTTGATCTTACTGTATATTTTTTTGACACTTAAAAACCAAACGCTTAAGAAAACAGTTGTATATTTTGACTGCTAACCAAATGATAGTTAATAAATGGGGAGTAACTACGTTCAGTTCAGACTAAGCTCAACATGCTCGAGCTCCGTTCAGTGCTCATGATAGCCAACGCGTTGAAACGATATTTCGCGGTGCTTCTCTTTAGCTAAGTAAAACCTTCTCTAGTATATTTCTCTGATAAAAGCTTCTCGAAATTCGCTCTTCGAATTGGGAAAAATGAATCACACACAACAAAGGCGATTGAGAAAAGTGTGGGCTATGGTTCCCCACGAACCTTAACGTCAGCTACATATTATTAAAAGGATGAATGCATTAAAATAATTGTGAAACCATATTTATTTATGAGCGGCATCTGAGTCCATCGTTGAGTGCATACTCTCTGTTCCGAAAATATATAAATCCACCTTTATGGTCTTATGGTATTTTGCTGTGCACATGAATACCAAGCTGGACAATATTAAAGAGCTGTATATGATTACGTATTAATACCAGCCCATAGACTCACAGTAATGTCATTCATATCATTGAAAAGGAAGCTGCAGAAGTGGGATTTCATATCCGATTACCATTATCTTGCCACTTTGTCTCGTTCGAATTCTCTTTAACTGAATACCATTGATATCTATCTGCTCATTTCTATAACTTCTTCTTGGAATACAATCCCATTTACATCACCACAGTTAAATGGGATAATAAGCTAAAACTTTTCATTCATGCAAATGAGTTGGTTACAGGTAATGAACATCCTCCAAAGGTCTTAAACCCGAAACATCTTCAATATGCGCCTCAATAATCAAGCAAGCACTTCTAACTTGCAGCTAATTATAAGTTGCCCCCTCATCCCGTGCCACTACCAAGTACCAAGAAAGGAAAGGAAATTAAAACTACATAGTTCTCTAAACGGAAATCCGTAGTTTCGCAAAACAGTTTTCATCTGCATTTGCCACCGATCCACGTATACAACCCATCACCATCGCCACGGCACGTTTGTAATTACAAAGGAATCCATTGCAAGGACCTGATAGAAACGTAAACAGTCGGAATATTTTCTGTGATTGTTCAAATTCCACAACTAAGTTTCAACCATAGTCCTTAGGTGGGGAACTACAAGTGATATTGCTCGGGAGGTTTCTAGTGCAACGGAGGTATGAATGTCCGCCGATGATGACAAAACCTTGAAATTGTCTTGTGTCTCTACACAGTTTGCGTTTCGTTTCCTGGGAATCATTTAGTTTTACGAGTTGATGAGACTTTTATATAATTTCATGGCATGTCGGAAGGCTCCTTTTGTTCGGGACAAACAATGGGCGATTGTTTTGAAACGGAAGACACGTGTTCAAGGTTGAAATATACAACGTTGTAGGTGGAATGAGAAAATATTTATTATGAGGAGCATAACTCCCTAAACTGAGCAATCGGATATGCAATTTTTATTGAAGGCTTTTGCTATCCAAATGAGTAGTCAGACACCATTGTATTGCCAGATAGACGCCATAATTTATTGTATTTTCTCCATTTCGTTTTCCGAGAAAAATGAGGAAAACTTCATTGATGTTGAGCTAGTGTATTCTCCAGACACCACGTCGGCCCTTAATATAAACCACCTGGTGTGACCCAAGGCGAGTGGTTTTTTTAACCTTGTACGTGCTCGTTTCATGAAGCCAATCATGTTAAGGTGCTTTGCACACATGTAGGACTTCTACAGTCAGTACAGAAAACAGAAAAATCGCAGACGTTTTGTATACATCAAGGCGTATCAGAAGCCTACACGCACCTGGGCTCTAAGCAAGACTCAGTGAATTTAGTTTTTTAAGAAGAATCGTGGCTTCATTCACTATTTTTGAAAATGGTAGTAGGGCTAAGCACGGCTGTTTCTAGGCGCCAAAGGGATGTGTAATCTTCACAGATACTAAAGGGTGTTTTTTATAGAGGTATAAAACTCTGAAATGGAAGAAAACAAAGATGTTTTTTTTAAATGGACATGAAATTGACTTTATTCAGAATATGATCTTCTGACATTATAATTTAAATATAATTTCTGGCATATGACTGCCACGGCTGGCTCGGACGTAGTCTAATCTGGAGGTTCAATTTTCGATGATTTTTTCCAACATTTGTGGCCGTATATTGGCAATAACGCGGCGAATGTTGTCCTCCAAGTGGTCAATAGTTTATTGGCGTAGACTAGCGACTTGTCATATACACAGAAGATAGTCAAGCGGCGTTAAATCGCACGATCTTGGAAGCCAATTCACGGGTCCGTGACGTGAAATTATGCTGTTACCAAACGTTTCCTTCAATAAATCAATCCTTCAAACGTAGTAATACGTTTCCTCTTTCAGTGTTATATCTTAACATCCTGTTGGTAAGCTAGTTGGAGAGCAAATACTGAGGTGTTCTTCGGGTGGTTTATGTTCTTAGGATAACCGAAATCTTTGCTATAAAAGCAGACGCATTGTTGGCATATAAATGTAGCCTTCTTCACGAAGACCCCACCACTAAACCCCTGTCTGATTCGGAACCTAACGTGAAGGTAAGACCACGTGTCTTGTTTAGTGACAGTCCTGCGATAAAACAGGGGTTGTATGATAAATGATCGTTCCATTCCGAATCGTTAAGGGTTTTTCAATTGGCGCGGTTAGATTTTGGCGTCCTGTGATGGCCATGTTATTTTGGTGACATCTGTCAAATCTGTTGTTTATTATTTAGTTATTGATGCCAGCATGTCGAAATGATAAAACTTTATCATCAAAATAAGTGTTCGTTAGTGCAAACCTTACGCGAGTTGCGCCCATTTTATGGTAAACGTAGTGGCCCTTCACAGCCGATTATTCAACGTTTGGACGACTGATTCTGAAATCAATCAACCAACATTCGTACGTCAAAGCAACGCAAGATCGGCTCAGAATATCGTCGCGGTCCGCGAACGTTTACAGTAGAACCCGATGTGCACAATAACTCGACCTTTCGCAGACTTCAACTTAGTGAATTTCGCGTCGGGACTTGGGCTTACATTTGTGTTCACGTGTGTGGAAAAACCAATCGCACACAACATAAGTGAATTTATATATTTTTTATTTTTTTATAGTACGCTCTTATGGTGTTTGCCACACAACCTGAACGGCCTGCAGATGGTTTGTGTCGAAGATTTTCGTTCACTACTCTCCGGGAGTGATTGTCCTAGATAGTATTTGAGAGATTCGACTGAATTTGTCGCGTTGGTTGTAGTTCACAGTAACTTTTTTTGCTTCCATGTCGTTAAGGTGTGATATTGGAAACGCATGAATTTTGAAGTGATCTTATGCTGCGAGTGTTATGCCTTCGTCATTTCATCGTCATCTCTCATTTACAACTGATGTTGTTGTCCAATTTTTCCGTATAGGAATCGTTCTTGGCTATGGACAGACTTGAACTAAAGACTTTTCGATCAACAGTCGATGATGATTACCATTGCACTACGGACCACCCCCTTGAGAGAAACTTGGCTCTGGCGAGTCATGAGCTGTAAGGCCATCTAAGAAGAAGTAAGAACAAGACTTGGGTTAACACGCGTATAAGATCGAACTGACCCAGGAGCTCAAAGTTCATGAGCATAGATAACACCGTTTGTTTGCTGACTGGGCCATTTTGACCATCTTAAGAAACGAGGCGCATTTTTGGATGAATGGTTGGCGAACGATACGAGGTTCACCAAGTGACAATGTATCCTCAAAGGATACCTCTTGGTGTGGATTATGTGCCAGTGGCGTCATTGGTCCATACTTTTTCGAAAACGACATTGGTGAGGCGGCCAATGGCGAGCGCTACAGATCGATGAACACCAATTTTGTATAGCCCAAATGGAATCATATGACCCTAGACGACATGTAGTTCTAGCAGGACGGTGCTACATGCCACACAGCGGACGTCACGGACGTCTTATTTCTATTAGTCGTTGTGTTGTTACATTGTTGTGTACATTCTAGCCTCTTTGAAGTTGCTCCGAAAGTTCGCAGCATGAGCTTTAAGTGGGCTTAACAGGTGCATTGCAACATTCAACACATCCAGGATATATCCCAACACAGTGGAAAGAAATAAAGGTAGTTTTCATATCTAAGGCAGGTAAACCAATCCATACTGCCGCAAAGGATTGTAAGCCAATTAGTCTCACGTCGTTTCTATTAAAAACCTTGGAAAGACTCCTTGACCTATACATCAACTCATACAACTTATGCAACACTCAACACGCCTACCTTAAAGGCAGATCAGTGGAAAGTGTTGTTCGTGAAATTGAGAGCTCATTGAATTGAAAATAATTTACAGTGGCAGCCTTCCTCGATATAGAGGGAGCCTTGAACAACGTAAACACAGAGGGCGTAATAACAGCTCTAGAGGACATAAAAGTAAACAAATCCATTGTAATCTGGATTGGAACTATGTTAAATAACAGAATTATCAATGCAGACATTGGACACAGCTCTATAAGAAAAGTGACAACTAGAGGCACACCACAGAGGGGAGTTCTATCCCCCCTACTGTGGCTTCTTACAGTTAACAAAATCCTTAAAATCTTCATGAAGAAAGGCACAAAGACCATAGCATACGCGGATGACCTAGTTATCTTGATAAAAGTTAAATTTCTACCAACTATCAGCGAGCTAATGAAATCTGCGTTTTGTTCACCAGGAAAAGGAAAATTCCGATATTTGCTCCCCCAAAGTAAGAGGGTACTCCACTCAAACTCGAAACGGAAGCCAAGTAACTAGGCATCATTTTTGACTCCAAACTTTCCTGGAAAAGGGCCTTGGAGGAAGGGATGAAAAAAGGATTGAATGCTTTTTATTCGGCAAAAGATGGGGCTTGCAATTGTATATCATTCATTGGATGTACACAGCTTCATCAGACCCATTATAACTTATGAGGCCCTAGTCTGGTGGACTGCTAGCAGCACGAAAAGCTATATGAACATGCTCAACAAAGTACAAAGGTCAGCCGCTGTTCGTACAACAAGAGCCATGAGAAGCACACCGCAAGGTTGGACATGATACTTCATCGCCTTCCTCTGGATTTATTCATAAAATGCTGCGCTGCAAAAAGCGCTCTCAGACTAACGGAGTCCTCTTTGTGGAAACAAGCCAACTATGGACATGCGGCCATACTAGAATAATAGATGACTTGAGAAAGAAATATGGTTTTAGTAGCCTAAATTTCCCATCAAAATGACTTCTCTCTCAGAATACCAATCCTTTTCCCCGACAGAGAAGAGTGGCTACCAAACGCTGTGATCAACGAACACGAGATCACTCTCTTCATCGACGGATCGAAAATGGACACAGGCACTGGGGCCGGGTTCTACTCTGATACCCTGCACAAACAGGAATCATTTAGACTCCCTGATTTGTGCAGCGTCTTCCAAGCAGAAATCCTAGCAATAGAGGAAGCAGCCAAACTATCACTATCTTCGTAGACAGCCGGGCTGCACTGAAGTCAATAGGATCCTGTACAACGAGATCAAAGACATGTCGCGAATCACTGAAGTCCGTCAGACATCACAAAGTCAAACTCTGCTTGGTCCCGGGTCATAGCTCAATCGCAGGGAACGAAAAAGCGGACGAATTGGCCAGGCAAGGGTCTGAACTGGACAGCACCGAAGCGGACACGTCATTGCAACCACCTATCAACGCATTATACCGGATTATAAATGACCCTATTATAAAAGAAGCCAACTCGTCATGGCTTACAAGAAACAACAGCCAAGCGACAAGATCATCGGGACCAGAGTTCAATATCGGAAAAACAAAGAAGCTCTTGGCGCTGGACCGAAACTCGATCCGTATGCTCGTCGGATTGATCACAGGACACTGTCCCATGCTCCCATTCAATGCTCCGGATTTGGAACTCGTGATCCAATGATCTCTGCCGGAGCTGCGGCGATGAGGAAAAAACCGAGACGATCTAACTGTTGAAAATGTTTTATTTTTTATTACTACTATTGTTTCTACTACTAAATGGGCCCTTTGACCTCCGAGTGGGAGTGATGCTCATCCATCACACTCCCCTTCTTTAACCTAACCCAACCCAACAACAACACTGGAAAAACACTCTTTATCAGATCAACCTCCACATTGATCGATCTATAGTTGACCGATGATGCTAGAGGTATCTTATTTTTACTTGTAAGACAAAATTAATTAAAAAAAAATAAACGTGCGGAAATCGTGAAATGAAAAGTAAAAACAGCTTCATGGGATGCAAACATCACGAGATGAGCAGTGAAATAAAAACGTTTACTTCACGTATAAGCTCGAGAGTTGCCAGGAAAGGAATGATATCTGGAAGGGACGTCCGCATCCGTAAATAAAACTAAATTAAGCTTGTTTACCCAGTACGAATACTTGTGTGCACAATACATAAGGATAAATTTAATTTAAGCAGAATGCAATCAGCAAGTCTTTATGAGGATGATGTGTTACCAAGGATACGGGAGACATAACATACATGATGAGAAACTGAGCTATTGACATTTCACGAGCAGAGAGTATCTACCAAGTACCATGCTTAGGAAGTTGTGTACTGTGTTGTTAGACGACAGAAACAGAGTTTTATGAATGGAGAGCGCTTTATGAATTGTGTTTATTTATGGAATGATAGTTTTGAGTGCACAAAAATAATTTGAAACAAATCTAATAACTGGTGACTGGTTTTAAGTCGACGTTCGTTTGCCAGTTTCAGTTCATATTGTCATATTGAATAGAAAGATTGTTAGTGAATGGACAGACAGGTAGTTTGCTGGACTTTTTTCTTTTACTCCTAGCCATGATGGTATTTGGATTAGAACAAATTAAACGTCGACAAAGGCCTTAAGACTTGATACGATCCAATCAATTGATGAATTTGCCAAAAAAATTGCCATACATTTTTAAGAATCTCTGGTTTTAAATTTTACTAGATTGCATCAGATTCGCAGAGTGATTCGCTGGCAATCGATATATTTCCGAGTTTCTTTAAAAAAAATTAAATTCAGGCACACTTTGAAAATCGGTGGACAATTATGTACACAAACCAAAGGGCCAGTATACCAGTTACATATTTGGTGTATGACCTCGCTTTGGGTGTAAGTCTCGGCAGGGTTTTTGTGGATGGTATCAAGTTGTGTCGTTTTCCGAATACGGCGAAATGATAAATTTCGAAAACGGATAAAAATAATTATTGCGATAGTGAAAATACTGTTATATTGTTGGATTCCCATGAAAATAAATTATAGCAAATTGTATTGCAGGAAGGAAAGTCACTTGCGGCAGCAAACGTCTCCTGAGGAAATGTCAACTGCCTATGCCAGAAAAATATTCAGAGTATGTCCATTTATTTCGATAATCATTTGATATACTTACCATGTGTTATACCCATTTTCGAATGACGTAAGTGTTTAGAGGTTTAGTGATTTAAACTAAACGACTAACAATGGGAACAACAAAAGATTTATGGACGGAAATGAAGAAAACGAACCAAAGTTTTCAAATTTTAAATAAAGATTTATATTCGATTTAACTCCCCAAAATAATCAATCATGATAAATAACATTGATTTTCAAAAATAAAACCAACATCCTTCCCCTTTCACATACATATGTGAAAATATCTACTATCTAAGTCTTGTCCACTCTTGCAACCTTGGTGCGGGAAATCAACTTACTATCTATTGAATAATATTGATGCTCGTTACTCAATTCCATTATCATTTCTCTGGTGGGTTCGAATCAATATTAATCTCGTCGACTTAATTTCACGATACACGTTGTCTAAGTTTCGACCATCATCAACTTAACTTAATCAGTCCCAAAAATTACAAAATCAGAAAGCTCGATCCATTACCTCTCTAGTGGGTTTGACCTCGATCACCGATTATCGCCCGATTTTGATCATTATTTCTCTAATTGGCTCGTTCCCATTCATAATTTCTCTAATCATCTTAATCCTGAGCGATCGTCCCGGTCTCCTTCATCACCCAAGCAATCGAATTGATTATGATCACTTCCCACGAATTTAGTTTGATTTCCATCTTGATACCTCATCATAATTTGTCACCTATTCTTTGACCTTTGATCCTCTCTTATGAGTCTAGACAGGTTGACCACCATCCACCAATAAGTCAATTAACTCTTACTTTTCTCCTGAGGTTGGCTCCGATCTCCATTAGCTTCGATAATCATCGACTTAGTCGCCTCAACGCCGACCTGCGATTATCCATTTCGTTCGATTCCGATCATTATCACCCTAGTTGATTCGATGTTATTCACCAGACTAGCGCATTCTATTGGCTCGATTTTGATCACCGTCTACCTATCCACTTTGATCTCCACCGAGATGATTATTTATCGACTCAACTTGTTCATAATTTATTTAGCCAGCCCCTTTTTATCCCATGTACTTAGTTTTTTTTGCTCTGTAACTACCCAGTCAGCTTGATCTCTATCTTAAACACTATCGATCTAGCGCGCTCAACTTGGACCATAATCCATCGATCATTATCGATTTTATCATGCTGGAAACCAATATTTATTCCGCTCGATTCGGACCATTATTTTTATAGTTGACTCGATCCTAATTATCATTCATATAGTCAACAAGATCTCGATCGCCATCCAACTGGTCAGTTCAATCTCAACCATTGCTTACCTCTCTCCCCAGTTGGAACTATACGAGTATTTTGCTCACTATTTTGCTTCGATTGTAATCATCATCATCAATGAATTCCACTCATCATCCAGTTTATCTTCTTGATCTTGCCATTACTTACCTACTCAGACGTGTGTATTTGACCACAATTAGCCTTAATAAAATAAAATGTTTAGCCAGCGTTTGGCGTATGAAAACTGACGTAGCTTTCTGGAAATTGATCATATAGATTTTCTTTGGTGAAGATGGTGAATTTGGGCCTCCTTTCAAAAGCCTCTCCAAGTGGGATGATCTTTTGCCAGAAGCCTCCAGTGCCACACACCTGATTGAGGTCTCTTTCCGCTTGCGTGCGCCACCTTGATTTTGCCACGTCGCCCTTCAGGATTGGATTCAAAGACCTATCGGATGAGTTTGGCAGGAGTGTTAAAACTAGACATGGCTCGGTATAGCTCGTCTCTATGCACACTGTCATATGCGGCTTTAAAATCGACAAAAAGATGGTGTGTGTCGATTTGGAATTCTTTGGTCTTCTTCAAGATCTCCCGCAGTCTGAAAATTTGGTCTATTGTGGATTTACCTGGCCTGAAACCACACTGATAGGAACCTATCGATTTATCGAGTACAACAGAGAAGATCTTGTACGTGATTTTAAGGAGACTTATTCCTATATAGTTGGTGCAATTATAGCGGTCTCCTTTCTTAAGGACTGGGCAAACGATGCTGAGATTCAATTCGTTGGGCATGCTTTCCTCCAACCATATTTTACAGATGAACTGGTTCATGTGTCCTACCAACAGGACGTCTGCGCCCGCGGTTTTGTTAGTTTTAAGCTTCGAAATAACAAGCTTAATTTCATTTAGGTCAGGTGAACGGAATTCTCTTGTGTCTTCGTCCGTTGCGAATGGATCATTCTGCCCGACAGCGGTATCACATCTATCATCGCCGTTATATAGTCTACAGAAGTGGTTTCACCATATTCTCAGAATCGACTGTGACTCTACTACTAGTTGTCCGTCTTTATCCCTACAGGCTTCCGCTCTGGCTTTATAGTCCTGGCATGTTCGTTTTACTTTTTCGTTAAACGCAGGTGGCATTCCTGTGGTAGCACCTCTCCATCCTCTCCTCAATCGCACGCTTTTCTTGCTCTCTTTTTTTCTTCTTTAAAAGCATGTCTTCCTCTCTCCTTTTCTGCTCGTAGGTCACGAGCGGCTCCCGTCCGTCTATGTAGCATGGCTTTGTAGACGGCTTGTTTTGCTACATGGGCTTGTTTGTATTGCTCATCAAACCAGAGGCTTCTAGCTGGTGGCGGTGTAAAACTCAGCACATTAGAGGCAGCGTCTTTGATGGCGCGCTCGGCAATGCTTTCACTGTTGTTCTGTGGATTGTGACGGTGTCGTCGGACTTTGCGAGAGGTTGAGGGAAACTCGATCGGCGAAGATCTCAGCGGTCTCCTGTGATTGTAGCTTTCCGACGTCAAACTGTTGTTATCTTGCTTGACTCCGACTCCTTGATATCCTCATTGGTACCTTGGATACAACAAGGTAGTAATCTGAGTCGATGTTGGCTTCTCGGAAGGTTCGTACATCTAGGATTCTGGAGGAGTGTCTGGTGTCGATCGCAACGTGATCGATCTGGTTGATGGTTGACTAATCTGATGACCGCCAGGTTCGTTTATGGATGTTGAGATCCCCCTAGTACAATTTTGGTGTCATAAGTGGGGCATTGGGCGTTACTTTCGGTCCAGGAGATCATAGAAGTCATCCTTGAGTCGATCATCCTTTTCTTCTGCAAGGGCATGAACGCATATAAGGCTTATCTTCCCGAGGACGCCCTTGATGCGGATAGTTATGATGCGTTCGCTTACATACCGGCAGCTTAATTCTTTTTGTCGTAGTCTTCCTCGGATAGATATCACAGTTTTTCATCCTTATTTTGCCTGGTCCATTCCATCGCACTTTTTCAAGTGTGTTTACATCTACTTTGTAGCAGTCGAGTGTTTTTTCCAGTTGGTTGTATGTACCTGGTTTGATAAGGCGCCGCACATTCCAGGTGCAAACTCACAGACTCATCAACATTGTATCCGTCCGCCTCCGAGTCTTGATGTTGCTTCGTAATAAGATTAGTTCTCCACGAAAGGGATGTTAATCCTATGCATAACCCCCCACCTGGACGGCTAGGTTCGCTGTACACATTTGCCCGCTACCCGCCGAATGCTTGGCCAGCTATCCAGGAGAGGCAGCGTGGAGGCTGTGTGTCAGCTTGAATTGAGTAGAGACAGGGATCGAAGCTGGTGTCTGCCATGTTTAAAACTCCCATCAATTGCAGTTGCTGGTGAAAAAGAAAACTATTGCAGAAGCTTATGCCTCAAAGAGAGCATGAAAATAAAAACACACAAAGTGATTATTGAACGATTTTTTTATTATCTTTTATTTTTTGTTTGATTCTTCATGTTAAAACGTAATAATATGAATTTTAAATATTTACTTTCACCTTTCTTTCATATAATATAATTTTTCTGTTTTCGTTTTTAACAAATAGCTGAATTGAAAATACTAAATATTTTCGATGATCTCTCATTTATAAATATTTTGTTTTGTTTTTTCCTCATTTTACATTAATTAATCCTAAAAATAAATATTTGTTTTATATATTGTAGTAAATACGGTTTTTCCTTTTATATATTTGTATATATACGTTTCAATTTAAATAACCTCTATTATTTATGTACAACGTTCTTGCTTGTTCTATGAGATTTAGATTATTATAATTGGATTATACAAGTTAACTACAATACATGAAACAAACTTGACCTCTTCTAATAATGATTTACAAATCGGAAAGAATTTCGATTCAATACTATCTCTGTTAGGGTTTGCCTTTGTTTAATTGTATCTCAACGTCGTAAATGTAACAATGATTTTATAATTTTGTTTTTGTCGAACTTTTAACTATCTGTGGTTAGCAGAGTACATTTTATTTAATTTCTTTTCTCATATGTACGATTTGTTTTGTACTATACTTAATATTCCCTTTATGAAAATTGAGATAATCCTGATGCGATTGAGAGAACCAACAGGACACTGTAACACTTTACTGATATGACTTTGGATAATGAGTTATTTTATATTTAGTTAAATATGAGAAAGTTTTCTAGGTTTATGTTTTAAACTTGTTTTGTTTTTGTTTTTTGGTTGATCGAAAATCTACTTTAAGACAATTTTATTTACACCTACATATGATTATTTTAGTTTTTTTTTTTCAAATTAAATTCAAATTTCGACAGCTTTGCTGGTATAAATAAGTCAAGGAAGTAGCAAGAATAGAATGAATAGAAAAACCAAAGACTTCAGAAAAGGTGGAGAGAGTCAGATCTAGAGGCAGTGATAAGTTTTAAGATTCACAAAAAAAAAAGGGAAAGTCCGTCTATTTGACTTATTGGCTATGTTTGTGTAAGAAATTAGAAAATCGTGGAAAGTAAGAAAATAAAATATTGAGCGCGGGTAAGCAACACATTCGTTCGCCACATAAAATTGTAATTATTGTCGGTACTTTTACTTAACTTGATTCTATTTGATTTCGTTTTTTTCCTAAAAAAAGCAAACTAAAAGCTGTGTTTTATTTAATATTAATAATTAATATTCTATTTTATATTAATTGGATGCTTGTGGCTGTTAGATCTATTTTAAATCGTTTCTATTGGTTGTTTTTCCTTTTTTTATTATAGAAAAAAATATCACTTAATTGACGAGTGTATATTGGTTGTATATTATTTTATTAATTTTCCTCTACTTCGTAAATAATTATTTATTTTTTCTTGTTGTCTAATTCTACTGGAGAATTTTACCTAAGTTTCAATGAAATGGGTTTCGAGTAATGTGATTTGAAGAGTTGATATTTATTTTTCTAGGTACACATTGCCGGTACATTTTTGTTTTATCGAAATCTATTCTCACTTTAGGTTAACCTTGGCTTGTTTGATGTAATTTTCGGTCGCTCGTGAGTATTTGCGTTTTTGACTTAATTTATGGTTCTATGTACAAAATAATCTTAAAAATAAGGAAATTATTTCAATGATTGTCAGTTGGAAAGTAAAGGATTTTTAAATGTGGAAAATAACCCTAATATCGTAATTGCCTTACAATATTTGGCTTCTGTGATTTCATATGGTAAATTCAAGTATTGAGTTTTAGGAAATGGAAAGCTCTAAAGAAATAAAAAATCGTTCGGTTTTACTCTACGCGACAAGGCAATGTACATTGCACAAATATAAAAATATATTAACAAAAACAAGTTGATACAGCCTCAGCAGTTTTCAGAGTGTAAGTTTGACGGGTGATCCTAATGGCGAGTGGAAGCAAATAAATATCTTACCAAAATAGTTAACTTAATATCTTATTTACTAAAAAAATTACCTGTCTCGTGAGTGACGTGCATAAATTATTTCGAATTACAAACAGAACACGAATATAAACTATGCACTTCTGGTTGATAACAAATTTAACGTTCGATTATATATCACTGAAATAATTGCAAAAATTCTACTACCTACCGATCTATAATTAAATATTTATGAATGTAAAAAACAAAAGAAATAATATTACAAGCCTGACAGTAACACTTATCATTACTTCTAGCTCACTTAAAATATAATTTAATTGTGTTGTATTCCTCTATTTGTTTTTTATGTAAGTTCACTAACAATTTTGGCGTTATTTTTACAGCGTAGCTGGAAACAAATTTCTCATTTTATTTTAACTGTACAAATTATTTGTATCTCCCGCTAAATAAATTAAGAAATAATTGTATACTATTCTATTTATATTTTATTTTAACTTAGTTACGTAATTAAATTTAAAAAATATTTGTTTTATTGCCCTATAATGATTGCTATTAAAAGTTTATTTTTATTTTTATGTTGGTTGTAGAAAAGGAAATTAATTGTAATTGTAAAATGTACGTAAGTGGTGGGAAAGGAAAATTGAGTGATTTTATTTACAGCAGTAAGCGAATGGCGGAATTAAAAGAACAATTTTCTAGTTTTATAATTATTGTTTGTTTATGCACATTTTGACATAATGAATGCACTATTCATTGAATAGTGTTAATAAAACGATTTTAATTAATTAATTTCAAGCAAATAAAATCTTGAGTGTAGGATTTTGTTTGCGACAATAGCGGCCAAAGATCATATTTCCTGATATTTCCTAATCTATTTAAATTGTCTTAATACAACTTAGGAACCTTTAAAATAGTGGAACTACCATATTTAAAAAGCAAAAAAAAAAATGTTTTCTCTCTTAAAAATTTTACTGAATTTGATGTAAGTATTGATAACACACCATTGTCGTTAAAGATTCGGAAAGCTAATTGCTGACCATAGTCTGTCAAGCCTCTTACTCACATAACAAAAAGTAGGATTTTGGTACGGCTGTGAAATGATGCGATTATGGGAGGTAGTAATTAATTACGAACATATTATCTTTTTCAGTTCAGGTTAAGTGTGCTGTTTCTATTCCAGCGGGTCATGGAAGAAGCATTTCCAATCAAGAATAATAGGTGAATGGGCAGCGAAAGCTTGAAGTTTGGGTTGTCAGTCAAATTTCTAAGAGAAGTACAGCGAGGCAATCCTTATTTTATAAACTGTTTCAAAAGTGATAGTCAAAACACAGCTGTCAGGCAAAACGAACTATTCAGACTGGTTAAAGATGAGAGTGATCCCGTCCACCGATTTTGATGAGGTTAAGAAAGTGATATAGAAGTTGCAGTCTAATAAAGGTGCTAGCACAGACAGACTTCCCAACACAACAACTCTCTGTGAGATATACAAACCGTTCGGTTCTGTCAGTGTGGGTTCAAACCAGGAAAATCAATCTGCATAAGACGGTATCTAAGAGATTAGCTATATAGAGCCACGCCATGTTTTAACATCTCTGTTACACTTAGCTGGTTGTGATGGATGTGATGGAGAATTTACGCTGCTCCAGTAAGGTCGGAAATGAACTAATCTAGAACTTCGATGTTGAAAACGGAGTCGGGCATGGATTTATCGACTTAAATCTACACAACTATTGGCAATCGCAGGTGATAACGACATGTCTGGGCGCACAGCCCTTATAAAGCATTTGACAGCGTTGAATTCGACGAGACCGAATATATGCTGCCATTAAAGACAAAAACGCATCAAGCAACTATAGCTCTAACGTAGGCTAGATATCACCTATCATGGTTCACTAATGACAAGCAGCAGCGACAGTAGCGCCCAGGTAAAAAGCAGAATAACCTTTGCTAACCGTTGCTTCTTTTTTTTTTTTAAATTGACGCGTGCACAAGGGGTCATGACTACCTTTAAACACAGCACAGGCCGAAGGTATAGAGGGCGAGAGGGAGAAGAGGTATTCGTACCGGTGCACAATTGGTTTTAAGTGTCTATGGATTGTAATGAGTGGGTAAAGTTGAGCTGGAAAGAGCTTTTCCCATATTGCTAAAAACCGAGTCTTTAAATTTTGTGTGCCGAATCTGAAAGAAGTCTCTATATTTGACTGTATGTCCGAAGGCAGGCTTGAAGGTGAGCTGATGAGCATTCCGGCCGAGGCGTGTATCGCGGGTAAATTCTTGAAGGGAAGGAATGCAATTTGCTAGCTCACACATTGTTTGTTAAAATAACGATAAAACAGAGAGAGAGAGAGAGGAGACATTGCGGCGTCGAGTGAGGCGATCGACTTTGCGATATACACACATAGTTATCTCCTATGAGTTTTATCGCACTCTTTTGTATTCTATCTAGCAGGTGCAAAGAGGTCTTGGGCGCACCAGACCAGATATGAGCGTCATAATGAAGCTCGGGCGAATGTAAGCCTTGTAAATTGAAGCCAGATCAGAGGGGGTGAAATATTTCTTGCATCGTTTGAGAAAACCTAGACATTTCGCAGGGTTCTTGGCGACCTCGAATATGTGGTCATTCCATCTAAGAGTTTTATCAACATACATGTCTGATTATTGATGGTTAGCTTGAGTGATAGTAGACAGAATTAAATTCCACTCTAAAGGGTGGGCCTTCTAGTGGTTTTTTTAATCATAGGTTATTTTGACACTGACAGCTGTTTCCCGCTCGAACTCTTGACAGAAAGTCAGTATCATACCTACGCGGAAGGAATTGAGTCGTTTTACGCTTAAAAACGTTGGCAAATATTGAAAACTTATTTTCAAAGTGAGTGCTGTGTAGCCCAAGCAGTGCGTTTTTTTAATAAGACGTTTTGGCCGAAATGAAGAACCCACCTCGACTGATGTACGCAAGTTTGTGCAAAACGTTCGTGAGGCTTATATGCTAGTGGACAACACTCATAGTCTCCGTCGTCGTACGGTGCTCACAGATGAGAATGTGGCAGAGAACGCACATCACGTCGCCATCAATCTCAACAGCTCAACATTTCACGCACTAGCCTGAGGAGAATTCTGCACAAAGATCTGAGATTATTCGCTTACAACTGACTCAGCGATTGAAGGCGCGCTACTATCTGCTTCGTTATCGCTAAGCAGTTTGGGCCTTAGGGCAGCTTGAATTGGAAAACGATTTTGGGCGAAAAATCATTTTTTCTGACGAGGCGCATTTTCATCTCGGCGGCTATGTTAACACATTCGGAAAATCCGCACGTTATTGTCGAGAAGCCAACGCATCCACAGAGAGTTACAGTTTGGTGCGGGTTGTGGAGTGGTGGCATTACTGGACCATTTTTCTTCGAAAATGAGGCTGGGAACAACGTTTCAGTCAACGGTGGGCATTACAGGGCCATGTTAACCGACTTTTTTTTTTACTGAAATTGAGGACATGGATTTGAACGACCTCTGGTTTATACAGGATAGCGCGCCATACCACACAGCCCATGCCACAATCGATCTTTTGCGCATCAATTTCCCAAATCGTGTTATCAGCCGTCTTGGCGATGTCAATTGGTCACCTCGGAGCTGCTATTTGACTGCTTTGGACTTTTTTTTTGTGGAGAGCCGTGGATAACCGATGTTATGCCAACAATTCGGAAACGATTCCAATATCATTTAAGGCCAATATCATCCAAGCAATGCGTGAGCTACAGCCCGAAACCGTCAACAAAGTCTTGGAAAATTGGGATGCGCTACTGCGAAGCCAGTCGAGGCAGCCACTTGAACGACGTTCTATTTCATAATTAATGTTAATGTTTGTTCTTACTAACAAAGTCATAAATCATAGAAAAAAATTTTGTTGTTTATTTTTTTGCATTTTTAAAAAGAAACTTGTATTTGGCACCCTATTTTGTTTATACTCCTTTAATTATGCTGTTAAGGTCGGAGTTTAATGTGCTTAACATACGCTGTCGTTCCAGTTCAACTGCCGAAGAGCAGGGACATGAGTCCTGGAACGAATATGAAAGGCTATTCGAAACAGCAGTTAAGAGATCATTTATAAAAATGAGGAAGAGTGTCGGTGACAGAACAGAGCCTTGGGGAACACCAGCGTTTATTTGGTGAATATCAGACGTTGAACCGTCCAAAACAACTTGAATTGAACGGCCCGAAAGGTAATTTCTAATCCATAGAAGAAAAGACTCATCGATACCATAATAACGCATTTTCGACAAATAGGTTGATGCCAAACTCTCTCAAATTTCTTTTTGAAATATCGAGCGCAGCAATCTTGCTTTTGCCGAAATGATGCAAAGTTTGGTTCCACTTTTCGGTGATATGCCATCAAATCACCAGTGGACTTTGTGCTCTTAAAGCTCAAGAACCCTCTTTTGAAGAACCAAGGCAAAGTCTTTATCATCACTTCTGTACGACTCAAAGACTTAGAAATTGTCAATAGTGGTTGAAGAGGTCCTTAGCATATTCGACAGAACAATTCTGTGTGCAATCTTTAGACCCGTTTATGATCACGGAAAATGGAAGGGTACCAATAACTGTAAGGACGGTGCAGTGACATCGGCCTAGACAGAAACAATGTCTAAGATGAACATTTCGAGCACATGACATCATTATTCTGGCTCGATAATTCTTGATTCCAATCTCGGCTAAAGATCGCGGCTAAAGATCGAACCGAATGGAGAAACTTGTAGGTTGAGGCCTAGGTTTACCCCAAACTGCGGTACCCTTTAAGTAAAAGTTTTCAAGAATTCTGATTCACTGAACTCAAAGATCTCACCATATGATGAACCTTGAGCTAAAAGGTTATAAAAACAAATATTTTATAGCCGTTGTAAGGAAATCCTGTAAAAATTTCTTACAATTGAAAATGATTCGATTGCGAAGCTATGGCAAATATGTTCCCTTCAGGCAAATTCACCTGCTTCAGGTTACGCTGACGATCTGGATCTTCTAAGAGATAGTCAGGAGTTAGTTAAGAGAAAAAGTAGAAAGTGTGAAAGTGATAAGAAAGGAAGAAGGAATGAAAAGAAAACCAAATATGTGGTCACTGACTGACTTAGATCGTTCCAACTTGACTTTAACGCTTTGAGAAAGTAGACAAGTTTAAATATCTGGAAACTGCATTGACTGCCAAATCGACAGTAAGGTTTTAATAAAGTTTCATGGAGGCAACGAGTGCTTCTTCGCGATTAAGGAACGATTCGAAAAAAACTCTTAGTTCCGTAAGTCAAAATCCATTTTTATAAAACCTAATAGTGCCTCACGGATGTGAAACTTAGTCTCTGACTAAGGACGAAGGAAATAGATTGAAAACAAGATCTTAAAGAAAGTCTAAATAAAGAAAAAGTAAATGGAAAAAAAAGTATCAAAACAATCAAGAACTCGAGAAACTCTATTTTGCCCCAATCATTGTTTGAAAAATAAAATTACAACCACTAAGATGTACAGGACATGTAGAACGAATGAACAATAGACGGACAGCCAAAAGAATAATGAATTCAAAATCGGAGAGAAAAAGACCAGAAAGACCACGTCGTAGATGGAAGGACTCTATTATGATGGACACAGATGAGATGGAACAGAACACCGAGCATGGAGGGAACACACTCATAACAGGGAAGGTTGGGGAAGGTTTCTCAACGAGGCTTTGAACTTTCGAGTTCCAAATGGCTGTTAATAAAATCGCAAATATGGAGCTGTGAAATTCTAGTAAATATTTTGATACGGCAACTTCTGAAATGAAACTTCATGATTTTTAAAATGCAACTAAAGACTTGTATAATGGAGTAAACACAAAACACTTTTTTAAAAAAAATATAATTTCAATAAAATATATGGTAATGAACTCTGTTCTGTCTATAACCTTGCCTAACTTATATAAATAAAAAATCGAGCGTAAAAAAAAAATTATAACGTTTTGTCATGTTAAAATAAAATTACTCCTCATCTGGGTTACATTTCTGGCCGCTACTGCACTCTTTCATTCTTTCAAAGGGCCAATCAAAATGCTCGAACGTGGAACTTAATTCAAATAACAAATGTCACTAACTACAACTCATATTCATAGGCTATATTGTAAGTAATAAATAAATTGTTGTCCGCAATTGGTTTCTAGTTCACTTTTTCTGTACTGAAGTAAACCGTATTGCATTACTCGCGTGTGGAACGCAAGCAATACTCAAGTTAAAGATTGTCAACTACTTTCGACACTAGCATCGCCCGTCGTCATATCCGTCACGATCGGTCCACCGTCTCCATTCACTGATGGTCACCTGTTGTTGCCGTCCGATTTTTCATCACTATCATCTAAGGTTAGTATTTCATCGCCTTGGGGGCTCTGGCTTCGTATCTGGTTTAAGTCTTGTTCGGGAGACGATACGACATGTTCATCGAATTGCTCCTTGTAGTCGTAGAATATTTGCGATGTGTCGCCTTGGATATTGACATCGATCGGTTCGGTGACATCGATAATGACGTCGTCCGGTGTGGTTGGAGGCGATTGAACGGGGTCGTGAGCGTCGACGGGGGTTGATGAAAAATGGGTACTAAAGTCACCCTGGGGTGGATCCTTCGGGCTTTCGACTTTGATTTGGACCATTGGATGTGTGCCGGGGATCTCTTCGTCCATTGCGAATTCGGTCGACCCGGGACTGATTTTTATGTGAGGTGGTTTGTGTTGCTTGTCTAAAAATGGAATAAAAGTAGATAGACATCGTGTTTGTCTTAATTAGAGCGTGAAGGCCAGTCAGGATAACAAGTTGCTAATGTGGTGCCAATGAACTACTTTCGTATCTTTTAGGACATTTTGGAACTACCCATGCGTATGGTGAATAGGTATTATCATATTGATTGTGCTTACCTATCGTTGTGGCCTGGTCTTCATCATCCGTTTCCGTTTTATACTCTTCGCTTTCGCGGTGAACCAGGACATGAACTAACGTTGAGTTATCCGGCCTAAGTGACGGTCCAGTTGGTGCCTCGGGAGATGGTTCAGTCACCAATATACTTACTTCCGATGGGCCGTCAGCTAATTCGAATCAACAGTGAAGTTGGAACGGGGGTGAGGAGAGAAAATAAAGGAGAAAAAAAAATGTTTTGTGTAATCAACGAATGGTGTGGAATAATTTGGACACACATACAGACAAAAGCATTTTTGTTAACTCTTAAAGCGCTTTGTGCTGACAAACCTCTTTCTAACGGTGGTTTTTTGCGAATAAAGCTCGTTGCACGTTTCCGTGTGGGCGTTGGCGCTATGATGGTTTTTTCGATGCTCGATGTCGGTGTAATGCCTACGATTTTTGTTTTTATTTTTTATTTATTTTTTTTTGATTTTGTGAATAGTGGTTGCATTTTAATTTTTGTTTTTTACAAGTGGTTAATTTAATTTTGTTTTTGGAATGAAACAACAAAACAATATTGATAGAATCAAAGATATTTACTTTTTCTATGCACAGATGGCGAGGTTAGACTATCGTCGACGGCATCTTGATGGCGTAAAAAGAAATTATAGAAACTGCGGCGACGGTTGGCACGAGGCGCTTCCACGAATATGCTACCACTTTGTGTTGGGTATCGATTAGGTGTTAGTTGTTAATTAAAAATATATTTTTTTGAAATTTTTCACGAAATCTAGATGAGAATATGAATACAGAGCATTCCGGACAACAATAACAACTGGATACCAAGTCGCGCAAAGTATCGCTTTCTGATATCTAGTTCTGTAACACTGGCATTCCAAGATACGAACAACAGTACATAGCATACACATATATCACATTGATAGAAATGGAATACTTAGAAATAACTTAAGCTAAGGATTAGAACATTTACCAACTTTTCAACTTTCTTATAATACAAACAATGATCCACAATAAGTTTCCTGTTGTAAATGTTGAACTATACACGCCGGTAAGGACTAAGGCAATACCTGATTTGAGCAATATCTTTGGCTGTTTCGGCGATTTCATATGGGTAAATAAAATCTTAACTTAATTTCTCATATCGATAAGAACGTTTGGCTTTACTATGAAGTAAAATAGGGTCATCCAGTAAGAGGTGTCATTTAAAATTGAAAAAGAATATGCAACATTGCTATGGGAACTGGCGATAATTAATTGTAGTCTAAAGTACAAGCTCTGAGGCTAGTAATATCTGCCAAATACGTACCTACGTTTTGTCTACAAATAGCCATTCTTTTGATTACACTTCTTATCAGGTATTCACATGACTATAAGTATATTTCGCGAATCATAACTTTTCCTTTAGTGCCTGAATCGTCTGGAAAACCTTTGCGTGAACATAGACCCATTTACATTTTCATTTCGAGAAATCCCACAATTCAGAAATAACGTAATAGAGTTATTATTTCGCCAGCTGTATGGCATGACGTGGTTCGTCTGATAATAAATGCCATCAGTCAACATCGCCCGAAACGCAATCCTTTCGTTCGAACGATTGCATCAACAACCACATTAAATTGTTGCTCATAGTGGATGGAGATATTTCTCTTTGGTTTTCAGAGCCCAACAAATGGAAATGTCAATTGAATCGAGTAAGCATGTATGATAAGCAAAAGCAGTATAAAATGTTGAAACCTTTTTACAATATTTTCACCGTTTTTGTAGTGAATTTTCACTTTTTTCAACTCTTACTTGTCGAAAGTTATCCCAAGGAGAGTTGAATGTTGAAATTATACCTCTTGTTGAATTTTAAATGGACGATCCTGAATTTTCAAACACAATCTCAGCTACGGCGGTAAAATGTTCAGTTTCATCTGTCGAATGTTATCGCAAGGAGAGCTGAATGTTCACAATTCAAAAATGGCCAGAAATTTGAAATGACACCTCTTGTTGGATGACTTTATATGGACGATCCTGAGTTTTACGTCACAATCTCAGCTATGGCGGCGTTATTTTCAGTTTCACTTGTCGAATGTTATCACAAGGAGTGCTGAATATTCGAAATTTAAATATGGTCAGAAATTTCAAATGACACCTCTTGTTGGATAACCTCTTAAATGGACGATCCTGGGTTTACAATCACAATCTCAGCTACGATTTTTTCAGTTTCATTTGTCGAATGTTATTGCAAGGAGAGTTGAAGGTTATCAATTTGAAAATGGCCAGACATTTGGAATGACACCTCCTGTTGAATAATCCTTTCCTTTTTTGTACAGATAAGCTGTGACTCAATTGTATACGAAGGCCTGAAGAAACAACTTATCCAGTATAATGGACTTGACAATAGTGTCACGTAGAATTGTTTTTGCTTTCTGGAGAGGACCTACACCCATAGGACGGACATCTCAGTCTCAATCGGAAAAATTTCATGGCGGCAAAATTAGTGGCAGCGAAGCCAGATTTTTAGGGATGACTACATTTGTAAAAAAAACCAAGCTCTGTACTCAGTTTTGACTCTTCGGAGGGACTTAGAGATTAAATTTCCTTCGGATATCTTTAGCTCGTTTGTCTCCAAGACGAGTGATGCCTAGGAGGAATTTAAGCTTAAAGCCATCCCTACCAAGAACATCCCCAAGGGAGCTAGAGCACGCATTTTAATCACTAAAATTGCCTCTACTTCTACGTGCAACAGTATTTACAGCCTTCGATCTGTCACTAAATTAATTCCAGTGGTCAGGAGGCCGTGAAACACATTTAGGTGGGATGTGGCATGTATTGGGTTTTCTTTTAACCTCTCCGATAATGAAATGAGTTCTGAGGAATAGAGTAATATGACATGCCAAATGTAAATATGATCTCGACAAGGAGGCTACAAGTTGTATATGAAAAAGCTTATAATCGTTTGGAGTATGGTAGTTTACACCCCGTGTATGCAAGTACGGCGTGCTTTTCTCGGTGGGATTTTGGAATTTTCAAAAAGAACGTGCCTACAAGTGCAGTGAACTCTACCTAATTGTTTTCATCCAATGGAGCTCTACGAATACTTTGCAGGACAATATCCTTCCTAAAGCATGTAGCTGTCATGGTCCATGATTTTTCTCTACAATTTACCTGTCTGAAGAAATCTTTTGTACGTTGATGGAAGACCAGGAAAATCCATTTGGTCATCCATAAACACCGATGTCAAGGTTTCATCTAACAACCATTCGTATGATATCGATATCCTGGAAAAACTTATTCAAAAAACAAATGAAAATGCAGAACACATAAATCTGAATGAAAGATTTCGTGAAGAACTCCAAAAAAAAATAGAAAAAAATAGGGAAGTATTCGAAATACCGCTTTCCGAGCTCGTCATTGTGTTGTTTGATATCCTTGACAACGTCATCTGCGCCTGAGACTAACATCAGGGGCAGGTTCAACCATGGCCCGGCTAGTTCGCTAAGATCAGATGCGTCTGATGCACGGGATGATTTTCTTGAGGACGCCCGACTGGAACATTGAGTGCCCCGGCGACTAACCTAAATAAAGACGATTAAAGCTGAGTTTATATGACCAACAAGGTGAGGTAACCTGTAAGTGGAAGAAATTCAAGGCGGACAGTTTGGCTTGCCATCCACCGGGACTGGATGATTGAGTTCCATCATCGTCACCGGAGTTCACGGACCGTTCTTTTTCTTTCTTGATCCTGCAATCAAGGCCAGTTAGACGATATTGATCTCCAGTTCAAGGACGACCTACGATTACCTTTGATATTCCTTCCATGCATTCTGAATAGTCTTGGCAGCTTTCTCTTGCCGTTTCCAGATTCGGGTGGACGATACGATTTCCAGTTCCTTGCGTGTGGGGAATTGCTTCTTGAACTTGATATCCATTTGCTCCTGAAGCTGTTTGAAGTTATCGGTCTCCTCTACGTGACCCAGCACATGCTTCACCAAAGCATGTAGTATATCCAAGCAGTGAATCTTGTTACCCTTAGATATTGGTAGATTGAATGATACTAATGCTACAGTGTTAGGCTTTGAAATTCCTAGTGGAGGATCTAGGGAGGCGATGAAATCAGAGAGCTGGGAGAAATGGATGAATTGTGTGGCATGTGGATCGTATCTGAAACAAAAGGGAAAGAACAAAAAAAAAATGCTAGAACCAAAAATCATGATCCACATGTCACGGGGAATACAAACTTTGACCACCGAATATAGAACATTTCTAGATCATCTTCAACTATTCCGATCTCTTCCTCTTGATGGGCTTGGTTGAAGTTCTCCAGAATAATAGCTATGTACATATTAATCACAATCATATAACTGATTATAATGAAGCTAGTGAAATAGGTAATAGCCAACAGCGGGTGGCCGCAGTCTCCATTTGTCTGGCGATTGAAATTCGGATCACAGTCGGGCGGTTGAATCATCAGCGATTCGAGAACATCATTCCATCCGGCCGAGGTCATGAGGCGAAACAACAGCTGCATGCTGCGACCGAATGTTTGAAAATTAACCATATCATCAAGGGCGCCTTGCAGTTTGACATGACCGAATAGGGACATTCCCAAAATGGCATAAATGAAGGTGATCAATCCCAGTAGTGCACCGATGTTGAATAGGGCCGGCAGTGAGACAACCAGGGCAAAGAGTAACTTACGTATACCTTTAGCTGCTTTAATCAGGCGTAATATGCGACCGATACGAAAGACACGAACGACACGTAAGAGTGTCGGACTGATTGGCAGATCAATCATGATGTCTTCCATTAAAATCCCGAATATGGAGGCTAAAACGAGGAGGAAATCGAACACGTTCCACGGCACGGTAAAATAGTGATAACGCAGTCCGATAATCTTCACTATGGCCTCTGTGAATAAGTATAATATTGTAGACTAACCAAGAAGAGGCTTGTGGCTTTCAAACTTACCCAATCCGAAGACAGTGGTGAAGAATGCATTGCTAACTTCTAAGATGAAGAAAACGGCATGAGGTTGATTGTAATGCTCAATGCCCATTGTTAGCATGTTCAGGAAGATCAGCACGAAGATCGCAATTTCGAAGCTGTAAATAAGAGTGTTTCATAAATGCTGGGCGACATGAAGACATATACATACCGTCGTGAGTTCGATAGATCGTAGAACATGGCTAAAAAATGGTTTATCGGTCGCTTGATCACCTTCTGTGGCTTTTTACGGCCCAGTTTCTTCATGGCGGTATAGTAGTGTTTTTGTGACTCTGTTAAAAACATTTCCAGTACACCGCCTTCGTACTGAAACGAGTAAAGTTTCATATTAACAGCCTTTCTCAAGTAGTCTTAACAGTGCTTACCTTTTTCTTGAGCATGTTGAAGTTATCGATGATGACTCCAATGAACAGATTCAACGTGAAGAACGATCCGCACACAATAAAGATCACGAAATAGATATACGCATATAGGTTCGCCTCACGTTGTGGCTGCAAGTCAACACCTCGAGCATCCACAGCATCGGCCATCACTTCCATCCAACCCTCGAACGTGGCCACTTGGAGTAACGCCAGATAACCCATCCCGACATGATCGAAGGTGATCTTCGAATTGATCCACGAATAGTTTTGCTCAATACACTCCCACCTATCGTTGACCTCCTAGAATCGATTGAAAAATCACAATTTTAAGACCCGATTCCGACAAAATCGAAAGCCCAACGTGTGGAATACTTACCGCTACCGTCAGCAGCTCACCGTCTTCGTCGAGGCATTTGAAAAATTTACCACCGAAAAACTGTACACCCATGATGGAGAATATGAGCCAAAAAACTAAACAAACTAAGAGGACATTGAAAATTGATGGAATGGCATACATGAGAGCATTTACTACAATTCGCATTCCCTGCCACCTGGAAAAGGTCAAGAAATAGTGAGCTGAGAAAAAAGAGGACTGGAAACGTGGATAATTGTGGTTGTCTTGTCTAAATGTTCTTTTTCGTTTGTCTGTTTGGTGGCACCAATGTGTGTAGTATTTATTTGAATTCGTTTTATATAGTAGTTCACAGTTGCGCTTAAAATAAATGCTGAAGAAGCGAGAATAAGATTGAAAACACGTTTCTGGTGTGTCATAGTGTTGTTCGTTATGCGTTAGAAAGCAAAGTGTAACGAAATAGCTCTGTGATTGCGCCCCGGAAGGTAACTCATTCGACTGATTACCGTGCCGTGAAGTTTGTTTTGACGAGCACCTTCAGGGGCAAATCACTCTGTATGCATCACGAGATACATGTGTGGTTGTGGTATGTACATGTGAGGTAGAGATACAGAATAGTGTTTTCAATAACACATGCTAGAGGCTATAGGAAAAAAGGGAAAATTTGATTTTAGAAACAAGGGACAAGCTAAGCATAAACTGGTTAAGTATTAAAGCAAAAGCAAATCATAAAGGCGATCTAAGAAGCATGACTAAAGGACCTATTGAGCTTAAGAATTCCTTATATACTAGGACTAGCCTTAAGAGGTTTTCGTGCAGGAAATTGTTCTTTCCTTCGATTTGGATTCTGCTAGACAAACTTGCTTGTGCATTTGTCGACCTTCATCAAGTGGAAATGGACACACTCAAACCTAAAAGTGTTACCTTTATACAATGTTAGGAGTATCCCAGGGTGTCGTAAACGAATCTAAAAACATAAAAGTCTGCTGGATTAAAGCTTCGTTTTTAATGGTGACATGACGAGAGCAAACCATTTTTGTCACCCAGTGGTATTTATCTTTTCCATGAAGGCTATCCACTCCAAAAATCAGACACTAATCATGCCACTCATGGAAGCTTTTTCTGATAGTAAGTATAGTGACGGCGAACTTCAAGTGCATTAAATATTTGATCAAGCAACGGAAAAATTGATATGCTATTTCTCTAAACAACTTAGGCTCCTTGCTGACCAACCTTATTTAGCCAAAGTCTAAGAAGAACACTGGGGTTACGTTCGAAATTGTCTAACGAGATGTGAGCGAATGAGCTCATGCACGAATGGCCCGGGACGGACAACCGATAAAAACATGGAAGAAGTTTAACAATTGATTGTCAATGATCGCCGAATACCAATTAGATGAGTGGCTGGATTCTATTGGTTTATCTTTAAATGGTTCTCCTAACATCTCAACCACGTTTATCATTGACGTATAGAGTCTCCTGATATTTGCATGCAATAAACCTTTGCACTTTTTCGGAAGTCGCTTTACATCATTTGTTTTTATATCTTGCGACCTATTCAACCCAATGAACTGAACATAATTAAGGAATTCCCGTAATGAAATCCTTTTTCCCGATGACTACAACCTTATGACTTCTAACCCCACTGCTACCAACGAACGTCTCTTTCTAGATTGCTCTACTGATTCTTACTTTTACAAGCTTAGTGGTATATCTAATAACATATCCAGATAAATAGTCCTCATTTTTTCCATCTACCATATTTCACTACCATCCTCCCATTCTTTCCTCATTCTTACAGGATTCTTTATAACAGTGCTCTCATTGTGTCCCAGCCGGTAATGGAGTGGGTACAAAAAAATTGAAAACGTCACGTATACGCCCCGTAGTGCTTATGGACGGGTGCATTTCTCGGCCTCCACAGCTACTCTCACGACTTGAATTTGATGCAAACAGTGGACGCGAATTCAGATCTAACCGCTTCAGTCAGATCTTGGGTGGTTCTCTCAGGGTATCCTAGCTGCCCGAGCCGGTAATGGAGAGGATACAAAAAAATTGAAAAATTACGCATACGCCCCGTAGTGCTTATGGTCGGGTGTATTTCGCGACTTCCACAGCTACTCTCACGACTTGAATTTGATGCAAACAGTGGACGCGAATTCAGATCTAACCGATTCAGTCAGATCTTGGGTGGTTCTCTCGTGGTAACCCAGCTGCCCGAGCACATACTGGAGTGGGTACAAAAAAAAATTTAAATGTTGCGTATTCGCCCCGTGGTGCTTATGGACGGGTGCATTTCTCGGCCTCCACAGCTACTCTCACGACTTGAATTTGATGCAAACAGTTGACGCGAATTCAGATCTAACCGATTCAGTCAGATCTTGGGTGGTTCTCTCGTGGTAACCCAGCTGCCCGAGCACATACTGGAGTGGGTACAAAAAAAAATTTAAATGTTGCGTATACGCCCCGTGGTGCTTATGGACGGGTGCATTTCTCGGCCTCCACAGCTACTCTCACGACTTGAATTTGATGCAAACAGTGGATGCGAATTCAGATCTAACCGATTCAGTCAGATCTTGGGTGGTTCTCTCGTGGTAACCCAGCTGCCCGAGCACATACTGGAGTGGGTACAAAAAAAAATTTAAATGTTGCGTATACGCCCCGTGGTGCTTATGGACGGGTGCATTTCTCGGCCTCCATAGCTACTTTCACGACATGAATTTGATGCAAGAAGTTGACGCGAATTCAGATCTAACCGATTCAGTCAGATCTTGGGTGGTTTTCTCATGGTATCCTAGCTGCCCGAGCCGTTAATGGAGAGGGTACAAAAAATTTGAAAATATTACGTATACGCCCCGTAGGGTTTATGGATGGGTGCATTTCTCGGCTTCCACAGCTACTTTCACGACTTGAATTAGATGCAAACAGTTGACGCGAATTCAGATCTAACCGATTCAGTCAGATCTTTGGCGGTTCTCTCATGGTAACATAGCTGCCCGAGCCGGTAATGAGGTCTGTACTATTCGAACTAATTTGGTATTTATCAGCCTTCTCTCATATACTGCAAAATGTCAATTTTGCTTTAAAACCTCAGTAATCGATGCGTAAGACTCCGTCCTCTCAATTGCTCTCTATAACCACAATCAGTTTTCATAATCAATTTTAGCCTTCATAACATCTGTAAAGTGAAAAAAGTCTTCAGACTTCTATAAGGCATATGGCACTTACTCGAAAGTAGCCTTTCTGCGTTTGAATTTTAACATTATGAGTGAAGAAATTAACACAGGATCTGTCTAAACTCATCTTTCTGCCCAGAAAACAAAACGAAAGATTTTAAAAAAAGAATTAGAAAATTTTTTTAATTAAATTTTTCCACAAAGGGTCAAAAAAACGTTTCAAAAATGAGAATCAACTAATAATATGCAACCAAAACTAAAACGGAAAAATATAGTTTTATTCGAAAACAGCATGCAATAAGAAATGCGGCGACAAGACGCTGCAAAAAGATTACAAGACCAATAAATGCTGGCATAAGTTGCGCAACTCCAATCGCCGTATCAGTAACCTGGAGTCCTTCTTTCGAAAAAGTATATTCATTAAAAAAATATTCATATTATCCAAGATATGATTTTCTTTTCTTTTTAAATAAAACGAAAATGAAATGCACAGAGCAATATAGCGAAGAAATTTCTGAAAACCCTAAAAGTTGAAGAATTCCTTACCTCGATATAGCTCGAAGTGGCCGTAGGGCCCGAAGTGTTCGGAGTGATCTGAGTACTTTCAAATTCTCGTTTTCCTCAATCAACAGAGAGAACACTGAGACCTAAGAATAGAGTAAAACATTTGTGGCGCCATCTAGCGTTTGAATATATATTTTATACGTACAAACACGATTATGAAATCCAGTATGGTCCAGAAGCTCGTAAAGTATTTTGAGAAGCCCAGTGCCAACCACTTTAGAACCATTTCTATTACGAAAACAACACAAAACGAAAGATTCGTCCAGTAGAGGATTCGCTTCAAGGTTCGATTGTTGTCCAGGTATATATCCTCGAAGCATAACGTAATGCTCGACGCAAATATGAGCACCAGAACAAACCACTCAAAGGCTGGGGTATCTACAACCGTCAAGACTGCCGTCCTCACTTGCGTCCAATTCTTGGCCCACTTTGTGTCCATGCAGGACATGAAGCACGGACATCGAAAGTAAAAGCTGCAACGAGATTCATGATTAGCTACGAATCAAGGATAGGGGGTTGGGAACGACTTACTGATCGTAGCACTTTTGCGGGAAACAGTCCTGTGGCACCTTTGGTGTCTTATTGTGGCCAAAACTGGGAAAAGACATGGGATCATTGTATGCTCCCTGCGAGTTACGTCTCCCACCAACGGTAAGATCGTCCACGTAGGAGACCAGACAATGCCATGGTTTTTCGGTCAACTTCGAAAACGTGGTCTTCGGCGCTACTGTCGCGCTTGAGGATTTATCGTCCTCAGCTCCGCCCGAGACGTATTCGCAGTGAGTGCTTAAACTGAATGAGGTGGCTTTGTCGAAGGGTTGTGGATGCGCTCTTGAACTTTCCTTTTTCAATTCGCCAGCCTTTGGGAGGGTCATCGTTTTCTTCCTGTGACGTTGTGGCGTTATCGACTTTAGTGATTGCGGTGGAGTTGGCGGTACAACTCGTTTTGGTAGATGTTGGGCTTCGGCTGCTTCTAGTTGTTGTTGATTTCGTTGTTTCTGTATTAAGAGATTCTCGTAGCTGTTAGTGCTCTTCAGAGACAGACTGTCCACCTTGAGGTCGGTGGTTAGGCATTTTCGGGGAAGTTTTTCACTCTCAACTCGAATCGTGGATTTCTCATCCTCTGGCAGCTCATCGACGCGTTCGATTAAGCTAAGACGCTTGAATCGATCGAAATGAGCGCTGAACAGATCGTTCTTTCGTCGAAGAAACGGTGACGTACTGCCGACTTCGGCGAACGGTGCATGCATTTGATCACAGATTTTACGAATCTCATTCGAGATACTAAAGTCTTCGTCAATTTTTCGTTGCTTCTCAAGGCTGCGACGCTTGATCTTGACCGAATTACGGTCAACGTTCGAGCTGGTATGATGTCGCCGCTGCACGAATGGTACTTCATATGAGGTATGACCAGCTTCTATAGCAGCGATGTGATCGAGTATATCCTTGTTGCATTCATCGGCCGCTGGTGATGGCTCCGACAGATTGGATAACCGTCGCTCTAAGGATGTTGTTGATTTTTTTATCTCCTCCAACTCCTTTTCGAAACTTTGAATGATATTGTCGAACTCTGAGTTCCCGACCAAGGGCACCTGATCGTGTGAGTCATCCCCATTGACACTACCGTTGAAGATTCCCTGAGACTCCGATCGACCAAAAACCTTATCGATCGATTCGCAAATACTGCCGTTTCGTCTCTGTTCGATTTGTTGCAGGATTGAATTTGAGATGTAACTCAAATTCGACTTTAAGCTACTCGACGAGGCCTTCCGTGCGGGCGAGAATATGCATGTGTTCTTCTTCGTGTCCAAGATCAGACTATCAGTCTCGGCTTCGATCACCGCGCTGCCATAGCCAACAGTCTCACTGAAGTAATTATTGCTATTTTCGACATCATCCTGAAGGAATTGAAACAATTCCTTTTGATCGCAGTTGAGAAGTTCGTCGCGTAGATTTCCGTGATTCACGAAATCGTCTTGCTCCATTGAGATTGTATTCAAGGAATGACCACTTGACATTCGTTTGATCGTCATACTGTCGACATTTTGCAGATTCTCATCCTCTGACTTGCTTCTCGATGGGATCAGTGATCGTTGTGACGTCTCACTTGACTGCGAGAGGCGATCGAGTGATTTTCGATAACTTGGCGATCGAGTTAGTAAGGATTTTTGATATTGTAGATAGGCTTCGTCGTGCTGACGCAGGGAGTCGGCACGTTGAAGTATGACACTTTGTTGATCGCCTGGATCGGTATCTGTTGAATTGTACTGGCCCATCAGACGCAGCTCGATAGATTCGGTGAATGTTGGCTCGTCGCGGCTGTCGTTCTGTTGGGTGCCAAAACCGGAAGACACTTGATGTAGTAACTTTCTTTCTACTTGCGGATATAGGGTGTAATCGTTTCTACAAAAAAAGGAAAAAGGACGTTTTTCGTTTAGAGAAATTGAGACAGAAGGTATGTCAATGCTTACTTTTGATTATTGTCGTTTAGGCAGATATTCTCTTCTTGCTCCTTGTATTCCTCCTCATATTCTCCGCCATCAATGATCGTATGAAGACCTTCTTTAAGTGGAATCTGAAACCCAAAATCTGATCCCGAAACCGGTCGGTTCATGGACTCCTATTGAGAAGAAGATCTATATTATTTAGATGCAAATCGATCAATGAGATTAGTGGGTTTGTAATAAATTAGTGATCAAAGCGTGAATATGTGAGATCACGGGACACTCAATGTGCAAACAATTCTTGTTCACGATCGTGATATTAACCTTTTTCTTAAGGTATTGGTAGGTAGCTATGGCCTACAAAAATCTAAACGTACCTGGTAGCTGAGCCTATGGAACTTGGTCTCTGTTTCGGCTTGTTTTGTAGCAGCTACTTGTGCTTCTCTCACTACTTGTTCGAATTTCGTCGCATACTTTTGTTCTTTTTTCTCCTTCTGTGCTTGACGTTTCCGTCGAATTAAATCCCGAACTCGTTCGATACTCCTGGCCAGCTTCGACTCCTCTCCTACTTCCTAATAAATATAGATTGCATGGACTTAGGACACATTTACCATAGATGCTTGGATAGTTAACTTTCTAATTTATATTTTTCTACTAAAGTTCACATAAACTTGAATTTCATTTCCATATTTCCGTTTACTTTTGCACTTCCTTCGCATCCAATAGATAAATTTATTAATTTATGTGAAAATTGTCAACAGATTCTCTGCTACCACAACTATGTTTTGAAAGAGAAAGGACTAAGGATCTACACAAGGCATATTATATACAAGACAATTGAAACACAAAACAAAAATTAGAAAATTTATTTACAAAACCAGCGACATAAGCTACTACAAGGATATTTTGAATAAGGAATGGGAAAAGAGAGAAAATAAAAAAAGGTTGGAAACTGAGCTTTAAAAAATTACCTTTTTCTTGAAAATCTGTTCAAGAGAGACAGTCGAGAGACACGGTGCACGATTTTTTTTTTATTTTAATTGAATTTTTTTTTGTTTAAAGTTTAGTGCGAATTTTGTTTTGCATTTAGAACATTTTGGTTTAGTTTATAGAGTACACACATATTTTTAAGGCACATCAATAGAAACACACATAAAAAAGTACAAAATATTGACATACAACTATTAAAAAATTATTATTTAATAAATATTAAATAATTGTAGCTTAATATACATGCTACCATAAATAAGATGATTTTAAAATGATTTTTTAAGTATCTAGATATTTTTAAATAGGGTGTTTATTTAGTAGTGAGAGTTTAAAATATTCCTAAATATGTTTGTTAATTTAAATAAAAATTAATTGTTTTATGTAAGTTTAATAATTATGTTTTGGTTTTGTGCGGATTCCACACTCACACTGAACATCTAGTTAAATTCATATACATATGAAAAAAATAAACAAACATTGAAATACATTTATATCAACATCCAATTAATTTTAATTCATTTCACTAAAACATTTTTTTTTTTTTTTTTTTTTTTGATTTGTAAATTTTGCGAAACACTCACTAAAACATCGATATATGTTTGTAAATAATAAAATTGAATTTTGTTGATATTTACCTCTTTTTTTGATTTCAACTCTTCAGAATTAAAACTATTGAGCAACAAGGCCAAGAACAAGTTAAGTACCATGAAGTTGCCCATGACGAGAGTCGGCAGAAAAATTGCAAAACACGACGAAGCTCCTTGCTAAAATGCACAAAACCGAGTTAAGATCACTAATGAGACATAAAGAGTTTTAAAATCTACCTCTTCCTCGGCTCGCATGCAATCCCATAGTGGCTCGATCCACTCTCCGCACAGAATTCGAAAAATCATCATGAACGAGTGAAAAAAATCATTAAAGTTCCATCTAAGCAAAAAAAAATAAAATCAGTCACCATCCAAATTCTCGATGTGTTTTCCATACCTTGGCACAGGATCTGGATCGAATTTCTCCGGCGTATAGTCCTTGGAAAACAGTTGCATCCCAATCACAGCGAATATATAAATGACTATAACTAAGATCAGCGTCAGATTGCCCAGCGCGCCAATCGTTGATATAATGATGCTTAAAAGCACTTTCATTGTCGTCCACGATTGAGCGAGTTTCAAGACACGCAACTGAAATAAAAAGAGAAAAATATACACTAACTTCGTGCCAAAGATCGTAGTGACACTCACCAATCTCAGTCCTCTCAGGACACTCAGACCATCGACCAATTCAAAGATAATATCTAGCAAGCTAGCCGACACGATTATCAAATCGAATATATTCCAACCGCAAAGAAAAAACTCCTTGGATAACGCCATCAGTTTAACGATACATTCGAAAGTAAATATTGAAGTAAAAACCTAGAAAATGAAGACAAAAATAAATTATTTCTAAGTGAAGAAGAAGCCCTTCAAAAGGGGTGTTCGATTTACCTTATTGCCTATATCTAATGCTTGTCGAAAGCTCTCACTCATTCCGTGATGTTCCATGGCTAGAAACATGGTATTCAATACTATACATAAAGTTATTGCTAATTCAAATAATGGATCTCTAACGATCTGGGGAAAGAGAAGATTCGGTTAGCAAGTCACTTTACGTAACCTCAAAACCCAATAGCTGACGGGGTCTTGGCAAATTGATTCAAAATTAAATCTAGCCGTATTCACAGGCAAATTTTGATCTGGTTATCGCTATATGCTGGATCACTTACCGGACTATAATTTTTATTCAAGATCTAGACTTGAGGAAGTGGTAGGAAGCGACTATCGTATTCAAGGTTTTTATTAATAAGGACTTGACAACTTTTTTTTTTAAATAAAACGCAAACTATTTGAGATATTTCAAAAATTTTATTATCGGCTTGAAGTACAATCAAAACATTTATGAATAAAACTCGACTTTGTTCATATGGCCACCGCGAGCACGTTTGCAGTGGTCGATTCGTCGGACCCAATTTTCGATGACTCGGCCACACATTTCGGCCGAAACGGCCGCTATTTCGCGTTCAATGTTGGCTCTGAGCTCTTCCAACGTCGTCGGTTTGTTGGCATAAACCAATGACTTAACGTAGCCCCAAAGAAAATAGTCTAGAGTCGTTAAATCGCACGAACGAGGCGGCTGGCCCATTTCTTGAGATAACACGCTCATCAAACTTACCCTTCAATAAATCGATGATGAAGTGGTGATTCATGAAGCACATGTGGATTTTCACCCGACCAATTTTGCTTATTGGTGAACCCATCGAGCCAAAAATGAGCTTCGTCACTGAAGATGATTTTGCGATGAAATTCATCATCTTGGCGCATCTTCTCCAGAGCCATATCGGAGAACGTATGTGGCTTCAAATGGTCCATCGGCTTCAATTCTTGAGTCAGTTTGATCTTGTATGGGTGTAAACCAAGATCCTTACGCAAAATACGCCATAATGTGGTTTGAGCGATGCCCAATTCTTGAGAACGCAGTGGAATTGACTGATTTGGATCATTTGCTACGGACGCCTGAACGGCAGCGATATTTTCGACACTTCGACCAACCCGTTATCTCACTGACACGGCAAGACCACACAACGAATATGTAGACTCAAATTTTTGCACTAAGCTTGTTAGTGCCTGTCTACTAGGGCGAGAATTACGACCGAAAATTGGAGTTAACGCTCTTAAAGTTGCGGTCACCGACTCCGAATTTCGGTAGAAAATTTTATAATTTGCAGACGTTGCTCGTTCGTGTACTTTACCATGATTAAAATGTTCACTGAATAAATTGACAATAACAGTTCGATGATTAGTGAAACGGTGCGTTCACATATTAATTTCAAAGCTGTCAAGTCCCTATTGGAAAACTCTTTACGTACGTTTCACTGGCAGAATGATAAGAAATATACAGCATACAAAGAAGATTGAGACAAACAGCTACAATATATAAAAGCTCGACAAAGAATTGGAACCATGAGGTCCTGCGATCAAACCTTTTTTTTTTTATCACAGAATGCAATTTGAGGTCTTTTCAATTTCCTGAATCTGGTTGATAATTTTTAAATGCCATTGAGACAAGAGCAAGAAAGGATGTAGGTTAGGATGTAGGTTAGCCTATAACAATAGAGTAATAGGTAGTGTTTCAATAGTGAGTACGAGTATAGTGGTAGATATGGAGTATAGAGTAGATGTGGAATCTGTATGAACAAGTCAATAGAGTAAGTCACTTTACGTTCTCGCACTTCCCTGCCTCGAGCTGTAAAGCCCTAGAGCTGTAAAGGGCCCCACCGTTGACACTGCATATCGTCCCACTATTCCACACAATTTGGGACACAATATCGTACAATCTTCTAAAGGCTTATGTGCTTTAAACTTGAGCAGTATCAGTATCAGTCGAACGATGTTTTTTTTTCAAGAGCGAACTTTTGCTCCAAAGGTAAGAAATTAATACTTTTCTGCATCGTGTTGTGACTAGCGATGAATGTTGGATTCGGACGGTAATCCGAAGCGAAAGAAATCATGAGGGCGCCACTGTCCTCAAAGTTGTGTTAAGCTTATTTTATATATTTGGTGGGACCATCTCGACTTGATATAGTACATTATGAGCTTTGGAAGCTGGGTAAAATCATCACAACAGCTGGCTACCGAACACAACAAATTCATTTCAAAACGATGACAAGATGGTTTTCATCGGCCACATTTTCCTTAGGTGGTTAAGCCTATCCAGAAATACTGAAACTAAACGTCCTCCTCCACCCGCTTTATTCTTCAGACATCACTCCTCGCCTTTTTAATTTTTCGAATAGATTAAAATTTGTGGTTTTTCACGACAGAATTCGTATTCTGCCGGAAAAGTGACGAATAGCTATGTTATATGCAATACATGATGCCATTTTTCGAAATAAAGTTGCAAATATTGAAAAAAAAAATTCGGCGGAGCTCCATTTGCACAGCCGATTATATCAAGCTCCCAAGACAGTGGTGTCCGACATACAGGTGAGCCTATTTGAATGCAATATAATCTAATTGGTATAGACTCTACAAGTCTATTTCACCTACTCAGACTGGGTTGGATTTAATTCATCTTACATATCGCCGGAGCTGACAACAAGCAACTCAAAAGGTGCTAGGCGACCAAGAAAGTATTTAAATCCTATCAGTGCTCCTTAGAGACTTTTTCGACAACAATACTTCATGTTAAAATGATAACTTAAGTCGTACTTTTTTTTGGATTTCAACTTCCCTTCCCCGTCTATAAGCAGAATATAGAGAGAGAGTGTTGGTAGGTTGTTTATATTGATCTGCCTGTTAAGCCTTCTACGATCTATCTGAGAGGATATATCTTCATTGGTATCCATTATTCGACAAATTTGATGAAGGATAAAAGGAATAAAGGGAAGTAATATTTGTTTTGGTACTATAAATTTGCTTAACATTGGGTTTTTAAGCGATGTAAGCGTTGTGAAAAAGACCATAAAAAGGTTGAAGGTTACCACAGCCCTGCTCGTGCTGTGGCGTAGTCACAGCTGGTAACAATGTCGAAAAGGTGAACAAAGTTATTATGCATGATTGGCAAAACCCAAACAGACAAGTCCCCGAAATTGTTGGCATATCAGTGGATCATTTCATAAAAATTTTCTTAAACAATCTGTGTACAAAATGTGTGGGAGGAAAATAGTTTTTGTTGCACGACAATGCGTCTGTTTACAATCAAGTACATTTTGTTCACATTTGGCAACACTCTAGTGTTGATCCCTCTTTTATATTATTCAGACGTCCAGCGTGTATAGATGAAATTAATTTTTTCGTATTTTCGTGGGCGCAAACACCCCGTTTATTGAGCTTAATTCAAACTAATTTAATCAAATATACTAAGAAGAACGGGAGAGGGAGCGCGATACTTAAAAACTATGGGAGAAGGGAAGGCTATTTGAGAAGACGGAGTTTTAGACATGGAATGTATAGGTTGAAATCGAATGAATATTCGAATCGACACTTCCCAGCTTATGGGAAACGGGTTCATTGGATTCGAATGAGGTGCGGGATTTGGATAGATAGAAGAGACGAGGATTTGGTGTATTACGAGGGTTAGTGTTAAGAGATATGGAGTAATAGAGAGTGATGAAGTCAATGGTACCCCTTAAAAGTCTATGAATGAAGCGGATGTCAGATACATTTATTCTTTCATCCAACATACTCAAATTGATTAGTTTAAGACGGTTTTGATTAGGCAAGACAGGCCTCGAAGAGCGAAACGTGGGATGCTCTCGATTTTAGAAATGTGGGTTTGTTGGTAAGGAGGCGTATTCAAGAAGGCGCCGTACAAAGGCTATGTAAAGAGATCGGGTAACGTAAGAGTTGCAGAATTCTTTAGACCATCGCTTCACGAAACCGAGTGCAGAATTAGCTTTAAGAATTATTCAATCGATATGTGCCCGAAAATTTAGCTCCTGGTGACATAATATGCCAAAATCGCAGATAACCTGAACGGTGGAGATGGGCTGGTTATTGGGGAAGTAGAGATGAGGAGGAGGTTTGATTGATTGTCATTTGGAAATGTTTAGCTCCAAGCAATTTTTAGGGCACCAGACAGAAAAACAGGACAGATAGAATAAGGGTAGAATCTTGTTGCGAGAAAATGATATTGAGGAACTTGGTCGTTAATAGTACGAATAAAAAGAAATGGACCTAGGTGGCTGCCTTTGGGAACGCCGGAAAGGGTTAGAAAAGGCAATTTATACCGGACACTGTAATAACAGTTCAAAGCCAAGGGAAGACAGTTCGAAGAATATTAGTTTGTGGCTTTACTGAAATCAGTTGAAATAACGTGGACTTCTTTCCCATTCTCTAATGCTGAGAAGAAGAAGGACACAAATTTGTGAATAGGAGTTATAAAAGCGGTTCTCTGTATCTGGGCAAATTCTCCAAGGGACAGGGATGAGTTGAATATTTTTGAGAGCGGGGCAGAAATAATGAAAGACATTATTTTAGTAATATGGCAGGGATACCATCGAGCCCAGGAGTTCATCATTAAGTTGATTCAATTTATTTGCGATGAAATGGGGGTCAATAGTATGTGGGAGAAATTGTCCAAAGGAGAAATTGGGTAAGTAGTCGAAGTAAGCAGTGTCCAGTTAAAGGAGCCATCGGCGAAAAATTGTTTTCGAGATTTCGCTATTGATAGAGGTTTCGCATGGATAGCCATCACATTTCTTTTTGTAGTTGACAAACTGAAAGAAGGATTTAAGATCGTTTATAAGCTTGGCTTGCATTTCGATCAAATGGCGTTCATAGAGAATTATGAAGTACGGTAAATTGCAGATAAGTACCAATATAGTTAGAAAAGTCATTGCCAGATTGAGTACGAAGGAAGGTTGCCTACAGTTCGTTTCTTTTGTTTCTTAGAGAACGGAGCCTGTGATTATACCAAGGAGGGGAGGTATATAAATGTTCGGATCGGGAACGTAAAGAGAAATAGAATTAAATATTTCTCTTGCTTTGTGGAAATAAGACATAAGCGCTGGTGAGGAAGTGTTCAGTGGAAGGGGAGCATGATAGTTGTTGAAAGGAAAGGGGACAAAGTGAAACGGAGAAAGTAAGGGTACTGTTGTGAAATTCAGGTCTAGCTGTAATTTGAGATGCCACTAACTTGGCTAAGATTTGAATTAGCTAGGCGATCTAAGAAAGGACATTCTTTGGCAGCAGAGGGGTGAGTGGCAATGTAAGATTATTGATCGTCTGATGGAGCCTATTTAAGGAAAGGAAGATTGAAAGGAAAGGAAGATAAAAACCACATTTATGCTATCAATTGTCTTAATGGCGACTTCATAGGATTCAATATGTTGAAATGGCAAGATATAAAAGCAGATAACATAGAGCGCTTTACGGGGCAAAAGGCCGTAATATCAAGAGGGCTATAGGTGATTCCAAAGATCGAAGATCACAGATCGAAGAAGAATATAGATAGAAGACCAACGATCTAGTTCCATAAGTGTTTCGGAAATTGTAAGAAGCATAGATAACATCTATTTAGATGAATATCAAGTCTACAATTGGGATCTGGCCTTTTTTTACGAAAATTTGGAGTCTTTTTTTTTAATTTAATTTATCAACAACTTTCGCCTTTCTTTCTGGTAGGATACGAATTCGCTGGCAAAAACTATAACTCTTTTGAGATGATCCTTCTTTGAAAGATCGGAGCTGGTGTTCAGCTATCATGCATCATCGTATTGAACAGCTCGGATCATATGGAGAATACGATGGATAAGGACGTCCCATTCCTGGTAGGTTTTAACGATCTGATCAATAAGTTGCCGGGGGTCTTGTTTTATAAAATTACTTTCGGTTTCAATTACTCATAACGTACTAAGGAGAACTTGTACCACTGAATACACAACACGTTCCACTTATGTTTGGCTTGGCCATCAATATTGATGATTTCATAATACGATGTAGAAAACCCTCATTTTCTTGCCGTTGGAATTGTTTTACGTGTTAGGGTTTCAACTCGTATGACTTCCAATTTTTTACGTTTTGACCATTTCTAAGGCCTTCAACCTCTGTTGCGTTCGATATGGATCTTGATTTAGTAAAGCCTTTTACGAACTGAAGATGAAAATTGAAATTTTCCATAAACGACGCTCGTTTGGCTTAAATATCGATATTTTTGCAATAAAAAAATTTTGCCGCCAATGAAAAGCCGCAAATAAATTGTTGACAGCTCATCAAACTTGTAATTAGATATTTCTGACTGTACATACCGCTAGCGCCATCTATTGGTAAACATTAAAATTTCGTCTGATAATAAAAATCTTTTTAAAAACCGAACCTTCTCTTAACTTTTTGAACACGCTCTGAAGCTCATGATGGCCAACATTTATTTGATCGAATTATTAGTTTAAAATGCGCCCCTAATATGTTAAAATATATTACGATCTTGCAACAGCTCAGTTTGACTTCCTATTAAATCCAATAAGAAATGTGAAATCTATCCAAATGACTAGCAATGCGTTCTTGCATCTACATTGTACTATCTGAAAATCGTTTAATTGGCAGGCAAGGAGCTAATGTGGGGCAGTGACTTTGATGCAATGAGGTTTCTCCGTCTAAAGGCGGCAATGTTGTAAAATTCTTTCTAAGATATAATGGCTTTAGCATCAAAGGTAGTAGACGACAAAGTGTCTGGCATTGCGGGTGGGAAATCGAAAAAGGTAATGTCGATAGCAAGTCCAAAAATTTGAAAGATTTGAAAGCTCTATCGAGGTGAGACTGCTCTTTGAAGGCTTAATTTAGGTCAATCAAAACACCGTCAGCTATGGGCTTTATAATACAAAAAACAAAATTCACAAATCAAACTTACTTTATATAAACAGTTTTGGAATTGCAGCCAACCCTCGTAGTCAACGCAACATTGAACACATCTATCACAATTACGATCGGGAAGATCATCTGAGGTCATTTTAAAAAAGGATTGAAAAAAAGAATTAAAAAAAAAAAAAACAGAAAAATAAAAGCAAAAAAGAAAGAGAAAACACGTTACAGTCAAACGAGAAGGTCCGCACAGAAGTATGAGTGTAAGAGAGAGAAAAAATTAAATGTAGATGTATTTTTTGGTTTTCTTTTTTTTGATTTTTAAATGTTAATCGTTAAGCTCTATATACTATGTACCTATAACAACAATTTCCGAGGAAAATTCTTGATGCAAAGCATAAATGTTATGCTTTTTAATGCGTGCAATATTTCCATTGCATTTAATTAAACGAACCTCGCGCGGTGATAAGGCAAGTGTAACCGGAGTTAAATCGGATTGTAACTCCACCGCTGATGTGTTCACCATTTCATTACCTGTGTCCTGTTCCTCGTGATCGTCCACGACGCCGGAATCATCCAATGACGACTCTCGATTAACACCACCGCCTTCGCTGGTATTCGAGCTGGCCTGTCGGCTGCCAGGCATTAATTGACCTTTGTAGTCTAGTACGCATGTAGACCGTTAAGGATGGGTTAGTGAATCAAAGGAAAAATCGAGGAGAGGATACTCACCTGAGGGGTACAACATGTTGGGATTCTTGCTTTGCTCATCCTGAAATGAAATACCCCGCGAGCGTTGAGTGGTGATGTTCAACGCTTGTGGCCGATCGGTACTGTGCCGTGGACTCGGACTCGGACTCGGACTAGGCGTCACCGAACGACTCTTATTCTAAAGAGAGAGACAGAGAGAGAAAGAGACGAGACGAAAGAAAGAAAATAAGTTTGTTGGAGAGATACACGGCAAGACGTGTACTTGGCCATTTCCATTCTCATTGGGAGCACCATCCTTGCCCTTCTTTTTCCGACGCGTCTTCTTCTTACTGTACGAGGCCAGCAGTACACCCTTCCGTGAGTCAATCTTCTTTTTATAGTTTTTATTTAATTTTTTTACATTTAATATGGACGGGTCGAAGCTAAATGTTGAATCTTCACGGTGATCCAATAAGTCTTTTTTTCGTTCCTAAAACAAAAATAGGATTAAGGCCATGCGTCCAAGACTGCCGCGCGAACTTACTTCGTTTGTTATTTCGGCTTCTTCCTCGTAACTTAACGCAACTACGGCTAACATCAAATTAATTAAATAAAATGAGCCAAAAAACACAACCACTGTAAAAAATGAGACACTCATGGGCCCGGATGTAGCTAGTACCTACAATAAGGGCGTTAGGGTTAATTTGTGCTTAAAAGGTTTTGATTTACCATGTTATAGACATTCTCCCAATAATCGAGGGTGATCAGTTGGAAGGTCGTTAGCATGGACCACATGAAGTTGTCGAAATTCGTGTAACCATGATTGGGATTTTCACCTACACGAAGGCACGTATAACCTGTGGAAAGGACGTTGTCATAAAATCTTAGAATGGACTTGGGTATTGGTTTGAACACTGACCTAACGGGCAGTGCCTGGCTCCAGTGAGATTTCCACATAGCATTGGCAACTCCTCCATATCGTACAGCCAATTCTCGGTGTCATTCACCCAGCTGCAAAAAGATTAGTTTTAAGCCGAATGTCTTAATTTTGAGAATATATGCTGCAAGCACAAGTTAAGCAATAACTTATAAGGTTTGAAGCTTTCTAGCAGCCTTTGGGTTCGGGGCTCTAAATCTAAAACAGAACTTACCTTCTCCATTCCGCATTTGTTAGATTGACCCAGTCGTCTGGAAGATTTTTAACGCACTTATTCCTAAGCTCACCCATATATACCTGCAAAAGAGCCACATCAAAAACCTCCAGCAATAACAAGTTCCTCAAAATGTATGCCTTACCTGCAGGGCGAATAGTGCAAAAACCATTAAGCAAAATATCGTCAACGTCATGACCTCGGCCAACTGTCGAAATGAGTGTAACAGCGCGTTGATGATGGTTTTCAGACCTTCAATCGTAAAATAAGTAAAAGTGATCTTGAAAATGTGACATTCTCCATACCCGGCATAATGGATACAGTCTTTAAGGCTCTCAGTACACGAAACGTTCGCAAGCCGGCCAAATTGCCAACCTCCATTCCGATGGTCGCATAGCCACTGGTGATGACCACGAAGTCCAACCAATTCCATGGATTCCTCAGATAAGTGTATTTGTTGAGAAGGAATCCCTTGGCAATGATTTTAATGAACATCTCGAGCGAGTAAATGGCGAGGAAGATGTACCTAAAGATAAAGGTTAAGACTGGATTGAGCTGAATGGCAATTGGACTTACTCGGCTTCTTCGAATGTTTCGGTCATCGCTAGGAAAATACAGTTGAAAAGGATTGTGGCCATCACGCAGTAGTCGAAGTACTGGTTGGTTGCTATGTACACGCATACTCGACGGACTGTGCTCCAGGGATGAAACAGGAATAAACTCTTCGTCCCAGTGAATCGGTGAATGTAATTCTTTCGAAACCTTTTCGACACCACACAGAAGGTCTGTAAGAAAAAGGATAATGATGCTTGAATAAAAATGAAAAAGTGGTTGAATGAAAATGGAAACAATTTTTAAGACTGTTGAATAACAATGATGTACAAGATCCATGGTGAGCTCTTCAAAGAGGCGAGCTGGTTAGGAGTATACGAGTAAGGAAAGCACTCCCCTTTGACGGGGGAAACTTTAAAGGGCCCAGTCTTTTTTCGCTTTGGTGCGAGCACCCCAAACCATTTATGAATAAGCTAATCGGTTCGTATCACCAAATATTCGCACTACGGCAGAGCTTGGAGGAAACTTACGCATTTTAGGTCGATCTCTATTAACTTTTTGTTGCCTTTAACGTCGCATATCGCAGGGTACATTGAGATGAGCTGTATAAGAGCAGAGTGAATATGGATAGCTCTCGCTTCTTCATTAGAGTCGATGACAACCTAACAGAGACCTGCTAATGTTGATGTCAAAAAAGTCCTTAGACAGGTCACTCTTGAAAGGGTCATGCAAAACTCATTGATCAATACTATTGTAGAGACAGAATCTTCTTCAAGTCGACAGCAATGGGGCGTTTGAAGCAAAAGCAACTAAAATAAATTTGATGATGAATAGATGCTGTCATCAGAAAATGATGCCCGTCAACAACGTTCAGTCGGAATTTCGAGTAAAGTAGTCTTCGTTTGGGCCCCACACGATCTCTATGAATTCAACAGATGGCTTCCCCGTTCAGCCATGGCTCCGAACCGAATTGTATTGCAGCCCCGGGGGATGCCATGGTAAAATGATACCGTGGCGCATACAATGGTAATTGGACTTTAACCATCTACCTTGGAAATCGACGAGCCAAGACCGTGGTACCTCAAGAGGCTTTAGAAGGTAGGTTATCGCTTCGCAGTTTGGGCTTTAGAGCAGCTTAAAGTGGACAACGGTTTTAGGCGAAAAATAATCTTTTCTGACGAGGCGCAATTTCATCTGGGCGGCTACGTTAACAAAGAAAATTGTCGCGTCTGGCACTATATTTTCGAGAAGTCAATGCATCCACAGAGAATCACAGTTTGGTGCGGATTGTGGAGTGGTGGCATCATTGGACCATTTTTTTCGAATATGAGGCTGGGAACAATGTTTCGGTCAACGGTGGGCGTTACAGAGCCATGCCAACCGACTTTTTTTTTGCTGAAATGGAAGACATGGATTTGGGCGCTGGTTCATGCAGGATGGCACGCCATGCCACCTAGCCCATGCCACAATCGATATTTTGCGCATCAATTTCCCAAATCGTGTTATCAGACGTCTAGGCCATGTTAATTGGCCACCTCGGAGCTGCCATTTGACCCCCCTTTAGAACCGTGAAGGGCCGATGTTATGCCAACAATCCCGAAACGATTCAAGCACTTAAGGCTAATATCATGCAAGCAATCCGTGAGCTACAGCCTGAAACCATCAACATGTCTTGGAAAATTGGGGTGACAGAATGCGCTACTGCGAAGCCAGCCGAGGTAGCCACTTGAACGACGTGGTATTTCATAATTAATGGGAAAGTTTGTTCTTACTTTTGTTCATTTTAATTTTATTTCATTTTTAAAAGGAACTTGTATTTGGCCCACCCTTTATTAAAAGCAATTAAAAAGGTTTTGAAAACAACTTCTTAAGGAAGATCTACGGTGAGATAACAAGCGAATAGAGAGAACTACCAACAACTCTATTCAGTCCCGAGGAAAAAAGACCGTCAGGAAGGCCGTATGATGGGAAGATCACCTAGCTAACCCTAATCTAGCTTACGAATTAAGGAGTGAGGAAGATCTCACCGGAGTAGCGCACCGCTCTAGCGTTTTCACTCGACAACCACAAGAAATCGGCGAGTTGTGTAGCACCATCAGCGTGATCTCGTTCCGCCATTCCAGTATATAACGCATGAGCTCATGAGCACTGTCAACCATCTTTACTTTGCACTAATCTTCCCAAATTAATATGGAGAAATACTTCTGGGGGGAATAAAACCCGATCGTGGTATTTTTAATTAGGGTGGTAAGCCTCGGAGATCAGGTTATTGTCGTCTAGCCCTTGCAATACATTTTGTTTAGGCCTGCTCCACCGTACAGGACTTTATTAGAGTAATGAACTGGAACTCAGGCGTTTTGTTCTTTATCTATCTTTTTTTTTATAATTCGTGCAGGCTCAGATCTCTTAAGATGTTTGTCACATAGCCTGGACGGGGTGCAGATAGTTTGTGTCGGAGATGTTCGTTCACTACTCTCCGGGGGTGGTTGTCCTAGATAGGATTTGCTAGATTCGACTGAATTTGCGTTGGTTGTAGTTCACAGTAACTCTTTTTGCACACGCAGAGTATGAATTTTGAAGTGATCTTATGCTGCGAGTGTTATGCCTTCGTCAGCTCTTTTTGATCATCTCTCATTCACAACTGATGTTGCACAGTTTTCCCGTATAGGAATTGTTCTTGACTATGGAAGGACTTGAACTACAGGCCTTCGGCTCAACAGTCGGTGATGATTACCATTACACCACGACCAGCCCCTGTCTCTCGAAAACATGAATCTTTTCCATATAAGACGGCGTCACGTTAAGCCACAACGGCCGCGATGATGGGCCTTAAGGCCAGGTTGACTGCTGTGAAACATATTGCTTTTCATGGAGCTTTCTTAGCTCCAACAAGACAAGCGTCTATATGTCTACTGAAACATAGGTATTGGACAAGTTTAAGGTCAATATATCAAGATATCTAACAACAAACTTCTTTCCCATAGTCATTACATGTAAATCATGTACAGAAGGTAGTTAGGCGTAAGCTGGTGAGCTTATAGAATAGACGCTCTCACCAAAGTCGACCCAGTCCAGTTTTTTTTTTGCCGATTTCACTGAATTTCGGAAACCAGTTTTGACGTCTCAAAACCTCTGAAATTCACCAAATATACACAATTAATTCAATATTCTGTTACTTTGTCGCGATCGCAGCCCGACTTTTACTCTGGTAAAAAGCTCACATTTGATTCATTTTCCTGCTTTCACGATCCTCGTATTTATCTTGGTCGTTCGGTTATGACTCTGTTCAACCAACCATTCGGCGTATTGACGACGCTTGAAATGGTCAGTAGGCTTCAGCTCTTGAGTGAATTAAACCTTGTAAGCGTGTAAATTCAAATCTTTATTCAAAATTCGCATCAGTGATGTTCGTGAGATGTTCAATTGTTTGGCGCGAAGACGAGAACGGGCAGCACAGATACTCTGTCTTCTTTGAACTAATACGATACCCGTGTCCCTCAAAAATGTCCACCCACACATCAAGTGCTCGTTGTATGCACGCCTGATCATCATTTATAATGGCTCCATCGTCAGCAAAGAATGCACATTGGGGTCCGTCACTTTTCCTTCAAGCAAGCAATCAAGGACTGCTATAAAGAGCAGTGGGCTGAGGACGTTCCCTTGGTGTACACCGACTTTGATTGCGAACTCTTCGGTGACTCCTGCGGTGCATCTTACTCTTGTCGTTGCTCTCTTGTACATGTCCATGATCACTCGCACGTAGGTTTCTGGAACTCCTTTTTGTCTTAGCGCTACCCATAAAAGATCTCTTGGTTGCCGGTCAAAGGCCTTCTCGAAATCAACCAACACCATATGCAAGTCCTTTGAAGAATCACGATGCTTTTCCATCATGACCCTTATACTTTGGATTGCATCATCACCCGAGACAAACCCGCACTGGTAATCAGATAGTCGTATTATTTTCCGCAGTCGGCTATCTAATACCCGTTCAACGATCTTCATGGTGTGCGACATCAGCTTGACAGAACGGTAGTTATCACAATTTCGCGTATCACCCTTTCCTTTGTGCAATGGAAGAAGATAGCTTTCCCTCCATTGATTAGGCATAGTGTCACCTCTCATAAGTTTGGAGATAAGAACCATGAGCCATCTAGACCCGATGTCTCCCATCTTTTTCCAGAACTCAGAGGGTATCCCGTCCGGCCCAACAGCTTTTCTTTTCTTGGAGTTTTTAACCGCGTACCGAACTTCTTCGACTGTGATGTCGGATAATTCGGGGCGGCTCTTGGAAAGTACACTCGGGGAAACTGTTCGTTCAGAAGTTCCTCGCAATACTGTCGCCATCTGTGGAGAATTTTTTCGTCTTCCACAAGGAGTTGGCCTTCAGCATTGTTAATAAACTTTGGGAAACGAATCTCCTGAGCATTTCTTCTTCTCTGGGCGGCTATCTTAAAGATATTTGCTCCTTTGTTCAAATTGCTTTGTCGAAGCTCCTGGGTAGCCTGGTTCCTGTCAGACGCGGAAGACGATATTTCTTCCAACTCCTGATATAGGCCTTCCATGCTTTTCGCTTTGAATTCGGCGCATTTTTTCTTCGCGATACCTTTGCAACATCTATATACCTTTTCACGGCGAGCTTTTTCCTCTCTATGAGTAGAAGAGCACTTTGACCAAGCTTGGAAAGCCATTTTCTTTTCGTGTATCACTGCTTTGGCTTCGTCTGTCCACCACCAGGTTTCTTTTGCGTGTTGGCAGGGGCCTTTAGATGTTCCGAGCAGTGATTTGGTTTTCTCCGTCTTGTGCTCTGCACTCCTCATTACCGACCTCATCGATAATGGAAGAGAGGTAGTTTTTCATGTTGGTATGTTCACTCAACAATTAACGAAAATTAAACGAAATGAGAATGAAAATTAACGAAGAAAGGGGAACAAAAATATTAAACTGAGTCGAAAAGAACTTTGTCCACGACTCTTTTACTCTTATGGGAGTAGTAATTATGGTGGAATATTTCTGTCAACCAGACTGTATTTTTATTTTCACCACAACTAATCTATTGAGATCTAATACTCCACAGGGTGTCACTGACGCAAACGATGTTATCCGATATTAGAGGAAAAAGAAAAAGAAAAAAATTTTTTTTTCGAACTCACAAGCACGCTACTGTTTATTACAGTTTCGAATAATCCAGAACAAAAATTGTGATTGAATTTTATAAGACTGCTGAAGCTACACGAGTTTAAAATAAAAATGATCAAAAAAGCGTCAAAGAAGCTCATGAAATGTTAATAGAGGCAGAATCGAGCTCGTATGAGCCTGTGGTTATCATTTTGGTCGAAAATCTTTAAATGAGCGAAATTAGTGCGAAGATTGTCTCAAACTTCTAACATTATTCTTAGTTTTTTCACCGGAAAAAATTTCTCTTTCTGTGTATAGCATAATATCCAACGAATTCACCACTACGCGACTTTTGATTTATTATTATTATTTTAGAAATACTTCGAGTCACGGAATCACCATTGGGATTGGTGCGCCAAGTTTGGATTTTTTTCAAAATAAAATTACTATTTTTTTCCTACTACTTAGTTACTTAACTGATTAACGCAATTTTCTAAAATGTTTGTATTTTCACTATCGTGCGTCTTTTCTAAATCTATTCGTACTTCTATTTTTCTTTCAACTCTCAATCGCGTCTGGCGCCATCTGCGTTTGATTAGCAGTACTTGAATTCAGCCCAATCGTTATTGGTACCACTGAGTTGCGCATGCCACACAACGGCACAAAATATGGAATAGCTTCCGTCCATCTGTCTTTCGTTCTCAATCCGTCGACAAGTGAAGAGTTGCAGCGCAATTCTCCTCGAAAACCAAACAGAAGATGAGAGCTAAGGTGAGATTAAATATTCAATAAATGTTGTAAAACCGCAGAAAAACACTTGTTTAAACAAAAAACTCGCGATAAAAGTGAAGTTGTGGAAGATTTCTATCGAAATCAGTGGATAAGTCGATTTTTACTTCTCGGAACACGTGTGTCTGGTGTTTGCTCAAGTGTTTTTGCTTATCGAAAACTAAGTGCCAAATGTAAATTAACGAATAATGGATTAAATTTTTCTTATTTCTAGTGGCGTAAGAAGCGTATGCGTAGGTTGAAGCGTAAACGCAGAAAGATGCGTGCAAGGTCCAAGTAAATCTGACTGCTGTAAGTGAGAAATCATATTTCCTGCCTCCAGGAGCGCTGGTTTACTAATTCCATTCTTTCTTCGTTTGCAGGTTTATGGATTCCACTCACCCGACATCTGTACAAACTACGAACGCTTCGAGTGTTGTTTTAAAGACTAAGATTAAGCCTGAGTCGTTAATTTCAATAAAAATCTAACAAATTTTATCTTGAAGCTCGTAAAAGCAAGTATTTTTTATTCTTTTTTGCGGTTGAGGAGTGGTACTGTCAGGGGGGCGTAGTTCCTTTATGGATTTTCTCGCCGGCCGGCGAGCACATTTTTCATGTCGACTGTGGAGCTTCTGCAGGAAGTGGATGAAGTTCCATTTTGAAATCGGAAGCTTTCGCGTGTTGTGCTTTGTCGTTGGGATGTGGCGCACAATTTTCAAATTTGGGATAAAGGAGAAGGACGATGATGGCGATGTGAAGCACGAGAAAGGGAATGTATTGAATCAGGTCCGCGCTGGAGAGTCGCGCCACTAGTTTCTCACGGGTAAAAGCACACTTTTCTGGGGAGGCAATGTGCTTGTTTGTTTTGAGGGAAGATGTGTATCACACTGACAAAGGAATGTTTGGTATAAAGGTGTGCGCGACATTGAACATTTGTCGGTACACGGTCGAGGGGCAGGAAATTTCATGCCGTACATCCTGGTACGAAAGAACAACGCTTTTTCATTGGATTCCTGGGCACAATTCTATACTGGGGAGAACGAGGGGAGATTTCAAAAGAAGGAACAGCGGTCCATATGAATTCTGAATGAATGGCCAATTGATAGAATCTATTTGTGGAAGGCTAGAACGCCATGTAAAGGCTCACGTTTTGGGCCCATATGCATGAAGTAACTGCATTCTGGGGTCGAATTGAGGCTCGTCGTCTCTCGAATTTGGAATCTTTGATTTCGGGCGGTATCTCTGGTGTCTAGTTGTTATGGCGGCTATCGGTACTGTATCGAGCCCATATCTCAGCAGCAGGATTGAGAGATTAAGGGTCTTCTAAAACCACTGCAAAGATGTGAAAAAAATGTTTTTTTCCCTTCCATAACTCGAGGTGAGATATAGGGGACCTAGGAGTCTGGATTGATCCGTAACGTCCATGAACCTATTTCTCAATTTCATTAGTATACTTCGTTCATGTATTATTCATGTAGTATTCAGATCAGACTAGGAAATACATATAAGCGATATTGATGTTTTTAAGTGATTTTTTAAGCATTTGGTTTTTAATTGCCAAAAAAAAAACAGAAAGGCTGCAAAAGTATAAAAAATTTTTATTGGAATTGATAAATCAATACATGCCATTTATTTATTAAAGAATATTTTTTGTAATGTTGACCACGAGTACATTTCATGTGGTCCATACAAGTGTGCGAAAAACATTTTTTATGGAACACAGATTTTACTAATAACATTTAGTAATTTGAAACTATTAATCCGATGTACATATGTATGTGTTTTCATAATGAAATGGCATTACTAACTGAGTTTGTCAGGCTTTAACGCATGTTACGAAACACACGCGAGCTGTCGAAAATAGAATACTAAAAACCAAGCAGCGAAAAAATCACCCTTTAATAATACCATTGATGTCCGAACCTTTCAAGGAGCCAACATTGACTCGGATCATTACCAAGGTACGGATGCGAATTTCTCGAATCAACGGAGTCGACCAAGAACACCAAAATTTAACGCGAGAAAGCTGCAATCGCAAGAGGCCGCCAGGACCTTCGCTGATCAAGTCTCCCTCAAGCTCTCTCAAGACCCGATGTAATCTGCGCAAACCATAGAACAGCAATTGAGACGTTGTCAGAACGCCATCAGAGAGGCCGCTAAAGATGTACTCGGTTTGAAGCCACCACCTTGGAGAAACCCCTGGTTTGATGACGAGTGCAGACAGGCCCATGTAGAGAGTACATGGCTACATCACATCGACGGACGAGAGCTGCCCGCGAGCTCTATGAACAGAAAAGGAGAGGGGAGCAAGCGCTTCTGAGAAGAAAAAAAAGGAGCACGAGAAGCGCGAGATCGTGGGGTTGAACAGATGCTATTGCAGGAACGACTTTCGAAAGTTTTACCAAAAAGTGAAACGAACATGCCAAGGCTATAAAGCCGGAGCGGAAGCCTGCAGGGACGAACAGGGACAACTAATAGTGGAGTCACAGTCGATGCTGAGACTTTGGGAAAACGACTTCTGCAGACTGTATAACAGCGATGATAGTCCAAATGCCGCCGTCAGTCAGAACAATCCATTCAAAACGGACGAAGACGAAAGAGAATCTCGCCCACCCGACTGAGACGATGTTAAGATAGCGATATCGAAACTTAAGTCTTATAAAGCTGCTGGGACAGACGGACTCGCCGCTGAACTATTTAAAGCAGCTGGCGATGAGCTGGTCAGAACATGCCCCAACTCATCTGCAAGGTATGGTCAGAAGAAAGCATGTCCGATGAATGGGATATCAGCATCATTTGAACATCCATAGAACATGACAGCGCCAATTACAGAGGGATAAGTCTCTTGAACATTGCGTAGACGTATGTTGTATGTGTAAGCGTCTGAAACCGTTCGTGGACAATCCGGCAGGTTCCTACGAGTATGGTTTCAGGCCAGGAAGAAGAAGTACGATCTACTTCAAGTCTACACAATTGCTTGCCTACGCCAATGCCAAGGCGAGACTTCAATAAGGCGTTTGCAAGCATTGATTGGGGACAAGACCATATATGTATATGCTGTCATCAAAGAAAGACGCCCAACCCTGATGTCAACACGAAGAAGTCAAGGACTTCGTCTACCTTGGCTCGATAGTGACAAGCAGCATCGACACCAGCGCTGAGATAAAACGCAGAATAACTCTTGTCAATCGCTGCTTTTTTGGGTATAAGAGCCAATTGAATAGCAGAGCCCTCTCGAAAAACTAAGGTATCCACCTACAAAACCTTAATCATCCCGGTCCTCCTCTATGGCGCTGAGGCTTGGACGTTATCAAAAGCAGATGAAGAAGCCCTTGGGCGTTTCGAGAGGAAAATTCTGTGTGCAATCTTTGGTCCCGTTTATGTAAACGGAGAATGGAGGAGAAGATTCAACCAAGAACTGAACGGGCTGTACAGCGACATCAGCCTAGTTAGACGTCTACGGATCCAATGTCTAAGTCATCACCGCTCTGGCCCGTAGAGACTTCGACCCCAATTCCGAGGGACGACCGCATCTAACGTGGCGCGCACAGGTGGAAAGGGATCTCAACCAACTGAGCGTTCGGAACTGGAAGCAGCTGCCCAAAGATCGTGTCGGCTGGAAAGGCTTGTTAGTTGAGGCCATGGTTCATCCCGAACTGTAGCGCCATCTAAGTGACCATTATCAACGGTTGACGTAGAGGCTTAAGTTCAAGCTTCTCTACTCTCTTCTACACAATGGTTAACAAGAACTGGTATTTAGCTAGTTTGGCGCTTGCCTTCAAAATAACTCCGACAGAAAAGTCGAATGAATTCACCAACAGAATAATTCGATAGCCATTCTGTCAAGGGAATAAAGTGCAATCAATTTTGCCGCAAATCGATTTACTCAGGCTTTGTTGGGAGGTGCAGAGTTCTGGTGGAACGTCCAGGGTCTTTCTTTACGTGGCCAGCTAGATAGTTTCACGACAAACGATAGCGTCCCCCTCAGTCAAAATTACCCGGCAAGTTAGTAACCCCACCGAATGCCGCTATGCTCTCTCTCGTCTAAGGGATAAAAAAACGTACGAAAACATTCTTCTTTTTTTGGCCTATCTACATGACACACCAGACTCGGTCTGCTATGAAGGTAAGACGAAGACTAGTGTAATGGTCTTCATTCAACAGGAAGGCCTCCCTACTGACTTTGCCAACCTCAAGGGCCTCTTTATTAAGTATCACGAGTTCTTCAATATCCCCCCCCCAAAAAGTATCGAACGATCTAGATACCTTTCGTCAATATATCCACTCAAAGCGGATATCCCACCTCCAGCGTAGCAGAGCCGACCACGACAGATATTTTCGACCCTAATTTCCATTCTCTTCCTGCCCCTCATGCTAACCTTCCTCTCACCTTCTATTATCAAAATATAAGAGGTCTTCGCTCAAAAACCCAAGCAGTTTCTCAACAGTCTCATGCTTTGCCATACCAAATCTTCGCTCTGACTGAAACAAATCTTAATGGACCTACCGATAGCTGCCCCTGTCGTGGCGTTTTAATAGCCGTCCTTAACTCAATCGACTCATCCCTTGCAATATCCTTTTCCCCATATCTCGACTTCGTTTCAATCAAGATTGTACTGCCCCGTAAAGCACTCTATGTCATCCGCTTTTATATCTTGCCATCTCAGCCTATTGAATCCTATGAACTCGTCATTAATACGATTGATAGCATAAATGATTTACGGGATCTTCATGATGAAATTCTTCTATTTGGTGATTTCAATCTTGCGTCTCTTAAATGGGCTCCATCAGACGATTAAACATATTATATTGCCACTAATCCATCTGCTGCCAAAGAATGTCTTTTCTTAGACCGCTTAGCTGATTCAAACCTTAGCCAAATTAGTGGCATCACGAATTACATGGGAAGACAGCTAGACCTGATCTTCATAACAGACCCCCTTAGTTCCTCTGTTTCACTTTGTCCCTTTTCCTTATCAACCATCGATAACTACCATCCTCCCCTTCATCTCTCATTTTTTCACTACTCTCCACCACTGAATACTTCCCCTTCGTTTAAGTCATACGACTTCCACAAAGCAAATTTCAACCAAATCAATGAATATCTCAGTAACGCTCCCCTCAATTTTGATAGCCATACAATAAACGACGCCATAATTATTTTCTACAGAGAAATATTCAATTCGATTTCTCTTTACGTTCCCCTTTCCCGATCCAAACATTTATCTACCTTTATGGTATAATCGCAGGCTCCGTTCACTAAGAAACACAAGAAACAAACTGTGGGCAATCTTCCTTCGAACTCATTCCCCCAATGACTTTTCTAACTACATTGGTGCTTATCTGAAATTCACAGAGCTGCATAAGTCGCTCTATGAACGCCATTTAATCGAGACGCAAGCCAATCTTATTAACGATCCTAAGTCCTTCTTTCAGTTTATCAACTACAAACGGAAATCTGATGCCTACCCAACCTCACTCTCTTTCAATGGCGAAACCTCGAGTGATCCCAAAATGATCGCCAACTTTTTTGCCAAATGTTTCAAACAAACTTTCACCGATGATTCCTTTGTACCGGATACTGCCTATTTCGACTACTTACCAAATTATTCCCTTGGACCATATCTCCCACGTACTATTGACCCCCATATCATCGAAAATAAATTGAATCAACTTAATGATGAATTTACGCCTGGGCCCGATGGTCTCCCTGACAAATTCCGCCATTATTTCTGCCCCGCTCTCAAAAATATTCAACTTATCCCTGTCCCTTAGAGAATTTCCCCAAATATGGAGAACCGCTTTTATAACTCCAGTTCACAAAGAAGGTCCGAAGAATGTCGTTAACAACTACCGGCCCATCGCCAAACTGTCACACATACCCAAACTTTTTGAAAGTATCTTGTATGACACTCTAAGTTTGCACTGCAAATCTCTAATCTCCTCCAAACAACATGGCTTCCTTAAACGCAGGTCTACAACCACAAACCTTGTCGAATTTGTGTCCTTCACACTCTCAGCTTTAGAGAATGGAAAGGAAGTTGACGTAATTTAAACTGATTTCAGTAAAGCTTTCGACAAATTCTCCCACAAACTAATACTCTTCAAACTGTCATCCCTTAGTTTTGAACCCAATGCGTTGAAGTGGATATCTTGTTATTTAAAAAACCGTTACTACAGGTTCGTTTCAGATCTGCCTTTTCCAATCCCTTCTTAGCTTCTTCCGGCGTTCCTCAAGGCAGCCACCTGGGTCCACTTCTTTTTATTCTTACCATAAACGACATTGAGTTTGTCATCAGACATTCCCACCTCTCACTCTACGCAGACGACACCAAGTTCTTCAAGACCATTTGCTCGCAACAAGATTCTTCTCTTATTCAATCGGATCTGAACAGCTTTTCCGTCTGGTGTTTCAAAAATTGTTTGGAACTTAACATTTCCAAATGCCAATCAATCACCTTCTCACGTAAACGAATCAAGCCTCCCCCTCGTCCCTACTTCCTGAACAATCAGCCCATCTCCACCGTTCAGATTATCCGCGATCTCGGTATACTATGTGACCAAGAGCTCAATTTCCGCGCACATATCAATGATATAATTCATAAAGCCAACTCTGCACTTGGTTTTGTGAAACGTTGGTCTAAAGAATTCTCCAATCCCTACGTGACTCGATCTCTCTTTATTACCTTTGTTCGCCCCCTTCTCGAATACGCATCTCAAGTGTGGTCCCCTTATCAACAAACCTACATATCTAGAATCGAAAGCATCCAACGTCGGTTCCTACGTTTCGCTCTTCGAGGTCTGTCCTGGACCAATCCCTTGTTCTTACCACCCTATCAAGACCGTCTTAAACTAATCAACTTGAGTACTCTGGAGGAAAGAAGAAGAGTATCCGATATAATCTTCATTCATAGACTTCTTACAGGTACCATTGACTGCTCCACCCTTTATAACTCCATATCTCTTAACACTAACCCCCGTAATACATGCAAATCTCGACTCTTCTATCTGTCCACCCGCCGCACCTCATACGGCTCCAATGAACCCATTTCCCGTATGCTGGCAAGTGTTAATTCGAATCTTAACTTCGACTTCAACCTCAGCACTCCATGCCTAAAACTCCATCTTCTCAATAACCTTCCCCCCCTCCAGTCTTAGTTTCTGCGCCCCTCACCCGTTCTCATTAGTTATTAAGTTAGAATACGTTTAGCTTGAATTAAGCTCAATAAATGGGGTATTTGCCCCCACGAAAATAATAAAAAAATATCTTAACGCCACGGTCAAAAACTTCAAGCGGTGACTGTCCATTCGCATGGTCTGCGGCCCAAACCATCAAAAACCTGGCCCTTGCTTCCTGATGGCCACTCTTTTGTCGAAATTATCGTAAGACCTCTATGGCAAGTAAACTCGATCATTTTGCTTGTTAATAGTTCAGTCACAAACGGCGCTTTGTGCAAGCGAATCAACTCCTTTGCTCTTTCCACGCTCTTTTGGCCAGATGTGAGACTGTTCACTTAAAGGCCTTGAGTCCGAGCTCATTTTACAAAATGTGATGCATCCGTTCTCTGGATATGTTTAGCTCAGGATCGATTTTTCTTCTGCTACGTGGAGAACTTTGTTCTATTCTGGCCTTCACACTCCGGACCACTTTTGACGATGTGGCTGTCCTTTTGGGACCAACTCCGTAACGCTTTTTGCTTACATTCAAATGTTCTAGCTCAATAATAGCCAGCTGCTATTTCTCAGTCAAGAAAAGGCCAGTCCCAATATTAAATTTGAATTCTATTGTCGATAGAATAAAAACTAAACACGCGATAAGAATCATCCTGCAAAAATGAATTGCTCAGAAGTTGTCAATTTTTCAGTGGCCTATCCAACAAGAGGTGTCACTTTAAATTGAACATCATTATTGATTTTGGTTGAGGAAGGGCTATCTTTATAGATTGCCTCAAAAACAGTATGCTTTTATTCAACCACCGTGTGACTGGTGAAAGCGCAAATCAACTCAGAAGACGTAGAAGCCTAGGGGAGATAAGTTTATGTGATGTAAATGAAAACAGCTCCTTTGGCGTGAGCGAAAAGGACACAGGATCATTGGAGATGAGTGATATAGCCTGACGAAAATAATTTTAATTTATTGTGTGCCGAGAATTGGAGTGCTTTACTCTTACCCTATTTGGCCTTTCGCACTTTTTTAATGATATGACAAGTATGACTGCTCAAAGATATGGACAAGATTGGTACCAGCCATTGAACAGCGTCATTTCTATACTGACAAATGCATTTTCCAAGATGATTTTGCACTTTGTCACCAAACCGGGAAGTAAACTCTGATAAAGGGTTTTACAAATTGGCGCGGGTAGATTTTGGTAGCCTGTGACGGCTATGTTGTTTTGGTGCGATCTACCAAACCAGTTGTTTACTATTCAGTTACTGATGCCAAATCGGCATGGCCAGTTACACCATTGAACAGCACGTCCAAATGATAAAACTTTATTACCAAAATGAGTGTTCTTTAGTGCAAACGTTGCGCCCATTTAACGGTAGACGTGATGGCCCTTCACAGTCAACTCTTCAACGTTTGGTGGCCAAATTTGAGATGATCGGCTTAGTAATTAATCAGCCAACATTCGTACGTCAAAGGATTGGCCGAGAACATCGTCGCGGTCCGTGAAAGTGTACAGCAAAAGCCGAAGCAGTCGATTCCTCGCCCTGCATAGGAACACGGCCTTTTGCAGACTTCAACTTGGCCAATTTTCAGTCGGGACTTAGGCCTTCACTCGTACAAGATTCAACTGACCCAGGAGATCATAGACAACCATAGACTATGCCGTTTTTTAGGAGCGTTTGGAAGAGGAGCCCAATTTTGGCCGAAAAATCATCTTTAGCGACGAGACGCATTTTTGCATGAATGGCTGTGTTAACAAGCAAAATTGTCGTATATGGGTCGACACCAACCTACACGAAAGTTACCGTGTGGTGTCAATTTTGAGCCGGGCGGCGGCGTCATCGATTTTTTATTAGACGACATGTGGTTCCAGCAGAACGGTGCTACGCATTCTGCATGAACGCTTTGAGCGTAAGATTATCTATCTGAGAGGTGACGTGAATAGGCGATTTAACTTCGCTAGACTTTTTCTTGTGGGGTTTCTCGAAGTCGCAGGTATGTATATGCGAAAAATCCACAATCGACCGATGCCCTTAAGATGAACATAACACGGGCCATTGCTCAAATTTCGGATCAAAGTCGGATCTATGCGGAAGAGTTATTGAAAATTCGACCACTGGGATCCGTGCCATTGAAAGAAACCGAGGCGGCCATTTGAACAATGTCATATTTCTCACGTATTGGCGTACATGGGCGTAACTCGATCCAAAATAATGTTCTTACGATCATTTCAGTGATTGAATTCTTACTGAATGATATTTTCTTGTTTTTCGACTCAAATTGGTGCTGTGGAGGAGTGTGATATTTATTTTCAGCAGGATGGACCAACAGGCACACGATTCCCACATCTCAACAACCATAAAGAACCTGAGGGGTCACCAGATCAGTCGGCCATCAACCAGATTGACCACGTTGCGATCGACGCCAGACACTCCTCCACCATCCTAGATGTACGAGCCTTCTGATGAGCCAATATCGACTCGGATTACTACCTTGTTGTATCCAAGGTCCGAATGAAAATATCAAAGAGCTACGGATTCGAGCAAGACAAAAAGAGTTTGACGTCGGAAAGCTATTATCGCAGGAGACCGTTAGAATCTTCGCCAATCGAATTTCACTCAACCTGTCGCAAAGTCCGGTGACACCGGCACAATCCACAGAACAACAGTGAAAGCATCGCCAGCGCCCTATCAGAAACGCTGCCACTTATGTGCAGGGTTTCAAGCCGTCACCAGCTAGAAACCCATGATGAGCAAGGTAAAACCATGCTACATAGACGGATGAGAGCTGCTTGTGAGCTCTACGAACAGAAAAGGAGAGAAGAAAACACGCTTTTAAGGAAGAAAAAAACAGAGCCTGAAAAGCGTGAGATCGAGGAGATGGAGAGGTGCTACCACCGGAATGACGCTCACAAGTTTAACGAAGAAAGTAAAACGAAGATGTCAGGCCAGGGCGGAAGCCTGTAGGGATGAAGACGGACAACTAGTAGTAGAGTCACAGTCGATGCTGAGAATATGGAGAAACCACTTCTGTAGACTATATAAGGGCGATGATAGATCTGATACCACTGTCGGGCAGAATGATCCATTCGCAACAGACGAAGAGAATTACGTACGGACTGACTGCTGAGCTATTTAAAGCGGCTGAATGAGATGGCGCATACACCAGCTCAACTGTGAAATATGGTTGTAGGAAAGCATGCCCGACGAACTGACGGAATCTCAGCATCGTTTGCCCAGTCCTTTAGAAAGGAAACCCCCATAACTGCGCCAACCATGTAGGAATACGTCTCCTTAACATCGCATACAAGAGCTTATTTGCCGTACTGTGTGAACATGGATAATTTGATAGGTTCCTATCAGTGGGGTTTCAAGCCAGGTAGACCAAATTTTCACACTGCGGCAGATCTTGGAATAGACCTACGAATTCCATGTCTAGCTTTAACATTCCAGCAGAACTCGTCCGATAGTGCAAGATGGCAATGGAGACGGCTGCTCCATTAAGGTCGGTAGCGAATTAACCGAGATCTTCGATGTTAAAAAGGGATTTAGGCAAGGTGATGCATTGTCATCTAACTTCTTTAATATCGTGCTTGAAAAGATCTATGAGACTTATTGGCCAACACAAGGGGTACGCTCTATTTCAAGTCTGCGCAATTGATTGCTTACGCGGATGAAATTGACGTAATTAGGCGAACACGGTCTTTCGGTGAACGAGGGTAAAACCAAACATATATGACAGCATATTGTTATCAAAAAAAGACGCACAACACCGGCGTCTTGGCCCGAACGTAACAAATGACGGCTACAAGTTTGGCTCACTAGTGACCAGCGACAACAACACCAGCGCTGAGATCAAACGCAGAGTTACTCTTGCCAACCACTGCTTCTTTGGGCTCAAGAGGCAATGGAGAAGTAGAGCCCTTTCTCGAATAACCAAGGTAGTACTATATAAGTCACTGATCATCCCGGTCCTCCTTTACGGCGCATTGGCCTTAATGAAAATGGATGAGGATGCTCTTGGTCGCTTCGAGAGGAAAATTCTGCTTTGAATCTATGGTCACGTTTTTATAAACGGAGAGTGGAGGAGAAGATACAAAGACGAACTGTAAGGGCTGTACAGCGACATCGGCCTAGTACGATGTTTCCGGATCCAACCATGTAGAGCGAATGGACAGCACAGCAACCCTGAGGGACGACGCAGCAGAGGCGACCGAATCTAAGGTGGCGCACACAGGCTGAAGGGGACTTTAACCAACTGGGATCGTGGTAATGGAAACAAGTAGCAAAAGATCGTGCCAGCCGGAAACGCTTGTTGGTTGCGGCCCAAGTTCAAACCGGACTGTAGCGTCATATAAGAAGAAGAGGACGATGGACCAACATACCTTAAGACCGATGAAATAATGGCTCTACTGGTGACAAATTTCCTGAAAATGATTTCTTGAAATGAGGATAAAGCTTACGCTAACGATAATGCCTCATCAACAGAAAGGTTACTTATACTCAGTGTCGAGCAGGGCATTTGATTATATTGCTAATTTTACAGCTTGTACTTAATGTTTAAACAATAATGTCGTCACTTTTCATAAAAATGTTCCGTTTCTCTATTGATTTAAAACGACACCTTTTATTGGACAGCCTCATCAATTTGGTTGGTAATTGTGTAATCAATCCTTATTGGAAGTTATAAATAATTAATAGGGTAAAGGAAGTGATTGCATAAGAGAATCTGGTATTTTATTAATTCTGAGACAATTATCAGTCTCAGATCAGGTAGGAGTTTATGAAGTATGCAAATACAGCCAGACAGTTACTGAGGCCCTAAATTGCCTGCCATGAGAGTGGAGATTGAACAACAATGATTTTTATTCCAGTGTAGATTTCTTATTCTAGGCAGAAGTTTAAACTTTCGCTACAGAACAGATTCATTTCTAATTATAAGTTTGATACGCGCTAATGGCCTTACGACAACAACCAATACTTCCAAAAATAATTCGACGATTTCTAAGACAGAACTTATGATCAATCAAAGATTGGGTATCAGAGCGTCCTCCAAACATTTTAACAACTTCATTTATAGTCTAGGGAAAGCGAGTCATAATATCAAGACAATGCTTCAGCTCTCATTGTAACTACTTACAACTCTATGAGTATTATGAAACTAATGAAACTCAAAACAGCTATTAGTTCAGTGTCCTTAGTGCCCAATGAAATCGTCGATTACTTGTCCAATCCACATCAGATAGCCATCTATTCAGCCATTTGAAGTGCCTTTATTGACTAGCAGACCACGTAAAAGGTTTTGCAACCTCTTTCCCTTGCCCAAAAGACTGCCACAGGAGGAATCCCACGTTCAGGTGATGAAAGTTGACACTATGGCCGTGTGAGTCGGAATTTCACCTACCAGATACGGATTGTCTCTAAGGATTTTAACTAATTAGGTGACCTAAACTAAAATAACTCTGAACTTAGCCTTCATCTTCCGGATCAAGACCTATAATATCTAGCCGAAAAATTTAGCGATACGATTGGTGTCACATTTTAGGAATCCCACGTCGTTATTACCATGTTAGATTTAAATAAGTTTAAACGACTCTTGTATATGCTCTATCACCCAAACCTCACATTCTATTAGATGAATATATGAACAGAGTTCCAAGAAGTATCCCATACAAAACCGCCCTGCAAAGTACTTTTTCCCAAAATAGAAAGATGAATGTCTTAACCCCATTATGTCTAATTTGCAAAAGTGCCTCCGGCAACTTGAGCAATCACCGTAATATGAATTGCATTCATAAATCTAAAAAAAAAGGTAAAAAAAAAGATCCCAACTTGGTTTCAAGATTTGAAGTACTCTTTCAATTCGTTGTCCTCTCTCCCATCCGGCTCCTCGGCTTCCATTACAGTTCATTCATCATTCTGTTTGCACCACAGATACTTACTTACAAGCCAAATAAATATAACCGCCTTACCGTGCAACAGCCTCTACCATCCCACCCATCCGTGCTCTTTGCAGTTGACAATATAATTAAAGGAACTCAGTTTTAATAACGGCCAAATTGAGGATGCGACAAGGAGGATTTTAATTAAAATCGCTTGTCTTTAAATCACGTCCAAGACAACGACGGTCGATGGCACGTACATATATTGTAGGATTTATCGCCTGGACACTGTCACTTAAAGCTGAAACAATGTACCCAATTGTGTTGTTCAGATTGGTTTTTGGATGGATATATGTAGCTAATCTGGTGACGGGCAGTACATAGTCGTATATGTTAGATTATCCAGTAGGTGAACTCAATATCCTACTTGTTGTAAATGGTGGCACTTGTTGGCTGTCAGGTCGTTCAGGAACGTTGTTCAATATTTAATTTGGACATGTGGCATTAATCAATTGTTCAAAGGACGTATTTCCTGCGACAGGGAAGGGTCGGGTTAAGGAGACATCTCTATGGGGGATGGGAATAGGTATTTGGAAAATTATGTATTAGGGATCTAACTGATGTGTTGGGAAGGGGGACTGTCGTCCCAGGAGTTTCTCCCTCTCTGATTGGGACGACAGAGGAGTGTGACATGTACCTTTCGGGTTTAATGGAGGTGTACCACCAACGGAGAGCTTTGGATTTTGGCGTTTAGTAAATTACGGCAATTTCAAGAGAAATGTCCTTTGATCTGGGATGACGCTTTAATGTCGAGTAAATGCGGATTTAAAGCTCACCTTTTTTTCCATTGTATCCATGAAAATTGTTTCACAAAGAATGTGCACAAAGGTCCGTGGGTTGAATCTCCGCTCCATCAGTCTGACATTCTTTTTACTTAAGAAACGGCTTTACATGAGGTCGTGCTTTGAGAGATATTTTTCACTTCAAGCAATATACTCTAGCCTCATTAATGGGCACATTGGTCGCTTTAAATTTACTAAATTGATCGAGAATGCTCCACCAATTCCACCCGTTCCTCCAAAATCCTCCACCCCATGAGGCTTAGTTATTTCATCCTTTTTGATGGCCAACCCAATTCAAAAGTGATTATCCTAGTATCAAGCTTGTTTCCTCGGTGATAAGGGACGGAGAAGACTTTGTTTCGGATGGGCCTTCGGCTTAAACGTAAACTCAAAGAAAATCGAACTGATGCTGTTTGCCAACATACCAACATTTAAATTCCCTCGGCTGAACAGTCAGACTCTATCCAGTGAAAATACTCGTTCTCCTGAGCCGAAGTATAGCTGTAAGTCCAACGCAGAAAAGGTCTTAGAAAAACAGCTTCCTTTGCCTTAAGCAAAACCTTCGGTAAAAAGTGGGGGCCTAAGTCTGACTCTCTGGATGTACACAGCCGTTGTCTACCCCATCCTCAACTATGGGTCGCAAGTTTGGTGGCCTACTCCACGTAAATCTTTTAATATATATAACAACTAAACAAGGTTTAAAAAAACAGCAGGAATCGATGCGACAGGAGCCATGAGATTAATCTACAGCATTGCAAGGCTACCGCTCTTCTCAGTAGCAGAATTGCAAGCAGTAGTACAAATCATCACGTTGTTTCCATTTAGGAACCATGGGTGTGGAATAAACGCCTGTGTCCAAACAAGAAGTGATGGACTTAACCCTGTCTAATAGGCATGTGAAGGCCACTAACTGGAGAGTCTTACCAGATGTTACGCTGTCAGAGCATAGATATATTGAATTCCAATTCAAGTGTGGGTAGCCAGAAGTCTCCCGAATAGATCGCTTAAATCGAACTCGGAAGATGACTGGAATGAATATCGATCGAAGCAGAAGGAATATAAGAAGCTTATTCATAAATCGAAGAATGATTCCTATAAGTCCTTCTGCGAAGAGATCCAATCCTAATGGCCATGCACTATGTTGTGAAGCACAGGTGGAAGGGAAAAAGCATAGCCGTCCGTAGTGACAGTCAAGCTGCACTCAAACCTGTGCCCAACCCTCTATCCACCTCCGAATTAGTGCATGAACTAAAGACCTTTTTGAACAAAGTGGGAAGACTAAATTCACTTAGGCTTGTATGGATCCCAGGTCAGAGGAGAATTTCTCAGGACCTGAACCCACCTTAGGTCTACCTGCTTCCACGGTCAAATCTGATATCAACGACTGGGTCTTTAATGCACACTGTCGTAGATGGAGGGAATATCCAGAATGCAGGATGACTAGGCGCGTACGCTCTGATGTGTTGCATGGACCTTTATATCTAATATAACGTGCTGCTGTCAGACTCAAGGTTACCAGTCACCTAGGTCTTGTGGCCTGTTATTCTTCACGCGGACTGATATCGGATCCATAGTCTGTTATTGGTAAAAAAAGCAAGATGCATTGCCGTTTCCCATCCGCAGCGGAATGGAGAACCCGCAGACTGAGTTACGAATACCTTCTCCTGATCTACAAGTTGAAGATGTTCTTGACCTAATAAAATTATTTCCGATTCACAGTCCCTCCCGTTGATTGGACATTTTTCCAAAGAAAGAAAAATCTTTCCCCAGTAATTACGTCCTCCAGACTAGTAGAGCATTGGCAAAAGTCAAAAGGGCCAGTAGCTGAACCAGATTTACTATCCTCAGAACCACCCTATCATAACATAGAGGAATGAGACGGCCGATGAACTAGTCAAGCTCAATCCACCTCGAATACCCACTTTGAAAGTGTTGGTCTCTCGCTAAGAACCTTATATTAAACATCCTGGTCCAATACTTTCTATCCACATCTAATCACTTATGTAGGATATTTAGGAAATCGTGACCCACCTTCATATAAGAAAGGTTGGCTTGTAAACGGTTGCCAAGTTTGGTGGTGCAACACCCAATCAGAGAAAAGTCTGCACCAATTTCTCTGCGAACGGTCAGCGTGCAGGCGTGGAGCCTTTCCTAATAGGTTGTTAATCGTAGCTTGGCCAATATATTAGCTCCACCTGCTGGATATGAACATCCTACAATTTCTAAGAGGCGAAGCATCAACCGGCGTTTTAGTTCTTATTGCATCAATCCTTCCTTACTCTAGCTAAGTGCCCGTATGTTTCAAGAACCAAACTTTGTTTTAGATCATTACCTGGAGAAGCTGTAATCGTATGAAGGGATTAAACGAAATACCAACGATGGAAAAACTGTCATCCGGAATGCCACCTTCGGGCATGTAGTGGGGTCTCAAGTCCCCACCTTGGAAAGTAACTTTTTTTTTTGAAGATCAAGTAACCGACTTCATTCCTTGCCTACATATTTCCGAACTAAACTTCTAGATGAGCTGGTGCCTGTTTGAAGGACTCAGCAACCAATTTTAGCATAGTTGACTGGACAGTGGAATTCTGGTTAACATCATCATCATAGCATGGTTAAGAGTCTTGTTTACGTCGGGCTTGCAGTCATAAGTTGTAACGACATAAGTACGGAGATTGGGCGTAAAATCAGTCTTGCCAATCACTGTTTTGTGAGCTCGACAGGCAAATAAGGAGCAGATGCCTTCATCGAAAAACCTAGGTTGTTGTATGCAAGGTTCTCATCACGATCTTGCTAAAATGCGTAGGGATGTCGAGCTTTTAAAAGGCATGTGAGCTTTGTATTAATCGAAAGTCGAAACTCAATCCTGAATCGTACGGGTCAAATTGAGACATCGGATAAGCTAAGCGTCTTCGTATTCGACGCCTAAAATGTTTAACATAGATTGGACGAATGGATAATTTGGCTTGGTTTCGAGGAGGTCTCAACACCTACACCCATGTTAGACGCACCAGAAGACGATTACCCGTACATCTAAGATGGCACACAGTGGTTGAAAGGGGTCTTGACCAACCTAGACTGCGGCATTGGGAGAAGGGATATTTTGTTCCTTTGTTGGTTGACTGTTTTCCACGCAAAGCCAATAAGATGAGCCTCGTACTTTGTGCTACTTTCCACCACATTGTCAAAAGCCCGATAAGCCTGAAAGCACTAGTCGGCTGCAGTCTTCTGGTAAGAGGTTCTAAGAGGCCCTCGTAGTTACCGCATATATCCTGCAATCCTACAAGTAGACATGGGGCAAGTTGTCTGACTAAGATTCCTCAACGTACGAGTTATCAAGGTAAATTGCAACTGCACAGTAGCCGCAAGGCTCGAAATATTTTAATTAGAAGACCTTAACGAGACAGCAACCGAGTTACGAGCCTTTAGAAATCTATCCCCGCAGGGTTTAACGCACCTTATTATTGGTCTTTCAAATTGTTTTACACCAAAAGGAAAGAATAACGAAGAAAGCTAAAAACATCGCATAAAAGTACCATCCAACGCCGTCTTAACGCAATCTCAGAATAATAAAAAAAGTTTTCGTTTTTGTTCTTTAATTACTCACTCTATGTTATGGCAATGGGAGGCGATGATGGGGAAAGAAATGAAGGCAAAAAGGGAAGCCTTAAAGCGGATTCGACTGCATTTCCGGCGGCCAAGAACAAAGCCAATGACTTTGCAAGGACCTGACTGCGATATCTTCTAGACCGAGTTGTGCGTTTTCTTACCATCGACATTCGTGCTCTTCCTGCTCCTTTAACGGTTTAAAGAATACCAGATAAGTTGGTGTTTTTTTTTTTTTGCGTCTACGTGCAGTACCTGGCGCTACTACCTTTACACGTGTTTTCATTGTGTATTGGATGGTAGAAACGAAGGAGAAAGTCGTCCTTTGTTCATGTTTCACTTCGATGTTACTGTCCTGGAGCCGGATCCGTCGGCGAAGGGAGTAGGAATTCTTTGCATCCAACCGGGTAATTGTTTTCATTGAGTCCTTTTTCTCGATTCAAACTTTTCTTCATGCCACTGCGTTGTTTGGATATGTGTATGTGGAATGCCTTGCAGCCCTGTTTAATGAAAAGCTAAAGTTTCTTAGCGCATGGTGGACGGAGGGTGGTATTGTTTGTTGCAATGACATATGACGGGTCGCGTTAGGGGGGATCGTTTGAATTTGTAATTGGTAAAGCGAGCGTGGCATTGCTGCAGGCAGGCAACTGAAGTCGGTTGATCATTGTGAGTATCGTGAAGCGAGCAAGGCCAACGGAATAAGTACGTTTAAATGAGTCGAAACTGAAATTGTCTTTCGAAACATTCAAACGTCATCAGCAGCCGAAATTCCATGACTCGTTTCTACATTCTTACGCCGAGGGATACGTTCAACACATCCCTGCTCGTGCTCACATCCGACATACTTCACTAGAGCCAGGCACATGGTCCGTGAGCAAATATATCCAAATGTAACTGCCTGTTACTGGCGTACATTGTGCAAACATCTCGACTGGGGATTTCAAAAAGATTTTCGAGAGCACGCTGCATCGCAGTCAAACTTCCTAGGAGACTGAGCAATAATTCATGGTGGTAGGATCACGGCACTCACGTTACCTTGCGTGCTTCCTGTTGCCCTAACCTGAAAAAACCAATACGACACACACAAATGTATGGCATTTGTGGCATGTGTGTGGAATGTGCCTCTTATGCCCGCCAGTTCGAAACAATTAAGTTGCTCACAAGCCTCATACAACGCCGGGATGCATGCTCGAAGTCGTTGCTATATGTTCTCCACAATCCTTTCTGCTTTACTGCATTTTGAATTCGCAGTGTAATCGGCTTGTCTCTGCGGCATGCTGGTGGAGCTCTCTGCACTGTAGGCACTCACTGCGTTTTAACGCATGCGGTAATCCCGCAATTCCCTCGTACGTCATTATCATCTTCATTTCCATTTCAAAAACACAATGCAGATGCTTCCAGGTACTAAGCTTTCATCTCATAATGTGATAATGTGTACGTAGCGGTTGGGTTCGAGCGTGCGAATGCACAGAAAATGGACGCGGAAATGCGTCCTGTTAAAAGTTTATCTCTAGAAACCACAAAAGTCCTTCGGTTAAGCAATTTCAGACGAACGCGTGGAGAAATTGAGTAGAAGAAAGCCTGGAATGCCGTGGTCCATTACATCCAGATTTTTCTTCTCCATCATCCTTTTTTACTTAGTATCCTTTGTCAGTTGATAGCCTAGTTGGAGTGCCACCCATTTGTAAGGATCTTTAACGTGAGAAACAATGTTATTAAAAGTTGCGGCTGACAGGATGTGCGGAGGAGGTATTCAGTGAATATTTAATAGAGTCATAACGGTTTAGTTTTTGTTCCGTACTGGGAAAAAAGGGATTCACTTTAGTTAATGGCGGTCCTTTAGGAAGAAGAGTGTTTCACTAATTTCAGTCGGGGGCTTAGAGAAATGCGAGTTCTAGTTATTGCTCTCGTTATTCATGGCGAAGAATGGAAAATTGTAAAATATTCAGGTTTTAATTAGCAGTTTGTAAAATTAGTTTTTTAACTTTTTGAAGTGACTGGGATTGAAGGATATCTGGCGAAGGACTAGGGCAATCAAGACTGAGAGAATAGTACGATTGGTGTTCAGAAAGTATTGGGAACATTTTTGCAGCTTACTGGAATCATTCGAGAAATTTGTATGGCATCAGCTAATTGTTACATAAATCAACATCTTCAACGCTTTCTCTGATTGTGATCTGGCAATCGTTTATGATCAAGCCTTCAACTTCAACGTCTTTTTGGCGAACGTAAACTCATAGCTGATCCACAGCTGACTTATCAAAACCCAAATCTAACATTTTTAAAAGGTGTTTCATTTTATTCTTATGGAAACATTTAACACAAGTTCTCTGATCCATTAGACGATAAATAAATAATAACTGATCTCTACAAAGCACCTGCATCATAAATGATTTGCTGACAGCTGATAGGGGACTAAAAATCAAATGGGTTCTCTAGCAATATAGAAATCCTCTTTGAACAGGTTTGCCATCACATCAACTAAAAACTTGGCAGAAAGAGAGCAACTAAAACTCGAGAAATTATAAAATTCCTGTTACTTTTTGAACACATTCCCGCACATGCAATTTTGATGGGCTATGTGACCTATAGACTATGCAATAGTAGATATTATCTGCTTGCAAAGACTTTTTTCCTGCCAGCGAAAATGTTACTCCTTGTATCCACGTTCCTCCATGTCTATGTCACGACTCAACTTTTTTTTATGTTTAAACGGAAGATAGACAACAATTAACTCGATGTCGAAAACGGAACGGAATTTAACGTTAAAATATTCGAAAATCTTCGGAGAAAAAATTCTTCGAACATCTGAATCAAACCAACTTACTCAGAATCCCAAATGTAACCAGTGATTTGCAGGAAAACAGCGAGTTTTCGCGAATGGTCGATGATGTCAATAATACCTTTGACGGAACAGCTGAAGCTGAAGCTTCTTCAGATTTGGCTACACAACACAACACAACATACATACATCACATCTAATTAAAATTAAAATTAAAAATTTCAGTCAGAGCATTCGACGGGCATAGTCCCTCCATGCTTTTCAGCAAGAAGGATATTAGACTGATTTGTCTAAAACTCTTGGCGAGTGAGTAATCCTCTTTCTCTATTTTGGGAATAAAAGCACTTTCACCGTGCGTCAAGGAAGACAGTCTTATTTCTCGGGAAATGGGTCTGAAGCAGTAAATTGAGAGTTTCCGCTTTAAACTCATTAAAGGTTACCATCAGCTTTTCCTCCTTTGATGACTTTAACCAACTTGCTGGTCGCGCGCAGAGATTTGATTTCTTCGCAGAACGTCTTATAAGAATCATTTTTAGATTTACGAATAAGCTTTTTATCTGCTCCTTTCTGCTTCGATCGATACTTATTCCAGTCTTCATCCGAATTCGATTTGAACCATTCATTCAGGAGACTTCTAGCGAAGATATTGGAGCTCAGCAATCCACCAGGGAACCAATTTCCAGCAGAGAGGTTTGTTTTTTTTTAAACAGGCCACAACAAAGCTTTACCGTCAGACTTTTACATGCTATTTAAGGGCTACGTTGAATAACAGCATTTTTACGTAAAATAAAAAGACATCGTACAAGCTGCCGTTCCCCAGGGAAGTGTATTGGGGCCACTACTTTATTTGATTTACACAGACGATATACCCGACAACGTAACAGTCCCGATGTATCCAGCGTAAGTTCGTGCAAATTTTCCATGGAAATTACGTTTCAAAGTCAGTAGAACCCTTACACTCGAACCATCGGTCTTAGAGTAGAACGTGTGTCTACGTTCGAATGCAATTTAGTTTTTTTGTTTTTCGGGTCGCATATCTCGAGAACAGATAATGATATCGATTCCGGACTAAAATCAGTTCACTCGTAATTGCAAAGTGAACGCCTGGGTAGGTTTGCAAGAAATTTCAACTGGCGTTTTGACTTTTATAAGAGCCTCAAAATCTTTCTAAATATAAATATGTATATCTTTTAGAGGAGAGTCAGGATGTGTAGGTTCATAGGTTCGTGAACAGGGAAAGAGATTAACTCCGGGGAAGACTGTAAAAAGACTCTGAATTTAGTAATTTTATTAGGTCAGTCGTACCCATGAACCTATTTTCGGACATGCTATCCACGGCTCTGATTATAAGAATCAGCTTAAAAGTAACGTTCAGCAAATCATATACAAATGGGCCTTGGAGAGACAGAAGGAAACAAAATAAGCAAGTCCTTGATGTCTAAGTCAACGCACCAACACAGGACCCACAGAATCTTGATCAACAACTCCATGTGATCAAACATTTGAAAAAAAAAAACACTTTGCCAAAAAACACTGCCAAATAACACTTTGCAAGGAAATTAACATTTTTTTTGTTATTCTATAAATATGGGTATTCAGATTGAGGTGTTCAGTTGCTGTAGGGTTGTGGAGTGGATAGGGTGTTAGGGTTGGTTAGGTAGGGATGGGAAGGCAGATAAAAAAAAAATAATAGAACTGGCAGCTTGAACTCAATAAGCATTGAAGAATTATTGTAAAAGAAATGTTCTTTCCTAGTAGTGCCAAGAGATTCCTTTTTTGAGGTTCTCATGAGGCTCGCTGTTTTTTACTTTTTTTTCATTATTTTTGGATCTCCAAGTGAAGCAAATATGATCAAGATCCAGCATCAAAAACTAAGAAGATACTACTCGTATCTTTTCTCCTGTTATTTATCGAAACAGAAAACCGTACCCAGAACTTATTTCTACAATTTTCAGAACCTCAAAAAAAGAATCTCGTGCCACGACTATGAAAGAACATTTTTTTCATAAGATTAGACATGATGCCGATGGAAAATTGTCGCTATCCTGTCAAAGTCGTTAAAATGCCTACCGATGTCAAGTCCTGTCGTCGACTCGACTTCCTCCCTTGTGAGTGCGGTTTTAGTTAATGAAGTTAAGTGAAACAAATTTATGATGGATGCAGTCGGTGGTGCCGAATATGATTTTACGTCATGCTGTGTGAAGGCTCGAATCAGTATTATTTCGGGCCAGGAAAATCCATGATTCACATTGAGGCAGATCATGGAGAAGGCCGACGAATTTCAGGTCGACACACACCACCTTTTTGGCGACTTTAAAGCATATGACAGTGTCTATGGAGACGAACTGTACCGATGAAAGCCAAGATTAAACATCCCTACTAAACCCATCAGGCTGACTATAGAAAAATATCGCTGCTTCAATAAGGCCGGGAAGACTGTAAATACTATAAAGCTGAGCTATACAAAAATTATCATACTTGAAAAGATCGTGCGGAATTCATTGTCTGATACCAGAGGGACGATCCATGTTGTTTAGGCGAACAAAGCCAGATGTCGATTAAGGGTGATCAAAAGTCTCCAACAGTTATTAAAAAAAAATGACAGAAAAGCTGTAATTTTGCACAGCAAAAATGTTCATTTTATAGAATCCAAAAGTCCGAGCATGTTCCCGCAAATAAATAAAATATTCAGGGGAAAAGATTATAAAGATATCACTTACGTCTGAATCCCTCGAACGATAGACAATATAGCGACACTACGGAACTTGGGAATAAGGCCGGGCTACGTCTATTTTTATTGTCAAGACTTAACTTTCTAGTCTCTCTACACGGTCTCTTCATATTCATTATCCAGCGCATTGGCAAACAGCAGTTTTTTTTTTTTTTTTTTTTTTTTTTTTTTTTTTTTTTTGAGGCTTCTGTTATCTGTTGGAGCACTCAGACACAAATACTGTGTCCATTGTACTGCCAGACAGACACCTTAGATGGCGTTACAGCTCATGAAGAGCCAGAGCCAAGCTTCTTTTATTCACTTATGTTGTGTGCGATTTGTTTTCCACACAAGTGAACGGAACCTATTGCTTAATTCCGATTCCGAACGGCGAGAGCCGAGAAGCTTTTTACAACGGGGAGTATTGTTTTGCCAGTACCCCGCCGAGGAGAGAGGCCCAGAAATAATCATTTGATGGCGTTGGTGTTATCGGGATCCGAACTCGCTCATCATGCGTCAGCGGCCGACACACTACCCACTGCGCCAAGGCGCTCTCTGAAAACAGCAGTGGTCCACCCTATACCTAAACGGGATAGAGATAGAACAAACCTGGCTAATCTCCGATCAAGTAGTTTGCATCCGAATGTTAGCAAGATTTTTGAAAAAGTAATAACAGAGCTCTAATCTAATGGGCTGAGTAAAAGAAAATAATACCGAACAACCAGTTTGGTTTTAAGGCGAGGTGTGATATTATACAAGCTTCGTCTAAACAGATTTCTGATGTTCAGTGGAATAAGGCAAAAAACGAATGCATGGATGATTGTGTCTTACTTTGAAAAGGCCTTCGACGCCGCACGGTAAGAAAATCTATTCTATAAGCTCACCAAGCTAGGCATGTCAAATCACCTTCAATGCATAATTTACGTAATGACTATGGGAAAGAGGCTTGTTCCGAATGTGACGAAAAAACTGGAGGAAATTCTTCACATTGGGCAACATGGACAGCCATTAGCCATGAGAATATCTTAGTTTCAATAGACATAAAGAGGCTTGTCTTGCTGGAGCTAAGAAAGCCCTCGGTATGACAAAGAATTAATTTTCACAGCAGTCAACTTGATGGCAGGCAAAAAATCGTATGCTACTAAAACCATCATTGCATATGGTTATTCAGTCTTATATGCAAAAGATTCGGGTGTACTAGGAACAATGACTTAGGGTCTGTCTTAGTTTGTACAGTACTTAGAAAGCCAGAGTCACAGTTCGTTAAGTTTTACTATAATAAGCTCCTGTGCGCTGGAGCCGGTCTAAATAGAATCGACAATTTTCTTATTGAAATGACATGAAAGCACATTACAAGGGCTATGACAATAACCTGATCTCTGGAGCTAAATACCCCAACTGAAGATACCACGAGAGTGCATTCCAATTGGGCTTCTTTCCCAGAAAGCATTTCTTTATATTGATTCCGAAAGGATAGTACAATCGCCAGACTGAGTAAGATTCTGTCCAAACAACATTCCTCCCTATCGTACATCAAACGAGACGACAGAACAAGGACCAACTCAGCTATGGAATCTTTGGAACCTCTGACTCACACTCACTTTCCTGGTGGCTCCTCGCCCCCGACACGGATCATAAATGAAGAATCTCGGGAAAAAATGAATGCAATCATCACCGCAGAAAAGGTCTCCTGAGCTCTCCCTACAAGGCGCCGAGTCTTGACGGCATCATCCCCGCCATGCCACAAAAAAATCTGAAACATGTCAATAGTCCTTCTCATGATGGTCTTCCGAAGCTGCTTGGTCTTGAGCCCGAGCCCGTTCCCGTCTCCCGGAGAAAGATTCGTGTAGTCTTCATTACAAAAGTTGAAGTGATTTCTGCCTGATCAGTCTATAATCCACAAAGACGGCATTGCACGAACTATTTAAACAGTTCTTTGAACTTTAAACAATACACTCTGTGACTTTTATAGATGTTGAAGGTGCTTTCAATCACGTTTTCACCAAATGTATCGAAGAATCCCTAATCACCATTGGAGTAAAAGGTTTCATACGTAACTAAGTGGATAGTCTCTGTGCTTAAAACTAGACTCATACAATCTGCTGCTAATCATCAATGGTATCCTAGTTGAGCTGGACAACGAGGCAGAAAAGTGGCAGCGTATGGGGACGACGTCGTAATTTTAGTATGTTCTCTTCTGTGGTTAGTGGAATCACAGAGCGAGCTTTGGCCAGAGTTTACAATTGGACTACAGGCTGTGGTCTGAGCATAAACCCAAAGAAAACTATTTACCACCAAGACCAAAATACTGACTTAAGGAAGCGGGCTTTTGATCAGTTAGAGCGTTTGTCCACGGCAGAGCTCTTCAATAATGTGATGCAGTCTCACTTTGCTTCTAGGGAAGAATGGGAAGCGTTCAACCCAGTCGCGTAGGTTCGGAAATATTGTCGACACAAATGATTATCTCAAATTCATTCCGTCTCCCCGATCACTCGAGCATCTTTCAAGCTAGCGATCCGAGAAGCGTGCCTAATTCTCAAAGCAGCCCGCCCCAATTACACGTCTACGCTATCTGTAGTGACAGCCAAGCAGCCAGCTTCTCTAAACTGCTGTCTCAATGCCAGAAAAAAATTAAATCTTTTGAGGGGGCCGATGAGTTAGCCAAGTTCGGAGCCACCTTAAACTCCCCTACGGAAACTGTGGGACAGTCGCTGAACCTTCTCAAAGGCTACATTTTGCAACATTACTACAAAATAACATAACCAAGGATATCAAGAAAAATTTGACGCTATTATTCAAAAAATAAAACAGAAGATCTCCTTAACAGACATAGCTCCAACATAGCTAAAATCATGGCCATTGGCCTATAGTAACTCGCGCTACCAGAATAGGCATCCGGTGTAACACCGACTGCTGTAGTTGACACAACATTCACGCAGAGGAAACCCCGCACCATTCTCTTTGCGAATGCCCAGCACTGGCAAGTCGATGATTTTGTGCCTTTGGCAAATACTATCAGAATATTCTTCAGCAATCCGTTTACACCAAAGAAACTGGCAATTAGCCTACCCTCTTTAGCTTATTAGCTCTGTACACACGGGCGAACAAGTGTCCTTACGAAATAACTTTCTTTAAGACAGCCTTTCGGTTGTAATCAATTTTCTTTGTCTTCCATCAAGAACAGAGAAGAGCCCTTCTCGATCAAGTGGTTTCACTTAAAAGATTATTTCAAAACGTTGTCTACGTTACTACGTTCAACAAGGCAAACGACCAACAACTACTTAGGTATTATACCACAGGTGTGACGAGGAAGTAAAAATAATTTCAGGCAATCTAGGAAAGTGGAACATGGACGAAGAGCATTATTGTTGATTCCACCTTCCCTCTGATACATGCTGTCAAAGGATTCAATTAAAAGCGAAAGAAAAGTGAATAAAGATCCGGTGCTGGTGCATGGTTTCCCATTGAATGATTCCCGGGATACCTTCCCTCGGGAATATTTAAATAACTCGGCTTTGAATGAGGACGTTCTTAATGAGGAAATACAATACAATAGACGTATGTGTCTATAGAATGTCCGTAGGTGCATTCCAGATGTTCGGATATGGATATGTGCCGCATCTCGTCCATTTTTCAACGCCCACGTACACGCCCATCTTTAATTAATTCGTTATTTCAGTTTTCTTCTTTCTGTTTGACACAGTTTCGTAACTGGGCTACTGGGAGTGCAATGAAGAGTCTTTTTATTGGGCTCTCTCTCTCTCTCTCTCTCCGTGGCGAATGCACACACATCCAGGGGAAGAGGTAGGACGATGATAGGTAAATTGTAAATCCACGTTGCTGGTTGATGGATAGGAATATGGAAGGGCTTTCATTTACTTAACCCGTTTCCTTTGTAAATGCAGAGTATCTATGTATGACTCTACGGAGCGACGATGAATGAAGGGAAATCATTGAGGAAAAGTTTCTGTTCGAGTTCAAGTTGGAGAGCTCCACTGCAATTGGTTCAGAAGTGCGCCCCACAGAATGGAGTTTCCAACCGACGATTGCACCTGATACACCTAATTGAATATTCACGTCCTTCGATATGCAATTTAACTTCTGACCTGCAATTATACGGTCAAAAGCCTCATGGATGCTCATCAACCAAAATCGTATTCATTTCACTTCGACGCATTAAGCACATTCAAAATTCCCATCACCATCCCAACGCATTCCAGTCAAAACAAGGCCACATCTCTGCCTGATGCGTCAGCATGCCTTTCCGCTTTGTTGTGAATTTTACGCCATATTAGCTTTTAATTTTTAATATCCATTCATCCATGCCCGCTGAAGCGTGAGTTCATGTCGCCAATCGATCATCAGCTCCCTCCCTGGCACCCATTCCGGCCCATTACATAATTAACTGCTCGCCGACATCCATAACGCTAATGCCCGTTTCCATGTTCCACGTCCCGCGTGCGTAACAGCCTTGAAAATTCAATTTTACAACCAACTGCACAATGTTCGACATTTTTGCTTAAAACGTTCGTTTTTCCTTCTATTTGTCTCCATCCTTTCAATTATCTCCTCTGCCTCGACGTCCTTCAGCCTACACATCCAGCTTACACTTGAATAGACTCAATTCGGCATTACCCAAAGATCCTTGTTACGTCGCTATCTCTTCAAATAATTTACTATTATTGAAAATAAACCCGACAGCCATAAGCCTACGTTTTCAACTGAATCAAAATTGGTATCTAACGGTCTACCTCGCTGTACCAATTCAATTCGTTTCTTACGAATATCCACTGTGCCGCGTTCCCTATTATAATTATACAAAAAAATAAAAATAAAACCTGTCAGGCCGAAGACAACTAGGATTAAGTCTGCGAAGCAGTATAATAGAGTTTTCCACTTTTCACTCTCCGTCGTCCTTCTTGTTATTGTCCCTCGTAATAATTGTTCGTCGGAGAATAATAGAAAAATAAAAGAAATAAAATAGAAAGTCAGCGAAAATTCACTTGGCAGGATACGTCTCACTTAGTCTTATACATAAATACGCATCAGTGGGGGAAACAATGAAGGATCTCGAGGTTGCGGTATGATGAAATGACGGGTTCTTGTTTTCGGCTGAAAACAAATTTGAATTGAAATATTGGACACAAAAGCCATGGAAGTACTGAAATGCCATTAGCGTTGAAACGACCAAGGACATGCGGCGTTACTGTCATATTAAAGTGTCATTCGTTTTAGACAGAGATACATACGTTCCGAGTACTGACAGTACATTTAAGACAATTGAATTTGGAAGTGAGCTTCATGTCACGTGGACGGTTTTAATGACGTCATTTAGAGGACTTTTTCAGATTCATACAAGCGAGAACTACATATTTTTATTTAATGTTTCCTTTTTACGTCTTGACGCGGTGAGTAGTGAGGCATTTCAACATTCCATGGTTGTGATATTGATTTGATATTGGATAAAGCCTAAAAAATTGAACGACAGTTTCTCCATCAATCAAGTCTGATGTCTGGAAGTACAAAGTATACAAATTGTCTGATGACAGGAGGAGTGTGGCTCTTCTGGGGTTTTAGAATTCCACGAAAAAGTAAAAAAAAAAATAAAATTGGTTTTTCAATCACCAACTTTCCCTTTTTTGTTCTCGAAATTCAAGCAAACAAAAATATAGCCCTACGAATTAGGCTACGATTACATCGACAACGAAATTCATTCGCTTTCCGTCAAAACTCTGTTTGTCAATACCTTTTTTTTCGATTTTAATTTGTTAAGGCTCACTTATAACTGGCTTAAGTGGGTTTAACCCTTAGTCAAAACCAGACGAAAATCTCACCTAAGTTCCATCGAAAAGTCGTTACCCATAATTGCCTGTTCACATTGGTGGAAAAATGATACAATACATTGCCTAAAAGAAAGGATATTTTTAAAAGATAGGAAAGAATGGTTGCTTATACCAAAAATCCATCTTCAGATTAAATTCTCGGGTGAGGCAAATCATTTTTTTCCCATTTCATTCCATTTTTGACATTTTATCCTTTATCTTTAAAGGTAAGTAACCTTTGAAGCGTAAGCAAGGCACACTTCATCATCAGCACTAGTTCATATGCTTCCTTTGCTTGCTGGCAAAGAATGAATTTGGCCCGATTGAATGTTCCACTTGTCAAACATTCTTGTGCGCTTCCACAAATGTGAACAAGGTGGTCCTACCCCAATATGAACAAGAACTAATGAACTCAAACGAATTTAATGAACTGTCAAATTGCTTAAATTCGATTTGTTTACATTTTGTTTTCGATGTAAGAACTCCGCGTCGAATGCGTCATTTCATTTTGAACTTCCGCAGACACGCTTAAGTTAGCGAAAATTCAACGCAACCGAGTATAATACCATTATGTCCATGCCATACTATTTACATTTTAGTAAGTTGGCGTAAGCCCACTTTATTTTATTATGTTTGGGATCAGGTACAAAATGATGACTGACATTTGTTTACAAGCAACTATTTCTAAGCCATGATCTCAGCATCTGCGCTCAAAGTGCTATTTAACAAAACGTATCGTTTAAAAATGGCTTTGGGCATAAATACGAATAAGACGAAATATTGTTGACGTTTGTATTGATCGTTTATAATAACTGACAACTCATGTCAATCATTCACTGCAATAGTCGAAACTATTGGATTGCATCTTTCAGTCGCGGGTCCGAGTGCATTTTTAATTCTTAGGAGTAAGGCAGTCGTATCTTGCCTTTACTTGCCTGCACACTTAGATTTTCTTTTTTTTCTTATCGTGCAGGTTCAAGAGTGTACGCTCTTATGGTGTTTGTCACATAACATGGATGGGGTGCAGATGGTTTGTGTCGAAGATGTTCGTTCACTACTCTTCGGGGGTGGTTGCCTTAGATATGATTTTTTGAGACATTCGACTGAATTTGTCGCAAGGGTTATAGTTCACAGCAACTCTTTTGTTTCTATATCATTAAGGTGTTATAGTGGAAATGCACACACAGAATATGAATTTTTAAAGTGATCATATGCTGCGAGTGTTATGCCTTCGTCAGCATTGTTGGATCATCTCTCATTCACAACTGATGTTGGTGCACAATTTTCCCATTTAGGAATTGTTCTTGGCTATGGACAGACTTGAATTGCAGACCTTCCACTCAACAGTCAATAATGTTTACCATTGCACCACGACCACCCCCACGCCTACTTAGATGGCGTTACAATTCGGGATGAGCCCGGTTCTCAACATTTTTCTCTAGCCGACAGGGTCCTTAATAAGCTGCCGCTCGCCCTTTCTGACTGTGTACCTCACTTTATCAACGATGGTCCTTAGTTCGGTGGTCTACTTAGACATCTGACTAAGCTGATATTTCTTTACAGCCCGTTGAGTTCTTGGTTGTGTCTTCTCTTCTACCCTCTAACAACCAAACTTAAGGCCAGAGACTTCTTCATCCGCTTTCGATAATATTCAATTTCTTACACCGTAGAAGGGCACGGGGAAGAACGATGTTTTGTAAAGGGAATGGGTGGCTTTTTGATAGGGACCTACATAGTTCTTCTCAACTGCTTGAGAGCCCAAAGAAGGAACGGTTGCCTAAAGTTCTTCTGTTGCTGATCTCACTAGTGAGATCAAGGCAAAGCAGACAAAAGTTGATCCCTAACAACTTCAAGGTTCGAGCTGCCAAAGGTAACGTTCAAGCCAAGACGTCCGTGTTACGCGTCTTTTTTGATGACAACATTAACTGTAAATATTCAAATATAATAATAAGGATAAATAAGGAGCTATTAAATATGGTTCAACACATACGCATACTGAAACAGTAACATAACTTAACAAAAGCCATGAAAATATTGCGGACAGTTTTACTGTTTTTGGTCGGCATCAGGCGCTTTCTCGCACAGCTATAGTGAATTTAATCGATATATTTAGAAAGCTTAATGATGAAACCGGCTGCGAAGGCTTAGAGTGCAGCCAGCTGTGATCACATGGAATCGGTCTATCGTTTGTGCGGTATTTTTCAAAAATATCTTGGCCAAACCAGAGTTGGCGCGTTATATCGTAGTTTCAGTCATTTTTAGTGACAAGGCTTATTTCTGGCTTCGAAAATCCAAGAAAAAAGGTGAAACAAGCCTTCTATTCACAAAAGAGTGAAAGTACGCTGTTTGGGTTGCGTCGTTATTAGACGATATTTTTATCGAAAACTTTGCAGGTGGGGCCGTTTCAGAGAATTGATTTTGTTGTGTCCTGAAGTTGGACGGCAGCATGGCGTGATGCGCTGACAATGGTAAAGCAAATTTCTCTAGGCGTGTGATTTCTACATATGTAGACTTCGACTACGATCTAACATCATTAGATTTGGTTTTTGGGATTGCTTTAAACATTCAGGATTTGGAATTAAATCGTAGCTATTTAAGAGATATTGCCTAGGTAATTCTCTTTTTACGTCCTGTTTCAATTTAGGATACATTCCTCAAATCTGGAGAAAAGTCTGCCTTGTCTTCATCCTTAAGATTGGAAAACTAAGTGAACAACCTAAATCCTATCACCCTATCAGCCTAACATCTTTCCTAATAAAAACAATGGAAAAACTGATAGAGCTTCATATCAGAGGTATATTAGAAGATGAAACACCTCTGCATCCAGCTCAATATGCATAGCGCAAAGTACGATCTACTGAGAATACACTTCATCACTTGGTATCGCATGGAGAAACTAGTTTCATACGCAAGGAGAATGCAATTTGCGCCTTCATTGATATTGAGGGGGCATTCGATAATACTGGCTACAACTCCAACACCACTGTACTGTCCCGGAGAGGTATAGACCACCCCACAAACCATTGGGTTAGTGCTGTATGCTTGAGAGCCGTATTATATCAGCTACATCCGGAGAGGTCTTTGTGATTCCTTCCACCACGTCCTTCCACCACTTCTCTGGTCGATAGTCATCGACGACCCACTCAACAAGTATAAGCGAAATTTCTGTAACTTACGCTTCAATTTATCTCTGACTGGTGTAGCAGAGACGGTTTATCGATAAACCCAAATAAGACAGCCTTAGTTCGGTTTATAAAAAGGAAGAAAATACTCCCTTTCCGCTTCAGCCTGAAGGGTACAAACATTGGATTTTCAGAAGAAGTCAAGTAACTATGTTAGGTATTAACCTTGACCGCAAGTTTAATTGGAACTCCAACTTCAAAAGCAAACTTGCAAAGGCGACTAAGGCACTGTGAGCCTATCGACGCACCTGCGGTAAAACTTGGGGACTGAAACTTAATCTAATCCACTGATAATATATACCGCGAAAGTAAGACCTATCATCACCTAAGCGTCTGTTGTATGGTGGGCAAAGGTTTTACAGAAAACTACAATAGTCGAAATTGTCTCGACATTACAGACGCAATGCCAACTTGCCCGACGCCAGCCCAAGAGTCACTGATCGGAATTACTCCACTGCACCTTTTTATTAAAAACGTTGCTTTACGTAGTGCAATCAGACTCCTCCCCTACTGACCGGACAGATGGCTCCAAGATGGACTCCGGCATTGGCGCTGGCACCTTGGGACCAAATCTGAAGATATCGAACGCCCTCGGAACTAGTCCTACTGTTTTCCAAACCGAGCTATACGCCATCCTAACGTGTGTCAACCTAAACTTAGACTAAACTATACGTAACTATACTATACAATATACTCTTAGACAGTCAGGCAGCGCTCAAAGCGTTGGGCTCGTATAGTACGAACTCAAAATCCGTCAAGGAATGCCACAATGCCCTGCAGGACTAAAGTCAAACTCTGGTGGGTGCCAGGTCGCAAGGGCATAAAAGGCAACAAGATCGCGCACCAAGTCGCTAAGAATGGTTCCAGCGAAAGGTACAAAGGTGCCGAATCTTTCTTCGGAATCCTCAAGTCAAAGATTAATTTTCTCTTAGACAAGTGAGCTAAATCGCAACACCTGCACTTTTGGAACAGCGTTCAAGGACTCCGACAATCGAAGAGATTCATACGGCCAATATCCTCAAATATAATAGAGTCGATATCAGAAGACTGGTCAGATACCTTTCGGGACACTGTAATCTGAGAAATCATCTTTAAAAAAATTAACTTCTCGTCTGAAACCGAGTGTCGACTCTGTCTAGATGATGAGGAAACTGCAGAGCACATACTATGCGAGTATGCTGTCCTCTGCCATCAGCTCAGCTCCTACGAGGGACATCCTCAGCTTTATTATGAAAGTAGAGAAACTCCTCGTCTAATTGGCCAGCAGGCACAATAGACCTACACTATCTCTTAGCACTAGCCATCAATTAAAAAAAAATGGAATATTTTAAAAGTGGTGGAACCGCTTGGACAGTCGCATAAGTTCGAAGATGAAGAATTGGAGGTACTGCCCGATATAAGCCCATGCCAAATTGCCTGAATGGTTAGTAGTTGATTTGTTAACGTTAGAAAAATGCTCTAAAGCTATAGGAAAGACCCAAATGCAAAGAATTGGCTCCGAATGGATATCGAAATTCGTTTTTTACGACAACCTTACCTAAAGATACTACAAAGTTTCTAAGTCGCAGAGCTGGTCAAAACGTAATTGCAAACACTCAAATGGGAAGTCTTATCCAATTCTCCGTATTCTTTAGGCACTGCTGCTTCTGATTACAGGTCATTCCAATACCCAATCAGTATCTACGCCAATCTTACACTAATAAATATAAGAGCCGCCTTTACTATATGAGAAACATGATGAAAGATCGTACATCCAGTTTGTATTTCCGAAAATGAATCAGAATAAATAAATATTTATGGTTTAGATTTCGTTCAAATTTTTACTACAGTATATTGCCTGTATTTTGCCATTCTAAATTCTTGAAGGATATCGAATTTTCGACACAAATTTGACGATAACTCGAGCATAAATTTCAAACCATAATTTTCACACAGTCAAGAATTTGCTAATTATGTGCGTAAGCACGACCTTATACATAGCTCCACAAGACAAATTTAACGGCGACAAATCACACGATCTTAATGGTCAGTTCAAATCAACAAAACGAGGAATAACTTGCAATAAAACGAAAACGAGTGGTATTGTGTTTGATGTGGCACTGTATTGTTGAAAACACATATTTTCCACATCATAACTTTGATTCGAGGCCAAGATATTCGGTAAGCATTTGGCTATAAGTGAAATCGATAGATTTGGATGAGTGTTGCCATCTTTTCTGCAGAGTGCGGATTCCAAGGCTGGATAAGCCTCAAAACTTTTGTAATTGAGCCTCTCAGAAGGTAAGAAGAAAGAGAGATGAACGGTTATGTCTTCGATAATCTGTTCATAATGCAGGAAACGTTCCTATTACTATACTACTATTTTTGTAGTAAGTTTTCACGGTTTTAATACATTCAACTATTGCTAAATAATATATACTATAAAATGGTAAGCCTTAAGCTTAACACGTATAGTCTCAAATGATAGTTTAATTTCGCATATGCTATTAAGATAGGGATGTTATATATAACTCAGAAAATGGATCACCCTCTGTGATAAAATATAAGACGATTTTTTCCTAATTCTGGTCTTAGATTTTGTATTTAGATAACAATGAAATTATCATCACTTTTCATGAAATTATTGCGTTTTCTTATTGATTTAAAATGACACCTTTTGTTGGATGGGTCTTTGCATTATGACGGTGGTGGTTTTATAACCATAAGTTTAAGCATTTGGAACGTGCTCATGATTGCCGTTTAAATATTCAATTCCATTTTCACTACTCGTATATTCGAAGAAAGTCGTGGCCGCTTTTTGCTAAACACAAGCACAGTTTTGACGAAACTTCCGTCTTCACGACCATTCTCTAGGCGCATCCACTACTTGTGGAGTGCTCTACAGGACAAGTTAAAAATAGAGCTCAATGTTGCCATTGAGCCAGTAATTGATTTTGATCGATCAGAATTAATTATTTGATTTGCTCAATACTTTCAATTTGTCTGAAAAATAACTTCACAGGATTCGATGATTAAAGAAAGACTCATGCTCGTACCATTTGCAAAAGCCATTCGATTTTAGGAATACCGTCAATTAGGAGACAATTTTTTCCCAGCCTAAACTGAGTGAACAATTTCCAATTTTGCTGTATAAAAACCGTTGGGAAAAAGGGAGCAACGAGACAGTGACAAATGCTGATTGCATTCTCCTAATCTCGTGCCTGCTTTAGACTACCCTTCGCCGTGATGAATGTAAGCGACAGTAATTAATGTATTCCTGCCTTAATTCCCGCAGCGGAAAGTCGTTTGTCAACGAATTATAGCCAATCTGCTTTTCATTTATCTCAATTATTCGAATCTCATACATAAGCCAGGGGGACCCATCGACAAAAACTAAACTGCCAACTAAGAAACATCCAATCAATGATCAACCCGCCATGGTTTATCGAAATACGCATTTCGTATCATCCCCTAATACGGCATTGAAGTCATGTCTATGGGTCAAACTGCTTTTTGCCTTAGCTCGAAAAAAAAAAATTGAAATAAATCAAGGTTTTGTTTTTGTTTTTGCTGATATCAAGTCCATAGATCTATCTAATAAATACCGATGGCACACTTAGAGAATGTCGTAGTTCATAAGTTTGTTGTCTGTATGATTATTTGTGAAACGTATCTTTCTTGTTTATTTTTAGACTGAACTGTCGATGGAGGAGGATAAATACATCAAGCCTTTGTTAAGTGCTGTCAGTATCGATTGGAACGTATGATGAGTGCCGCCTGAGTATAGGGGTTTCGAAATGGTGTGGGCGGATATCTGCCCTGTTGAATGTTGTTATAGATCTACTACTGCACGTGATAATTTGAAAAGGATGAACTGGGTGTATTTCCTGTCAAAAAAATCATAAATATCTTATCAAACTCCAGAGTTCCGACGGCTATTGTGCAATATGTAGAATCAACAATGTGTACTATTTACGGGGAAATACATATGTTTGGCTGAGTGGTTTAATTTGTGAATAGCTTTTGAAAATTCGAGTATTTGGTATGAGAGAACTCTTAGGATCGAGAGCCATACATTATAAAAAAAAGTACCGGAAATGGGTAAATAAAATATAACCTTTTTGTCTACGAAATTTTTCATCGCGTTAGTAGCCCTATGGAGACAATAAAATAATGACAGCGGTTGACCCAAATTTCATACATTGTTTGCTGGATATTTAGGAGATATAGATACCACTCAAGCAGGCCATACCTTAATCAATAAGCTTTGTAGAAATTTTTCCTTGAATATTTTTTGTTTAATTACCTCACAACCCCTTAATAGAACTCAGTTTATTATTTTTGCCTCTGGAGGGACCAGGAGGAATCAGAAATCCAATCAAAAACATAAATGTGAAATGAGAGCCAAGTTCAATATTATGATATATGTATGTACATATGCCTCGGTTATTGACTTCAACGACAAAAGAAGTGATATCTAAATGGGTGCCAAGTTCAATGGTCAGTCCTGAAATATATTTATAACAACTTAAAATATCATTTCTTCTTATAACTTACGATAATATATTGAAGCCTAAGGTCTGACTTGGCTAGTTTTCATATATGAATTATTATTTAGTACTACTAAACCAGTCATAGAAGGGCCCTATGTTCGATGGCTAGTTTCTACCAACAAGCCAAATTTTCGGAAGAATAAAATGAGAAAGGAGAGGCGGATATCATGTCTTGAGCTTGCTGTTTTCTAGTCCTTTTTCGGAATCAGTAGCGCGGCGACGTTTTTAGTATAATGAAATTTAGCCAACGAAAAACAGGCTTGAATGTCCACTCTTAACACAGGCAGCATAACTTCTGCATATTGTCAGTGTCAATGATAACAAATATGTAAATCAAAGGGTCAATAAAATCCAATATGTCATAGGTCGCAATAAACTTGTGAACATTATTTTTTTTAATTAAAAAGTGGTGATTTCGGCTTCGACAGCAAAGACCATAGAGCACCAGAGAAAAAGTACTCGATTCAAACACAAGAACAGCTTGCAGAAATATTGAAGATCAATCGCATAACTGTTTCCCAATATGTAGAAGCAGTGGAAAAAATTAAAAAATGAGGAAAATGAAAATTCTTTTCCAATTGATGGAAGGACGCGACATCGAAATGCGATTCAAAAATGTCGCTTGGGCGGCATAAAAGAACAGCTTGTTTGCATCATATTTAGCATGAAGAGTGAATCTACTTGCGAATCTCAAAAAAATCATGGGTACGATTAGACAACCATCATCCTCGCGATCAGTACACAATATCCACGGAAAGATTATTATGCTAATTATTTGATGGGACCAAAAGGTGATGATATACTATGAACTGCTAAAGGTCGTTGAATCGGCTACTGGGGACCCCACCGGCAATATATCCTGTTCATTCCGACGGAAAATCTCCAGATGATCTTCGAGTCATTGAAAAGAAAAAAAAAAATCCCGGGGGAATCGACGGTATATCCAATGTTGTACTCAGGCATCTCCGACTAGTGACTGTAGAGATTTACACCATCCTATTCAACATGAATAATGTGTTATGTATGGAAGAAAGCGGTGGTGCATTTAATCCCCAACAGGGGTAAGGGCACCTCTAACTTGGCAAATCTCCAGTCGATGAATCACCTTCAGTCTTCGGGAAGGTGGTCCATAGAGCTCAGTCTAAATAGGTTGAGGACAATAAAATCATGCAAGATAACCGATTCAGAGCGGGCCATGACACTACTCATGTCGCGTTAAATCGGATATCCAATGAAACAAATGCAATGCATGGGTGCATGCCTGACTGACTTGGAAAAAGCTTACGAAACCATATGGTTAGAAGAATTGGTTATTACAAGCTCAGCCGGTTGGCCATAAGCAAATCACTGCGTTATATGACATGTTAACCGGTAGAAAGTTGTGGAAATTGCCAACGTGACGTCGAACCAAACATTTGAAATCAAAAATATACTGCAACGGGGCACGGTAAACTCGCCGATCCTTTTCAGCATTCACCTAGGGGATCTGCTTATTTCTCTTTACCATTCTATGGACGACTTAATTGCGTACAAGCCAAGCCCAGGGATCGTCGTCACTGTTACTCTTCTGCATCGTGACTTCGAAAAAATTCAGCAGTATTGTGATGACTGGAAGTTGAAAATCGACTTTTGGAAATCAGAGTCTACCTATATTGGTAAGAACACCTATGTCAAGGGCCTCTCGGGTAACTAGAAAAACTTAGCTCATGTTTTCAATTTTTCGATCCACAGGCGAGAGTTTAGTTAGAATCCTTGGGATCTGGCTAGATCAGTATCTATAATTTGATAAACATATTATTGCTACTCTGGGAGTGCGGGAGCCCGTGGTGCTCTGAGTGTTTCATGGCAGTCAACTAGATTCCAGGGTGAAGGTAATCTGCTACATCGCCTTGATTAGGCCCATGTGTGCCTATGAATGTCCCGTCTGGTTCAATGTAAGAGCCAGCTTAATAGAAAGAATTCGGGTGTTTGAGAGACAATTCAGGACTTGTCTCGTGTTACCTGAATCCCGTGGACACCCGAATCTGAGTTTCAGAAATTTTGCCCGAACTAGATAATTTGCGCCTTAACGGCTCTGTCCCGCCAGAAGCATTCCTCTATCTTGATCGATGTGTACTGATCTAGGATAGATTAGCGATACTGCTGTGAAGAAGTAAAAAATTGGACGAGCAGTGCTATGGGCGGGGATTTCATTAATTGCAAGGAAGATAGGATAAAGATATATCATATGCCTTGGTTTTTGAATTTATTCATTAAATCGTTTAAATAAATGGTTTTTTAATCAAAACAGATCGTCATTTCATATTTTAAATCTTCCTATTGTAAAAGACTAAAAATTACTTGAAAGTATGGCTGATGAGAATGGCTGCCATCAATGCACTTTGGGTCAAAGATCGCGTTCAAGACAAGACCGATGTGGAAATTCAATAAAGTGACAAAAATTAAAGAAGCAAAAACAAAATTAAAAGTGCCGAGTAATTTTAAGCATAATGTACTCTACACCCTCTATAACAACCAATATAATGTTTTTAGCCATTCAACTCGTTGTATTGATAGGTGTGGACCGCGAATAGCACATGCCATCCGCTTTATAAACATGATTTGCAATTTTTAGGTTGATGTCATGATAAAATTCCATCAAATCACGTTAAAGACCAACCTGTTGGTAGGTTAGAGAAAAAAAAACACTTCACAACTCTTGGAAAATTAGAAAGTTGTTCCATTCTACTACAATATTCGAGAGTCATTATCATTTAATCCTTAATGAAATTCGTGTCATGGCAAATTTCCAGGGAAATATAGAAAACACAAATTAATGAATTGCTTTTCTGTTTTTGAAATTATTTTTAATTAAACTTAATGCGATTTTCAATAGTCTCAATCTCACTTCTTAAACTTTATCTTTCTAATTAGAATGACATATGTATGTATGTATGCCAAAAAGCTCCTAAAGTGGATGTCTTTATACCTGCCAAATCAATTGTCAGATTGCAAATTATCTTGGTTCTGTAGACAAAATTTGCTGAGCATATTTATTGCATTACGGGTGGCATACTTGACTATTTGAGAAGGCTATTCGGCGTATTATTGACCATTCTCGCACAAAGTTTTCGTTGCAAGATACTGTGGTGCTAAGACGCATAAGAAGAGTGAGTACTGAAAATAATGCATCAGTATTATTGAAGAAGATCCAATTTATTGATTTGACTTCGTTCACAACAGCGTCCTCTCCGTTCACTTTATGGAAAACTTTACGCAAAGATCTTGGTATATGGTCTTATAAGATCGAGAATTAAGGCGAATGAGCATCGTTTGCGTCGAAATTTCGGTGAATGGACCCAAATCAACTGACATTGGATCCGAACAATTAAGTATAGCGATGAGACTAATTTGTGGTTCAATGGTCACGTCAATAAGCAAAGTTGTCTCATTTGGAGCGAAGTTTGGTGGAGTCATCAATATTTTTTCAAAAATAAGGCTAATCACTTACCGCCAATGGTATTCGTTATAGAGCCTGACGGTTTTCATTCTCACATTGGATGGAATGAATCTGGAAGAGATTTGATCCCAGCAATATGATGCTACGTGCTATTGAAGGAAATATTCAATGAACGCATAATATTGCGTAATGCACCTGTTAATTGATGTCCATGAACTTGTGATTTGATGCTATTATTTTATTTATTACAAAAAAAAAATTTTCTTTGGGGGTGCCTCACGTCGGCCTAAAGTGCTTGAAAATGCCGAAAACTTTGTTTTTGGGTGATACTCATCCAATCCAGCCATGGAGGATATATGCCCAAAGTCGTATATAATATATAAATCGTGAGCTTATTTTTGTGTGCTTATACATTTCACGTATTAAATGAATACCGGCTACCCTATAGCCGGTGATGTTTTTCTCTTAGAAATATTCAATGGCACATGCTGAGGCAATCGGAGCGTCTGTCGTTGTATATTAATTGTTTTTCGATACTGGAATACCATGAAGCCGCTTAGTGTTGTTGTTGGCGAGTACAGGTTCAATTGTTTTGCCATTTCCTTTAACATTCTTAGCGTTAAGATTTACTTGCGCAATATTTGATTATTTAATTTTTCCAAAAACGCTGAGGATGGTATGCCTGTTTCCTGCTGGTTTTCTATATTGGTGGTACACCTTCACGGAATTACTTTCCTATTCTGGCCTTTGCGGCTTCCAAATCAATCCAGCAATGTAACTTAAATTAAACTTAAGTAGGTTAATTCGATACCGGAAAAAGAAATTGTTATACTAATTGTTATATGAGATGATACGTCATGCTTTTATGTATCAATCCCTTCAAGGGACATTTTACTAAAGCTCCCTCGTGCTTATACGCTAAAGGAAATACTCTATGACCTAATTAAAAATATGAAGTGTGTTCAAAAAGAAACAGGAATTGTGTGGTTTCACGGGTTTTAGAAGTTCAAGTAGTATTATTTATTTATTATTTATTATTTATTTCTCATTAACAATTTAACATTGTATAATAGGATTTGAATACATAACAAAAACAGAGAGAAATATTAATGACATAAGATATTTAATTAAAAATAGAGTTAAATGCCATTACAGGAAACAAAAATGGGTGAGGTGACCCGTAAAATAGCGGTATAAATAGCAAAAGTTTAAATAACGAAGTATGTATAAAACACAAGTATAAGCACAGACAATAAATTAGCTAAAATACAGACTTTTATTTAACATAGGCAAAAACGTCAGAAGAAAGTTATAATGCAACGCTAAAAAGAGATTCCATTCGAGCATAGTCAAAATAAAAAAGCTTCGCGAATCTACTAGGATGACGTATTAATTTTAATGAAAGAGGCAGCTGATTGAAAAGACGACATGAAACTACAGTATCAAAAGTCCGAAATGCAGTGGTACGAAATCTAGGTATATTAACTAAGTACAGTGAGTTATTTCGCAAAGGCTGGCTGTTAGGTATTCCATAGTTCCGATTACCCGATCTTAAAAAAAATTCTTTTAAAGCCTTGAAGCAATATAGATGACGAACAGGAAGAATGTTCAAATGTTGAAATAGAGGAAAACTAGGATGCAGACGGTGCTTATTGCAGATTGTCCTTACAGCTGATTTCTGTAAAACAATTAACGGCCTTAATCTGTTGACATAAACTGCTCCCCAACAACTAATACCATATTGCAGTTTTGTGTGAAAAATGCCGTAATAAATGGTTTTTAAAACTTCGAGTGAGCAAACTTTGCGAAGGTAATACAGATTTCTTAATGTACAACGAAAGTACTTCGTAAGAGAAGCTACATATATGCTTTGAATAATTGAGTTTGTTATCAATAATAATTCCCAAGTGTTTCTATTAACAGTATCAACAGCTTCGATCCGGAAACATCTAATTATTGCTTTCTAAAAAAATTGAAGAATAACAACAAGAAGGGCAAAACAATTTGAGCTTAGGACATTCAGGAGCATGAAAGAAAACGTCACATCCAAAATTGATCTGGTCTAAAAGGCTGTAAAAGATAATTTTGATTTTAGGGCTTATAAGTAGTTTATGTTTTGCAAACCAAATCCTCAATAGACTAGGGTCGTAATTAATGTCAGAAGTTAAGTTAAGAGGACTAACTGTACCATATACAAAAACGACATCATCTGCAAAAGTAGAGGGTATACCTTTAAATTTCAAAAGAAACAAGGAGTCAATGTATATTAAGAATAACAATGGTCCAAGAGCATACCCTTGAGGTACACCTAAATTCACATATTTGAGATTGCTTCTCACATCGCCAATTAACACACATTGTGACCTGTCTGCTAGGTAAAAACTAAACCACTCAAGCATAAAGCCACGGATGCCGGCTTTAAATAGCTTATTCAGTAGAATGTCGTGGTTCACCATGTCAAAGGCTTTAGTAATATCGACAAACAGGCTCGCTGAGAACAGTTTTTTGTCGAAGTTTTGGAAGATTTGAGAACAAAAACAGAGAAGGCATCTTCAGTTGATTTATTTTTTTTTGAAAACCGAATTGTTTAGGATTGAAAAAGTTAATTTTTGACAGGAATTTGGCAATTCTTATTTTTATTGCCTTTTCAAAAACCTTAGTGATCGTGGGGAGAAGAGAAATGGGTCTGTAGTTACCAACATCATCTCTTGCTCCCTTTTTGTATAGTGGTAAAATGTCTGCACATTTTAGGGATTTAGGAAAAATTCCTGAAAAATCACCTTTGTTAAAAATATAAGCGAGGACATCTACTATAAATAGTGCAATGTTTTTTAGGGTCCGTCATTGCCGAGTGAGAGTTTCTTAACGAGCCTATAATCTTCAAGACCTCAAAAGCGGTAATTGGTTCGAATGCATAGATGGAACTTCGAGTTATTCCAGTTGGGCTGGATGTCAATAAGTGTGAGGGACAGAGCTGTGCGTATGAACTTAAGATGGAAGTACTGGAAATAGAAATAAAATAATCATTAAACAAGCTGGCTATTTCAAATTTATCAGAGGTGATAGATCCATCTACACGTATGAAAGATGGTGGATTGGAAGAGGTTGCCTTGTTTAAGATAGAATTCACGACTTTCCTTTAAGATTTCCTCTCATTTTGTTGAATTTACGCTTGTAAAACCGATCCCGACATAAAGGTATTTCCATCTTTAGTTGAGCGCATATTTTCTTGTATCTTTTTATAAGATCAAGGTTGTTTGGGTGCTTTCTAGTTTTCATCCTAAGCTTGTTTTTCAGGACGATTTTATGAAGGAGGCAAGAGGACACCCATGGTTTCAGTCTTTTGTTTGATTTCTTAATTGTTATCCTAGAACTACTGCGAAATATGTGCCCAATAAGGGTGGAAATAAAGGCATCATAAGCTTCCGACACATCATACACGTCATCCCAAAATTCATGTGATAGAGATGATCTAAGAAGCACAAAGTAAATTTTTATGATATGTCGAGGGAGGCTAGCATCTTGCCTAGAAAAACTATGAACTAAAAGGCCGGTCATACAGTGGTCAGTAATTTTTAAGTCAAAAACAGTTTTGTCACAAATTTGTAGCATTTTAGCAAAACGTCCATAAATATGGTCAATATATTTAATCGATTGCATTCGAATTGGCTCATTTATATAAGAAACTAGTCCGTGTGAAGCAATGACAGTCAAGAACGTTGAAATGGATTCACTATTTAAATCTAAAATATCCATATTAAAGTCTCCCAAAATTATTAAATTCCTAGAGTTTTCCTGATCTAGAAGTCGTGAAAATTCCTCAACGAAGATTGAATTATTGTATTTATTATATCTATAGACGCATAGAATCACGTACTCTTCTCCAAATATTTTAAAGGATAATTTTAATATATTATATCAGCAGATCCGAAAACTAAATTTGAGATAACACAAACGTATTCGTGCTTAACAAAACAGCCAACACCGGCTGCTGCATAGTTATTGTTACAATTAGCAAAGAAATTATGCCCTGAGATGTTAAGGTTACTAACTTCGAAATTATAAATCCACGTCTCCGAGACGAAAATAAAATCTGGAAGGCATGCAAAAGATTGTACATGGGCAACAAGCAACTGAAAAGTATTTTTTTCAAGCTTCTGACATTTTGATGGATGAAAAAAAGTTTATCTTTACAAAAGGAGCTTGAGAGGAATACTTTTTCTGAATCATTGACAGTGAATGTATTATTTACGTCGTTGTTTAAATCGTAATACATATTAGATATAAAATATTAAAAACAAAACTAAAAAAGAAGAGTTAAATAATTAATTTAAGGTCATCGAAAGACTTTAAAACGATGACATTACCACCTTCAGATTTTTTCATTAATATTTTGTTATTACTGTACCATAAAAATGTGTATCCTTTCTCTTTCTTTACTACTTTCGCTTGAATAAACAGTGCTTGATTGTATTTGGTAAGAGCATCGTTGATGAATTGAATACGATAGTTGACTGCCAAATGGATCAGAGAACTTGCATTCAATCTCGCCATAAATAATGGGTAAAGTATAAGAATTCCAAATATACTATTGGATGAGTCTGTTTTAAGTCCAGACTGACTTAAGTCACCAAAACTAGGATAAGAGTTCGGTAAGTGCAGTCGAATATGAAGATCATGCTCTCTTTATTTTTTTCATTATAGCTGCTTAATGCAACAAGGGCCGATCGTGATGATCAGAATCGTATCGATATGAGAGCGAAACAGTTCAGTTCAAGAACAGTTTTCAGAACTAATGGATAATGGACTAAGATATGTAAATACAGTAGTCCCTCATAAATGTGAATTATTTGTCTTGACATATTTCAAGGTTTTGAATGTAGCTGCAGTTCGGGGAGTGTCTTCTGCCAGGTACATTTTATCTAGGTACGTTTTGTTAGTTCAGTTATGATACAAACTTCACCTAAACAAAAGGTATATCGTTTTTTCTTGATAAAAGATATGTGTAAAGTTGTACGTAAATTGTATGCTGGAAATTCCAGATCTTCATTAGATGAAAAGTATGGTGTGTCAAGGTCAAATTCTAGTGGCTAAAAAGCAAAGAGAGAACTCAGTTCAACGAACTTATTCTGCGAAAAACAATTAAATTCAAAGAAGTTCCGAATTTTAGAGCTAGACAAGGTTAGACGAACGTAAAAAATATGCAGCGAAAAGTTGTCATGAAATAAAATCCTTTAATCCGTTTTTGGAAATATTACAAGAAATAATCCGTGAGATGTCTCTTACACCAAAACAAATCCATAATGCTGATGAAAGCGGCTTGTTTTGGAAGGTTCCTAGTAAAATATTCGTTTTGTCTACTTAATATACAGCCGTTTCCCGGGAAGGAAGGCAAGCAAAGAAAGGATAACAATGTTGGCGTGATTATCGGAAAGTTTTAACGCCCTGAGCTTCTTCGGATTTCAAAGTTGTACTAATTTATATACCCAGGAAAATCGCTTGGATTCTGAGTGAAATCTTTCTTTGACTTAATAAACATTTCACTAAAGAGGAAAGCATTTTAATTGAGCTTTAAATTTGTTTTGTCTGAACCAAATCACACCATTAAACTTGCCACTTTTAGTTTTTGTACCCTTTCGCAGGTTAAACGATACCTTACAGAAAATAATTTACCAAAAAATCATTGTTGCTTCTTGACAATGCAACTTGTCACAGCAATAAAGAGAATCTATCTAGCTCTGAGTGGGACATACATAACAGTTTTGTGTTTCCCCCCAAACGTCCCCGCCTTCATCCAACCCATGAACCATAGTGTCATTAATTGAGATAAGGCGTACGACAAAAGAAAATTGTTTTCAGCATGCATCTTGTGTAAATCTATAATACATTAGGTCTAAGTACAAGCTAAAGAATATGATATTTAGCGCTTACTTTCGACATTTAATCAGTTGCTTATTTGCACCATGCTTAGGTTGAAGTAAAAAAACGGTAGGACACTATCACATTTCTTTCATACTTAACAAATCAAGTCTAATTGCATAAATATATTATCAAAAGTTCGTAAAAGTATTTCCTTAATCCAATTTCCCTTCCCTAAAAATAACAAAGCGAACTATTTCCACAGAAACTTTCCCATACTCGGTGTTGACGCTTAAGGACAATCAACACCTCTGTAACGTGAAGCAAACAAAATCCTCATTTTTACGTCAACTTATCAGCCCCGACGACACGTTTCCCCTAATAAACGATATGAAGATGTCAGAAGCGTTTCCCATACGTTGCGTAGCCCCGCTAATGTGGAAACTATCACCCACCGCTGCCGGCACCAATGCAAACACCTACCTTCTCGTCACCGTCACTGTCACTACCCATTGCGAACAAAATAGTTTATCTAAGTCAAGTCGCATCTTCGTACAGGAAAACTTGGAAAAAGCTGTCGAAAAAGCAATTTCAACTCGAAAAAGAAAATCCTGGCGCTGCACGAGCGTTTCGCACTCAATTGTTGTATAAAATTGAAAAATCATTTGACTCCATTCCGACCACTCTCCCACTATTCTCCCACTATAGGTCAGATGCCGTCGGAATATCACAAACCAACGCCAACACTCGATATTATACTCGTATAGTGGTTGTGAGAGGTATGCTTTGTGGGCGAAGAATTATTTTGTTTTTTTATTGTGGTGTCCTTGTGGTTTACCGAATGGCATGCCACATGGGATTATTTTCCGTATCTGTCATCTACTGGAGAGAATTGATTCCTTAACACATGCCCGCCCCCTTTGCCGCCCTCGAAGGCACCTACGGGTATGTGTTTGCAATTTAAAAATCAATATTGCATCCCAATTTGCATGCATGGAATCCAAATTGCTGGCATTACTCGTATAACAAAATTCCTGAGTTGCGAGATACGGATCTAGATGCGTCCGTATGTAGATGTTTTTAATATCTCTCTGATGAAGGTATGTCCTGGAAATAGGGCACACTTCATCTGTCATTCATCTAGAGGCAAATACTCTGCCGAAGGACTACAAATTAATATTACACTATCACTATGACATTCCCTTGCCAGGATGTGCATACACATATAGTAAGCACATGAAATGAATGAGAACTTAATTAATTGATTCCTCTGCCAAACGGTAAGAGCATTGATTTGCTCGTTGAGTTGAAAACGACATAAGGAGAGCACTCTTCAGTTTATCATAAAATCCAAGTTGAAATCAACTTACCGTCAAGGAAGAGTGAACAGAAGTGGAAGAGATGCACGAACTATGGAAATATAATTATTATCGAATCATTGGCGGTTTCAAAGGAGCGATGTAGCCACTAAGAAGTAATTTCGTAGAATGCTGAAGAGAATCTTGTAATTAAATTGTCCCACGCTGACAATCCGTGGGCGGATAGAGACAGCCATGTATGGTAAGAGTATGGTAAGAGCGAGGGTTGAATTTAACAGGAGGTGATTTTTCATAGTTCCTAACTCTGGATCTTGTGGGGGTTAATTGTTTAAACGCTTATTAAAAATACTCTTTAATGGGATGTCAGATTATTTATTCAAAATTACTTTGAAAAGTAGGATGTTGCGGTTGTTAGCAAAAGAGTCTTCCAGAAATACTTGTTTTTAAAGCCACTCTTACTTGTCGTTCTCCAAATTATGATTTTATTTCGTCGTCACTTGACATCTTAGTGATTTCGGCACTCTACTGCCTACCAAAACTTGATTGTGGATTACGCCTTGCCGACAAGAAAGGAACAACATTACTAGACACCCTACAAACTTGTAAAACCAACTTCCCAAATACTGGAAAGTCAACCTTCTGGTCAAGTGATAGAAACAACTTACTCGGCCTTATATCTGTATCTTCAAAACATCCGATTGGAGAGTCTAACAATAGAATCCTGTCTAGAATTATCATCAGATCATTTCCCAGTTTTAGTCTACTGCAAAATGAATGCTGAATCTACAAAGTAAAGCAAACAACTTCCTAAGGCATCTATGCTCAACTACAGTGATAAACTGCTCACTGTGGAAGGCTACAAAAGATATTAACAACTCCACAATTCGCTTTCCCTTATTAAGAGTCAGCAACAACAAATAGGTTAGGACCGCTACAGAAAAAGGTACAATTCTAGGTGAAAATTTTAGAGTGACTTTAACAAACGACAAAAACAACTCAGACATAAGCTTTGCTACACTTTCTAATAACCAAAACATAAATATTAAACACGATGGGACCAGCCCGCCGGGAGCCGAGCTGCAATCGCAGTTCTCTTACCTTGAATTCTGCAAACTTTTACCAGGATCACAGGAACCACAGTAGCTAGGGTTCTAAAACCGGTCGTTATGAGCTTAGAATCACGTACTCGGCAACATAGTCAAGTTCCTGTTCGGCAAGTTTGGTTTGACATATATTTACGGACAGACAGTAAAGCCTTTGAATAAGTCTTTCCTACTCAAGCTTTGCAATGTAGAAGACTAAACGTCTTATTGCGGGACAAATACTAATAGAAATACCCCAAAACGCACTTTTATACATACTTTCGAAATCTATTTAACACAATTTTTACTATAAAATACTTCTCAATAGTTTGGAAAGTAGCCAAACCGCTACTCAAACATTAATTACAGGCCAATAAGTTAAGTGGCAGTAGTATCCAAGTTGTTCGAAAAAATCCTAATAGACCAACTATAATCAATAACGAAGGCCTTTGACGAAGTCTGGCATAAGGGACTTTTATACAAACTATAACTCCTATTTCCAAGTGACTTCTTCATACTCATTAAAAGGTACATTAACTACCGCAACTTCTATGCACAACACAGAGGCGAGCATTAAAATCTTCTTAAAGCAGAAGCTGGAGTTCCTCAAGGAAGCATCCTAGGACCACTATTACATGTTATATATATATCCGACATTCCTACACCTCAGACAAGAAACGAAATGACTTTCGCAGATGGCGATCACCGAACTCGAAAATCAATTAGACATATTAACTAACTGGCTTAAAAACAGGGGCATACAAATAAATGAAGACAAGACGGAACTACGAGGGTCGGACTACCCTAGTATTTAGTCTACAACAGCCTACAAAAGAAAATTTTTGGAGAAACGGCGATTTATTTTTCAATATAGTCTCCTTTTAGCTCGATATATGTACTTGACCCAGCGATGCTCTAACTTCTTTAACACGTCTGAAAAATACGTTTTCTCGAGGTCTGCAAAGTAGGCCTCCGTGGCGGCGATGACCTTCTCATTCGACTGAAATTTCTGCCCGGCGATTGACCTTTTCAAGTTTGGAAACAAAAAGAAGTCGACCAATTGTGAATCCTAGAAAACGGTGGCCATCACCTTTCCCGCCGATGGGACAGTCTTCGCCTTCTTCGTAGCACGTTCGCCGGGTGAAGTCCACTGTTTCGACTGTTCTTTGGTCTCTGGTGTGTACCAGTGGATCCATGTTTCGTCGACTGTCACGCAACGATGCAGAAACTCCTTCGGATTGCGCTTAAACAGCGTCAAACACTGTTCTGAAGTGGTCTCACAGTTGCGCTTGTTGTCCGGAGTGAGCAAACGCGGCACCCATCGCACCGACAGCTTTCTCATGTCCAACATTTCATGCAGGATATGACCCACGCGATCTTTTAAAATGCCTACTGTCTCAGCTATCTCGCGCACCTTCAGTCGGCGGTCTGCCAATACGAGATCGTGGATTTTTGTCACGTTATCCTCCGTGGTAGCCGTTTTCGGGGCACCTGGTAGTGGCTCATCAAAAACCGACGTGCGACCACGTTGAAACTCGTTAAACCAATTTTTGATGGTCGCCATCGAAGGAGAAGATTCATCGTACACAGCATCCAAACGCTCTTTGATTTTGCTGCGCGATTTCCCTTCCAAAAACAAGAATCCAATCACCGACCGATATTGCTCTTTTTCCATTTTTCTAAAATCCGCCGACTCTCCCGCTTCCACGCGCAGTCAAAACAAAACTACGAGTCTGAAAGTAGCCGTCTACGAGAATGTACTACACCATAGTAAGTTGTTCTTGCGATACTGGCGCTATCTGGCGGTGAGGCTAAGTACTTATCGGACCACTCTCGTCTTCTTCTTCTTTTCCTTTTTCCGGCGTTGTTATGGTCAGAAGTGTAGGACCATAACCTTCCCATTTAACTGCATTCCTACTGGTCCGCTTGTGGGGTCCGCCGGTTTGACCTCAGAAAGTAGCGGCAGGCTTCCCGGTTTGGGATTACTTCATCGCTGAGGCCAATCAAATGCTGGTGTTTTTGCATTTGTTTGCACCAATTGTTTTTCGGCCTGCCTGTTTTTTTTTTTGTGACACGGGCATGCTCCAGATTTTTTTGTTTGATCTTGCTCTTACAACACCGGTGATCTCCAGTCGTGTCAACCCACTGATTTGCATGTACATTTGTGGGGCAGTTTAATGGTGGTATACATATGTGTCCCTAGGCTCACTTTGGTGTTTTCTAAATTGCCTAGATGTGATTTTTGTTTACCTTTGTTTTAGTCGCCTTTTACGACAAGCGAGAGGTATCGCTGCAGGGATATTCTTAACCCGTCCCTGCACGGGTGATCGGACCACTCTCGTATAAATAGTAAAATTCCCACTACTTAATGAACACACTGCGCACAGGTTCTGCAATGCCTAAACGATGTAATATTGTACTCACTTATGCCTGGTTAAGCCTGAAAGAGTAATGACTTATATGTATAATCTTTACTGCAAGATGCATTTATACATCATTCGTAGACAAGATGGCCATTTTCGTCTTCACGAACACTCAATTTCATTCTCTACTCATCAAACGACATATCATAAAATCGAATTCTGTGCTAAGAGGGCTTCAACTCTTATTCTAATTCAGTAGCAAGTGGATATTATTATATTTGATAATCTTACCCACTTAAAATCGAAGGTTATTCCATATTTAAAAGAATGATTTTGAGTCTAGACTAGTCAAGCTATCGGCTGTCCATTAGTTACTTGAAAATTACTTACGACGCCCCGAATCGATTCATCTATTTAATGACGGATTTGAATCACATATGTATGTAGTTCCTTTGATAGCTGACGACAGACTAAACAGCCAGATAAACAACCAGATAGGCGTTTACTAGCATGTTTGAAACATGCAAAGATAGAAAAAATCGAGGAAATCAGACTAAAAATTAATTAAAAACCTAAAAAAAAAAATAAAGAACAAATTTAACTCCGACTGTACAAACTTTTTACTCATGGTCATATCCAAAAAAAAAAAAAAAAAAACTTGACTCCTCGGCAAGGTTACGGGTAGCTTAGCAATATATCATTCATCAATATGTACATTCATTGAATTTGCCATCCCTTCCAATCGTCTACCAAGGCCAAGCATCTGTGACGCCTATCCTCCCACTTTCATTCGCAATATCATGTAATTATCTTACCTATAGGCTAGAGCTAAAATATTTACGATAAATTAAATGCCCGAGATAGTAAGTTCTCGCATGTGACTGTCTACCCAAAATGAAAGCTCTCCACACTTATTTCTAAAGGAAGTTAATAAAATTAAATATTTGCTTTAATTACCTTTGGCTAAGTTAACAGTTGAAGTTTGCAAGTTTAAATGCGACCACGTGGCACTTGCAATTCTCTTATGAACCAGGCAAAGACGAAGATTAAGTTTTCAACCGCTTCAGGTGTATGTAGTTCCTTATAAAAAATTCAGGTACATAAGAATATCTTCTTAAAAGAACCCAAGTCCCACCACTGATTAATGGTCAAGCCCTAGATTGGATACATCGATTATCATCCAAAATGACAAGAGCATGACTGCCCTGAAGGGTCATCTAGTTCACGGTGATGTAACCGTTTCGAATGTGCCACGAAATGTCACTGTTATGAAGGGTTACAGAAAATGCTTGATTTGAAATAACAGTTAATCTCCGAAAAGCCGATTATATCTCCTGTCTCCTATTATATCTCCTAAAAACAATTTATTCGAAGAGCTGCATTAAAACATCCATAAAACCGGTCAAATGATTCTATTCTATACTCCAAAGCCTCATGTGCCCAGCAACCCATCAATTATTCATTCAGTTCCGCCATATTCCATATAAATACATTTAATACTCATAGTTCTTCCTCCTCGGTCGTGGACACGTACAACTTAAATATTTAATTTTACAATTTGGTTCAAGCCCAAACCGGTGCCCGCCAGTCATAAAACATAAGCCGACACCGGCCATTCAGTGCTCGACACGGTGCACCGAACCACCTATGCATAGGTAATTTCGACATACGAATGACTAGGATATCCAAACGACCATATAAACGTACGAGTTCGAGTATGTGCCATCGTGGTTTCATAAATATCATTTCCCAAAGGTCTCAAACGGACCGGAACTAGACTATGAAAAATGAAGCTTGAAGGTTCGTATTGTGCATTATGCTTGTAGCCCGGAGATGAGGATAAAAATGTATCCTTCCGATTGGATGAAAATTGAAAGAGCAATTCGTCGTTTGTTGTTTTGGCATTACTTTTTCAAAGATTTTTATTCATTGGATGTGCTATGTTATGGTATATCTGTGTAAAGTGATGATTCTCTTGGTCGTACGAAGTGCCATCGATAGATCAAAGTTATCATGTGGTGCTTGGATTTAGTGTGGTGTATGGTTAATTGGTTAGGTAATGAGCTCATCGAGGCATGGAACCCTTGCCATCAAAACTCATGCTTATGTGGGGCATCATAAAATATGCCGTCCATCTGGTCCTTTGATCAAAGGACACAACGAGGGTAGTACCTACGATGAAAATTTGGTATTTCCTTCACGAGATGGATGAATGCTCTTATTCAAGCTCGACCGGGACTGAGAAGATAATCCATCGATAGACCCATAATGGATGGGGAGTATTTTTCGTAGGTTCTGTATAGTGAAGATGGGAATGTGGTTATGTGAACAGATGACAACGTTTTATGGGAAGTATCGTTTGGGGCAGAATCGAAGGACTAGTGGATTAGAAAAGATATGACATGCTTGTAGGGCTTTATATAACGGATGTGAGTGGTAATTAGGACTTGGGAAATAGACAATTTCCTTCGTACAGCAGTGGTGATGGAGATCAAAGGGCACCAGTTTGCTATACTTAAGGACCAATGATTTTCGAAATGGAAGAGTACGTTTTCAACTTCCACGTTGAAATGAGAACTCGAGTACAAAGGAATGTGATCGAATCGGTCTCAAAGGTCGGATATCAACATGAATAATATCAGAAACAAGCCCACTTAAACGTATCAACCACATGTAGGTGAAATTAGGCGAATGTCCTTTGCCTGCTGTGTCATATTATCGCTGTTACAATCCGAATGTTGCATTTAGGGAAAACTATAACACGACCATGCTGATGAGGTACCATAATGTCAGATTGGGAATACTTTACTATCTTTGCTTAGGGAAATAGCCAACAATATCCAATACACATTTAACCTTTATAGGTTATAGGTTAAAGGGGCTAATGCTGAGTTCGATGCCACATCTGCTCCTGTGCTTTTTAATGTTCAATTGGTTAAATGACTTTAAAAATGACTGAACATCCATACAAAATGGTCCAGTTTAAGTGACTATCGCCAAACTGAGTGATCAAATTCACTTAAGGTACAGTTTTGCAAGAAAAATAGCTGCAAAAAAAAATCTTGGCAAAATCGGAGCCATTGGCTTTCCGCGGAGAATATAAGTAATTATGTGATGGGATATAAGGGTGTTTCAGCTATGTTCTATTCTTTACAGTACCACAAACCGGGTGCAAAGGAAAAACCAAATGGGCTTTCGGAAGCGAAAAGGCCCAAAGAAAGCGGCCAGAAAGGTCACGGCCACGGTTTTTTTGGAATGCACGCAAAACTGTGTACATCGATTACCATGAAAAAAGGCGAATATTATGATAAGAAATTATCCTTGTACCATACGAATTTACGAAGATGGCAGAGTTCGTACGAACGCACCCCAACGATTACAATAGAGCGCGTTGGCCACGCTTTGCCGATTCTCTTATGATAGCGCTAAATCGAATCCCTCACTTTCACCGTGCAATAGGCCCCTGTCAAACTAGAAGATAGACAGGTACCTCACACAAGTGGATGATATATGTAATTGAACAGATGATACCACGCAAACGACATCATGATACCACGAAGACTCAAAATCTTGCGGTTGAACAACAGACAACACTCGGATGTCAGGACACTAGAGTCATTGATCAAAAATCTCCAACAGTTGATCAAGGAAAATTACAGAATATCTGTAAGTTTGTATTGGAACAACAGATTTCGTGCTGTAAAGTCCAACAGCGAGAATATGTTCCCGGAAATAAATAAAATATTTCGGAGAAACAGTCAGAATGACATTCAGAATCTGAAGCTTTCAAGAGCATTGATTCCGAGAGCACCCGCTTAGATGATGTTTTTTTCGTGATGGAGGATCGTCAGCAGAATGTGACCACAGTGGGAACTGTCTTCCAGGTGGTATATACATAAAACGAATGACAATATTCGTTCAAATCACTACCTGGAGGACAGAGCGCCACTTCATCATTTCTAACTAATATAGATCATTGGCAACCAAAGAACTTTGGTTTTACCAGGCTCAAATGCGATTTCATGGCAGATAATGCCATCACCAATGAAAGGGCGAATGCGCTGTCCATTTTAACATTTGATTTTCAGATGATCTGCAAGCCAATGAAGAAAAACAATTGCGCGGAAGTCGACGGTATATCTAATCTTGTGTTCAGGCACCTCCCACCAGTTTCTGTAGAGATGATTTTTCTTTGATTAAGACGCCGCACTGATGGCCATTTGGGCAGTATCGATCCACCGTATCCACCGTATTTGGCAGACCATTAATTTTAATAATTTTGAAAATTAAATATGTCTCAACAACAACTAGAAGGTGATCCTTCGAACAGATGCTTTAATGTCCTTCGGGAATTCTTCTTTTCGCACGTCTTGAGAAAGTTGTACAATCCCCTGTGGAGAGTTTTGCAATCCGCTAGAGCACTCAGAGATAACTACTGGTCCATCGCGATGCCAGACAGACGCTCCAAACCACGCGCAACATAATTTCGATGACTTGCCGGCTCTTGGCCTGCTGTCCTACTCGAATTCCGGGTCATCGGCTGGGAGAATTATATAAGGCCATAAAGATTTTACATTGGTAAATAGAAAAAATAAACTATATTTATTTGCTTTCCTATCTTTTTCTAAGGTCTTACTGAACGACCCTCTTAAGGCTATCCAATAAAGGTGTCATTTTCAATCAATAAAAAAGTGGGTTTTTTTGTGGGAAAAGGGTGATATTTTTCTTTGGTCTGGCTCAGGACAGCAGCAGCAGCTGGAAACGGAGTGGATAAGAACGATATATTTCTTCGGGGTCCGGAAAGAAATAATTTTAGCCTCATCACTCAGAATAATTTTGTGGAGAATATGATGATCTTTTTCGGTCATTTTCAGCACATAATTGCTGAAAGTACGGCATTTTGCGTGGTCTGTCGACTTAGGTCCTTGTCTCAACAGGACCTTATAAACACTTGGGATAAGATCTTTATACAAAATGCAATGTAAAGTGGTTACGAATAGGCTTACTTCCTGTCATCATTTCGAAATTGTCTCACTTGGGTTTCAAGTCACATTCACAAGGTAGCAATATTTCAGCTGACCTTTCCGGACGAACCTGAGTTAGAGTCTCTGTAACACTTACTTATCTAATCCATTTGAAAAGTCGATTTATAATAACCAAAACCAGTACAAAATTTACCAGTCCTAGGAATGACGAAACTGCAGAGCTTATATTAAAGTGTGAACTGACTGAGATGGTGAGGATCTTTCTGACCACTAGAGTCTCTGGGAATTCTAACGACGCAACCCAATTTCGTTATTCCAACTTATTACGAAAATTGGCGAACTTCATATCAACATACTCGGGCGGCATGCACACACCAACTCTTGACTGCTGCCAAGCAGTGGTGTTCGGCCAAGTAACTCAGTTCGTCAATAAAGTCAATAATTGGGTCTGACTTATGTTATGATACTCTACGGAAAATATTGCAAGATGATCTTCATTAACATGCTTATGACCATCTACATGGTCGTCGATTCGCTTAATGTATGTCTGAGCGCCAGAACAATTTGTCGTTAAATTTGATCTTTTCCGATGAATCACATGTTTACTTCATGGTCGTGATCTTATCGCGAAATCTATTGTATTCCAGGTGGCGACAATATGGATACACCGCCGTTCTTAGAGAATTTAAAGCCGCTCGCAACGCAGTAATATAGCTTATTCATAGGAATAAAAAGGATTATTACAGAAGTAAATTCAGATCTACCAACTCAAGCTCTGAATTTCAGACCAAAGTCCGTCAATTCGGACTTTCACCTGAGAAGGCTTCAATCCCGAATGACATTGACGCAGAAGAACTTCATGAGAAATTCGAATCCATCTCGGCGGCATCAAGTCCTCTGGACCCTCTGTCAGTCAAGGAAATCCATGAAGGAACTTTTTCTCTCTCCTGAGTTGACGAAAATCATTCGGTTGCAAAAATCATTCTTAAATCCAAAGCAATAGGTTCCGAACCACGAATTTTTAAAAATCCTACAATCATAACCTCTTCTGTTTTTCCCGAAAATTTAAACATTGCAAATATCTTGCCTATAACTAACTTTCGAATGTTTCGGAATATCGTCCAATTGCTATTCCCCCATTCTTAAGAGAAGCAGTATTAAGAAACAATATTAAGCTAGCAAATCAAAACCTTTTTAAGCGAATAAAAGAAAAAACGATAACCAAATACCAGTCGGGCTTTCGTTCTAAGCACAACTATACCACAGCCCTATTAACAAGTATGTGATGACCTACATACGTATCGGTTTGGATAACTATTTTGGATTGATGGTTTTCTTAGACTTTCGAAAGGCATTCGATTGTGTAAACCACAAAATACTTATTGTATAAAAACAGAACTTCAACACAATTTTCGTTGTTGGTTTATAATCATAACTTTTCAGCCGCTCACAATACGTATTTCACAATCAAAGTGCTCATCATTTCGTCTTGTTCTTTTGAGGTGTTCATTTAGGTGTCCCTCAGGAATTACTATGAACACTTTTGCTTACGTGCTTTATAAATGACATCTCCGAACCTATAACAATCTGTGATCACGTTTACGCCGACGACGTGCATTAATATTTAAGTGATGAAAGTTCAATAATGACGAAAAAAGAAATGTAAAAATTAAAATGACACCTCTTGCTGGATAACTAATTATTACTGCTCTTTTTTATTTCAACAGTTCTTGCCCCGTCGTCTGCTCGTAAAGCGCCAAACGTACCTACGATAGAACCACTTAATTTATAGTCAGTTTTCAAAATTTGAATGCATTCAACGAGTTTTACATGATCCACATTATGAAATGGCAAGCCTTAGACTTAATATATACAGTCTCGGGTAAAAGATTGGACATATGGGATTAAAACATGGACGTCAAATCCAAACTACCTGTTTATGCATATGTTCGGATATCACTACTGAAATTCCTTCCGTAAACTCACAGCTTACTTAAGCTTTAAACCGTTTAAAGAAGAGGATGGACTGGCGTTCGCGTAATAGCGCGTTGTTTAAAAGAATCTATTATTACGTAAATTAAGGGAAGAACATGAAAGCTCTTTAAATCTCTGGGGAAACAATCTCGCCAATACCAATTCCATGCAGGGAAATAATTCTTGACACCTTTCTCCTTACCTCGAGTGAATCAAGTCCAATCAGTAAACAACCAATTTATTGTGCACGAAGTTCGCTATATTTTGCCTAAAGGAGACGTTGATTGACCTGCGACGTCATACGATTCGGCACCTTTCAACTTCTTTTTATTGGGTTATGTCAATAGTCTAGGCACAATTCATGAGTTCAAAAACAATATCCAAATTGAAATTGCAGCCAGTGATCAGCCATTATTTCTTTAAAAAGTCATCAATAATTTTGACTGGCTTTAGTTGTCACATTACCAATGTTATACCCAAATCATACCCGTAGTCGCCATAGACCGCGCTTCATTGTGTTTAATTTTATGAACATTCAGACACTAGCTTTTGGCTCACCCCATTATGAGTATGTTTTCCTCTGTCACCGAAGGAAACGTTTATGCGTCAAAGGATCGTCATTTTGGAGATAGTTACTCCTACCCCGCTGGAGAAATTCATAACTTAATTAGGAAGGTTTGGTTGACAGATCCTTCTAGGCCGCGGTGCCATAAATCAAATAAAATAAATTCTATGGCGTTCAGTATGTTAAATGTTAAATGTCGATATTGAAGAAAAGAATGTCCTTGTTGGAGGAGACTTCAAAGGAATGTTGTCTGGCATCAAATTATTTACACTTGGATACTTGATTATTTCTAACATTTGTTACAGCATCATACGTCTATCGAATACTAACAGACATTTTCGACCTACCAGGTGGCGCAAAATTAAACTTCAATTTTGTTTTTGAATTACTCTTTTACTATATAAAACAGAAATGATTTTGAGTGATGCAAATCTTTACGTGGACCTTTACAATTTCTTTTGTTAGTGGAAAAGATGATATCCGTGAAGTGGCTGCCGCCGGTGTGATACACATTTGTACCTGTTTTATCGGATTTTCCATGACTTCCCGCAATATTTCCGGTGATAACTGTTTGCATTCCTGTCAAAAGTTTGGCTGCGATTGTCTGAGGCTTGTTGGCATAAACCCGTGACTTCAAGTAGCCCCAAAGAAAAAAAGTCTGGGTTGCCTTAATCGGGCGATCTTGCCTGCCATACCAAGTCGTCAAAATGGGAGATTACGTGACTAGAAAACGTTTCCTTCAGAATATCTATTGTGGCTCGTGCTTAGTGCGCGATTGCACGGTCATGTTGAAACCACATGTTCACCAAGCCCGGCCCATGCGATTCCGGCAGTAAGAAGTCGTTTATCATGGTCTGTAGCATTCGCCTGCAACAGTGACCGTAGAGCCGATATCGTCCTAAAAAAAAGGCCCAATCACTCCTCCCTCGTGAATGTCGGACCACACAGTGGCTTTGAGTGGATGTAATGGCTCTTCGTGCAACACACGCGGATTTTCAGTGCCCCAAAAAAGAAGATTTTGCTTATTGACGTAACCGGTTGAGTGGAAATGCTCCTCGTCGCTCATGATGATTTTCGACGTAAAATTTTTCTCTTCGTTGCTGAGTTTAAGGATGGCCTGACAGCTATTCACACGCGACTGACTTTGTCTTTCACCAACATTTCTGTGGGGCCTGTCTGGTGATGCCCGATTGCGTGGCCCGTCTTCTGGTTGCTGTTTCTTCGTTCTCAGCGACATCGGCAGGTACAGCCGTGGTATTCTCGGCCGAACGGTCAGTCACGGCGGCGGCCATGTCTCCTGTGGTGTAAGCGCCGGAATGTTTGCCCAGTTAACACGACACGATTAGGAAATCGACATCGAAAATCACTCTACACTAGCACCACCTACCGATTATTGGTGAAAAAAATCGACACAATTCTTCCACGCTCTTGCGTATAATTTGCAAAAATTATAACATCTTCCGATAGGGTGATTCATTTTGTGCCACCTTGTACTTAGGGTTTGTAATGTGAAGTTATTGTTTATTTTTCCTCATGTTGTAATTGAATATCTAAATTCCTTATTGATTTACGTTTTCGTTTTTCAATTATAATCTTCTATTTAACATTTTTTGTTATTTTTACCCGCACAGCCCGTCAAAGAGTATTATTATTTTGTGGTGCGAGAAAGTACCTAAAGAGTTGGAAATTACTTTCTCAACGACAAAGATCAATATACCTCCGAGATATTTCCAGTGGTTTTCTAAAATCCTACGCCAAAGTCAATCTATTTCCAGTTCTTTGAACACATCCTTTATACAAACAAATAGCCTTAAGCCAAAATAGCAAGTTTAAAATGTGAAACTTTTCTTTATACGCTCTCTTCGACTACGGCTTCGTATAGCCGTAAAACAATCGGTACGTTTATCAATTCTATACCTTCCGGCATGCTAACATCATTACTCCAACTTCTAAGCCGCCATGCCAATACAAATAGTCAAAGAACAGAACACAACTTTCATTCGTCTCCTTGAAACACTTTGCATTTAGAGCAAAAAAGCAAAAAAGTCAAGTGCCAACACCAAGTCAAGTTCCAAATTCTTTGCAAAGAACTTTTTCGAATCCTTTTCGGAAAATTTGTTTAAAATTTCTCTCTATTTTCGTAACCGCGACAAATCGACACAAACCGAACACCTCCTTCAAGACAAGAGTCTTCATTAAAATAAAAAAAAAAAAACCACAAGGATATAAGGACGTGGACTTGGTATAAAAGTTTTTGCGGTTAAAAGATGAGGGATCGAAACTTGTTCGTCCAATTTAATCCGTTGAATATATTTCTTCGGAATTCGTGACTAAAAATCTCAAATTATGAAGGCATAGTGACAACGTGCCGTGGGTTGACTGTATAATAACGAGTTTATGGAACACGTTTGTGTTATTGAAATGTGGGAGGAGGGGGGTAAGCCAGACCAGTAGCCGGAGATTAATGCAATAAATTTCCGTGAATTTTTGATATGAAATTTGTAAAGGCGGCCGGGAAACGTTGACGGACTGACGAACGGATGTCGCTTCTTTATTATGCGGAAGCTGAAGGATATTTTCAACATGTCACCAGTGTAACCGTGGCTTTTTGGGAAAAAAATATTTCAATCGTGACGAGATAGGAGGCGGAAAACGCCAAGCCTCTTTGATATGTCATATAAATCATTAGAAACGCAAGTAGAATTAATTAGGAAACGGTTGGTGAACAACATTCCTTGCTTCCTGGTTGGTATTTTTCAGGACATCATATATTCATAGGTATACGGTCACCATTACCATCTTCCTCCTCATTTATTTCTGTTTACTGGCGTATGTATATGCCCCTGGCTCTGGTCCATTGTCAAGACATGAAGTTTCGTCCCGGAACTTTCTGTATAATTGAAATTCTTCTCCCATCTAAAAAACATTCATTTCAATTTGAGAACTCAAGAAGTTAGATACAGAGTCCGTAAGCAAAACATTCAACTCGTCGTTCCCAGGTGGCGGTTAAGCTGCTACATAAAAACAAGCGACGACCATTATCGTCCGTAACGTTGAGATCCATGAATGTGTTGTGTTTCTACATCACCGACTCCTTCGCGCCATAGTAAAAGGAGTGCAAGAAAATATGTTGCGGAAGTTTGTGCCGTCACTTACCAACAGACCCTTTTTCACGAGTATACTTTCTCGGAAGTCCGAATTTGTGGAGCATAAGATGATGCTTCAAAGAAGTATCAAGAAGTATTCCGTAGCCTATCCCGCTGTGCATCACACATCCTACTGCACATCAAAGTTTGTTTCAACTAGATGTTAGGCATCTGGCTTGTGGTACTTATGGTCATGAAGCAAGGGACTCGTGCGGGGGGTAATCAGAGATCGCATAGTGTATAAGTAGCTATTTGAATGAATTGCAGTCCAATCCTTCTTCATACAGTTTTTGTTCCAGTGCGGATGCGGAGGGTTAAGTCATTTATTTTCTATCAAAACATTTTTTCTGCGCTGCAGCTGAACTTCTGTGGCGAGCTAGTTGAAAATCTGTCGTGACGGCAAAGATTTTTGTCAACATTGCTACAGAGAGGAATCTGGGATTTTGACCTTTTTTTTATATTAGAAGAATGCTACTAATTCAGATAGCTACAATACGTTCAAAATGTGTTTTAATAATGATTAGGTTCATCAATCTTATTTTCGCAAGAATTGTAATTTCTCCTAGAAGAAGTAATTGGATCGTTGGGACCACAATTTGTAGAAGGCTTGGGTACATATGATAAGTCGTTCTCTCTAGGGCGTAACCAAATTATAGAGGCAATTATATTTATCAGGAATATTATTTATAAATAGCAGGAATAAAAGTGGACCAAAAGGACTACCTTGAGGTACACCAGAAAATCTAAAATTATATTCTATAAGACGGAGTCAGTTTTTATATATTGTTAACGATTTATTAGATAGCTCCGTATACACTATAAGAGACGTGGTTGGAAGCCAAAGTACTCCAATGTTCTGAAACGTACACTATGTTCAACCCGCTTAGATTGTAAAATTGCTTTCTTTACTCCAGCTTTTAGAAATTCCTGTATTAAATAAATGGAAATAAATGTTATAATGGAAATAAGGTTAGGAAGGCGAGTTAAAATCAAATTGAAAAACCTTATCTGAAACAGTCAAGATACTTGGTGAATTAAAACGAGAAGACGCCTTGTTACCACTGTTCTTTGATTGGTGCTCGAATACGTAATAAGGTTCCTACAGGGAAGTGATAAAGGCAAGACTAATCTGACTCTACAGGAGTTCAAATATCGGGGATGTAAAGATCGAAATACATGAAAGGCTGCTTACGGGCAGCGTTTCTTGGCAATGTCAAAATCCTTATTTATAAAACTATAATAGTGCCAGTGGCACTTTACTGATGGGAAACTTGGTTTCGAACTAAGAAGGAGGAAGATAGATTTCAGGTCTTAAAAACAAGATTAAACAAGGCGAAGAAACAGGCGAAAGGCCGAGTAATAATTGTCCGAGGTAAGTCCACTTAGCCTCACCGCCAGATGGCGCCAGTATCGCAAGAGCAACTTACTATCGTGTAGGTACATTCTAGTAGACGGCTACTGTCGATCGGTCCTCGATTGGACTCGTCGTGGAAGCGGGAGTGTCAGCGGATTTTAGAAAAATGGAAAAGAGTAATATCGGTCGGTGATTCGATTCTTGTTTTTGGAAGGGAACTAGCGCAGCGAAATCAAAGAGCGTTTGTATGCTGTGTACGATGACTCTTCACCTCCGATGGCGACCATCAAAAATGAAGAAGACTGTCCCATCGGCCGGAAAGGTGATGGCCACCGTTTTCTGGGATTCACAAGGTGTGATCCACATCGATTACCTGGAGAAGGGCAAAATGGTCATAGGGCTGTACTATGCCACATTATTGGGCCGATTCGACGCCGAATTGAAGGAAAAACGGCCCCACTTGGCGAAGAAAAAAGTGCTCTTCCACCATGATAACGCACCGGCTCACACCTCCGCCCTCGCCACGGCCAAATTGGACGAACTGGGCGACGAACTGCTGCCCCATCCACCGTATTCTCCAGATTTGGCCCCGTGCGACTTCTTTTTGTTTTCAAACTTGAAAAAGCCACTCGCCGGGCAGAAATTTCAGTCGAATGAAGAGGTCATCGCCGCCACGGATGCCTACTTTACAGACCTCGAGAAAAGGTATTTTTCAGACGGGTTAAAGAAGTTAGAGCATCGCTGGGTCAAGTATCGACCTAAAAGGAGACTATATTGAAAAATAAGTCGCCATTTCTCCAAAATTTTTGTTTTTCTTTTGTAGGCTAGGTACTTTTCGGACAACCCTCGTAAAGCCGCGAAGACACATAGAACGGATGAGTGAAAGACCCGAGGAAAAATGGGTAACAGGTAAAAAAACTTAATGAGATCCAAAGATCATCAGGAATCGGAACCACGGGCGCCATGAGAACATATCCCTCCGAAGCGCTTAGTGTCCTACTACATCTCCTCGCCTTGGATTTTCACATCAGGTACACGGCGGCATGCGGCGCCATCACACTTAAAAAAGGGGCTCCTGGTCACCCAGGCTGGATGGCCAGGGCAGCGCTGTGTCACTACTGCCAACCAATTTGATCTCACTTCCTATGGGCAACATCACACCTTTCCTCCACTTTAATGGTGTGGTGCACTCTCACTTTCGTTTCAGAGAAGAATGGAAAGCATGTAACCTAGTCGTGAAAATACAACTTCTGATTTCCACTGATGGCTCCAAGTTGGAGAACGGTGTAGAATCGGGCTATTATCCGCACAACTGAATGTTTCAAATTCATCCCGTCTCCCCGATCACTCGAGCATCTTTCAAGCTGTAGTGCTAGCGTTTCGGGTAGTGTGCAAAATACTCAGTGCGGTACACCTCAATTATACGTTCACCGCTATTTGTAGCGACAGCCAACCGCTTTTAAAGTACTTTCGTCTGTTACCACCTTCTTTAAACTGGTGCATCAATGCAAGAAAGAAATTAAACGAGTTGGAAGCTGGATTGATATCACGCTCCTTCACTGAGCCTATCGCTGAACTTTCTCAAAGGCAACATCCTTTAACCAATCGTAGTTGGGCTAAATCTAAAAGATATCAAGAAAAACCTGTAACTCCTATTCGAAAAATGAAATAAACGACCTCCTCAATAGACACTGCTCAAACATAACTAGAATCGTGACGGTCAGTACGGGCTATTGGCCTATGGGAACTCACGCTGCCAGAGCATCCGGTCTAGCACCCACTACCGTAGTTGTCACAACACCAAATAATCTAAAATATTAAATGGTTCCCGATACTTTTTGAACAAAACTCATATGGACTTATCCAATAAGAGGTGTCAGTCGTAACGAATTGGAAAACATTACACTTTTGTGAATACTAGCAATAATTTTATTTTACTCTAAGGCACAAAGTCTGGGACTAGTAATAGAATGCAATGTTTGCATACAATATCTCCATTTTGCTTACAACTAGTCATTGTTTTGATGACAATTTTCACCAGGTTTTCACATAATTTATATTTTCTTTCAGTGCATGAATTGTTTTTGGACTATTAGTGTAGACTTTGTCTTTAACAAGCTTCATAGAAAGAAGTCTACTCACACGACCTCGACAACCAGCTGAAGTCAAAAATTTGGGAAGTCACGCAACCAGGAAATTTGTCACGCAATTGTGTCGTTGCTTCACCATCTGTGCGGCACGAGATGCTGCTATATTGTAATCGAACATAGTCCACGTCCATGACACTTATTTCAGGCAAAAAAAAGTTCTTTCAGTAACGCAATCATTAGCAGTATAATTTGCGAAAAGTTCAAACACCGCACCAAATTGTCACTTATCGTTGATGGCAGATTTTTCCACTGGTTTTCTTGAGCCTCCGAAGCCGAATGCGAGCCTCATTACTCGGCATAATTTTATGTCAAAAATCATGATCTTGACGTTCGTTTTTAGTATAGTATTGACTCCAATTCCTGTCAACAATTCGTGTCAATTGGATCTTATTAATCAGTTTTCATTTATAGTGACACATCTTCTTGGATGAAGAAATGAATGGAAACCCAATACAGGTTCTGCATTTCTAAAAACCTGATATCGAATGCAAAACATTTCAAAAGAAGGTGCAAACACCAAACGTCGATTTCCAACTCCAGGAAAATGAAATTAAAATCACTGGAATCCTTTGAATAGGATACGATTTGTTCGCATCAGTGAACTCTGAATCATCCTTAATTAATTTCTGTTCCTGACACCAATTCGCTATAAAAAAAAGTTGCTTGCATAGGTGTAACAACAAAGCTCAATTGAAAAACGAGTTTTGCATAAGCTTGCACCGGAAGACAAAGCGTCTAACGAAAGAGAATAGCTGAATAGGCCACGTCAATTAGCTACCGGTACACTATGAGGAGAGCTGCGTCGCTATTTCCCATGCAAATAGGAATTTATACAAAACAAGGATTAGATCAAATGCAATTGTTCCGCATAGGAAATCCTGTTCAAAACAACCCCTAATCTATTTTCACAATTGCTTCTAGATTCAATTTGGCTCGAGGAAGGAAACCTCAGTTGTGTACAACCAACTTGGTACTTAGACACCTTAAGTGGAACTCTCTCTCTCTGGCTGCATGCAAATATTAGCGACAAGGATCAAGTTTGTTCCTCATCATATGCATGCAGATGTAACCCCTCTGGGAACTCTAGAAGTTAGAAAAAAAGGGAATATAAAACAAACTAATTGCGAAACCAGGATTCGTACTCACACGAATGTAAGCGAACCAAGTTGCCTTGAGGTGTCGTGTGAAGGACCTCACCGCATAAAAACGTTTCATTTCGTGTTGTTTAGGAGAAATAATAACTTCAAAATCTCATGAGTGTAAGAAATATGTAAATTTGAAGCAGGACGTGTATATCAACCAGGAAATAATTTGCATTGGCCCTTGGTGAATGATTTTACTTGCAGCGGCAATAAAAGTAGCTTAAGAGACTTGTACTCGAGAAGAGTGGCGAAATTTTATGTAAGAGGCTGATTTTGTTGGAGCTTGTCAATTTTCAAAAGCCGTATATACCAGCAAGTGTTTTAAATATGCAAAGGACCTATCCTTTGCGAATTATGCATGCAGATCTGCATGCAGGAAATTTATTTAAGGTCGCTTTAAAACTTTTTTATAACGAATTGATTCCTTTTTCTCGAGGATTAAATAAAATCGACCAAAATCCTTTCGATGATACCAATAGACTCGAAGAATCCTTCTGCACATCTCCAGCTCGCATACAATCCCTACCCTTAATCCGAAGTCATCATTCTCGGCCACAGCGAGTGAAGCCCTAGCTACCGATTAATTAAAATTTATTCAATCCCAAGTTGCGCATGCAATTACTTTACAAAAACTTTTCACGCCCTTCGCATTGCCCACCTGAAGTGGATGATACGCTTTGGAATGGATACATTGGCACGATCCTTACCGCATCCCTTCACGTAACATTTTTCATAATTTTTTCTCCCTCCACTTGCTTGAGTAAAGTATTATTAATTTTCCCCACAATCTCACATTTCACTTGGGTGAAATGTATATATAGTATATTCATATCAGTTGTTATGCATGCAGGATTCATCACACCTCCTCAGGGGGTGATGATAATTATTATAGAAATTTCGGAGTTTTTTTTTCTTGGGTTTTGTGCTCTTGGGATCCTGCAGGCTATAGGATACCGCATTCATCTCGTATCGTACTGCGAGTGGCCATTTCCATTTCACGAATGATAAGTGTTCGAAAAAGACGGTGGAGATGGAGAGAACGAATGTAGAGCGGAAGTTTAACATTTTTTCTTTTGGCATAATAGTGGTAGAAGGGATTGAAAAATGGAATACAATTGGGGGTGGTTCGTGGTGTTGGGTGTATTATAATTATTTTGGGTTACATGTTACAAGCCAACGCAATCGCTTGGCCGTGATTTGGGCTAATGAAGAATGAGAACTAAGTGTGCAGCGCGGAGAACAGTGTTCGTGATAGTGGTGATGATGGATGGTTGTAGTAATTTGTTAAACAAGCTCTTAAGGGCTTATTAGTCGAGTGGAAGTGCTCGTGAAATCTGGTGTAACAGACGAGGTGAAAATGAAAATAAGTAGCTTATCAGTTTATAAAGGGCGAGAAATAACGTACGGGTAGAATGCTGTTGATTTTGTGTAGCAAGTAAGCTTCCGCTGCGCAGTTCACTCATTTAAAGTGTAGCTTTTCTGAAATTCTAATAAGTTAAATAAAAACATTTCTACTTTTCACAGCACAATCGATGGATGCAAATATAAGTTCCAACGTGACTTGTAATTAAAAAACATAAAACAATCTGCAAACATTTTCACTAAGAACAGCAACACTCGCCGCAGAATTGCTTCCACCCATTTCAACTTCAGCTGCTTATAATCTGGCCATTCCAATTACTCAAATGGGCACGAATAATTCCTCCATTGAGGCTTCTGTTGCTGACACTACTGCTATTCCTACTCATAGTTGTCCACCGGAGCCAAATAGAACCAGATTCCCATAATCTGGCAGTCAGTTACAGCAGCACACCAAACAAACGAATGTTTTTGCCCAGCAGTGCGATTGTTGGAACGAACTTCTGCATTAGATCTTCAAAGCAACTGCTCTTGATTTGGTTTCCTCAAATTTAGGTTGTCATAAATGAAAGTCGGCACAAACGAATTAGCACTCAGTTTCTTAACATGAAGTTGAGCGTCCCGGAGGAAATTATATTATAAAATGGGTGTAATTAATTTAAGAGAGGTAAAGCTTGAGATCGAAGCCCTTCTTCCTGAAGCAGATTATCCACTTTTGAATAGCAGTGTAGATTATAACGCATAACATCATGCCATCTCAAGATTCGCGCCGATTATAGTCTTGGACTAGTTTGATTACCTTTTAAAGAGCTTTGCTAAGAGTTTAAAGAGTGTCTAAAATTCCGGTATTCTTAAAGAGCAAATTGTGACGATTAATATATATTGCGATGATAGATTTTGGGGTCTAGATAAGACTATGGGGACTATAATCGCCCAAATGCTCGTCTTGACTTCTTAAGGTGCCACGGGTCCTAGTGGTCCAATTTCCAATAACACTTCCGAATAGTGTTATGCTCATCTTAAGGGCATTGGTCGATTGTGGTTCATTCGCATAGACTTGCGACTTCAGGAAACCCCGCGAGAAAAGTCTAGTCGCCTGACCTTGGTAGCTAATTCACGTCACCCTCAAATGGTCCATATAGAATGTCAATCGTGGCGTCCACCATGTGGCACGTATCACCGTCCTGCTGTAACCACATGTCGTCTATAATAGGCCTAGGTATATGATTCATTTTGGGCCAGAAATTGTTCATCATTGTTTTTGACGTGCAAATGTTTGCTGATTGATCACCTAACCGGTCGTCTCAAAATTGACCACCAAAAAGAATCGACTATGAATGACTATAGAAGTGGTCGTGGTGCAATGGTAACCATCACCGCTTGTTGAGCCGACGTCTGTATTTCAAGTCCGTCTATAGTTAAGAACAATTCCTATATGGAAAAACATTGATGCAACAACATCAATTGCGAATCAGAGATAATCAAAAAGTGCTGACGAAGGCATAACACTCGCAGCATGAGACCACTTCAAAACTCATACTTCTGTGTGTGCATTTCCAATATAACATTTTAATGATAGGCAAGAAAAAAAAAATTACTGTGAACTACAACCAATGCGACAAATTCAGTCGAATCTCTCGAATCCTATCTAGTATGACCACCCCCGGAGAACCAATATCTTTGACACAAACCATCAGCACCTCGTCCTGATTGTGTGACAAATACCATAAGAGCGTACACTCTTGAACCTGCACGAATTATAGAAACCAAAAAAAAATGAGGGGTCATTTGCATTACCTTACCAATAACTAATAATATTTTATCATTTGGACATGCTGTTCAATCATGTAACTTGCCACTGTGATTTGGTATCAGTACGTGGATAATAAGTAACAGATTTGACAGATGTCACCAAAATAACATGGGCGCCACACGCCGCTAAAATCCACCCGCGCCAATTGGAAAACCCTATATTAGAACGCTATATTTCGAACAAAATATTTCCCAAAACATGGAAGGTAGCTGAAGTACGAGTATGTAAATGTCATCCCGAAACCAGAAGGAGACAAAAGTATGTCGCGGAAAAAATCCTACACAAGAAGATTATAACAATATTATGCCGAATCACCAATTCGGATCCAGACAACGTTACTCGTCTATACAACAAACGTACAGGGTAATAAATAAAATTTCAAGTGACAGAAATGTTATGTAACAATTTCGCTCAACAGTATTTCTCGACGTATTTAAGGCTTTTGATAAAGTCTGGCACATGGGACTGCTTTACAAACTCAACAAAACCTTACCACTAGACTTTAACTTACTGTCTAATAGCTATCTCGACCACCGGCATTTTTATCTAAAATACGAAGACCAATACTTCATACTGTTTTTGCGGGGAGTTCTTCTTCATTGATTTAATATGAAGAAAACTGCTGCCGAAAGTCATCGTATATTGGTGGAAGTTTATGGTGAACATGCGCTAGCTGAGCGAACGTGCCAAAAGTGGTTTGCACGATTTAAAAGTGGTGATTTTGGCTTGGAAGACGATGAACGTCCTGGGCAGCCAAAAAAGTTTGAAGATGAAGAACTGGAAGCATTACTCTATGAAGATTGTTGCCAAACACAAGAAGACCTCGCAGAATCTTTGGGTGTCACTCAAGCAGCCATATCAAAATGTTTAAAAGCAGCTGGATATATTCAAAAGCAAGGAAATTGGGTTCCACATGAACTCAAGCCGAGAGACGTCGAAAGGCGGTTTTGCATGTCCGAAATGCTTCTGGAACGCCACAAAAGGAAGTCATTTTTGCTGTTACTGGTGATGAAAAATGGATCCATTACGACAACCCCAAGCGCAAAAAAATCATATGTGAAACCCGGCCAACCAGCCAAATCAACGGCAAAGCCGAATATCCATGGCGCGAAGGTAATGCTCTGTATTTGGTGGGATCAGAAGGGTGTGCTGTATTATGAGCTGCTAAAACCGGGTGAAACCCAAACCGGGTAGCGACAACGCTACCGAACACAATTAATCCGTTTGAAGAGAGCAGTAGTCGAAAAACGCCCGGAATATGCGACCAGACACGAAGCAATAATTTTCCATCATGACAACGCTCGGCCCCACGTTGCTATTCCGGTTAAGAATTATTTGGAAAACAGTGGATGGGAAGTTTTACCCCACCCGCCTTATAGCACAGACCTTGCCCCTTCTGACTACCATTTGTTCCGGTCGATGCAGAACGCCCTCACTGAAATACGGTTCACATCAGAGCAGAATATCAAAAATTGGCTTGATTCATTCTTGGCTGCCATGCCGGCGCAGTTCTTTTGGGATGGGATCCACAAATTGCCAGAAAGATGGGAAAAAGTCATAGCTTCAGATGGGCAATACTTTGAATAATACTATTGTACATGTTTTTCTTAAATAAACGTTCAAATTTGAAAAGAAAACCGCATATACCCAATACTTTCACTAAGTTTTTCGGTACTCCCAGCCTTACAAGGAGATGATGATTTTCAATCATTTTATAGCCATATGCCTTTTTTAAATCTACAAATAGTTGGTGTACCGTTTCGTAGAATTTCTTTTCTAAAAACTGTCGAAGAAGGCGAAGTCTGTCCCATCGGCCGTTTTCTGGGATTAACAAGGTGTGATCCACATCAACTACCTGGAGAAGGGCAAAACGGTCACAGGGCTGCACTATGCCAAATTATTCGGCCGATTCGACGCCGAATTGAAGAAAAAACGGCCCCACTTGGCGAAGAAAAAAGTGCTCTTCCATTATGATAACGCACCGGTTCCCATCTCCGCCCTCGCTACGGCCAAATTGGTCGAATTGGGCAACGAACTGCTGCCCCATCCAACGTATTCTCCAGATTTGGCCCCGTGCGACTTCTTATTGTTTCTAAACTTGAAAAAGTCACTCGCCGGGCTGAAATTTCAGTCGAATGAGGAGGTCATCGTCGCCACCGAGGCCTACTTTGCAGACCTCGAGTAAACGTATTTTTCAGACGGGTTAAAGAAGTTGCAGCTTCGCTGGTATCGAGCTAAAGGGAGACTATATTGAAAAATAAATCGCCATTTCTCCAAAATTTTTGTTTTTCTTTTGTAGGCTAAGTACTTATCGGACCAAAAATTAACCTCGAAATACACAGTGGGTGGGCTGTGGCCAATTGCTGTGCAATGGCGAATCGACTTATTCGGATCGTCCTTAACACTGCGCTCCACAACGGCTATAACTTATTCTCTTCGCCCTGTTTGACGTCTTTGGAGATGCGTATTATCCACTAGAGTGTTATAACGAACAACTTGCTCAGATGAACGATTACGTCGACCATAAAATAAGTTTGACGAATCGGACCATAGCTTGATGATAAATTTGCATAACTTGCATGCGTTGTTCTGGCGATTTTTTCTTAATAAATATTAAAATGGCAAAACATATTAATCACAAATCAGCTTCTATCTGCAAAAACGATAAACAGTAGAAACAATGTTGCCAGCTTAAAAACGAAACTCTAAAAAAAAACACGCTTAACTTAAGCAGTTGAGCGAATTACCTCCTCCATTAGGCTTCAACTCTTTCGTTGTCGGAAACGAGTTCGACACTGTCGCTGTATAAAAATCCAGACTGGCCTGGTATCCCTTCCTGAATTTTAGCTAACCATAAACTATAAATATCTTATATTCCAGCTATATTGTGGACATGCCCCGTATTCACAATGACCAGCAAATTAATAGCAAATGAGTTGTAGAACTTTAACGTGGCCAAAAATAAAAGAAACGTTCAAAAAGTCGTCTTGCCTCAAAATGCTGTGTAGCTAAAGACGAATTATTGTTAGTCATAAAAACTTGAATTTGATGGCAACATAAGGAAGTGGAATTTTATTAATACCAGATGCTAACCGGATGGGATATTTGAGTGCCTTTAAACCTAATTGAGAAGATGTGTAGTGAAATTTTTCATTGTTCGATAGAGTTCAGCCGGAACATCTCATCCTTAACATCACGAAAACTTTGCTCACAGTTTTTGTATCTTTTATATTCAAAAGAAACTTTCTTCAGAATTTGGAATTTCTTGTGTTTTGTTTAAAATATTTTCATTCGCTTCTTGAACTTCTTGTGTATGGACTACCACCTTTATCAACGTGTCTTCACCGACCTGTTCAAACCAACACCGAAAAAAGTAATTCAAAAGCCAAATAGTACGAGAAGTTGTGACCGACTGCTTTATTAGGTTAAGAGCACTTCAATATGCCAAACTTTAATGGACGGAACAGAATACGTTGTTACCGTCGTTATTCACCTATCATCTCGCTAAATCATCGAACTCCTGTGTATAGACGTCATGGAAGTATAAAACCGAAATGACATAAAAGCTCAAGTGCCAGAATAACTCTGTGTTCAACAGGCAAAAAAGGAAGAGAATCTTGTCTTTTATGGCAACCTAAAACTTTAATGACTGTCATTTGTGTAGTTTTCATTTTCCAATACTTTTCTTGACTAGAGACAGCGTTTAATTGAAAGCCTCCGTTTTGAGCTATGTCTTGAACAGTTTTTCTTTTTTTCACAGTGTTTCGATGATGCGACGAGCTTTAATAAGGCACACTAAGTAATTGCACCATGGCCAAAGAGTTTTGGAGAAGAATGAGCTGGAGTGATCGTAACAATTTTAATATTTAAAATACTGTCACATCAAGAGCGTTTTACGACGTGGGTTCTAGAATCGTTTATGGGACGTGAGTTTTGTATGCGGCATCTGTGGGATCTATGGCGGAATTAATTGTTTGTGGACAAAGGTGCTTAACTAAGAGCTGTTTTATTAATTTTTAAGTTATTTTCTGCTCGTCCTGGATATGGGGTGGAAATATGCTATGAAAACTATAGTTCTGGCATATTTTAGAGGAAGAAATGGTCTTTGAAATACTCCATTTATCAGCTCTATAAGAACAGTGAATTTTGAAAATGCGATTTTCACGCTCCAAACGAGTTTAATGATTCAAAAAGCATTTTATGGGCGAACATCTGTTAAAAGGAATTCAATTTCGCAATTGTGTATTCGTTTTTTTTCCCCACATGAATGGGACCATTGTAAGTCTTGAAAGTACACATTTCCTGATACTTTTTGAACACACTCTGTCAAATATGAAATTGTTACCAAATTTCAAACACTAGTCAGGTAATAAATTCGACCATCAAAATATACGAAATACAACAATTGTAATGCCCTACTTACAGTCAAACCGTAATTAACTGTTTCAATTAACCCGAAACGGTATCCACCATTATCCTCGACCTTCAAACATCATCCAAATACGGCTGTTCGACAGCTTAATAGCCCTCGACTCTATTTAATTTGAATTAAAGTCATCATTGCTTCACATTAAACCCCAAGCCCATCATCGAACTAAACCCTAAAATTCCCCTCCAGACATACAGATGTAAAAGGCTTTTCGTGTCAAGTAACCCTGTTGAATGAGCTCAATACCACCAAACGTAAACAAATAGTCAAACTATGTAGGTTGTCTCAGCTGTCGCCATCAACTCAACCCCCCGGCCGCATCGCTACCGCTTTCACTGGAACTATCGATTTCCATGGCCCCCAATGAGTTAGGCTAGTTTCCCGTGAATGATTTTCCACTCATAGACCTTGAGCAACACGAACTGGCACATGCTCGCCCCGACGACAACCGAAAAAAGACGAACAACAATAAAAGGAAATCAAAAGGAATAGACCGAACGGCACAAAACAAAAGAGGAGAAACCACCCAGCGAAAGGTATTACAAGCTACGTACCTTATCACGACCACAACTGTCGGGGACCTTTTAAACCCGAGCGACTTATGGTTTCCTTAAAATCTGCCGACGTTTGCATACACTTAGCCTGTACGTACGGCACACTAGCTTGATTCATGCCGTAAGCTGGATGACGAGTATAGTCAAGGAATTTATGGAGGAATTTGCGTGCTGCACGCATATTTATCACTCGAACGTATATGTACTCTCGTACTTTGCTCGCGCTTCCTAAACATGTACAAGTCGAATGTACAAAGCACAATCTGGACAAAATCGAGTTCGGTGGGCGAGATGATTGGGCAATGGCCCTGGGAGGGAGAAGGTACTGCAGTGTGGTTCTCTGGGCTCCCTTAAGGATTAACCGCAGAATGAAACATATGCGTACGAATGGCTATTTCTGGCTTAAGGACATTCATTTCGAAGCCAGGTATGACTTTTGGGGATATTTGTGCTCTCTTTTCTCTGACGTTGTGGACATGTTATGTAAATTATGGGACAAGTAATCCTTCCAATGTTAAAATGTCTGTTTTCCTGCGGCGGTAACTCGATAGTTTGGGTGCTGGTTCATAGGGGCCAACTATACCGACTAAAAATCGTCAAGACTGACTGTCTGTCTTGATTAACGTATTGGTTGGTGTATTGATTAACTGGAATATGGTGGGGTGCACTCAGATTTATTGTCCTTCGTCCTTTGGTATTGTTATATTATTTATAAAAACACCAAACTGTAGCCAGATTGGTAAGAAGTCGGATTGTTAGGCAGATGTGTCGGCCAAACCGTGTTGGATTGACAGACTGCGCCAGACATAATGACAACCTTAAATTACCAACAATGTGGGAATATACGAGTACATACATATATGTACATGAAAACTGTCGGCCTTGAGGTTAATTATAAATTGGGTCTACGTAATTGGTATCGTTGACTAGGTCAAACCGCAAGTCCCGACAACGGCATACGCATGTCGCAGTGTAACGTAATGGAAACAAAGTTTATAATCAATGGCAACAACGAGGGCGACAAACCGTAATTAATAATGCCTAGGGTGCGAAATGGACTTGTAATAACGAAACTCTTTGCGGTTGTCGTTTGGAGTAGGACGACCAGGAAGAGGTTGTATCAAGGCGTTATTGGAGACATCTTTACTGGGAAGAGGGTGAATTCCGAACAGCTTTCTAATGATTAATGGGAAATCAATTTTTCTTTCATTGAATTGAAGTCATTCATTTGTGTATGAAATGTCACTATTTCAACGTGTGTTGTATTGAATGGAGCGCTCTAGACTTTGGGAGCCGAGGATTTTCATTAGAAGCCGAGTTTTAGAAAAAGGGCGAAGGTGACATGAGTCTTTTCGACATCTTTAAAATGATTTTTTTTTCGTGGGTGCAAACGCCCCCTTAATTCAAGCTATCTTAATCTAATCTTAATCTAATCTCACTTACTAGCTAGGAAGAACGGAAGAGAGGGGAGGGTGGTTAAAAAGGCGGATTTTTAGGCATCGAGTGCTGAGCTTGAAATCGAAGTAAGGATTCGAATTCGGTGGGTAGATAGAAGAGACGGGGATTTTGTACATTGCGGGGGTTAGTGTTGATAGAGACACAGTTGTAGAGGGTCGCGCAGTCAATGGTACCTGAGAGGAGCCGATGGATGAAAATAATTTCAGATACAATTCTTCTTTCTTCCGACGTGTTCATGTTGATTAGTTTAAGGCGGTCTTGGTAGGGTGGTAACATCAAAGGATTGCACCTCGAAGAGCAGAATGTAGGAATCGGCGTTGGATGTCTTCGATTCTAGAAATGTGGGTTTGTTGGTAAGGAGACCACACTTGAGAGGCGTATTCAAGAAGGGGCCGGACAAAGGTTATGTAAAGAGATCGGGTAACGTAAGGGTACAAGAATTCTTTAGACCATCGCTTCACGAAACCGAGTGCAGAATTAGCTTTAAGGATTATCTCATCGATGTGTGCGCGAAAATTTAGCTCCTGGTCACATAATATGCCAAGATCGCGAATGACTTGAACCGTGGAGATGGGTTGATTATTGAAGGTGTTGAGACGAGGAGGAGGTTTGATTCATTTACGTGAAAAGGTAATTGAGTGGCATTTGGAAATATTAAACTCTAAGCAATTTTTGGAACACCAGATGGGAAAACTATTGAGATCAGATTGAATAAGGGAAGAGTCATGACTGGAGGAAATGGTCCTGAAGAACTTGGTGTCGTCGGCATATAATGAGATGTGGGAATGTTTGATCACCATTTCAAGATCGTTTATGGTAAGAACGAAAAGAAGTGGACCCAAGTGGCTGCCTTGGGGGACGCCGGGGGAAGCTAAAGAGGGGTTAGAGAAATCAGATCTAAAACGAACACTGGAATAGCGATTTTCCAGGTAAGAAGATATCCAAATGGGGTCGAAGCCAAGGGAGGACAATTTGAAGAGTATCAGTCTGTGGGAGATTTTATCGAAAGCTTTACTGAAATCGGTTGAGATAACGTCGACCTCTTTGCCGTACTCTAAGGCTAAGGTAAAGGACACAAATTCAACAAGGTTAGTTGTTGTAGATCTGCATTTGAGGAAACCGTGTTGTCTAGGGGAGATTAAAGACTTGCAGCGAAAACTTAGAGTTTCATACAAAACACTCTTGAAGAGTTTGGGTATATGTGACAGTTTGGCAATGGGACGATAGTTGTTAAAAACGTTCTTCGGACCTTTTCTGTGCATAGGGGTGATAAATGAGGTTTTCCATAAGCGGGGGAATTCACCTAAGGAAAGGGATAGACTGAAGATTTTCGAGAGAGGGAGAGAGAGGGTTGAGGAGCATTTTTTTTTTAGAAATATGGCAGGGAGACCGTCAGGTTCAGGAATGAATTCATCATTAAGTAGATTTAATTTGTTTTCGATGACATGAGAATCGACTGTGCGTGGAAGAAATGGTCCAAGGGAAAAATTCGGTAGATAATCGAAATATGAGAGGTCTGGAGCAAACGAGTCGTCGGCGAAAGACTGTTTAAAAAAGGTGGCGATAATATTGGGGTCATTCGAGGTTTGATCGTGGAAGGAGAGGGAGGTAGGATAGCCATCAGATTTTCTTTTGTAGTTAACAAACTTAAAGAAGGACTTAGGATCGTTTATTAGATAGAGGGAGTTGTGAAGGGCGGTAGGCGGTAAGGTGGAGATAGCTGCAAAGGTAGTTAGAAAAGTCATTAGATAGAGTACAAAGCAAGATTGTCCACTGCTTATTTCTTTTGTTTCTTAGAGAACGGAGCCTGCGATTGTACCAGGGTGGGGAGGTGGACAAGGTTTGCCTTGTCAAACTGGAACGTAAACAGAGATTAGGTTATCAAAATTAAGAGGGGCATTTTTAAGGTATTCGTTGATTAGGTGAAATTTTGCTTTGTGGAAATCGTAAGAGGCCAGAACTGCAGGGGGTTTATTCTGTAATGGAGAATCATGATAGAAGGAAAGGAGGAGGGGAGGATGGAAGTTATCGATGGTTGAAAGGGAAAAGGGACAAAGTGAAACAGAAGAGTTGAGAGGATCGGTTGTGAATATGAGGTCGAGTTGTCTACCCATGTAGTTTAGCCACTAACTTGGCTAATGGTTGAATCTGTTAGGCTATCCAAGAAAAGACATTCTTTGGCAGTAGTGGGATTGGTGGCAGTGTAAAACGATTGATCGTCTGATTGGGTCCATTTAAGATGAGGAAGGTTGAAGTCACCGAAAACAAGGATTTCATCCTGAGGGTTTCTTAAATCGGTTATTTGGTCGATTGTGTTAATGGCGAGTTGATAAGATTCAATAGGTTGTGAGGGCAAGATGTAGAAACAAAGATTTATAGTGTCTTCTGGTGTAGAGCAATATTAATTAAAACAAAGTCGAGAAGTGGGGAGGATGATACTGCAATAAGGGAAGAGTCAATTGTATTAAGGACGGCTAGTAGAATGCCTCGACAAGGGCAACCATCAGTGGGTCGGCTGAGTTCGTCATCGCGATAAACATTAAAATTTGATGAGAACAGTTCGAGGTTATTTATGCAGGGGATCAGGTTCGTTTCAGTCAACGCGAAGACATCAAAGGGCAAAGCATGTGATTGTTGCAGGACAGCTTGGGTTTTCGAGCGGAGACCTCTTACATTTTGATAATAAATAGTAAGAGGGAGGTTTTCGCAGAGGGTGTGGGTGACAGGGGGATGGCGACAATTAGGAACGAAGAAACCTATCGTGGTCAGCTCGGCTACGCTGGTGGTGCGATATCCGCTTTGAGTGTATATATTGCCGGAAAGTATCGAGATCATTTGAGACTTTTTGAGGGAAAATGTTGAAGAATTCGTGGTATTTTATGAAGAGGTTTTTGAGGCTAGCGAAATCAGCAGGAAGACCTTCCTGTTCGATTGATATCCTTACGCTTGCGTCAGTTTTCCCTTCGTAGCAAACCGAGTCTAACTTATCATGGAGATAAGCTAGGAAGCTCTCTCTTAACCGAGAGAGAGCATAACGACATTCGATGGGGTTAGCGGTTTGCTGGGTAAGTTTGACTGTGGGGAGCAGAAGGGGGTCGATAAAAGATTGAGGGGAGATAGAAGAAGGATTTGTTGTGGAGGGACCTGTTGATGTAGAGATGGGTGAGGAATTGGATGTGTTGTAGGAGACGGAATTTGATTTGGGGGCAGAGGAGATGGAGCATGGTGTGGGGAGATGGCAGGATGTTCAAAAGGTAACAGGAATTTTGTAATTTCCTGTGTGTCATTGGACCGATTCACCGAATTTTTGTTGTCATATTGGACAACATATGTATCTCAAAAGTATGTGACCCTATCAAGCCGGTTGCTAAGGGTTTTTCGGGTGGCAAGTAGGTTGCGTGTGGTTTAATACGATCGGTGTTTAGCTACTCGCTTAGAGTTGCTGAAACCGAAACATCATAAAAACTACGATCTGGTGTCCAATCGTCCTATTGTTGACATCTATGAATTTGCATACGGCTATCCAATAAGAGGTGTCATTTTAAATCAATAGAAAAACAAAACATTTCAAATTTAATCTAGGTACAAGCTCTGAGGTTAGTCGTTGAATACAATACTTTCGGACAAATAAAAGTCAATAGTCGGTCGCACTACCATAAAAAAATATGGCCAAAGATATTGCAAAAACTGCACTTAACTCCCCCCGGTATGGATAGAGAGGTTGTCACTATTTCTCTTGGGCTGTCGGAGAAATAATTTGGAGTAAAGACTCATATACATATATTGTGAACATTTATTTCCACCACCAGTTAATCAAAATACTTTAGTGCCTTTAATTATGGTGTTGAATGAACCTTAGAAGCTTGAATGCCAAGAACTTTATGTGAAACGCAGAATAGTGGCGTAAAAACTTCTGTGATTTTCTCGGATCAGCTTATACGACGTTCTTTTGGACAAAATTTAGCAATTTCGGAAGAAAGTTCGCTGCACACGTTTCATGCCTAAACTATCTGGAAAAAAAAATAATAGCATGAGCCCACCGATATGCCAATATTCTAAGCAGCTTCTTTCTATAAACCTTTTTTAACTGCTTCAACGTTTTCATCCGTTGTTAATGTGCTGGGCGACCGTCGTCATTAATATTTTCTGGGCCTTCTATGAAGAGCTTGTAGCACTTATAACCATTGGTTTTTTTTTTTTTATAGATTTAGTATAGATTCTATGATTGTTTACTTTTTCAATAACAAATAATCGCCCAATACACCAAAACACGTCTAACCTATGTCTAACCCCCTTGTGAAAAACAAACTAACCAAATAGGGGACACTGTCAACATATATTAGGGGACATGTATAACAATATATATGTATAATAAAAACATAACATCGAAAATGTTCTTAGCTCGCGAAATTAAAAAAAAAGTCACTTAATTTTTTGAACAAATGTTGTATATGTAGATTTCGCATAAAAAAATTGAGCAATGGAACGGTGAAATCTATCCCAAAAAATAATTTCCATATTCATTTCTGGTATTTTTTCAAAGTTCCACGAAAACAAATACGTTTTTTGCAAAAAGTGCTAATCTTTTGGGCAAAGAAGTCCGAAAAGTTATGTTTTGTCGCATTTGGGATTATGAACAGTATTTTTGGAGATGAATGCTCAAACTTCAAAATAGGGTATAATCGCTTGGGATTAGTCTGTGGAGTAAGGGGGATGAGCCGACACTTTATATAACAAACTGCACCAACTTCAAGAACTTTGACCATGCTGTATTTGGTCTTGCGTTATCATGCAGCCGTATGGGACTGTTGTTTTTTACCTTCTCGATGGCTGAAAGATGATGACTTATGATTGAAGTTGAGACTTTGAACCTTGTAGACTAGAAGAAGTTGTAGTCCGATTTTCTTCAACAGCTTTTGCGAATTGTTTATTATCATAATCTCCTCTATCCAAGGAGTCGGACTTATTTTCTGGTGACAAATCTTCTTCGAAAAAATTTATATTTTATTCCAAGTCTAAGTATTTTTTCATTACACTTACCCAAACCTAAAGCATGTTTTTCATCATATTGGAAAAAAAATTGTCAGTAAAAGTATTGCAAGATCGAAAACTAAAACCGAAAAAGCCGAAAAAAACCATATTTTAAAATTCTCTCCACAACATCAAGCCACCACGATCAATTTAGGAATGATCAGTGGACAATTGCTACGGTCCAACATAAGATTTTAGCTAAAGTGGATTGAAATGGGTTGCAAAGTAAAAGCAAGCATGGAGTTCTTTAACGCATACTGTGAGCTTAGGTTAGGTTAGTTGGCTTTCCTTCGTAAAACGGTGGGTATCACTTAGACCAAGATCGGTCCATTGTGCTACCGCTACACCTGGAATCATGTTGGATGTTAAATAAAATTCGATAGTTTGTTGATCCTAGTTCATTAGGAACTACTGAATTCTAGAAATCATCTTCTTGAGGAGGCTAGGGTAGGGGAATTGCGAAGGAGATGGGACGGAGGTTTTTACTCTTCCTCATCAAGACACTTATTGCAATAGTCGTTATATGGCAGTCCTAATCTTGTGGCATGTTTTGTCTGCTATGTCCAGGTACCCAGTACAACGTTACAGTGCATCAGCTCGATATCTCATTTAGAGATATGCGACAGTGCCTGCCCAATTTTATCTTATTATTAGTAATTCGAGTGCTTTTATTGTCGCTTGGGTATCCGTGTAGGTGACGATGTCTCTATTGTTTATTGATCTTACAGACAGCCATTCGGCGGCTTAACGAATTGGCGTTAACTCTGCTTGGAATTTACTACAGTGGTTCGGTAATCTTGGCTGACACAATTGCTTGTCCTAGACCGTCTGTGTATATTTCCAGTGCAGTGCCTTTGCTTGGAATTTCATTCCCCTCCCATTGTTGTAGGTTGGGAATACTTATTTTATTTAGAAACTTGAAGTCTAGGTTCGAGGCTAAGTAGTCCGTGACTTTACTTAGACCACTGTTTTGGCGTAGAATACCAATGTGCCCTATACCGGAGGTTCCTTGAGTCGCAGTGCCGTTTTTTTTTGTTTTTTCCTTGCCAAAAAGATTCAAGGGGAGTAGGTGAAGCATCGTTTCGAGGGCTGCAGTGGAGGTTGTTCACAGTGCCCCAGTTATACTGTAAGCTTAAAAGACGCTTTCAACAAGGCCATGTCTAGATTCGGCATTTGAGTAGGTTTTTTAGTTTAAGGGATCTCCATTTCTTAAACCAATAACTCTTATTGCACTAAAAAAAACAAGTAAAACCCTAAATCTGGTCTTTCTCTGGTTATGAAGATATGTACGTAAAGATTTTTATTTGGAAAAATCGCCGATCGCTCAAGCGACATGTAACACATTTGACACTGACATCAGATGATGAAACCAGTTATTTACAGATACATGTTTTGAACATGTTTACCAATATAACAATTGTCTAAGAAATGTCGGCTTTCCGAAAAATGAATAAATTCAAAACTCAAACTATTGGCCATCATTAGTAAGTTTTTTCCCATCTTCCTGCAATCAGTGGATTCCGCGCCAATAGCACTGCTCGTCTTTTGATGCAATCGATTGTCCACTTCTACTTCTGTTGTCCCGAAAGTATTTGCTGCATCGATCGAAACAAGTAGTAATCAAAAGGAGCCAAATCTGATGAATTTCGTAACCCTTCTTTTTGAAAGGCTCTTAAAAGTTTGGAAACAGTTGCCCGATACACTTTCAATGCTGTTGCAAGCTGTCCTTGAGCTTGAGTCGATTCTTCATCTAATAATGCTTGTAATTCTGCAGTTTTTCTCTGTTCGACGAAAAGTCCTTTGAGTTGGAGCATGTTTACCATAAACTTCCATTAGAAATCGACTACTTTCAGCAGTGCTTTTCCTTAAAAAAAACAATAACAGTGCCCGCAAATCAAATCCGAATCAAACCCATACAAGTAGCGAAATTACACAATTCCTCATACTTTTTCACTCTCAGAGATGCATTATGCTTATTAGTGTGGAAAATCCTGTGAAAATGCGCTTCAAAGTGGGAGGATTGAGTGCGCACTCGAAAGGACTTTTGAAAATGGAAGTTTCGACAGCATATGTAACGCTGTTAGACGGCATGGCGTGGATGAAGCACTGGTTTGTGGATCAAAGCAATGCGTGCACACAGGACATTGACTGCTGATGCAAGCCTTGAACAATGTGTCAAATCTGGCGTAAACACGATGCTCTCAATGCCTCTGGAATCTATGCCTAGGCCTATGCGGGTGATGGTGCCGGTTAAGAGACTGTCTGTCTCAAAGCACAGGCGGTGCTAAATTTGGTCGATTAATGGTGCACGAATAATGGTTGTGATTTAATACTGATGTCGTTCTCTTCACGAGAAGGAGGAAAAATACTGACGTGACTCAGCTGGTGCTAAAAGACATTCCCATCCCGATATCCAAGAAAGCTAAGTACCTGGGAGTCTTCTTAGATAGAAACATTCTTTGGTCAAAGCATATTGAGTCGAAAACCACCAAAACGCTGTCAGCCTTTTGGCAATGCAAAGGTGCTTTTGGCAAAACATGGGACTTATCGCCGATAAAGGCCTCTCTATCTATGTACACAGCAATGATAAGACCAATAATCTCATAAGCATCGGTTGTTTGGTGGAACCTGCTAACACGCAAACGCGTCGTGGCCTCTTTCACTAAACTCCAAAGAGCGATTTGTCTGAGCTGTAGGGGGCTTTCCCCAGAACGCAGGGCACTGCACTAGATGCTATGATGAATCTACCACTCCTTGCCATATTTATCAGAGTGTGCGCACTGAAAGCCATGACTCGCCTCAAGAGTAATGGTCTTTGGTACAACTCGCATTGTAATGACAGTGTACTTGCGCGAGAGATATCCTACCATCCCTGTCTCATGGATATGCCCTCCGACCTAATTACATATCCCACCCTATCCTCTCCGTAGTAAAATTTTATTTTTACTGATCGCCTCAGGTTTGGCTGGGGGTGCAGCGCGTGGATTTTTCTTCAAACGCCCGACTGCACTCTTCGTTAGGAAAATATGCGTTCGTCTTTCAATCAGAGATATACGCAATCCTAATTGCCATGCACTATATTGTCTGGCACAAGCTGTGCTCCACTCTTTAACCAGCTCCAAATTAGTGCATGAACTCAAGTCCTTTTTGAAAAAAAAATCAGAAAACAAAATTTACTGAGGCTTGTATGGGTCTCAGGTCACTCTGGGATGCCAGGATATAAGATCTCTGATAAACTCTCTAGAAGAGGCTCAGAGGCAAGTTTCTCAGGACCTGAAGCCGCTTCAGGTCTACCTGTTTCCATGGTCCAATCCTAGATCTTCGAATTATTGCAAACATTTTTCTTAGCTTAAATTAGTTATAACAATGCTAATCGTAAGTTTATATAAGATGGCGCAATATGTGGTTTCAACAAGACGGTGTAATCGCACACACAGCACGAGCCATAATGGATATTGTTAGGGAAGCGTTTCTTGGTCACGTAATCTTCTGTATTCGCCCGATTTAACCATCCCAGACTTCTTTCTTTGGGGCTATTTGAAGTCGTGGACTTATCCCAAAAATCCTCAGACAATCGCAGCCCTTAAGGAAAATATTCGACATGAATGCCAACAGTTATCACAGGAACACTTGCGGAAAGTCATGGCAAATGCGATAAGCCCGGTATCAACACTGGCGATAACCATTTGACGGATATCATCTTTTCCACTTAACAGAAAAATTTGTAAAGGTCCGGATAGAGATTTCCATCACTGAAAATATTTTTTTTTTATTTAGTAAAAAAGTAATTCAAAAACAAAATTGGATGATTAATTTTGCGCCATATTGTATAAAGTAGTCGAAAGACATAGGTTTAAGTTGTATTGTTTGTTTTATAGTGTCTGCCTAGGGTCAGTGAAATATTTAAATTTGTTTGGATAGTTAAAATAGTTTTAGGTATTTTTGACTAGGATAGGGAATATCCAGGATGCAAGATGCCTTAGCGCTTACGTCCTGATTTCTGCAAGAAATCAGCAACGTTCTTCTTATTCTTGAGGACGTGGTGTGTGCCGAATTTCTTTGCTCTACATCAGTGAAGACCCTCCCTTACTTTTCTCCGAACAACAGGTAAAGTAAAGATAGGTCTGGGGATGGTCGTTGTGCAATGGTAATCATCATCGCCTATTGAGTGGGAGGTCTGTAGTTAAAGTCTGTCCATAGCCAAGAACAGTTCCTATACGGAAAAATCGTGCAACAACATCAGTTATAAAAGACAGATGATCAACAAAAAAAAAAAGTGGTGAGGAAGGCATAACACTCGCAGCATAATATCACCTCAAAATGCATACTCTGTGTTTGCATTTCTAATATAACACCTTAATTACATGGAAACAAAAGAGTTACGATGAACTACAACCAACGCAAATTCAGTCGAATCTCTGAAATCCTATCTAGGACCCCACCCTGGAGAGTAGTGAACGAACATCTTCGACACAAACCATCTGTACCCCACTCAGGTTGTGTGACAAACACCATAAGAGCGTACACACACAAAAAGAAACAATGGAAATGGACCAGCATTTGCGTCTTAGTGCTCCAACAGATAGCTTTTTGAACATGCCAAAAAAGCGGGCTGAAGACCTCTCAAGGAATAAGACGAAATGTAAGTCCACTGACAATCCCTGGATACGAGAAATGAGAAATTTTAAACAACAACCTAGCATTAGTTCTTTTTCATTATAAATTTAGCCTTATCAAGTGGTCCTTACGCAATAATACGCAGAATTAAATTGGTTCGGAGGCGATATCATTATTGGTTCTTGAGTTATTCGAGACGAGAAGTTCTCACACAGACATCTGTAAAAGGATCTTGAAATGTGGATATATGTATGTCGACATTTTTAATTCGGAAAATCGGATTAATTCCGAATGGGAAGTTAATAATACTCTTCACTCGCTGTCAACTTAATTGGTGTAATTAAAAGCAACCTTCAAACTTTTCTGATAGTCCTCAATTAAATTTACACCCATTCAACTTAACCGCCAGCTTAGCCCATCCTGTTCCTACGCTTTTTGTGTTTTTTTTTTTTTTAGTTTCCAAATCAATAAAAATAAGTAATTGAAACACCTCTTGACTACCGTTTCGATCCATCGCACCTTCGCTTCACCTAATAGCCTAGACGCCAATCACAATCAAAGAAAAAAAGTCAAAAACATGCCGTCTCCATTAAACCAATCCTCGACACTCGGATCCAGGCAAACAGCCGTCAACATCAATTGACATTGATTTACGAAACCGAAAAATAAAGAAAAAAAACGAGAACCAGTGAGGGGAAGAACCTCATTCCATTCAAGGAAAAGCCATTAAATTGAAAGAATTTGTCTTGAAACGTTTTCCAATTAGGCTCGATTTCAGATGGCATCAACGAACAATGGCAATCACTCGCTCCGGGTGGCATATCACTTCTGAAGCTCACAGACTTATCGATGATTTTCTATCGCGTTTTATCCATTTTTTTGTTTTGTTTTTTTTTCAATCCAACTCAGTTCGGTCTAGTTGCATAATGCGTTGCATTTGCCTAATACTATGAGCTTCAGGAAATAGAAAAAAGGAAGAAAAAACAGGACGATACCAGGGAACGAAGGATAAGAGGAGAAAACCGGACGGGGAAGGACATAAATTACCGCCAGGCGACAAGTGGAGCAAAATAGAATATACTCGAAATACGATATAGGAAAAAGGGACCTCATCTGAGCATTCTGTGATACAATTTTCAATAGCGACTGGATACAGGACTGCATGAATAAAAAGCAAACTATTTTCTGAATAAAGCGAAAGTATTGCTCCAGATAGGTCTGCACTTAACGAGTTTTTGTCCATATCTTTCATTTTGTTCGGATACAGATGAATAGGTGAAGCTGTTGCAATTCATCGAGTTTTGAATTTCAATATTTCCAGTTCGATTGGTAGACTCTCGAGCCCTGGCTCAGTACTAGGGTTTGATGTGCATATGTATATAGGTTTTATGGCTTTCCTTCTATTTCCAAATTCCGTGTCAGCTGGAAGCGTCACAGATGTCCTTGTCCTATGTTTATAGCCCCTCGTTGTGCTATAGAAAAAAAAACAAAAAAATAACATCCTCCGAATGCTCAATACATCAACATGATCCTACAGAGAGGACAGTAAGGAAGCTGTGACCTCCAGGCATCCCCCATTAAAACTAATTTTCTTCTTCGGCACTTAACGACTAACCTAACCGTTTCACGCTCAAAGTTATCAGTTTAAACGACTCCTTGGTGATATCCGGCTAAACAGAGGAACAAGGATATTACCAGGTTTATTACCACTGCCTACATATCTACACAGACAACGGCTATACCGCACAATCGTGTTGCCCGTATAACCATCCGGGATGGCAGGCCTTTAGATAATTTCGCATCCCAGGATGTGTTTTATCGCCTTCTCTACATAACGGCGATGTGTAGATCCTAGGTGTTTTTTTTTCTCTGCAGTACGGAAAAAATGCGTGTGCTTACACACTTGAACAACGTGGAGGAGTGAAAGTGTATGCAAATAATTGAGTTTCTAATCACAAAGGCGGTATGCCGTAATGACAGGGGCATTAGCGCGCTACCTACCGTCCTGGCAGGCGTTTTAGGGTAATTAACATAATTTTCCGCCAGAAGATGCAGGATCATTATTTTTTCTGTATTTAGTGTTCGTTAAGTTGTGTCCTTGAGGTTGTCGCAAGACGCCTGGGTGATGAATGCGTGGAGGGAGACTAATAAGGTAATGAGTGTGGGCTGGTTGAAGTGTCATTGAAATGCAGATTTCATAAGAAAAGGATAAACTGTTGGGGAAAGTAATTTACGCACCAAGCGGCTGAGGCTTTAAGGATGTCCTTAATTTGGACTTCGGGGAGAATATAAGTCAAGTAATTAGTACATTGCGCTCTAAAGTCGTAGGTTTAATAGCTCGGTTAATATGCTCTTGATATAATCAATGTGAGGGTAGAGTACATGACAGTGCCTTGGGGAAGTCATAAAGTGAAAGAGTGGAAAAAGAACGCCTAACCTAATGAAAAAGCACTTAAAATGGGAAGAAAATGATTCCTTCATTAGGTTTTTTATTACCGTATTTCAACGTCTTTGAAAGTCTTTCAGTTCTTGGTTGCATCATTTGGACGAGCTTTTAGTTTTATTTTCATGTACGAGTAACAGAAAGACTTGCTTCATGGAGTCGAGATAATTTTTATGGACCTAAGTATTATGGCATGTTCTTGAGGAATGGATCCAACTTTTCATATGGTATCTATAAATTTTGGTCTTGGAAGCATGTGTCCTAAGTTTCCTTGGAAAGAGTGAGCTAGTGAGGTTTGGAACGTAATTGAGAAGTTATTTGACTACGTACGGGGATAGAATACCTTTTTATATATGGGCAGCATAGGATACATATTTTCCACTCAGGTTCAATGGAATAATCTTGGATTTTTTTAATTAAAATGGAATTTGAATTTGCTCTCAAATCCGTGAATTCCAATAGTGGTTCAGTATATAATTTATTTATACAGTGAAGGGAGGAGAGAGCAGCGGAATAGCAGCAGTTCTTTGGAGACAAAGTAACAGTGATCTGGTCTTAAAGTCTTCAATAATCGGTTTAGCAAAAGCACGCTTTAAAAAAGTTTTTATTTTACGGAAATGACTTGATTAGGGTCGAGGTGAATACCCTTCTTGTAGTTCATATACGTCGTCAATATATGAATCGTGTTCAATAAGTAAAAGGAATTTTGGATTTTTGAAAAGAATTAAATGCCCTCGAGATCTGAATTAAAACGCTGAACAAGTTGGACAGTGAAAATTCCATCATTACGTAAGATATATTATCCACGTTTAATCAATTTAAAAACATCGAGGCGGCAGTTGAAATATCATAGGATTCGGGGATCTGTGGTGATTCAAACTTGATGAGATGTTTCTTGGTGCAAATAATTAATCAAATGCTTGCTGCACTGTCACCGCAGCAGAATACATTGATGACAATGGGAACTTTCAAATGATTTTGCGTGGTATCCAGGACTAGACCTTAAATACAAGGAGGTCATCCAGAACCGGAAGGTATTTTGCCTATTAGCAATTTGCCGGAGCCAGCCTTAGTGATGAAACAATGATAGAGAAGAAATATTAGGCCGATGCTTAAGCGAGTCAAGTGGCTTCGCAATATCAATGTCTCCTATCGCTCTCTTTTTTATCCTATCTAACAGGCGCAGAGATATCTTGGAAATATCAGACAAGTATTGAGCGTTATACTCAAGCTTGATTTAGGTCTCTAAGATTGAAGCCAAATCAGAGGCAGTGAACTATTTCTTGCATCGCTTAAGAAGGCTTAGACATTTTAACCCGCATACAAAGAATTCGGTTTCAACGATACAAGCACTTATTGTTTGCACTTCACTTAGGTATACTTATACTGTAGAAGTGAATGTGCCTAATATATGTTGTCGCTCCAATTCTACGCCCAAAGAGCAAAGTAGTAAGGCTGTGAACAAATATAAAAAGCAACGAAGGAGTGAATTGGATAAGAGGTAGCAACAGGAGATCATTTACAAAAAATGAGAAATAGTTTCGGTCACAGTACAGAGCCTTGAGGAACACCACCATTGATCTGGTGAATATCTGACTTGAAAATATTCAAAACAACTTGAATTGACCGGCCTGAAAGGTAAATTCTAATCCAAAGCGTTTAGAGAAAAGAACCTGATGCCAAACTCTGTCAAATGCTTTGGAAATATTAAGTGCAAAGGGTCGTCAGGGCTATGGGTCGGTTATGGCTAAACAAATGCTGCTTTCCATCTAATCGGTAAAAAACAGAGAAGTAGGACAGATGGGAAAATAGGGATGGAATTCCATCAGGACCAGCGAATTTATGCACGATCAGATTTGTATGCACACTTGCAAGTTGCGAAAGTGGATTTGTCCCATACGTATAAAGGGATCCACGTTCTCGAGTACAGGTAAGTAAAAACTAGAAGCATTGAACTGGTTGTAAGATGTCCAGTGCAGATTGGGTTTGTCCAAAGAACTGAAATTGGGAAATAGGAAAATCATAACAAATGAGTGTGGGGATTGAAGACGTGGCAAAATTCTTTACGTTCTTTTTTTTTTAGTTTTTGCTACCCTTGGGACATTATAGCACTTTCGTCTCAACTTTTACCCATAATCATTGCAGGCATTTCTGACTCATTGAAACTTCTTCCGAGTTTTCTCAGAGGAGTTGGCCTTGTGAGTTCGGTAACCTAACTCTTTTAACTTGATCGGTTCTTGTATTTCGGGTGGTATTAGTTTGTACCATATGAAATGTCCGATTTTTTGGTAAGAAATTAAAAGTCAAAATTTTTTATAAAATTTTTTTTGGTCAAAATGTGAACCATTGACATCTATAACCTTCTTCCACCGTGATTCAAGGTCGATTATTCCTTTTTTATAAGAGGCTTGATTTTTTGACGCTAACAAATGTTCAAAGGCCTCTACGACCTCTGCTCGGTTTCGGAACATATTTTGCCGACAAAATGAAGCTAGACTGCGTGGATGTGGAAGAATTTCGAATCCCAACTGTAGCAGCTTTTGCACCGTTACGTGAAGTATCGGGTCTAGCATTGTCATGCAACAGGACCGGATCGTCAATTACCGTTTCCGTACTGAGGTCTGACGAGTCAAGAGGTGACAATATTTTAACGGAATATTTCGCAGGACGAGAGGTAAGAAACAAGTCCAAGGTGTTAGCCAAATGATCTGCAATATCAGGTATTCGTGTAATCTCATTCACTAGCTGGGTTAGATTATTTATCTCAGCGAAAATTTGAACATACTATAGCTTCCTTCAGGTGTTGCTTAGCCTGAATGTATCTGAAAAAAAAAACTCTAACATCTGACTTACTCCTATTGCACTACATCCGAAGCCAATCTACAATTTGTCCGCGTAATAATTGCTCACACAAGCTGAAAAGGCTTACTGAGACGGAGGGTCTAGCACCTGTGTTCACTTCACAAAATGATTTTAGGTCGAAAGTCTAAATTAGACATGGACTATAAACAACTTCTTTCTATTTCCGGAAGAATGTTGCTTCACGCTTCATCGACAGCAACATCCTAGTTATCATATCAGTTAGATATCATCGCTCAAAATCGAACATGAGGCCAATAAAATTCTCACCGACAATCTGGAAAAGCTACCGGGTTACTCATCAAATAGTGACATTTGAATTAGTGAGGGATGATACACTGCGTCAAATTCATTTCATTTTGCGACTAATGGCTGGCCAAGTAAGGTTAAACAAAACAACGTATTTAAGTCATGCATTATCGACACATGTATCATGGTTGACCAACAAGTAGTCCTTCCGAAGCTGAATAGAAAATGCGAGATTTCTCATGGCGTCCAGAAATCAAAAGAACAAAAACAAATATTGATTCCGAAATCATGACATTAACTAAGTAACTTAGATGCCAACAGAATCAATGTTTTAACCACGGCCTACTCCAATGGAACGATGGCCGGAAATAGTTGCAACGAAATTCATTACTCCTCAATGCACAACAGAAATTCCCAGAGATATTCTCCCGATTTGGATTACCGAGGATAACTGGTTCAGACAACGGTGCCCATTGTAGGTGCTCACAGATTCAACAGTACATGGCTGAAAATGGTATGGAAACGGAACGTCTGCTCCAGTCCCTACTACCCGATATCTAATAGAGCGGCTGAGCGATTTGTAGATGGCTTCAAGCATTCGCTACTGACTCTAACCATAAATGGGACGGTCATTTAAAATTTTTAAATGTTTCTGTAGTCATAAAGGACCACACAAGTTCAAAGCCTCCAGCCGAAATCATGTTCGGCATCAACTTGAATCCCATTAAACCATTGAAAGTTAATATGATAGGGACCAGAAGAACCAGGTTGAGACTATAAATCAATCAACCATACCAGAGCAATTCAATCGAAAATTTGGTATTAGGCGGGAATCATACACACAACTAGTTACAACTTTCAATGGAAGTCAGGACAAGTTATTATATTGTACATATCTGCAGTTCAAATTATTTCGTGCACATGGAAGTCAACTTTCAATACTTCATGGAGAGGACATACGAGTAACTACGAAATCCCGAGTCGAGAAGTCATGGGATATAGCGCTGGACGTGTATGAATGCTACCATGAGTGCCCTCGAGGGAACCAACTCCATCATCAGACAATATCTCGGAGAATAACCAAAAGGCAAAACCTTTACCATCCGTACCATGTCCAATCAAAAGAACGGGAAGATCAGTCGACAGATTTGTACCTGGATAACGTTATCATCATAATAGAAAAATGAAAGGGGAAGGTTTGGAGGATATGCCAACATCTTCAGCATCCCTTAAGAAGGAAAACAGTTCAGGGGGCAGTATGTGCGGCAAACCATGCGTTATTGTAACCAACGTGATGACCAAAGCTCACGCTTTACACTTCATATGATTTGGATTAAATAGAATTGGAATATTGGATCAATCAATTCTATCAGGACATCACGCTCTGACAGTGATAGAGATGAGACGAATATATTAGTATTCATCAAGATATTACTAATATTTCCACATATTAGGTATTACTAATACGAATATCTTAGATATCATGATATATTGATATTCGTCAAAATACACCATATTACTATATGAATCCAAGTCATACTAATACGAATATCTTAGATATCATGATATATTGAAATTCGTCAAAACACACCAGATTACTATATGAATCCAAGTCATACTAATACGAATACCTCAAATATTATAATACTTTGGTATTCACCAATACGAGAAGGATTACTTTCACAATCCAGTGCGAATGAACTAATACATAGGTCCACATATGCATACCGCATAGGCATGGGTACGAATGACACAGAATGAAACAGAAAATACACTGCGCGGAATAGAGAATACACTGCGCGAAATAATGATAGATCCAAATTAATTTTAGAGATTAAAAAAAGAAAATTTCAGAACTGCGAACTCCACACTAATACCACCACCATCATAATACCAAATCTTCTTCACTATGGAATACACAAATATTAGTGATATTTCGTATCGCTTTAGATATTATAATACTCAATAACGAATATATTCATATCAGGTAATATCTCAATATATTAGTATTGACCCACCTCTAGACAGTGATGTATACTAATATCAATTGTATATAAATGGTATGAGAATCGAAAAGAAGGAACATTCTTCCACATGAAAGGGAGGAACGGGTAACCAAATTAAATTTCGTTTGATTTTTAAGCTGTTTGGTTTTTTAGTGTTCTATTTTCGACAGCTCAGACCTGACTCGTGACATGCGTTAAAATCAGACATACTTATGTAGTATTGCCATTTTATTTTAAAAACACATTTATCCAAACAACGCTTCCTGATTTCAACTCTTATTGAATTTTATTATCAAAATTCGTGTTCTGTGAAAAATATATTTCACTCACTTTGACCGTTTTACGGCCATCATAATCGACCTATTGAGCAAGTAATTCAAGCCATAGTAACGAAATCGTTGGCTAATTTTACGCTATTTTACCTCAAGCCACTTATCCGAATTGCACACTATACGCATTCGCCCGTACAGAGAAAAATATTGCTGCTGTATCCGCCAGTGTTAATAAAGACCGTGATTTGTCCATTCGTAGCCGTCCGGAACAGTTGCGATGTATGTTCTTTGACTAAGTTTAAAATTTTACACAAGGATCTTGGTCTAAAATTTTACGAAACGTGCAAAAATTAAATCCGATTTGATGACATATGTCAATCTGATGTTTTCAATTACTTATGCCAAATCACCATGGTAAGTTACACGATTAAACAGCTCCAAATGATAAAACATGATCAAAATGAGTGTTCGTTAGTGCAAACGCCGCGGGCGTTGCGCCCATTTTACGTTAGACGTGGTGGCCCTTCATAGTCAACTCTTTAACGCCTGGTGGCCAAATTTGAGACGACCGATTCGGTAATCAATCAGCCAACATCAGAGAAAAACCTCACGGTCCGCGAAAGTGTACAGCAGAACCCAAAGCAATCGATTCCTCGTCGTGCATAAGAACCCGGCTTTTCAACTTACCAAATTTTGCATCGAGACTTGGGCCTATACCCGTACACGATCCAAATGACCCAGGAGCTCAATGTTCATGACCATAGACAACGTCATTCGTTCGCTAACTGGGTTTGGAAATGTTTGGAAGAGGACCCCAAATTTAGCCGAAAAGTCATCTTAAGCGATAAGGCACATTTTTGAATGAATGGTTGTGTTAACAAGCACAATTGCCATACATCGGACGACACCAACATACACGAGGTTCACCAGGTGACAATACATCCTCAAAAAGTTACCTTTTGGTATGGATTTTGGGCCGCCTTTTTCGTAAACGAAGTTGGTGGACGATATCCGATTTTTAATAGCCCAAATTGAACCATATGGGGCCATACGACTTGTGATTCCAGCAGTATGGAGCCACGTAGCACACATCGGACGCCACGATTGACATTCTGCATGTGTATTGTTAAGTAATATTCGCCACTATTGATTCCTCACCCACCCATTACAATAAGTTCCAAGTCAAATTCAACAAAATTCCGTTTATTTTTGGAACATCCTTCATATTGCTTTATATTTAGCTATAGATAAGGTCACCCCTTAAGTAAAGCTTACTTGAAATAACATTCATAATGACGGGAAAGTTGCCAGGTAAATCACAACAATTACGGGACTACTTACCCCCGATGCTTTACAATATTTGAATGACAGTGTTTACCTCCTATGACGAGCACCAACATGGGGCAGGAATAGTGTACATGTTTATAGGTAATGCATGCACAAATCCTTTCAGTACCGACAAAGTAAGGTAGATAAACACCCCTGAATAGCGATTGTCGTTGATGGCTATTTCCTCTCTACTTCACCCTTGAAGACCAATCACAGTGTTTATTTGTTTACGAAGCTTTCAGCGAGAAAATGGAATTCGTTGCTTACGCATCCCTTCAATAGAAAAGGCCATAGTGTCATTGGTTTTTCAGACCAGATCTGGGTTAACTGAATGATTTAAGTGTGCAATTGCAGATTGCTTTCCTCTTATTCCACTCGTATACAGTCAAAAGAGGACCTAGTATAAGCAATATCAAGCAGATTTCGCGAAATCGAACGCAATTGTTGAATAAAGTTAGTCGTTGCATGGCCAATGTATGAGAAGTCAATGGAAAGGTCATGAAAATGGCGTTAATAAAAGGCTTGAGTATGAAAGTCAAAAAGTTGATTTTCAGTGTAATGATTGAATTAAGCGAAAAACAATCATTGAAGACCTACTTGGATTTGGTTGAATATTCGCTGCACCTGTTAGTCTTAAGTCCATTGTATTCGTTTAAGCTACCTTTTGGCTGAGGCAGTTTAATGTGGCCTTTGAATACAATAATGTGGTTTACGAAAAATGCAAGTAGGTACTAGGTAAAATTGGCTCTTATCAACACTGCTACTATAGAAGAAAACATATTCCTATGAAGATTCATCCAATAATAAGTGTCATTTTGACTTTTGATATGAAAAACTAGTCGGTTCGGAAAATGGTTCAATTCGAACTCATGAAATGTGTTGGTATATGTTAGTAAAAATTAAAATAAAAAAAATTCAGCAATAAATTTCAACCAGTCGGAGAGGTTTGTAATCTGAACCCCGACTAGTGTCCCTCAGGTGAGCTGAAAATAGCCCAAGAGTAGCTGAAAAACTGATTGAAAGTCCATTTCAAGACGATCGCAGTCTTTGGACTAATTTGCACTAGGCCATCCTTTATGTCCTCGAACGACAATATAACAACGTTTTCGATTATTAGCAGAATCTGAAAAGTGTCAACGTATATGATGCTCTTTTCATAATCGAGGGGAAGCGGACTGTTTTGGAGTCTATGCAAACGGTTAGCAGCACTTTTTTAATCACAGCTTGGAAAATATGGCCCTTTTTTACTATTCGTATCTTCCCACGAAAAAAGGGAGTTGGCGATAGGCGAATAGCGATTTCACCAGGGTGATTGATGCAAATCCTGCGAATGGGACTGCTGTCAAAGATCAATTTTTGGCTTATTTATTTGTGCAAAAGAATAAACTCCTACGCATTCTGGATGTATTTAAAAATTTAAATAGGCAGCATTAAATGTAGCATTAAGGTACAATAGCTTAAGAAAGAACGTTAAAATCCATACTATACAACATTACCCTAAATAATATAACGGGATTGGATTAGTATAAAACTAACCGCGCTAACCTTCGGTCTATACGTTAGCTTTTGTAGAGTTTTTGAAACTTTATATTTTTATAATGGGTGCCACAACGCCGTATAATACTTGGAGCTTTCTCAGTACTACGCCGGGGAAGAATACCGTGAAATATACGTTTTTGCGTCAAAGTTGGTTCTTGGCACCCAATGTTGAGTTGCAAAAGCTAATATAAGGTTGATTGATTGGTCGACTGTAAAAAGGCATCCGACACCATGTGTTTAAAAAGGATATTCTACAAGCTCACCAAATTAGGCATGCCAAAACACCTGTTAAACATTATTGATTATTATTAATGACTTTGAGAAAAAAGTTCCTTGTTAAATGTGGCAGCCCTACTTCGAGTAAACCTTTGATATTTAAAACTGTTAACAACAAAGAATGATGAAGTGCGCGTTACTATTTAACAATAATATCAGCGATATTATAGATTACTACAGACTTCATGTTACGAGATATATCACAGATTAGACGTTGAAATCGAAGGGGGGATTGTTTAGGACTTCATTATGTTATAGGAGGGGTGATCCAAAAGTAATGATAGTTAAAATAAAACGGCTATTGTAATTAAAAAAATGATTAATTTTTTACGTATTCTCTTAACGAGTCAATACATTTAATCAATATTTTTTTTAAGCCCAGGATTGTCTTGGAAAATATTTCTTCGTCTTGATCCTCCCAAAATGCTCCAACAGCGGTCATAATTTCGCTTTCGTCTTCAAATTTCGTATCTCGGATGTGTTCCTTAACCCGGGGAAGGAGGTAGACAAGAAGACTGCTAGCTCGCCAGCTCGCAGTTTGTCGCATCTTTTTCTTTAATTTCTTCTCAATCTTCTTTCTCGGTATGTGTAGTAAGATCGCCAAATAGTGGCTTCCTTTTCTAAATATTCCACCATAATTATTTCCTCTCAAAAAACGAACGCCATAACCTTTCCCGCCGAATTCAACACTTTGAATTTCTTTGGCGTCGGTGAGGAGGCTTGCTTCCAATTCATCGATTGTTGTTTGGTTTCTTTAGAACATTGCCTTATGAGATCACTGTGACTTCAGCTGATGCCTGATGGTCAGTCTTCGATCTGCCAACACATCTTCTCGCTACCTTCATCGAGTGCCGTGGATGAGTTTTTTTTTTTGGTTTTAAATTCATTTTTAATTCTTAAAACTAGCGGCCCTAGGCGGACACTCTAAAACAAACAGTACAATTGAAACATATGTCTTTGGACGACTACATAAATTTACTATTAACACTATAACTACTCGTAACTAATTTTTTTTTTATTAAAAAACTTAGCATATGACGCCGTGGATGAGCCTCCTTTGCGATGTTCATCTTCAGTTGATGTCCTGCCTATGAGTATCTTAAACTCCTTGGCCCAGCGTGCTACTGTGGAATATGGAGGAGTCTGCCCATGTTTTCATAAAGTCGCTGTGTATGTCTTTGGTAGACAGTATTTAAGCATTTCTTACTTTATGTCTCGTCTAATTTCGTTTTTCTCAACTTTGATGTTAACTTCGACGGTTGGTATTCAAATGAATGTAGTTCCTGGGAATTATGGCCGATTTATACGATTTTTTTGGACCGATTTATACGATTTTTTTGGACCGATTATCATTACTTTTGGATCACCCCTCGCACATAGTCCCAAGCGCTACGCTGGACAATATGCTAGAATTTGGACAGTGTTGCCGTATTGCTCTGACGTTTCAAAGGGTAATGCTGTCATTTTTTGACTTTTGTCTCCTCTTATATTCACAATTATGTCATGGAGCGCTAGACCATTCAACAACCCGTAGCAATTATTGTTAAACTTAAAATTCGTATCCTGTTCGCCAAACTTTTCACGAGCCGCTGTTTCTGTAAGAAGAATAAAAACCCTCGATTCTTCATAGTGTTGGAATTGGCCTTTCTCCGAGTTCACCTTGGCGAATTTTACGAAACAATTTACACAAGAGCTGAAGCCTCAAGATAACTAAACGGATTCAACGATTAAGAAAGGCTTTGGTTGAATGGCTTCGTTGACAATATCGTGGCAACATAGCCGAATTTAGAGATGAGTAACTGCAGCAGTTTCAGGAGTCTCTATTGGATACAGAAAATATAAGTTTTGGATAGGCGACGTGATTGGGCCATACATCTTCCGATATTGGCAAGACGGTGGCTGTCAATGGGCAACGTTACTGGTCCATGGCACGTAATTTTTTGTGAACACGGACCAAGACGACAAGTGGTGCCAATCAGACAGACTAATGTGCCATAAATCGGGTGCTACAATAGAGCTTTTGCAAAAAAATATTAACAGAATGCAATATTTCCAGAAGAAGCTATATGAAATGGCTGCCAAGATGGTATGATTGAGTGTCCTTAGAATTTTTTCTCTGGGGCTGCGTTAAGTCACTGGCTTATAGCAACAAACAAACTCCAACTGACTAACTGGAGAATAACATCATTCAAACTATTGGTGAGATTTCGCTTTATTCAACTTCATTCTTAGACGTATGCAACAGATTTGTAGAAATGAATTTTAATGAATTTAAAATGGTTTGAATACGCTTTAATCCGCCACAGAAGTTTCTGTCAAATCTCTCACACAGCCGTTTTAATTCAGTCTGAAAATTGGAACACGTTTAAAGGAAAACTTCGTAGACGCATGTCCTACTGTTGCAGGCCCCTAGTGTCCTAATTGTGCTATTTGGTTTGATGTTGTAGTGCCTCAGGGTTTGTTTCGAATTACACATAAAGCTACCATTTAAATACGTTACATATTAAGCTAATAATGTCCTGTACAATGGGAAGTGATAATTCAGCTGAAAATATCCTAATTACAACATTAAAGGACTTTGTTTGAGGCTTTCTACCCCAATTGTAGATATTACGAGAGGACTTTTCTATCAGGGTTGATGTCATTAGAGGCATTCTTGAAAACTGCCTCGAAGGGTTAGTGCAGAGTGGAGATGGTGTCCTGTAATTTGCCACCGTCATCGGGCTTCAGGGACAAACAACTCATATGCAAAGTATAAAGTGAACAAGATCATGATTTTGTACCCAAAAATATTCTAAGGGATTATTTATATTTGTCTCTGAAAATTCAAGAGTATTAGTTCAACAACCTCTTGATCTACGAGTCGTGATCTGGTATCTCTCTCTGGTATCTGTCTCCGGACGGGCGAAGTTATTGGGGCATATCTTTTTCGAAAAATATATTGTTGCAATCTCTTCAATAAATCAATTGGGCCATCAATGTTGACTAATGTTTTTCTTCGGCAGAGGGCACCTCGTGGCACATAATTGCCAACATTCCGTGACAAATTTTCTAAAGAGTTGATTTCTTGAAATGTAAACATCAATTGACCCCCGATTTCCTCCTATTTAATACCATTAGACTTCTTCTTTTAGAGCACTGTTAAGGATAAAGCCTACACTAATGCTCCAAGAACTATTTGCGCACCAAAAGAAAATACCAGAACTATCGTTGGCGAAAATCATTAGCAAAAATAAAACTAGGAGGCTTGTTGTCGCTTGTTGTAACGCTTCGCTGCAGCATGCGTTTGAGCGAAGCGAGGTAGAACTTAACGGTAGAGTTGATCTCAATTTACTGGAAACAACTAAAATGAAATGAACACATTCTGGCGCTTAAATATTTCAATAAACTTTTGATACTACGTGTTGATTTGTTATGAGTCATATTGATGTTTTTCAATATCTGTCCGATTTCAAATGCTTTTTTTTAATGTTTTTTTATCAATCGGCCCTCAGGTCTTGAAATTTGAGACTAATGATTTAAATCCGTTCACACGTTTAGAAAAAAGCTCTTTGTGGACTTTCATGCTGCATATTTCATCTATGCTGCTTATGGTATAAAACAATTTGATAACACACATAAGCCAAGTGTAAAAACTAATATTAAAATAAAAACATAATTCGATTCGCGCAATGCTATACGAGACTCATGAGTTTAATGTGATAGAAAATGGATTTTTTTATTAATTTAACAGATTACTCATTACGTTCATTAGTTCATAATTTCTGCCATCCGTTTCAGCCTGTTAAGTTCTCTGATTTTCCTAAGTCATTCGATTGGTCCAAAAACGATAGAAGAATCGGAAACTAGAAAACACTACATAAGCCAAGCCTAATGAATGTTCAGAATAACTGCTAAAATTTATTCTAGTGTAATGAATTTTGCAGTCGGTAATATGGTTTTGCTGTTAAAGAGGGCCGGAATGAACAACAATATACAATATTTTGAACTCGTGATTTCTTTATTAAAACACGGATTATGTTTGCTTTTTTTTGGCTAAAAAAGTTCGAAAATCTTCAAAAAACACAAAAATAAAATTAAAAAATTTAAGTAACCCCCGACAAAAAAAAAATCCAAAAAGTAAAAAAATAATTTTTTTTTCTCTCGGCCTTTTGCCTTCATTAAAAGAACCTATTAATATTTTTAAGATGACGTCGCCGCATCGGGGAATCCGCTAAGTAAATAAAATAAAATCAGAATACAAGTAAAAAGAATATTGAGAATGATAAAGTATGGATTATACAAAGACCTACCCTATGTAAACAACGTAGGAAAGTATCGAAACAATCATATCCAATCTTTTAATTAGTGTTCAGTGTTAATAATTTAATCTGAAAAATTCGTGAAGCAGACACAACCGACAACGACGTCTACCCTTATGTGTCTGCCCATTCGGGATGCCACATTCTGTCACGCTCCGCCCCCGTGCCCACATATCACTCAACGCACGCGGCTCTCAAGCGAACGCCTCATACAGAAGTGGTACAATATCGAAACACTGTAGGAACTTAGTAGACCTAGTCAGATAGATTGATGTACAAAACTATTATAAGTTCATACGTACAATTTGAAACTATAAGTTTTTTTTTTTCATTACCTAACCCTTCTTCACTTAGCGGTCCCCCGACGCGGCGACGTCATCTTAAAAATATTAATAGGTTCTTTTAATGAAGGCAAAAGGCCGAGAGAAAAAAAAAAATTTTACTTTTTGGAGTTGTTTTTTTTTTTTTTTTTGTCGGTTGCTACTTAAAATTTTTAATTTTATTTTTATTTCATTCTTTTTAACTTACTCTTTTTATATTACATACCTATGTGTGTCAAAAGGAAGTGTCTATTTTTTTATAATAAAGCTATTTTTGTTATGAAATATAATAAACTCATTGTTTTTAAAGCAAGTACAGCACCTTACCTGGCAGAACTAGTTAAGACGAATGTAATGAGCCCATACTTAATAGATTTACTAATAGGCAATCGTCTCCTACCTTCGAGTTCCATCATCGGAGTACTAGCTCAGTAGGACCAGCATACATGGGTGTTTCAAATGTTAGGTCGCAGATATGTTTAAAAGTAATGTAAGTACCCATTGTGTCTAGGATCTAGAGTTGCGCAAAATAGTTCCAACCGTGGAACGAACATGGAACGTTTCCTTTCCCAGTCGGAACTGGTTCCGGGAACTATCTCCTCGGAACTACATCGGAACTATCGGAACTATTAGTATGATAAGAGAGATCCATATCCGATCCTTCGCACCTAATTCGTTTACGAAACACGGAACGAATTGTCTGTATGAGTATGATTGCGGACATTATTGTTTGATCACTCTTCTGCTATTCCAGTTCCAGTGTGTGAGTTCGTTTTGTCTGTGATTACGTTGTTCTACAACATAGTCGTACGACCGCGTCGTACGGACGTTCGGCTGGGTTGTATAATACGAACGCCGCTATTGATGAATTTCTAGGTTGAATGGAGCTATGGACATGTTATCGTTCAGTTTGAGGAACGATCGAAAATGTTTCTGACTGAGGACATAGTTCCTGGAATTACATATACATGTCCTGAACTACCCAACCCACTAAGATCCCTACCACAGCTAACAAAAAGTGGTAATAACTACGATGCCACAAACAGACACGTCAAACTTATAACACCCCTCTTTTTGCGTCGGGGGTTAAAAAATAGCGTGTGCGAAAATTTTGCACTTTCAATTTAAAATTTTTTCATCAATTAAATTTTTTAAGTTAGGACCACAATCAAAATTCTGTTTGAAAAGTAACCTAGATATTTTAAAATACTTTCTGAGGGTCCAAAAATCATAAGGATCGGTTAAGAAATGGCTGAGAAACAATTTATCTTAGATCGCAATTGAAGTCACCCGATGGGAGCTCAGCTTCGTTTCGCTCAAAAATAAGGAAGAACATGATGAAAAATGGCGATTTTTCGCTTAGACTAAGATATTGTTTTCATCTGCGTGGTCGTGGTGCAATTGCAATCAGCACCGACTATTGAGCAGAATATCTGTATTTCAAGTCGGTCCATAGCCAAGAACAATTCCTCTACGGAAAACTGTGCAACAACATCAGTTGTGAATGAGAGATGATTAAAAAAAAATGCTGACGAAGGCATAACACTCGCAGTATTTGATCATTTCAAAGTGTATACTCTGTGCTTGCCTTTCCAATATAACATTCTAATGACATGGAAACAAAAAAAAAGTTACTGTGAACTACAACCAATGCGACAAATTCAGTCGGATCTCTCGAATCCTATCTAGGACTACCACCCCCGGAGAGTAGTGAACAAATATCTTCGACACAAACCATCTGCCCTTCATCCAGGTTGTGTGACAAACATCATAAGAGCGTAACTCTTGAACGTAAAAAAAAAACTAATACTAAAATATATATCACCAATTTTCAGACAAATTATGGGTTTTATATTGACTTAAAACGACACCTCTTATTGGATGACAAGAATGATAACAACCACTGTGAACTTGGGATAGAACCAAAGAAGGAGAGATAAACGCATATGCGTGAAATCATAGAAAGGACATGGAATCCTTAACGTATTGTTTTTATTGCGTGTCCTCTGCTCTAGCGCTATAACGAACATCAGGCACTTTCACTGAAAAGTTCCCTGCCAAGCGTGTAATGACCAAAAAAGGCAAATAACTAAATAAGTAAGTAATTTATCTCTAAGAGAATTGTTTTTAGTGAGAACAAATCTCACAGCACATGTTGTCAGACCGCATAGTGTCTGATGAATGTTCACCTCACCGTCAGCCCGACTAGAATTTAATAAAGCATAACCGAAGACGTGTGATGACGTTAAATAATCTCCAAAAACAATATCAATCAAAAATCTAAGCAACATCACTTTGATTAAACCGACATTAAGGCCACGAACTCCCGGTCGGGAAAAAAATCATTACATTTCCACAAACCTGTAATCTGAAACCATCACTCAGGGTACCGAGAAGCAAGCAGCAGCAGCAAGCAACATGGATAAAGAATAAGAAGTAAAAAGCAAGCTGCCAGCGGCACTCCTTAACCTCACCGAAACTTTAATATTTTTACGAATAATAAATCTCTCCTTGCATGTCACCCAACATTTCATATTATTCTCCATTTCATCTACCAGGCCCCCTAGGGGCCCATCGAATAGAGTACATCTCAAGCCGAAGAAAGGCGTAATCGGAGAACATGCAACCGTATGTTTATGAGAAACGAGAAAAACAAGCCCGCCGGGTGTCCAAAGGGATATGTAGGTCAAAGGAAATGCAATGCGACTGTGTTTGCCAACAAATGTGATGAATCAAGATTCCCCCGATCCCCAGCAGGAAGGGACCATTCGAATGAGGAGTTTTATGACAATTCAATTGTTTTTTTTTTCTCACGCATTTGGGGTCAGCTACTACGTAACCAGTATCCTTTTTTTTCGTCCTCGTTTCGGCTTAAAGCATGACAACGCGTTCGTTCGTAAATATTGCTTATATGCTGGGTGGATACAGGCTTTTATTGATGCGTTAGGGCGGCCATGCGAACCGGTAGGAAAAACTCGTGTCGAACAATGAAATATTCATCGAAAATGCGAGAGAAATTTATTAATATTCCAAGCTCATTAGGACGGAGCCTTCAATTCGAAGCTCCTCCACACGGCTCAAATAATGTAATAAAATAACTAAAGATGGTATCGAAGGTAGACAGGTGATATATCTCCATCAGACGTGCTTGTCATTGCCCCAAATATACAATAAGCCAGGTGTCAAACTTCCTTTCGTCCATTTTATCTTCTCCATTTGGTACGAACACAAGTTCGTTCTCATCTATCAAACGTCACTACTGTCAGGTACTGCTAATCTCGTACAAATTAAGGCAATAGCTCACTCATCACCCAGTGGCTTCCGGGAAGACAAATCGAATCGACGGAAATGGCCAAATATTCACACACCACTGGGAAAAAACCACTTCCCATCGATCCGAAGCTGCAATATCCACAACGGTGCTGCTTCTTGTGATTGATTTAAAAACTCGAGAAGCCGTTCTTCAAAGGGGAGGGGCAGGAGATACCAGAGCATCCTGGAGCACGTTTTACAAATGTGAAAAGTCTAACAAAAAAAACAATTTTCAATTTTGTTTCCATGTTAAATTGGATTTCAATTTAAACCCAAGGACGAAGGAAAAATCAAATGAAAAATATCAGACAACCAACGCCTACATGTATCTGTATCCATAAAAACCGTAAAAAAAACCAATGAAATTGAAAAAAGCTACGAACTCACCTCTTCATAAATGAAATTGTCGATTTCCTCCAAGGGTTTGCCGTACATATTCGCCGGGAAGGGCTCGAATTTCTTTGGCAGGACATCACCATCTTCCACGGTCGCCTTCGTCCTCGGATGGAATCCATACTCACGTACCAATTGTATATGGCGATTTTCATGCTTGATCTGAGACTTTTGAGTGTAGGCAACAACTTGCTGTTTGGCAACTGCAAAAAAGCAAAAAAACAAAAAACACATTTACAGCCGAAACAAGTACATATCATTCCATCTATCTGTATCTGAAAGGTCAGTTCGATATACATATGTATATTGTGGATATTACTGCAGGATTTCGTTTTAAAATTGTACAACTTTTGGTTTATTTATCAAGCTCGTATCTGAGGCAAAATAGGATCAGACAATACCTCGTATCTACTACCATCCATTCTCCATCCAATCGACCTTGTTTCCTACGGTCTAACCCTCATTCATTTTCCCATAAAAACTGCTTTTACTGCTCCAATATGGCGCGATTTTATGGCTAGATTTCAGGCATCCTTTCACTTATACTTATATTCGACAAACTTTGCTTTTATAACTTCAGAGGGAGAGTATTTTCGAAAACCACTGACTTGAGCATTCACAAATAAAGCCATAAACATTGCATAAAGTCCAAACACCTTCGCTGGCATTTCCATACGCCGTCTACGATGTCGTATTTTTTGATTGCGGATGTATTAAAAAAATTGCTTTCGAATAAATAGAAGCATTTGGTAGACTTAACGAGACAACACGACCTGATGAAATGTCGCGTTGAACACGGATGGATGCATTCATATTTGATTGGAATTGTGGATGTGGTTATTGGTGCATAAAAATATTATGAGCGGAATATCAAAATCAGGTACATGAGTTTGAGATCGTAAAATATTTACAATTTAAAAAAGTGTTTTCTAAAATATTACAACTTCAGGTGATGCGGATAACATGTCGTTGAAGGGTAATAAAAAATAGGGAAATGTTCATGTTGTGCTTACTATTTACTCGTACGTCTCACTTAGGCTGACATTTTTCAGAACTTAGCATGGCAGAAGAGTCTTTTATGGGTTCTGAAGAACGGAAAAATAGTTTAGAAATACTTGGGAATTCTATTTTAATAGTAATTCATGCATCTTGATGTGTCTTTTGTCAAGTGGTGCAGGGTACAAATGAACATTTGAAGATTCATAAGATTATGGTAAGTAATACGAGCAAATGTGCTACTTTGCATTGTAAATTGTGTTTTTTTTAGAGCTATACAAATTCAGTATGAAATGAAGTACTTGAAGCTTACGTTAATATCTATGATACTAGCCTTGTTATATAGACAATTTCTTGCCATTATTGATTAAATATAATCTTGGGCATACACGTGCCACGGCTAACTCGAATGAAGGGCAATCGTGAAGTCCAATTTTCGACAACTTAATCGAGCAACTGGGGCCGTATATCAGCGATTACACGGGTAATGTTCACTTTCAAATCATCATTCGTCTCTGATTTATCGGCATAGACTAGTGACTTCACATACTTTCAAAGAAAGTAATCTAAAGGTGTGAGATCACAGGGTCATGGGGGCCAGTTCACTGGTCCATTACGCGAAATGATCCGGTCAGCAAATGTTTCCCGCAATAAGTTGATGGTGTCGCGCACCGTGTGGTGTGTTGCGCCATTTTCTTGAAACCAAAGCTCTGTCACCTCAATGCCATCCAACTAAGGAACGAAGGAGTCAGAAATCATGTAAACAGGTGGGGTGAAAAGTAACCTCTTTGGAAATGAAAATACTCGCTGTTGATGGTTTTTCCATTTTCGAGGTAGTCCACGAAGAGTATGCCATGACAATCCCAGAAAACCGACGCCATAACCTTTCCGACCCATCGAGTCTACCTCGGCCGCTTCGGAGCACTCGTGCCGGCTTCAGCCCATTGCCGGGCACTCATTCTGTTCTCTGGTGTGTAATAGTGCATCCAGGTTTCATCAACAGTTACCAATCGATGCCAAAAGTCCGCCCGATTCCGCATCAGCAAGTCCAAACACTCTTTCGAAGTTCTTTCGCGTTCGTGTTTTTGGTCCGGAGTGAGCATGCGCGGCACCCAGCGGCAGGATAACTTTTTCATATGCAGAATCTTGCCCAAAATATGGCGTGTGCGCTCAGTACTAATCTTTGTGGCATTTGATAGCTCGCGCACCTTCACTTTCCGGTCAGCCAACACCATTTCATGTATTTTTTTGACATTGTTGTCTGTAACCGCATCGGAGGGCCTGCCGCTGCGAACTTCATCGGTAGTGGAGTTGCGGCCACCACGAAACTCTCGAAATCAATATTTGACGGTGTAATCTGACGGAGCATTAGCCCCATAATATTTATCCAACTTTTCTTTTGTTTCCTTCGCCGTTTTGCCTCTCAAAAAATAATGTTTTATGAGAGAACGAAAATCGTTTTTGTCCATACTCAACATGATGCCAAACACGTCAACAACAAACAGCTGTCAAAACAAAACTAAGGGCAGTATCGCACTGAAATTTAGCATGTCTGCCTAAATATGAACTGTAGTCCGTTCGATAACCTTTTTTGCAGTAGCAGCGCATTCTGGCGGTCAAGGAGGTTACTTTTCACCCCATCAGTAGCGCTCTCCATTGACGGTAGCATTCTGACCGGGATCGTCCTTCATGAAATATGGATCGTTGATTCCACCAGCCCATAAAGCATACCGAACAGTGAGTTTTATTAGTTATAAGGACATCTTGACAAAGGCTTCTGGGCTATATCCACTCCAAGTTCGGCAATTTTGCTTGTCTACATATACATTTAACCAAAAATGAGCAAAAGAACAAAATTTTGCGTGGAAAATGAGGATCAAGCTGAATGTTTTCGGTGCATTCACCGAACCTACGACGCGTATAATGGTCACGCGTTGTCCACTCTTGCACAAGCTGGATCTTATAAGCTTTTAAGCCAAGATCTTTCTATAAAATCTTCCACAAAGTGGGTGGGCATAGCTAGAATTGCTGCGCACGATGAAGAATCGACTCGGATTCTTCTCAACACTGTGCTCCACAATATCAATAACTTTTTTTCTTCACTCTATTTGTCACCTTTGGGGATGCGAATTATCCACTATCGTGCGATAACGATTAATCATGTTCCGAATAACATGCTCAGATGGAAGATTATGTCGACCACAAATGGAGCGCAAGATAAGTTTGGCGAACCGAACCATGGTTTTCAAATTAAGTTTGCACAATTTGTAGGCTGTAATCTATCCATACTAATATTATAAATGGGAAAGTGTGTGTGTCTGTTTGTCGGTCTTTCACAGCAAAACGGAGCGACGAATTGACGTGATTTTTTAAGTATTGAAAATAGGAGATGGTCGGTTAGAAACTGATGCCGAGGGCTGTGTGACACTGGCGGGAGATTTTTGTCAATTAGTACACAGTGATTCAGAATCAGTTGCAAGTGTTTACCCAGATTTACAAAACAATTCCACGAAAATCAATATTTATGTGAAAGAGTAATTTTAGCACCTAAAAATGATGTTGTCAACAAAATAAATTTAGACATGTTGAGTAAAGTACCAGGAGATACAACAGAGTATTTATCAATAGACAAAGTTATGGATACAGAACAGAGCACATCGTATCCCGTAGAGTTTCTAAATTCGCTTGAGCTGTCAGGTGTACCCTCACACAAGCTTCAATTAAAACTAGGCGTCCCAGTCATGCTTATGCGAAATTTGAATGCCCCGAGATTATGTAATGGGACGAAACTTCGTGTCACACAACTTGGTCGCAATATCATTAGCGCCACTATCTTAACCGGCGTAGGAAAGGGTGAAAATGTAATGATCCCACGAATCCCAATAATTCCCACAGATCTCCCGTTCCAGTTTAAAAGGCTCCAATTTCCTCTTAAGCTTAGTTTCGCTATGACCATTAACAAAGCGCAAGGTCAAACATTAAAGGTGGCTAGGGTGAACTTAGAAAAGCCGTGCTTTTCCCATGGACAATTGTATGTAGCATGTTCGCGTGTGTCCAATGCCCAGAATCTTTACATTATATCCCCAAATGGAAAGACATATAATATCGTCTACAGTAGCGTATTAAAATAACATTCTGTTCCGAGTTCTCTTCTGTGTCAGGAAAGGGGAACCGTGTTACCCCGAATTTAACGCGAGCGAAGCCGCGGGCAAAAGCTAGTTTACTATAAAATGGCAAAATGTACTAATTACAAATCAACTTGCAACTGTCAAATTGACAATTTGTAAAAACAGTGCCGCCAGTTTAAAAAGCAAACATCGTTCAAATATTTTCCACCGTCGAGTTCTGGCAGGACTCAATTCTGACAGAGCGATTTTTGAACCTAGTGGGCAATAACCCGGATTCAACCTGACGAATACACATATTCAAAGTTTGATTGTGTGCTAAGCCTATGCATATTTGGCATAGCCCTGCAAAAAGAAATCCAACGTTGAAGAATCGCATTATCTTGATGGCCAGTTCACATCACCAAAACGAAAAACTCAACACTTTAAATAACGACAGCCATATTTTCTGCAGATCATGCATTTCATTGATGGATAGGGCTTAAGACTTCTGTAACGAAGTCGCTTTGAATCTTTTTTTCACTGTTGTGCCTATAGTATGCTCAGACGGACGATAATGTAGACCATAATCTGGTCGTAATATGCGAAACGTACCTACTACGTACGTACTACTAGAGAATCACTATTTTGTAGTAAGTTTTCTGTATTTCAAAACGTCTGACAACTTTTATGCAATCCATACTATAAGATGGTAAGCTTTGTGCTAAACACATGTTGCCCTGGATGGCAGTTAAGTTTGACATATGTGATTGAAACAGGGTTGCCAAATTCAAACCATAGATTGGATCACCCTATTTATTCTTCAAATTGGTTAACTTTAGCTCTAATTTTCTGCACAAAAACGATTTTTCTATTTATTGCCAGGTGTATAAATGGAGATCTGCTGCTTCTCAATAGATTTTACTAGCTGTACGTGCTGTACGAGTCAGAAATGTCAGATCAGAAACGTTACGTCATTTTTTGTCGAATTTCCAGCCAAACAAGTATTATTTACGGATAGTTCTACTATTTGCCTTTAGTTTGAGAAAATCTACTGCCTAGGCCAATCGAATGATACAAAGGTGTTAGTTTCAGCGTAAAAGACGAGAAGCGTCCCCGGATCGATGGAACCCTAAAAGCCATTTCCTATTGTTCAATAGTAAGGTAACGAAATCGGGTGGCATACGAGTTGAAACTGAAAGACGTTTAATGGCATTTTCTCCCACCTTTTTCACTGCTACTTCAGCGGTAAAAAAATGAAATGCGTTCTAGTAATGCACTATTAGCGAATTTTAGGTGAGCATTGTTGGGAAATCGGCCAAAGGTACCACAAAGTGATTTTATAGAACAACAACGCTTGCTCACATATTGCTCAGTTTGTTAAACCATGGACCTATGGATATCGTGCCGAAATCACGACCAAATTTAGATCGTTCAAGGCGGAATTGGCTTGGCGAGTGCGGTCAAATATGAACGTCAGCTCAATGTTGGTACTATGAGGTATTTTTAAGAGGTCAATCTGTTGATAATGAGTACTACCCATAAGCATTATACCATTTGCGTGGAGATATAGTGTAAGAAAACGCTTCGATTTGTGGCCAAAACTATTCATGCATTCACAATTCATTGCTTCACTATTGCTCCATATCTTCATACCAAGTTCCAAAAATATTTGTGGTATTGGAAGAAGAGGTAGCATAAGTGTATAATGGTTAGGTTAGGTTAAAGAAGAGGAGTGTGATGGTAGAGAATCACTTCCACTCGGAGGCTAAAGGGCCCATCTGTGGAGTACACATATAATTAACCTCTCCTATCAGGTGGTGGCTGAAACCACCTCGTGATCTTTATGAATTTTAGAAGATCCGATATATCTGTATTTGCTACATACGCAATCTCTGTGAAGAATCTATGGACCAACGAAGCTAGGCGCGGATTCTGGAAAGCTGGGCAGTGCAAAGCAGATGTTGGATCGTTTCGGCTTCTTCCTCAACCCCGCAGCTCCGGCAGAGATCGCTGGATCCCTAGTTCCATTTCCGGAGCATTGCTCCGATGGGACAGTATCCTGTGATCACTCTGACGAGGAGTCAGCTTCGCTGGTGTGCATTTCAAACCCTTGCCTGGCCAATTCCTCCGCTCTTTCGTTCCCTGCGATTGAGCTGTGACACGGGACCCAGTAGAATTGACTTTGTGGTGTCTGATGGACTTCAGTGAGTCGCGACATTTCATGACAGCCTTTGAGCTGGCTGTACAGGATAGTGATATTCGATGGTGGGATATCGGTAACTTGTAGGTGTTTGGCTGCTTTCTCTATTGCTAGGATTTCTGTTTGAAAAACACTACACGGATCAGGGAGTCTGAATGATTCCTGTTTGTGCAGGATATAGAGTAGAACCCGGGCCCAGTGCCTGTGTCCATTTTCGATCCGTCGTTGAAGAGGGTAATCTCGTGGTCGTTGATCACGGCGTTGGATAGCCATTCTTCTCTGACGGGGAGAAGGATTGGTATTCTGAGAGAAAAGTCATTTTGGGGGGAAATATAGTCGGTCGTAGTTGCGAGGCTACTGAAACCATGTTTTTTTTCCCAGGTCATCTCAGTCCATAGTTGGCTTGTTTCCACAAAGAGGACTTCCTTAGTCTGAGAGCAATTTTTGCAGCGCAGTCTTTTATGAATAGATCAAGAGGAAGCAGATGAAGTATCATGTCCAATCCTGCTTGCGGCGTGCTTCTCATAGATCCTTTTGTACAAACAGCGACTGACTTTTGTATTTTGTTGAGCATGTTCATATAGCTTTTCGTGCCGGGGCCAGCAGACTAGGGCCCCATAAGTTATAATGGGTCTGATGATTGCTGTGTACATCCAATGAATGATATACGGTTGCAAGCCCCATCTTGCGCTTTGATTTTAAGTGGAATACCCTCTAAATTTAGGGGAGCGAATATCGGGATTTTCCTTTTCCTGACGAACAAGACCAGCTCGGTTTATTCTCAGACCGTTCTGTCCTGCCCACGAGGAGAGTTCCTTCAACGCAGATTCCATTAGTTCACAGATAGTATAAATTTACCTTTTACCAAGATGACTAGGTCATCCGCATCTTTGTGCCTTTCTCCATGAAGATTTTGAGGATTTTGTTAATTGTAAGAAGCCACAGTAGGGGCGAGAAAACTTCGCCCTGTGGTGTGCCTCTAGTAGTCACTTTCCTTATAGAGCTGTGTCCAATGTATGCATTGATAATTCTGTTATTTAACATATTTTCAATCCAGATCACAATGAATTTGTTCACTTTATGATCTCTTGAGCTGTTATTATGGCCTTTGTGTTTACGTTGTTGAAGGCTCTCTCTATATCGGGGAAGGCTGCCATTGTAAATTCTTTTATATCCAATGAGCTCTCAATTACACGAACAACTCTATGCTGAGCACTTTCCACTGATCTGCCTTCAAGGTTGGCGTGTTGAGTTGTTGAATGTTACATAAATTGTTTGAGTTGATAAGTCCTCTGATGTATAGGTCAAGGAGTCTTTCTAAGGTTTCTAAGGTCCTTTGCGGCGGTATGGATTGGTTTACCTGCCTCAGGTAAGTGTATGATACTAAAGGAGTATACTGATATATTAAAAAGGATTATATTATTTTGGAGAAATAAGCAAATCTATTTTCAAAAGCTGAATTCCTGTTATTTTCTGAACATTCCAACAATGCGTAAAAAGGCGACTTTCCAATTTTAACTTTGTGGGAAGTTTAATTCGGCAAACTATGTCTTTTGTAGGTTGGTAGTCTCTAACATGATGTCCATAGGTCCATGGTTTAACATTTGACTTAGCGAAAAATTTGCTGGAGTTTCTGTTGGGAATTTCGCAACAGAAAAAAATAATGACAAGAGGGCTTTCTCCAATTGTTAAGAAACATCAACTGATGAACAACATGTCAGGAAAATTAAAGATTTTGCATATCGTATTGTTGGTATAGTGAGTAAGATAGAAGGCATAAAAAAGCGAAAACAATATGACCTATACGCCCCATTGTGCTGATGGTCGCGAGCATCTCGCAGCTTACACAAGTGCTTTCGTGAATTGAAAATGACGCAGAGAGTTGCTTCGTATTTAGATCTATTCAATTCAGTCACTGTTTATCTGGTTCATTCATTGAAACCTCGATCACAGGGTCAGTAAAGGAGAAGGTACCAAAAAAGGAAAAAAATGTTACGTATACGCCCCCTAGTGCGGATAGCCTAGGGCAGCTTGCACACGTGCTTTCGCGGACTAAAAATGATGTATTGAGTAGCCTCATTTTCAGATTCAACCTATTGAGATACATTTTACGTGGTTCCCTTAGGGAAACCTGATTCACAGGGAAAGTAAAGGCGAATCGGATGCTCTAGTTCTTGTGTCGCTTTTGGTTTCTCATTAGCCGAAATATAACAATTTTGTTTGCTGCCATATCGAAAATGATTCTTGTTCACCATAAGAGAGGTCCGAGGCTCCAGTTATGTAAAATGAGATCAAAGTTTAACGTTAATTTCGCCAATACTGCATTTAGTTGAACGATTATGAATGCCATCTTAATGACATGGAAAACATAAGAGTTGTTGTGAACTACAATCAACGCAAATTCAGCCGAATCTCTCAAATCTATATCTAGGACAACCACCACCGGAATCTAGTGAACGAACATCTTCGACACGAACCATCCATAAGAGCTTACACTCTTGAACCTGCACGATTCGTAACAAAAAAACAAAAAATATAGTCAAAGAGGTTTAAACTCCAAGAACTGTTTGGTTGTTTGGTAAAAGTTAATTTTTAATGGACTACCAAATGTGTTGTACATATAACACAAACCACATTATTGAGTAGTCTCGCAGACTTCTTAAAATTCGAAACAGAAATATGTTCGCTTAAGCCTGCCAACAGTGAGACCTCTGACATTTCAACTCAACTTACTACAATAATATTATGCCAACTAGGTAGATTATCTCTGTTATCTCTGTCTACATCCTTTTCTATAAAAAGTTTAAGCTCCACCAAGCATAGGCGATAACGAGAATAGCATCAAATCATTCAGCACAAGGAGAAGCGGAACTTTTCGGTGGCGTTGACAGACTTATATCCTATGTACAATGATAAGGTTCAATAAAGTCACTGCTTGTTAGTATTAACTTGGGCAGCAATATCCTCTCGGCCTTAGAGCAATGGAATCGTCCTTTTCAATTTTTTTATCCTTGCTTTTACACCCATTTTATTTAAGTTGCTATCTCCATTTTTGAAGACCGCTGCTACAGTGACCAGTGTACAGGGCCTTTTAAAGCCATTAGCTCTCTCCGGTGTTCCCACGGCAGAAACTAAGGTCCACCTCTTTTCATTCCTACTATTATTTATCACAAGCTGAGCCTTATTACCTTGGTAGACTCTTCTCCCTCAACCACTACAACTGATTGTCGTATAAACTTCTATTCGAGAACCATACACGAACAGTAATAATTTAGTTTCGCTACTCAGGGCTAGAAGGTGTAGGATCCCTTCAACATTCGATTCGTTTCCAAATTTTTCCCTTTTGGTTTTCTCTCTGTTGATACCTCTCCAAGCGAGTCCCACTTCATCACGAACACAAAATTCTTGTTTAGTATCCGCATTTGACTCCGCATTTGAGTGGATATAAAGCAGATATCCGACTGACAGGACGTGCACAAGGACATCTCCGCCGGATGTTGTTTGGCTTTGTACTCGGATTTCCTGGTGTCAAATCTATCAATCAAAATATTTTCCTAACGAGCAATCAAATTCGACGTTCAATAAGGATTTCGTAGAAAATACAAATGACCGTGATCGTATAGCAACGCCATTCTCGTGTATTTGTTACTTCGTAACTTTCCTGCGTGGGCCAGGACAGCATTCCTGCGGCGAAATTAATTAATTAGCATTCAGCCGTATGGATCAGAATCGTTCGAAGAATGTTTTAATTATGCAAGGATTTTCTCTTCGTCCTTATTCACTGATTTTGGTTTGTTGCTTAATAGCCTCTGATTGAATTTTAATCGTTTAATGGGAACGTTTTGGATTTTCATTTAATACTTATTGATTTGCGTTTGGTTGGATTCGATTACGTTGAACCGAAATTTATTATTTACGAGTACTTTGTGCGACAATGATTGAGTAACTCTGGAATAAACGCCAAACAGCCGAGGAACATACTTGACATTAGATTCAATATCGTGTCCCCAAGTCGCCGGTTGTCCTGAGCTAGGAGCGAAATCGATTTCCATGAAAAGGATTGTCCAACGGAATTTGGTATGATAAATCAAGAACAATACGACAACTACTCACATACAACATGAGTAACTCGGATTCCTCGAAGAAAATAACTTATTCGGTCAAATCGCAACTGCAAATAATCGCCGCAGGAGCGACCTCCGCCGCCTTAACTCGAGTTATCTGCCAACCCCTCGAAGTCTTACAAATCCGTTTCCAGTTACAAATCGAACCATTGAAGGAAACCAAACATTCGAAATACTCGTCCTTGTCACAAGCGTGCTGTACAATTTTCCAGGAGGAAGGAATCAAAGCATTTTGGAGAGGCCACAATGCCGGTCAGTTATTAAGCTTCGTATACGGGATATGCCAGTTCTGGGCATATGAGCAGATCTGCCTGGATCTAAGCCAAAGGGATCTGTTTCGAAATAGACCGAATTGGAATCGATTCGTTAGCGGTGGACTTGCGGGTAGTTTGGCGACTATGACTTCCATGCCGTTCGACGTAATTCGTACGAGGCTTGTGAGTCAGGACTCTAGAACAGGATATCGTAGTGCGACGCGGGCCATCCCGCACATTTTCCGCAACGAGGGGTTTCATGCTTTTTATCATGGACTCTTACCAGCTCTGCTTCAGATGGCACCCTTGATTGGAACCAGCTTTACATTATATGAAATGTTCAATGACTTGGGAATGGACATGTTTGATGTCGTTAAAAAACGGGAGTTGCCTGCTTGGTATTTACTACTCGCGGGTGGTACGTCCGGAATAATATCGAAAGTGTTGACATATCCACTGGATCTACTTAAGAGACGCTTGCAGATCCAGGGATTCCAACAGCATCGGCAGACGTACGGAAAAAATATGGTATGCAATGGCACTTGGGATTGCCTTCGGCTGACCATAAGGGATGAAGGTATATTAGGCCTCTACAAGGGTATTTGGCCAACTCTTATAAGATCTGGCGTTACAACAGCTCTCTACTTTGGTATTTACGATACAGCGAAGATGTTGATAATTGCAGTGACTGGCGACTAGTAACCGAAAGCAGGTTTCTGCTTCCGAGATAACATGTTGGGAACTGAAGATGGCCAGATAATACAAGTAGTACCTATGCTGACATCAATCCCCACAGCACAGGAAGCGCTACTGTCTTTTTGTTATTTTTTTTCAATCAAGCGAAGCAAACGAAAAAAGGTTGATTTGAATGTTTGATTAGAACATACGGCAGATGGTGGCGTCCGAGCTAAAGTGGATTGATTTTGTGGAGAGCATGAAATTTTTAAAATAAGCCTTAAAGGAATAATTGGATTCCTCCCTAGAGTCCACCTAAAAATGTATACGATTGAGTCTGTCTTTTTCGATTTTTGTACTAAATTATTCATGACAACGCAAATTTCAAATTTTGTTAATATTTTTGAACGAAAAACGTTTATTTTTGTAGGAATTAAATTTACTATAATTTCCATTTTTTTTATTTTTTATTCAACTTTTTGGATGAGAGCTCATGTGGGATCCGCTTATTTTGGTGAATTTAGTTTTTGCTTTAAAGGCCTAATTTAGGTCGTTTTAAACACTGCTTAAGTTACTTGATTTATTTTTTAAAATAAAAGCAGCGCTACATTTAGTAATACAACATATATGTACATATACTATATTCTACTATACTAGGGCAAGTCATAAGCCAAAAACGTCATTGGAAGCTCTTGGTTAAAGCTTCATTTTAATTAGTTTAGCTAAACATTTTGAAGGAATGTTTCTTCTTTTTAAAGCCTTCTTCAGCTTTTAACAAAGAAATGAGAGTTCCATGAAACAATCCGTCAACTATTGGTAGCCTTTAAAAAGGCTCAGCAACTTAGTTTCTGACTAATATGCAAGAATATAGATTTCAGGTTCTTGAAAATAAGACCTTAAGGACAATCTATGAAGGCTAATGAAGAAAACTACACAATCAAGAGCTCGAAGAATTTTATTCAGCCCTAAACATTGTCTGTTGACAGGACACGTAGACCGAATGAACAGTGGATGAATAGTCAAAACAAAAAAAAAACAAAGAGTGGAAGACACGAGGGGAAAAAACCACTAAGAACTGATTTTGGAAATAAATTTCCAAAACTTGTGAATGATGTTCAGACGTTAGTCTATTTATGATCAAATGCCAATGAAATTTTAACAAGAATGTGACATGGATATTACATGTGTCACTCATGTTAGTGATTAGTTAAGAAGACAATTCCAGAGACCTTGTTTCGAGTCCGTAGACTCAATGTGCATGGCTGCGTGAAGTCCAAATCGCTGTTTCGGAAATCGAGTCTATTTTTTTTTTAAATGGGAAAAAGTTGTCATAAGTGTATTCTGTCAGAGTCGACGAATAAATAAAGATTGTACTATTCATAAGAAAGTCAGCTTTCAATTTGATCCCAATAGTAGCTCGGAAGACATCATTCTTTATTTTTTATCATGACTCATCATCACCAATAGTAATGACTAGTATCTGCTAGCTTGGTTATAATTTCCTTCCTACTCTAAGAGCAACGAAATCGTCGTTATTTCCACTGATCTCAGTAAAGCACTCGACAAAATTTCTGGTCGATCAATGCTCCTCAAATTTTCTAACCTTGGTTTAAAACCCGCTTTTACCAGTGTTCATTATATAGTGCCTTTTTAAGCTCTTCCATGGATTTCTCCGGCGTCACTCATGACGGCAACTTAGGCCTACTTCCTTTCATTCTATCAACCTACCGTGAATTGGAAACAGCAAGTGCAAACATTTCTTATCTATCACGATTTTTTTCCCAAGTGCCACTGCGTTTGACCAGTACCGTTATTAAATAAGGGTTATAATGTGTTATTTGAACATGTGTTTGCATAAACACGTATCGGCTGTCAATAGTCATAGTTTCGAAAAATTAATTTGTAACCCAAATTTTTGCTGGATAGACAATTAGAAACGACAAAAGAATTAGTGATCATGTTTTAAATAGATCTTTGTTTACTACGTGAGTTTGTTGTTTTTAATACATTTCCATTTGTTTTACAATATTTGTTTAATAAGTATATATAGTGATACAATGGGTAAAAATAAGTCCTTCACTTCAGAACTCCGAAGGCTCATCGTACTATGCTATCAAAATGAAAATATGTCAATGGATCGTATTGCAAAAAGCTTTAGCCGTTCAATAAAGATGGTTTTTGATGCCATTCAAGTATACAAGACGACTGGCAGCTTTAAGAACCCCAAACGGAAGCCGGTGGACCGGAAAACGACACCAAAAGAAGACAGACTAATATGTCGAATTAGTAAGGCCGACCCTTTCCTGACTTCCAAAAAAATAAAAGACATTGTAGCCCCCCAAATTAGCCAAGAACTATCAGCTAGATTCATAAGGCGTCGACTTTTAGAAGGTGATCTTCGTGGATGCATTGCAAAAAAAAAACCAGATGTATCAAAAAATAATTTGAAGAGGAAAATGACCTTAGTTAAGCTGCATGCAGATAAACCGTAAGCATTCTGGAAAAAAATACTTTGCAGTGACGAATAAAAATATAACTTGTCTGGTGGCAAAGTCTATGTTAGACGTCCTCAGAACAAGAAACTGGATCCAAGATATACTCTGAAGACTATTAAGCCTGGTGGAAGAAATGTAATGGTTTGGGGTGCATTCTCCGAATAAATGTTTTATAAAAACATCATGGAAACGGGACGGGGGGGTATATCAACCTCAAGATGCCGGACCTTGGTCGAAAGCATGCAACAAAGATTGGCTGCCGTTATAAAAAACAAAGGCTTTCCCACAAAATATTAAATTTCCTTTACGCCATTTCAAATATTTTTGGTTAAATTCCAATTTTTCGTTTCTGTTTATCAAAATTTTTTTTTTCTTGTGTATATTCGTCACGATTTTATTCTGTTTAATTATTAAATACGTAGTCTATTTTATGGACTATTAATAAAACCGATTATCAATATCAAAATATTAAAAAAAGTTACGAATTTTCAAACTGTTAGAATATTGGTTTTTGTAATTCTGTAGCCACCACTGTATATGCGATTGTGTTAAGTAAATAAAGCACTTTATCAAAATATTAAGCAATACTTGACAAGTGACACCTGTCAAAATTGCTTGCTAGTCACTCAGGCGACAGGTAGGAATCTAGATTAGTGTCCTAAAGTCACCACTTAATAATCGATCATCAAGAACAGCGATGACTTCAACAGTACCACTCATATCCTTATGATGGATCCTAAAACAACGGAAACATCTTGCTTCGTGATCATCACCTTAAGACCGAATACAATAACAGGTTATAAGACGATCCCCAGTGAATTTAAGGGAACTCGAACGTCCAAACAAAACCAATACTAATATCAAAATACCAAAAACAGAGACAAAACCAAATTAACTAAACGAACCACTTGTCCCTCAAAATCCAAGAACTACAAAATTTCTGCTGATATTCGGGTCCAAGGAGTCAAAATAATAGGTGAATAAAGAAACGCGCTAAACGAAGCAGCACAAGACAACTGTTTTAAGAAAAATAATTCAAAATGACAGGGTCAAGATCCAACCAAGCGATTCCCAACTTCACACAACAACCCCTAAAACGTTAGAACACAAGTTCAAAAGAGGGTTCAAAGTAATTCTAAAATAAAAGCATCCATCCACTGACAAAGACGAAAGCAAAACACAACTCGTAGAAAAAGAACACAAGTAAAGACCATTAATTCCCTAAAAAAAAAATATAGACCCACCTATATTCTTATTAGAATTAGAGAACAACAAAAACACATACAGCATACATGCGCTACTGCGTTGCAAAGTAACTTTTGGACCGACTCAAAATTGTCATTTGCACGTAAATGAACTAAAACCGTTTACCAAGGCTAACGCCACAGATATCCTTCTGATTCCAGAAACAGCCTTTACAGACAGCAATTACTTTAAAAAAATTTATATAGACAGAACTATAATAAGACAGAATATTAATTCAACAAACCTTGAAGCCTACAAATCCGAATATATCCAAGCCAAATATCCACCTGACCAGTCCCAATTTCCCAAAGCTACCGAGCTTACACATAACTTGGCAAACTTTTAAAGACATCATCGACGATTTGCCACTCAATATTCGCCTAAAATACCCTGACAATCTAGAAAATGCAATAATTAACCTCAATTTCATATAATACTATAAATAACAAAAGAAATATTCGAAAAATGTGGCAATCGAATTGATCTCCTGAGCTAAAAACCAAATTAAATACGACCAAAAAGACGAAGGACCAAAGGAACTGATGCAAAATTATAAAAACAAGCGCCTTACAACTATTGAGCTAACTTGGCTCCAATTTTCCAAACAAATTATTTTCTCTGGAAAGCTACAGCCAATCTAAAACCACAAAAAAAAACAAAACAAAACAAAAGTTACAATAGCCGTTCCTCAAGCGGAAGAGATAACAATCCACATCATGCCCACTTCCAAAATACAAACGAACCAACCCAATCACACCGATAAAAGAGGCTTTTACATAAAAAATTGTATTAAACCTAATAAAAGTCCAGGTTTGGAAGTAATAGATGGAAAAATTCTAAAAGAATTGTCAGGAGGATGAATACTCCATACTGCACATCGTAAAAGCTGGCGTTCCTCAGGGCAACGTATTGGGGCCACTACTCTACTTGATATACACAACCCATACACCTACCCTTACAGCGCAACACTCCATACTAGCCACGTTTGTGGACGACATAATAGCATACACACTAGCGTTAAAGACCTCATTGTTGATGTAGGATTTTACCGTGGAAGCAGATAGACCTAAAGCGGGTTCAGGTCCTGAAGAACTCTCCCCTGAGTCGCTTCTACCGAGTTCATGGTAGATCTCATTTCCTGGGATCCCAGAGTGACCTGGAACCCATACAAATGAATTTAGTCTTCCGACTTTGTTCAAAAACGTCTTGAGTTCATGTAAAGCTGGTTAAAATGTTGGAAACAGCTTTGAGTCCAGCTTGGCTGTCACTGCAGATGCATATGTTGCCACTTCTGCTTTACAACATAGGGCATACGCCTCTCTATGAACGCCATTTGATCGAAACGCAAGCCAATCTTATAAACGATCCTAAGTCCTTCTTTCAATTTGTCAACTACAAAAGGAAATCTGATGGCTACCTTCACTTTCCTTCAATGGCGAAAAATCGAATGATCCCAAAACTATCGCCAACCTTTTTACCAACACTCTAATTTCCCACTGCAAATCTTTAATCTCCTCTAAACAACATGGCTTCCTCAAATGCAGTTCACAACCATAAACCTTGCCGAATTTGTGTCCTTCACACTCTCAGCATTAGAGAATGGAAATGAGGTCGACGTCATTTCAAATGATTTCCCTAAAGCCTTCCACAAACTAATACTCTTCAAAATGTCTTCCCTTGGCTTTGAACCCACTGCGTTGAAGTGGATATCTTCTTTTTTAAAAAGCCATTACTACAGTCTTCGTTTTAGATCTGCCTTTTCCAACTCCTTCTTAGCTTCTGCCGGCGTTCCCCAAGGCAGCCACCTAGGTCCACTTCTTTTTATTCTTACCATTAACGACATTCAGTTTGTTATCAAACATCCACACCTCTCACTGTACGCCGACGACACCAAGTTCTTCAAGACCATTTCCTCGCAACAAGATTCTTCCCTTACTCAATCGGATCTCAACAGCTTTTCCGTTTGGTGTTCCACAAATTGTTTGGAACTTAACATTTCCAAACGCCAATCAATTACCTTTTCACGTAAACGAATCAAGCCTCCACCGTTCAGGTTATACGCGAGCTTGGCATACTATGTGACCAAGAGCTCAATTTTCGCGCACATATCGACGATATAATTCATAAAGCCAATTCTGCACTCGGTTTGGTGAAGCGTTTGTCTAAAGAATTCTCCAATGACTCGATCCCTCTATATTACCTTTGTTCGCCCCCTTCTCGAATGTGCATCTCAAGTGTGGTCCCCTTATCAACAAACCCACATATCTAGAATCGAAAGCATCCAACGTCGGTTCCTACGCGGCAGGATGGCATTGCGCCGGAGGGCATATCCATGAGACAGGTGTCATAAGATATTTCTCGCGCAAGTACACTGTTACTCCAGTATGAGTCAAAAATCATTTCACTTGTGGCGAAACATGGCAGTGTGCACCCTCTGATAAAGATGTCAAAGGGTGGAAGGTTCATCATACTATCTAGAGCGTCGTACTGCGACATACCGCTCTGTGAAGTTTGGTGAAGAAGGCTACGATGTGTTTCCAGGTCAGCCTGTTCCAACAGATAACTGATACATATGAGATTATTGATCCTATCATTGCCGTGTAAATCCAGATGACCTTTATCGGCTATAAGCCCCGTGTTTTGCCAAAAGCACCCATGAATTTCCAAAAAACTGACAGCGCTTTGGTGGTTTTTGGCTCAACATGCTTTGACCAAAAAGCTTGCTATCTAAAATGATTCCCAGGTTCTTGGATATAGAGGTGAGACGGCCTTTTAGCACCATCAAAATAATGTCAGTATTTTTCCTTCTTCTTGTGAAAAGAACGACATCAGTCTTAAGAGGACTAATCGACAGCCCATTACTCATGCATCAGTCATCGATCACATTCAGTGCCGCCTCTGCTTTGAGACAGACAGTCACTAAATATGGGCCGACAGAGAGAAAAGCATTGGCCTGGGCATAGAGTTCAGTGGCATCGAGCAGAGAGTCGACCAACATGCACCATAACAGCGGAGACAGGACGCCACCTTGCGGGCAGCCCCTATTTACGTCAGATTTGATACATTGTTCGAGGCCTGCATCAGCGATCAATGCACAAGTATTGCTTTGAACCACAAAACGCCATGCGGGCTAGCAGCGCAACACATACTGTCGAAAATTGCTGCAACGTATAGTCGCCGAAATACGTAAGCTACCAAACGCCGAAGCCTTAAATGCTACAGACCAATAGACTTAGTTTACAGGTTCAAAAATAAAAAATTATGTGACGACTGCAACGACAAAAGGCGCGCGGTGTGAACCAAACCTCCGTCTCGGGTGGATTAAAACTACGTATCGTAATTTAAGAACATGATGTAAAGAAACTGGTCCACTGGGAACCGTATCTGAACCTTTATACATGTACTATAATGTATAAGTTTTCCAGTAGTGCCTAGGTGGAACATAAGGCCTCCGTAGGCAAGTTATAATTTGATTTATTTAAAGCTAGGAATTTTATTTGTCGCCATGAGCGTCCTGCTTATACGAGTAGAGCTTCTGCTTCAACTAATCGCTTCCACTTATTGGATGGTCTAAAGCGTTTGCGGCTGATTTGTGGGTTCCAATCAAGTGCTCCTCTGTGATGTCGTCATGGAGCTTACGGAGTGTATGGTCAATTCACTTCCACTTGTGGCGCCGAATTTCCAGGTGGATGGGTACCGGCCCCATTGAATCCCAGAGGTCGGCATTTGTGGTAATTAGAACTGTGTGCCTTTTTCTAAGCGATCTGATTTCCACACTTTGGCCAGGGCGACGCGACCTCTTGATATTCGGTTTCGTATGTCAGCTGCTGAGCCGCCATTATTAGTGACGATGCTGACGAGGTAAGAGAATTCGTCCACTACCTCGTCGTTAGAGACGCAGATCTGAAAGTTGTGCAATTCGTTGTCATTGATGCATATCATCTTTATTTCTCCGACACTGATTTTTAGGCCCGCTTGTCCTGCAAGGTGACTAACTGCCTCCATTTCAGATATTATATATGAATATTTGTGAGATAGTAGGCAGACTCACCCACATAGTCAACATTCTCATGCTCCAGGACAACCAAGTTGAATAAGAGCGGCGATAATACGCAACCCTGCCTAAATCCAGACTGCACTTGGCACTTAGCCCCTGCATACAGTTTTTTATAAGATTATAAAATTATTCATTTGCATGCTAGAGCTCTCCATATTGTGCCTTCCCGAAGTCGATGAAGTAAACAAAGAGTGGTGTGCGTCACTCGACACACTGTTCCACAATTATTCTCAGAGCGTTGATATGATCGATGCATGAGGAGCGTCGACGAAAACCAGCTTGTTCTTTCCTTAGGCCAGGCATCAGAGATTTTTTTAGCAACGTTATGCCTTTCCAATTTTTGCATTCAGACAAATTGTCTTTCTTAGGAATTAGAGTGATAATGCTTTCTTTCAGCTCGCATGGGATCCCTTCAGAGGTCCATATGTCTTTCAGTAGAGGAAGCAGAATTTGGACATCGACCAGGAGGTCAGCTGTACGCAATCCTTATTTTATATTTCCTGGTCCGGGAGCTTTGTTGGGTTTCAGTACTTTTATAGCTTTTACTAACTCACTTTCGTCTGGGCATGAGGTGGGGAAGTCGTCGAGGACGACAGTCGCATTGCTGAATGTGTTAATAGCTTCTTGCAAGACCTCTCTTAAAACAAGAGTAGTCACTAGCCATCAAAATATTTAAACAACCTCTTGACAATTGGCTTAATTAAAAAAGGATTTTTGACACAAAATACGATCATCTGCTAGGCACGTTCACATTTTAAAGAAAAAACCATCACTAAGCTGAGCTTCATTATCTCGTTAGACCAAACTCCCCTCAAAACACCGCACCACCCAATGATTGTTATATTGACTTCTATTCAAAATCCACATACGAACAGTCTCGCTACTCAGAGTTGGAATATGTAGGATCCCTTCAACATTTGATTCGTCTCCCACTTTCTACCTTTTTTGTTTGTTGATGTCTCTCCAAGCGAATCCCACTTCATCACGAACACAACATTTTTGTTTAGTATCACCCGCATTTGAGTGGAAATAAAGCAGATATCCGACTGACAGGACGTGCACAAGGACATCTCTGCCGGATGTTATTTTGCTATGTACTCGGATTTCCTAGTGTCAAATCATACAATCAAAATATTTTCCTAACGAGCAATCAAATTCGACGTTCAATAAGGATTTCATAGAAAATACAAATGACCGTGATCGTATAGCAATGCCATTCTCGTGTATTTGTTACTCGGACTTCGTAGCTTTCCTGCGTGGGCCAGGACAGTATTCCTGTGGCGAAATTAATTAATTAGCATTCAGCCGTATGGATCAGAATCGTTCGGAGAATGTTTTAATTATGCAAGGATTTCCTCTTAGTCCTTATTCACTGATTTTGATTTGTTGCTTAATAGCCTCTGATTGAATTTTAATCGTTTAATACAAACGTTTTGGATTTTCATTTAACACTTATTGATCCGCGTTTGGTTGGATGCGATTACGTTGAACCGAAATTTATTATTTACTTTGTGCGACAATGATTGAGTAACTCTGGAATAAACGCCAAACAGCCAAGGAACATACTTGACATTCGATTCAATATTGTCGACTTGGGGGCCAGTTGACCTGAGCTAGGAGCGAAATCGACTTCCATGAAAAGGATTGTCCAACGGAATTTGGTATGTCAAATCGGGAACAGTACGAAAACTACTCACATACAACATGAGTAACTCGGATTCCTCGAAGAAAATAACTTATTCGGTCAAATCGCAACTGCAAATAATCGCCGCAGGAGCGACCTCCTCCGCATTAACTCGAGCTATCTGCCAACCGCTTGATGTCTTAAAAATCCGTTTCCAGTTACAAGTCGAACCATTGAAGGAAACCAAACATTCGAAATACTCGTCCTTGTCACAAGCGTGTCTTAAAATTTTCCAGGAGGAAGGAATCAAAGCATTTTGGAGAGGCCACAATGCCGGTCAGTTATTGAGCTTCGTATATGGCATATGCCAGTTCTGGGCATATGAGCAGATCTGCCTGGATCTAAGCCAAAGGGATCTGTTTCGAAATAGACCGAATTGGAATCGATTCGTTAGCGGTGGACTTGCGGGTAGTTTGGCGACTATGGCTTCCATGCCGTTCGACGTAATTCGTACGAGGCTTGTGAGTCAGGACTCTGGAACAGGATATCGTAGTGCGACACGGGCCATACCGCACATTTTCCGCAACGAGGGGTTTCATGCTTTTTATCGTGGACTTTCACCGGCTCTGCTCCAAATTGTACCCCTGGTCGGAATCAATTTTACATTATATGGAATGATTAATGATTTGGGAATGGCCATGTTTGGAGTCGTTACCAAAAAGGAACTGCCTACTTGGTATTTGCTATTCTCAGGTGGTTCTTCCGGAATGATGTCGAAATTGTTGACGTATCCATTAGACTTTCTCAAGAGGCGCTTGCAGATCCAGGGATTCCAACAGCATCGGCAGACGTACGGGAAAAATGTGGTGTGCAATGGGATTTGGGATTGCCTTCGGTTAACCATAAAGAATGAAGGCGTATTAGGCCTCTACAAGGGTATTTCGCCAACTCTCATAAGATCTGGCGTTACAACAGCTTTCTACTTTGGTATTTACGATATAGCGAAGATGTTGATAGTTGCAGTGACTGGCGACTAGTAACCGAAAGCAGATTTTTTACTGGCGGGATAACATGTTGGGAACTGAGGATGGCCAAATAGTAAATTATACCTATGCTGACATCAATCCCCATAGCGCAGGTAGTGCTTTTGCTTTTTTTCAATCAAGCGAAGCAGACGAAAAAATGTTGATTTGAATGTTTGATTGGAACAAAGGGCCGATGGTGGCGTCCGAGCGAAAGTGGATTGATTTTGAGGACAGTATGGTAATAGAAAATGAAATTTTTAAAATCAGCAAGGGAAAATAATTGGATTCCTCCCTAGAGTCCACCTAAAAATGTATACGATTGAATCTGTCTTTTTCGATTTTTGTACTAAATTATTCAAGACAACGCAAAATCAAAATTTGGTTAGCAAAAATGTTTTTTTGTGTATTTTTTACGAATTAACTTTATTATACTTGCCGCATTTATTTTTTTATTTAGCTTTCCTTCATGAGTTGTGCTTGGCTAATTTTCGGGATTTTATTTTTTCTTTGGCCTAAGCAATGGATCGTAATTTTAGGACCTAATCTATATCTTTTTAACCAATGTTTAAGTCTACTAAATTTTCTATATATTTTTTTTTAAACTAAAGTAGCGCTGCACAAGGTAATACAGCAAATGCACCACGGTCTAAAAGTAATGATAATCAAACCCCTTCGCTCTTCGGGCGCCTTGTCGCGGCGGAGGGGCTTAAGAGGTCAATGACCTCGAACTAAGACCCGGAGAAGACAAAAGTAAAAAATTGGCTTGCACTAGGTAAGCGTCAAAAAATCATATAAATTCACGTTTGCCAGGGGTTACATCCATTTGAATAAGAACCGTCGAAGGGATATAATTAAAATTTAGAAAAACGAAATTAGACCTGTCATCAATTACCTTTGCCAGAAAAAAACTGTCTACCAAACACATAGCGACTTGGTGAAAACATGGGAGGACTCTGGCCTCCCATATTCCATTCCAGAGCGTTTAAGCAGGGCAGTACATCCGCCGAAGAGGAACACCGCGATAGACCCATCCATCTTACTGAAGTTAACGAGAAGATGTTGTGTTGGCAGAACGAAGAGTGACCACCAGGCATATAACTGAAGTCACAGTGATCTCTTGCGGCAGGTTTCAAAGAATCCTTGCGAACGAATTGAGTATGAAAAATATCTCTGCGCGTTGTGTACCGAGTTTACCGTTGGGTACTGACCATGGACGAGGCCTGAATCAACCATGTTGAATTTGAAACCAAGCAACAATCGATGACTTGGAAACGAGTCCTAACCTCCTTCTTACCGAGGCCAAAGAAATTCAAAATGTCAAGTTCGGCGGAGAAGGTTGTGGCATTCGTATTTTAGAACGCTGTAGGAATAATTATGGTGGAATATTTAGAAAAGTGGGCCACTATTTCAGGATATTACTTCGCAGACCAAATAAGAAGATTGCGAAATGCAAACTGCAAAGCCGCAGTTGCTATGGTTCAATTCAAGAAACTGGATTCGAATTGCTTGAAGACTCACTCTATTCACCAGACCTAGTTCCAGCTAGTATCTCCTTATTACTCGGCTCAATGAAAACATCCACGACAAGAAATTTTAAAACGATAGAGAAGTTCAGATCCCGAAGTTCATAAACCCTTGTTTTCACCGTGTTTTATAGGAAAAGAATTGATAATGTTAAGCCTTCCTTGTATGGCCATTATAGAACCATCATCAAGTCAGAGGCTTTTCCAATCTGATAATACTAGGAGATGGCTGAACACTTTCAGTATTGAAACAAAGCGATACCTTGTCACCAATTCTTTTTAATTTAGTGCTGGCTATCTGAACCTTCTTGGAGTTAGTGCGTCGACAGTTAAGATAAACCATGAAAGTCTAATAATGGAAATAATCCAAATAAGTTTAGAAGTTAATAAAAAGAAAACCATATACATGCCCACTGACCGACTTTGACCGATCCGAATATCGTGCCTGACTGTACTTGATAAACGCTTTGGGAAGGTGGAAACAGTTCAAATATCTGGGAACCGTATTCACTGCCAAAAGGCTGGGACACATGCATCTTTGGCTCGAAGGGTCAAAATCCGTATTTATAAAAAGCCAGTGCAACGTCACGGATGGGCAATTTCATGTAAGACGGAAGATAATATAATTCAGGATTTTGAAAACAAGATTTTAGGGAGAATATAAGTTGGCAAATGGAGAAAACCACACAATCAAGAACTCGAGGAATTTTAACCCGTCTTCCACGCCAAGTATCGTCCGATAGTAGGACACATAGAATGAATTAAAGTGGATGAATAGTCAAAAAAAAAAAAACAAGAAAATGAAAAATACGAGCGAAAAATACCACCAGGAATGCCGCACCGTATACAAAAGTTGTGGCGAATAATTGTGAGCGAAACTCTAAGCTTCGAAATTCAAATGGTCGGTAATAACAATAATAATTAAATTATTCTTGAACAGACTCTTATGTAGTAAAGATGCATGAAATAGTGGAATTTAGGAATAGATGGTGATCGCACGAAACTCCCCAAATTAACTTTCGTCTTTCTGAAAATCGTCGGAAAATGAGTATTCAATAAGTACCTGATATTCAATAAGTTTGAAGAAAGGATTTCCTGACGAAGCAATTGAAAAGAGAAAAGGGTTCATGGGCGTGACTAGTGCAATCATAGTACCAACATTCCACTTGGAAGCCTTGACCATAAGAGACCATGATACAAATAGAAGATTTCTTACCATAAAGTTGATGAACATTTAGTCAGCATTACACATTCTCCCATCGAATAAAATCTGTCTTCAAGACCAAGTTCACGAAGGTATAGAAGTACAAACATTTCTCTAAAATCGACAGATTCGAATTCTAGAAGTCTTAAAAATGAATGATATGAAAAAAAATGTAGTGGAAAAAAGATCCATAATGTCAAGTCACATGCAGAAAGTAGATGCGTCTTTAACCTACATATTTCAAATATGTTTAACAGGGTGACAAAAAAACAATCAAGTAAATCACACTAATACGAGGTCTTTCAAAAGTCATGCCTAGATGTTTGTCCCGAATAATTTCTAAACGCCATCTTTTATTTATACTATTTTTTATAATCCTACAAAAGACACATTCACAATATATAAAATTGTATGTTTTAAAAGTTTTACAAATTTATTACAAAAAAGATCGATTTTTTAAAGAATAAAATCGTAATCTTCGTCAAATATTTAAAAGTTAGTGAAAAAAAAAATGTAAAAATTCCATTGTCAAGAGAATCGAAGAAAGAGAGACTTAAAAGTGGACACTCTACCGATAACATTACTGCCATAGCACAAAGTGTTGCTGAAGAACCTTCAGCATATACCAAGGCGCTCTCAAGCCTTGCGCGTTTATCCAGTTTTTTTTTTCATATATCAAAAATATATAGATTCGCATCCTTAAAAATTTAAGTAATAACAGGAACTGAAGCCAATAAACCATAATCAACGTAGAACTTTCGTCAAGAGCATGATGGTCTTTCTTAACCAAAAGTCATTTTTAATGATGAAGCTCATTTCACACAGGGTAGATTCGTCCACAAATAAAATTGCTGTCGCGCTTGGAGAGAAAACAATCCTCGAATGATTCTCGAAATAATATTTTAAAAGCATTCCCACTTTGTGTGGTTTTTGGTCTGGTGGAATCATTGATCCATTTTTCGTAGAAGATGCAAACTAAACAGTCGTTACTACTACTTCTATACTGCTTCTTACTACTGTTTCTATACACTATCAATTTGACACTTAAAAGTTGATTTATGGGTAAAACGTTAAAACAATGAAAAGATTACCGTCAGAACTACACATGGAAACTGTACAAACTTATTTTGAAAGCATTGTTCGGATCGCCAAATTTATCGTTCATTTTATGATCGACATAATCGTCCATCTGAAAAAAAGGTGTTAGACTGGGCGACACGCTATTGTGTGACTTCAACATCGTCCTTGAAAGAATCGTGCAAAACTCACTGGTCAACACGAGGGGAACGATCTTTTTCAAGTCCGTAAAACTGCTCACTTATGCCGACGACATTGACATAATTGGTCGAACTCAGCGGGTTGTCGATGAGGCATTTACGAGCATTAAGACGGAAGCTTCTAAGATGAGGCCGGCAATGAGAGCAAAACGAAATGTATGCTGTCGTCGAAAAAGGACACGAACCACTGGCGTCTTGACGAGGGCGCACGCAAGTGGAAGGAGATCTCAACCAACTAGGCGTGCGGCGCTGGAGAGTGCTGGCGAAAGATCGTGCCATTTGGAGAGACTTTTTGAAGGGGGCCCAGGCTCTCCACGAGCTGTAGCGGCGAAGGAGAAGAAGAAGTTGAATCTTCCATTTGAACAAGTTATTCGGAGCACGATGAAATAACACGAAAGACGACAAACAATGCGAAAAAAGAAGTTAGTACCGTTGTGGAGCACAGTGTTGAGGTGAATCCGAATGAATCGATTAGCCATCGTTCACATGGACTGGTGCTATGCCCATCCATATTGTAGAAGATTTTACGAAAAGATCTTGTGCAAGAGTTGAAACCGCGTGACTATTATACGCTTAACTGTTAATTCGGTGAATGGGCCGAAAACATAATTCCGCTTGATCTTCGTTAGTCTTGAAAGTAGCTGTGGCAGCCGAGAAATGGGATCGGCCATAAGCACTGCGAGGCGTATACGTAACATTTTCAATTTTTTTGTACTTGCTCCATTACGAGCCTGGGCAGCTAAGTATCCATCGAAAAACCACCCAAGATTTGACTCAATATGCCAGATCTGAACTCGCGCAAACTGTGATCGTGATGATCGCCATAGGTGATCGTGGTGCATCGGCTATTGAGCGGAAGGTCTGTAGTTCAAGTCTGTCAATAGCCAAGAATAATTCCTATACGGAACAATTGTGCAACGACATCAGTTATGATATGATCAAAAAATCCTGACGAGCTCATAAAAATCGCAGTATAAGATCATTTCAAAATTCATACCCTGTGTGTGCATTTCCTATGTAACACCTTAATGAAATGGAGACAAAAGAGTTTCTGTGAACTACAACCAACGCAAATTCAGTCGAATCTCTCAAATCGTATCTAAGACAATCATCGTCAGTACGGAAGACGGTGTCAAAAACCGAAAATGGTTAAGTATAAGCCCCAATGTATGAGACGATGAAAGCTATTCTCGGCTTTCACAGCTTATATCTCGATTGGAAAAAGAGGGACCTGCTGCGTATTCAGATTAAACCAATAACCAAGGGAACCACCATTCAGAGAAATAACAACGGTGTCCCAGAACAATCACATTCCAAATGCCTATCTCGGACTAAACTATAATCCATTGTTAGAATACTTGAATATCTTGAGAACACTTGAAATAAACATGCTCCTTTAAGAAAATGTCTAACGCCCCTTCCGACGGTGTCCTTGTTGTTCTACATCCTTCTGGTAAGCCTTAAAGTGGCCGATTTTTTAAAGTGAAACTTGAATTACCACCTCTTCCTAATAGGTATACCTCCGGCCTACGCAACAAAGGTAGCACAAGATGGAAGGACTTCTCTGCCTAAATACCTCATAAATATTTACAACAAAATTCTCTGAACTACTCGTAAATTCTTCGGAATGCATACTTATCATCTCGAGTGGAAATAAGGCTGATTTTGTGATGGGTATGCTTTTGGCAGGATGTGAACAAGGACATTGGCATTCTATTCGATTTGACGTGCATAATAAAGAAAAACGGTTCGATCTGTAGATTTTAACCTGTCATTGGTTGTCGAACAAGGGGAGCACTTAGTAGCTTCAAGTAGTATCCGCGGCAAGAAAGTAGAACAACCTTGTTGTGGAATCCAGTATTGTTGATATTGTCATCTATCTGAAATGACTAACATCGGTGCTCTATTACCTAGGGTAAAGTGTGTGCTCCTTAAACCACAAAACATGGATCTAAGGGCCCGGTTTTGTCTAAGCTCCTTTCAAATAAATGACGCCCTAATAAAATATTCACTAAAGGATGTTTCCTCCAGAAGGGCGCACATTAGGATAATAATCCAATTAGCTCGATGAGCACTTTAAAGTACACCGAGACGTATACGGGGCATGAGGGAGGATAAAAAGTAAATAAGGATGCCTATAAAGGACACAACTTGAAACAATGTTAAAACAGACAGAGGCAGGAAGGAAACAACATTATCAAATCACCCTACAGTGTGCAATTCGCAGTCCGCACCAACTCAGTGTTACGAGATCCTGCAAAGTAGATGTTCATTCGTCCTGTCTGTCATTTATCTAACGTGTCAGTGGTTCAGTTGGAGGGTTCTTTAAAATTTCGAAACTAAGGTCATGAGTAAACACATTTTGCCGCCATGGCAATATACCAAATGGCAGCCGGGCAGGATGTCAGCTAATCGGATCGAAAAGTCAATATTTGTTCAGTACCTTCAACGAGCTGGTCCTTTGTGACGTTTTGTTTCGAAAAATTAGAGAGACTCTTCCACTACTCGTCCACCTAGTCCGCAGTATCATCACCACATTTCTGATTATCCTGTTCGTCCGATTTGTCGTTGCCATTGGCAAAAAAAAAAAAAAATGTTGGCTGGTGGGATGGACCCTGCCCCAGCTTGAGATAGATGTGAACGAAACTTTTCCGCTTGAGCAGAGTGTGTGCACAGTACAGTACATCACATACTCGTTTAGTATGGAGAGTGTACTCAAGAGTATTTTAAAACACCAGAAGGACACCCTCCGTTAAGGTTGAGTATCATTGGTGTAAATTGAGTTTATGTTTCGTCGAAGATAACGTGAGAGGAAGTGTCCGTTCTTATGCTGGAAAAGGTCAAAAGTTGGGCGGATAATAAGCTAAGTTACGGATATGATGGTGTTAATAAAACCGAATACCTTTTCCTTATGCCTATTCTTGCTGAACGACCCTTTATCCTGGTTGGGTATACAATAAATGAAAATTTGCACTTCGCTTAGGCAGACTAATTCGATTTATAGCAGACGTGTTTAACTTTTCTATAAACACATTGTCAAAGTGCTATACAACACTTGTCTCAAACCAAACGGCGACGGAACAACAAGTCGTGGGGTTTAGGTACTAGTAGATGTATATCGAAGGGCATTTGAAGGATTAATCGATTGAGTTACTATCTTCAAAGGCCCAGGCAAAGCCTAGTGTTGATGATGTAGCTGATTACATTTCGAGAGGTAAAAAGGAACTGGTGTGAGTGATTTGTGTGAGATAAGCCTGGGCGATTGACCATTTGCCCAGTGACATGCTTGTTTAGAGAATTTCGTATGAGAAGCAAGGAAGGTCGATATTGTGTGATTGAAAAAAGGATACATTAGTATCGTTCTTTAGGATTATTATTCACGGACTTACCTCCTTAACAAATTAGGGTCTGAAGTGAAAAAGGAAAGGGTGCCTTTAAACGGGATGTAGAGAATGGGATTGCTTATTCAAATAAGTAACTGACGTCTAAAGCTGACTAAGGAGGCATAACAAAATGGTATAAGTATGGCTCACGTAACATTGTACACTTAAGATGAACCCTTATTCAAAAAAGGATAATGTTGACGATATTGAGCTTGTGCAAAGCTTCTTGCTCCTAAATCTTTTTGAATTACAAATACTTTATTTCAAGGTTGAAGGTAATGGAAATTTTGTGATGTCGCAGATAGCATTAGTCCATATTTCATTCCGTAACTGCGGCGAAATAATTTGTCAGGATTTAAGACAATAAAAATTAAGAACTAAAATTCTCGTTGGTTTTTGGACAAAGCCCGTCTGTTCATCTATGTTCTTCGCATCATCCTTGTGCTTTCGTAAATAAATTTTCACCAGAAATATCTCCCCGTTCCTTGCTTCTACTTTGCGCTCCGCCCATAGTTGCATAAAAGAACAGATATACTCGTACCGCGTCTTTCAAGTTTCTCACTCTTAACTTTTGGTTTTCAATCAACAGACTCTACACCGCCGCATAAGTATCATATTCCTCGCCTGAATATTCAACAGATCAACATCTTTCGAAGCAATTCAAAAGGAATTTTCCTTGAACTGAATTTTCGAAAATGTTCAAAAATTTGCATATCCCATTAATCACATCAAAACTTTTAACGAAACAAGCGCATGAAGTTACCGAAAACCCACGCCCTGCTTGAATATGTAAATCAGAACCGCGTCTGTGACGTTACTTTTACCCCTCCTGATAAAAGAGAAAGAGCTAGATAAATTAAGAAAATTATTTAAACTTAATCTTTTTCATTACTATCTTCGTGTTTTAGATGAAAGATTTCTGTATTTGTCATATGAATACGCTAAATGTCTTATCACAGATGGTCCCATGCCTTAATAAAATCCCAAGACAGTTTCCTCACGCAACGGCAGCTGCCCACAATTAGTCATTCCGCCCCAAAAGCACTGTCGCGAAATGTTTTGAGAATTTTCTGAAATCACAAATATTTTCGAAACACACTCCGTCAGCACCGATCGATATTTGGTTTTTACACGCTGCAAGTCTTCCCTTGCATGTTTTGAAATTCTGACAAGTGGAGAAGAGAGGCAAAATGAAAGGGAAGATCGATTGCCCGAGCACGAGGGCATCGAGGTAGGTGTTCCTTGCATGTTTTTTGACGTTTTGTTTTTCGGAGACCTTATTTGTGTGTTGCGTTTCATTTTCATGTTTTCTGAGCGCACACCGTGAACAGTCGGTTTTCTTTACTTATCCTTCGAGCTTTGTTGTTGTTCTCTGTTGAGCGTAACGATTAAACAGAAGTAAAAGAAAATAGGAAAAACCAATTGAAGGCTAGTTTAACCCTTTAAATCGTAAAATATGCAACTGAAGATCTACAGCATGTAAGACCAACATTTGTACAATAATTGCGCATGACTTCCGTATATAAGGACATTAAGACTAAAATCAAATACAAGTCGTTATTGAATATCGATTGTATGAATATATTATAAATTGGTCAAAACAGTCTCGATCGAGTTTTATTAGGATCTGATCGTTGAAGCCTTAAGTCTAAAGCATGAGACACTATATGTGATGCTTCATTTGTGGCTTGGGGGAGGTGTATTAAGAGATATCAGATGATAGTTGGTGTCATATATCGGCCAACACTAATCAAATTGAATCACATTGACGCGCGGATAAGGATGACATATCAAAAAGTTTAATTAGTGGCAAAAAAGTGAAAAGGTCCGAAAACGTTGTGCTTTACAAAACCCAACAGCAAGAAGGTGGTTTGATCTCTTATATTTAAGAAACTCTGTTGTAAAAGATGCACCTCACTTAGTTCGACCTACCGCTTTTAATGAGCCATGGCCACGAAGCTGTTTTGAATCATTCGCCATTTGTATGACTGTGACTGTGTAAACGCTTTGAAGAGAAATAAAATCGAAAATGAGTAAAATATGGGAGTACTCTTCGAAAGTAGAGTAGGCCGTCAATTAAAAAAAACGTCACGGAATAATTAATTTAATATAACCTAAACAAAATATGACAAAAGAATTATAATTAAATTTATATATAAAATTAAAATAGTTCTCATATGAAGATCTACAAGGGCCTCTCGTCGTTAGATATTATTTAGCTTTTTGAAAACAAAATAAAATTCTACTTTAAATTTAAATCAAATAGTTCATATTTCGGCGAACCATTCATTCCGTTCAAAGCGGATATCCAACCTACAGCGTAGCAGAACCAACCACGACAGATATTTTCTCCCTAATTTCCATTCTCTTCCTGCCCCTCCTGTTACCTTGTATTATCATAATATAAGAGATCTTCGATCAAAAATCTGTCTTTCAACTATCTCATACTTTACCATTCCAAATCTTCACTCTGACTGAAACCAACTTGATCCCTAGCATAAATAATCAAAAATTGTTCCCATCAAATGTTAGTGCTTACCGCGACGACGATCTCAACCGACCTAGTGATAGCTGCCCTTGTAGTGGCGTTTTAGATACATACATAGATAAATATTTTATTTCATTTAAAATTTATAAAAAGTGTTATCGCACAATTTACAGTCATTTTACAGAGATGTGATATATTCCTATCTTTCTACTGAAGCATTATATAAGGAGTATTAAATACAAGGACAAGAAAAAAGCAATTAATAAATTGAGGAAAATAAATGGGCAAAAACCTGAAATGAGAGTAGGCAAAAAAAAAATACATATATATATATATACATATATACATATATATATATATATATATAAATAAATAAATAAATATATAAATATATAAAATAAAAATATATAAAATAAAAATAAATAAATTATAATAAAATATAAATAAATAAGTAAATATGTAGATAATAAAAATAAATAAATAATAATAAAATGTAAGTAAATAAGTAAATAAATAAATAAGTAAATAATTAAATAAGTAATAAATAAAACAAATAAATAAACAAATAATCATATTTATCATATTGTATTTTACAGACGACTTCCGTGGCATTGCGTAACCGTTGATGTTAATCTGACTAGATGAAAAAAAACAAGGTTTTCTTTTTCTCGTGAAAAAGATAGCTTGAGCTGTTTGAGCATACACCTTCCACCCCAAAGAAAAAAGTCTGGAGGAGTAAAATCCGGCGATCTCATCTTGTGGCAATATTCTTTGAGTTATCTGCACTTTGTATGGAAATAAGCGAAGATCATCCTTTAAAATTCTCCGTAAAGTGGTCCCACTGATGCCTAACTGCTGCGAATGGCGCCGATATGACAACCTTCTTGAACACTGGCCTTCACAGACTGAATAGATCAGTTTGAACGCCGCGGACGTGACCTAGGCCTAGACGAGGGCTTGCCACAGAACCAAATTGAAAAAAATTCGAGGCCCAACGACGAATTGTATCTTTTTTGGGCGCAACACGATCACGATATTTTGCATGATACGCACGTTGAGTTAGCACAATCGAGCGTTCATTTTTAATGAACATTGAAACTAATTTCGGGCTTTCTTTTGGTGTGAAGCTATTCATGTTTAAAATTGTACTGAATTAATGTTTCCAAAATGCTATGACATATGAAAATCGGTTGACAATTGTTGAAGTTTACATCGACCCATATGAGATGGCGCACTCTGTAGCTTAATACTTTTTCGCCAAACCAACGTAATGGACAAAACGTATGTGCTTTGTCCTTATCCTTTATATATTATTTTACAAGCTGATAGTTACACTAACTGGAGGTAAAAGCACATGGAATAGTGGCCAAACAAATTTTCGCCGATTTCTTTGCTAGGACCTAGTCCCAAGTAATTTATTGCAACTCGCATTAAAATGTTGATTTTTCATCATATCACAAACAAATAAGTTTCCTAACCAGACCTAGTGCTAGTTTTGTAAGCCGTTTAGCATTATTGTTTTTATGAGACTTACGATCGCTTATTTAGAGGATTTATCAATAATAGTGAATGAAGAATGATATGGCTACGGCGACTTGACAAATTTAACCAGTAGGTCTCCATTACGAGCTTCAGGAACAAGTAAATTCAATCGTCTATATGCTATTGAAATAATAAGTGAGCTCCTTCGTGTATGTTTTAAGTTTCAAAGGCAGTTTAAAAAAAAAAAAATGATTTAAAAATAGACAAGCAGTAATGAAAACTCAATGACTTGAATATAATTTAGCAAACCAAAAAGTGGACGTTCTACGGAGAACATGTGTCCTGTGGATCAAAGTGATATTCAAAAACCTTCAGCATCGATAAACCTGCCAATTCCAGCCATTAACCTTCTATGTATAAATACCGTGAATCCTGTTAATGTTCCAAAGTCTTGCAAAACTCCTTTCTGTCACATTAACACCCAGTTAATATTTAATAAGTCACCCTTTGCTGTACGGAAAACCACACATTTTAATTCATTCTTTGAAGGATGTAATGATTATTAATTATAAAACAAGACGTTTTTGAATCATTAATTAAAAGGTGTCTGCTATCCTAATCGTAAGCACAAGTTAATGTCTTAATTTAATGACAGCAGTCTTTTAATTATTTGAGTCATGTTTAACTCAGTAGATTAATTCATAATGAGGTTTCCACTCTTTATTGTCATTTTTATATTTCATGATTTTTTCAAATGCATATTAATTATTGAAGTCTCCCTTTCAAGTTGAAAAATTATTTTTTACACTTTTAAGTATACTATTGTACAAGTATAAAGAAATAAATTTAGCCTTGACTAAGAGAAAAATATATAATAATAATGTTTTGACAATGAAACATGTGTGTATTGTGTATTTTATAAAATTTCGAAATACCAGACAAAGTCATAATATTAAAATGTTTTGAAAAAAATAAAACATTTTAGCAGGAATATTAAAGGACTCTGTACCCTATTTACTACAATTTTTACTTTTATGACCACGCTAATTGAGAGCTATTTAAAGAAGGCGTTTTATTGTCAAAAGGCTATCCAGCAATTAGTGTAATTTTATATCAATTACTTGTCTAAGATAAAGAACAAAAAAAAATCCCAAATCTGGCTCAGTAGGCAGAGGCCTACAATTTTTAATTTTGCATAATAACGACTGTCTTTCATGCAAAAAAGTTTTTTTGATATTCTTTCTTTTCGTACGAAAATCATGACGTTATCATTGTCCAACCATATCAAAGGGCATGATTTGAGCGGCTAATTTTCGCAATAAGGTCCTTGTTTCAAAAACTCTGCGGCATGTGATAACGCTGAAAATAAATGCCGCCCAAGTCCAAGTTTCAAGCCAAAAAAAATATCCAACGCTGTTGGATAATTCCAATAGCCACTGAAAATATCGCACTTTTTTTTATAAAGAACTGACACTGTCAGCCCCAAAAACCGCACTTAAACGTAGTTTCTTTGAAGACGGAGAGTTTTTTCCACTATCTGTGTTGGGTTTTTGGAACCCCAACTAAAATAGCTGTCGTGGCAACGATCTTGTTCTTTCAGTTCCAGCAGTCAATCAGCGAAAGTACCGGCTTGAGGGTGGACTGATGAGCATTCCCGGCGAGAAGTATGTATATTGTGGTTAAATTTTTGAAGGGGAGGAATGCAATTGGCTAGCTCACTTGAGCATTGTTTGTTAAAATAAGAATAAAACAGAGAGAGGGGAGACATTATGTCGGTGCACGAGCGAGTCGATATTGTTGTCTTCTATGAATTTTATTGCACGCTTTTGTATTTTATCTAGCAGGCATAAAGAGGTCTTGGGAGCACGAGATCAATTATGAGCGTTGTACTCAAGCTTGGGGCGGATGTAGGCCTTGATCAGAGGGGGTGAAATATTTTTTGCAATGTTTGAGGAAACCCAGATATTTCGCAGCGTTTATACGCTATTGTTTATACCCCATTTAAATATGCTGTCAAGGTCGGAATTTAATGTGCTTAACATACGCTGCCGTTCCAGAGTTCTACGGCAGGGACGAATATGAAAAGCTACGAGTACTGTCATCAGTGAAGGAGTATATTAGAATAGAAGTAGCAGTTAAGAGATCATTTATAAACATGTTTTTTTTTTTTTTTTTTAGTTTTTTTTTTTTTTTTAGTTTTTAATTCATTTTTATTCATAACTTCTTAGATCTATCTTACCCTAGACAAAAATGCTTAAAAACTAGCTCAACTATCTTAACAATCTAGATATCTTACTGGCCCTAGGCGGACACTCTAAAATATACGTAAGAACTTAAATCTATGTCTTTCGACGACTATATCAACTTACCACTAACATTACTATATCTAGCTTAAGCTAAGAAAAATGTTTTTTTTATTAAAAACTTAGCATATGATCATTTGTATTATATATAAAACTTAAGCCTACCTTAATGTAACTAAACCTAACTTATTCTACCTTAACTAAATTTATAAACATGTGGAAGAGTGTCTGTGAGAGAACAGAGCCCTGGGCAACAACAGCGTTTATTTGGTGAATATCAGACTTGAAACCGTAAAAAAAAACTTGAATTGGCCCGAACCGTAATTTCTATTCCATAGAAAAAGAGACTCATCGATACCATAACTACGCATTTTTCGACAAATGGTTTTGAAATATCAAGCGCAACAATGTTGTTTTTGTCGCAATGGTGTAAAGATTGGTTCCACTTTTCGGTGAGATATGCCGTTGCTGCCGAAACCGTACTGCCGGTCACAAGTTTCCGCCATTCAAGATATTTTATAAGCTGAAGATCTATCAGCATTTTCATGACCTTAGAAAGAAGGGACGTTAGTGATATGGGTCGGTAGGAGGAGGGGACGAAGATTTGCCCTTTTTAGGGACGGGCTGGACATATGCTATTGATGGGAATACCATCAGGGCCAGCGGATTTGTGCACGTTGAGATCCTCATTTCGTTTCATTATCGAGATCCTTTTAGTTTTTGCTTATCAAAAGTTTCGGCAGTAATAAGCATTTCAATTACAAATTTAAGGTAAAGAGCAAGCAGCATTGGAAAGCGATGTCGAAGATAGAACTGCCAACCCTTGAGGAAGTAAAAGAAGTAATCCATAGATTTAAGGCGACAGGAGTCGACCTAACAACATTTAAATCAATAAAATATGCTAAAAAGGCGGTAACAGAGAAGTTACATGGGCCCATCAAAACTGTAGTATATGCAGCAACTAAACGATCACAGGATAATGGAAACACCGGTCTTCATTCCCTTATTTAAAAAAGGTTAATACAATGTAACCATTACCAAGGAATACCACTGCTAGTGTTGTTGTAATTTGTGGTACAATAAGGACTTAAAGGGAGACTATCAGTGTGGCATTAGGAGAAACTGCTCGACGACCAAATTTTCACTATACGACAGCTTTCAGAAAAGAAATGGGAATTGCAGAAAACGCTCCACCAACTACATATTTGTGGATTTCAAATGGCGTATGAGGCTATAAATCTGTTGGAAGTGGACAATGTCCCTATAAGGCTAGGAATCCCCAAGAAAATAGCGAATCTGAGACAATCATACCTAAAGACAAACAAAGGATGAGTCAAATATACCACGCCCTATCTGGACCATCGAGATACGTGAAGGATTAAAACAAAGAGGCCACTTCTCTTTAATTTGATGTTGACGGGAAATTATAATTACCTTCTGTTTAGAGAATTGCAGAAAGTTTAATAATGGCAGGAAGGGAAGTATCCCTGGAAGTAAATGAAGAGACCAAATATATGGTGCCTGACCGACGTGAATCGATCCAAACCTCATGTCTGACTTTTCTGACTAAATAAAAGGCTACATATGGGAAACGCATTCTTCATCGTAATGAAGTAATTCTTCAAAACAAGAAAATAGATTTTGAATCCCTGAAAACAAGATCTTAAGGAAAATCTATGGTGGAAAACAGGACGAAGAAACCCGCGAATCGGAAATACTACACCATCAAAAACTCTGGGAAATTTATTTAGCCCGAAGCATTGTGCGAATAATAAAATCAGGACACGTAGAACGAATGGATAGTGAACGGAGAGTCAAAAGAATAATGAGTGGAAAATCCTACGGAGAAAGACTGCCAAGAGGGCCGCGTCGTAGATTGGAGGATAATAGAGGGATGGATGAAAATCGTGGAAGCAACACTAAAAATTCAACAATGATGCGAAATTTAAAATGACACCTCTTGTTGAATAACCCTTTAGGCTTCGTCCCCTTGGTGGGCCCATGCCATGATTGTGTTTACATACATGTATAGGAGTGATTTGAATGTTCTTGTCTTTTACATTCTTACATCATGCAGGCAAATGGCAACCGTCACTTTCAGTCCGCGTGGTTGGCAATAGTGTTAAGTTTAACGAACGTTTTGATAAGCAGTTCATAGTTTCTTCCTTTGTTTTATTTTTTTTATTGAGTGATTTTCGGTTTTAGGGAGATCTATTGAGCCAATGAGGCGATGATCTTTTATCCTATTTAATTTGGGGATTGATCATGAAACGAGAGAAGTAATCCCTCAGAAGACCCTACTCCCCTTAGTGCCCCGTATATGTTCTAAAATTACATGCACCCTGGTGTGCGCGGGCAGGTTTTATTTTTATACTACATACAATTCAATTTAGGATAAATAGGTAAAGATGCCTACTTGGCTCTGACTCAGTAAATGTACAATATCTTGTGAAGCTCCGTTTTGACACTGTTTTAATTAATAAGTCATTAGAATGCTTACCCCAGAAGGCTTAGGATGTTGTCTTAGAAACCAACATTTTAACCACTGAGCTACGGTGTTCCATTGAAGGGTTTTAAAGTTCTTTTTGGAGCAAAACGAATTCTAGAAATTTTAACTTTGAATATGAAATGGTTAGTCAGCGTACGCCACGAGTTACAACTGTTTGTGTAAATCAAGCCTCATTCGAAGGAGGTAAGACAAGTTAACATCTTATTCAAAATATTATACATTTTGTCGTTTTTCGTTAAAGAAAGAAAATTCGCTTCGTTTACTTTTCCTTCACACTTTTGTTACGAGCATCCGTCCAGCCTACTTCTGTTTACATTAAGAATTGGACTTTTATTAACTTTTTACTGTCGCCCCTAAGAAGCATTCGTCAACTGTTTCATGTCGCACTCCTTCCTACCCCTTCAGGTAAATACATTTGAAAAAGTATATCTTCGAATGCGAGAAGAGCACTTTGCCTGGAGTTGCCAAATTTAAAAAGTTTACAGAACTTGAACGAGCCCATTCAGTTATCCTTGAGCTGTTTTAAGTTTTTTTGATGCCCTCCTTGTAGCCTTGTTTATTTACCTGCGGATGTGACACGAAGGATCTTAAGGCATTAGTATCCAGACGTGTGTACACAACTGTCTTTGAGGAACAACATGTGGGCTACAGTGAGCAAGGTTTGAAATCCTTGTTTTGTATTCGAAATAAATCCTTGCGGTTGACTGAAAAAGGACATGATACTTAATTTTATTTGAAATAGCCCAGCCGAGATGAAGAGAATTAGGACGAAATGTGTGATACTATGTACACTTTTAATTAAGTAGAAGGTTTGTGTATTTTCTTCGTCCCTACGGGGATAATGAAAGTCCAGTTCTGTGAAACGAAGAAGTAGATTGAGGTAGAGTAGGACGCTTGATAATTGAGGTTGCTGGAGTGGAATAATCTCATTTTATCGTTCGTATGCTCACCGAGGAATGGACATTAAACTGTTTTTCTGTGCTCCTTTGCATACAAGCGATGCCGTTGTTTTAATAAGGAACAAAGAAAGGCATAGTTGAAACACTAAAACAAATGAGTTCCTGCAACGACTTTTTCAACTTTCGGAATGGGCATTTAATTGCAATGAACCCTCGCTCTGCATATTTCGTCTTTAAGGAACAATTAAACCCATGATCCCGGCAATTGCATTAATGAACATCCCTCGAGACCAGAGCAAGACAGATTTGCTCACCCCAATTCAAAGGACAAAAGTCATTTGCTTTCGATATTTCATACAAAAGAATGGTTTAACCCCTCCGAGCGGTTGGAACTTTATTTTCCGATAGTTCCCAGTTTACACAGAATCGTTGGTATAATTAATAGCGCTAGTGTTGGTGGGCCGTCCCATTGTAGGTGGAAATCTAGATACGATTTATCACTCAAATTTTTCATTCTTTCATCCCACACAGAGGCTGTTTGGCGAATAGCCAAATTTATAATGTGAGAAGGTAAACAGGTTTGGAGGCGGCCGTTTGGCCGTTCAGCCCCAATTGGATACTGGTTGCATTCGTGTTCGAGTGGGGTAAACAAATTGCGGGTTTAATTGGGTGCTGCGCTGAGGTATGGATGTAGCCATTAACCAAAATTCAATTTAAATCAATTATTTGGCGTAATCACGTACAATGTCAGTGGTGAATGCTGTGCTGTAAGTAACGAATTTAGGATGATTATAGATGATGGTTTCTGGAAATCGCTGATTTGGTTGTTTTGGGAGCTTTTCTGATCGGTTTAACGTTATTTAATTGATATATAGGTCCTCTGAGTCAGAGGGTAACTCTATATTTTGCTATAGAGATAAATGAATCCCCAGTTGACCAAGCAAATTGGTGGCCAAATCATTAAAGAGTGCATGATAATGAGTGCGGGTGTGTTCAAAAAGTAAGGGGAATTTTGTGATAACCCGAATCGCGTTAGTCCGATTTGCATGATTCTTACATAGTTTTTTTTTTGTCACACGAGTGTACGCTCTTATGATGTTTGTCACACAAGCTGAACGGGGTGCAGATGGTTTATGTTCGTTCACTACTCTCCGGGGGTGGTTGTCCTAGATAGGATTTGAGAGATTCGACTGAATTTGCGTTGGTTGTAGTTCACAGTAACTCTTTTGTTTCCATGTCATTAAGGTGTCATGGAGTATGAATTTTGAAATGATCTTATGCTGTTATGTGTTATGCCTTTATCAGCACTTTTTGATCATCTTTCATTCATAGCTGATGTTGTAACACAGTTTTTCCGCTTAGCAATTGTTCTTGACTATGGACGGACTATGCAGACCTTCGGCTCGACAGTCGCTGATGATTACCATTACACCATGACCACGCCCAGAGTTAAATCGAAAAAATGGTAAGATAACCAATTGTGATATGATCGGTGATTATTTATTTATATACTAAGTGGATCAGAGAATTTGCATCCATTTTGGAATAGGACATATCAAAAACTTATAGCCTTGCCACCACAAATGGATATGGCTCAGTCACTAGAGTCTCAAAAATACGACTCCTAACAAGTGATGAAACATGAATTTATGGATATGAAGTCGAAATTAAGGTTCAGTCGTCCTAATGTCTCCCGATCAAAAAAGAAAAAAAAACTCGTTGAGGCAGAATTGTAGAGGGTTGCGCAGTGAATGTTGCCTGAAAGGAGAAGATGGTTGAAAAGAATATCAGATACAGATCTTCTTTCCTCCAATGTATTCCTGTTGATTAGTTTAAGGCGGTTTTGATGGGGTGGTAAGAGCAAAGGATTGTTCCAGGGGAGACCTCGAAGTGCAGAACTCTGGAATCGGCGTTGGATGCTCTCGATTCTAAAAATGTTGATAAGGGGACCACATTTGAGAGGCGTATTCGAGAAGGGGACGAACAAAGGCTATTCAGAAAGATCGGGTAACGGAGGGGTTGGAAAATTCTTTAGATCATCGCTTCCCGAAACCGAGATGGGCTGATTATTGAGGAAGTGGAGACGAGGAGGAGGTTTGATTCGTTTACGTGAAAAGATAATTGATGAACATTTGAAAATGTTAAGCTCCAAACAAAACTATTAAGATCTTACTAAATAAGGGAAAAGTTACGGCTAGAGGAAATTGTCTTAAAGAACTTGGTGTCGTCGGCGTATAGTGATATGTTTAATCACCAATTCAATATCGGTGATGGCAAGAACGAAAAGAAGTGGACATAAGTGGCTGCCCTGAGGGACACTGGAGGAGGCTAAGAAGTGTTACAAAAACAGATCAGAAACGAACACTGTAATAGCGATCTTCCAAGTAAGAAGATATCTACTTTAAAGAAATGGGATCGAAGCAAAGGGAAGACAATTTGAAGAGTATTAATCTGTGAGAGATTTTATCAAAATCTCGGCTGAAATCGGTTGAAATAACGTCGGCTTCCTTGCCATTCTCTAAGGCCGAGAGCACAATGGACACAAATTCAACAAGGTTTGTGGTTGAAGATCTGCATTTGAGAAAACCAAGGACTTGCAGCGAAAACTTAAAATTTCCCACAAAATACTCTGCAGATGGTTTGTGTCAAAGATGTTCGTTCACTACTCTCCCGGGGTGGTCGTCCTAAATAGGATTTGAGAGATTCGACTGAATTTGCGTTGGTTGTAGTTCACAGAAACTCTTTTGTCTCTATGTCATTAAGTTGTTACATAGGAAATGCACACAGTATGGATTTTGAAGTGATATTATACTGCGAGTGTTATGCCTTCATTTTTTTTATCATCTCTCATCCACAACTGATGGTGTTGCACAGTTTTTCCGTATGCGAATTGTGAGTGGACGGACTTGAACTACAGACCTTCGGCTCAACAGTCGGTGATAATTGCACCACGACAACCCCCAAGTTGATTTATTTTGTTGTCGATGACACAGGGATGGACTGTACGGGGAAGAAATGGTTCAAGGGAGAATTTCGGTAAATAATCAAAGTAACCGAAATCCGAACAAAGGAGTCGTCGGCGAAAGATTGTTTAAAAAAACGTGGCAAAAAAGTTGATTGTATTATTGAAGGAGAGCGAGGTAGCCATCAGATTTTCTTTTGTAGTTGACAAACTTAAAGAAGGACTTAGGATCACTTATATGATTGGATTGCGTTTCGGCTAAATAGCGTTGATAGAGGGTGTTGTGAAGGGCGGTGAAGTGGAGATTGCTGGCCATGTACTTAGAAAAGTCATTAGGGGATTGCGTACGAAGGAAGATTGTCCACTGCTTATTGCCTTCGTTTCTTAGGGAACGGAGTATGCGATTATACCAGGGTGGAGAGGTGGACAAAATTTTGCATTGAGAGAAGGGAAAGTAAAGAGAGGTAGAGTGAAATATTTCCTGGGGGTCTCTTAAATTAATTATTTGGTCAATTGTGTTCATGGCGAGTGGATAGGATCCAATAGGTTGTGAAGGCAAGATGTAAAAACAAATGATGTATAGTTTCTTCTGGAGTAGCACAACTTTAATTGAAACAAAACGAGAAGTGGGAAGGTTAGCAACATGGGAAGAGTCAATTAAATTAAGGTCGGCTAGTAGGACGCCTCGACAAGGGCAACCCTCATTGGGTTGACTGAGTACGTCGTATCGGTAAAGGTTAAAATTTGATGGGACCAGTTCCAACTTATTTATGCTGGGGATCATGGTCGTTTCGGTCAGAGCCAAAGTTTCAAGGGGTAGAGCATATGAATGAAAACAGCTTGAGATTTTGACAAAGTGAAGGGGTTGCCGGAGAGGGAGTGAATTAGGGATGAAAAAAACTTATCATGATCAGCTCTACTACATTGGATATGCGATATTGGTTTTGAATGAATGTATTGGCGGAAGGTATCAACGTCCTTTTTGGGGCGAAATATTAATATAGTGATATTCTATGAGGAGGTTCTTAAGGGTAGCAAAGTCCGTGGGGAGATCTTTCTGTTGAATGGAGACCATGAAGCTTGTGTTTGTTTTACTTTCATAGCAAACCGAGTCTGATCTATCGGGGACGTAAGTAAAAAAACGAGACGAATGTTCTCATACGTCTTTTTATCTCTTTGTCGACAGAGAGTGTAGCGACTTTGGGTGAGGTCAACAGTTTGTAGAGTAAGTTTAATTGTCGGAGGCAGAAGAGGATCAACAAAAAATCAAGAGATTACGGAGGAATGGGTAAGTGGGGTGGAAGTGGGAGACGGATGTATGTAGGTGAGAAACGGGTGGGTGTGTTGAAGTTTGAAAGAGATCAGTTTTAAGACTCCAGTTTTGGTCTGAATCGGGCGTACAGTTGAACATGAAGGAAAGTGTTTAAGCCTTTTTTCCATAATAATTTTAATGAATTATTTCTTCATTGGCCATTTGACTGTTTCTCCACTTTTCATTCGTTCTACGTGTTCTGCCCATCTAAGTCTCCGTGGACTGAATAACGTTTTTCGAGTTTTTGAATATATACTTTTCTCCATTCGCCAATTTTTTTCATCCTGATTTCCATTGTCACTGTTCGGAGCAAAGAGTTAATATAGTATAGGTCGGAGCACAGGCCCTTGGGTAACTCCTAAGCTTGTACTATTTATTTACTGATCATGTGAAGGATCAGTTATGACACTCTGTGATCTCTTTCCCGAGTAGGGCCAGAACGCTGGCATGAATCCATAGAAGTCTGGCTTTTTCAGGTTTGCCAATAATATATCGTGGTTAATCATGTCGAAAATTTAGTCATATAAACAAGTTCTATGCCTATGCAAAGATGTAGGAACGAAAATGAAGTAGGCATCTTCAATTGATTTATTCTTCTGAAATCCATATTGATGGCCATTAGAATATTTAATTTCAATAATAAAATTTAAATCTCTTATTGGATTTTCAAAAAAACTTTAACAGGAGATTGCAGTAAAATCATCAATGAATGAACCGGCCATTTCAAACCCATCTAAGACTACAAGGGCGACGCCATAAATATTTCACTTAAATCAAGACAGTTAAAATGTTCTAGTCCATATATGGGTCAATATTCCACTGTACCAATATGAAGACCTCATAGAGTGTCGTTTTTACCCATAAAAGGAACTGGAATCGCATTACTGACAGACCTAAATGTTACCCCAAAAATCGAATTTCAAAAGGATTTCGGTAATTGGAATAAGTATACATAGCTGTGAGGGATGTAGGACTGATGTAGACAGGATAATTAATTTTCCTTTCTCAACCGAAAATGCTCGTTATATTTCGAATACATCCTGTAATTCGTTATAATCCACCAAAGTAATTTTCGATACCTTTGTTTATTCTTTATGGTCTTTCAGGATCTGGCATACTACCTGTCAGTTTCGCGAAAAATCTAGACTCAACTGGATATTTCCTGGAAGTAGTGATATTATGTACTTTGATACGAGGGTGATTCTAGGAACCATGCGATTTTACATGATTTCATGAATATAGTATGACAAAACCATACAAGATTATACGCGGTAAGGTATAAAATCCTAGGCCTGGCAAAGATAGATAACAATTTCCAGTTAAAAAGTGATTCTATTTTTCTTCATGATCTCCCTTGACTTCAACACTCCGTACCCGGAATTGAGAGTCTGAAAGGTTCACATTCATTTACTGCCTCTCAAATTTTCATTGGATGCGAAGCCCTTCCCGGTATTACTTAAAGTTAGCGAACAGATAGAAGTCTGAAGGCGCCAAATCAGGAGAACAAGAGGGATGGCCAAGCCAATAGTATCCCAAACCCCGCAGTCTTCTCATCGCTAACGCAGCCTTGTGTACAGGTATGTTGTCCTGGTGAAAGATATTTTTCAAGCCAGGACCCTTCTTGCGCAAACACCTGCAGTAACGGTTCCATGTCTCCATTCATGGTGACAGTTCACCGCCCAAGATCTATTGAATCGGTCACAAGATTGGTGTAAAAATCATCTACACATTTGCTTTTGATCGACATTCAGGAAATAGGACACCCATCTTAGGCAGAGCTTTCGCATCCCTAATTCTTTGTGCAGAAATGGTGCAAACCATTTATTCCTTCTAATAGTTTGCGAGAAAACCGCTTTGGATTTTTACCTCCTATGTGGTAGACGCTGTCAAGAAAATCGAACATGAGTACTTTTCGGAATTTTCTCTTTAAATATACCTTCTCTCAGTCCTGACAAAGAATTTTTTTATTTCCGATTTGTTTTTTTTCTTTTTTTCTTTTTTGATTTTTCAAGCCTACCCCTTCATCGCAACAGAAGGCTTCAAAATCCTTTAGTCTATCACTAGTTAGGGTCAAACGGAAATATGATGGAGATCCCGATGTGTTTCTGGTTAGCCAAAGAAAGCTAAACCAAAAATATAAGTTCGGCATGGTTCATGTTAAGTAGGAGAAAAAATTGTACATCTTGGCCGGCGATTTAAACGCTATAGTGATCCGGGAAATAACGTAACAAGCACTAGGAGGAGCCTACTAGGCTATTGGTGGGCCTTGCACAACAGTGAGTACAAAACCAAGATACTAGCAACGGATAATTCGTCGTACGTTATGTTGCTTGACTGTAGATTGAGAATAGCAGAAAGGAAAGGAAAGAAGAATTTAGAGACTGTCTGCGGACCTTCACTACAGTGGCCATTGCGGACTTAGTGCCGTAATCAGAGTACCAGACGAATTTGCAGAAATGGGGGAGTATACCCAAATGCATCCTTACGACCGCTCCTTGACAAGAGCGCTCACTTCGACACGTCCCTCTCTCCCGCCGTTCATAGTAATGCGAGACAGAAAAGTCGACTCCTGTAAAGGATCAAAGGCGTTGACTCCGAAGTCAGAATATTGCGGTCACTGATCAAAAGTCTTCAAGAACTCGTTAAGAAAACTTAAGAACATTTGTAGGTGTGCACTGAAACAACATAATTTGTGCTGTAAAATATAATAGTCTGGTTGAGGATCCTCAGGAGAAGGTGGCGTCAGTGGAAGCTCTCTTTCAGCACGTGTATATGGTGAATGATAGCATTGGCCCTAATAACCACCTGGAGCACAAAGCCCTGCCACTACAATTCTACCTTTGAAATGATATCGACCCAAGATAGTTTTATCAGGCTTGAGATTTCATAGCAAACAACACCATCGCCAAAGAAGGGAGTAGTACTATATTCGTATTGAAGGAAAAACTCCAGATGATCATCGAGTCGCTGAAGAAAAATATGGCGGCCGGAGTCGACGGAATATCGAAGGTTGTGGTCAGTCATCCACATCCATCATTCCACAATGCACTGAATCATACGTACTATCTACGTTCTCAATGTTTGTATAGGGAAGCGTCGTCTTGGGATCTGTCTAGAACACTCATTGCACAGTCAGAATCAGTTGTTTGAGTTTTCAATGAAAAGTGGACGATCTATTGGCTATTGCTCCCGCTATTTTTCCACGTATCGCAGAATTCCACGCAACGGCGACTTCTCATTTCCTCATTTTCAAACATGTTTCGTAATCTACTAGCCGGAGCGCGTCAGGTTCCATAGAGTGGTGTTGCGTCGAAATAGGAGTGACTAGAGGCCAGGAGAGAGAGGGGGTGATCGTGGTACAATGGTATTCATCGCCGACTGTTGAGCGGAAGGTCTGTAGTTCAAGTAGCCAGGAACAATTCCTATACGGAAAAATTGTGCAACAACATGCTCTGTGTGTGCATTTCCAATATATGTAACTTGACTTGGAAACAAAAAAAAAAAGGTTCTGTGAACTACAACCAACGCGACAAGTTCAGCCGAACCTCTCGAGCTCTATCTAAGACAACCACCGCCGGAAACTAGTGAACGAAAATCTTTTAAACAAACCATTTGCACCCCGTCCAGGCTGTGTGACAAACACCATAAGAGCAAAACCCTTGAACCTGCGCGAATACTATAAAAAAAAAATACCCGACAGTATGAAAGCATTTGGGAGCCTGAAAAATTATAATATTTTGGTGTTTTTCAAATATTACAATATTGGAACAATCTCGATAGCAACTGCCATGCGATTAGTTTCAGGGTATCAGACAAGACAACTCACGGATTATCCTATTGAGACTTATTGGATGAAGATGTCTAAGATCCTGAATAACTAGCTCAATCATGACTTTTTAGTTATTCTGTTTCCGATTTTCTATGAAGCTGTTTTCTACTTAATGTCAATTATATCTTAACGTCCTTTGAATTAAAGCCCGTAACCACAAGCGCAAAAGAAGGGACATAATGAGAAAATAAAAGTTCTTTCAAAGTCACGTTAATTAGAAGATTTTATCCCCGTCAATGGGGAATAGCTTAACCAAAGAAAGGAAAAGAAAACTTCATAATCAACGTTGAAATCTCTTTTGAAGGAGCCTTTTAACTCCGTGTAATTCCTATTAATCCCCTTTATTTATAACTCCCGATCACACCCGGATACCTCTTCTTCTTCCGTAAGCACCCTTCACAGATCCCCCCAGTTGCCTTTTCAAGCAGCCTTTTGAGAGATTTCTTATCCGTTTCGTCCTTGAGATTATCCCGTTTGCTTCACCATGGTCACCCGTTATCCCTCAAATGAATCACCAATAAAACGTAGCATCATTCTTAACCATTCTGTTACTGTCACAATTGTAGCTGGTAATCTTCCGTGACGACGGAATAACAAAGTTTTCTCCTGCCCCACACTCCTCCAAAGCTGTTGTAATGGACATTTCATCAAACAAATGTAAAGGATAAGCGATCCGCTTCTTCAACGGAAAAAATGTCCAAAAAATAAGGAAAGGACCCTGCTATTTACTCATCTTGATTAATAACCGTGAAATCCGGTTCGGAAGAATTTGGAGAGAGTTCCAATCCACTTGAATGCCAAGACTCATAAGGACGTGGTTAGGGTTCAAGCTTTACTCTTTGTCGCACTCGCCTGAACGGAAACCTCGTGGGCTATGAAGAGCGTTACAAAAGCAACTTTCTGCTAACTTTTCCTCTTCTCTTCCTTTTACCGTTTTCGTGTTTGTTGTTGCACTTAGTTGCTAACGTGAAAAGTGCAAATTAAAAACCTGCCAACTACGAGTATGTCCACCACAGGACAGGATGATGGTGATGGTGACGCTTACCAACCCAAAGGCTAGGTCATTTGGTGTTTGGTGGCACTTGATTCCGACCCACTGATTGTGCTTGTACACACACTGCCAGTGTTTGTGCTCCAAAATTCCGAGTTCTCTGCTGCCATTACGAAGGTAAATATAATCATTTACTCAGGCAGTAGTGAACTTTCTTTTTTTTTTCGTTTATTCTATCGTGCATTGGAGGAGGAAATGGAACGACGAGTGTGTGTACTCGTCCATATGGCCGAATATTATGACGTGACGAAGACAATTATAAACCGCGAATTTACATTCCAGGTCATATGCCACAACCGCAGCACTTATGAGTGCCAGTGGTAGTAGTAGCAAAAGCTGATGGGAACAGGTGTCGTGTTGAGACTACCAGTTCCTGCGCATAGTCATTGGTTATCATGGGACTAAATCTCGTTACAGTTGCGGTAAGTCAAGTCAACCTCCCTCCCCCAGCTGGATGATGAAATGAAAAATTGCCATTTGTCGTTCCGTACAACAATCCGATGGAGTGGCATTGCGAGTATGTATGCTGTGTGACGTGACCCGTATGGCCACTACCATAGGAACGATCCATAACATGGCATTTGGACCAATGAACCATGTATGGGTTTCCTTTCCGTTGGGCGTCGACTCTCACTTGTCGTACGCAATAAAATTGCCAATGGCAACCCTTTGTTTTAATTATCGCGCCATAACCGTAATATCCAACAGCAGGATGTGGAAGAAAGGGCCCAAGCGGACGAAACGTGGAATTTTACGATCTTAGGAAGGAAGTTAGTCCCATAACATTGGATTCCAAAGCATGTGCGTTTGTGTATGTGTGTGTTTAATGATTTTGGTTTTGTTGTTGTTTAGGGGGGTATTCGTGCAGTTATACGCAAACGATTATTGGGACATTCGCGGTATGCAGGCTTTGATTGAGTTGTGTATCGGTAAGTGGAAACCAATTAGTAGATTTCTCGATGAAAGGCGTTATACGACACTGCAGGAAGGCACATTACCGCTTAAACTTCTACTAATAGATGTATTTATGTTAAGCAGCTCTCTGAGGCATAAGGTCGGAGGCATTAAGCTTAATTGAAATTCAGTCGAAAGTACCCCTTGGAGGTTATAAGGATGACAAACACGCATCACAACGGATAAAGTCTCCCTCGACCATCTCATCGCACTTAATCACTCACGCTCCGTGAAAGAGCTTTTCTAATTTCCTAAGGTCATAAGTCGAGAGTGAGAAAAGGCGAATCCCACGCGCATTATTCATAAATCTTCGAAGCTATCAACCTCGAATGCTGAATGAAATGAATGGAAACGTATCAGTATGTGCATAATAAGATTGCCATACAACTTTGTCACAGTCTGTTTGCAATAGATGCTGAAACTGAATTAGACGACTTCGTGTACGTACACCGGAAGCAAATTAAAAATTCTCATACCGATGGACGGAGGTAGATTTATGTAAATAGGCTGAAGGAAGAACTGTGTTTCCAAGTGCTAGTTCTTGTTCGATACGGTTGGGTGTAGGACATGCACTACGGATGAAACTTTGAGTTACTTGTAAACCGGGTGTCTTGAATGCTTTATACTAGGTTTGAGGAAAGCAATCAGTTTTGATGTCTAGCTCCTGACGTGCAGCTTCGTTTTTATCGTAGGTAGCATCCACAGCAGATGGCTAAGTTGGATTAAATTGATTAAGTTTCAGAGGAACAATTTGATGGATTGGGAGGATTTGTTCAGTCAGCTCGTTTCCGTTTTACATGTCCGTCATCAATCTTCCTTTTAGCCTTATTCTTAAAAATTAAAAATCAATTATAGGCAGCCGATATTGTAATTGTAATTGTAATTGTAATTTATTTATTTGGATCAATGTTAACACGTAGATACAAAAATCTTTAAATTGTGTAACAGTTATAATAGATTTATGATTTATATTTAAATTTAAAATGAAATTTTATATAAAGTAAAGAAAAATATAAAAAAAGAAAAAAAGAAAAGGTATAAAGAAACATTTATAACAATTTTAACAGTGTCAACTATCGCGATTTGAAAAATAATATAAAAACAATAAATGAAAGAAAACTATGTGCAAAAGTGTTGTTTCAATTTTCGTTTGAAGTCTCCGAAGCGTGACGCCCGCCTTATGTGAACCGGAAGCGAGTTCCACAGTCTTACGGCGTATACAAAGAACTGCCTTTTCGTTGTGGTATAATTGTATGTTGGCGCAATAAGAATTCTACTTCTAGCTGAGGAAGAGAATTGCAATCTTTGGAACAGATAATCTGGTGCTTTTCTTTCTTTTAAATTAAATAGGAAAGTCAATATTCTGTGATTCATATAATTCTGTAGGTCCATTCCGAGAAATTCTCTCACATAATTGGAAATGTGGTCTCTTCGACTCAGGTTGTATACGAATCGTATTGTACTATTGACAGCGACTTTAAATTTGCGATAACTGAGGCTATCAAGATCACAGAAAACTGGATGAGCATAAAAGAGGATCGGTAGTAACATTGACTTAACTAGCATTGCTTTGATGTTGAAGGGTAGACAGTTTCCTATTTGATAAAGGGCTCTTAGCGAGCTGTAGATCTTAGCAACTAGATTCACAATGTGGTCTTCCCAGGTAAGATGCTGATTGAAAATAACTCCTAAGTTTTTAGCACTGGAAATGTATGGCAGAGGTGACCCATCGATAAAAAGTTGGGGTAAGGTGTTAGTGTCAATGCGTGATCTGGTAATAGCTACGGCCTGACTTTTGCTAGTATTAAGCATTAATTTGTTTCTACGGGACCACAAAACAATTGAATTTAGGTCTTCATTAAAACGTAATGTTGCATCTTTCACAAGTCCCATAGGATAACTTAAATGCAATTGTACGTCATCTGCAAACATCTGGATTTTGCAGTTTTTTAGGACTGAAGGAATGTCGTTGTTGAACATAGTAAACAACAGCGGACCCATTATTGAACCTTGTGGGACACCAGCTTTAGTTTCAAGGAATGTTGACAGTTTCTCATTTGCATATACAGCCTGAATGCGGTTTTTCAAGTAACTTTCCATCAGCTTAAGTGCCGTCGAGTCAAAATTGAAATAGTATCTGAGTTTATTTATGAGTATTTCATGGGGAACAGTATCAAAGGCTTTCGAAAAGTCCAATAGTACAAGTGATGTTGCATTATTCTTATCCATTTCAACACGAAGGTCTTCAACCAAGTTTACAAGTGCCGTAGTACAACTGTAATGCGGTCTAAAACCGGACTGATGTGATGAAAGGAGAGAGAATTCGTGAAGGTATTCATGGACTTGCCTACTCATAAGTTTTTCGAAAACCTTTGAAATAAATGGAAGAATGGAGATTGGGCGGTAAGTTATGCTTCTATTCGCTGAGTTCTTGGGGATAGGAATAATCTTAGATGCTTTCCAGGACTTCGGGTAGGCAGAATAAGTAAGAACGCTGTTAAAAATATATGTAAGTTCAGACAGAACTTCGTGAATAATGATTTTCAAGAATTTTGGATGCATGCCGTCCAGACCAATAGCATTAGACTTAATAGCGTTAACGGCATAGAGCACATCACATTCGTACACTCTTCGAAAACAGAAATTTCTTGGTGTGGAGGAGTTATGTGACATTATTGGTGTTCGTACTCCGGTGTCATTGCAACATGCGTATGAGTCATTTGAGGCTGTGGCAAATTCAAAATTTAAATTTTCAGGGCTTACTTCACTAATACGAGCATTAGTTGCCTTCTGTCTGCCGATACCTAACTCTCTTATATACCTCCACGTTTTCGTCCTGTTAAGATTTGGTTGAAATTTTGAAGCAAAAAATTTCATTTTCGCCCTCCTTATTTCTTTCTTCACTATATTCCTTGCAATTTTATACTCATTAAATAGTTCAGGAATTTTGAATCTTTTCCATCTTTTATAGGCCCGGTCCCTTATTTTGAGAAATTGTTCAATTCTCGTACTTAGCCACATACAATTTTTATTTCGAGGGATAAACGTTTTTATAGGAACATGGGATTCAAAAAGATTGTTAATTTGGTGTGTAAAAAAGTTAATCTGTTCATCAACGGACGTCATCTGGCGCAGTCTGTGCCACTCAGTATTTGAAATATCGTGTAACAAATTTTCATTATCAATCGCTCTAAAGTTCCTGAAAGTTATAGGACTAACCTCATTGGCAGGGATGTTGAAATCTAGATCATAAAAAATAATGATAAGATCATGCTTTGAAAAACCTGGCACATCCAATTGGCCATAATATTTGACACGCTCTATATTGTTAATAATACATAGGTCAAGTAAGGTAGAGCAGCTGTTACTGAAGTGAGTAGGCATGGAGTCATTTACAGAATGTAGTTGTAGCGATCTTAGATTACTTACAAATCGATTTACGCTTGGGTTAGATTTATCTAAAAGGTCTATATTGAGATCTCCACAGAGTAAGATGTAATTGTAACGTAATGATATATCTTCCAGAAGATTTGTAACATGGGAAGAGTCGGTAACATTCGGTGGCTTATAGATAACTCCAACCAAGCATTTATCAAATCCACAGACAATTTCAACAAAGATGTATTCCATAATATCGTTTACCCCAGAAACAAGCAACTGTCTACATTGAATAACTTTCTTGATGAAAATCGCTACACCGCCTCCCCTTCTACCTAGTCTGTCACCCCGATACATTGTGTAGCCATCTATATCGACGAATTTATTGTCAATAGTAGGACATAGCCACGTCTCGGATACACAAATAATATCAACTTTCCCATTATTGAAAACTATTTGAAACTCATCCCGATGTTTAACCAAGCTCTGAGCATTTATGTGACAAACAGAGATACCAGAGTATATGTTACAGAAAATGTTTAACATTAACCGAGTTTTATGTGAAGGATTATTACAACTGCTAGAAGAAGTCAAGAAATCGCTTTCGGTTTCAGTCTGCATACCGTTCATTAACAAAGGTTTAAAAGAAACACATGGCAAAGATTGTCGTCAAGCCGGAGACCACCATCGAAAAAACCATGAAACATACACATAAAAGTAAGAAAATTGCACAACAAAAATAATATCACAGAGTTATTTACAAACATTTCAAAAACATAGTTAAAATTGTTAAAAATTGCACAACAGAAAAATATAAAAGAGCTATTTACAAACGTTTCAAAAAATATAGTTAAAATTATTGGACTATTTTTTAAATTATCACTAAATTGGATATAAAAAGTTGAATGAGTTTGACATGAACTGGATCTAGAAGTTGACTTGAGAGCCTCTGGTATAATTTGACATGTTATTATTTTCATCTTCGTCATGATTTGTGCCGGCGGCGACAACTTTATCAAGCTTTTGAATGCTGTCAATATTGATGTGGTTAGAAGTTGGTGTTTTTTTTATGTAAACAATTCCTCGTGTGGAGAAGACGGAAAAAATTTGTTTCGTGCGTTTAAATTTGATCGCTTGTCGCATAATAATTCGGTTGTTTGGTGTGAGGCTTTCGTGCAGGTAAATACGTCGGTCTGAGCTGAATCCAATATCCCGCAAAGAGAATTGCCGTGCGTTTGTTTTTTTAAAAAGCGACATAGCTTTAAGAGTGGACATCTTATCGTCAATCGAAGAAAATTTTATTATTATAACCGAGTCGGACTTCGGCTTTGCTCTAAAAATTCGATGAAAAGAAACTAGTTGGCAGTTTAAAGCAATGCACATTTTCTCAAATGTTTTTTTCAAGTTTTCCTCCGGGAGAAAGGGGACTCCAACCAAAACAGCATCGGAGGCAAGATTGTTTGCATGCAGTGTCTCTATTTGCTGCTTCATTCGTGAAAGTTCTGCATTTATATTTTGTTCAGGTGTTTTCAGTTGAACTAGCTTTTGATGAAGTTGTTTATTGATGTTGTCAACTTCCATTTGCAAGTGGCTGATGTTACCCAGACAATCATCAAAGGCAGAGACGCGAGTTTTTAAATCATTAATTTCCTCATCAAATTGTGTAAATTTATCACATATGTGTTTTTCTATGGAAGCGATTCGGGAGGATAGTCGATCCTCCATATCTTTAAGCGAGGATTTCAATGACTCACCTTGTTCTGTAATTTTGTTGTACAGGCTGGAAAAGCATTCTGACGTCATTGTTTTGAGTGACTGTGACGGAAAACCAGCTGGTGATGGACATGGTGAACTTGCCTGCTGCTGTTTCGGTGGTTGTTTTAGTGCAGTTGATCGTGTATTTTTTCCGGTGCTGTTACTCGACATACTGATGTTGTTTGTGCGTTATTGCTGTATTTGTATATGCACCAATGCGAGAAACTCCCGATACCCGATTTACAAATTAAGTTTTTTCAAATTTAAGAAATAGTTTTAAGGCTTTTCGCACTGCTGATACTTTTAGAACTTATGATAGTTGGTTCACTAAAATTAAAAACAATAATAAATCGGTTGGAAATGTATTTAGAGCCCAAAAAAGAGAGAGCCGCCGGACACACGTGTTATATTAACTTTGACACATTTTGACAATATTGATATGCTTACAAAAAGTGGGCCAACAGGTGGTATGGATGCTGGCTGCTAATTTTGGCACATGTCAAGTACAGACTTTGGAAATTGGAGTCTTAGTTGCCGAAATCAGCAATTAGGCCTCTTTTATTCCTTAGCCAGGCTGTTGGCTTGCCCAGTACATTTCTGGGTATTGAACAAATGCTCGCGATCTTCTGAGGACTACGTTTGAATTATCGTCAGGATTCGCTCTATCTGGCGGATTCTACACTATATGCAGTCATTTGACTTCAGTCATAATTTTACACAGAAGCGTAAGGCAGGTTTTGAGACAGAAGAAGAAGAAAAGGCTTCAGCTTCTGTTAGTGTATCTGTATGCAGACACTAATCTATCAATTTGTGAGTTTATTTTATAGCGAAAAATCCTTTTTCATTACAAAATGTTCACAATACGAATGGTCGACAGCCACGAAAGATTTTTCAGTCATCGGTTTTTCAATAGCTATGTTTCAGTTTTCACAGTTTAGTGCTCAGACGTTTCAAGTGGCAGCGCTGTTATTTTTGGACGATTGTGTTCGGCCTTAGTCATAATTTTGTCATGTAGTGCCATGTCATTCAACAATGTGTCAAAATCGTGTAGATTTATTACAAAAGCTGGTGTTTTGTTCACCAAACTTTTCGTGAGTAACGAAGTGTTTACGGGCCCAATGATCGTCCAACCGAGCGTGCAATTCAATGAACTATCGTGAAATTCGGGAAAGTGGTACAGTTGCTGCGCGGTCGGGCGACAACATTTCTTCCGTTGCTGAAAGTATGAACGAAAAGTTTGCACAACGCGTTGTTTCGAAAATAGGCTGCCAAGACGTACAACTAAACTTTCTTCTCTTTTTAACAATTGACTAGCTTGAAAACATCGTCATTCAAATCATTCGTAGGTTCCAGGTTATCTTATGCAACAGAGTGAAACAAAATTGGATCGAGTCTTTAAAAAAAGTGTCCATTGTCCATTCGTTCTACGCATTTTGCCCATTCTGGAGTTCTTAGGGTTGCTGGTTGTTTAGCTTCCTCAATTCACCTGTTCCTATGCTCTGATTTTAGATTCTCCCTAAAATCCTGTTTTCAAAGACCCGAAATAAATTTCCGTCCTCCTTGGTCGGAGAACAAGTTTTACAATCGTCAAGTCTCATTATTATAGATTTATGAATAAGGAGTTTGACATTGCAGAAGAAAGCATTACCGTTATGAACCTTTCATATACATATATCGATTTTCATGTCATTTTTGGGAGTCAATAGTTCCCTGATATTTCATTTTGTTCACATTGATCTCGTTTCACTCGCGATGCACCATGCAGTTTGGTTCAAGAACCTCAGAACGTAACTGACTTCTGTGTGTAACTTCTTCAGTCTGGCATTCGAACAGATAGTGCGCGAGGGTAGGTGTAAACACGGAAGGCAGCATTTTCTATAAGTCGGTCCAACTATTGGGATACGCAGATGATATAAATATAATCGCGTGTTCCCAACGTTACGTTGTAGAAGCCCTCAAAGTGATTGAAGAGCAGGCGAAACGAATTGGCCTGAAGGTAAACGAGAATAAAAAAAATTACATCCTGTCGAGCAGTACCGATCCGTCAATCATCATCTGGGGTAAAACAAGCACATAGCAATCGACAGCTATTACTTTGAGGTAGTTGAGGAGTTTTTCTACCTCGGGGCATACGTGAACTCTACAAACTACATCATAGTGGGAACCTGGCGCAGAATTACCCTTGACAACCGTTGTTATTGCGGCCTGTCAAAACTTCTCACTCGTAGGACCAAAATCATGCCCTACAAAACCCTCATCCTGCTATTCTTGCTCCATGGGGCCGAAATCTGGACGATAAGCAGACCGGCAGAGTTGATTCTAGGCTCGTTTGAAGGAAGACGAATGGAGGACAAGACACAACCGCGAACTCTTTGGGCTGTAAAAAAATATGAACGTACGGAACGCAAAGATTCACCGACTACATTTGCTGGCCACATTGAGCGGAATGCATGAATACTAATATTCCAGCTAAGAGGGTCTTTGAATTCAAGTCTCCGGGTTCAAGAAGAAGGGGTAGACCGAACGTCCGGTTTAAAGACCCAGGGATCACGAATGCAACACAACTTGGTGTCTCCAACTGGAAGCAACGTGTTCAGGCTCAGTACCTTTATAGGTCGCTGGCCTGATAAGTATGTAAGTCACTTAAGACTATGTAAGTCAGACTTTCCCATTTCTACCAACAAATCTTTTTTCGAGTTCAGTTAGATCCCAGGTTTGGATACAAGCTTCCTTCCTTGCCTGCCATTATTCGACTTCATTTATTGTTTTCTTACTCTTTTCCAGAGGGTTCAGGTCAGGGTGTGATTAAATTAAGCCTTCTTCTACAGAAGTGTAGGACCATAACCTTCCCACTTAACTGCATTCCTACTGGTCCGCTTGTGGGGTCCGCCGGTTTGACCTCAGAAAGTAGCGGCAGGCTTCCCGGTTTGGGATTACTTCATCGCTGAGGCCAATCAAATGCTGGTGTTTTTGCATTTGTTTGCACCAATTGTTTTTCGGCCTGCCTTTTTTTTTTTTTTTTTTGTGACACGGGAATGCTCTAGATTTTTTTGTTTGATCTTACTCTTACAACACCGGTGATCTCCAGTCGTGTCAGCCCACTGATTTGCATGCACACTTGTGGGGCAGTTTAATGGTGGTATATGTGTCCCTAGGCTCACCTTGGTGTTTTCTAAATTGCCTAGATGTGATTTTTGTTTACCTTTGTTTTAGTCGCCTTTTACGACAAGCGAGAGGTATCGCTGCAGGGATATTCTTAACCCGTCCCTGCACGGAAAAATGATTAAATTAAGCCTTATTCCTCCTAATAGCCCTAATAGTCTTGATTAGGCAAAAAGTCTCGAACTTTCTGGTTATAAAAGTGGCCGCATCAAAAAATGATTATTGCAAAATCTTCAGAGTATATGTATATGCGAGTGTCCAAGGAACAACACTAAAATTGTGGTAGGGTTCGTAGGGTTTGGAAGTAGGGTTCGAGCATCAGAATTTAGTGAAGGAAATATCTTCTTAACCTAGGAATCGACACAGAATTTTCAGGTCTCCTGATGAGTCTACTCTCCACCAAATTAGTCGATAGACGTCTTTTCAGATTCCAAAAGTTCTGAAATGCAAACATCGACACGATTCATGAATACGTGCATCGTGAACAGAGTGGGAAGTTGACATTTTAGGAGGATATAAACCTTTGACAACCGCGTTTCTATTAAGCCCTTTCAAAATAGTGCACTGTCTGCACAAGTCATAGAAATCGAAGCAATCTCTGGTATGACGACCAATGCGAAGAAGTCCACAGGAAGCTTACAAAATTGCGCCACATTATAGGTTCATGGTTTGTCGTAAGCCTCAGGAAAGAAATAAGATAGACGAAGTGCTCGATGCGCTTTGTAGGAAGACGAGGTTAAGAAACCACAGTTATATCAAAATTACAGAATGGTTAACTGACACACTCCTTCAACGAGTTGATAGGTCTATAAGAATGAAATGTCAGGCCAGAGAAGCTCACCCTAGATCAAGTATCACACGATGACAGACCTTGGAAGAGGCTCGGAAATTTCAAACCAACGTCGACCACGGTATAAAGGTTAGTTCAAATAGCTGCCTCATCTGGCTTCGCAGTGGCGCATTCTGTCACCCCAATTTTCCAAGACCATGTTGATGGCCTCGGGCTGTAGTTCACCGATTGCTTGGATGATATTGGCCTTAAATGCTTGAATCGTTGGATTGTTGGTATAACATCGGTCCTTCACGGAAAAGTCCAAAGGGGTAAAATCGAGATGTCCAATTGCCATCGCCAAGTCGGCTGATAACACGATTTGGCAATTTGGTGCGCAAAAGATAGATTGCGGAATAGGCTGTGTGGCATGGCGCGAGTTATGATCTTACTTTTCAAAGTCTTTACTTTATTTCTGAAGAATGATTTTATTTTTTGATCTTATACCCATTAGCGCCAAAAGTCAACTGCCCACGCTCATTGATCTAAGCCGGGAGTATGGCTTTTTGCATGTTACATGTATGTACTTCTCTTTTATGTATTACATTGTTATGTATTTCTTATATTCTAGGTATTGGTAATTAACTGAGTGACATTGTAAGTTAGGCATGATAAGTGTAAGTATGTTAGAATCTTATATTCTTGGTATAGGTAATAAACTGAGTGATTGTATATATATATATTATAAGTTAGAAAATTAGGCATGATAGATGTAAGTATGTTAGAATTCAATTGTATATTATAAGTAAGTAAACTAAGTAATTAAATATTAAATTTATAATGCAATAATGCTGATTGTACGTTATGAGTACATAACTTCTCCGCCCCCAAATTCAGGTTAAAGCCGAATGGTTAATGACAATAAACGGGAAGGCTTCTGAATGTGATGCCCGTGGATGAGGTGCTCCTTAATGTTGTGTGGTCAGGTTCCGTAGATATTTTGCGTATACAATTGAGCCTTAGGGCTGTGACGTCCGGTAGTAAGTATGTATGCATGTGAATTATCAAACTTAAATTACCTTTGCTCTTAGGTTAGGGTAGTGGGAGGGGATATTGGTAAGTAATTGTGGAATAGCTAGTTGAAGTGGGTGTAGAAACACGACACTCGCTCATCTTTTTTTTTTTTTTTTTTTTTTTTTTTTTTTTTTTTTTTTTTTTGGGTGGACCAAATGTGTATATGTACAATTAAATTTATCTTTCACTGGAGTGGAGTGGTCAGCTTTATGAATGATATAAGTGATGGCACTTATTTAAATCTTACTATGAAACTTCTAACTTAATTTTCTTTTGTGTTTTATCTTATTCTTATGAGATTTTCTGTTCTTTGTTGTGTAAACAATTACTTTCCTATTTGACCTAACTTTTAGTTTTTTCGCTCTAGGTGCTAGTTTATTACGTCTGTTATTAAATTCATATATCGTATCGTTTTTATAGTATGTAGGTGGTATCTCTCGTCTCATATTTTGTTTTTGTATTATAGATCTATTATGTTTTTCTAATTTACATTTGATTTGGTCGTACAACATTTTTTGGAAACATTGCAATTTATTGATATAATCATGTTCGGATTCATAGTCAATAGATTTCCTGAACTTTGGTGTCCTGCCTGTAAGTAACTCTAATGGTGTTAGATTAATAACCGAATGAATGCTGTTATTGTAAGTGATAAGGGCTTCATTAAGTACATCTTTACATATTTGTTTCTTTTCTTTATCATATATGATCCTATAGATTTCCGTCAAGGTCGAATGAAACCTCTCAACTGGGGAATTGCCTGTAGAATTTTGAGGTGTTGTTATATGTATGATGATTTCATATTGGTCGCAGAATTCTTTAAATAAGTTAGACTTAAATTCGGACCCAGCATCACAAACTATCTTTTTTGGGATTCCATGATGTGCGAAAAATTCTCTTAAAGCCTGTATTATATTGAAGCTGTTACGTGCCGATAAAATGTACGCTGATGCAAACTTAGAAAATTTATCAATTGTTGTCAAGATCTGTTGATTATGTATTGCGTAGACATCAATGTGTAGGATATCTAAAGGTAAGTTGGGCGTTTCTGTTAACTCGTATTTCACTTTTGGAGGGTGCCTTTCATATTTAAGTAACTGACATTTCTCACAATTATTTATTACTTTGGTTATCTTAATTTTCATATTGGGGAAATAGTAGTTCCTACGTAGGTGTTGGAGAGTTTCGTTTATGCCTCTGTGATTTGATTTAATATGGTATTCGTTAATGATGGCGTCTTGATCATCACAATCTACTAGATCTATCAACTTGTCGTTACAACGAATTATCTGAAATATCTTACCGTTCGCAAAGAATTTTGAGTACACCATTTGGACTGTTTTAAAGGTGTCATTATCTGTATATACAGCAACTAATTTCTTTGGAACGAGGTAATCTTTAAGAATAGATGTTATCGTTTGTTCCTGATGCAGGTCTGGTTGTTTAACGGTTATACGGCGTTTAGTCTGAAAGAGTATTGTGCAAGTCGTTGTTGGTTTTATCGTACAATTCGTCCTTGTCAAAACGAGCTGATTACTGAATTCATTCAAAGGGCGCTCAGAAATGGGTATACCCTCGTCTAGATTTTCAGAAGCAGAATGAACCGTTGAAATGTTAGAGCTCTGCTCCAAGTCGTCTATATTGTTTTGTAAGGATTCATTAATGTTTATCTCTATTCTACTTAAAGCATCGGCGTTAGTATTTGTTTTTCCCTTTTTGTAAAAGATCTCATAGTCGAATTCCTCAAGTTTTAGACGCCATCTTATTAATTTGGAGTTTGCATCTTTTAAAGAGAAAAGCCAAGTTAGTGGTTTGTGGTCCGTAACTATATTGAATTTACGCCCATAAAGATAAGGTCGAAAATGTTTGGTTGCCCAAACGATGGCGAGTAATTCCTTTTCGACAGTACTGTATCTTATTTCGGTTTCTGACAAGGTGCGTGACGCATAAGATACAGGTTTATCTGAGCCCAAAGTACCCTGACTTAAAACGGCGCCTATTGCAAAATTGCTTGCATCTGTTGTCAAGTTAAACGATTTCGAAAAATCCGGATATTGCAAGAGGGGATCATTACTAAGAATGTCTTTACAATGATTGAAACAGCTAATGTACGTCTCGTCTAATGTGATTTTTCTTCCCTTTTTTAAGCATTCAGTTAACGGCTTAGTTATTTTCGCAAAATCTTGGATAAACTTACGATAATATCCCAACAGTCCAAGAAAAGACTTTATCTGCTTTTGACTACGAGGAATAGGATAACGCTTGATTGAGTCAATCTTATCAGGGTTGGGTTTCACGCCTTGGGATGTCACTATGTGACCAAGAAACGCCACTTCTTTGCGCAAGAACTCCGATTTGTCCAGCTGGAGCTTTAGGTTGCTTTCTCGTAATCTAGAAAATACTTTTCTTAGATTAACCATATGCTCTTGAAGTGAGGCTGAGAATACGATTATATCGTCCATATAAATCAGACATATTCTTCCCTGGAGATCTTTCAAAATGTTGTCCATCACTCTTTGAAAGGTGCACGGAGCATTTTTAAGGCCAAACGGCATACGAACGAATTCGTAGTGGCCATTATCCACTGTGAACGCAGTTTTATTAACATCCCTACGATCAATTTCAATTTGATGAAACCCAGAAGCCAAGTCCAAAGTAGTAAAGTAGGTACATCTTCCCAATTTATCCAAAATCTCTGTTATGTTAGGAAGTGGATATCGATCACCAATGGTTTTTTCATTGAGTTTTCGATAATCCACTACCAACCGCCATTTCTGTTTATTAGAAGCATCTCTTTTTTTTGGAACAATCCATATTGGGCTACTCCATGGGGAATAGCTTGGCCTAATGATACCTTGCTGGAGAAGTTCCTGAATCTGGGATTTTATTTCGACCTTATGAACTTGTGGGTACCTATACGACTTTGTGTATATTGGTAGATCGTCACTTGTTTTTATGCGATGTTTATTTGCATTGGTGAACGAAAGTTTACTGCCCTCCTTGAAAAATATATCGTCATAGTGCTTACACAGTTTAACAAGCTCTGCTCTCTCTTCGCTGTTTAAATGGTCTGTTCTTAGTGAATTCGTTATGTCATTTTGTTCTAAGGGTCTCATTTGATCTAAATTGTATGTAATGCCTATGTTATTTACCTCATCATAATTATTGTAGCGTTCGACTTTTAGTGGTTGTTCTAAGAAAAGTTTCTGTTCCTGATTTGATATATTAATAACTTCTACGTTACTGTACCAGTTAGTTGTTTTGTAGATACCTTCAGAAATTTTTAACAATTTTCCTATCATAGTAGGCCGCACGTATATGTCGCCGTTTTCTATGTCTACAGGTAAGGTTGCCACGGATTTTGAATTTGGAGGGATGTTGAAGACCTTTGACATAAAATTAGGCTTAAAGTGAAGTGGTATTGCTGATTTGTCTGTCTCTAAAAGCTTATCTTTAAGATTAACTCTAGCTCCTAAACTGTTCATCGTCTCTAAACCTATTAAGCCATCAAAATAGGAGTGAAACTTGAAAACAAGGAAAGTAAATTTGTCATCCGTCTTGAATTCTTTAAATGCAGGTAGTGTAATTTGCCTATCCAGTTCATGTTTATTGAATATGGTGGTTATTGTAACTGGTTTTATGATTTCATGACTATCTTGGTTTGTGTATTCGGGATTGATAAAGTTAGTAGAAGCCCCAGTATCAATCAGAAACTTCAACTGTCGGCCAGAAGGAGATAATATGTTAATATAGGGCAAGATACCTGAACTCAGTTTATTTATGTCAACATATCCGATTGGTTGTCCGAGGCGACTAATCGAAAATTTGTGTCGTCGATTTCATGGTTTGTTTCGTTGCCATAAGTATATGACCCATACGAGTATGTTTCATTTTGATTTTCGAAAGGTAAGTATTGATCTAGGTTTTGATAGTAGTTTGGGTCGGGGTCCACACTAGTATTAACATTTTTGTAATATGTAGGTTGTTGTTGTTGCACGTTCTCTCCAGTAACTGAGTTGCTATAGTACGAATGTGTAGGTTGTTGGTGTATACTATGCACTTCCTGGCCCATATAATTTGGTGTTGTTTTATTATTATTAAATGTGCTACTAACGGGCTTATTGAATAAGTTTGCCTGTCTCGATTGTTGAGTTCTTGTATTACGAGTGGAGCCGCTGGCTATGTCCATTGGGATGGGGAGTGGTTGGGAGGGATCTGATCTGGGTGGGACAAAATTTCGGTTATGGTATTGATTTGGTGGGAAACTATTTCTGTTTGGAACTATTACGTGTTGGACTTGATGCTGGTTATACGCAAATGGATTTTGATTTGAAAAATTCGGATTATTTTGAACTATTGAACGCTTTTGAGGATATAGATTTGGATTTGGAATGAAAAATGGATTTGAGTTAAACGGGTTTCTATTAACTTGCGGGATAAAATGTGGTCCATGGGCTCTAGTATTAGTCTTAAAGTTGGTGGATCTAATATAATAGGAATTTTGCTCCTTTGTGCAAAATGTGAATGCCTCTTGAAGAGTAGTTGGCCTCATAGCTCTTACGGTTGAACCTAACGGTTCAGATAGTCCTATGACAAATGTGTTTAAACACATTTCGGAGTAAAGCCGGTTTTTAGCTAAGATTACCTGAGGGTCTCTCTCGTGAATCTGTACATGATTATTTAAGGTTGACAGTATTTCCACGACTCTGGAATAGTACTGCTCAACAGTGTCGTTTATTTGTGTTATGGTATGAAGGTCTCTAATCAATGATGTTTCGTTTCTCTTATCTGAATAATGTGAAATAAGATTGGACTTTATTTCACACCATTCCAAAGATGTGCCGAACATATTCAACACTTCGTTCGCCTCTCCTGTTATTTTGTTTCTTATCGCTCTCATTATTATTTTCGCATATGGCGTACTGCTTACAGTACCCATTATACATAAGATCTCCTCAACGTTATTCAAGAAATCGTATAATAATCTACGATTCCCGTTAAACTGCGGCAAATCTTTAATGGCGTCGGGAATTCTCAAGGAATTAAAAATGCTATTAACATCATTTAAATTTACCGAATTTATCGCGTTATTACCTATACTACCACTACTGTTTAAGTTATCATTAAAAGCACTGTGCAAATTATTAGTAACATTATTTAAATTAGTACCACCAAAGCTCACTCCAGAAGACTCGCCAACACCACCCACAGGCATGGAAATTTCTTTATTGTTTATCATGTTATCTGAGCGAAAATAAATGTGTTCTTCACTATCGCTAAAACCATACGGTTTATAAGAGCGTCGCTTTCTATTTTCCTTAGCCGTACAGCTATTTAACATGTGGGATAACAAGGTGAGGGAAGGGAGGATATGAAGGAATGAGCATGCAGTAATGAAAGAAAGACTTACATACAAGTACCAGTTGAAGATCGATGGTAACGATTTTGATGTTGTATCGTTGATCAATTTGTTGAAGGTTCGTCCAAAGCCGAGGAATTAAAATTCTCCACACTAGGTGTGCTTTGGTCCCGTTTTGCAAAGTTCACTTTACACCAATATGCTCTTGATGCGAGACTCGCGTACAATTAATCTTTTTACACCGCCACGAAATGCAATATTCACTTGCACACATGAAAGTAGTAAGAGCAGTTAATACTGATAAATTTAATTGATTGCGAACTCCGAACTATTGCAAAAGTCGACTGCGCCAGTTATGATCTTACTTTTCAAAGTCTTTACTTTATTTCTGAAGAATGATTTTATTTTTTGATCTTATACCCATTAGCGCCAAAAGTCAACTGCCCACGCTCATTGATCTAAGCCGGGAGTATGGCTTTTTGCATGTTACATGTATGTACTTCTCTTTTATGTATTACATTGTTATGTATTTCTTATATTCTAGGTATTGGTAATTAACTGAGTGACATTGTAAGTTAGGCATGATAAGTGTAAGTATGTTAGAATCTTATATTCTTGGTATAGGTAATAAACTGAGTGATTGTATATATATATATTATAAGTTAGAAAATTAGGCATGATAGATGTAAGTATGTTAGAATTCAATTGTATATTATAAGTAAGTAAACTAAGTAATTAAATATTAAATTTATAATGCAATAATGCTGATTGTACGTTATGAGTACATAACTCGCGCCATCCTGCATGAACTGGGGTCGTTCAAATCCATGTCTTCAATTTCAGTAAAAAAAAGTCGGTTAACATGACTCTGTAACGCCCACCGTTGACCGAAACGTTATTCCCAACCTCATTTTCGAAGAAAAATGGTCCAATGATGCCACCACTCAACAATCTGCGCCAAACTGTCACACTCTGTGGATGCATTGGCTTCTCAACAATAACATGCAGGTTTTCCGAGCCCCATATGCGGCAATTTTGTTTGTTAACGTAGCCGCCGAAATGAAAATGCGTCTCGTCAGAAAAGATGATTTTTCTAATTCAAGCTGCTGTAAGGCCCAAACTGCGAAGCGATAACGAAACGGATGGTCGCGCGCCTTCAATGGCTGAGTCAATTGGACCTTGTAAGCGAATAATCCGAGATCTTTGTGCAGAATTCTCCTCAGGCTATTGCGTGATATTTTTAACTGTTGAGATTGATGGCGAGTTGATGTTCGTGATGGTGTTCGCCACAGCAGCCACATTCTCATCTGTACGCACCGTACGACGGCGTGGTCTCCGTCGTGTTGAGTGTTGTCCATTAGCTTACCAGTCTTACGAACTTTTTGCACAAACTTGCGTACAGCAGTCGCGGTGGGTGCTTCACTTCGGCTAAAACTTATTTTTTAAAAAACGCCCTCCTTAGGCTACACAGCACTCACTTTGGAAATAAGTTTCCAATATTTCCCAATGTTGTTCAAGCCTAAAAGGACCCATTTCGTTCCGCGGAGGTATGATACTGACAGATACAGAATTCGAGCAGGAAACAGCCGTCAGTGTAAAATGACCTATGATTTAAAAAAAGAACCACAAGATGGCCCACCCTTTACAGAGGGACAATCTTGACATCGCTGTGAGACACCTTAGATAACGCAAGCTGACTATGCTTGTTCGACAAAGATGATAATGAGAAAACCTGAACCTTCTATGCCGCATAAGAAAGTAGAAAGATCGAGCGAACCTCACTGTCAAAGCAGTAAGTGAGAGCAAGTACTGTCGTGTTCAAAATAAGATTGCTGCACTAAAATCTGCTTCCGGTTGTTCTATGTGCCATTAAGCCAGAGTCGGGTGAAGAAGTCCATGATCGTTTAGTGATGAAAATATTTTGTGAAGTATCGAGCCTTACATTTGACACCAACGGCCTAAAGGATATTCAATGCCATACCCAAGAAAATACATATAAAGCAGAGTACGGTTACTAGGAAGACCAATCAGGGTAAATCGAAATTTCAACAAGTTTGGTATGCGTAAATATATTCTCAGACAGCCAAGCGGTTCTTAAATAGCTAAAAAGGTACACCTTTAACTTTAACTTTAACGCTGTCTGGGAATGTCACAATACATTAAACAAACTGGATGTAAATAAAAGGCTAAAGCTGATCTGGGTGCCAGCTCATGAAAACCATGAAGGCTATGAAAAGCCTGACATCCAAGCCAAGGTGCTCAGATACCTTTTACGGGGCCATCCCCCTTTATGATTTTCACAATTCAGACATAAACCTACACTTGAACAAATGGATTACTAAATAAAAGACAGGATCATCCTGTCTGGAACAGGGAGTATTGAATACTCAAGAACGTTCATTCAACAGAATCTCTGGAACTTAATGAAGCCGACCTAGAAATGGCACTAATAGGACAACTACCACTTTTTTAAATTGGTTTTTGTAGCACAGAAATCTGCAGGCGATGTGGGCAGACCAAGGAAATCACGGAACACCACCTGCCTAAACCTTGCCCGAGAAAGATTAAAAATGACAAGTAACACAACCATAACGGGGAAAGACTTCCAGGAAATCCCATCTAGAGAAGTTATTAAATTTTTGAAGACAGCACATAAATCATAGATCAAAGAAGGGGGTACAATAGTCCTTTATCGCAGTTCTAGTGGCTTCATGTGACATACCCCGAGCTCTTGAATTCAATTCAATCTCAGGATCAACTAATGATCAGGACTCTGGATTAACTTTATTCAGTACATAATTGCGAAACAAGCACCTGATTAGGTTTAAAACTGAATGAGTGATTTGATTTTGAAGCTGGTAGCTTGGTCGTCCCGTCGTTAAAGTTTTGGTTTAATACCCAGCTTTATCATATCTTGCCTGCATAGCGAACATAGCGTCTCGCATACCTAAACGAAATGACCATATAATATGAGGATAAAAGGTCACTCAAATCGACCATTCTACCGTCACCTTAAATCTGTCCCCTGGGTCTCTTCTATTTTTAAAACTTTTACTAGCCTTAGTGGCTCGACAAGGATGTTCACGTCAATCAAAATTGCTTTCCGCCAACTGAAGCAAAGCTTTCAAGCTATTGTGACCGTAAATATTTTTTCTCCTTTTCCGAAACATTTGTACATATTCTCAGGCGTCTTTCCCAAGCAATGGAAGAGCAAGAGCTCATCTTGGTTCAACTCGGTTACCAATCAACATTTTTATCGCAGTCGGAAAATTAGAAATTAATTTTTCATGTATCCATTATCCTGGGAATCATCCGGGCAGCACAATCCAATGCAGGACGAGAAGAAAGTGAGAAATGAAGCAAGAATCTTTGACCAGTTCACTCAAGGAGCATATTGGATCGTCGGGTCGATGTGAGGTGTTGGTAATAGAGGGCAGAAACGACGAGTAGTGACTATTCGAGAAGAAACTTACAACCAGCATTTATTTTGTGAAATAATAATGCCATTATCCTTGCAACACCATATCCTGTACTGTATTGAATATTTGGCTACTGTCTCATGCAAAGCTTTATTACTGAGCTTTAAGACATAACAACGAGTAAAGCACCATATTCATATGTGTCTGTCTGGTGTGGCGATGCAACGCGTTTTCAAGGATAACACGCTCCGCGAGTGAGTACGAGTACGAGTCGTTCTCGTGCATGTGCCGTGAAGCATACTGTAATGGTGGCGACCGTAATATCCCAAGTGCTCACATAAACATTAAACTTTTACCAACTTAATACCTGAGTGAATTATGAGTACATGAGCGTACATCACCAGTAGCATTACCCAACAGTTGTCGTGATACGGCCACGAGCTACTAGCTAGTTGAAGGAGGATACATCCGTAGTTGAAATTAAATAGAAGGCAAAGGATATGGAAAAAAATGAAGCATACGATGGGAACGAGGTAAGAAAGCTGAAGCAGCGAGAAGCGAGCTACCGAGCGGTAAGGAGCGGGGACGTATCCTTGCAAACGTGTGTGTTTTCGCTTGTTCGTCCTTGGTATTAACTTGAGTTATACACGTAATGTTGTATGTAGGATTCGAGTGGGCCACGTTTGCAGATAGCATTTTGCATTCGCTTGATAAATACGAGAGTCAGGCGTATGCCATGCTCGCATACGACTACATGAGGAATATGGCTTCGCTGTATCATCAAACATTCGACTCCGTGTGCTCGAGTCGTACGTTTGCGGATCAGGGTAATATACTACGACAGGTATTAGCAGGCGATGGTTGTAACATAATTAATAATTGTTCTGCTACCGTATTACGAAAGTCAGCAGCGCCGACTGGGTCGTTGTATCGGCAATGTGAAATAGAAGACTACGAGGAAGGAATGTAGTCTAGTCTTCCCCAGCAACAGAAGGTTATTGCTGATTTAATGTGCTACGAAGGTGTCACGAGATTGGACTGCCATTGAACGTGATATATGTTTAGCTGATATTACAAATTCGGAATAAACCCTTATGCTCCATTGCCCTGTTGCGCTATTTGACAACTTCTTCACAATAGAAATGTGACCAACTTTCAAAGACCACCCGCAGGTAAATACAACCAGCCTGTCAGCTTATCTTTGTATTTTATTCAAAGTTTAAGTAAATCCTGTTTCCGCATGAAAATTCCACCACACCAACCTCCTTACAAACAAGTCCTACTTGCTCAATCATTAATAAACAATGCGCACACGTGTAGTTCCCGCCGTGTCGGGGAACTATAATATCAATACATTAACTACATTCCGAGCATCCGTCTTTCGCTTCCACACCATTTATTCTTCGTAGAGAGAACAATCGAAGGATGGCGAAGTTGTCTTGAAGGATTTGCCTCTTTACAGTGTTTCTGATAGAAATTGGCTGCATGGGACAGACGTTATGTTGAATAAGTACCCAAAGCCTCTGCGGTTGGCAGATGGATTTCTATCCACGTAGCAGATCTGAGGTATGCCTGAATGACTTTCGAATGACTTTGTTCTCAACGTGCCATTGCTATTCTCGGTCGGAATAAGGAAAACGAGTATATTGTTGATGTGCTCCTTTACGGTGACATAAAAAGGTGCATTTGTGCTTCATACGTGCCATCTGGTGCATGCACTGTCGAATTTCGTCAGATATCCAGCTCGATGGAGCATAACGAAGCACATTCGGATTCAATCATATCATTTGTGGACAGGATAATGTGAGTATAAATGAGTTGTGAACTTACCTTTGTCATCGCTGGGCGTTAGATCATCAGTCATCTTGAAAGGATATCTATCCCGTATCTGTGTGTGTTTGTTAGCCTCACTCGGTATAGTCCGTTTTTTGAATCAGTTGCGTTCCTTTGCCAGCATTGTTATCGCCTTCTGTTGACCCGTTCGCCTTCAGCACACGCTTAAGATTCTACCTATTTTTCAAATGAGCTTTATTTTTGCTTTTTTTTGTAGGACTACCTTGTATTGTTCGCTGCTTAAGATTAATAGCTTAGTCTTTAGAATTACTTCATTTTCGAAGGGTCTTAGGGATTTGTTTTGTTTATTCCCCTATTGAGGATTTCATTACAAAGGATTCGTGCCTCGTATTTGATTTCCTTTTTTCTTTGACTTTGGTTTTGTTGATTTCACAGAATCATTGGTCTGTTTATCCATCAATTCAATTGTTTAGCTACATTGTTAACCTGAAACGAAAGAAGGCAGAAAGATAAGATTAGACATAGGCTGCCTCATCATAAATAATAGAAAAATATTTACAACACATTTCTCACATCGAACGTGAGATGATTGTGGGCTTTTGAAATCGATGTATTATTCATATGCCACTTCATTCTTACCAACAGAGAGAAGCCGATAGGAGAAAACGGATGGATTTTAAATTTGTACACGCCAAGGTCCTCGGGTAAATTTTTTAGAATTCGATAGCAGAGATGCAGGGAACATACAATAGTGCAAAAGGTAATCGAAGACTCAGCAACCATGGGACATACTCAGAAAGACAGGTTGTTATTCTACGAATATAAAGAACGTAGACCTTATCAATCAAATTTCCGTGCAGGGACGGGTTAAGAATATCCCTGCAGCGATACCTCTCGCTTGTCGTAAAAGGCGACTAAAACAAAGGTAAACAAAAATCACATCTAGGCAATTTAGAAAACACCAAGGTGAGCCTAGGGACACATATACCACCATTAAATTGCCCCACAAGTGTACATGCAAATCAGTGGGTTGACACGACTGGAGATCACCGGTGTTGTAAGAGTAAGATCAAACAAAAAAAAATTGGAGCACGCCCGTGTCACAAAAAAAGAAAAAAAGGCAGGCCGAAAAACAATTGGTGCAAACAAATGCAAAAACACCAGCATTTGATTGGCCTCAGCGATGAAGTAATCCCAAACCGGGAAGCCTGCCGCTACTTTCTGAGGTCAAACCGGCGGACCCCACAAGCGGACCAGTAGGAATGCAGTTAAGTGGGAAGGTTATGGTCCTACACTTCTGACCATAACAACGCCGGAAAAAGGAAAAGAAGAAGAAGAAGAAGACATTATCAATAAAAAGGAGATCTCCGATTCCATATTTTCACCAGAAGCTTGGAAGGGCCTTTTGCGAGGTTAGTGTACTGACACCCATAACACGAGGATCGAGTTCCAGCAGCAGCTTATGAGAGCGCCGTGGGCTAGTCGTGGTCAGTCGTGGCATCCGCTGTGTGGCACATAGCGCCATCGTGCTGGAATCACATGTCGTCTAGGTCTATATGGTTCAATTTGGGCTATAAGAAACTGATTATCATAGTTCTGTAGCCGTCGCTATTGACGATGACTGCCTCACCAACGTCGTTTTCGAAAAAGTACGGACCAATAATAACGCCGGCCCAAAATCCACACCAAACGGCAACTTTTTCAGGATGCACTGTCACCTGGTGAACCTCGTGTGGGTTGATTTCCTCCCATATACGGCAATTTTGCTTGTTAACACAGCTAGACATCCAAAAATGGGCCTTGTTGCCAAACGCTCCGAAGTCCAGTCAGCGAATAAAAGGCGTTGTCTATGGTCATGAACTTTGAGCTCCTGAGTCAGTTGGATCTTGTACGGGTGTAAGCCCAAGTCCCGACAAATTCGCCAAGTTGAAATCTGTGAAAAGCCGAGATCATGTGCACAGCGAGGATACACTGCCCGAGGTTTTGCTGTACACTTTTAAGGATCCTGGCGATGTTCTCGGTCGATTTTGGGTTTCTTTGACGTACGAATGTTGGCTGACTGATTACCAAATCAGTTGTCTCACATTTGGCCACCAAACATTAAAGAGTCGATTGTGAAGAGTCACCACGTCTACCGTAAAATGGGCGCAACGCTCGTAACGTTTGCACTAATGAACTCTCATTTTGATAATTAAGTTTTATCATTTGGACATGCTGTTCAATGGTGTAACTTTCCATGATGATTTGGCATCAGTAACTGAATAATAAATACTAAATTTGACAAACGTCACCAAAACAACATAGCTGCAGGAGGCTGCCAAATTCTACCCTCGCCAATAGAAAAAAAAACCTTTATAATACAAAGTGAAATATGTTGATGAAGGCATAACACTCACAGCATAAAATCACTTTAAAATTCATACTCTGTGTGTGCATTTCCAATATAACACCTTAATGACATGGAAACAAAAGAGTTACTATGAACTATAACCAATGCAAATTCAGTCGAATCTCTCAAATCCTACCTAGGACAACCACCCGCGGAGAGTAGTGAACGAACATCTTCGCCACAAACCATCTGCACCCCGTCCAGGTTGTGTGACAAACACCATAAGAACCTGCACGAATTATAAATAAAAATAAAAAAACAAAAATAAAAATAAAAATCGAGGGCCAAGACACACGTCCATGGATTGAAGCTCAGACTGTGGAATTAGCTCAGCGTGGGATATTATTTTTGCAACCGGATACGACCACTACAAGAGCGTTTGAGACAGGCATCGAGGGAAAACGGCTACAATTCGAGCAAAGACACGACTTAGTGACTGTCAGCACAACTACGATCGATTGTACATTGCTGTGGCCGTTTAAATCTGCCTGAAAACACTGAAATTGTCCCATTTCCATCCCATCCGCCTTATTCTCCAGACAATGCCTCTTTCGACTATCACCTGCTCCGATCGATGACGCACATCCTGACTGGCTTCTGATCTTTCAAAGAAACCCAATTGAGTCAATTCGTGAGCGACCTCAAAAGAGGTGCAAAGGTGTAACTGGCTATAGACAACATTTTCCAAATTAAACAAGTATTATTTTTTTCTGAAATAAAAATCCAAATTTTGAATAAAAGAGATGGATTTCCATTTGTACTCCTAATAGTCGCTATGATCTACTAGGTACTGAAGCTTAAAGGTATCTGACAAAAATATTGTTCAGGGCATCATTGCAGCTTTGGCTTTGGCCAAGAAGTGTGGACATCATCTTGGTCCAAATGCGATTATTTTATGATAGTCAACCCGTGAGCGGGTAGAGCCAAAGCTTGTCTCTATCACCCATGCTGTGCATAATAGGTGAATTTTGAGAAGCTTTATAAAGATAAGTATACTACGGAGGGTTCTATCAGAAGCCTGCTGAGGAGAAATAGCGCGAAGTACGAATTCGGTGTATTGAATAGTCTTGTCAAGTCTTCATAGACTCAGAGCCACGGTGCACCGTAAATCAAATGAATTCAATATACGAGTAAAATCGACGTTTTTCTTCATTACCCTTTATTCAAACGACATCGTATCTCATGGCTCATCAAGTTTTATGAAACATTTTAGGAGTTCTGCATTATTTCATTTGGCGGCGCTGTTTCATAGTTAACTTTTATGGTAAGTATCTTCAGCGATCATTCATAACCAATTCGTTCATTTATTCCAAGGTTGCATCGGTTGTTGATCTGTCGCCTAGTTAGTCGTCATCTTCAATGTAACGCTCATTTTGGAACACTTATACCGCTTTGGACTCTAGTTTTACTAAGAACAGACTCATTAAGGCTTAATTTGACTTTTTTTTTAATTTTTTATCTGTTTTGAAAACAAATAAAAATACTTCGATCTTTCCATTTCTCATGGTTATTTTTAGACATATCAACCAACCAAAATCCAGAAGATCGCACGAGTCGGATTAGTCTAACCTGCGAAATTTCAAAATTCCGATATCTCTTGAACACAAGGAATTGCTGATTTTAGTTTTCTACCTTGTAAAGCTGGGATTGTCTGTGCATCTGTCCCTCCGGATGCATATATCGAACCAAACTTGCGGAGTATGAGTCTGAAACTCCGCTGTGTATTATAGTACATGATTGTGAGCTCATAGCGACAGGTTTTAAAACCATGGTTCTTGAAATCCAGGTAAAAATTTACAAAATTCAAGGCAGAAGACCTGGAATTGTAGCTTGACTTTCGGCGAGCTGGTCCCATCTTGTTATTTGGTTTCAGAGGCAACCTTCTCGTAGGACTTTTACGATATCGATATTGCCTGCAGTTTGATCGTTTTAAGAATCTTATTGAGGTCCCATGAATGAAATATGAGTTTCAACCCCTCTACCGACTTGGCTCAATTTGGAATTAAATAAGAAGAAATAAATTAAGAAGGATATGTGCTAAAGAGTTTAATTAATGATGACCCTTGTTCAGCTCATATCCTATAAATTTTGATATAAGAGCGTATGACACTCTGTATGACATATCATCCATCCAATTTGTGGTTCCAAAGTTTAGGTAAAATATATTCAATTATTCAAAGTTAGATCAAAATTTTATTTTAATGTATTTAATGTATTTTAATATATTGCCTAGATCCTGCCATTATGAATATAATACAACATCATAGGAGACCCTGCAGGATTGGATTCAGACAAGATAATTTACAAAGATTATTCGATACATATCGGGTAAAAATTCGGCAAATATTAGTTTTCGAATCGTCAAAACTTTGCGGCTTTTGTGCATAGACACGATTTTTTATACAACTTCATCTAAGGTATTCACTCGGTCTTGGTGGCCAGTTCACATCAGCAAAACGTAAAATAATCGTCTCGGAAATTCTTCCTTCTTTTGAAAACACATGTCATTCACATTGATATCTCGGTTTGAGCCCAAAAAAAATCGTTAAAATACCTATTTTGGATGTTCTCCTCTTTCACTTTCAGTTGCTTTATTTTTACGATGGATAGGCCTCAAAACTTCTGTAACAGAGCCAGTATTTTTGAATCTTTACAATTTTGCCTATAGTATGTTCAGATGGACAATTATGTCGATAATGCGCGACATGTACCGACTACAGAATCACTATTTTTGTAGCAAGTTTTAACAATTGATTTATATACAGCGATTATTAAGTTATCCACATTATGAAATGGTGTACCTTAAGCTAAATATATACCGTGCCTTATGAAAGTTCACTTTAACGTATTTGACTGGAATAGAGATGCCAGATTTATCCCATGCGTTAGATCACCCTATAAAATGTTTTTATGATATTAACTTTCTTAGATATGAAAGGTGCTCGATGAACTTGGCATTAATCGATATAGAGTTACGTTTCAAAGCTCTTGTTCCAAAATGTGGCGCTAGTCTCATGGGTGATAGTAGTCTTCCATAAAAAAAGAAGAAAATGTATGGTAGAGATTGGCTCCGTACGTAAATTGCTCTTTCATCAACTAAGGATAGCCCGAAAGAACATTAAACACCATCAAACTAACAATAGTTGCAGCAATACAGTGTCATAGGAAAGGTCAACTCTATGAAGATAGGATAATCATTCGTTTCTTTGTGATAACTAGCCAGCCTTTAGATATTCTTCTAAATGTCTTAAATACGAAGATCAAAGTCCTCTGGTAAACGATAAAAGAAGACGAAAGCTAATATAATAGAATACCTTACTGCTTCGTAGGTTCTGGTGAGAGGTGCATGCACTCTTTGACAAAATTAGACCCTAATTAACTAGGAATGTTACCTTTGCCCTATGAAGAGGCTTAGTAAATCAAACTCGATTGCCATTTTAACTAGTATCAATTAACTAGTATCAATTCCTGACGTCTATAAAGATTTTACATCGTGCTTGGGTTAAGCAAAAAAAGATGAAAGCTCAAGGACCACAAATGTAAAGATCTTAATATCCATACATTTATGAATAAGGGTATGCCAATCGATCGACACGCTCATTATCTCCTACTATAACGACATTAATTTGAGAAACATGAAAGCGGGTTATTCTTGCAATTTGTACCTCAATTGAGTCGTTTCCCCAAACCCATACACAGACACGTCAAACATTAGCCGCATTAGCTCGCCCCATAAGCTGGTAATAACAATAATGATCCAAACTAAGGCCCAACATAGCCTGCGTATTGCTCTGATTTCCCACCAAGCAAATGCTATAATAATTGAACGTCGACCACAGGAAGGATATCGCATTCCTCTAACGTAATTCGACGCTTGACGGGGCCAGGATAGCATTCCATGAATCGATAAATCAGATATTATAATTTCCATAAGTGCCCCCCATCGGTTGCACGGCCATAATTCCAGATTCTGATCCGCCCCATCATCACATACTCAGCTCCATGTTATATTTAGAAATAACCTTTAACAACATATCCATTGAGGCTCATTGAGAGTCCTCAAATTAATACTAGCTAGTGTCAAAAAGGTTTAATGACTATTATCCGCAGGGGAAACAGGCATCATGATGACATCTGTCATAATATACTAGTAGAGATCAAAGCAAAGTCTCTTGGCCGGTTGAGAATAAAGCATCATTAGCTTAACCAAAGGATGACGGTCGTGCTCGTATCCAACGGCCTTATTGATCCAGTTTTCCCTATGCGATTATGTCCCCATCTGCTTATGTCGACCCCTTTGTGGCAGATTGGAATCGAATTGAATAGCAAAGTGATAAATATAGGGAAGCAATAAAAAAGCTCTTGTATCCTGGGTTTCGCTGCAGTCGCCGATCCCTGAGGGTGGCTAAATATTAGCCCAGCAGGACTTTGCTTTATATCCAACGTTTGTGAAGCGACGTAATCCCTCTATAGAACCCCGTTGGCAAATAGAGCGGATAATATAATTTTATGACCAAGCCGTCGGGATTCTCCTGGAACTAGTCGGTGTTCTTTAACGTGTCGGCATACCATTGCATTGTATTATAGATACTAAACGAGGTTTGTTAGTTGCCTGAATGCGTTTGATAGGTTATAGGAATGTATGTATATGCGGATGCAATTGCGACAGTCAAGTCATTGGTCTGTGAATTCGATGTGCAAGCATGGAAGACAGACACATTGAAAGTAAAGGAAAGTATTCGATGTCGTGTTCAAGAACAGTTCATATTCCTCGCTTAAATCTCTTTGTACATTTTTATTTCAGATGCTTGACGCATTTATAGGAAAACTAGAACAGAGTCGTGACCAAATTGGCAGGATACCAAGGTTGTTCTTCATTTGCATGTCAAGGATTACTCTACTTTCACATTTATAAGGTCATCCAACAAGAGGTGTCATTTTAAATTAGTAAAACGACGCAACTTTTTTTTATGAGGTGATTATATTTTTATTTTAGTGTAAAGTACGACTTCTAGGGTTGGTACTGGAATACAGCATTGATACATGAAAATTTTCCATCACGTTTTTTATTTTCTTTATTAGAACTGAGGCTGTCTAACACAACCCCACAGAAAATAGTCTAATAGTGTTAAATGGCCCGAAACTGTCACTCGTTACTGACGAACAGATTGTTCGATATTACTCTTTGGTTTTCCGAATAACTAATAAGCTGTGATCTTTTTGCGGCTTGGTTTTTCAGTATTTTATTTTTGACCTCTCGTACAGGATTTCTAACATTTATTAAAGTAATAATACTCGGTAAGTGTTGCCATTTTATCTTCAAAAGATATTTAGCCTAAGAATATTATCAAAATTCGTGCTCTATAAAAAATGTTCTTAGCCCGACTATTTTACCTACTGATCAAGCAATTCAAGTCAAATTTCGCACCAATTTCACGCTATGGGATAACAAGCCAGCTACTCGTATGCATAGGGTGCATACAGAAAAAAATGTTGCTGATATATCCGCCAGTGTCAATGAACACCGTGATCTGCCTACATTTTCAAAGGTGACCGTGAGAACAACGCTACCGTCAACGGCACCTGCTATAGTTCAATGATTTTGAACTTTTTTTTAGCTTGAAATGCACGAACTGAACCTGGTCAACGTGTGATCTCAGTAACATGCCGCAGAGTACGTAAATAAAGGGATTAATTGAGAAATGAGTGCGCTGAGCAATTTTTAGCTCATTTTAGGCCGGTGAATTCGCCGGCTAGACAGTGTGGTTTCACGCCTTTAGACTATTTTATATGAGAATACATCGAATCGCTCGCCTATATCGACAGACTATGAGCTTGGAAGACAACATTTCCTATGTTTCTAGCGAGATATTAGCCAATCTGCTCGAAAAAGTGGCTCAAAACTAGACGCTGCATATGGATCACTTAAAACTTAGTTTTGAAAATGGCAAGCATTAATTTATCAACCCAGTTAAAAACTTTATACACTTTGCATTTTTCGTGCATTACTTTTGAGAGTTAAGAACTAAGCGCTTAAAAAATCACATATTAGAAAATGATGCCCTGCAAGACCTAGGCAAAAGAAGTAAGGTCAAACTCTGATGGGCGCCAGGTCACAAGGGCATTAAAGGCAACGAAATCGCCGACCAACTCGCCGACCAAAAATCGCAACACCTGCACTTTTGGAACAGCGTTCAAGGACTCCGACAATCGAAGAGATTCAGACGGCCCCTGAACAAGTACTCTATCAATATAATAGAGTTGATATCAGCTATCTTTCGGGACACTTAGCCTCTCGTATGTAACCGAGTCTCAACTATATCTAGAGGACGAAGAAACTACCGAGCACATTTTAGGAAGCGTATCCTCCTCAGAGAAATCATGATTCCTGAGGGGATCAGCTCAGCTCCTACGAGGGACCTCCTCAACTTTATTAAGAATGTAGAGGAACTCCTCGTCTAATTGACTAGCAGGCACAATATGCTATCTGTTAGCACTAGAAAATTAAAAAAAAAAAAAACCAAAGTACCTACTTCAAAATAAATAAGAAATATTTCGTAAAAATCGTGATCTTGTTCCTACATTTCCTCCGAAAGCAGGGTACTGTGCTTGTTCTGTTACGAAATTCCTATACATTAACATCGTTGGGCGCTATTCTGCTATTACGAGATCTATCCTGCGCGTGTTGAGGCAGTCTAACGTAGGTTCATACGTTTTGCCCTCCGTGATCATATCTGGGCTGATATCCATAATTGGCCGTCTTATAAAAATTGCTTAAAACTAATTAACTTACAATCCCTAGAAGACCGGCGTTACAGGCATACTTTTTATCTATGTCGAACCAAGCGGTTGCTATATAGGATTCTCATTAATATCAATCTTCGAAACCTTCGGTTCATGTTACTTTTCCGGTAAAGGCTCTCATCGAGAAGGAGCTTTGGCTACTATAAACAAATGATCAGAATGCACCTCGATAAGCCTAGTTTTAGAAATGTTTTCTGACCTTGCAATTCGCACTCATCTTTTTTTTTCTGTCGAGGTTTCCATAATCCTACATATTTTAGTAAACGTTTCCGCGGATTTGTTAGTATTTTTGTACTGAATTTTCTCTATTAAAAACCTTCTGTATTGACTCTTCAACAATATCATGAAATTTAAAATCAAACCTTTTGTTGGATGACTCTTAATAGCTTTTTGGTAGGCGCCTTGACTCTATGACCTAAGATTTTTTTGCTAAAATGGCCGGACAAGTAATCGTGAAGATTGTCCTCCAAAATGTCAAGGCAGCGAATGTTTTAATTGTGATTATTGATATTAACTTTTGATTCATTTTTCATCAAAGCAATTTGATAGATTTCTTGAAACTACTCGCCAAAGTCAATTAAAATCAAGTCATGGCAATTTTCCACATATGGTCGTTATTTCATGCCGAGGTTTATTTTTGTTTAATCTCTAGACTAGTTGGTCAGTGACGTTTCTACCAATTAGACACTGAAGTCCTGTTAATAGAAATAAATTTCCACATGTGTGTAGCACTCACATAATTCCATGAATATGGTTATGACTATACTCACGTCACCCTCAGTAGATCAAAGACTAGTGCTGAAATCACCTCTGCCAGGTGACTTTGACGGCAGATAACCATGAAGATGAAGTCCCTACGAACTTGCGAAAGAAAATGCTTCCATGAAGAGTGTAATCGCACCTTTAACAGTTCACGTTATTTTATGATCTTTGTTGCCTCTCACTGTCACGTGCCACAATAGGCACAATTAATCATAAAACGTCGACGTTTCATACGTCAAGACCTTGTCACCGCGTTAACACATGTATTTTATAACAATGATGCCTCGAGTCAATCTTGTAATTGTTCATATTCCGATCAAGGACATTGAAAATACGCCAACGCTAGTCGTATAAGCATCGCTGCGTGACCCTGATAGGCCCTTAATCGATTTATGTGTATTTAATGAATCAAATATTGTTGCCAACTTCAGTTGTACCTATATATGTATATAAATTGATTCCTCCTGAAATCTTGTAGCCATAGACAGCATTAGGTAAAAATAGCAAAACGTAATCTTTCGTTTTCCACACGAGAGAGTATCCTGTCTTCCGGTATTCGCAGGCATAAATGGAAGGTATCGAAAACCATCATATGCGTGGCAAGCTTATCGCTCCTTTATTGCCTGTCGTAAAATTGTACACTTGCGTATCTCTTTCCCGACACATCCGTGCCGCCCTATTCCTCGTCCTAATTCTATTGCCTCTGCGGTGTGCCTATCTTTCATTTTTTCCCATTTTTAGCTTGATTTTCTACAGATGGTGTTTTGCTTCTTACCTCCCTAGAACGAAATTGATATAAATTGTGGAGTTTTGCCCCAAATTTATATTTATGGAAACTTTGCCTCTTTGCTTGACTGCGCCATAAAACCATTATTAAAAACACTGATAGCATATAATGAGCTTTTTTTGCGCTTGTTTCGATAACTTTTGTGTAACTGTATATGATAGGAAGCCTGGAAATCTCGTTATTTCCATCACGACGCATTTGTCACTGTCGTTGAATATATTTCTGAGATGCCTGCATTTGAGGACTGCCGATTTATTTTATGTCTTCAAAGTCTGTTGCTCGTAGTAAGTGATAGTCAAGCGGGGAATCATGACGTAGGTCGTAAAACATCGAGTTGATAGAGACTTATGGATGTGGGCTAATCTGTGAGTGCCAGCGACAGGTTTAGCTCTAGAAAGTGCCGTGACATATGTACACATTGATATGTCACAGTGAATTATTTGAATTAAATGGAATTGAATTGTTTGAAGGAAAATAGTTTTATTTGAAGCGGAACCTTTTTTTCCAATAAATCATCATGCATTTTTATAGACATTTTTTCGAGTCGCCATAAGTTCCTTCACCAATCTATGTATATACATATGTTTTACGTCTTCTTGAATCGCCTCAAAACGTGTTTCACGAAGTAGTAGATTGAGTTTCGGAAAGAGGAAAAATGTGCATGGTACCATGTCATATTGGTAGCGTTGTGATAAAAATTTGTTCACACGGATGGATTTGTTAGATGATGCATTATTTTCATTGTTTCAAGTTCTAGCCTTTTTCGACAGATAATCTTCGTCAAAATGTCCACTGTCCATACCAAGAACGTGGAAAAAAAACATTGGCTATTGAGCGACTTCAGGGTTTTTTTTTTGTTCGGTTTTAGCACATGGTAGTACCACTAATCTTATGCCTGTTGGCTTGTTTATTAGTCAAGTTCGCTTGTCACTTGTCGTGACGCGTGTCATGACTAGCTCTTTTAGAACTAGGAATTCAAATACAATAAGAACCACCTTGTGGAATGAGGATTTATCAAAAATAAAAAATATGACCAGAGACTGCCGTATTATTTTTTTTAATTGGGTTAGTGCCAACAAATACCGTAGAGTACTGCGACCAGTGTCCAGTGACCAGTGTAGCTTGTGCCTGCTACTCAATTAGACGAGGAGATCCTCTACTTTCTTAATAAAATTGAGGATGTCCCTCGTAGGAACTGAGCTGATCTCCTCAGGAGTCATGATCTCTCTGAGGGGGATACGTTTCCTAAGAAGGCAGAGGGCAGCACACTCGCATAGTATGTGTAGTTTCTTCGTCCTCTAGATACAGTTGAGACTTGGTTCCAGACGAGAGGCTAAGTGTCCAGAAAGGTAGTTGATTAGTCTTCTAATATCATCTCTATCATATTTGAGAATATTGTTAGAGTGTTTGTTCAGAGGCCGTCTGAATTTCTTCGATTGTCAGAGTCCTTGAACGCTGTTCCAAAAGCGCAAGTGTTGCGACTTTTCCACTTGTATAAGACAAAATTAATCTTTGATTTGGGGACTCCGCATAAAGCTTCGGCACCTATGTACCTTTCGCTGGGACCTTTCCTAGCGAGTTGGTCGGCGATTTTGTTGCCATTTATGCCATTGTACCCTGGCATCCACCAGAGTTTGACCTTATTTCTTTTCCTAGGTCTTGTAGGGCATCGTGGCACTCCTTGACGGATTTTGAGTTCATTCTATACGAGCCCAACGCTTTGAGCATTGCCTGAAAATCTGAGAGTCTATTGATGGTTATACCTCTAAGTTTAGGTTGACGCACGTTAGAATGGTATATAGTTCGACTTGGAAACACTAGGACTAGTTCCCAGGGCCTTCGATATCCTTCGATTTGGTCCGAAGATGACAGCGCCATGTTGGAACCATCTATGTACCACCTGATGCGTTTGAATTTAGCAAGGGATCGCCGCTTTCCGAAGCGTGGTTGTGTGTGGTACTTCGTCCAAAACTGTGGTAATCAAATCCAGCTTAGGAAGGTGTTGTAGGATGGACATGTAACCCAATGGTTTCCAAGCAGAAAGATCTGCAGTGACGTGCAGTGACTGCCTTAAGATTTATAATAAGCCCAATCCAGAACAGAATACTATCAGTCCTTTGAAAGTCTTAAATATACCTCCGGAATGAGTAAGATTCTGCCCAAAGGACACTCCTCCCCATCGCCCATTAAACGAGAGGTCAGGACGTGCCCTCAGGGGGCAGGTATGGGTTCAGGTATGGAATCTTTGAAACTCCTGACTCACACTCACTTCCCTGGATGCACTGACCCTGGTGGCTAATCGCCCCCGAGATGGACCATCAATGAAGAATCTCGGGAACAAATTCATGCAATCATCGCCGCAGAAAAGGTCTCCTAGGCTATACGCAGTTTCTCCCCTTAAAAGCCGCGGATCCTGATGGCATCATCCCCGTCATGTTACATTAAAATTTGAACCATGTTATTCCCTCGCTCATAGCGATCTTCCGATTCTGCTTGCTTCTGAGCTACGATTCCGCCTCCCAGAGTCTGTCTTGCAGTCTATCTCAGTCTATCATCCTTACTCCTAAAAACGCAAGAGGGTGTGCTCGATCTGTACATTCGTAAGCTTTTAACAACAAACCTCCTTGTAAACTCTCAACATGCCTATCTCAAGGGTAAATCCACAAAGACGGCGTTAAACGAGGTCGTGCGAACTATTGAGACTTTTTTAGATATTAAAGGAGCGCCAAATTTATTGAAAAGTCCCTACGTATCCATACGTATCCATGCTTGAAACCAGACTCATACAATCACTATTAGACAAATTTCTCTTTACAAAATCTGTCAATAGAGGCACTCCTCAAGGTGGAGTTATCTTACCTCTTTTATATAGGTATATCCTAGTTGAGCTGGACAGCAAGGGAATAAAAGTAGCGTACGCGGGCAACATGTTAATTTTAGTTCAAGGATGTTCCCTTCTGTGAAATCATACACCGGACTTTGATTAGATTTTACGCTTGGACTACAAGGTGAGGCCTAAGCATAAACCCAAAGGAAACTGGGCTGCTGCTATTTACCACCAAGCCAAATATCGCCATTTAAATTTCCACGGCTAAACAACTCGACCCAATCTCTTTCTTTCCGCGCTAAGTATCAAGGAGTTATCCTAAATTTAAAACTCAAAACTTCTACGAAAGCAGCAAAACTTTCGGCAAAAGGTGGCTACTCAGACCTTAGCTGGCCCTGTGGATGTGTGCGGCGTCATATACTTATGAAAGCGGGCTTGCATGGCCACGGAAGAGCTCTGTCACTTTCTCTAACGATTTTGACCTCGCTTCCTACGGGCTACATCACACCTGCCCCCGACTTTAACAGTGAGCACACTCACTTTCCTTCTAGAGAAGTTGGAACGCGTACAATCCAGTCGGTGTAGGATCGGGAATATCCTCGACACAACTGAATATTTCAAATTCATTCCGTCTCCCCAGTTACTCGAACATCGTTTAAGCTGAAAATCCAGCGATCTGGGAAGCATGCAAAATACTCAGTGCAGCCTGCCTCAATTACCACCGCTATTTGCAAATACAGCCAAGCCGCTATTAAAGCTCTTTCGTCTATTACCACCTTCTCTAAACTGGTAGATCAATGCAAGAGAGAAATTTAACCAGTTGGCGGCTGGACTGATATCATGCTCCTTTGCGTTCCAGGTCACAGCAACATAGAGCAGAATGAGAAGGTCGATGAATGAGCCAAGTTCGGGGCCAGCTCAAACTTCCCTACTGGCACTGTGGGTCTGTCGCTGAACTTCTCAAAGGCAACACTTTTTCAACATATCTAGCCAATCGTAGGTGGGCTAAATCTACTAGATACAGGATGTCAAGAAAAACTTGGAACACCTGTTCAAAAAACGAAATAAATGACCTCCTCAACAAACACCGCTCCAAAATAACTACAATCGTAGCAGTCAGTAGGAACTCATGCTGTCATCATAGACATCCGATTTAACACCCATTGCCGTAGTTGTCATAGCACCCACTCAGAGGAAACCCTGGCTAGCAGTCGAAAACTCAGCTTGGCCAACATAACCAGTTTTCTTAACTCCACAGGCTGGATTTAAATGAACATCCCTCTTCACATCGCTTAGGTTTCGCGAGTTTTGCGGCATAAAAACTATGTCTAAGCGCTAATTGCACCCTGTTGGGTATATATAATAGGGCAGCCTTCCCAACCTATCTAACTACCTCACGGTATTCATGACAACTTCTTTGTTATACTCAAATGCTCTTGTCCTAAATATCACAGAGATTTTTAAGTACATTTTCAATACGTCCCAACAAGAAACCCGCCAACACAAAATTTCAAGCAAATATTGTGGTTACCTAAAGCATTTGGGATTAAGTAACATAAATGGGAAAATCTATTTGGTTACTGACAACAAACTAGTTGACAGATAATGCCCACTTAAACTCAAAATAGATAAAATTTATATCAACATAAACAAGAAACTAATAAACCTTATAAATCCTTTCTTCCTCTTATATTCAAAATCATCAAAATTAGGGTAAATTCTGACAAATCAAGTGTAATAATCCCGATCGGTTATCGATTAGTACGAGTATTTTAAGTAGACTTTCCCTCCGGCTTATGGTATAAATTGTCAATAAATCATATCAATCAAGAGATAATCCAGTTTTTGAAACAGATTACTTTCCATTTTCTCTACCATCACATTCATGAACAATAGCAAACAAAAAGTAATTCCGAAGGGTAAGAAGATTAAACCTACTTTGTTATGACTTTATAGGGGCATATAAGTGTAATTTTTGATAGACACAGATGCTTTTTGGCAAATAATTCCTGGAGATTCCGGATGATAAGCATAATTGTTTTGGTGATTCCTTTCTTTCATGTATACAAAGTCTGAAAGTATCACAAATTGAGTGTTGTGAATAAGTTTCCACCGTGACATTTTCTAGGAAGAGCAGGACAAAGTACACAACATTTAAGGAACCTACGCAAGTAATGCAATCTTAAAAGAAAATCTTATTTCACTTTGATATTCAATAGACTGACAAGCTAAGGAAGTAAATGTCAAATTAGTGAACACATTTTATTGAATCACAAGGAGAATACCACGCCCAATGGACAACGTAAACATCCAAGGTATGTTCAATAAGTATCGGGAACTATGAAAGTGCGAAGATTGTATGGATTCGATGGGACCGATTTTTTTCTTTTTATGTAAGCCAGCCAGTCTGAGAAGATATCTTTATATTGCTGGTCAATCTGCTGGCAACTAGAGATTATTTATTCGCCTGCAAAATTTGAATTAAAGACATGGCAAAGGTAAATAAAATACCATAATTATGACCGACCGACCAATCACGGTAACAAAAATTACTGACTATATTGGCATATCAATTGCCGCATGCCATGAAGTTTATGAAATATATGAAATGTGTAGTCACAAAACTTGTTTCAAAATTGTTGGTTTTAACAAGAAAACAATAGCGAATGGAATTTACTCAGGTGTCGCTTAATTAATAAAAAAATGAGGCAGAACTGCATCAAGTGATAAGCCCTGGGCTTAAGGATATAATATCGAAATAAGCACTCCATTGTCCCAGAGAGAAACATTCTAGATATCGAAAGAACAAAGTTCGAGAAGTTCGGTCTAAAACGGAGGTCATAATTATGAGTCCTTGCCATAAGATCAATCAGACAATGAGATCAGCAATCCCAAAAAAAAATTGGCGGATATGACTTACGGAAAACAATTCAGGAACCTTGCTCCATAATAAGGCACCCGCTTAGCCTTCTTTGCTCGTTTCTGAATATTTGGCAAAGAACAATACTCTTACTACAGAATTGTAGCATGGCTCCGTGTTGCGTTATTCCGTTTCTAGAATTATAGGGAACCTTCAGGGGCCGTGGTTTCGCAACTATATCTATATGAGATTGGAAGAACATCGCTGGGAGAGAGATTTGGGAGATTACTGACGGAGACTAGTCGGAGACTATTCTGAAGTGAAGAATATGGACGTAGACCATTGAACGCAATTATTTTCAAAAACCGAAAATTGTTTTTAGTTTTTGAACATAACTCAAACATACATCAAAAGAATTAAATTCTGTGACTAGTAAGCCCGAAATAATAAGGAATCGGTCTGTTATTTTGAATATAATTGGCACCCTACCTAAGCGGGATTTCTGAGCGTGCATCCCATGATCCATGTATTACTTCTTCTTCTTCTTCTTCTGTATTACTTCTTACGTATTAGTTCTTAACTCATTTTCTGTATGTATGGTCACAAACAGTCAATCCTTTTTTTTTTAAATACTATGTTATCACCAAGCGTCAAAAATGCATACTTTTTATATGCCTCGAATAGCTACTATGGTGTCGCCGCCAGTCTTGGCTACAATAGCTATTTAGAAAACGATAATTTGAATTCCGTCGCGACAAGTAGAGCATTTAGAATTTTATCCTTCACTCTCTTAAATGAGGGACACCACTTGAAACACCTGAGAGACATGAATGTCAAACGTAAAACAGACCTATTTAGAAAATTGTGGGCTTTATAACTTAATCCCTGGTGATAGGGTGTCATTTTGGCGAAGTTCTTGTTCGCCACAATTCCATCGTCCAAATGAGTCAAAAAATTCAAAGATAAATGATAAAGTTTGCAGAAACAATTTCCCTCGAAAATCGAAAATGTCTCGCAAACCAAAAAGTAGGCACTCTACCGCTGCGGCAATTATATCCGGACATTTGGCTTTAGGCATCAATATTTTTCAATATACAATACATATGTACAATAGATGGCGCTATTATTGACAAATCCCTTTGATTTTCAAGAACCAATCTTCACGTGTTACGTTCCAAAATTTTATGACAGTATGAAGAAATTCCAAGCATAATAATGGCTTAGCAAGTGTTATTGGGACTCTGCTGCATTGAGATAAATGATAAAGAAATGGTTTGCTGATTTTAAATGCGGTCGTACAAACACCTTTGCTGAACACTCAGGGCACTCACAACTACCAGTTGTTCCAGCATAGGCAGGGTCTACAGCTGAGCCAAAAAAAAGTTGTTGAGATATTTGAAAAGACGGAGAGTTCACAATTTTGATCGAGCATTTGAGCGTAAGAAAGCTTGATTCGATCAGAAACAACAACACGTTGACGATTGGGCATGCTTCAGCGAAACAAAAATGAGACAATGGATGAAACTTAGACCCAACACTTCACTTAGGAGTCCGAATGGTAATTAGAAATATACAAGCATTAAAATACATAAGCTTTGTATTTTGGCATGCACACGTAATTTATTCATCAATTATCTTGAGAAAGGAAGAACTTTCAACGAAATCGGTACGTTTGAAGGAAGAAATTGGGAAAATGACGATCCCAATTTAAGAACAAAGAAAATGGGATCAGCTCGCCGGAAGGCAAGTTACAATTCCAGGTCTTCTACATTACACTTTTACCTGGAGCTGTCCAGACGGACAGACGGGAAGGCCTCTGCATAAGTCTTTCCTACCCCAGTTTTGTAAGGTAGAAGATTAAAAAGTGTTCTCTCATCAAAATAATGCGCCGTATCACAAGTCGATCGCAACAATGGCAAAATTAAGTGAATTGCTCTCCGGATCTGTTTCCTAGCGACAACCACACTAATGTTGAATTTAGATTAAAAGTGTATGTTTAGAGGGATACAAATTTAATATGAAATAAAACCTGGCGAAGTGGACTTCCAAATCATTCAACGTCTATGGTTTATCGGCATAGACTAGTGACTTCACACACCTCCAAAGAAAGTTATCTAAAGATGTGAGATCACATGATCGTGGGGGTCAGTTCAAAGGTCCATTAGGCTAAATTATTCACTCAGCAGATGTTCTCCGTAATAAATCGATGATGTAACGTGCCGTGTGGCATATTGATGAAACCAAAGCTCTCTCACGTCAATGCCATTCAACTGAGGAACGAAGAAGTCAGAAATCATGTTTCTATAGCGCTCTCCATTGACGGTAACATTTTGGCCAGCATCGTCCTTAAAGAAATATGAGACGATGATTCCACCAATCCATAAACCACACCGAACAGTGAGTTTTAATGGTTGTAAGGGCATCTCGAAAAAGGCTTCTAGATGTTCTCCGCTCCAAATTCAGCAATTTTGCTTGCTTACATATCCATTTAACTAAAAATGGGCCTCATCAGAGAACACAATTTTGAGTTGAAAATTAAGTTACAAAATTCACCGAAGCTACGATATGTACAATATAATGGTCACGCGATTTAAACTCTTGCACAAGCTGGATCTTATAAGCTTTTAGGCCAATATTTTTCCGTAAAATCTTCCACAAAGTGGATGGGCATAGCTCTAATTTAACGATGGCGAATCGACTCAGATTCTCCCAGCACTGCACTCCACAACGGCAATAACTTCTCCTCTTCGCACTGTTTGTAGCCTTTGGGGACGAGTATTATCCACTAGAGAGTACGTGGTGCGAAAGCGATTCATCGTGTTCCGTATAACTTGCTCAGGTGAACGATTATGTCGACCATAAAAAAGACGTAGCGCACGATAAGTTTGGTGAACCGAACCATGGTTTTCAAAATAAGTTTGCAGAATTTGTATGCATTCTTCTGGCGTTAATCTGTTCATCACAAAATGTCAAAATTTATTAACTACAAATCGACTTTCTACTTATAAATTGATAATCTACAGAAACAATGTTGTCAGCTTAAAAACCAAAGCTCTAAAAAAAACACCCTTTATAAGGGTAGTTTGAGGCCAAAGAAAAATCGTTTTATAAAAAGAGCATAGAAATAAAGGGTGTCTCAGTAAGAGTGCACTTTTTAAAATTGGAATTTTTTTTTTTTCATGCAAGTCGCAACTCTGAAATTTGACAGCTGTCACCTCTGTTTATTCCGATTATTAAAAATGGAGCACTTTTCGAAAGAACAACGCGTTATAATTGTGAAAACTCATTACAAAAATGGGGAAAGTTACGCTGAAACCGCTCGCAAACTTCGCCAAATTTTCAGCCGAGAAAGTGCACCTAATGTGTCAACCATTCGAAGAGTGGTCAAAAAATTTGAAGAAACTGGGTCAATTATGGATAATAAGAATCCTTTGCGTCAACGTACCGGTGGGTCTCTTGAAAACATTGCTGCTGTAAACGAGAGTGTCGCCGAAAACCCGAAAACATCAATTCGACATCGTTCTCAACAACTGCAAATTTCACGAAGCACTACGCAGCGAATTTTGACTAAAGACCTCCACCTTCATGCGTACAAGATTCAGTTAACTCAGGAGCTCAAACCAGCAGACCACGGAAAGCGCCGGCTATTCGTTTAATGGGTAATGGAGCAAAGTGAAGTCGATGCCAATTTTTCGAAAAAAAGTAATTTTCTCCGATGAAGCGCATTTCCATATGAATGGCTTCGTGAATACACAAAATTGTCGAATTTGGGACTCAGGAAATCCTCATGCAATCCATGAGAAACAAATGCACCCACAACGAGTAACTGTCTGGTGCGGATTTTGGTCAGGCGGCGTGATTGGACCTTACTTTCTTGAAAATGAGGCCGAAATTGCAGTGACTGTGAACGGCATTCGTTACAGTAACATGATAACGGACTTCTTGTGGCCTCAACTGGACAGCATGAATCTGGACAACATGTGGTTTCAGCAGGACGGCGCAACCTGCCACACCGCGCGTGAAACAATCGACTTATTGCAGCAACGATTTCCAGAACACATTATCTCACGAAATTCTGATGTCAACTAGCCACCAAGATAGTGCGATTTAACGCACCCCGATTTTTCTTTGAGGTTTTGTGAAATCCCGGGTTTATGCGAATAAACCTGAAACAATTCCTGAGCTCAAATCGGAAATCCAACGCGTCATCGGTGAGATACAGCCACATCTCTGTGCAAAAGTCATCGAACATTTCATGAAAAGAGTAATGGCCTGTCATCGGAGTCGTGGGGGTCATTTGCCTGATATTTTATTCCATACTTAATCGGAACATGTCTTCTTTACAATACAATAAAAATATCACAACTCTGTCATAAAATACTTGTTTTTATTTTAAAATGAAAAAGTGCACTCTTACTGAGACACCCTTTATAAAGAAGCGTTGGAATGTATCACTCTTGAAAGGGATTATGTTAAGGAATAAACTCGAATTTTGCCTAAAAGTTATTGTTTTATTATAGTCACTCTATGAACTTATTCAGTTTTTTTTCAATTCTTTGAAGGGGTTTAGATGAAAAAATGATTTTTTTTTTATTTTTAATGTTCGCAAACCTATTCAACAATATATTCCAAAATTTTTAATATTTTATAAAATGATCCGATTCGTGATCTGGATAATCATTCGATGGCGTTGGTGTTATCGGGATCCGAACTCGCTCATCTTGCGTCAGTGGCCGACACACTACCCACTGCGCCACGGCACTCCCTAAAAGCTGAGAGTACTATAGGTACTATAGGTACAATTGTAATTGTAATATATTTTTTTCTGTTTTAGAAGTCTTAAGCCCTATCCATCATCGAAATGCGAAACGTATGGCTACTAGTGAAAGTGTTAACGAGAGGAACGTGTTACCGTCAATTATCATCGCTATCATTAAATGTTAACCGATTCTTTACATTGTATCGAAAATATGGATATGGATGATACGTATTTTCAACAAGACGGTGCCATATCTCACAAAATACGATCCGAAGAATTTCCAGGACGAGTTACTTCGCGTTTTGGTAATGCGAATTGACCGAGATCGAGAGATATTTCACTGATGAATTTCTTTTTGTTGAGTTTTTGAGCACATATTCCACAAACTCTTGATGCCTTGAAAACGAATATTCGTCAAGTAATTGCAGAGTTATTGTCCGATATGTGTCGAAAAATCATCGAAAATTATCTTGTCAGAATCGAGTCCTGCAAAAACTCCCGTGGAGAACATTTTATATTATTTTATATTCCATTTGTAATGACCAGATTCAGATAATATACAAAAATAAAAATTCGATCGAAATCTAAGTCAACAATGTTTTTTTACTTAAATTTAAATTCGGAACCACAACTTGGATAGCCTTGTACAATTTCAATTGATTCTGATATTATGAGTGGTCAATCGAATACTCGTCGTTAAATTACGGAGAACGTGGCATTTTCCAAATGCGTTTTTCCCGATTTCTATACACTCTATTTCAACAAGTTTCATTACTAAAGTGTTTTTTTTTTATTGAAAAAAAAAGTTGTAAAAAAGGCAATTATGCTCATTTGCTTAAACTCCTCCGAACATTTAATTTTCCTTATTTTCTGGAATGGAAATGGAAATATATCTTTGAAGTACTGGTTTCGGATGGAAACTGTGGCCGTCGGAATGTACAACTGAAGCCCACCTACGATGGGTGGCAACTGATTACTTCCATATGTATTACCCCACTTCAATAATTCATAAATATTGCTCGCTTTTCGAAAAAAAAATCATGAAAATCACTAAAAAAACGTAATCTTAAACCCAACTTTACCCTTAAAAAGTTTGCTCTCGGAGCAAATTGCTTACACGAATTTCCAAACAAACGATAAGGCTACAACCAACTAAAGTAAATATCGTGTCCCACTCAAAGCGGACGGAAAAATCCTCCGCGATGCATTTTTTTCTTCATAAATTTAATGGTAAAATAGTCAAAGAAAACATTCTTGAATCAAAGACGAAAAAAGGAAAAAAAATTGATTTTCTCTCAAAAGGAAAAGGGAACAATCTAAAGTGGAATTCGTTAAAATACTCTTCCATTCCTCGAGTCTTCGAGTTCATGTTCGTATTTTCTTTACATTCCCTTTTACATGACACGTACTTGTACATCGATACAGTACATGACTTTCCTTTTGGGCAATGGCGCGGTAATCACTTTCCTTCCTTCCACCAAACAAAGCCAATGAAAAATTCATGCAACGGCTCCAGTCTATATAAGCCGACATAGGTCTTTAAACTAGTAAGGATTATATGTACATGAGTGAGGTTTCGATGAAATCAAATCAAAGTCCCTAAGGAGCAGCTATCCTGTCACACTGTGCATACTCATGCCAATGATATAATAATTTTACGCTTGATAGGTATCCCAGGACAGGTCTTTTGTTTCTGGAGAATCGGATTAATATTCTATGAAGGCGGTTAAACGATATGACGGTAATTATTTATGATAAAACTTATAGCCGAGTTTAAGTTATGCCGTCAAAGTCTATCGGAAAGGATCAGGTGAAAGGTAGATGAAGAGCTCTAACATCAGCGATAAAATACCCCGTGGAGGATGCTGGTACTTCCTGCTTAAGCGCTTGCCGCTACCCGGATTACCCAAATTTCCTAGGCTACCTTGAAAACAAACAAGTTATCGTTACCCACTTCATTGTGTTCGGATAAGCATTGCATGTGTACCAAGTGGCAGGCCATAAATTCATCAGAATCCTTGCTAACGTAGCTTCCTTAGCCATATGATGAATGTGGGAATGTGCCACACTCCTCGGAATGGATTCCCATTTCACTCACGTTGTTTTGAAACATTAAATTTTCATTTGTGACATTCTGTTTATTGGTTCATCTGTTGCCATAAAATCAACGCCAAGTGTCCCCGGAGAGTTTGCAAGCTTGTGGTGCACACCAAAAATTGTTGTCCAGCTGACAGAGTTTTCATGTGTCTTCACGTTGTGTTTAAATCATCATCTCTATCATCTGCTGCGAGTTCATATAACAACTCGAGTGCTTGTCTAGTTTGGAGTGGAGATGAGGGTGGTTTTAAGGGTGATCCATTGGTTGATGTGGGGGTTTTGGTCAAACATATAACCAAATAAAGTGAACAGTGCAGTGGAAGGTAGAGAAGACTTTCGTTTTATGGAGCTTAGTGGCCATTCAGTTTTTTTTTTGTTTTTGCTTAGTGGAGCAAGGTGCAAAGTGCTCTAGTGAATGGTCCATTATTCTAAATTGAGTTGTTGTGTTGATCCTTTGATATTTTTTTTGTGGCAAATTGAGTCGTGACTGGTTTACGTTTCAAGGAGATTACTTCGAGGCACTCTTGAGTCATAGCGTTTTTAGCATTTTTGATGAATATATATAAGTATATAAGTATAAGTTGATTAACCGGATCACTGACGTATTTCTTTCTGAATTTCTTTAAGCTATTTTCAACAAATCATTTCAATATGTCCCCCTGATAAAATAGGAAGTTGACTTTCGATCACTTCTTGATAATTCTTCAGCGACCAAATCATGCTCGATGGATTCTCTGAGACAAATTTGAAAAAATATTCATTCTCTATAATCAACTGCGACCACCAAAGTTAGTGGGAATGTCAAAATTGAAGAAGAGATTTAAAAGCAGATTCTTTTAATTCGGAAACTGCGTTTTTCTATTGTATTACCAATCACAGGTCTCTCACTTCAGAGGCGATTACCAGTCTCATTGACGTCCTCTGCGAACCTTTAATGGGTGTATATTTTTCGCCCTTTAAGTGAAATGTTAAATCCCTAAACAGATCAAAGGTACGATGCAGTGGGCCAGGTAGAAAGGACTTAAAGAAAGACTTCAATAGTAGTGAGAACAGGCAATTTCTGTTCAGGTAAAAAAATGTTATCTTAGGCAGATTCTAAAATAAAACAAACAGAACAATATTTTAACCAGCATGCATCCACACTCTATAATACATAGACGATCAGCTCAAGGATTATATCAAAACCTAAACCAGTTTAGGTTCCTTTAAGTCCTTTAGGTTCTTACCCTGTCGCATCCAAAAAAAACAAAACGTCCACCAGAAAGCCCACTATCTGCACAGATCAAGATAGGAAGGTTGTGGACAGACATATCATCCAACATGCTGCCCATGATAAGTAGGGTACCAAACCACCAATTCCAGGAAATCCCTTATTCAACGACCAATGGAATATGCCAAAGTCCTACACTCCCACAAGCTTCTTTACAAAAGGCAAAGTAATGAAAATGAATAGCTGAATGTGTAATAACATTTGGTATTATACGAGGGTGGGCCGATAAGTACTTAGCCTCACCCCCAGATGGCGCCAGTATCGCAAGAGCAACTTACTATCATGTAGGTACATTCTAGAAGACGACTACTGTCGAAATTTCAGCCGGATCGGACTCTTAGTTTTGTTTCGACCGCGTGGGGAAGCGGGAGTGTCCGCGGATTTTTTGAAAATGGAAAAAAAGCAATATCGGTCGGTGATTCGATTCTTGTTTTTGAAAGGGAAATCGCGCAGCGAAATCAAAGAGCGTTTGGATGCTGTGTACGGTGACTCTTCTCCTTCGATGGCGACCATCAAAAATTGGTTTAACGAGTTTCAACGTGGTCGCACGTCGGTGTTTGATGAGCCACGTCCAGGTGCCCCGAAAGCGGCTACCACGGAGGATAACGTGGCAAAAATCCGTGATCTCGTATTGGTAAACCGCCGATTGAAGGTGCGGGAGATAGCTGAGACAGTAGGCAAATGGGTGCCGCGTTTGCTCACTCCGGACAACAAGCGCCACCGTGAGACCACTTCAGAGCAGTGTTTGACGCTGTTTAAGCGCAATCCAAAGGAGTTTCTGCGTCGTTTCGTGACAGTCGACGAAACATGGATCCACTGGTACACACCAGAGACCAAGGAACAGTCGAAACAGTGGACTTCACCCGGCGAACGTGCTCCGAAGAAGGTGAAGACTGTCCCATCGGCCGGAAAGGTGATGGCCATCTTTTTTCTTGGGATCCACAAGGTGTGATCTACATCGACTACCCGTAGAAGGGCAAAACGGTCACAAAGGCTGTACTATGCCAAATTATTATTGGACCGATTCGTCTCCGAACTGACGAAAAAACGGCCCCACTTGTCCAAGAAAAAAGTGCTCTTCCACCATGATAACGCACCGGCTCACACCTACGTCCTCGCCACGGCCAAATTGGTCGAATTGGGCTACGAACTGCTGTCCCATCCACGGTATTCTCCAGATTTGTCCCCGTGCGACTTCTTTTTGTTTCTAAACTTGAAAAAATCACTCGCCGGACTGAAATTTCAGTCGAATGAGGAGGTCATCGCCGCCACGGAGGCCTATTTTGCAGACCTCGGGAAAACGTATTTTTCAGATGGGTTAAAGAAGTTGGAGCATCGCTGGGTCAAGTGTATCGAACTAAAAGGAGACTATATTGAAAAATATATCGCCATTTCTCCAATTTTTTTCTTTTGTAGGCTAAGTGCTTATCGGACCACCCTCGTAGTAGCGTCAGTGACAGTAGCAGAGTATAATAGCCCGAAGACGATTAGATGGGATGAAATTAAAATACGTGGTTGATCGAGGTGCTTCGTGATGGCTTATCAAACCCTTTTCAAAATGTTCGTAAACTGCCTACGTCAGTTTTTATCTATTGTATGTAAGCACCGCCATCACTACGCAATTATTGAAAGATCTAGATTGGTGGCTCAGAAATACAAACCTAGTTCAATAAATAAGGTGACTTTTAATTTTTCTGGCAAGATAAGTATTTATTTATCAATATCTCTTTTGTCCCCTCCGAACTAGACCTCCTCAGATATAATACACTTTCTTCAGTGCTTTTTCGAATCCTCGAAGCACTCCTGATATGTTATTTTTGGTATAGCGTTGAGCTCTTCAAACGTTTACCTTTCCAGTTGCGGCAAATCTCCGCCCTTTCATGGGTTTTCCGGTTCTGAGAAGAGAAAAAAGTCACAAGAGCCAAGTCTGATGAACATGGTGAACAAAAAACGATGCGTGAGCAGGTGCATTATCGTTATGCAACAGCCATAATTTTTTCTCACAATTCAGGACATTTACTTCACATTGCCTCACGCACATGGCGTATAGCATCAAGGACTTTCCGCCAAGAACTCATGATGAGCCCCACCATTGTAATCGAAGACAACAATGAACAAAACTTTCACTTTGACCAAACTTGGTATGCTTTTTTCAGTATTGGCTCTTCTGGTCGTTTCCATTGGGATGATTTGGCTTACATCGAAGTTTCGTAGCCACTGATGACCCTTTTCAGCAAATCTGGATCGTCATTCAAGTTATACAACATCTCCTGAGCGATGCTCATGTGATGATTGTTTTGGTCGAAATTTCGGAATTTCGGTATAAATTTCGCTGGCGCAGGTTTCATGCCTAAAATCTTTACCAAAAGTTCACTGCATGAGCCAACCGATATGACAATATCCTCAACAACTTCTCTGATAGCAATTCAACTATTCTGAATAATAAGTTTTTGCACTTTTTCAATAGTTCTTGAACCAGTTTTTCAAAAGCAAAAAATCGCCAACCATCCTAAAACACATTAATGTCTGATATTTGTGAAAAACAAACTAAATATCTAAAATGGTTGAAAATATCAACATGTGTAAGGAGAAATGTGTACCAACGTAGAGAAAACTAAAATCGGAAATCGAATGTACTTAGGTCGCGAAATTCAAAAAGTCACCTAATTTTTTGAACATACCTAGTCAAATACTGGGAAAACGACTGCATCGTCCATTCAAGTGAAATTAATTAAAGAGAGCCTTGATAAAGGGATAAATTAGGTAGCGACCGAGCGGATAAATGAATATCAGTCTGTGGTAATATAATGTTAGCCAATGCTAAAGGTAAGAAAAAAACGTTTCTGCAGTCTTGATTCGATTGTGAGACAAGGCGAACCGAGTGATGCGAATGAAGGCATCAGATAATTCCGTCTCCTCTTTGGAATTAGGTTTATTATGCCTGCTGGCAGTCAGGTTGCTGATTGAAAGAATTTTCATTATCATTTATCCGGACCACAAGTTTAGAAGGTATTGTCTGTCGTAGTATGTGAACGCCTGAAACCATTCGTACGCAGACATATGTTCATGTCTAGTTTTGACATCCTCCCCGAGCTGTGTAAACTGACAACCATCGTTATCAGTAATGGCTTAATCGAAGGTGGCCGATATTGACGCGATATGGATAAAAGCTGCAAGGCGACATCGAAACGTTTGCGAACATTGAGTTCAAATCGATTTGGTAAATAATGAGGGCTGAACTGTGTAAAATACATTGGCCATAATTAAGGTCTCGATCTACCTAGTCTTTTCAGTTAGGTGCTAAAACAATGTCAGTTCAAAGTTGATGCTCCGACTTACTCTTGCTAATCGCTCTTTTCATTGATCAAGAGGCATTTTGGTATCAACTTCCCTTTCTAAAAATCAGGATTACACTATGTAAGAACCTTGACATTCCAGTCTTGTTATGCAGTTTGCCACTTTCCGTCATTTAGTGCTACAAAAAATGTACAGACTTGATTGGGCCTTACTCCGAGCACTGATATCAGTTACCTTTGTGCCTTAATACAATGGTTTAAAATAATCTACCTTCGTGTTGGCAGTGAATTAAGCATGACCTACTGTTCGTCCGTTAAACTTTTGTCAAACTGCGATAATTAGACCGCTCAATTAGCACATGATTCACATACAAACCAGAGACATGTTGCAACGATTCCTAAAAGTCATAAAACTTGTCTTAGTCTTAATAACTTTCTTACGAGTTAGTCATTACCAACGATCATCAACTTGGTAATCGCTCACAGGCCGACTGTTACCCACAACGCCATTCGGTGATTACGATTCACAACAAAACTGGGAACTGCCATTCCACGGCATATCGAATCAATACACAAAGTCATAATATCACCTCCGTAAGAACCGTCAACGAAATAATCACTTTCACATCCATAAAAACCATTCGTCGGTGGAACATAAAATCTCTGTCAAACGTTCCTTGCGAATTAACCACGACAGCTGCTCTACTACGCCGAATTAGGTCTCGAATTTACTGCCACCAGTCGCACTTTCCCGACACACGCCCGGTTCAAGGACAGCGGTAAGCAAACTAAACGAAAGCAATTAAACGTGGTTCTGATTAATGTATATTGCCCGCAACTAATTTTCCTTGCATTGTTTCTTAAATATTGTATCAGCCGAATTCCGCAGAGGCCTCCGCGGGAATTCAATCGGGTGGCACCCCTGCTTTGCCGCGCGTTTCTGCTAATGGCTCATATACAGGCACGTTACACACAGTCATGAGTTGGAATTTTTCCATCATTTTTTCGCTTCGTATCAATCTCAGAGCTGCTCTTTATTAAATTATCAATTCGCCTGATGGTATAGGTAAAGTGCTCTGATCCAGGCCAATGCCTGGTTTTCTCTTCCTCAGCTAAAGGCTGCGAGCCTACCAACCAGGCATCTTTGCTCTGACGTTTGGTGAGCAAAAGCACATTCTCGCCGACTCGGAAACCACGTAGGAATAAATGATTGAATTAGACCTTCGCGGTACGGTGTTATTCGCAGCGCTGAAGCATCAAACAAAAGCAAATGAAAAGCAATTTTCGTTCGGCAACGAGTTGAGAAAACGGAACAGAATAATCACTTTTCCGTCGTTGCGCATCCTTCGGAATGTGTGTACATACTCGCACAAGTACTCGTGTTTAAAAGCCGTTCGAAGGGGTTTGAAACATATTCCCACAAATAATAAATGCCCACTAGAGCCCTATGGAATCGACAAGCTTTGTGAGAAACGAAACGAGTTCAAGGAAAATTTCATTTTCTACAACTCCCCATTCAATACTACCCGAGCTCGTTTGTTTAGCAAAAGCCTATAACCTCCCTGTCACCTTTGGCTTGTTTGTGTTTGTGCCGTCCTTTGAACGGCTTGCACTTGTCACCGCCGCTCGAGCCATTTGCGATGTTATCCCTTGAGCCGTTCAGTGTGTATTATTGGATTTTATCTTGGAAGGAGAGAGGGGTGTCAATCGGTTTTTCAGTTTCATTTTACTTGAACTACGTGTGCGAATCGACCTTTGCTACACATGTATCATACCTTCGGACGTGTTTTATTGATTGTTTTCGGTATTTATTGTTATCCTTCTTCTGGGATGGCGTCGTGGAATGATTAGCCATCATACATGATTCGGTCAACTTGCGCCCTAAGCTGTCTTCGATAGTGCGGATGATGAGGTGTCGTCTAATGATTTAAGGTCGTATCCTGCTAGGCAAGATAACATTCGTCATAATTAATGGAAGAGGGATTGGTTATCTAGAAAGTGAAAAATGATTTTTGTAATCTGGTGGCCACTAAAAGCCTAAATAGGGCAGAAGTGTGCAAAACAACAATGGAGAATGTAACAAATGGTTGCGATGGGACTGACATAATTGTTGTCGTTTTCGAATGGGTCATGGGTAGTCATGTGTGAGGGCTAATAATTTCCTTAGTAACTACGTGTATACCATCAAAAAAGCTCTTTATAAATAATGTGTTCCGAGATTAGAGGCCTTCAGTGATGTTGGAAGTCAATAAATTCTTCTGTTTACACGTAGTATTGTAGATTGTAGTCTTTTTTAGAACTTTTGTTGATAGTCTTTTAATGATAAAATGGAAGCTCGTAAAAAAAGAAATTCCGTCTGAAGAAAGCGTTTACCTTGGATTTTAGAGCACATTAGATTTCAGTTTCTTACCTGGCAAATGTGAAGCTTTTTTTAGAGATCTTTCCTTTTTATTCTAACTCAAAGTCACGTGAAACTAAATCAAATCAAACCAAAACAACGTGCTACTGAGTATACTGCCTATCGATAGTCACATAAAGATAACAACAATAGACTTGATAGAATCAACCCATTTTTTGGCATCATCATAAGAATGGAAGTGCTGCTCAGCCAGGCCATGTGCCTTCAAATGGAACAAGTGATGGAGTAGTACTTCTCATTTAAGCGTTTCCAAGGCCAGATATTTTCATCCATTTTGCAACATGTGACCGAGCATTGTCATGTAGCAAAATCACCTTGCCGTGTCACTAATCGTAAAGCGGCTCTGTTTCCCTCAATGCTCGGTTCAAACGCATCAATTGTTTTCGATACTGATCTCCCGTGATGGTTTCGTTAGGATTCGAAATGTTTGAAGCAGTAAAATTCCCCGTAAATACTCTTTTTTTTCACAGACACCCGAGCCTATACTATGGCCTATAGTATTGTAATGCTTTGGTGATGCCTTATCGATATTATTATCGTCCATTTGGAGTTCGAAAATTCAGAGCCTCTTTGACAAACTTTTACTACGAGTCCCTGTCTTGAGTGTTTCCCTCTTATTTCGTTGTTCTATACCGTTTTATCTAGGTCTATCCCTTTATAGTCTTCCTATTTAAGGTGCAAACTTCCTGGCGATATTTTTCCATTGGGTTCTCCACTGATTATTCTTTTGGTTTCATATATCCGTCGTTTTGTTCGACGACTTGTTGTCATTTTGAAGGTAATCCCAGTATTTCTGTCTCCTAGAAGCTATTGCCCTTATTAGCAAAAATTGAGGAAGTGGTTTTTACAACCCTCTTTTGAGGCGAATTTTTTACCAGCACCTGTTGTAATCACTTAGTGTCAGGTACGGACCAAAAGATGAATGCGTAAGAAGCTCAAAACCAAGCTTCCGGAGATTCTTGAGAGTTGTCATGTTGGAACACAATTTCTGAACCATTGGTCAAATCTGGCTGATTGCTCCTTCAGAGATCCCAGTTGTTGACGGCACAGGTCCTAATCAAGAGATATGCCATAGGTGAGCACCTCATAACAAATTCGTGCCAATCCTACCAAACACATAGCACAACCTTCCTGGCCGTCAACCGTGGCTTGACCAACATTTGCGCCGGCTCATCGCGATTCGAGCACGATCGTTGTAGCTGAAGTTGTGGTACGTGAACCACTTTACGTCACCATTCGCCATTCGATCCAGAATTAGATCGATTCTGTTGCGATTCAGCAGGATTTCACTAATGAAAGGTTTTTTTTTTATGTTAACTGCTTATTCAAATCGTTCAAGACGGTTTTTTGTGCAATGTTTAGCTCTTGAGCAACCGAAACAGTGTTTACATAACGCTCACCACGACGATTCCCAAGACTTTATCGTGATGCACCTTTCACACCGAATTATCGGAACGGAATCGATGAAACCAAACCTGGGCTTGTTGGCTGTTTCAATATCAGTACCGTAAACGTTTTCAAATATCGAGCTTACCTTTTCACTTTTATCGAAGAGAAGCTGTAAAATATGGCGTAAAAAAAAACTGAGTCAACCAATCGGAAAACTCTCAGAGAATTTTTTTTTTGTACGAAACCCTATCTTTCCTCGTGCGATAGGATTTATACAACAAGAGATACAGATTACCGAAGCCGTGTGTTGAAAAAGTAATGAAACACTTTTCACCACATTTAATACTGGGTTTTCTCTATATTTACTTCTAAGCCTATTTCCTTTCCTAGATTATTAGATTTAATTTTTTTTTATAGGGTTCGGCCAGGTTCAAGAGTTACGCTCTTATGATGTTTGTCACGCAACCCGGACGGGGTGCAGATAGATTGTATCGAAGACATTCGTTCTAGGGAGGTGGTTGTCCCAGATAGAATTCGAGTGATTCGACTGAATTTGTCGTTGGTTGTAGTTCACAGTAACTTTTGTTTTCATGCCATATATTGGAAATACTACGAGTGTTATGCTTTCGACAGCATTTTGTTGACCATTTCTCATTCACAACTGATGTCGTTGTATAGTTTTTCTGTATAGGAATTGTTCTTGGCTGTAGACCTATTGGAACTAAAGACCTTCCGCTCAACAGTTGGTTATGATTACCATTGTACCGCGACCACCCAAATAATGCGCGTAAATTAGAACGCATGTGATTCCACTAGGGGTTATTCTCCTCTCATTTTCCTGAAGGGAACTCATTACGAAATTCATTCAATTAAAAAGAAATGGTGACATGGCGTTTCCTTTTTGTCTTTACTCACACTTGTATCAGTTTCACCAATTTTTTTTAAATATTCTAATAATTGGTGATGCGTTACCATCTTAAATTACATACAAGTACTTCTGGTATCTTCATATGTTGGAAAACCACGACACTTATTCAGGGTTCCATATATGGAAGAGTTTTTGGCCAAGTGGCCATTAACGATCACTGCAGTTTCAGACAGTATGTTCCAAAGAAAATTGGCTTTTGTAACCAAACGGTCCAATTGAGCAGTCGACGACATTTGGGTACCGAATTTTAGATTTCCTTATACATCGTTTTAGCAGTCGATGTTTAGTTAAGTGAAGATGATATTGAGTTCTTTATAGATAATCCAGTAATCGATAAGTCTGTAAAGTTAGGCATAATAAGAAAAAACACTATCAAAAACTGGGATAATAAGCATTTGTTACAAGCACCTACTTTAGAATAAAGTATTTCTTTGCCGAGTGTAGGCTTAATTGCTACATTAACACCAGCTTGCTAAAGACGGGCATGCCCCAGAAAACCAGATATCTATCCACCAATCATCAGCTTAAGTAAAATGTGTGAAAGGCTTCTGAAAGAAAGGATTATGGCATTTATCCAAAATCACAAAATCTTCCGGTTGAGCAGATTTAAGGACCTATCATAATAGCTCTCACTAAGTACTGAGAGTTTGTAGTCATGTCAGAAGTAACCGATTAATAGGAAAGGCGACCGGGATGATTTGCTTAGTATTGAACACATTGTTTGACATAAGTGTACAACCTTATAGGTTATCAACCTAAATTTCTCCCCTTACTGATGCAGTATAGTTTCAAGTTTTTTGTCTGCTCTATACTTTGAAGTGCATATCAATAGTGATGCATCTAACTAAATACTCTAGAGAGCGGGAGTACCTCAAGGCTCTGTTTGTGGGCCAATACTTTACAATCTTTTGCATAGCTTTTTCAGAATTGCCAGAATAGAATGTGTGTCTTTTACTATGTTTATTTTACTATCATATGACTTTGCTCTTAATATTGAGACCATCCCCAAAATGCGATGGGGATTGCACGTAATTATTTTAGCAAATAGAAGATTAAGCAAAATGAAGACAATTTTTTTTCAGTCGAAAAGGAAAAGTTTGTCTTCTCCCTTCTACTGGTTTACAATTAATGCGGAATAGAAAAAAAACTGTTAAGTACCTAGGAGGTCATCTTGACCACAAACCGACATTACCCAATGACACAAACACATTACCCAGACTAATAAGACTTAAACGGAAAAATGTTTACCCTTATATTTACAGTCAATCATTATTACTCCCAACCTTACTAATTAATTTACTTTATTTACATATTGTACTTATTTACTTATTTCTTATGAACAATGTTCCTCAATAGGTTGAGCATTAGTTGATGTTTTTGATGGCATAGAAACGAAACATTATTCAATGTTTTCGCGGCTTTCTAGGAATCGTTTGTACCACTTGAAAACTTTTTTTTTACAGAGCCTGATCACCAAAGGACTTTTGCAACATCCTAAACGTTTCTACAACAGAAATATTTGATTTTCCGGAAATTTAATTCAACTTCTTTGCCCAATAAAATTCTGTTCAATTCACCAACTTCACCCTTCAATCAATATATATAATGACATACATTTTTAGAAAGTTCTACTCCCAGCTTTCTTTCGCGAATCGATGAGCTTAAATAGAAATACGATTTCCTTACTATTCCTTAATATCAAAAGTTTTAATAAATGTTAGTGCCTGCAAACCGATTTCAGTTTAAAAGCGTATTTTCTATGCCAAATGAATGAGTGTATGAATATATTGCACACTTCACAATTTTAGATAGGACCTTGTGTCATCTTCATGATAGATCAAAACGCTATTTGATTACTTTCTTATCATAAACATTTTATATACCAGTATTATAGGTACATATAAATATAAGCTTCAGCTGATTCTAATTTAGTTTGATTAAGATACGCACTCATAGTAGCTTAAAATAAGCATCTCATCATCTCTAGGGAATTGATGATAGAAACAAAATAGTCTCCATTACGGGTTTTATACGTTTTATTTCTATAGTGTTGGCCAAACCGGTCGTTTAGTTCATTATCCGTTTTTAAAGAGGTTGGATGAGTTTGGTACGATCGGCGATCATTTATTTTTTTACAAGGTTTAAATATTGTTTTTGTTGAATTTGCTCAAACTAGTTTCTACAATTGGTGAAGAGCTATCCAACAAGAGGTATCATGTCGTCGGGAATAGATGGCATTTCAAACTTTTTGCAATTGAAACAGTGGATATTCTCAGCACGCTGTTCCACAACGCTCAGGATAATATTTATTATCAAGTGTATTGCAAGACAGCAGTGGTCCGCTGTATCCCTAAACGGGATAGAAATAGAAGAAGCCTCTCTAGTCTATGATCAATTAATTTTCTTGATGTTAGCAAGGTTTTGGAAAAAGTAGTAGTAATTAAAAGAGCTCTGATTAAATGGGTTGAGGAAAAGAAAAATATACTGGACTATCATTCCCGCTGCGTCAAAATTACTTTCCGACATTCAGTGGAATAAAGCAGAAAACCAAAGTGCATTGTCTGGCCGACCCTGAAAAGGCTGTCGGCACCGTATGGTTAGAAAGTCTGTTCTATAAGATCACCAGGCTAGGCATGTCAATTCACCGTCTGTACATGGTTTACGTATGAAGTCTGTTGTTACATGTGACAACATTACTTCGAGCAGAATATTTGATATTAAAAATATTTACACAAGCGATCTTATAGGTTTCCTCAGCCACTGAATAGCGTATACAGATGATTAGTAGGTCCAAAAATTGAGCTCATCAATACTATGCTGCAGAGTGACCTCGATCATATTAAGGGATATTGTGATGATTGGAAGTTAAAAATTAACCATCAAAAGTCAGAAATGATACTGTTTAGGAAGTTGTAATCAAGTTGTATTAAGGGATATCAGAAAAAACAGGAGAAAACAGGATCATTGGACAACATGGACAACCATTAGCCGTAAGAAACGCGGTTAGATATCTTCGTATCTGGCTTGACTAACATTTAGGTTTCAAAAGACATATAGACGCTTGTCTTGTTGGAGCTAAAAACGCCTTTGGTATGACATGCATCCTGTTTCACAGCAGTCAACGTAGCCTTAATGAGACCCATCATCGCGTATGGTTGTTTAATATAGCGCCATGTTATATAGAAAAGATTCGTGTGGTCGGGAGACAGTCCCTTAAGGCCTGTCTTCGATTGTACAGCATGCCAGAGTTCATAAAGTTCTAATCTAATATTGACGAAGCAGGCCCAAATAGAATCGACAATTTTCTTCTTAAAATAACTCGAAAGCACATTGCAAAGGCTATGACTAGCGACAATAAACTGATCTCCGGCGGACAATTATTGATATAACGAGAGCACACTCCGATCGGATTTTATTCCTCCATATTTTGAAAGGTTAATGTCAAATAGACATGTTATCCCGATAATTTAGCACCTCAACTGGGTCGCCAGGGGACAGACGGCTCATACGCTACGAGTACGTTGACAGCGCTCATGAGATCAAACGTTATACGAGTAGTACCGCAATAGCGGTTCGCCGAATTTTGGTGGCCGTCGCTCCCCAGAACGGTGTGTTACTCCGGTAAGATCCTCCTCACTCCTTAATTCTTAAGTTAGTTTAGGGAATCTCTTGTAAGCTGGGCGCGGCATCAGGCTTAGATGAATCTGAGAACTGACTGAGGCCTGTTGACCTTGGTCAGGGCTCTGGCATACAAAATGAGTGCTAGCGAACCTGACTAGAAATAAACAGATTATGGTAGGCTTTAGAATAAGAGAAGTTTTTAAATAAAGTTTTCCTGGACAACCAAATTGTAGTTATTAGGAAATAGAATAAATAGGTTTAAGCCGAAAGGCTTAAATGTACTTACTTAAACTAAGAGTGCTAGTAAGACACATTTAATATTAAGATATTTTTAAGTCAGACTTAAACATTGTTTTGTGTTTTCCTATTGATTCAAAATGACACCTCTTGCTGGATAACCCTTTATAAACATTCGAAAAAAAAAAACAAGAAACCAAAAAAATTATGGGCGCCCTGAACATCTGTCCAGATCTGAGGGTATGTTATCCAATGGGGATAGTACTGATATAGGCGAATACATTTAATTTCTTTTGAAAATCTATGAATTCCTATTATTTATTGAACACAGCATGAAATTTAATGGAACAGCGTGGCTTTACTGATGTATGATCCTTGGCTATCAGCAATTGTCTATATTCTATTCTATTAAGCATTGGAATTTAAGTACATATGGCCCTCTTACGTTTTACGATCCATTTTTGGGCCGGCCTTTCTTCAATTTTGTTGTTTCAAAAAAATATAAACATTAGTAGCACGATGTAGCTTGAAAGCGATTTCTATTAAAGAATATATAGTGCTGGCAAAGTGACAAAATCCTGCCATAAATAGGTATTCTGTTTCCTCTTGTCACCTGGGAAGATTCATAGCCTGGGGTAATAGATGTCACCCCAAGCACGTATCTAATTCCAAATATTCATCTCATCATCGGAAAGCTAAGCAAATATTACAAGAACGTTCTCGCATACCTATGTCACCGGAGCAGAACCGGAGTATGTCACACACCCCCTATTACGTTGAAAGATATTCTATTCAGCACCAACAAAAAAAAGAAAAACATATCCCTTCCTCATGTATAATATATACAGAGATTTTCTCCAACAAATGGAGCACAAGAAAATCCAAACATCGTTCGAATTGCTATAGCATCCCTTCTAACTACTTACCGTTCTTGTTTATGGAAATACGATCCAAGCAAATGTGTATCATAACACCCCACATCTTGGATCCTATATCTAAGTCCCCACAGGCCCCATCATTGAACCGTTCAACCAAACAGGATGTTGGAAAGAAAAAAAGGAAAACAAAAAAAAAAAAATGGCGAAAATAGGACAAACTAAAATCCTATCATTACCACCCACGGGAAATAGCCTCACATCCGCTCATGCATTGTGAATCAGCCTTTCGATCACTTCGGCTCCATCAGCCCGACTAAATGCCTGGATGGTAGTGATGAGGGCCACAAAAGAGCGCAAGAAAAAAATTGTCTATCATCAATTTTCGATCCAAAGAGCCTCAGTCACGAAAAGTCATATTCCACGTACCGGCACCTACGCTTCCACAACTGGCATGATGGGAAATGGCAAAAAACTGCCTGGCAGGACAGGATAACTAAGGGTGATACAGGAAATCACAAGCAACAAAAAAAAACTAACCTCCAACCGCATTTCTAACTCGATTACGGCACCGATGGCATCCGACAATCGATATAACGTTGATTTGGAATCTGTTGCTGGAGCAACAGTGGTACCACCGAAGCACACGTAATTGGACTGAAAATATGCTAGAAATTAATAAACCAGAAAAGATCAAAACTCCTCCATTCATAGACTCAAAAGTCAGCATAGCTGTTTTGACTATTGAAAGTATTCGAGACCGCAAGCCAAACTACCAGTCCGAGCGCCAATAATAGCAATGCCACTGGTTACTACAAAAAAAACAAGACAAATCGAAGGAGGAAAATCGTTATCCTTACGCCACAACTACAACTATTACTGTCTCCGTTAGGTCAGTGGGAAAAAAATTGCAATCGATAGGAAGGTGTTCAACACCAGCCATCAGTGGCAACCATCCCCTGTGGCTAGTCCGTTTGTTAGCGCTAAAATAAAGTACTTGCCATTATCCTTGTTTCTACCTCACATAGCCACAGGTGGGGGTGGGATAAGTCAATACTAATGCAATTAGTGTTGTTGTTTTTGTCTCGTAACCTTCCTGCATTCAGTATCGCGACAATGGTGGATTGTCATTTCATGGTGTGCTCTCTTGAGCTTGTGTTGTATGCGTTCATTGTTGTCCCATGTAATGCTTGTGGCATAGAATTGCATGTGAGACAACGATGACGATGACAACATACTCCGACAAATGTTTGGTTTTTAATTAGTCCTCGAGGAAAGGATCGCAATGCAGTTGTTTCGAAATAAAATTTAATTGAATCTGGAAAAGAATGTTGTGAGGTGACGACGCGGGGATATAACAGATGGGTTTTGGGTGAAAATGACATTTAAGTTGGTAAGGGCTTAGATAACGAATTGAGAAGTAGTCTGAGAATTTTCGAAAAAAAAAACTTTATTTATTTCACTCGTTAAATCTAGTTTGTGTTCTCCTAGATCAATACACCAATATAATACAATACGCCAATATAAACTCTTGATCAACAGCATGGTAAGCTCTTAAGGCTCGAATACAAAAATACTAAGAATCCAATAAGCGAAGATCCTCGTATACCGAAAAATCAGCATTTATTAGGTATAACTCGACTTCTTTTTATAGCCCATATACCTCCCTAAATTCTTCCTAAACTTTGTTACAAATTCAATTGTCGAAATTCGTTAAAACTTTCGTCAATTTCAATAGCTTCTATAGCAAGTTAGGGAATCACGATAACCCCTTATCTGCCATAAATCATCACAACCGCATCCTACGATAGGCATTTGAGCTTTCAACACTTTAGTAAGCATTTCCAATAGACGTCATTGCCGAATCCTTTTCACTCGCTCCTTCGTATCGTGAATCGTGACAAAACATGATTAAAATCCGTGACTGACCTTCGACTAGGCTATATATTCAATTGAAACATCAACTTTATTTTTGGCCAATTATTCATGTCCGACAAAAAGTCGCCCCCGCAAAAGAAAGAACTGCAAAGTAATCCGGCAAGGACGAAGCCGCTAAGAAAGCAACGAACTCCGAGGAAAAAACCAAAAGGCCACCAATTCCATCATATTTCGTGCGGAGGAATGGAAATAAATAATTCAGCAGGAGAACTCGATGTGATCCTAGAGTGTTAGTGCCATCGTCGTGTCCGTCCTTCATCGACCCTTGCTTTGTCGTTGAATTATATTTTTATTGCGAATAGCGATATTGTTGTGTGTCCCATATTGCCATCCGTGTCAAATGGCATCGATTAATAAATCAACAAAAGGGTTTAATATCTAAATCACATGTAAGCAGATGCACGTTAACGTGTGCGACGAACAAGGAAATCGATACGAACATTTGATCGATGGAAGTGGATTCATTTGTGTTTCCTGCTTTCGCTATTCCTTCTTACCTGCTGGTGATTGCTTGTTGCTTTTGTTGGATTTGAAAGTTTCTTTCTCATCAGCCCCTTCTGTATGTTTCATTGGAATGTTGGAAAAGGTCGGTAACTTGGATGATAGTCGGTCGTGTTTGCTTTAGCAATCCTTCGACTTGAGGGAGGCATGAAAATCAGTTAAAATATTCATCGTTTCATCAATGGATGGATTATATTCAGCTCCAACCCCTTGTTCGTCTTAGATAAACAGCAGAGATTGCATACATTCATCTAGACCATAGTGATGTGGGTAAGTTGATTTGTTTTTCCCTCCCCCGACTCATTCGTTTCATTTTGCATAAGATATGCAAATACTTTTCCACCACCGTGTCCTTCCACCCACGTGACACATATTTCACACACGCCCAAATCCACACGTATGTTGAATACAATGGCATCAAGGACGATTTATGCCGGCTGAAGGAGTGCTCCATATCCATGCGATACGAATACGAATTTACCGAACTAAAAATAAAATAACTTTGATTGTGTGCATTCACATGTAGGGGTAGTGTGTGTGTGTGATGTAGGATGCGGAGATGGGATGCTGTGTGATTTTTAAATAACTTGCGAGATGCGGCTGTATGCCAACCCGGACGAGATGGCATCTGCATTAACCGAATGGGCAAATGGAAAGTACTAAATTCAACAGGCTAAGGGAAATGTGCGCCAGTAATCCCCATGAGGCTTTTCTTTGATGGTTAAGAGATTTATTTTTTGCCTTCGTATCCTTGCGGGGTGTGTGTGTTTTGATTTCTCTATTTGTGGGTAGAGACAAGTCAGTTCGTTCTTGAGCAATGCAATGGCAAAATACCCATGCAAGTTGGGATTTGATGCCACCTGGAGTAGCAACGAGAGGTTAGAAGATGGCAAAAATATACAATTTAGGCTCGAGATCTGAGCAGCTTAAACAATGAAATATTGCAGACATAGCCTTATTTATACAGGGACCAGGATGCTATGGCTCAAAGTTGAAGAAATAAAATATGTGGAGAGGGGCAAGATACTCGTACACTTTTGCTGCAGTCACTAAGAGAATTGAAGGTAAATTCTTTAGAACTATTGTGGCTCCAAAATTGCTCAGTCATGATTGACATCAAAGAGGTATTTATTCCGATCCTGACGGCGAAAAAAATCATTTCAAGGCGTTTTCAGAAGTAGGGCTTATTACTTCAACACATTTCGAGTATACCGTTACCTGTCATAATTAGTTAATGGAAAAGCAATATATTTTTTGTAGATTTAATTGGGGTTAAACAAAAGAATAAAAGGCTGATCAAGTCTCAGAAAATCAAATATTTATTTCTTGCGCAGATCAATTTCATCGGGAAACCCATTTAAGACAGAAAATTACGGAGTTAAGACAGGACTACAATAATGGTTTTGGAACCACGTCAACTATAACAACTTTATCTCGAATGTTATTAAGCAGAATATTCTTCTGGCTTAGAGAGGCTTTAGCAAAATTGGGGGTGGTCGTAGTACAATGGTAATCATCACCGACTGTTGGACCGAAGGTCAGTAGTTCAAGTCTGTCCATAGTCAAGAAAAATTCGTATACGGGAAAACTGTGCAACAACATCAGTTATGAATGAAAAATTATCAAAAAAATGCTAACGAGGGCATAACACTCGCAGTACAAGATCACTTCAAAATTCATACTCTGCGTGTGCATTTCCAATTTAATACCTTATTGACATGGAAGCAAAAAAACGTACTGTGAACTACAACCAACGCGACAAATTAAAGCAAATCTCTCAAAAAATTCTATCCAGGACAACCACCCCCGGAGAGTAGTGGACGAACATCTTCAACACCAACCACCTGCACCCCGTTCAGGTTGTGTGGCAAATACCATAAGAGCGTACCCTTTTGATCATGCACGAGCCCTATAAAAAAAAATAAAAATCACCCTACACATGGCACATGGCGTCGTACGTCTATCATATTTGACATTTATGAACTAGACAGCTGAAGTATACAAATATAATTGTGCCAATTTTTTTGACCAATAATCGGTCGGTGGTGCAGCATGAATTTCGGGGTCGGTTTCCTAATCATGTCGCGCCAACTGGGCAAAGATTTCGGCGCTTAGCTACTCGACTCGAACAGACTGCAACTATACGAGACCATGCAGGGCGTGGCCGCCACCGGACTAGTAGTTCGGCCGAGAATATCGCGGCTCTGGCGGCCGATGTCGCTGAGAACGAAGAAGCATCAACCAGACGACGGGCCACACAATTGGGCATCACCAGACGGATCCTACAGCGAATTTTAGTGAAAGACTTACACATGTTCCCATACAAAATGCAAGAAGTGCATTAATTAATGCCTGCTGACCGTCAGTCGCGTGTGAATTACTGTCAAGCCATCGCTAATCCCAACAACGAAGAGGACGATTTTGTGCCGAAAATCATCATGAGCAACGAGGTGCATTTCCAATTAAGCGGTTACGTCAATAAGCAACATTTTTATTTCTGGGGCACTGAAAATCCTCATGTGATGCACGAAGACCCATTACATCCACTCAAAGCCACAGCGGCGTTCACGCGGGAGGAACTACTCGGCCGTATTTTTTTGAGGACGCCATCAGCAATAAGGTTACTGTGGTTTCAACAAGACGGTGCAATCGCACACACAGCACGAGCCACAATGGATATTGTGAAGAAAGCGTAATCTCCCGTTTTAGCGATTTGGTATGGCCGGCAAGATCGCCTTATTTAACCATCCCAGACTTCTTTCTTTGGGGCGACTTGAAGTCACTTGCCGGATATCATCTTTTCCCTTTTAACAAAAATAAATTGCAAAGGTCCAAATATAGATCTTCATCATTCAAATTTATTTTTTTTATTTAGTAAAAGAAAGAAAGAAAGTAATCCAGGTGATTAATTTTGCACCACCTTATATAAACAGGCATCTCTTTCTGGAGAATTAGCATTTGCTTTAATAATCCTCACGAAAATCAAAACAGATTTAGGTAATTCCATACAGATATACATGAGAAAGTACAGGTTTTCAATAGGGACAATTCAATTTTATATTTAAATAAAACACAGAATAACTGAGATATCAAACTGAAAATTATTTTAGGTGTAGTAGTGAAATTTTGGGTATAAAATTTGATGTTGTTCACATACCACCGCGAGGACGTTCGCAGCGATCGATTCGTTGTTCGGTCGCGTTCGATAAGTTCCTTAACTCCTCTTACACTATTGACTTGTTATCATAAACCAATGACTTAACGTAACCAGTCCATTTCTTGAGATTACCCAACTTTCCATCCGATAGAATAACTATTTAACCAGCTGCGTGGCTTGTGGCTTTATCTTATTGGAATTATATATCATTGATGTCCAGTCCAGCCAAAAAAAAACTTCCAATGTGGCACGATATTGTACACCACTTTCAGTAGCATAACGATTATTTTCATTGATGAAAAAAAAAAATGACACCTCCACTTTTGTGGTCTCTTGAAGCTTATTTTGCTTATTAACAAGGCCAAACATGAGCATCACCGTTGGAGACAATTTTTATTAAAATTCAAGACTTGTTTCAAACGTTTGCAGTACGGGAGAAGTTTCGGCGCTTAAAATGATCAAGGGGCTTTAGGTCTTGAGTTCATTTGATATTATAAGCCTGGCTACAATGTGGACTGAGATACTTCCAATTAATTTGAGCGACTCGAAATTGGCTGTGTCACTGGCACAGAAACATTCAATTGTGAATATATTAACTTGTTGTATAGTAGAATGATTATTATGAGGCTCAGAATTTCGGAGGTACTTTCTAATAAATTTTAAATGTCGCTCGTTCATGAGCTTCACCACCAAACATAAGTATTGATCGATGATCTGTTATTGATGGGACATAAAAAATGTTTAAACGTAATTTATTAAAGTACAAAATTGTTGTGTCCTCACTAAAAAGGCATCTATATGAGGTGTGCTTGGAAAATGACAGAAATATTCGATTTTTTCAGAGACAGTACAGGGCATGATCCCATTGATATACACATATCTTGAGCGAGTTCCCTGGCTATGATTCAGTTATTGTCCATAATTACTACGTTACTTTCACGATCATCTAGAAAACATTTTTGCCACAAGATTTTATGCAAGTGCTCCGATCTATTTGAAAAAAAAAAAAATCCACATGTTATGCACATTATTATTTATTATTAACGACCATTTAGAATTTGGAAGTTTAGAGCCTCGTTGACAACCCTTCGCCAAGCCTCTCTGTCATGTGTGTGTTTCTTTCATGCTTTATTTCATGCTTTATTCCGTCTTTTTCTACGACCGTCCCTATATTATTCTTCCATCTACGGCGTGCTTTTCTTGGCGATTGTATTCCCTCGCGTTTTTCTCTCCATGCTTTTGACCATTCGTCCACTGTCCATTCGTTCAGCCTTTCCTGCCCATCTTAACCTTGGTGATTTCATTACTGGAATAATGCTAGTCTCCCTCCTGTTTCTTTCTCATGTTTTCCACCACAGATTCTCCTTAAGATCTTCTTTTCAAAACCCTATATCTATTCTGCTTCCTGTTAGTCAGAGACCAAGTTTCACAAACATAAAGTGTCCCAGATATTTGGACTATTCCAGTTTCTCAAGCGCTTGCACAGTAATCATGTGCTAGTCGTAATTGACTAGCAAAACAAACAACATATGTAACATTGAATTGGACCAACCCACCAAATTACCAAAATCCCAATAGTTTTTGAACATAAGGAAATGTTATGCGACCTCAATTTAACAGAGTACCTGGCATGGACTTGATGAATAACTATGAAAGGCCGTAAAAAAGCTTTTTGACTAAATTCAAGGGTTAATACAATCAATTTATAAATTGCACTGCATTTACATAGTAAATGGCATGTGCTTTAACTTGTGTCAGAGAAGCACCTGTTCGAAATTATTAATTGATTATCACAGTGGAAAATAAACTCTACGTGCCAAAGGGTAGAGATAAAGTACTTTTTCATTCCCAGTTTATTTAAAGGAGACATAGACAGCAAGGTATTTTATAATATCGTTTTAAACTTTTGTTTGCTTAAATTGCCTCCAGATCGGGAACGGTTTCAATATTAACTGTCGCCTTTAGCAGTGTTAAGTTAAGTTTCGATATAAGATTGTGCTGTTTGACATGAGATTTCAGGATGGTTTTAGAATTTGATAGCCAATTGAAGCAAAAAGTGTTTGACCTGCACACTTGGCAACGAGACAGAAGAAAATTGAAGAGATTCTCTTAAACACATTTGGCCAAAAAGTAATATTTTCAATTATATATTGTATATGTGGTTCCGAAATCAAATTCAAATAATATGGCATTATAAAAGTAAGCATTTAGGGTCATCACGTTTTGAAAGCATTTTCGTACCAAGCTCAAGTTTGGGTCAGACGAGGGCGAAGGTATGGAAATTTGCGATAACAGTTTCCATCTCGGGAAGCCTTTTTTCGAAAGGCTTTTACGGGAAATGTGAAGATATTTGAAAGAAAAATTTCACAAACGAAATGTTGGCTTAAATTAGATCGGCGGGAAAATGTAAGATCTATGTGCACTTGTGCAAATTGGGGTTTGTGGGAGCTATAAGCACCCTTAGAGAGCGTTTATAGTCCCGAAGCCATGTCTAGTGAGCGTATTACACTTAAATTAACAAGCAGTTAAACCCGTCTGAAAAATACGTTTTCTCGATGTCTGTAAAGTAGGCCTCCGTGGTGCCGATGACCTCCTCATTCGATTGAAATTTCTGCCCGGCGAGTGACTTTTTCAAGTTTGGAAACAAAAAGAAGTCGCACGGGGCCAAATCTGGAGAATACGGTGGATGGGGCAGCAGTTCGTAGCCCAATTCGACCAATTTGGCCGTGGCGAGAGCTGAGGTGTGAGCCGGTGCGTTATCATGGTGGAAGAAAACTTTTTGTTTCGCCAAGTGGGGCCGTTTTTTCTTCAATTCGCCGTCGAATCGGCCCAATAATTTGGCATAGTACAGCCATGTGACCGTTTTGCCTTTCTCCAGGTAGTCGATGTGGATCACACCTTGTGAATCCCAAAAAAACGATGGCCATCACCTTTCCGGCCTTCTTCGGAGCACGTTCGCCTGGTGAAGTCCACTGTTTCGACTGTTCCTTGGTCTCTGGTGTGTACCAGTGGATCCATGTTTCGTCGACTGTCACGAAACGACACAGAAACTCATTGGGATTGCGTTTAAACAGCGTCAAACACTGCTCTGAAGTGGTCTCACGGTTGCGCTTGTTGTCCGCAGTGAGCAAATGCGGCACCCATCGCACCGACAGCTTTCTCATGCCCAAAATTTTATGCAGGATATGACCCACGCGATCTTTTGAAATGCCTACTGTCCCATATTGACAATCTATTCCGTCAGTCTTGCATCATTGTTCAGAGCGCTTGTTATTTCTTACTTATTCAAAACCTTTTAGGAAAGCTTAAGCCACTTGTAAGACATAGCTTTATGATAACTTATCGAGATACGGCTGCTTCATTTCAAGCTATGATCCTACCATTTTCTATCCCGAGATATGGGGCAAGGCGAAATTTTCAATACTTGTAGTTTTTTAGCCTAAACATGTTTTCATTTTCAAAATATGTATGTTTCGGATGAAATTGGTGCGCAGTCGATATTATTGTTTATTTCCCAGATGTATGAAGTTTGTACGTACACAATTATACACAGATATCTCTCTAATAACGATGGCTTCGAGTTGTAGGGATGCTAAAATATGGATATATGTGAATTTAATATTTTTAGTCCGAAGAAATAAAATTCATTTCCTCCAAAATTCACACCACCTCTTTGACAGCAGACAGCCAGTTTACCAGTTTGGTCGACAATGTACCGATATCCTTCGCTGGAATACTCGATTCTAACAGGTATGTATTAAAGCTATCGATAGCTTGACACATATCAAGCAAGAACTAGTGTATAACTTACGCCAAGGGTTTTGTGTTTTCCCACAAAAATAAATCCAACGACGATAAATCACGCAATGTCGCATCACAAAAAGCGAATCAACTCGTCGAGAAAATAATTTTTGCAAGTAAGTCAAAACGGAATGTGTTTAGTGACATCGTGTTGTTGAAATCACCAATTTTCCACATTCATTACTGCTATTTAAGGTAAAAAAAAAGTCGGTTTACATTAGAGGTATAATCCTGAAGTCGATAGGTTTCGATTTTTTTCTGATAGACTTAAAGTGGATAGGTCTATAACAGAGCCAGCTATTTTGATATTTTTATACAGTTTTGCCCATAAGACGATGATTATTTTGGCCCTAATCTGCTCGTACTGCCAGAAATGGGTGTACTACAGAATCACTGTTTTTGTAGTAAGTTTTCAGAAGATGCACATTGCTATTGATATTTTAGCATTTTTTATTTTTATATATATTTTACATATTGTAAAACGGCAGACCATAAACGAGATATATGCAGTTTTCGATGAGAGTTCAATTTGACATACATATGTATATGTTTAAGATAATGAAATAAAATAACAAGCCTGACTTGGATAAGCTCGTAAAGGGTGTTTTTTTATAGAGGTATAGAACTTTGAAATGGAATAAAACAAAGATATTTTTTCTCAATTGACATGAAACTGATTTTATTCAAAAGATAATCTTCTGACATTATAATTTAAATATAATTTCTGGCAAATGACCGCCACGGCTGGCTTGGACGTAGTCTAATCTGGAGGTCCAATTTCCGATAATTTTTTCCAACATTTGCGCCGTATATCGGCAATAACGCGGCGAATGTTGTCCTCCAAGTGGTCAATAATGTCAGAAGATTATTTTTCGAATAAAGTCAATTTCATGTCAATTTAAAAAATCATCTTTATTTTATTCCATTTCAAAGTTCTATACTTCTATAAAAAACACCCTTTACTTGAGTGAAATATTAGTGACTGAATACTTTCTATATGAAAATGACAAGACGTAAATAGCTCTATGTTTGGAAGTAAATTTAAATCTCAATTCACAAACATTTTTTATCAGAATCGTACAGTTGGGCAATAGGTGGGATTACTCTTTTCATATTTTCCCCAAATTTATGATTAAAAACTCGCTTTGATAAATTTTACTTATCTGTGCCATCTTTTAATACTGCAATTTGAGAGTCTTATTTATGTCCAAAAAATTACAGGAATTATAGGTTATTGAACTGGATTTTATTTACCCGCCTTTACTAGCAATTTCTTTCAATCACTGAAACATTTAGGCGACCTTCTGTCAATGAAACGTTCCTTCCGACACTAGGAATAAGTCAAATGAAATCTGGTGAATAGGGGGCTGGTGCATCAGTTCAGTCTTGTGTTCTACCAGATATAATATTTACGAACAAACATTAAAGTATCAGGTGTACAAATGGGAATTGCAAAATGTTGACTTTTATTTGGAAAAAAAAAAATTTACATGTTTGTTCTTCAAAATATTGTCCATCGTTGGCTACAACTTTTACCCGTCTCTCCAGCAACATCCGAATTCCTAAGACATTCCATGCCATCGACCGATGCCTGGAGGATACGGCGGGTGGAGTGGGATGTCCCAATTCAGTGTTTCCAAATAGATTTTTTTTACGACTTGAGTGGCATGTGGCCAAGCGCTGTGATTTTTTAAGCGTTTGGTTTTTGTCAGAAAAAACAAAAGAATATTCGAAAAGTGTATCAAATTGTTATTTGAATGGATAAAACAATGATTGGCATTTGGTAATGAGAGCAATGGTATCATGTCAATTTGTTTATTCAACACATAGACTTTTGGTGGCCACCATGTGAAAGGGTAGTTTAGAAAGCAACGCTACTTCGATTAGAATCTCATTAAATATAAAATAGAACCGAGTGAAATTTTTGGTATTTGTGAAAACACAAATTTGTGAAAACACATGACGGTGTCCAATCGCTGGAAGAATTTATCATGAGATTGAGCATTCGGAACGAAATCTATGAGGGTTTGGCTAACCTGATTTTATTTAAGTTAATCTTAGCATAGTTTAAAATGAGTCCTATAAAAAAATAATTAAATCTAGGTATGATAGATTTTTCCTTAAAAGCAAAATTGCTAACTGGCAATATAAGACAGAGTTCAACCTATAAAAAAAATAGTTAAGCTTGGAGTGCTCGCAAATAGGCCCGCAAAATAAAATAAATATTCCAAACGATTTAGTTAATTTTTAAATGAAATACTGTCAATGTATAGTGAAGTCAAATTATATCTAAAGACCATTCTTTCGGCAAACGGGCATCACCAAAGTGGTTATGCTCGTGCATATGCATGTGCTGAATCAGATAGCTTTCATTTAAATGAAGGCCAAATAATAGCATTGTTTGAACAATTATATGTGGGTAGTGATAAAAAAGAATAAATTTAAAAAAAGGATAATAAAATGAATTTTTTTTGTATTAGTTTTCCAAAAACAAGAGAGGAAATAAACAACCATGACAGTCCCTACTCCTGATAACATTCCTTTGAAAATAATTTAATTTGTATTATATTTCGCGGTAAATTGAATAAAACGAAACAAATACCATCAGTTGATTTGCATACAGACAAATTTCCCAGCAAATTTTAAGCGAATATCCGATTACTTTACATAGAAATACGTTCACGTATTCTCCTGACGAAATTAAAGCGTAAACCAAATTGAAAGCACAAATATGAATTTTATATTCAAACGTTGTAGAAAATACGAAAATTTATTTGGAGAAATAAATGAATTTTTAATTTGAATTTATTTTACGGAAAAATAAATATAAATAAAAGTATTCTACGGAAAAATTATTAAAATTCTTTTTATTAAAGCCTGGATATTAACATTTTCCAAGCGATATTGCTTAACCTTTATGGGTTGGAATTATATATTATTTTATCCACCAGGCTTGTTGGATTCAAATACCTTGAATAAATTATTATTATTAAAGCCAAATACAAATCCACGTTTTTTGCGATTTGACTTATTGGATACCCTTGTCAATTAAAAAGAATTATTCCTATTTAATTCATAGTAAAATCCATGCTAATTAAGGTATTTGTATTCCATTAAATCCGATTTGACTCCCCTATTTAAGTGCGTCCTCAGTAATTTATATTCCCTTAAAAAGCCCTGCTAGAGTTGAAAAGTTGAAAAGCAGTTGAAAACACTCATATACTCGTACTCGTACCAATGTCCTACCTCATGCATGTTGGTGAGTTGAATTATGAACGAATTATACTATCGTCAGAATTTATAATTAATGTACTTCAAAACAATTATCTAAATACAACGCTATATACTACTGGGCTCTTCAAATACATAACTATTACGTGACTTGAATGCACTTACATTTTAAAGCACTAGTTAACGTAATCCACTTTCAGTGATGCGGTACCTAATTTATTAAACCACTTTGAACCCTTTTTCTGCTTACTTTTGATGAGATGGGAATATATATTTTACTAGATTTAATTTATTTTATATATAGATTACTATTTCTTTTTAGATTTTAAACACAACAATTATTTTTAACCTTTTAGTTCTATTCACTAATAATATATATTTTAACTAGAAAGATTTACGATTTTTTTTTTAAATTTAACTAGAAGCGGAAGATCGTATTAGCAGCGATACAAGATTATTTTTTCTGTAACTGAAAAGATTTAATTTTAATAGAATTTATTTATTTTTAAAATTAGCAATTTTGTTTTTCTTTTCACCGAATGCGATTAAATAAAATGTGAAGAAAGAAAAACAATTTTACACGCCGAGCAATCTGGACAAGGATAATCCGGAAAGGAAGAAGAAAAGCGAATCGCGAAAAAGCAGCACTACACGACAGGATAAGTACTTTCCTCTTGGCTTTTTAGTTTTCCTCTTTATACCGTGAGAAACGACTTTGCTCCTTTTTTTCTTTTTTCTTTAATAAATTTCGTTTTAGTGGGTTTTTGATTTTTTTATTCTGTTTTTCTTTTGAAAGAAATATTATTTACATGACAGGCAGGATAGTTTGCGCATGATGTACATTATCCTTTTTTATTAGTTTGTTGTTGTTGATTATGGAAAAGGCGAAAGTGGCACTGCCATTCCAGTTGGTAATGCTCTTAAAGGAAGTTGATGTGATGGATACGGCCGTTGTGCCACTGTTGCTGGGCCACCCAGTATTTTTCGTGATCCTTTTCCTACTGCCACTAGTTGTAGTAGTTGTACACCATTGTCGTCGTCGTTGTCCACTGCCAGTCGCACGACGACCATGTTGATGCATTTTCTGTTTCTTTTTTTTTTATTCCTTAATATTATCCTCACGATATTGCAGTGGTGGTTGTGCCGGGAATGGCAATGGTGGTAGGGATTTTAATAACGTGATGCAGGCTCTGAATGGCCTGAATAAATGCACTGCTTAGCCTGATGTAGTGCAGGCAGCAAAATAGATGCAGATATTCCACAGATAGGGTCACAGGGAGCGAGCAATGGGAATGTGTATAAATGGAAACTGAGAAATGAAATCTCTGCTTAAATATTAATTCGTTTTCCGGGGTGAGTGAGCTCTCTTTTAAACTGACAAACACCGGGTAGGGAATTGAAAGTAAGACTAAGAGACAGTGTTGGCTAGTTTGAATATTTCAACATGGGCTCCACTTCACTTTCGTTTTATTAGTAAAAACTTCGAAACCGTCCCGTACTTCGAAGGAGACATAAAGTGAGTAAGCGAGAAAGTGGGTTATTAAGACTCCGTGTTAAGCCACGCAACCGAATGCCATTGTTGCGCTAAATCCGTTTCTAACGCACCGACCCGACGTCGCCGTCTCGGCATTTAGAACACCGCACCATGTTTTCTTTGAATTCGTTTGCCTTTTATTTTCAATGACCTCAAAAACAAGTAAGAAACGCGACAATTCTACACCATTCGTGACGACAAAACGATTTGCCATGGAACCTCTGTGAACGATTTAGCCATCAGATACATATTAACTACACTACCGTCCGAATCCAACAGCACTCATGTGTTAATAATTTTCTTTTTACACTTTTCTCTCAGCTTTTTAAAATTATTTTAAATCTATTAATTGCATTTGAAAAAACGGAACAACGTGTAACTGAAAGGAAAACTTGATATTTGGAAGTTGGAAATGTTCACTTTTTATAGCCCGCACTGTTTCGAGATCTTTTTCCTTTGGAATTAACTGATTTCAAATTGTAACACTACCCTAGAAGCGAGGATGCGAACTTTGGCATTTGCCCTCTCGACAAAACACAAAAACACAACGATAATAATTGGTGCATACTGGTATGCGTTGTTTTAATTATTAATATAAACTTCCTTATTGTTGTTGTTGTACGTACACTTGTATGGAGATGTATGTATGGCAGGCATACATACATATATATTGTATATATACATATATCCGTTAAAACCGTGCGAAACTACGGGGACATCAGCCCATGTGAAAAGTTAGTCGGCTACTAAAACCTATATTTGGCAGGATTGACGTAATCCTTGTTCTAAGTGAAATTTCCCGGTTTTTCAGGAGTCGGGGAAGATGCAGCGATGGGAGCGCAATCTGTTGGAAAAGATCAAAGTTGAACCGGTTCATGAGAGAGTAATCCCGTGCGCAAGACCATCCTGGGACATTTCAGGGTGTAAGTATTTGACTGTTTGGGACTTTTTTGTCGAGTGATGTTAGTGAAAGTCTGTTGTTGTCTACAGAATGCTTACAGTTTGTCGGAAGTAAAGGTGCAGAAGCGAAATTCACCATCAAGGCTCATTTTCACTCAACTGCTCAGCCGTTTTTTTTTTTATTTGAAAATATCCCTGCCCAGGAGCACCTCTCGTAACAGTGTCAATCAGGCTTCTCCTATCATCCCCTCGAATATGAATTTCCCGATTTCATTTTAGGATTCTCTACCTCAACATTTATTTTGCGCATACTCCTAAATCCGGCTACATACACAATCTACTCCTCCACGTTCGGCTTGCGGCAGGCTATGTAGCTGTATTTTGACTTTTAAGCACATGTTTCTCATATTTTTACCTGCTCCGAAGCACTGTTTACATTTCGCGCGGCTTTTAACGCTTCGCCATGAGTCTGTAGGCCTTACCTGACGTGGTTATTCCTCCTTCCACTCTGTATCTTCTCGCTTAGCCTAGGTATATGCCTACAAGCGTATGTTCATGGTAGTTCTAGAGGCGGCTTCGTGCTGGTGATGGGCGGGTGGAATGCAAATACGAATATGTGCGGTTGTACGATTATAGGCAGCTGAGTTTGGTTTTGGTAAAGGTGCTGAATAAGGTTGACATATGTTTCATTTTTTTAGGCTGATGTCTGGTTTGTTTGTGATACAATTTTAATGAAATGGAATGAGTGACATTTTATTGCTTGTGCGGGACTAGAATTGGCTTCTCGGTGAAAGGTTTTTAAATAATTGTTTCTGAACTTTTTTTTAACGTCTCTTTTCCCTTTTGGATCGAAACGGAATATGGAGATGGGGGGAGTATTGGTTGAATATTTAAATGATGCGGAAAGGTCCTGAATCGAAAGAAAAGGCATTTAACCCCTGAGAGATGAAGCGATGCTGATTTGATTCGGGGTTTGCCACAAGAAAAGTGAATTCGACAAACGTGATTGTGGAACATTTTTTTCCAGAATAACTTATGCCTACTTGATATTCATCAATTCAGCGGTAATATGACATTTCGAATATTATTTGGGTATGGCAGATTTCCTAAATCCGGAATGAGTTTGATGATGACATGTCAGTTAATGACTAGGAGTGCTACTAATTTTGATAAAGTTCTTCTCCCGCAATTTTGGAGCCATTGGAACGCCTCATGAATTCTTTTGATTTCTCAGAACCATCAACTAACGAGCTATTCGGCTTAATTGAAAATATCTTGGGAACCAAAATACTACCGATTTCACCGGTTTATTTTCTAGCCATAATGCGAAGTAACGAATAAAAACTTTTTACTTAAATAGTACTATAAAGTAAATATGAATCTCAATCCGTAATATAGTATTATAACATTTTTTTACGAATGTCGCACAGTTGGATAGTAGGTACAAATACGTACGAGTATCTTAAGAACCCGCATTAATAAATTTTACTGATCTGTGCCATAAATAAAGACTACGTTTCAGAAATAAGGAGAATTATTCAGAATTTATTCAGCTTTTTCTTTGTAATTACTGAAATACTTAGGGGACCTTCTCAGCACCTTCAGGATCCTTCTGTTTTTGAGAACAGGTGAAAATTAATGAAGGCTGACGAATATGAATTCGCGTATCAGTTATCAATATTTACGAACAAACATTGAAGTATCAGATGTACAAATGGGAAACCACCGTATTGATTTAAAAATATTGACCTCTATTTGGGAGAAATTGTTACATATTTGTTCTCCAAATTATTGACCATCGGGTGCTAAAATTTTTTCCCATCTTTTTGCAACTTCCGAATTCCATGTTGGAATCACGTCAATCCGCATAGTTTTAACTTGTTCGAAAAATTGAAAGTGCTGTTTCAATTATTATGGCTTAGCTATGCATCATCGATCGGAACAGGTGGCAGTCGAAAGAGGTGATAGCTAGAAAATACGGCGGGCGGCGTGGAGCGTCGCATTTCAGTGTTTCCAAATAGGTTTTTTTCAGGACTTGAGTAACATATGTTCAAGCGCTGTCCTATCTTTTTCTCTATTGTGGGCATTTTTCCCTAAATGCTCGGAATTTTTGTGTGATTTTTTTAACGCTTGTTTTTTTAATTGTCAATAGAAGACAAAAAAAATTGCTTAAGTGTATAAAATTATTACTCGAGTTGATAAAACAGTGCCTGCCATTTATTGTTTGAAAATTGTTTTATCAATATTAACAATGATTATTTTTTAAGTGGTCCATACGGATATTTAAATTTTGAATCAGTTTTTTGAGCATATTTCACTAATAGAAAATGTAACGGCACGCATAGGGGCAATTGACGGCAGCTTATCGGCATAGATGAATGATTTTAAATATTTCCATAAAAAAATACATAGTCTGAAGTCATATCGCACGAACTAGTCGGCAAATATCCCGGTCCTAAAAGGACCTCACCTAACTTTTTTCTCAATTCGCTCATCGATTCGCGTGCTGTGTGGCATGTAATGCTGTTTTACTAGAGCTATATATCGACCAGGTTCAGCTTGTGCATTTTGGGCAAAAATAACTCGAAATCATTGAACGATAGCAGGCGCCATTGATGGTAACAGTGTTTTCACGAGCACCTTTGATGGAATTCGGGCCAATGATTCCTTTGTTAATTACCATACCTACTCAACCAGAAATGTTTTTCGTCGTTTTTCGACAAAAATAGCGATTTTTTTTCGAGGTTTTCTAAGACCTGGTCACCAAAGATTTGACTCTGTGATAGATCGATCGGCTTTATTTATTTATTTATTTATATTTATTTATTCATTAACACTGGCGGATACAGCAATTATATTTTATTCTGTATGTAGCACGAATTTCGATAATAAAATTCAATAATTTGTGTGCATTGTCCGAGTGTAAGATTTTCCACCATAAAATGGCAATGCTAATGATCACATGCGAGCTATCAAAAATAGAATACTCAAAAACTAAGCAACAAAAAAATCGTAAATCAGTTTTTGTATAACAGGTGGTTTCATTAGCGAGGTACTGTGATGGTTACAACCTCTCATAACTTTCCTCAACAAGCTGGACCGACATGGCTTCGCCGCCGATGTTGATGCATGAACGCGACGTTCCACCACCATTTTTCCGTATTATCGGATTTTCTTTGGATATTCGTGATAGATCGCCTGTTCACCGTTCTTCCGTTCTTGTCGCCGAAGCATAATTTCGGTCTGGAAAAAATGCGAGGGACTTCTCTTGCTTGCAACCCTTGTGGCTTGTTGAATGAGCTGCAATTTTTTGACGCTATATTTCATTTGTATATGAAATTGAATTTTATTTAAAGTAAGAAAAGAATTTTGGAAACAATCGATATGACCTTTGGCGCGAATTATGGACCTGAGAACTAACTCAAAAGTCAGTCGACAAACGGGGTTTCATGAACTCATCCACGCTTTGATATTTTTATAGTGCCGATTCTACCCTGTAAAAACTCCCTTACACAAATATTGTATCAAGTGGATATGTGTCTGGTGTATGTGGAGGCAATTCTATCGGCAAAATAAAGCAAGTAACGTCAGTTTTAGTCTTGCTTGAAGCTTGCTTTATTTGCTGGTGCATGGTCCATTCTCTCTAGTAGTTAATTTATATGTCCTTCGTACTCCAAAATACTTTCGGAGAATTCAATCGCATTCACCCCGCGGTCCACAAAACAAATGCGGTGAATAAGCATCAGCCGTCACAGTCATCCAAGTTATTGTAAACGCTGGATCTTGGCTTCAATCGAAAGTTCGAATCGTATCACCTTGAATTTAAAAAAACACGCCCGTGTTCGTAAATTTTTCTCATCAGATTTTGTCTTTTTTTTCTTAATTGGGCTCATCTTTCAAATTCCATTGCATTGTATTTCATATTTTCAGCTCAGCTCAGCAGTAATTTTCCTGTCATTCTGCCGGGGATTTCGTTTAATTAATTCATTTTCCAACCACATAAGCGGCACATATGACCACCAACACTATTGATACCTTTACTGATTACCATTATACAACCGCGGTGACTCTTCACTTAAATATAACATTATCACACTACGTTCCAAGGTAATTACGGTTAAAAAAAATCCATGAGACTGACACACAACTTAGCCGTCATCAAGCGAGATATTGATTCAGTCTTAGCACCTGCTCAGGGAATCACAGCTTTCTGAAGCTTACTGCACTTCTATTAGCCCACGTAGTTCTCGTTATATTTGGTATGGATCTTGATCCAGTAATCCCCTTCCTCCACTTCCACTTTACATTTCTATAATCATTCGATATCCCTCAGCCGCATTTTTCGAATTAAAGGTGATAACCACAACTTCCCACTTATTTGGTCTGAATGTCATCAACTTCACGCATATAAAGTCATTGTAATTCACAAATGTTTTAATGACAACTTGTTGATGGATGCATATGGATGCCTGAATGCCTCTGACCAGCATCTACCCCTAGCGCCATCTGTTAGAGCACGGCGGTTCCCTTTGTACAAATGATATGAGAACGTGCATCATGCAAGACATAAATTGCTTCACCATGAGCCCGGACATTTTGTTCAGCTTTAGACAAACAGCATATCAAAAAATTCAGAAAAAAGAGGGGGATGAAGAAATACCTACTGATTGGAAGACATCAAGTTACCCAAAAAGGGCGACCGAAAAAATGTGAAAACTGGCGTAGAATATCCATACTACCAGCAATCACAAAAATCTTCATTCAAATCATTTCGAAACGAATAGCTGCACGATTAGATAATCTCATTAGACCCAACCAAGCCAGTATTAGACCTGGATACTCGTGTATTGGCAATATCCATCGTAAGAATCTTAATAGATCAGTCAGGTGAATATAATTCATTCCTTTACCTGAGGTTTATCAAGCCCCTACCGACCTAACAAAGCAATTGGTGGAGGATGCCGTTCATAACCTGAGCAGCGCCATCACCAACTGTTTCGAACTCGCACGTCCCCTCGACGAATCCCTGAGCGCGACCAGCAAGTTGGTTAACGTTCTCAAACGAGGAACATCGTCAAAGCTGGATGTACTCAGGAAGTCTGAGTCTAAAGCAGAAACTCTTAGTTTACTGGAAGTTTCCCAGGAAATCAGACTGTCATCGGCTCGTTGCACACTCCTTCAATGGTAACTGCGACTGAAATTACAAAAACAACTCGGCGTAGCTGGTATGTTGCGTCACTGAGCCATTGAATTTGCTGTGGCATCTTTCGATGGCTTCAAGTCGCCGGGCACTGATGGGATATATCCTGTCATGCTGAAAAAGGTATAAGATAGCTGCTTCTTACTCTGAAAAGAATTTTCACTGCTAGCTTGGCACTTGCCTAAGAGTATATACAAAATAGGGAAAGAAGATTACTCGCTCGCCAAGAGCTTTAGACCAATCAGTCTAACATATTTCTTGCTGAAAAGCATAGAGAGACAGCATGTACAACGCTGCTAGACGGCATGGCGTGGATGAGGAACTGGTTTTGTGGATCAAAGCAATGCTGATGCAGGCCTCGAACAATGTGTCAAGTCTAGAGCAAACAGGGGCTGCCCGCAGGGTGGCGTTTTGTCTCCGCTGTTGTGGTGAATGCTAGTCGACTCTCTGCTCGATACTCTCAATGCCTCTGGAATCTATGCCCAGCCTTATGCGAATGATGTTGCTGTTCTCTCTGTCGGTTCATGTTTAGCGACTGTCTGTCTCAAGGCGCAGGCGGCGCTAGATGTGATCGAAGATTGGTGCACGAGTAATGGGCTGTCGGTTAATCCTCTTAAGACTTATGTCGTTCTCTTCACCAGAAAGAGGTAAAATACTGGCATTACTCAGCTGGTGCTAAAAGGCAATCCCATCCCGATATCCAAGGAAGCTAAGTACCTGGGAGTCATCCTAGATAGCAAGCTTCTTTGGTCAAAGCATGTTGAGTCTAAAACCGACATCAACGACTGGGTCTTTAATGCACGCAATCATAGATGGAGGGAATATCCTGGATGCAGGATGACTAAGCGCGTACGCCCTGATGTCTGCGAAAAGTCCGCAACATTTCTCTTATCCATAAGCAGAATTGATTGCAGAAGGCTTACGGGCGTCATTACGGTGACTTTTCTCCGGACAATGGGGAAAGTACAATAAAGACAAGGTGTCTGTCTGGTAGTACAATGGACCAGTATTTGTGTCTGAGTGCTCCAACAGATAGTAGAAGCCTCCAACAAAAAAAAAAACAAAAAATGTGTGATGGCTCATGCTGCCGAGTGCTGCACGACGGATCGTTTCCGACTGTTTTAAAATTAAAGTAGGGCTGTGCACTCTTCCATTGCTTTTTATTATAGCATTGGATATAGTGTTTGAAGCATATAATAGGAGTGGCATAAACCGGAAGATGACGCAAAAATTAGGAGACTGGTCATATGTTGATGTTTTTGTTTTAAGTAGCACACGTACAAAGAAATGCAAGAAAGTCTCAGAAATATTACAAATGAATCCTTAAAGCTCGTCCTAAAAGTAAATCCAAAGAAGACATAATTTATGCAAGCTAACCTAAGCAACAACGCACGGTTTGAAATAGCTGGAGAAATTATGGATGATATTCAAGAATTGGAGTACCTGGGAAGCATTCTGATCACATCGGAAGTTGTAGAATATCCAAAGTATCAGGCACATTTGCTGGGTTGTCACGAGTGTGGTAAAATAATACGCTCAAAAGGCAATTGATAATTAATCAGTATATTTAATGCTCGTGTGAAGTTAGTCTTAATTTACGGCAGTGAAACGTCACATGAAACAAGAATCTGCTAAAAAACTATAGGCTTTTGGTGACTTTTCGGTCGCCACACACCATTTCCACTCAACACTTGTAGCAACTGTCAAATCAAAAACCAACCGAGAAAGAGAAAATACAAATAAATCGGACACGCTCTTCGAAAAAGCTCTACCGAACTAGTACACTCGGTTCTAAAATGAAATCCCCAAAGTGCTAGAAACAGAGGGCGGGCAAAAATGACCTGGTGTGGAAGAATCAAAAAGGGAACTACAAATTCTTTTAATAGAATACATTGCTAGATCGTGATCGTTGGAAATGCTACGTAGACTAACCACGTCCTCTAAATTCGACCACATTCGTCGAGCTTTCGTCGACTTCCCCGATTCATCCACTTCAATCTACCATTACTATCATAAATTTCATAGCAAAAACCTCAGAAAATTCATCTTGATCGAGTTATAATAAAATGCCAATACCTTAAGGGACTTTTCTATGTTTAATATTTTTCAAACTTGGCTGCACATTATTCCAATTCTTCAGTAAGCTTTAATGGAAATTCTTTAAACCATTTTGTGAATTGTAGATTGCATCCTCTAACAACTGAAGGTAGATGAACAAAACCGTAACAATCTAACAAATTGAACTAATACAATATGCGAAATTACAAAATGCCTTTTACTTTTTGAACACACTTTAAATAGTGAGTCAGTCTTACAATGGAGGACTTACCCTAGGACTAATTCATCGTATCACCTGTTATTTTCACAGTCTGACCACAGAGAGTAAAGTGAGGAGATACACGAACCATTGCATGTGATGACTAATAAACTCCTGAAGATGGCAGTTAAATGGAACCTGGCAACTTGGATTGATATAGTTAACATTGCAGAGGAATAAATATACCGCAAACTACAGACATGAGTTCAAAAATACAACGATTGCTCGTAAAAAAAAACAACATCAACAAACGAATTTAATTTATTCCGCACCTCATCTTAAATTTACAAATTCCACCACTGCAGTCGAATTAATTGATACATCAATTTTCACTTTGGCACACTGGAACGAAAACCAAAAAGGAAACATCAATCCAACGGAATTAATCGATTTCCGAAACGCAAAATCAAGAACAACTCACTTCTCGCGCTCGTTGTCCATCCCACTCGTATCTGATTGCGTTTGTTCTCCTCCTTCAGCCAGTGATACAGCGGCTCATAGTAGTCCATGATAGCCTTGCCACTCAGCTTCTTCTCCTTCGTAATGATTTCCATAGCCTCACGCCAGTGCTTCGTCGAGCCCAATTTCATTACCTCCCTGTCGGCATTTTACAGAATCACCATCAATTTACCATCAGCATCAATGTCGCGTTGACATTTTCGCAACTGACGCAAAGCGGAAGCGCAAAAAAAAAAACGTCATACTCACTTAATAAGTTTACCAGCCTCGTTCTGGCTGTAGAAGTCACAGTTGTGCAGCGGGTAATTGGGGTTGCCGGGGATGTATTGTTTCGTGGCGATGCAGAGCGCCCTATAAATCTGATAGCCGAGGATTTCGGAAACCAGTTTCCTACTCAACGGGGGGATGGTTAGACAGTGATTGCATCGAATGTATAGCTGGAAGTGGCTTACATGGTGTTGGATGTCTTGGGATCCAGACCCTTGTAAAAGGCGTAACTGGGATCGAATTGCTTTTCGTTACGTCGATTTGGTGGTGCCACTCCGGCGTATTTGCTTTGGATCTTCCAGTAGGCACAATTCATTTCGTTCGGCCGAATGCGATGGTCCATAGAGTCTACTATGAACTTCTCGAAGGCAAAGTACTTGGGAACCGTTGTAAGAGTGTGGACGCCCTACAGAAAGACAAAAAAAGGGTCAATTAGGTGTAAAATGGTATATCAGTGGGTTACCAACCATTCGGAATAAGCGATTCATACTCAATTCGTTGTCCAGCGTATAGTTTTCAATTAGTCCGATCCGCTCCAGATGCCTGGGACTACCTGCAGACACTATGGCAGCTTCTCCCATGGCACTACCGAATCCGGGACAAGCATCACGATCCAAACCGAATGGAAGAGCGGTCTTATACAAATTGTATTGCAGTTCACTCATGTGACCGTGCATTTGAAGGAACTTCCTGAAATCAACTTTTGGACAATAGCGAAGAGCGACATCTGGCGGGAAATAGAACACAACTGCCTTGCAATCTGGGCCGGCTTCCTCGTCCGACATTTTTTTTGAATACTTATTCCAGAAATTTCTACAAAAAAATATTTATTGCACCTTCTTGGCTTAAAACGACCTCAACTTACGACGACAGATGATTCAAGCCGAAAGACTCGAAAAATTTCGAAGACAATTCGTTGATCTTAAGCGGAGTGAAGATTTCCTGATCCATTTTATGCTTTACGTCTGGTAGTTTCTTGTCAGGATACGGCGGGCTGAATATACTCCTTACCTTCCATGCATGCAGCTGAACCTGGTCCATGAGTTGCTGTGGTATCGGACCATCGTCGGGGATCACTTCCAGACCGTATTTATTTCTTAGAACGTTCCTCATGAACGCATGCATCTCCTTATATAGTGGCATTATGTCCCATATGGCCCTCTCCAGCTCCTGCAGAAAATTGTTATCCTCGTAGTAAAGATACCATGTCTTGGATGGCGTCACGTGACCTGTAATTAAAATTCATCTTGATAGAGGTTGATATGAGACTTTTAAGACTTACCATTATATGCCGCCGCCTTTCTGAAGAGATACGTGTATTCTATGAATGAAACCCTCGCTAGTTCGGAGATTTCCTTTCGCCATGAGGTCCAGTAGTATTCCAGTTCATCGAGATTCCTCGATCTTGAAGTGACGTCTTGGATGTCCGGGACTGCCGCCACTACAGCACTGCAGTCGTCCGTGTGGTAATGGCACACCAACTTGCTGGTCAGAAAACTCTTCATTGTCCTTAAAATGTTGGAGGCTTTCTCGTAATCATCGTCTTCTAGGCCGATTAGTTGAAGTTTCCCTAAAATCTTTATTTGTCGCCTTAAAACCTCGTTTTTGATCTCGGCTAGTGGAATCACACTCAAGTTATAAGCCAATTCGTTTGAGAATGTCCGAAATGTGTTTTGGATATCATTGATCATGGGGGCGTTATTGACTTGATTGAATTTACGATTAGATGTGAGGAAAAGGTCACGAAGCTTGACCCAATGCGCTTGCATGCGTATGTTGGCGTCATCCAAATATTTAGTGGCAAGTGTTTCATAGTCGATTTTAGGCGGCGCTGGTGTTATCGGGTCGGTTCTGTTGGTTTCTTCGGAATCACAGATGATCGGGGGTATTGAAGTGAGGAAGAACAGGCAGGCAAGCAGGCTTATAGCTTTCATTGTGTAGCTAAGAGAGGGAAAAAGTCATAGGTTCAATGGTTAGCTACTATTTATGGTAAGTTTGTTGACGGAATCTGATGGAAAAAAAGAAATTAACTCCAAAAGTATATTTTTGAACTTCCGGGATCAATCAATTTGGGTTCTGGTGGTTACGATACTCTCGTTTCAGGTATTTTAAAATTAAAAAAAATAAAAAATCTTCAAAGACACATAGACCTCTGACGCCGATGACACGGGGTTCGAATTCTGTCAAAATTTTGTTGCACTGTGTTTTTCTTCGTCAGAACATCCTGACACCCTTCTGCTTCTACCTAGCCTGAGCTATAGTCTTGTTTACTTCGAAGCAAGATGAACTAATTTATTCGCGAAAGCATTAGTCATTTATCATCTCCCGCCCGGAAAAGCACACCGTGAAAATTATTTATTCACAAGCACATGTTTCCGAATGAAAATAAATTATATTCTCGAGAATCTGTGTCATGCGGGTACATCTATCTGCCCGTAACACTTTTCTGAAGGCACCCGTTCCGTATTGCGATAACAGCGTGTCGTGTAAACATGCATAACTCTTCGAACACGAGATAAGAAGGAATTTTCCGGTTTAAAAATACAAATACTAAAGAGAGAAAAAAAAGAGCAAAACAAAAAGCAAAGTTTCTGACTCTTGTGAAGACGAAGAACAGCATAAATCCACTTCAAACCGTCCCTAGTGACCCCGATTTCCGAGTGCAGAATAACAAATGTTTACAATTCAATTCGAGTGTATCTACAAGTCGCTCAGGATAAGATTTCTAGTTTCTTCCTTGTACTCATGAATCATCGGCATATTGAAAAAGGATACCCAAGAGGGAGCTGTTCAATGGGATATGATTGATTTGATGTGTTCATAAGCTTGTGTCCTTGAGGGAAAAAGGAAGTCCAACACTTCTTTGGAACGTTATTCCAATATTTGTTTTTGTTTTTCACTCACATACCGTTATAATTGCGCAATTTAGACGGAAATCACTTTTTTTGTTTTCTTTCGGATTAGATTGATCGCGGACAGCACTGAGAGTCGACTGCGGTGGCTGAAACGTTAGATTAGGGAGAAGAGCCGGATTGTTTGTGAAGTACTGATTCCGAATTATGCGGCTGCGTTATCACCAAGTCGACTTTAGAGTGAGATATTGAGAGTTCAGTGATTAGCACACTGTCTGTTCGACAAGAACATGGTTAGCTATCTAGCTCAAGCTCTTTGGAAGCAGTACTGTTACTATTTGCTGTTGATGTCGTTGATGATGTTTATGCGTTTTTGCAAATCCTCGTCTTACCCTCACTCGTGAATTCTTGCCGAGCAAACTGTGAAGTCCCTGTTGCGCATAAGAGTCATACACGTTTATTGCATGTACGAGTATCGGCATAGCCCTAACTATAGAATTCAATGTCAAGATTCGAGCTGATTATCGCTGTTTGTATTCTGAATGAAATCTCATTTTGCAACGTAGAATCATAAAAGCCTCGTCATTCATATGCGTCTGCGTCCATATCCGACCAAACACAGTCGCCTCTGCCGATGATGATTGAGATATATGATTGGCGAATATTACTGCGATAATGAACCAAAAGTGATGGATGGACATTGGCAGGGCAAACGATTTTCGGTGTCAGTGAGCGGTTGATTGGGTATGCCGAGAGGAAAATAGATTCCACCTAAGACGTCGGGAATGCATGAAATATTGCCCGATGAAGCCGAACATCTTTTATGGTTATCGATTCTGTTTGACGCCGTTGCCTGTCGTTGAGGGATGTACATATTATGAACTGTTGCTGTAGGTTAGGTTTGTGTGGATGGAAAGTGAGGGAGAAAGCTTGTAAGTGACTTTATATTATTGAGTCACGCCGGCTGGCGGCATTAATGCATTAATGTCTGGGATGATAGATAAGTGGATGATTGAGTGGTCTGCTTATGATTTATTTAGGTTTTTGATGGGCAAGACGATGATGAATAATTTAGGTAGTAACGTAACATACATATCATCTTCTGGGCGTCTCAAGTCCACTTTTCTTATGCTGCGAAAGTTGTGGTATTTTTAATAGGAGCCCTAACTGATTATGGTTTGTTTCGGTAAACATTGAATGCCAGATGTTATGAGATTTGGAAAGGTTTCCCATAATTAACATATTATTTCCCGCGATGAACGAGATATATTCAGGAAGTAACAAGAAATTTGTATTTTCACAAATATGGCTTACAGCACGTCACACAACAAAACCCTTTCCTCCGGAAAGGAGATACCAATGACCGTAAAGAGTCCAGACAAGGACCTCTTCTACAAAGAGGCAGTCATCTCCTCTGTAAAGGTCAGGATAGGGAAAGCTGGCAGTGACAGCAGAATGACCAGCGAAGTTTGCCAACACTGCGAGGATAATCTACTGGAGCTAGTTTCAGCAACAGGATTCTGTATTCAGGCTGAGAGGTGTGCTCTGATGAATGATACCTTCGTATCGAGCTGCTCCTCACAGCCGACACCTGCCTGGATCAAGAGCATGGTACCGCAAATCCCTCCCCTGGGAACTACTACCTGATAGGTAGTCAGTCTCCCAAAATTAAAGCGGGCCATCTGCTGGATTCCGGGGACGCCTGTGTGGTCTTGGTGATATGCGTGATGCTACGATTCTTTATGATGAGCGATCCGAAAGGCCTAGGGTCTGCCTCATCATATCGAACACACTATCAGCAACCAAACTTGATCAATTCTGTGGTCAAGATCTGGTGGCTGCGAAAGTTAGCTACAAAGCGCACGGAGAAATTGAACACTTCTTCGTGACGTCTGCTTTCCCTACGACTCGGTACTGCCCCCGCCACGGAAGGCAGTTTCTGAACTCGTTGAGTACTGTCAAGCCAGAAAAACAGATCAAATCCCTAAGCGCGACCAGCAAGTTGGTTAATGTTCTCAAACGAGGAAAATCGACAAAGCTGGATGTACTCAGAAAGTCTGATGGTACCTTCACCGAGTATAAAGCAGAAACTCTTAGCTTACTGTTTCAGACCCATTTCCCGGGAAATCAGACTGTCATCGGCTCGTTGCACACTCCCTCATTGGAAACTGCGACTTAAATGATGAAAACAACTCGGCGTAGCTGGTATATTGTGTCACGTGTGGCAACTACTGAGACCATTGAATGTGCTGTGCTCTTTCGATAGCTTCAAGTCGCCGGGCACTGATGGGATGTGATATACCCTGTCATGCTGAAAGAGAGCTGCTTCCTACTCTGAAAATAATTTTCACTGCTAGCTTGGCACTTGCCTATATTCCTATTCCTTGGCCCGCGGTGAAAGTGGTCTTTATTCGCAAAATAGGGAAAGAAGATGATTCGCTCGCCAACAGCTTTAGACCGATCAGTCTAACATCCATCTTGCTGAAAAGTATAGAGAGACTAGTACAGTTGCATGTGCGCAAAATTGCCCTTCGAATCCATCCTCTCTCGGAGATGCAACATGTTTATCAGCGCGGAAATTCCTGCGAGACTGCCCTTCAAAACCTAGTTGGGAGAATTGAATGCTCTCTCGAAAGGAAAGAGTACATACTAGGCATTTTCGAAGACATTGAGGGAGCTTTTGATAACGCTACTTTCGACAGCATGTGTAACGCTGCTAGACGGCATAGCATGGATGAAGCACTGGTTTTGTAGATCAAAGCAATACTTGTGCACAGGACATTGATCACGGGTGCAGGCCTCGAACAATGTGTCAAGTTTGGAGTAAACAGGGGCTGCCCGCAAGGTGGCGTTCTGTCTCCGCTGTTATAGTGCATGGTAGTCGACTGTATGCTCGATGCTCTCAATCCCTCTGAAATCTATGCCCAGGCCTATTCGGCTCATGCTTAGCGACTGTCTATCGTAAAGCACAGGGGGCGCTAAATGTGATCGAGGACTAGTGCGCGAGTAATGGGCTGTTGGTCAATCCTCTTAAAGCTGATGTCATTCTCTTCACGAGAAGATGGAAAAATACTGGCATTACTCGATGGTGCTAAAAGGCATTCCCATCCCGATATCCTATACCTGCGAGTCATCTTAGATACCAAGCTTCTTTGGTCAAAGCATGTTGTTGTGTCCTTGGCAAAACATGGGGCTTATCGCCGAAAAATGTCCTCTGGATCTACACGGCAATGATAAGACCGATAATCTCATATGAATCGGTTGTCTGGTGAAACAGGCCTCTTACACTCAACTTCAAAGAGCGGCCAGTCTCAGCTGTACGGGGGCTTTCCCCAGCACACCGGGAGCTGCACTAGATGCTATGATGAATCTTCCACACCTTGACATATAAAGGTAGGTATATCAAAGGGTGTGCACTGAAAGCCATATCTCGCCTCAAGAGAAATGGTTATTGGTACAACTAGCATGTGACAGTGTACTTGCACGAGAAATATCCTACGACCCCTATCTCATGGATATGTCCTTCGACGCAATGACACCTGCCATCCTTGTGCTATAATTTCACAATTAAATTTCCATAGCGTCAGGACTGGCTCTGGCCAGATACTGAACCTGAAATGGACAGATGGTTCCAGGACTGGGCGGGGGTCCGGCGCTGGAGTTTTTTTTTGAACGCGAAAGCATTCGACTGCACTTCTCGCTAGGAAAATATGCGTCTGTCTTTCAATCAGAGACATACGCAATCCTAATGGCCATGCACTATGTTGTAATGCAGAGATGGAAGGGAATAAACACAGGCGTCTGCATTGACAGCCGAGCTGAACTCAAAGCTGTGTCCAACCCTCTACCCAGCTCCAAATTAGTGCATGAATGCTGTCGTATGCAGCTTTGAAATCAATAAAAATAAGATGCGTATCGATTTGGAACTTGCTGGTCTTTTCCAGGAATTGCCTTAATGTGATAATTTGGTCTATAGTCGATTTGCCGGACCGGAAGCCACGGTGAAAAAAGTCCTCAGACGTTCACACAGTACATTGGACGGGCACATTTAGTAGGGATATACCTCGGTAGTTGGCACACGAGGTACAACCGCTTTTTTTGTGAATGAGGCAAACAGAACTGGTATTTCAATCGACGTGCATGCTTTCATCTTCCCAAGTTCTGCAGATGATTTGCATGCTCCAAACCAAACATCACCGCCAGTCTTAAAAAGCTCTGATGGAAATCCGTCTGAGCCTTCAGCTTTGTTGTTCTTCAACTTTTTGAGCGCTGTGCCGACTTCTTCAATACTGGTTGGGAAACTTTCTATATCGTCTGGAGTTGGGACTTCTTCGTTCCCCACCACTCTCTTTATTCCTTGTTCGTTTAGCAGCATTTGAAAATGTTACTTAAACACATCCACCAAGGTTACGTTTGCAATTTCGAAGAGCCTGTGTGCTTTTCTTGTAGGCAGTTGCCTGAGCTGGCTGAGCTGAGAGGTTGCGTGATTCCTTTTCTCTAGTCGCAGCATATACATATTTCATGTGCTGCTCTTGCTTTTCTTTGTAGGAACTTTCGATATGCCTCGTCGGTTGCTTTTTTTTTCCACACTTGCCATCATACCACTTGACGGTGGGGGGCGATAACCAAAGGTAACCTCGGCTGATTCCTTTGTCTTTCGTCCAATTGCTCTATGTAGGCTCTGGCAATGACCGTTGTACTCAGGTGTCCAGTGTCAGACTTTGGTGGGTTGATGCGAATTTCTGCAATTTGCTAACTGTGCATGTCCAAGTTTACTGGTCACAGTTGACGTTCGTCCCCCCCCCCCCACATCCAGCATGTTTGGCGAGTGACTTGGGTCAATGAGCAGGTCAATTTGATTAGCGGAGATCGGAGACCGCCAGGTTACTGTGTAGATTTTCTTGCAAGGGAATCTTGTACTAGTCACTATATGACGAGCTATCGCAAAATCCGTAAGTCTGAAGCCGTTATCAGTTATAGTATCGTGAAGGCTGTGCTTTCCGATCACTCCGCCAAAGATGTCTTCCTTACCGATCTTGGCATTAGAGTTCCCGAGAATAATTTTAACATCGTACTTCGGGCAGGCTCCGTAGGCACCATCCAAGAGGTCATAGAGGTCCTCTTTGGTGGGGTCTTTAGCCTCGTCAGTAGGGCCGTCTGTATATACATATGTATAAAGCTGATGTTGTAGAATCCCTCTCGAATGTGAATCACAGTCATGCGATCGCTTATTGGCTTAAAGTTGACAACTTTCGGCCTTAGCTGCTTACTCCCAACGAATCAGCATCCCACTTCGCTATTCCTACTCCTACCCAGTGTATTTTCTGCACCGCAATAACATCCGCCTTTTTCGGAGGATTTTTTCCAGTTGATATGCAACTCCTGGTGTGTATAGAGTTCTGGCGTCTTTCTCTTCCCCTGGACATTCTGGCCAGAAGGGCGAGCTGTCTATCTGTCTTTTGCCGAATTATCCCACCTGGCTTGCCATAGTGCCACGGATGTTGCCCTTTCTTCGCGCTTTTATCCTCTCGATAATGCTGGTCTCTTGACGGGATGGGTCCCTTGGAAGGGACCATATCCGCTATAACACACGTTACTTCATCCGAGATTGTCCGAAAACCGCATGCTGCTCTTATTGCGTAAAGCCTGTATTCAGACGAGAGCTTCTTTTTATCCCCTTTGTTGTAAGAGCTCCCGACTAGACTCGCAGAAGTCCACCTTGCGTCCACTGATGTTGGCTAGCATTATGGAAGGCGCTGCCTGCATTTGTGACGCCTATTTACTGCAATATTCGACATGGGTCTTAGAGTTAAGTCGGTTGACGAGCATTACACCCAAGTATTTAAATGCTTCTTTAGACTTGAATAATAGGCTCCCAACTCGGAAGTTTCCGTATTCCAACGTGTTTCGGCTGGTTATCAAGACAGCCTCCGTCTTGAAGTCAGCTAGTTCAAGGTCGGCAGATTCTAGCCAATGTTTCATCCTGGCGATCGCTTTATCCGCGGCGGACTCTGCTTCGCTACAGTAATTACGGCGATGTCGTCAGCAAAACCGATAATTTTCACTTATTGTGGCAGCGTTAATCGCAAAATTCGTCGCAGAGGGAGCCGCGTGGTGGCTGTATATCAACTGCCGAGTATTGAAAGGGATCGTTGTTGGCATCTTGCCAAGTTAAGAGCCTTTACCCTGTATAATCAGGACCATGCTCCTTAGCCGCACTTCAAAACCTTCAAAGGCTTTAGGGATATGGACTTTTCCTTGTAAAGTTAACATCCTGGCTATTTGCCCTTCTTAAAATCCAGCCTAATATTTCGTTAACGACTGGCTTATTCATGGTATCCTGCATACGTTGTGCCGCCCGATGTTCCACTACACATCAACAGATTCTAAGGCCTTAGAAATTGTATGGAAATTTCCTCATAAGCTTTATCCTCAGCTTTGCTTTGTTTGAGCTTCTCCTTAATCATTATTCATTTTATTCACTTCAAGATTTTTGCTATATTTCACCAACATTGAAAATTGGATGCTAACCTAGATTTACTTCCAAAGGAATAAATTTGTTGACCAAGAAACAGCTTAATGCTAAGTCTTAACAGCTCTATGATATACCAAAAGATTACTTCAGTATTAAGTAATTAAGTCAATTAAAAATAACTTCTCCGAGACCCAATGCCAGAGCTATACATATAAGGGAAGCATTCTACATATCTACGTTTATGGCAAACACAAGCAGTAATGTGATCTTATCTTGCAAATATAAGAATCAATATGAAACCAGGGCACCACCGTCATTGGCATTGAACTTTCTCTCAAAAAAGTAGCACACAATAGAGTTTACGCACCAGTTTCATACATCTCTGCAGCCCAATTGGCAATAAGCCAACTCCATTCACAAACCTATGGAATTAGGTAAACAGTACAAGTTCCTCAAGAGTTCCTCGAATCCAATTTGAATCTCAGAGCACGATATGTCGGCGCGCTGCCACCCGGCATACTAAAGCGAGTCCAACTTTCAATATCACTAAAATTGCAATTTCAAATATATTTTCATTCACTATCGTAGTCATCAGCATACTCATAGCCATCGTCCTCGTCTTCTTGAACATCATCGTTGTCGCAGTTGTTTCGTAAGAAAACTCAAAATTCAATTTAAACTTTTCGAATGATTTAACTTTATATTAATCTACGAGCAGTTTATTCATGATTGGGTGTGGTACATCTGGGTTAATCCTGGGGTAAAAATGGAGGATATCCTTAATCCGGCGATTTCAGTCGCAATGGCATTGGTTTTATTCAATGGGATCTAACGTAATCCTCATTTACAGTGCGGTAATTGATTTTCGAAATCGGCTATCTATGAATGGATTCGGTTATCAAGGAGTAAGGGGTAAGTCTTCGGAGAGCGGAAGTGGGTTTCATTTGTGATAGCGAACAAAACGAGCGGTATGAAAGGACGGCATTGAAAAACTTCAATTGAATTGACATTGATTGTTTGAATTCATACGAAAAGACTGATGAAATTGGCAAGGTGACAGGAGAAAATTCCTGAGTTGATGGGCTTATTTTGGGAGACATTGAATATCTCGACTAGAGCTCCTTTCCCAGGATTCATGAATGCGTCACAATCCTACTCCCACGATTCCAATGTTGACTCAATTGCGTCAATACATAATACGTATCCAACCAACCAACTAAAAAGCAAATAGACACTCAAACACCATGAAATACAAACAATAAGGACCTGCGGACTAGGCACCTATAAGGCTCATCTCTCTTCTCCAGCTCTTTGTCAATCTTCAAAAGCTATCAAATTAACGATAATCCCTCGAAGTCTTGTCACCAGCCCGATTTATCCTTATTTGTCGACAGCTAAATACACAAAAATCCAGTTCCTCGTCAAGCGAAAAATGTCGGATGTACTTACATACTCCAGAAAGGATTTCCGAGAATTTGGATTTCCACGAAAGGGTTACGCCAATATCCGACTCCCATATAGGCGGCAGGGAAACCCAAACAACTGGCAAAAGTTTTCTTCGTTTCGTTTGTTTTTTTGTTTTTATTGTTTGGTTTCAATGGTGCCAAAGTGACAGAGTGGAAGGCTCATAAACAAACTAACAACAAACGGAAAGCTAATACAAAGTTTATCCACGGCATGAGTGTGTATCGGTTCCATCAAGATCAAGGGCTAAATTAGGATTTATGTCAGTTGGATTAGTTCAGAAGTAATAAATAGCACAAATGGGGAGAATCAGAAAGTCATAAAAGGATAACTTGAACGAACGAAGACGGAACAATGGTTGCGTTGGCTAGGGAGAGACTATGGATGATTACAAGCGGCGGAGCTGCCAACTGAACGACAATAGGTTGGAAGAAAGAGTCGCTTTGCTCGGTCATGTTGAAAGGGAAGGCAAACAAAAGAATTTTTTTCCGAATAGTCTTTGGTTGCAGAGTATTTTTGCTTCTTGTTTTTCTCTGACGAGGTTGATAAGTGTAGGCGATAATATCCTGGGAAGGTGGACGCTTGCTAAAGTTCGCAGTTTATTTGGGGATAAAATGGACTGTAATCAAGGATAAAGGAAACGTTGTGATCTTACCTTATGTTATTTAAAAGTTCCTCTTTCACCCTGGACTTTTGTTGTCAGTTGAAAACATTGTTTTCTAGTTTTCCTTTGAGCAATCCCCTGTAACAAATATGGTTATAATGGATTTTTCAATAGCTGCATCGGAAGTTTAACATCAACGTTTTGTGGTCGGAATGACCGGGAAGAAATTCGGTGAAAGTATTATTTCGGTTGCTGGGCGAATAGTTGTACAACGCCAAAACAAGCGGCAAAGAAGAATATTGCTCCTGTTACTCAAAGTGTGGCTGGAGATCCAAACCTCTGGATTCCTACTCGTGCACAAGGAGTTCTTGCTATTTAGTGTGGATTTTACATAGGCGGTCGAACTGAGATATATGTACATACATCTTCTGAAACGAGGTAACTGCCAATAGCAAAACTGTTGAGCTGTGAGCTGACTTTTTCGTGGGCTCAATGGACGATAGTTCCTTCATGACAACGAGCACAAACGATTGAATACGACTGTGTGGCAGCCTTTTCTTTACCGTGGTAAAATAGTACTCGTAATATACAGCGAATCTTTTCACTCTTTTTCGCTTGTACCACAACGCATCAATCTAATCAGACACCAGCTACCGAAATCTCGCACTCCAAATGGCGCGGACTTTTACCTACAAGCTACAACAAGGCTTGAAGGACTGCAAATATGTCAAATGCTTGTTAGGAATGATTGTGCCCTAGACGTAAAAAACGTATTTAAAACGATTGGATTGGCAAGGATTGGAGCGCCCCACTATTTGCTTAGGGTAGTCTTCAACTAGGCAAACAATGTCGTCGCCAGTGAAGGGGCTAACACCCTGTTCATTTCGACGGAGGATCTCCAGGTGATTTTCGAGTCACTGAAAAGAAAAAAATCCGCAGGAACCGACGGAATAACTAATGTTGTGCTCAGGCATCTCCCACCAGTGGCTGTAGAGATGTACACCATCCTGTTCAATAATACATATTATGCAGGCACTGGAAGACCGCGGTGGTGGAACCAATCCCCAAGAGGGGTAAAGACACTTCGAACCCGGCAAATCTCCGGTCGATAAGTCTACTTCCGAGTATCAGCAAGGTCTTCGAGAAGGTGGTCCATAGAGCCCTGTCTAAATGGGTTGAGGACAATAAAATCATCCCGGATAACCAATTCGGTTTCAGAGCGGGGCATGACACTATTCATGCCGCGTCGAAACTCGTATCGGATATCCAATGAAACAAATGCAGGAACCAATGCACGGGTGCCTGTCTGATTGAATTGGAAAAATCCTTCGACACCGTATGGTTAGAAGGCCTGTATTACAAGCTCAGTCGGCTGGGCATAAGTAAACAACTGCTATATATGATCTTTGACATGTTAACAGGTAGAAAGTTCGTTGTGAAAATTGCCAACGTGACTTCTACTCAAACATTTGATATTAACAATGGACTGCAACAGGGTACGGTGAACTCGCCGATACTTTTCAGCATTTACTTCAGTGATCTTATAGCTTCTCTTCACCATTCAATAGAGAACGCAGACGATTTAATTGCGCACAGATCAGGTCCAACGATCGACGTCATTGTTACTCTTCTGCAGCGTGACTTCGAAAAAATTCAGCAGTATTGTGATGACTGGAAGTTGAAAATCAACTTCCAGAAATCAGAATCTATATTGTTCAGAACGCCTTTGTCTAGGGCCTCTCGGGACACTAGAAAAATTGGCCCAGGGCCGGACGGGCGTCCACTGGCGAGACAAAGTGTAGTCAGATACCTTGGGATCGTGCTAGATCTGTATCTATATTTTGACAAACATGTAGATGCTGCTCTGGCAAGGGCCCGGGGCACTTTTGCTCTGACAAGATGGCTGTTTCATAGCAGCCAGCTTGATTATAGAGTGAAGGTAATCTGCTACATGGCCTTAATCAGGCCTTTGGTTGCCTATGGATGTCCCGTCTGTTTCAATGTGAGAGCCAGCTTAATGGAAAGGATTCGGGTGTTTGAGAGACAAAGTCTCAGGACTTGTCTCGGGTGACATAGGACACCTGAATCTGAATACACGAAATTTTACCCGAACGAGGTCCTATACAATAGGGCCAAGATTGTGCGGGTGGATAACTTTCTGATAAAACTGATTCGAAGCCACGTTGTCAGAGCAATGACTTCGGTCCATAACTTGATCTCCTTACTACCCCAACTACCTGTACCACGAGAGGGTGCTTTGTCCCACCAGAGGCATTCCTCTACTTAGACCAATGTGGGCTGATCCAAGATAGATTGGTGGTGCCGCTAATCTTCCACGTAGCCCGCAATTCCGCGGAACGACGTGATGTCGCGCTCCGCGAGCCCGAGCGCCTCAGGTTCAGTAAGTCGAATTCACGCCTAGATCGAGAAGACGTCTTCCGACAGCATCAACGTTTGTGGTGGTTGGAGCGGACTACGTCAGTGGTAAATTTTAATAGATCAGCCTCTTCAAGGCAAAGCCCGCCAAACACCAATGGCAGGCTTACATATGTTATTGTAGTTTAGGGTAGGTTAGGGTAAGCTAAGGTAGGCTAGGGTGGTGGGAAGGTTTAGTTATTTTAAGGTTTAAAATAAAAATAAAAAAAATATATACATATACATATATATATATACATACATATACATACATGCTAGTTTTTAGTTAGGTGTATATTTTAAGTATAAATCAAAACGAGTTCGGATGCTAAGTTTTTCTTAACAAATATTTTCTTAGCTTAAGTTTTCAATTATTTTAATTGTTATAATTTTTTTTTTTCATAACACCGAAAGGTATAATTTAATCTGTTCTTCTTACTTTTGAGTGTCCGTATAGGACCAGTTAGGTATTTATAAGTTAGTTAAGCTAGTTTAATAATTTTTGTCTAGCGCGTAAGATAGTTGTAAGAAATGAATATTAAAAATTAATTAAAAAAAAAACTACCTTGTAGCAAGATATAATACAAAAAAGACGTAGAAATTACTACGTCCCCGCGGGGTACCTCAAGGTTCCGTGCTGGGTCCACTCCTACGGAACCTTATGAACAATGGGATTCTGCGACTAAGGGTACTACAGAAAAGCAATATTATAACATTTAACATCAACATTTGTTATTGCTTGAATGGTCAACATTGACATCCTTACGGGTGAGATGAGTAAAATTTACTGCAGAAGACTGTTCACGTCAACTGAAGCTCAATGGTTCTGTGGCAAGCTGGGTAGAACAATATCACTAAGGATAGGTGGACTTAAGTTCTAATTCAATCAATTGACAAAGAAACTGCAACTGCCACCTTAAAGCGTTAATATCTTTGATAACGCAACTTTCGACAGCATGTGTAACGCTGCTTTCGACGGCATGGCGTAGATGAAGCACTGGTTTCTTGGATCAAAGCAATGCTTGTGCACAAGACATTGATCGCTGATGCAGGCTTCGAACAATGTGCCACATCTGGCGTAAACAGGGGCTGACTGCAAGGCGGCGTCCTAATTCCCTTGTTATGGTGCATGCCCTATGCGGATGTTGTTGCCGTTTTCTCTTTTTTTTTTAGCGGTTGTCTGTCACAAAGCACAGACGGCGCTAAATGTAATCAATGACTGGTGCACGAGTAATGGGCTGACGGTTAATCTTCTTAAGACTGATGTCGTTCTCTTTGTGAGAAAGAGGAGAAAGAGCTGGTGCTAAAATGCATTCCCATCACGATATCTGTTAGCAAAACATGGGGCTTTTCGCCAAAAAAGATCTTCTGGCACCGCAATGATAAGGCCGATAATCTCATAGGCATCGGTTACCAGGTGGAACATACAAACATGTCGTGGCCTCTGTAACCGAACTCCAAAGAACGGTTTGTCTCAACTGTATAGAGACTTTCTTTAGCACGCCAGACACTGCTCTTAATGCTATGATGAATCTTCCAACCCTTGACATATTTATCAGAGAGGCGCACTGAACTCCATATCTCGCCTTAATAGTAATTGTTTTTGATTCGCATTGGAGTGACTTTGTACTTGCGCGAGAAATATCATACGACCCCCCGCGGATAAGCCCTCCGACGCAGTGACACCTGCGCTTTAATTTCTGCTCTGGCCAGATACTGAACCTGGAAAGGATTGTCTTCGCATATCTACAGATCGTTCCAGGTCAGGTCGGGGGTCCGGCGCTGGGGTGTTCTTTGAACGCGAAAACGTCCGACTGCATTTTTCGTTAGGAAACTATGCGTCTGTTTTTGAATCAGAGATGTACGCAATCCTCATCATGGCCATGCACTATTTTGTGAACTACAAGTGGCAGGGAAAAAGCAGTGACAGCCAAGTTGCACTCAAAGATGTGTACAACCCTTTAACCAGCTCTAAATTAGTGCATGAACTCAAGACATTTTTGAACAAAATCAAAAGACTAACTTCACTAAGGCCTCTGAGATACCAGGAAATTAGATCTCTGATTGACAGGAGCTGAACATGTTTTAAGTCCACTTGCTTCCATGGTCAAATCCTACATCAACGATTGAGTCTTTAATCGTAGACGGAGGATTATCCAAGAAGTAGGATTACTAATCGCGTACGCGATGATGTCTACAAGAAATTCGCAACATTATTTTTATCAGTAAGGAGAGTTTATTGCAGAAGGCTTCCAGACGTCATTACGGGCCATTACATCTCGCGTGCTTGGCATCAGTGAGACGCGCACCTGTGTTGCATGTTGCGAGGAGGGTGACACAGCAGAACATTTTCTCCACGACTGTCCCGGCATCGCTCGCGCACGGAGGCGGAAGTAGGGGGCCGACATGGTGTGTGCCGAATCTCTTAGCTCTACATCACTGAAGCCCCTCCTCACTTTTCTCCGGACAATGGAAATAGATTAAGGGAAGGTGTCTGTCCGCTAGTACAATGGACCAATATTCGCGCCTGGTTGCTCCAACAGACAGCAGAAGCCTCCAACTAACCCATTTTCTCTCTGGCTAACTAAATATCTATAACAAATTTGTCATGATAATTCGTCTTATTTCTTAGAGTGTGAAAATCAGGAAGCACGCAATCTTCGATTGTAAACGCTTTACAGAAAGGGGAGGTACTCTACCGAACCCGGCTTTACTAAATAGAATAATGGTGGATTAGGAAGAATACAAGATGAATATAGAAAAACAGAGTAACACATCAACTCTGCGAGGTTATATCTATCGGCGGGCCTGTAGGAAGACTACCTGAAGAGTATAGGATGCCCCATACCTGGACGAAATTAGTAACGTATGATGATCGTGACGCTGGTCACAGGTATTTATGAAGACACCCATTTGTCGCATCAAAAGAAAACAAAAACAAAAAACTTTTCACAATCAGTGAGACAACAGAGCGGCCAAAATGTCGAAAGTTTCGCAGCCGTAGGTTAGTCATTTCAAAATAAGTCAATTTCACAGATGTGATCTTTTGTCGATGAAAATGATCGCCATGTAACGGTCAATCGTGCTAAAATTGGATGGACCTGACATCAGTGATATCATCAAGAACGCGATAGATTCCAACTTGCGAAAACAACAGACACATTGAAGACTGTAAATAGTATTGAAATGAGCTGAATGAGTCCAACTTTGCAAAAGCGATGCACGGGAAACTTGGCAACTCGCTTATTCGATATTGGGTAAGAAGAAACGTAATCTGAATGATGAGTTAAAAAAAACTTCCCGAACGAAAGCAATGTGAAAGAACCAACCAATAGATTCCCTAAAACTCTAACATCAAAAGTAAGAAATATTGCGCATGATAGTCATCAAACTTATGCTGATCATGGTAGCAGAGTAAAATTAATCGAAAAAGACGGAATAAGGCCGAAAGACCTGAAAGGAAACTCTATGCCCAGTGAAAACGAGATTGATCAGTATGAGCTTGGAAGAAGGATCGACTCCAAACGCACTTAAAACGTCAATAGTTCGATCGATTCAAGGGACATGAAAAATGAGATCCCGAACTACAGACCAATCTCAATCTTAATTCCTGTCGACAAAGTTTTAGATGGAGTGATTGCACGGAGAATGGCAAAAGTGTTAACAGAGAATAGAGAATAGAGACTTGGACTAAAATGTACCAAAGCCTCAGAAAACTCAGTAGTTGTATTCATCGACTTCAAGAAAGTCTTTAGCACTCTAAATTACGAGAAAACCTTGAGAAAGCTGGGTAGGATTGGTGTACGCTTTCACCTTTTAGTATGGTTTGGAAGCTACCAACAGGTCATTCCAGGTTAAATTTGGTGAACACGCCAGTGATGAAGAAAAGGACAAGTGTGGTGTCCCGCAGGGGTCAAAGTTAGGTCCACTTCTTTTTATCATTCACGTTAACAATCTACTGTCAATGTTAGGGTATTGTACGGGCTATATTAGATGGTAGCATTAAAAGTGGCTGTTTTTTATGTTTTTTTTAACGTTTATTTCAATTATAAAAATTGTAATGATTTTAAACCAAATATGCGCCTTCGGCAGCTACAACCTTCTCCCACTGTTCTGGCAACAATTGAATTCCACGGCGAAAGAATGCTCTATCCTTTGAGGCTATCCAATCAGCAATCCATTTTTTGACTTCTTCATAACTTTTGAAATGCCGTCTTCTAAATCATGCTGCATCGACCGAAACAGATGGAGCTAGGTCTGGAGCATACACTGGGTGGGGAAGGGTTTCCCATTCAAGCACCACCAGTTTTTGTTTGACCTTCAAAGCAACATGAGGTCGAGCGTTTTCATGAAGGAGATTCACTTTTCGTCTATTTAATGCAATTGATGGTCTGTTTTTCATCAAATATTTGTAAAAATTCTCCAACTGTTGTTTATAACGCTCAGCGGTGGTTGTTTCATTCGGCATTGACAACTCGTAATAGACAACTCCTTCAACTCCTTCTATATCCCACCAAACATAGAGAATTGTCTTATTAGCGTGGATGTTCCGCTTTGGAGTCGACGTTGTCGGTTGGCCAGAATCAACCTGATTTTTTTTTTCGTTTTGGATTCTCAAAATAGATCCATTTTTCATTTCCGGTCACGATACGCCATAAGGAACTCTTCTTTTTTGCTTTGCAAGTAATGAAATGCAGATGATTCGCCGATTTGCAATAGCACTGTCGGTCAATCAATGTGGCAGCCATTTTCTTCGTTTTGTATCTTCCCAATGGCAAACGTCGCAAAACAGTTAACTTATCGATTCTAAGTTGTTGAGCTAATTCTCAACTGATTCACTCTGATGGGCCTCATCTTAAAATGTTTTCGGTTGGCCTAGCCTTTCTTTTTCATAAACATCAAAATCGCCACTTTTAAACCTTTTAAACCAATCTCTGCATACTGTTTCGGATGGAGCAAATTCCCCTCAGTAATCATTGAGCTTCAGCCGCACTTTTTTTCCAAATCGAAATAATGCAGAAGTACACATCGGAAAAATAACTTATCGCGATCCATTTTTCAGTTTATATCAAATATCACTTAATGAATATAGAAATGCCGACAGTTTACTGTATTTTATTAACACACCTTCAAGGCTCAAAAATGTACATGTCACAGAAATTATAGTTCAGTGTAAAAAGTGCTACCCACATCTATATGGGAACAGCGGGAATTAATGCAACCACTTAATACGTATGTGGACAGAAATCGGGGTTAATCATACCAGCGTTGATAAAACTGCAGGACTTATGCCATTAGACTTCAATAGAACCACAGCATAGTGTTCCGACCATGAATTTCCTTCATAGAAATGGCTATGATGGAATAAAAAAATAAGACGATGACGATGATTCATAGAGAAGGTGTCAGCATACAAATCTAAGACTGACGGTTTACACCAACTTTAAATGAAGCTATCACCGAGACAAATTGAATAAAAAACTGTCTCAATGCGTACGCGCTTTCCACCTAAGTAACCTTTGCACACCAATAGTGCTAAAACAGTGCTGTTTTGGGCTGGTTGAATACAGAATATTAGCGTGGGAAAGAGCGCCGCAAATGGAGTCGCTACAACAAATGCATACAAGATTTCCAAAACTGGTGCGAAGATCAGGATATAGCAACGATGGTCAGCAACGAAGAAGCCAACAACATAATTGCTTAACATCTTCCAAATGAAGTCCTGAGATACTGGAGCGAACATGGCCGAAGAACGTTTAACGTAGCAGTTTCGTATCAGTTTGTTTTGTTCATATACAGGATTCCAAAGCACTTTTTACTGTTTGATAGTAAATGGCTGCACTCTACGATTCCCCCAAACGAATATTTGCATGTCGCAAGCAAATTCACTTTCCGTAATGCATTTAATAATGAATAATGAAACGGAAGTGCTTCTAACCATCCTCCGATCGATCGAAAGGACGAAAAAAAACAACAAGAACATAGGACAACAGGCCCGCCGCATAATCTCAGGAAAATCTTCGATGAATAATGTAACCACCAAACGAATTCATTAGACGACAGACAGTCCTTACTCCTTGTTTACCATTCACCACAATACCATGAGAGCTCCATCTATCGGCTGCAATATGCAAATCGGCTTAAGTGAGTGGCACTGCTAACCGAAATTCGCAAGCTAATGTTAACGCTAGCAGTAAACACAAGTAGCTGGTGATGGTGATGGTTGTTCCAGAGTCTCTTCGGGCAAATCATTTTGTCTTAACAGTGTTTGGTGCTGTTGTACAATAGTCGTTGCAGCTGCTCTGGGTTACGTTCAAGTGGTAGTATTTTGGCGGTGTTCCAAGCCAGAATGCATTTCGCAGAATGAAACTTTTACCACAACCTCGCCGACGGGTGTCAAAGGGAGCGTAATAAAGGCAACCTGTTACACCATCATGCGCTATGCTCCTGCGATTAAGGTTAAGGGCTGTTTTTTCAAATTAAGTGCAGCAGAAAATGAGCTGTTTGCTTTCTTGGAAAATTATTCTTAAACTGGTAAACAACGTAAACGAAACGAATCATCAGCGAGGCATGCAAATCGGCAATAAAGTTGCTTGAATTCTGGAAACTTTCAAAATGACAGCAAGGACGTTGATTTATTGAGCTGTAACTGCAGGATATTTGCGTGACGTTGAAAGTTGAGTTTGAACAACTTTGTTTTAATTCAATTCCGACTTGAGGTGGGCAATCAGTAAATAGTCGTCCACTCAGTTAGCCGAAGTAGTGGCCCCTGACGATGGGTATTACCATGTTATGTGATGGTTTTTAATCAATCACTCACAAAGGGTACTACTTTCCACATTCAACCAGCTTTTGGAATCATTTTGCGCCGACATAAAGACCACTATTCGCGTTCCTAAAGGCCTTCCTCCATAACTCTTTCCTTCGAACTTAGGAGTACCATCAGCCATCCAACTAACATTCATTCCTGTGACAAATAGTTTCCTTTCATTTTCCCCAAAACACCTCTGATTCCAATCAATCCCGAATTTCTCCATATCCAACTGCTCTCCACTCACACTCCACATGAGAGTTCCTAATCCGACAACAGCTTTTTAAAACGATAATAAATCGTCGCCCGAAAGCGAAGCAAATAATTGCACACAACCCAGCCGTCGCGGCGCCTTGTTTTGCTGACAATCAAATAAAAATCAAAAGCGCTTCCATGCAGTACATAGGTAATCCGCTTGACTGACATTTCGCAGCCATTGCCTGGCCGAGCATGTAAATAGGTAAAACCGGACGGTAACAATTTATCACGCTGCCTGACTAGGACGAGACCCGCGGCGAGGTGGAGCTCGGGGCATTGATATTTGCTACCGTGATTTCGTCAGAGCCCGCGTGTGGCATGCAATTGCTCAATCTACTACCGCACGGGCCGGTAGATTTGGATGAATTTTCCTGATTTTCACTTCCACTCACGTGACCAACCGCAGGCTACAATAACACTAATACACCTAATGGCATGCCTGTATACTGGCGATATGACGGTAATAGCGGTAATGGCGCTGTGTGTTCAGTCGGATGGATTTGAATATTTCATGTTATCACTTTGCAATACTTGTTTAACGTTTTTCCAGCTGTGGGTGTCCTTGTTATCCCGCGGGCCTACTCCCACCACTTGAAACACATCCCTCTGCCAAGTGATTGCGAAACCGAGGTGATAGAATGAGTGAAGGAGCAGTAGATAGTCACCTGTTTGGGCAGTTAAATTAAATAAAGTAAGTCTAAAACGAGGGATGGTTCTTTTTGTCGCTGTGGTGGCGTGTGGTAATATCAAGCAACTTCTTTCCGTCGAGTGCGAAGGAGTAGTGCAGATTCCTTTGTAGGCCGGAAAACACTTCCTGCTGCTATGATAGACTGACTGAAAGTTGGTATTCTTGTATTTTGAACAAGTGTCGACCTAGATTCCTGGATGAATAGCTGTCGTAGGATGGCCCGGAGTAAGCCGCAGTGCGCCGTCTGGTCGGTTATATCATTTCTTTGATATGATGAATGTGAAAAAGCAACGAGGAAGTACGAGTCTGAAGATATCATGTTTAACTACAGTTTGTTTGGGAACTCTTTGTCGTGCTCTTGCCTCTTTGCGGAACGCGGAAGCCAACCGAGTAGGGCGTGTAAGGGATTATTATGTACCTGGTAAGTGAAACATGTGGAGTCGGGCGAGTTCGGAGTGTATGCAGTTTCTACCCTAATTAGGGGATATTGCGGGTAACAAACTTAAGAACATTACTTAAGCTAAATAACTTAATTTTTTTTGCTGCTTGGTTTTTCAATGTAATACTTTTATTAGCTCATGTGTGCTTTGTGACATCTGTCAAAGTCAAGCATGCTCAGCTAGCATTGCCATTTCATTATGAAAGGACTTACACCCAAATGAAGCTGACGAATTATTCAATTTTATTGTTAATCTCTTCTCTTTTGTTATCGTATCTCCCCCAGATGACATGGCATCTTCAAATGCAGGTATATAACCACATACTTTGTCAAATGTGTATACAAATGAAATGTGTATACAGTGAATTCAGTAAGGCATTCGACAAAATTTCCTCTCAGACTAATGCTCTTAAATTGTCTACCCTTGACTGTGACCATATTTTATTGAGATGAATGGCTTTTTATCTTGGTAAGCGCTAGTACAGTTTTGAGTTTAGATCTGCCCTTTCCTAGCTTAACTTGGTGTCCCCCAAGGCAGCCACTTAGGTCCTCTTCTTTTCATTCATAGTATTAACAATAGTATTTCCGTTTGAATGCGCGTTTCACCGTTGTACTGTTTGATCAGCAACGGACCTACTTTCCCTGAAGTTCCCGATAATTCGTTGAATTGCCCGCTAGGATGGACAGTCCTTTCGGCAATAAATATATCACAGCTGGGAGAAGAACGCGATTTCTTATAAAAAATTCTAATAAATTTGATGCATTTTTGTATAGTACAGTATTGTGCTTCGTGGTGAAATGGTGACAATGGCGGAAAACAAACATCAGGGGATGACATCGCTTTAGCTGTTGAATAACCCTGTACTACAATAGAAAGGGTTTGCTCAGCCTCGTTCTAGAAATTTGGATGTTGACGATGGGCTTAGGTACCCTAAATTTCTGACTCAGAAAATCGGCGAAATTTATAGGAGAATCGCTTAAAAATTTTCCATTGGTAGAACAACAGTTGGGTAAGCCTGCCTACCGAAAAAAAATAGTGAAATCCTGAATCGAGTATGATTTTGTGAATTATCTCCAAAACGAGAACGGGCTACTGGCTATGAATAATGAAAATTTGTTGGATTAGGGATCAATGGGGGAAAGTACAGTACATTACGGAGTACTGTACAAGGCTAAGCGTTTAAAAAAAAGGTCGAAATTGTTTAACAGAAAAGACATCGTCTTCCTCTACGAAGCATGTGATCTGATAGCCTTTTTTTGACAAAAACTGAGGGAGCTGGGAAGTTTAGATGCATCCATCATATGGGAGAAGCATTGCGGGTTCGGCTTACTTCCATTACAGATCTTCCCACTACTAAGGAGTTGACATCGCAAGAGATTACAAAAGTGTCACTTAGAAACGCTGTTTTTCACACAATCTGGTTGGGGTACAGATGGTTTGTGTCGAAGATGTTCGATCACTACTCTCCGGGGGTAGTTGTCCTAGATAGGATTTGAGGCATTCGACTGAATTTTCGTTGATTGTATTGTAGTTCACAGTAACTCTTTTGTTTCCATGTGATTGAGGTGTTATGTTTGAAATACACACACAGAGTATGGATTTTGAAGTGATCTTATGATTCGAGTGTTATGCCTTCTTCAGCACTCTTTGATCATCTCTCATCCGGAACTGATGTTGTTGTACAGTTTCTTCGTATAGGAATTGTTCTTGACTATGGACGGACTTGAACTACAGACCTCCGGCTCAACAGTCGGTGATGATTACCATTGCAGCACGACCACCTTTTTCTTCATGTGCCTCACAACATAGTTCATGGCCATTAGGATTGAGTATATCTCTGATTGAAAGGAAGACACATATTTTCAATGAATTCTTTCAAGGCTCAGTGTCTGGCCGGAGCCAGTCCTCACACCATGGAAATTTGACTGTGAAATTATAGCGCAATAGGATGACAGGTATCACTGCGTCGGAAGGCATATCCATGAGACAAGGTCATAGGATATTTCTCGCGCAAGTAGTCTAGTACGAGTTGTACCAAAAACCCTTGCTCTTGAGGTGAAACATGGCATTCAGTGCGCACCCTCTGATAAATATATCAACGGATGGAAGGTTTTTGATAACCTCCAGAGCAGTGCCCAGCGTGCTGAAGAAATCCCCCGTAGAGCTCAGGTAAATCAGTCTTTCGAGTTTTGTTGTTCGAGTTTACTTGTTCCACCAGGTATTTACTACCCCAGATACTCCTTGACAACCGATGTTTTGCCAGAAGCACCTTTGCATTGCCAAAAAGCCGACAACGCTTTGGTGTTTTTTGACTCAACATGCCTTGATCAAAGAAGCTTAGCTTCCCTCGCGGAGGAAACAACATCAATCTTGAGAGTTTAACCGAGTTTAACCGGCCAGCAACCCATGAATGGTCTGGGCCAGAGTTAATACAGCCTTCCATCCTTGACGAGGAGGCTCGGATTCGAAGACCCTGTTAGTTGCAGCGTTAGTGTCCATGCGTTCGATGTGGTCGAGCCATTGTTGTTGACGGACTTAAGCTTCTCGGACTATATACACATTTTTGTACAACTCATAGAGTTCGCGGTTATGTGTTTTCCTCCATTCGCCTTCCTCGCAGACAGGGCCGAATATCCGTCGCAGAATTCTTCTTCCGAAGGAGCCAAAGATCAGCAGCTCTGCTCCATATAACAGGACTGACAGGATAAGAGTCTTGTCGAGCATATACTTAGTTCCTCGGGACCCTAGTTCTTTTGACAAGCCGAAGTAACAGCAGTTGCTGAGGATAATTCTGCGCCGGATCTCCACTATGATGGCATTCGTGGAGTTTATGTCTGCCCCGAGGTACGTGAACTTCTTCATCACCTCGAAATTATAGCTGTCGATGGTTATATTTTGTCCTAGATGATGGGCAAGGGACCATTTTTTTGTTAGCAGCATTGAAGTGAAGACCAGCGCGTTTCGCCTGATCTTCAATCGCCGTGAACGCTTCCACAATGGTGCGCTGGGAGCTTGCAACAATATCAATATTGTCTGCACGTTTCAAAGCGCTCGGAGGTTCTGGAGCCGAACTGCACGGCGCATCGAGGGTTTATTAACGTGGTGCGACACATCCCGATCAGTGGTCAATAAGACTTTGCGACGAATGCTGTCATATGCGGCTTTAAAATTTATAAGGAGGCGATTGGTATCTTGAAACTCGCGGGTCGTCACATCCTATTCTGACTCGGTATACCTCGCGCGCTGCTCGTATTCTCCTTTGTAGCACCTTTTAATACGCCTCGTCGGTCGCTCGCTTTTTTGTTCACACTGGCCTTGTAGTTTCAGCTGCTTCCTTGATGGCTGAGCGGCAATGGAGCCACATATTGTTGTCGTTTGTGTCCGACGTAGGCATACTTGCGAGGTGTCTACTCAGTTGCTGTCTGTAGTATCTAGCGATCTCTGAGGTGGTTAACCTTCCAATGTTGAAACCTCCTTTTGGTCGGCTGATGCAGCTTTCTAGCATTGGAAAGTCAGATTCTGAGTCTGGCTGCCATTAGAAAATGGTCAGAGCCGACGTTTGCCTCTCTGATCGTTCTAATATTCAGTATGTTTGACGCAGGTCTTGCGTCTATGAGCACATGGTCGATTTGGTTGGCACTTCGACCATCTGGAGGCCGTCAGGTTGCTGCGTGAATTTTCTTGCGAGGAAATCTTGTACTACTTATTGCTGTATTACGAGCTGCCGCAAAGTTCGTAAGTCGTATGTCGAGTCATTTAGGCTGTGGTTTCCGACTACTGCACCAAAGATGTTTTCCATTCCGATTTTGGCATTAAAATCCCCGAGTACGATTTTGATGTCGTAATCTGGACAAGCACCGTACGCCTCGTTCAAGAAGTCGTAGAAACCCTGTTTGATGGGTTTGGTGCTCGGCCTGCTCGGTTGGTAGGTGTGCACAGATGAGGCTGATGTTGTAGAATCTGCCTTGGATGAGGATCGTTTATTGCCTTAAAATCCATGACTTTCGTTCTTAGCCGTTTTTACATGACGAATCCGTACCCCAATAAGTGCAGACTTTTTTCGCAGCTGTAATCAATGTCTCTACAATTTCTTGTCGTATCCAGTGCATTTCTTGGGTCGCAGTAATGCCCTTATACTGCTTGACGGTCTTTTCTAGCTGGTGAGTAGCACCCCAGGAGTGTAGAAAGTTCTCACATTCCAGGAGCACAGTCGCAAGTCGTGGTCCTTTTTCTTTCCAAGTCGACGTTGGGTATCCGTCCTTGTATCAGTGGCAGGCTATATTCTCGTTCATAACAGGTTTTTGTTTTTACATGGGCGAGTTGTTAGCCCCCCCCCCCCCTCCCCTCCCGCATAACCGCCATCCTGATCGGGTTGGGCCCTCCTGCCTAGGGTGGTAGCTGCACACATCAGTTCACTTCCAACACACGTGTTGAGAAGGCTATCCAGAGGGTGCCGCGAAGAAGCTGTATGTCAACCTGACCTGGATATTAGCAGAGATCATTGCTGGCGTCTCGCCATGTTGAGTGCAATCAGCAGCTTTGCCCTACATGCCCAGGTCCTGCAGAGTCTGGTGCACTTATTGGAAAATCATAAACCGTAGTAAAAATGTTATCCATAAGTTCAGAAAAGAGGGCTATTTGAAAACGAGAACGGTGGGGGTCGAAAAAAAATGATCGGGGGAAATGAGGGGCCCAACCACACAAGACGCGAGTACAATTATTGACCGCAGAGATATGTCAATAATCTTAAAAAAAAAAAACTCTCTCTGCCGATACAGTAAGGCAGGTTTTCAGGACGAATAATTTTAAAGGCCTCAAAAGAGTTACTTCCAAAGTTAATAAGGAAAAAGATGCGCATTCGCCAGTATGTTAACAAGAGACTTTTGGAATACTCTTATTTTTAGTGACGATAACAAGCTTCACTTGTTTGACAATAACGGGAAACCAAAAGTTTAGCGAAAACCAAGTACTGAGCTGAAAGAAGATAATCCTCGAGCGACGTTCGTAATGTCAGGATGGGTGATGATATCTTTCAGCAAGACAATGACCCGAAGCACTACTCACAATGTTGCGGCTGCGGATGAGAAATGAAAATCGCTCAAAACGCCCCCCAGTATATTGAATATTAGTGGACCAAGCTTTGAAAAAAAAATACGAAATCGAGTTATAAAGAGCAAAGCCTGCACAAAACTTGTCGATAGTATACCAAAATGACGAAGAGCAGTTATCGGTGGTAACGTTGGCGCAACTAAATACTAAGGTGTCATCCACATACTTCATTTGATGTAATTTTCTTATTTTTAATTTTGGGAGAACGTTTTGAAGTAGCTTCAGAAAAAAAATAAAGCTTGAGTTGAGTCCTTTAGAATATTTTTGAAAAATTTGGCGGAAAGTCCCATTTCGAGATATGTATATGAAACTTTTTACGAACCCTAACAAAGTGTTTCAAGCCTTATCTTCTAAAACACCAGCCTTGTGTCACCTGTTATTCATCAGCACCTCCACAAAATTCTTTATAATCGTCATAAAAAATTGCTCCACAGCAAGGTTACATCCAGCCCAGCACCACATAGGACAACAATCATTTAACATGGCACCCCTTCGACTAGTGTGACCATAGAAAAATCATTGAATCGCTCCGATTTTCGAAATTAGAAATTTTGACAAATCTTCACATCTCAGGGTCCCTGCAAATCGAATGTTTAGGTTTCAGAGAGGTGTTCATCTGTCCGTGTGTGTTGGACTTTTTTTCGTCTCGCATATCTCGAGGACAAATAATGATATCGACTCCAAACTAATTTTATTCGACGCATAATTGCAAAATGAAAAGTAAATAAGGTTTACGGAAAGATTGAATTGGCGTTTTTGTTTTAACAATAAAAAAAATACTTCAAAGTAATTGAAAATGGGAAGTTGGTAATGAGTGGTTTCAGTCACACCGCCTGCTATTATTTTTTCAGTTGATCCTGCCGGGCGAATACGAATTGGAGTCTCCATACTACTAACCTATCCGAGAAGCTCACATTTTTCGATGCAATTAACAATGGCTGTGCCTGAAGGCAGTTGAGTGTGAGTAAAATAAAAATAACACCTCTTATTGGATAGCCTTTTATAAACATCATCGACGATTTTTTTTTATTATTATTTGGTGATTGTGCATAATCATTTGGTTCACTTTTGGTTGCTGATGTGCAGCAGTTAAAGCCATTAGAAACCCAAGCTTACTCATCTATTTTGGTGAAATCATCATTATGTAATTGACACCGGTCCTTTGCGGTGTATACATCGCCTATCAGTGGTTTATAGTAGTCCTGAATGAACCTGAACTTAGTTCGTTACTCTTTCAAGGTTGATTACTGATCAGAAACTTTTAATTTACTCTCCCTTCTCCGCATGCAAACGGCACAAAGTTCAAACGACATAGAGACTACGAAGCATCACAGGATAAACCCAAACTAAATCAAATATTAGTGCGTCCCGAGTGATTAGCAATTCAAACACAGCCACCCTCTCCATCATGCACATCGAAGCGCATAACATCAATCCTTCACATATGCAAGCTCGCTCATTCAGCTCGCTACGTACAATTATAACTCAAGATACTCTGAAAAAAACTTTTGCACTTAGTACGATGCCATTTGTGTAACTCTCCGACTTCGTTGCTTATTAAATAGAATTTAATTAAGAAAGCGTCAGCCACTGTTACACACGAGCTGAAACTTCAGCCCGGTGTGTTGACACACTTCCTCGGTGCCAACAGCTCTTGCCCAAGTTCCCAGCTCAACCTCTGAAAATGCAATACACTTTAAGGGAATTTGTTTTCCCTTTCTTGTTCGCATTTAATTGGCAAAAACGGAAATGAGGTTTGTATTTACTTTTTTGGGTGGAAGGACTTTCCGATCCGACGATGCCATGAACATGGCTGAGACATCTGTGTCAACATGGGTTTTCCAGTCACCGTGTCGCCTACCCGATTCCCAATTCATGATACAGGATACACATATGCTCATGAATCACTCAACTTGTTGCGGTACCCGATGCGATATGTGGCATGTTGGAAATGGTGGCACAGCAGGCAGGTACACTGCGTTGTTTGGTTGAACTGCTGCAGCTATTGCTAAGTGGCACACGAAACTGCGGTACAGAGAAAGTTTGTTTTCAGCTTCGAGCTGAGTTGAGTGTAAGTATTGGTTCCGTGGTTTGGGTTATTTTTTTTTCTCGTTCATTCGAGGCTTAAACGTTAAAGAATTCCTAGAAATGACAAATGAAATACATAATTCCATCAAAACACTGCCAAAGCTAATCGAACGCACGAAAGAGTTCTTCTTGACAGGAAACACCTGCGATGGAAGACTAAATGCATGTCATCCAAGCGGAACAACGAGCATCTGTAACAGCGTAAGTGATTATATCCTTTGCCAATCAGTGAACAATTTGCACGACATCGCTTCCTTATAGCGACAAGTTTGATGTTCTATGTGGGCATCGGAAACACATCCCTAATTCGGCTTACAGCCCACAACAAAAACATTCGCAAGCTCCATCCCCAGCAAACTAATTAAGTCTTCCATTAACTGGTAAACAATATACCCGCGCTATCTAGCACAAACGCAACACATTCTACCGCAAAGCATCCTTTACCCATTCACTAGGTACGACCATTTGTTCTGTGGGGCAATCCGACATACTTTCTTACAATTTATTTTAATTGCCACACACCTACAATTGAGGAATCACCCCCACACGTTCGGATCGATGAAGGGATGGCATCCGGATCCCATGTACAACATCGAGCCACCTCCTGTTGTGTGCCCTGGAAATGAGGTCAAATATCAGTTACTAATTATTTGTACTTGATATGCGGGGAGGCGAATTGATGATTGAATGGGTGGTGCTTTCAGGCGGAATGGTGTCTGTGATACCTCGATAATTGATTTTTAAAACGTCCATTCATCTTCCTCTTGGAATTGATTTAATCGTTAACGGTTGACAGTTGAAAGGTCAACCCAATACGAAGAATATCTTTAAAAAAAGTGGTTGTTTTGAGGAAGTTCGAACAATATAAACACTTTAGGCAATTTCATCAAATATAACATTTTGCGGTGACATCCTTAAAAGGCCGTGACACCAAGACACCATAGGTTTAGTTAATATAAAAAAAAATTCAAATATAGTGAACTGTATTACCACAATTATGTGATAAACTTGGTTCGGAGCCGCAGTAAGCGGTACATAGCAGAGACATGAATCATTGTTAACGTATTGGTTGTAAGTTGTGCTCTACCCAGCTGGATGTTTTCCGAACTTAGGCGCTTATCGTAGAGCACAACCAATTACACCAAATAAGGGCGAGTGACACGCTCTTTATAAAAAAAAAATGTTTTTTTAATTCGTTTCATTGAAATTATCAGACAAATTTGTAGCAATTGACAGCACGTGACGTCACGCAAAATACCTTGAACAGGTTCTGTTTTTTCATCAACATTTTTCGTTTTTTTTTTTAATGTTTCCAAGCTTCTGTAACATAAACGATAGCGGCCTGCAGCGTGCTTTCACACAAGACAAGCAGTGAGTATACCATTGTGCAGGTCATCCAATTCGTTGTGAAAGCTTACTACAAAACTATTGATTCTGTAGTAGGTACGTTCCGTACATTATGAGTAGGTTATGGTGGACATAATCGTCCATCTAAGTGTACATCATCGGAATACACTATCTGCAGAAAATATAGTTACCGTTAATGAAAATATTGAAGAAGATTTAAAGATTTAAATGGACGATATGGATGTAGGTTATAAAGAGTGGGCCATCTAGTGGATTTTTTTTAAATTATAGGTTATTTCGACACTGACAGCTGTTTCCCGCTCGAAATCTTGGCAGAAAGTCAGTATCATACCTCCGCGGAACGAAATGAGTCGCTTTTCGCTTGAACAACGTTGAGAAATATTGAAAAAAAAATATTTTCGAAGTGAGTGCTGTGTAGTCCAAACGGTGCGTTTTTTAAAAAGATGTTTTTGCCGAAATGAACGACTGCTGTACGCAAGTTTGTACAAAAAGTTCGTCAGACTGGTATGCTTGTGGACAACACTCGTGGTCCCCATCGTCGTACAGATGAGAATGTGGGTGCTGTGGCCGAGAGTGTGGGACTCAATTCACGAACATTAACTCGCCATCGATCTCAACAGCTCAACATTTCACGCACTAACCTGAGGAGAATTCTGCACAAAGATCTCGAATTATTCGCTTACAAGGCCCAATTGACCCAGCAATTGAGGGCGCGCGACCATACGCTTCGCAGTTTGGGCCTTAGAGCAGCTTGAATTGGACAACGATTTTGGGCGAAAAATCATCTTTTTTGACGAGGCGCATTTTCATCTCGGTGGCTACGTTAAGAAACGAAATTGCCGCATCTGGGGCTCGGAAAACCCGCCGAGAAGCCAATGCTTCCACAGAGAGTGACAGTTTTTTGCGGATTGTATAGGTAGAGTGGTGGCATCATTGGACAATTTTTCTTCGAAAATTAGGCTGGGAACAACGTTTCGTTCAACGGTGGGCGTTACAGAGCCATGTTAACCGACTTTTTTTACTGAAATTGAAAACATGAATTTGGACGAGTTCATGCAAGATGGCACGCCATGCCACACAACCCATGCCACAATCGATCTCTTGCGCACCAAATTCCGAAATCGGAATCAGCCGTTTTGGCGATGTCAATTAGCCGCCTCGGAGCTGCGATTTGATCCCCTTGGCTCTACGAGAAAGCCAATTGGAGCGGACTCAACAACTTCTTTACGAATTTTAAATGGTTACTATGCTTCCTCGATAGTGACGTGGATGCCGCTGCTGATGCTATCACGAACATACATGCTTCTGCTGGGTATGAGATTCTTCATTCCACATAGGGTGAAGATTATCAAACCTAAAGCAAATACATGGTATGACTGGAGCTGTAAAGAGGCTTTAAGAATGAAGGAGATGAATTACCGGTCACTGAGGAAAACCGGAATAAATTTAAACGAGCCAGAAATGACTGTAATACATTAATTCGACGTGTCAGATTCTCCCTAGACCAAAAAATCCTTAGTTGTTCTAAAGTAAAAACTTTTGGTCATTTGTGAAAAACAGAAAAAAATTTGCGTCGTCCTCAATCCCTACGCTCATTTACAATGACATCCCAGCTGTCAGCTGGGACAAAGCTTTAGACAAAGAGAATTTGCTAGCCGCACATTTTGCAGTCAGCTCAACGCTCCGAGGTTGCACTAAGTCTCCACCTGTACTTGAGAGCATAGAATCTTCCATGGGACAAATCCACTTTCGTACAGTTGCAAGAGTACCCAAGGATCTCAACGTGCATAAATCCGCTGGCCCCAATACTTCTGAAGAGGTGTTTTTCCACGCTGGCAATACCACTGCATAAGCTTTATCATTTTTCCTACTCTTCTGTTCACTGTCCGAGTAGATGGAAAACAGCAATTGTCCAGCCCGTCCCTAAAAAGGGCGAATCTTCATCTCCCACCTCCTACCGACTCATAGCATTAACGTCCCTTCTTTCTAAGGTCATGGAAACGCTGATAAATCGTCAGCTTCTGAGAAATCTTGAATCACGGAAACTTCTTAATGACCGGCAGTACGGTTTCCGCAGCGACAGATCCACTTGTGCTTTTATGGCATAACTCACCGAAAAATATCTCGACGAAGCCAAGACGTTCGATATTTCAAAAATATTTGACAGAGTTTGTCATTTTATGGTATGCGTGTTTATGGTATCTATGGGTCTCTTTTCTATAGATTTGAAATTACCTTTCGGGTCTTTCAGTTCAAGTTGTTTTGGACGGTTTCAAGTCTGATAAACGCTGGTGTTCCCCAAGGCCCTGTTCTGTCACCGATACTTTTCCTCATTTTTATAAATGATCTCTTAACTGCTGCTTCTAGTCAAATACACTCCTTCGCTGATGACAATACTCTTAGCTTTTCATATTCGTTCCAGAACTTATGTCCTTTATGTACTTAGTGCTTCCAAAAAACAATGCTGTCTTCTGTCACTCAAGCTAACCCCCAATAATAAGCCATTATATGTACTTGAATAGCACTTGTATCAATGAAATTGAAAGACTTTCCATCCTTAGTATGTATGTTAATAAAACTCTGAGTTTGAATGACCACATATTCGAGGTCGCCAAGAACTCTGCGAAATATCTAGGTTCCCTCAAACGATGCAAGAAATATTTCATCCCCTCTGATCTGCCTTCAACTTACAAGGCCTACATCCGCCCCAGGCTTGAGTATAACGTTCATATCTGGTCTGGTGCTCCCAAGACCATTCTGCACCCGCTAGTTAAAAGACAAAAGCGAGCGATAAAACTCATAGGAGACAACAATATCGCGAATTCGATCGATTCACTCGAGCATCGACGTAGTGTTTCCTCTCTCTCTCTGTATTTTCGATATTTTAAAAAACAATACTCAAAAGAGTTAGCCAATTGCACTCCTCCCCTTCACCACAATACTCATCAATTCAACCTCAAGTCTGTCTTCGGACGCACAGTCAACTTTTTAGCCGAACCACACGAATATGGAATGCTCTTCCCAGAGTAGAGAGTTCAGAGATTTGTCAAAAGTCATTCATCAAGAGGTCTTTATAGAAGAAGAACCTGTTCCATCCTGCCCTAGACTACTAACCTTGCAAACACTTACCAATAGTGATATATACCGGTGATGGCTATACCGGTGAAATTGAACTTTCCTAAAACAGTCATAAACTATAGTACAGAACCTATATTTTCAACAGCATTCTCAAAACATATATTTTTCTTCTGAAATTCCAATTCCCAAAAAATCAACTTCATCTTTACAGGGTCGATACCTTGTGGACTACTCATCCAAAGTTTTTAAAGAAATCCATCTCACCTTAAGTAACGTACCATCGATGGACAACTAACCATGCTTTCGATCCAATAGTAACTGTAAAACTGCCTATTTGTTTGTCGTTGATGACATCAGGCCTTGTAAAAAGCCACTTTACTTTTGGTTACTCGGTTCGCGTCAACAGCAAGGCTGAACTTTGAATATCTAGCCAATAGACTGCAGACTATGATAGTAGTGAATAGAGTGTCGAATTTTCTTCCTTTGAAAATCGGATGGCCGCAAGGTTCTATCCAAGGTCCCATCTCTTTCTTTTCTAATTCAACGAACTACTCAACATCGTGGAACATTGTTGCATTATTGCGACGACGAACACTCATAAATATCATTCGCACTTAGCTCGGCGAAATATCTTTAATTGGGCCCAAGCCACTAGTCTACTTTAATGACGGTAAGTTCAATAAATTTGTATGTACTGCACTTGGAAAGTGCTATCTTGACTATCTTCAGACTGCAAGTAACTTACTGCGACCACGTACAAAAAGGGTATATTATCAATATATTAAAGTGATGATGATTCTCGCAAAATTCAATCGCTACCAATATTATTCTGCAGATCCAGAACGTAGCTAATGTGATCGTCGATGATATTACTCGAGTTATTTTTAATATTCGTGGAACACATCACGACCTACCCCAAATCTCTCTTCGACCGTTGACTGACAATGTTCGAATATCATACATTATCCTGAATGCGTAATGTCAATTGAGACTAAGGACCAGGAAAAAAAAAAAAATCTATCTGACAGCTAATTTCCATAACAAACGTCTCTTGTTCCCTTATACTTTTGGATCGAGTATGATTCTGACATCGAATCCACTTCGAGGACGAATAACATTATGTATGTCAAAATCTCCACACGAAAATAGTTCCTAAGTCATTGGCATCAGAGAGCTTGGAGTCATCAATTTTTGTCAAATATTTAACAACAAATAGTGAAGTGTGAACAAGTGCAATATCGTGCAAGAGCCGTGCACCGTCACGGGTTGCTTCACGTAAACAGCGTGCACTTGTAACTACAATAATATTTCTTGTTGATCGTTCGATCAATTTACGAGTACATGTTCATATAAACTAAGTCTGTCGGTGTGTAGCGTTTAAGTTTCGTCTTTGTGTTTGTTCATCGTTTGGGAGCTTACATATTTTGTCGTTTGTATGTTTTAGAATACTTCGCTTGTATTTGTCGCAAGACATTTTAATTTCCTTTGCGACAGTTGTTATGTGAAGGCCTATATGCATTTTCTTGTTTGGTACATACCATTATGCGTTGACATAATTCTTAAAATACTGTTAAACTCACGCTGGGTTACTTGTTTGATGTTTTCACAATTGTAGCTCGTCTGCCCATATAGATGTTATCATGGTTTGGAGAATGAGTAGTTTGTTATCTGTTGACAACCTAGAATTCTTATCAAGCATCCAACAGCATTTTCGAAATTTTCCTCTTATTTGGTTTCTTTTAGTCTTCCACCTTGCAAAGCTGGGGTAGGAAAGATTTATCCAAAGGCTTTCCTGTCTGTCCATTAACATATGTATGTATATCAAACTAAACTTGCCGAATCGGTATGAGTCTGAAACTTGGCTGTGTTATGGGGTACATGATTTTGAGCTCATTCCGACCGGTTTTAGAACCCTAGCTGCTGTGGTTTCTGAGATCAAGGTAAAAGTTAGCAAAATTCAAGGAAGACCTGAAATTGCAGCGTTGCGAGCTGATCCTATCTTGTTTTGTAGAATGTGTTGCTTCTCTAACATTGTATGTACTAACATAACTAATAAAAAAAACCTTGTAAATCGGAGGGAATATGGATTGACTAAAAACTGTCATTTAGAACTCTGACAGACTGCAACAGTACGCAAACGAACTGAGACTATTTACCAAGACTAATTCGATAGACATCGTGCCGATCTCAGAAATACATATGTTTTACAGATAGAAATTGCTTAAAATACCGGACTATAATATATGTCTATCTAATCATCCTGACAACAAAGCTCATGGTGGTACAGCAGTTATAAAGGGTCCGCTAAATAACTTTTTTTTCTTTTGAAAATGCTATAAAAAAAACTACTGAATATTTTCTCAAATTTCTTTTTTTATTTGAAAGTACAATCCTTCCGGTTAATAATGGAAAATAATTTCATTCAAATGGCTGCCTCGGCTGGCCATGCACTAGCCTACACGATCGGTCCAATTTTTAAGCACATTAGCGATTGTGTGCAGCTGTATTTCACCAATGGCTTCACGAATATTGTCCTTTAAAGCGTCAATTGTCTCTGGCTTGTCGGCGTAACACTTATCTTTGACGGCACCCCACAAATAATAGTCCAACGGTGTCAAATCGCAGCTCCGAGGTGGCCAAACGGCATCAGCTCTGCGGCTGATAATGCGATCTTCAAAAACAGGGCGCAAAACATCGAGTGTAGCTTCGGCTGTGTGGCACGTAGCGCCGTCCTGTTGAAACCAAATGTTGCCAATATCCTCCTCTTCAATTTTTGTGAACAAAAATTCGTTCAACATGGCCCGATAACGATCGCCATTGACTGTAACGACCACTCCTTGCTCATTTTCGAAGAAAAATGGCCCAATTATGCCTCTAGACCAAAATCCGCACCAAACAGTGGCTCGTTTTGGGTGCTCCGGCTTTTCAATGTATGCGTACGGGTTTTCTGTGCCCCAAATGCGACAATTTTGCTTGTTTACATACGGAGCTGACGGTGCTTCTCTTCTTCCAAAATCCGTACGCAATTTTCGCACACATTCTGCAACATTACCATGATTTTCAAAGTAATGTCGCAATATTTCCCAGCGTTGTTCAAGCGTATACACAACCATATTCGTTCAGCGGAAGGATAAAACTAATTATCTGTCAAATCAGACATGAGCTAAGTGTTACCATTCACGAAATAAGCACTACTTGAAAAAAAAACGTTAGATGGCGGACCCTTTAATAAGACAGAACATAAAATCAATAGAGCTTGCTGCCTACATCCAAGCGACGACCGTACACAATTACCGTACACGACCGTACACAATTAATCACAATTTTGGCACTTTACTATTCACCCAAATCAAATATTTCGACAGAATAATATGAAAACTACAACATTAATACGCTAGGGAAAAGCTTCATTGTAGAAAGTGACTTAGACTGGAGCTCTAGACCAACTAACAGAAAATAAAACATCCTTCAAGGTGCATTTAACTCACAAAACGTACATTTTCTTAGCTTCAACATACTGCCCCGTAGACATGGACAAGAAACCTGACTTCATAAACTTCTGTATACGCAGGAGTATATGAAAGGTATACTTGCACGGAACCCTCATCTGTCCACTCCCTCTATCTATATATTCCCCTAAAATATCCTGACAAGCTAGACATTGCAGTTATTCACCCCAATGGCACCATAATACATGCATTAAATTGATCCACACCACAACTTATCCCCGGAAAATGTACAACCTGTATTCCTCAATACATACCAAGGAAATTTATGAAAACTACCGAATTATGAAAGCAATCGAAGTGATCGCTCAATCTAAATACCAAATTAAATAAGACAATAAAATAACTTAACGATCTGCTTCAAAATTACGAAACCAAACGCCTTGATAGCTATTTGGCAACTGGACTGGACATTGGCTAAGACCAACGCTAGGGGCTTTCTTTGCCAATTACGGAAAAGATAACAATCAACTTCACCTACCCTTCCAAAATACAAACGAAACCATTCCTATCACATCGACGACTAAAACTGAAATTAGCTTTCACATAAAAAAGTATTAAACCTAATAAAAGTCCAGTTTATGCCCGAAAATATCCTGAAAGGATTGGCTGACCATGGAATTATTTATATGAAAGGGTTTTTCAATGAAATAAATAAAACAATAAAACAAGCTGTGTGTGAGGTATTAACAAAATGATTTTTTTATTTAAAAGGCCCATGTATGCCATTATAGATGTAACATTGCTTAAATGCCTGCCTCGGCTTCTTACGATGGTAGAATTCGAGTTATCCAATTTTCAACGACTCTTCCACATAGATTCGGCTGAATTTGAGCGATAGCCTTATGTTATGCTCACTTTCATGGCATCGGTCGATTATGGTTTATTCGCATTTTTTAATAGTATTCGCGTAGGAGTGTATTTTATTATCACACAACCAGGACCGGGTCGAAGATGTTTATTCACTACTCTCCGAGGGTGGTTGTCCTAGATAGGATTCGTGAGATTCGACTGAATTTGTCGCGTTGGTTGTAGTTCACAGTAATTTTTTTGTTTCCATGTCATTAAGATATTATGTAGGAAATGCACACACAGAGTATTAAGTTTGAAGCGATACTGCGAGATTTATGCACCACGATCATCACGATCATCCCAATAGATCTGCTACTTCAAGAAACCCCATGAAACCTCTTGACCTTGATGGCCACTTCACGCCACCTCTGCGAGAGATAACCTTACCTTCAAATTGTTCATGCAGAATGTTAATCGTGGCGTCCGTCGTGTGGCACGTAACGCAGTTCTCAGGAATGGTTCCATTTGGGTCGTAAGAAATCTCGAATTCTTCTCGCTAAAGATGATTTTTCGGCTAAAATTGGGGTCCTCTTCCAAACGCTTCGAAGCCCAGTCTGCGGACAAACGACGTTGTCTATGACGTTGAGCCCCTGAGTCAGTTGGATATTTTACGGGTGTAGACCCAAGTCCCGACGCAAAGTTTGCCGAGTTGAAGTCTGTGAATGGCCGAGCTCTTGTGCACTGCGAGGAATCAACTGCCTACATTATCACATTTTCACTGGCCGCGGTGATATTTTCGGCTGATCTCGGGTTCCCATGACGTACGAACGTTGGTAGATTGATTATAGAGCCGGTCGTCTCAAATTTGGCCATGAAACGTTGAAGAGTCCTTAGCGCAACGTCGGCACTAACCATCACTCCTTTTGATAATAAAGTTTTATCATTTGAACATGCTGTTCAATGTTGTTGCTTGCCAAGCGATTTGACAGATGTCACCAAAACAAAGTGGCCATCACATGCCACTGAAATCGACCCGCGCCAATTGAAAAATCCTTTAGAAGCATATTTCAAACAGTACTTCCCAAAACATGGAAGGTAGGTGAGATACACGCCATCCCGAAACCAGGAAAAGACATAACAAAAGTGTGTAACTATCGCCCAATTTGCCTGTCGCCGATCTTATTCAAACTCTTGTACAAAATCCTACACAAAAGGCTACAAGCAATACTAGACAATAACGAAATTGTACCGAATCACCAACTCAGCTTCAGACAACGTCACGCGACAAAAAACACACAGAGTAATAAACAAAATTTCAAGTAAATTAGAAGAGTCGAGAAGCTTTTTCAAGGCAAGTGTACTATGGGGGGTTTTGCCAGTTCCCTGCCGAGGAGAGAAGCCGCGTAATGAACATTCGATGGCGTTGGTATTATCGGGATCCGAACTCGCTCATCATGCGTCAGAGGCCGACACACTACCCACTGCGCCACGGCTCTCTCTCACTTGTGTGAAAAAAAAAACAAATCGCACACAACATAAGTGAATAAGAGAAGCTAGGCTCTGGCTCTTCATGAGCTGTAATCTAAGAAGAAGAACTTAGAAAAGACTCTACTCAACAGTACGAGTATTTTTTGACATATCTAAAGCTTTTGATGAAGTCTGGCGAGAGGGACTGATTTACAAACTCAACAAAGTCTTACAATAGAATACGAGGATGAATACTTCACATTGCAAATCGTACTGGCTGGCGTTCCCCAGGGTAGCGTTTTCGCCTCACTTGATATATACAGCCGATATACCTACCCCGACGACGATGATCATTTTGCAAGCTAGCAAAAACGCATGGAAACAATACACTCCGAAGCCGTCTAAACAGCACCATACACTGGTTCACCAAATGGGGAATCCCAATTAACGAAGAGAAAACTTTTAAAGAAAATCTACAACCCGCCTCCTATAAAAATTAACAACAGAAGCAACAAATCTTGTGATCATGCCAAGCCTACGTGGGTCGATCAATAAGTACCTGTGTTTGAAACACTTATAAGTACTTGGCATGTGGCTGTTGATTGTACAAATTTATATAAAAACTCTTCAGATTGTGAGTTGGTATTCGTTTAAAATGCTCGCTCGAATCGGGTCACGATCCTGTTAATTTTGAAGATATCTCGCATGTAACCGCGGTCTCTAGGGCGACAAGAATAGTGTGCGTCGAAAATTTCACTTGTGGATTAAGTGATCGATCTAGGATTGCGAGAAGTCTTAATTAGTTGAAGCTTGAAGAACAAGGCTCATTTAAAATATTACTTAAAAAGCACTACCCATAAATCACTACGACTAAAATTGTTGGGGCTATCAGATCTATGTGCCCCGACTGCTGTGAATTACGAGTATTAAACAAATGCGAAAATCGCATGCGATCCTCCACCTCATCTCGAATTGTCTTATGCAGAGACATCGTTAAGCTGCATCAGGCCAGATGGCGCTCTCGCCATCACAACACTTCATCCAACAAATACTTGAACCCATGGTAGAACAAACAATAAACGACATCCAGACATATCTTCGGCTCCACTACGAACTACCCTGCAGCTACTTCCACCTCGATCTTCTTTATGATCCATTCGAACATTAGTAGCAACCACAGAAAAACGTCGTAAAACCGCATACTAGTAGCATAATCTTGCTTATGACAATATGTTCATTCGACGTTTGATTTATGCCAACATAACTCCCAACTAATAGTGAAACTCCCATGAAGATAAGACGTCGCCATTCCCAGCCAAACAGCAACAAAGAAGTTGATTTAATTGCAAATTCCCGTTCCAGCAGTATTGAGCAATAATACCTCGAAATTGTCCCAATTCCTCCGAACGATTATACTTCAAACTCGTCAACATCAAATCACCCCCATGCCTATCCCTGCGGCAAGAAGCCAGCTCTAATAACAATATTAATAAAGCATTCGTCGAAGCAAGCAAGGACTAGGAAGTTCTCCAACTGCTCTGCCTGAAAATTTTAAATAACCCATAAACCACTTGGCAGGAGTTCCTCCCCTCAATCCTGTTGCCTGGGACAGGTGTATATGTGCACCTCTCGAACGGCACCATAATCTCTAATCCTCGGCTTCAAATCTTCCCTCACCCCCTTCCCACGGCTCATTGGTGATGATGAACACGCGGAATGTTCATTACACCGACGAACAGCGTGTTCATTAAGTACCCTTCAGTCCCCCTCTATCATCCCGGGCTTGACTGATTGTTTATTTGCTCCAGCTCTGGTGTACGGCTCCTAAATAAGTATACGCGTCGAGCCATTCATCCCATCTCGCTGTTCGATGCTCCCACTGCTTCCAAAGTGGTGGTAATAAAAAAGAAAAACTGTAAATACCAGAAAAATGGAAATAAAACGGCACACGGAAGGGAAGTAGAAAAATAAAGGAAAATACGTGTCGTCAGCAGTTCAGGATGTTCCTTGCGCGGCTGACGGGTGTAATGAACTCCTTGACATTGTCCTGGGCGTAGGGCGTCTACAATTCGGCGAGAGATGGCCGGGAGCTGGTTGTCGGTTCTTGTGTGATGCTCCGAAACTAGTATTTTCCGTTGTACCATGTAAAGAAGGGGGTAATAGGCACCCGGCTGTCAGGAAGAGTCCAATGAGCTGTTGGCATGGCGTACGTGTATATGCTTGTGTGTGAATCGAGAGACAAGCAGAGTTAAGCCTTCCTCGGTCGAAGTAATGGTGGAGATTAGGCAATTTATGGGGCAACGTTCTTTTGCACAATTTCACATTTCACATTTGGTACAAGTGCCGGGATGATGTTGGGCTTGCAGGATTCCTGCTTACGAATGTAGGCCAAAAAGGGCATTGCCTTGAAGTGCTCGCGTTAGAGGGGCTTTGTGGAAGGGATGGGGAATTGAAAGGATAGCTTTAATATACTGGCAATGGCTGTTTACCTACTCAATCTTTAATCAGAGGTACCATGTGTAGCCTTTGAGCAATCCCAGACCAGATGGAGCAGAATGGATTATTAAATAATTAAACAGTTTAACGAGATTAAAGTTGTTTTCCACTTCGAACTATCAGTCACCTCGTTCGAGTCTTACATAACCACGGTCACCAGTCAAAACATATCATTTCCACTTCAATCTACCATATCCGTTTAATTCAATCTCCAGATACATTGAGGGATTCGTGTAATACTTCTCCCCGTTCGTGTCCCATGAGGTGCTGAAATCGCGTTGTACGCTGACGGACCAACCAAGCCACATTGCGGATTAGAGCGGTGTGTTCAGTGACTGTGTGTCGGCGACCAACGTGTCTGGCAACTCGTATCCAAAATGCAATTATCTATAATTTGCATAATCGAAAACGAATGGTCAACTCTTTGAGCAAGAACTGAAGGGGGCCACGGAACGAAATGTAATTGTGTTGTACGACCACCTGTGGGTAGACGTTACCGTGCTCCCGTGTCCGGAAATGGGTAATTTTTAATTGGTCTCGTCGTAATGCTGCTGACGATTTCATAGATACCCACGATGATGCTCCTCTTATCGAAGGTTCATGGCCGACACGCCATGACCCCTGGTCCAATACCTCCTACAGGGCTGTCGCTGGTGACGCGAATCTTTTCTAGGCAATCGATGAAATGGCGCCGAATTTAATTTTCCAAACGATTTTTCTCCATCATCCCCGTCATACGGTCTCCTACCTTAGACATCCATCATCATTCCTCGCTTCCAGAAAAACTCGAAAAGATTGATTCTCCTCCAGTCAGGGAACCATAAACCATAATAGTGACAACGCAAATGACGTAAATCTACCATTGACCCAGTGGTCCACATTTATGTTCCGCAACACTCCCCCTGGCACCGTCTCTATCAGCCATATCATGGCGCAATCGATCCGGGAGAACTTTTGATAAACGTTGTTGTCGTTGTTTTTCGTATCGGAAAGTTGCCAGGAAAATTGTCTTCCGCGAGGACATGAAAAATAAAAAAAAAACAAAAACATCAAACGTTGTTCGTCCTTCTGGGCTACTTTCCGTAAACCAGCAAGGAAGTGGAGGGAAACAAGTAGTTTTGAATTCTCGTCCTTCGAACGATTAAATTTGAAAATCCACTGCAGCGCTAACGTGGCCAATGCATGCATGTGTACATAGTCCTTAACGTCACCTTCAGTTCCTTTTACTCTTCTCGTAATTTCTCTGTCTCCACGAGGAAGGATGTTGTAGCTGCTCGGATCCTTGGATGGGAAAAAAAAAACATAAATGGCGCCAGACAGTCAGGAGGCAGCCGAAATGAATCGAAAATTGGAGCAAACCAACTCGCTTCGGATACAGATACAGATTCAAGCGTACGGATGTGTGGAATGTCCATGTACACTGAAAAGGGATTTTTACATTTTTTTTATGTTCCTTTGCATTTCTGTTTGTTTATGCCAGTGGGGAGGATAAAATTGATTGAAACATAAATTCGCCGAAGGATGTTGTTTAAGGATTATGCTTTTGCTGTGCGGAGCAATGACAAGCCGTCGGACGGGACTGATGGACTCTTTGGTCGCTTCTGTTGTGTTTTTTGGCTTTTTACTTTATTTGCTTGCGTCGATAAATGTTTTATGTTGAGTTGTCACTGGGCAATTTGATGGCTCGTTTTTCGGTATTTAAAGTTTTTTATGCTGTGGACAGGAACCGGAAATGGGTATGTGGGGAAATACAAGTGGGTTTTTTGCGGAAGCGGGCAGTGGTTCTGATGAGTGGAGGAGGGGGTTTTAACAACTTGTTTTTGGATTTTCGCTTTTAAATTCTTTAGAGGGAGCAATAAAAACGCAGGAGTTGAAGTCCCGTTGCTGCCAACTTCAGTAAAGTCGTGCTTTATGGCTTAAGTGGCTGTCCGACCATGTTGGCATGGAGTGTGACCCGACACCGAACTAGTTTCTTCCCAAAGTTTTATCATTGCCTGAATTCCAGATTCATTAAGCCGATTATGTTGAATGAAAAAATTGGCGAATTTTACGAAATCCCATTTTCCAATAAGTTTGAAGAAAATAGCTTGTTAGGTGGTAAACAATCTCATAACTAAAATTGGCAAAGACTATACTTGACATCCGTCAAAAAGATCAAGTTTGTTAAGTTCAGTAAATGACAGTAGCTCACAGCCAACATCTACACCATCTGTTAGATCACAATTTAAAAACAATGACCAGTAAAGAAGTGGTGTAGAAATCTAGCGTCGGCAGCCCCAGTATCAACGGACTACAAAGACCTTAATCTAAGAACTGCTAAGATCAAAAGTGGACACAAGATGACACTCATACGCTTCCTGGCCCTAATAAAGCCCAACTTCGTGTATGGCTTTCGGTGTGGTTTAATGAAGTGCCATCTTATATGGAAAGGATTCGTCTATTCGAGACAGTTCCATAGGATCTGTCTTAGAATGCACAGAACGCCAGAGTACTCGTATTACCCTAATAAGGTCCTGTACCACGAAATAGGACTAACGAGAATCGACAATCTTCTGATTAGAATGACTCGAAAGCATATTGCAAGGACTATGACTGACGACAATAATCTGATTTCCGGGACTTACTAGCAAATAATACCTTGAAAGCAGTCCCCGATTGGTCTTTGTTCTCTCAGGGACAAATAACAGAATATCTGTAAGATCCGGAACGCCGTCCTAAATGACTTTTTCTTCGTGATCGAAGACCTCCAGGAGAAGGTGGCGACAGTAGGAGCTATTCATGCCACATCGAAACTCTTACCGGATGTCTGATTGACTTCGAAAAAGCTTTCGACACCGTTTGGTTAGAAGGTCTTTATTACAAGATCAGCCGGCTGGGCATAAGTAAACCACTGTAATATATGAATTTCGCCATGTTGACCGGTAGAAAGTTTGTTGTGAATTCTACCCAAATATTGAAATTAACATAAATTGCATCAGGGTAGGGTGATAGCTTCTCTTCGCCATTCAAAAGTGTATACAGACGACTTAGTTGCATACAGACCAGGTCAGGTGCATAACGATCGACGTCATTATTACTAATTCGTCAGCAGCAAGCAGAATGTATTTTATTTTGAACGCCTCTGTATAGAGCCTCTCGGGACACTAGAAAAAATTGACGCAGGTTCTCAACTTTTTACCGGTCGTGCGAAACAAAATGTAGTCAGTTACCTTGGGAACTGGCTAGACCAGTTTCTATATTTTTACAATAGTTGCTGCTCTTGCAACGGGTGGTCTGGTAATTTACTAAATCAAGCCCATGATCGCCTATGGATGTCCCATGTTTGGGAGACAATGTCTCAGGACTTGTCTCGGATTAGATAGAACACCCAAATCTGAATACAGGAAATTTTACCCAAACGAGATCCTCTACAATTGAGCCAGGATCTTACAATTTTCTGATATAGCTGATTTGATCTGATATAGTCTTACTACCCCAATTACTTGTACCACGAGGGGGTGCACTTAACAGCTTTTTGTCCCACCCGAGGCATTCTTCTAATTATTATTGATGAATGTGGGCTGATTGAGGATAGACTAGGCAGATCAGTATGCGCGGGCTTAACTCCGCTACTGAACATTTTTGATCGAGCGAGCAAATTTGTTGTTTTATCAACCTTGCTCTCGCTCCGCATGGCACTTTTCTAAACTTTACTTCGTTATTTCTCACTATTTTTCAATCAAACAATTTCATTTGATAATTTATGGCTCATCTACAGACCTAGATCTATCGAATGACATGCTGCACACATGTGTGGTTATAGCCGATATCTACATTTAGTGCGTACAAGATTAGTCCGAAATAGTTTTCGGACCACTATATTCCCCGTACATGCACGCGCTAGGCCAAAAAGTGGGTGATTGCTCTCGCTCCGCTACGCTCCGCTCGATCAACTAGAACCGGTGTATATGCAGCGGTCCTATACGAACATAATGTCGCACTCAGCGAGCCCTCAAGTTTAGTAGGTCGGTTTCACGCAGAGATCGAGGGGACATAGTCCGGCAACATCACCGCTTTTGTTGGCCTGGAGCGAACTTTGTCAGTGGTTCATTTGTTTCCTATAACCTCTTCATGACAAAGCCTGCCGAACGACAATGCCAGGCTTACATAGACTAAGGTAGGTAAATGTAAGTTAAGGTAAGACAAGCTAGTATGGCGGGTAGGATTAGTTAAATTTTATTTTCCACAAAGTCACAAAATACATTAGAATTACCGCACAGAGCTAGTAAAGTATTCTAAGTTTTAAGCATTTTTGTCTAGCATAACATAGTCCTAAGAAACCAATAATAAAAATGAATTTAAAACCAAAAAACTAAAAAAAAAAAGTTAGATTAAGACTATCTAGGTGAACTTATGGAGGCTTGAGTAATCATCATGCTTAAATAGGCTTGAGAACTGACTGAGGCTTTTAAGCCTTGGTGAGATCTCGGGCAAATTTCAGTCGCTGAAAAATGCAATCAGGTGGGTATCCCCTCGGAGCGAAATCCACGAGTGCTAGCCAACCCGATTATACCTAAGACTTTAGGGTAGGTTGAGCTCTCGAATAAGAAAAAGAATTTAATTTAGGTTTTTGAATAAAGTTTTCCTAGAAAACCAAAATTTGACTTGTAGTTATATGAAAAGGATTTAGCTGTTTAGTTAGTAATTAAAAAATAAAGTTAGATTTAGAGTGTCAAGACAGCCACAGGACCGCAGCTTAGAACCACTTAAGAACGTTCATTATAAAAGTTGGAGACTCGTACGTATGAATTCACAATGTGCCCTCTAGCCTCCTAATGGAAGTCAAGCATATGCTCAATTAATCCAACCTAGCCTTACCTAAACTATGTAACTTGTTTTTATAAATTTCTAGGGGATTCGGATAAGTCACCCACTATAAAGGAGCTTTATATTTAAATTCTGCAGAACATAGCAGGATATACTGAAACACTAAACCTTATATACATATAAGCAAGATAATTCATTCTAAAACCGCTGTTAAAGGACGAACTTCGAAATCAAATTTAGGCTTTGGTCTTCTAGGTATAAAAACTGTAGGGCATAACGAAACCCTTTCTGGTGCCAGTTAAGAGACTTAAGGTCATGACAAGTTGCTGAAAGATAGAAAACTTAAAATAATTTCTGTAAGAAATGGTTTTTAGGTTCACAATATTCAGCGGTGGAGATTAGCTCCAGACTTTCCTGTACCCTTTCAGATTAAGAACCTCTATACCTAAGACAATTTGCACTTAATCATCACGTTATTACGCAATTAAGCGTCGAATTAAACGTGTCCAGAGTTAATATCGTAATATGGTGCTAAGATTTTTATCACATACATAATCCTTTCTCCAAAAATTACAGATCTTGACTCCGGGCATCGTGATGTTTTTTTGAGCCAGTACTTTAGGCCGTTTATCTATCAAACTGGTGATATGCTACAACAAGTTGCCAAATTTAAGAAATTTGATTATAAAATATGATTCTGTCCCAACATAATCGACCATTTGAGAACCCTACTTCGAACAACATTTTCTTCTTGCTAGATGCGCACTGAAAAAAAGTGCATTAGTTGAGAAAGATCCAGTTAAGAAGATCCAAATTTATCGAACCGACGTAGTTCGCAAAACGCAAAATATGGCAAATATTACGATCTTTGCGTAAGAGACTTTGGCTCGAAGACTTAAAAGATCCGACACAAAATGACCATCGCTTGCCTCCAAATTTCAGTGAAGGGGCCCAAAATATAACCAGCATTGGCGTCGCTCTTTTATCGAAAAAATGAGTTCAGCGGAGAGGCTCAATCTAGGCGCAATGAATATGTCAGTAAACAAAGTTGTTACTTTTGGACCGAAGGCAATCTACATGACATGACGTTACATCCTGGACAATGCCCAGTTTGGTGCGGTCTGTGGGTTGGTGGTGTCATCGGACCATATTTTTTTCAAAAATGTGGCTAACCAGTGAGCCATGATTAATGACATTTTCGTTCCCCCATTGAATGGGATAAGAGGTGTAGTACCTGCAGGATGGAAACACTTCAGAAAACTAAATAATTAACTTAATGAAGGAACTTCTCGATGAACGCATAATTTTGTAAAATAGAAGTGTAAATTGGCCTCCAAGACCTTGTAAGTTGGTGCTCTTGATTATTTTGTTTGGGGTTACCCAAAGTGACTAGTCTCTACTGACAAGTCACAACAATTGATCCATTCGCCAATCACAATAAGAACTGATTAAAAAAAAAAACGTTTGTGTTGGCTGAAGATGTCTCAAGAAATAGACCAAGATCTCCAAGTCTCATTTCCGTAAAATGTTCCATAAAGTCTTATCCCACTTTTAGACAATCGGAACTTAGCATTAAGTTATAAAAATGAAATAATACTTCACTCTGCCCCTCAATAAATCAACCTTTATCACCTAAAGAACTCCTTTACCAATTGCTCCAGCCTGTATTGCTCTACTATAAGGCAATATCCAACGTAGCAACATGTAGGGTAACAACCATTCAACATCACTTATATTCTGAACTTGCCAAAGCTCCAGAGTTTACGATCAGTTGATCGCTCGTAGATGTGGAGCTCTGTTTGTAAAATCGGACTCACTGCCATAACCTGCAAATGTGTGGTCAATAAACAAGGCATTAGCTGCACTTTGAGCCTCTTAAGTAACCGTACGCACGAGATCAGTAACTACGAGAAATGTTCTTGCTTTTTTTAAGCCCTCTTCTCGCTTACAGTGGCATGTAAAGTAAATATGACGTTCTTCAACTGATCATGCATTTGCTGATTCCGAGTCAGACATTTTTCCCTGACATGTTGCGAACATGCTAGGTGGTCATGACATCTTATATAAAGTCTTTTTCTATATTTACAAAATTTTGCAAAGGCAAGGCAAAGCCCACCACACAATAATGCCCCTGTTTTTAGTAGTAGGATTCAGAAACAGTTAAAGAGCTATTTCCACTTTGCAATGTTTCCTTTCTGGAATCTATTCAAAATGTGTCGTTTGCGACCGTGCAGAGTCTGTTGAGGCAATAATCACTTTTGCGGACTGTGACTTTATTCCCATAACATCTTCAAATGGTCGTATGATAGTACGTTGCTAGTAAAATCGAAATGCTTCGCTGTTAAAAGTGTTTCCAAAGTGATGGAACCACCATCACAGTAAAATCTTGACCGTAAAACCATTCTAAGCTGGGCAGCTGTCACAACACTCTCGCATCCTACACCTACACATCCACTGGAATACTTCGTCAATCTTAAAATTGCTTACCCTTGAGCACTCAATTCCAGCCATGCTATCGCCTCGCGACAAGCACCGTGGCTAAATCCCTCTCAGCTTGGAATGTCAATATCCCATACACCTAGAGTGCATTGCCCGTCGTACAAATTATGGCGTGGCGATTGCGAGCGAGGGCGCATTGTCTACTCGACGTGTTATCGATATTCGATTTCTTTATTCGCATATCCGCGCACATGCCGGCATACATCTTGCCCCAGGCACATATGAGATGTAAAATGCTGAATTTGCAGAATCCCCTGCCAACATCACCACCACCTACTTGGAGATACCCGGCACAAGTCCCATAAGCATAGTCGTGGACCGTGAGGTTATTACTTGCATTCAACAATAAATGCATTTGCATGCGGACCCTTTATCAGTCGAAGAAATAAGATTATTACGAGCGTTCGAGGCGGCGGCAGCGGCGAGGACTCGGCTCGTATCTAGTGAATGCAGTTAAATTTACGAGCTCGAAACTCTTAAGTGCGTCTGGGTGAAATAAATTGAATAACATTGTGCTGTGCAGACTTGCAGACAGTTTATCTAATTTACTGCGGTTTAAGGGAGTCGTCTCTGTAGCCTCTGGTGCGCCTCTGTGGTGGCGGTGTTCGTGCTGCAGTTTGACGCCTTACGATACCTTTATCAAAATGTTTGAAGTAATAAAGTCGTGGATTTGAAGAGGGTCCCGATAAGGGTAAGCAAAGCTCATTGAACTTTCATCTGGGTGAGCTATCGTTTCCATTGTCGATGAATTTTTAGAGCTTGAAGAATTATCGGATACCCAGAGCTAAACATACAACGTAATCGAGTATCTTGAGATCAACGGCAATGAACCCGGTTGGCTATCACTTTTGTTCGTTTTGTCGCAGTCGAGACGAGCCTTTCTGCCATCGAAGGAATGGAGTTATTATGCGACACATTTGGAATCGATCCAAGAATATATTTGCAACTCGATTCCCACTCGCATGCTGATACTTTACGATGAAATTCCCCGAACGCATACATCACTGGACAAGGGATGACGACAGAGAATGAGAGAAACAGCATCGCGGCAGTAAGAATCCCTCGTGCACTGGTCTAGCCACTTTTGGGATATCCAATTCATTTTCCATTTTTGGCCTTCAGTTGCACTTCGGTGCTGGCCTGTGCAAGCAAGGCAATGCCGATGCACATTGGTGGGCTATTGGGAAAAAAAATATTTGGCAACCGATGTGAATGACCGTTCAATGGGGTGTAGGGAGTCCTTGTTGCAGATTGTACGATACACGAATACCAGGACCTTAGTCGAACGAGTTGGTGAGTGGAATTTATCGGGATTGAATATGGAGCGGATACATGTTGGGAATCCCTCGACAAGGTACATTCCCGTTTCCGGTACAAAGGACGGGAAGGATAGTCGATGTGCTATGGTCAGTAACGTAATTTCTTTTCAAAATAAACTTCATGCTGGATATTGTAAGCGGCAGGTACATTGGTTGTTTGTCAGGCAAAAAAACGAATAAATAGCTGAAAACATTTTGTTCCGAATGGGGATTCCCATTCATTTCCAGTAGTTCGTTTACTCCCCTAGATCGCAGTTTCTGTATTTTCAGTTGATTTTTAAGAAGCCTACCGCTTTAGACTGAGTAAATGAGAGTCACACAGACAAGTCACCTTTTCGAAGTTGCGAAATGTGAATATACAAAATTAAACAGCCGAATTTAACAAATCGTGTTCTTACGTCTCCATCCCCTTCTTCCCGTTTAGGGAAAACGATTTAAATCAGACGCCCATATCTCCCTAACTAAGCCCTTGTTCTGCAAAATTCTCCGACTGCTCTACCTTCAAATTCTCAAAAACAGCGCGTGAACTTTATAGTTCATGTAATCCCAGCTTAATAATTATTGCGAGAAAGAACTTCTTATTTTTTGTTCTGCTATATATCATGGTACCCTTGGGAGACAGAAGAATCTAGGAAGACATGTGTCGCTATATTGCATTTGCGACAGAATTGACTCTATCTGCATTGACGGCTAACCCAAAACTCGCATCAGGGCATCGATCCACCAAGAAGGCCTCTTAACTGACCCTCATGAACTAAGGAAAGCATTTATCCGGTTTCATGAGAGCCTCAATATTTTATAAAATTACCGAACTTACCATCTCTCCTCGTTCGCTGCCCAGGTCAACTCCAAGCACTTCTCACTCCTGCAAACAACTCTTTCTAAATTTGGAAACTATTTTCACTAACCATTTTAACTAACCTCACCACCGTTACATCTCTCCTCCAATTACTTAATTCAACCAAATACATCTCCTTCTATTACCAAAATGTCAGAAGACTGCGCACCAAATCTTTCGCTGTACTCGTTCCTAAAAACTGTCTCTGAGACTGTTTCGCGCTTGTGGCGACGACAATACTGTCGATCCGGACGGACGCGGAGTCCTCATAGCAATTCACAGCCCTTAGATCTCTTAGCCTTTAAATAATCAAACTCCACTAATCTCAACTTCACGAGCGCCGTAATAATTTACTCGAAACGAAAGCTCTACCTTGCCTGCTGTTACATTTGTCCCTCATAACATTTGATATCGTTATCATCAACTGTGGCAATTCGAGCCCTTCGTACTTGATATAGCCTAAATCCGACGATTAGGCTCGGCTAAGTCGCGACGAACATCAAATCTGGTAAGGAAATCCCCTCAACTTATCATCACTCAGGCTCTGGACTCGTCCTACTCAGTAACATCATCAACAACATGAATCGATGATCTACTGATCTGACGCCCAAAACTCCATTATTACCGCAAGTAACTACCCCCTATTTTGAATCCGCTCCATCCACCCTTATCGAGAACGCTTTAACACGAAAATCACATCACTTTTCTCTACTCCGAAAATACGTAATGCCACAAGTTCCGAAAAGCAGATTTCCCAAAACGAAATAGCCTGTCCTACAATATTAACTTAAATTTCCTCTTAAACCCTAACGTGCACATGTCCTTAGATGATACTCTTACCCTGTTCTACTCAAAAGTCATCAGTTGCCGTATCCTCTCCTTCCCATATTCACCAAAAAAGAACTGCACTTCATCTCCACCCTGGTATACCAAGAAACTACACTCCCCGCACAATAAAAGAAACAAACGATGACAAGCCTTGCCTTTCTTCTTATCTGCAGTCTTAAATTTCCACAACTCTCTACCTCCTATACCTGAATGCAATCCTCTTCTGTCACCAATCCCAAGAGCTTCTTTTACTTCTGCTTTTACTTTTCTTAATGCTTCTTAGACTAAACCGAAAATAGTTGCCAACTTTCTTGCCCATATCTTCAGCCAGTAGTTGAGCGAATAAGTCGTTCAATCCGATCATGACTACTTTCGTTATATGAAAGACTGCCTCAGACGTCTCTAGCGTCAATGAATATATGTAACTCCTAAATTCGTAACTCAAAAGACGACTACTCGGCCCGTGTTGACTGACTCCCCGCCATAGTTTTAAAGCAATGAGCCAACCATCTGTTAGGCCTTATTTCAAAGTTTCATTTCACAGAGACTATTTCCGTAGTTTTGGAAAAATGCTTACATTATCCCAAGCCAACAAAGAGGGCGAAAGAATGAGCTATCGCCCCATTCCTAAACTCTCTTGCACTCCCAAACGCTTATAGAGTACCGTCTACGATACGATATTTTTCCACTACAGACCCACCTTCTATCTAGACCAACTAGGAGCTAAAAGATCTATCGGCCACCGGTAACCTAATAACCACAGTCGTTGAATGGACTTGAGGATGGCAAAGAATTGTTGCAACATTGAAGTCGACATTGTTGCAACAGACTTCAGCAAGGCCTTCGACAACATCTCGCATCGAACTATACTTCTTAAATTGCTATTATCCTATCTCGAAGGCCGTCAGTTCAATATTATTTTCAGATCGATGTCCCACAAGGCAGGCACATCGGCCCACTAATATTTATCCTAAATATTAACGACGTTTATTATGATATCAAGGACTCCCATCTTCCCGTCTATCTCCCATCTCCCCTTAATGCGACCTAAACAGGTTCGCTACTTAGTATCAAAAAAATCACCTCGTGCTCAATGTTAGCGAAATTCGTATACACTACCTTCACCAGGTCTCTTCTTGAATATCCACACTGCGTGCTTTGAGGCCGTGCAACGTATTTTTATTCGTTTCACCCTTCGTGGTCTTCTCTGGGATTTATAAGACAGTAAAATAAATCAACCTACAACCCTAGAAGAACGATGCAAAGTCGAAGACATACTTTTTATCTGTAACTGTGGTCCTCTATCAACCGGGCATATGCATAATATTCCTTTTTGTATATGACCTTCTATCAATCAACCCAGTTTTGTAGCCAACAAAAAGGTCTTTAAATGTCACAGGATATCATCTCTAATTGAATTTAATCTCCTTGAAGGAAAGTAAAATAAAACATGTCCGCCTTCCTCGTGCTGTCATGCTACTTTTGGATTACTTTTATCGCAAAGGAAACGTAACATCCAGCCTAGCGTGCACGCAACACAGGACACAGATGTATCATTTCTAGTTCAATCGAAACACTTCCTTTCCGTGGCTAATGTGATAGAAAATTAGGTTTTTCCGCTTATCAGAGAAAACCAGTTACAGCGTAACTGGGTTTTGGCGCATGTCCTCCCGTGCCATGTATCACTGCTAGAACCTTTCAACAAATCCTCGACGACTGTTCACTTTATTACTCGAACAGTCGTTCCATTCAACAAGTTGCCTGCCCGCAAAATGACAACCAGTAACCAGATATCTTCCCAAAGTCAACTGGAAAAGGATTTCGAGGATTTTTTCAATTTTTGCGAGAAACAAAATCTCACTTCCCGCGAGTTGGAAAAAAATTGTCAGCCACTTAGATCGGCCTGGAGATGGAGATTCTGGAGTAGATTTGGCATCGTCCTAATTGTAGTGGTTTTGTTCTGGTGGATATACAATAGTGTGGACGTGGTCGCGTGGTCATCAAGTGCAGTCGGTCGACTGGTTTTGATTAAGCTGTTGCCGTTGTGGGACTGGACAGTGTTGTATAATGCCAAGTGCTTGGTTGATAGCAGTGTTCCGAAAAGAGTGGATTTGGACAGGCTAGGGAAATACGAAACCGAGGCGGTGAACTGTGCTCTGTGCGAAAAAGTCGGTAAGAACCATATGCATTGTGCATGACATGTACAAATCCTTGTGTTTTAATAACTCGTTTAATGTAGAAGCAGTTTCGAGCTTGAGTAACGTGACTTACTCCATGCTGGAGCAGAACTTCCTCGAGAAAGGGCTTCCAGTCATTGTCAGCGACTCACACGCCAAACAGTCGTTGAATGAGTTTTTGGATGTTGTGTTATCGGATCGCGGGGACTTCCTCGATAGTGATCCCTGCGATGTGGAAACAAACTTGGTCCTGAAAAAATTCTTTTCCATCGGAGCTGCGTTGCAAAAAATCGTAGATAGCTCACGGGATGATGAATGGTTTCTCCAATTGCGAAATTGCCAATTCAAGGCAGTAAAAGCGTCGAGAAAATTCATCCGCCGACCATATTACTATCCACTTCACTTTGAACCATTTTACTCCAGTTGGCTGTTAATGTCAAATAACTACAAAGGAATGGAGAAGGAAATATACGTTCAAGGACTCGTGTTCATGCAGCAGTTGAGTGGAAGTGTTGTCATTCATTTGGTTCCCAAGAAACCTTGTGACACACTGTGTCTCGAAGCAGAAGTGACTTTGAGAGCCGGGGAAGGTTTCGTGTTTTCGACAGATTTGTGGATTCTTAACTACCAGTCGACAGCGGAACTTGAGTCAGTCACAACTGCCATGGAGATTGACTGGCGTTTTTAAATTAGTATCTTGTAAAGCAACTCTGGTAAAATAAACGAGTTTGACTACCGTTTAGCGTTTCTTATTTTCATTGAAGTTGTGTATCAACTTTTCCACTATTTTTCAAATTGAAATGGCACACGGTTTATCAGGTGAACAATTGGGAATTGGCGCTAGTAATATGGTGGTCAGAAGTAACAAATCAGAGCTATCACATGGTAAGCTTGGACATTTGTGACGATACTATATGCTTAAACTAAGCAAAATGCACAGTATTTGTGGGAATTTCTGGTTTTCGCCTCCAATTCGAAAAAAATCTGCGACTGAAGAGTCGGAAACACTGAAATAGGGCATTCTATCACAGCCGCTGTATATCACTTTTTCCGAGCACCTACCTACCTACCATCGAAAGATCGATGGCTCATCGCCTCACTGAGTAGCAATTCCGATCTTTCGAAGAAACCAAAGCGAAATTTTCGACTTTCTAAGAAAGAAAAGGTCTATAGGCTGCATTTTTCAAATATGATCTTATCTCCTGAGGCTTTTGCAGTCAATATACGTATATGTAGGTTTGTTCAAAAAATTACACAGATCACGACCTTCTCAGCGATAACACTGACAGTCCCACATTATTGCACATGATTCCTCTTAACACCAACCCACGTCGTAACCTTCGGGCCATGCCCCTTTACCGTATAAACACTCATCGCACAAATTATGGTTACCACGAACCAATGTGCAGAACGCTGCGTGAAGCTAACACCAATCTTTTCGGCCTTCACATCCAAAAGTCAAGCCTTAGAATTGCCCTGAACCGCAACCCTTCACCCTCTCCTTAACCGTTTCCACCCTGTCACCTAGTTAATAAGTTAATTAAGTTATTTTTTTTTTTGTTAAGGTTTGCTTGCTAACAAAGTGCCCCTATGGTCGTCAAAATATAAAATTCAAAATACAGAATACAGAAAAAGAATTTGTAGAAGTGTTGGAAAGGCCCCATCTTTGCTCTGGGCTTGGCAGGCTTTAAAATACCGTCAGTTCTGAAGAACTTACCAGACAAAATGTTGGCTCTAGCGGAGCTACTCATTCATTATATTGTGAAGCAGCAGTCAAAAGGGAAAAACGTTTTTAGCGGCAGCAAATGGCACTTAAAGCTGTGCTTAAATTCACTGAGACTTGCTTAAGTTCCAAGTCATCCTGAGATCCCAGAAAATTAAATTTCCTCGACCGAATGGGCTCAGAGGTATCCTTAACAAGACCTGCAGACTTCCTTCATCCTTGGTCCTCTGTTAATGACTGGAACCTTTAAGAACACAATCGTATATCGGAATTGCCCTGGGAAAAGGCTGACTTTTGAGGCGATCTACGAATGGAAAAAAATGTCGACTTCTTCGAAAGATCACAATTGCTGCTCAGAATTGTCGGAGCAGTCGGTAGGTGAAAGAAACGATGTCTAGAGAGGGCTTGGATATCCTATTCAGTGTTTTGCTTTGACGATTTTAACGATTTATTCTTCTATGATCGGCTCAAAAGTATTGGTTAAGTAACGAGCCCCTGGGATGGTTTCACCCTACGGTAACAGCTTATAATATACTTACTAGCTGAGCTCGTCGCACCAGCAAGTGTTTGATCCAAGGATCGAATCATCTTCGTCAGTCATATTTCTATGCATAAAACCTTTCCACTAGAACAGACATTAGCTCGCAATTTGAAAACAGTCTTTCGACGTTTCCCGGCTTCTCTTTATACCCAACTTCTTTGCTTTCGGTCTATTCCCGGTCAATAAATCTGAAAATCCTTGTTGCTTCTGACACAGACTTTAATAAATAATGTCTCTGTTTATGCCTGTTCAAAATTTGTTCTATAATTCGGGAAGCACCTTGACTTCCATGTAGAAATCACCTTTGTTGAAAGCATCTGCGAGACGTTCCTTTATTAATATATGCCTCACCTTAGGTTTCTATAATCCTTTACGCTTATTTGGCTCGAAAATCAACATTTTAAGAAACAAAATAACATTTTATATGACGTCGATGAAGATTTTCAAAAATTGGACATCTGTATAGTTATGGACAGACAAGCTCGAAGATGAAAAATTGGTGGAACTGCTCTATAAAAAAAAAAAAAGCATTTTAATCGCTTCAAAAATATTTGAATCGAAGGACTTGACTTATTTACAATCGGAAAGCACCTTAAGGACGTAACAATGATCAACAAACGAACGAAAGCAAGTGACGTAAGTGATGTGGAGAGGCTTGGATAACTGCTTCAACGGCGATATTGGAGGGCATTGTCCCTGTTGGTAAAAAGTGGATTCAATACGACAAGCTGATGCGTCGAAAATCATGGTTTTATATTTGGTAGGACTAAGGATGTGCATGATCTGCTAATACTAAGTTAAGCTGCCGCTTCCTAGTACAATTAATCCGCTTGAGCCGTTCATTAAAAAAATCGCCACAAAAATGTGATTTCAAAGAACGATAAGGCTCATCCGGGGCGTCGAAAAAATGGTAAAAACATATTAAAAAACGCTTAAATGGAAACTCCTACCCCACCCGCCGTGTTCTAGAGATATTGCTCCTGATTATCACTTGTCGCGAGTGATGAGTCATGGAAAAAAATTCTTGCAAAAAAATGTGTCGATTCGTGCATTGCATCTAAAGAGGTGGCATTCATCCGACATGGTATTTGACCGAAAGATAGGAAGTAGTAGTGGCTAACGATGGACGATCCTTCAAATCAAAGGAAAACGCTACTAATTAATTCCAGTGGCATAGATAGTTCCAATAACATAACCAATTTTACCCCGTATCACCTATATTCGAGATTCATCTTCCGGCTCAAAGCTAGGTCGAAATCTGACTATAGTCCCCCTAGACAGGCCCGAGAGGATGCTTCAGTGACATCAAATCAAGTCAACACCTCTTAATTGAAGCTGAGTACACAAATTCATTATTAATTTTTTTTTCGCACACTTTTGCATTTGTAATTCACGTTGAACTACAAAGGCTCTACAGAATAATGAATTGGCTCGATATTTCACTTAGTGCTTTTAGAGCATGCGACTATTTCCCATGCTACGTAAATTAATTCGATTTAAAACTAATAACTATAAGCATTTGAAATGGTAAAAGCTTGACTTACTCGTAATAAGCGACTAAATTCCAGCCCCTTAAAATATCATTTTGATCCGAAACATCCAAAATATATATCATAATTCGACGAAATTAAACTCGACACTGAGAGCCAGTTGTCATCCATCAGAAAACAAAAAACCATGGAACCAATATGGCATGACAAAAGAGCAACAAAAAGCGCAGAGATCCCTAATTACAGCTTGGCACCCCGACTGACAATCGACAGTAGCTAGATATTGTTTTTTTTCCACCGTACACGAGCAAATTAAATTGGCTTAATTGCACGTTGTAACTTTTGCATATGATGTGCTATAAAAGGGGCGTTAAAACTATGGCAAAATCAGTTAAAGTTCTGGTTCTGGTATATCTGGAACGTATACCTGCAACGTTCTGGACTGACAATGAATCGTTATTTAATAGTTAATTTGATGATTGCCGTCGGTTTGGTATGTGATGACGTTCCAGATATCTGCTTTCTAGCATTCGACGGCTTAAATAGATTGTGAAAATAATTGAAGCTTTGTTATTTGCTGTATGTGTTTCAGGTTGCTTCCGTGGCTGGCATAGATTGTGATAACCCGCCAGCGAAGACGGTAAGTTATATGGAAATGTGATTTCCATAAAGAGGATCGATTGTAGGATTTTATAATATATTGCAGGACTTAATGGAGTGTTGCGCGTACCAAAGTTTGATCTCAAAGGAGGTGCAAAAGAAGTGTGAAAAATACTTGGAAAGTGATGAAGAACGTAAGAAAAGAGATGAAAATGGCCGTCCACCTCATCCACCACCAGTAAGTTCAGTCTGAGTCGAAGAATCTCTCCCAAAACTGAAACTCTGATTTCGCTTCTCTTTAGTGCTTCAGCGAATGTGCAGTGAATGAGACCAAAATAATGAGTGACGGAATTATCGACGAATACGCGCTGAAGAAATATCTATCCACCGTTCTGGGTGAGAGCCACGACCTTATACCGGTTGTATTTAAAGCCTTCAAAACGTGCATGGAAAAAAGTATATCCCTTTCGGAATAGTTAGGATTTGTATTTATAAAACACATTTGAATTACAGTAAAGGATCCACCGAGTGGAGATCGGCCAGGACCTCCGCCGCCGCCACATAAGTGCAAGTCACCTTCATCTATGATAATGCACTGCGCAGTCATGGAGACTTTGTTTAACTGTCCAGAGAGCGCGTGGTCCAATACCGAAATATGCAACAGCAATCGGGATTTCTTAAAGGAATGTCGCCCCCACGGACCGCATGGACCACATGGACCACATGGACCACATGGACCCCATGGTCCAAACTAAAAAGCTTCAGAAATAAAGTGACTCGATGATGGAGCTAAAGTGGATATAAAACTTAATGTCACTTTGAAATTAATTTGGTTTTTCTTGACATAATTCTGTTACTTTTTGGATCTGTGTACCTCGATTTCAATTGGCATCTATTAAAAATGTCCCAATCCATTAGTGCAACACTTTTCCTCACTCACACCTCGTATATGATAATTGCAATGCATAAAACGTCAGTGGATGAGTTGCACTTGAAAACGTGTTCCGAATAACTAGAGCGAAATCTCGTCTATAAAGCCAGTGGAACCAAGACCGGCCAAGGCCTTGAAGACGGAGGTGATTGGTTCAGGACAACCTCATTGCTATTCGAATTACGTAGTACTAAGTTGATTGCAAACGCGGCAATTTGCTGAAAATTATATGTGGCGCTTAAGTTACAAATTGTCTCTCAGCCCATTAACGCATGGTGGACATCGACGTGGAAGCATGATTTATTGAACGCACCTGTCGTTTAAGTGACTTTGATTTCGATGGAATGCGGTCAATGGGGATTTGCTTCGTTTAACTGAGGAGGTTAAGCAGGTGGGATTTATTTTTACTTAAAGAGTTGTAATGTAATGCCATTGTATTGGCTGTGAAGTGGCTCCCAATTGCATGTGACTTGGTTTACTGGGGGAGAGAAAGACTGAATTGGACAATGTATTTATCTTTACCAGGGTTTAATCACACCAAGTCTGCCTAATGCTGTAAAACAAAGGAAATACCAACAATAGACTGTATTTCACATGATTTCGAGTTTTTTTAATACTGCAGGGCCGAGATGAGAACCTTACGGCACGTCAGTTTGCCTGTTTCACTCAAATCATCACTCGTATAGCCCGACGTTATCTCAAGTTACGTGACTGATTCTTGGACACAAAAAAATTAGCAAGATCATTTCAGGGCAATAGGTAATTATTCTAAATGTGAATCTGGCATGTTTTCTCTTCAAAATTTAGAACTTTATTTCGGAAACTTGTGGCTTTTCCTTCAATTCTCGGCTCAAACTCCTAAATGCGATGAGTGACGACGTTTTCGGTAGTTTCGTCCGATTCTGGCTTGGCCGTAGATATTAATGTTTGGACGCGAAATCTCTACGATATCTTTCACCTTGAATTATCGTAGTGGATCCAATATCCACCATTTTGCATTTTCAAACTTCTTCACCCTTCCCGACACTCCTTGTTTTCCATGTCAAAAACACCATAGTTGAAAACGTTCGAGGAATGTTCTTCCAATGGAAAAAGCTTTCCTATAAGCAATTCAGCGAATCGAAGACAAAGGCGACCTTTCCATATGAAATGTGTAGACAGATGCCCAAGCTAACCACGTGATATTTCCGATCTCCAATTTCTGACCTATTTACTGGAAAATAGCGGATTCGTATTTGTACACCTGATAGATAATAAATAGCTTTGGTCATGAAACGTTGCGCCAAAAACGAGAGAAATTTTTTGATTTTCTGGCAGTGTACAAGCTCTTCTGGAAAGGCATGTGGGTTATCAGCCAGAAAAGTCCTCTGGATCTATACGGCAATGATCAGACATATAGTCTCATAAACGTCAGTTAGAACAGGCTGGTAAAAATATAATACCCTTCGTCAAGCTCCAAAAAACGACCTGTCTCAATGGCACGAGAGCTTTACCCAGCATGCCAGGCTCGGCTTTGGATGCCATTCTAAATTGTCCTCCCTTTGATATGTTTTACCTATCACGGGGTATACCATGACAATTATATCAAAAATTAAGGGAAATAGCTTCTTTTAAAATTCTCCAATTGATTATATAGGTAAGTCATGTCGGGGATTGAGGTTTTCGTGTGGCATAAAAGCGTTTCAATAGGCTTCCACTTTCTGTCCGTCTTTCAAAAAGTCTGTCAGTTCAACTGTTAGTAAGAAGAGCCTAGTAAACCAATAAATCAGGAAGGCTCTCAGCTAGCTGAATAAGGGAGGGAGAGTAGAAATAACCTCTTCAGAAGATGCAATTTCTCTAAAAAAGCTAGGCTTCGTAAGGTGGCATAAGCATATTCACATGGTATTGAGATAGATCGAAGAAACTACATATAAATAAAAATTAATTTACAAAAAAAAAAAAACCGGCTAGTGGGATGATTGACGCTCTATGAAACAGGGGCCTCGTAAACGAGTCGTAGCCAGAATTGTGCCTTCTCGCTATTAAGATAGGTGCAAAATGGGCTACACAAATTGAATTAGATGATGTTGAGCCGTTCTCAATTCATCGTTTTTTTTTTACAGTATGCATACTTGCAAGGATTCAGAGCTCACTGGACTTCCCAATTTTTAGAAAGAGAGCCAGGTTTACTTCTCTTCAAACTTGAAAGATATTAAAGATGGATATAAATAGGGTAAGCACTAGCATAATGATGAGATCCACGTTTGAAGCGGCAGTAATACTGCACCCAAAACTGTGCTTGATGCAACTATCATTGACTTCAAAAAGTCTTACTTGAATTCCAAGTCACTCTGACATCTCGGAAAATGAAATCTCCTTGGCCAGAGGCCAGGCAGAGGTATGCCTATCAGGATCTACAGCCTTCTTATCTTAGCTCTTCTGTCAACGACTGGGTTCTTTCAGTGAGGGTCCTACCCTGGGAAAAGGCTGACGAATTGTATATGCCCTTATGTCTGTAAGAAATCTGCTTCGTTTTCTTATTACTAAGAAGAACTGACTGTAGAAGACCTCTAGGTTTCATTAAAGGCATGTTCCTCGTATGTTTTCAGTCAGTGAGACGAGCAACCGTGTTGCATGTATAATAATTGGTCGGTGGTGTTAGTGAATTTCGACGTCGATTTCTTAATCTTGTCGCGCCAACTGAGTACACATTCCGGCGCTTAGCTACTCGAGTCAAATAGACTGGACCCACAGGAGACCATGCAGGGCGTGGTCGCCATCAGACTGGTCATGCGTCCGAGAATATAATGGCTGTGGTTGCCGATGTCGCTGAAAATGAAAAAAAATTAACCAGAAGACGAGCCACGCAATCGGACATCATCAGACGGACCCTGCAGCGAATTTTAATGAAAGACTGACACTTGTTCCTGTACAAAATGTAAACAGTGCATCAGTAAATGTCTGCTGACCGTCAGTCGGGTGTGAATTACTGTCAAGCCATTCCTAATCTCAACAACGAAGAGGACGATTTTGTGTCGAAAATCATCATAAGCGACCAGGCGCATTTCCACAAGCCGGTACGTCAATGACCAAAATCTTCGTTTCTAGGGCATTGAAAATCGACGTGTGATGCACGAAGAGCTATTAGGGAGATATATATAGGGAGAGGACACCATCGGCATACGGTCGCTGTTACTGGCGAACGCCACAGGGCCATGATAAACGACTTCTTACTCCCGGAATCGGATGAGCGGAGCTTGGTGAATATGAAGTTTTAACAAGATGATGCAACCGCACACACAGCACGAACCACAATGGATATTGTGAACCAAGCGTTTCCTTTTCGCGTAATCTCCGTTTTGGCGATTTGGCATGGTCAGCAAGATCGCTCGATTTAACCATCCCAGATTTCTTTCTATGGGGCTACTTGAAATCGTGGACTTATGCCAACAAGCCTTAGACAATCGCAACCCTTAAGGAAAATATTCGACAGGAATGTGAACAATTATCACCAAAAGTCATGGAAAATGCGGTAAAACGAGTACAAATGTATATCAACACTAGTGGCAGCCATTTTACAGATATCATCTCTTCCACTTAACAAACAAATTGTAAAGATCGAAATAAAGATTTTCATTACTCAAAATCTTTTTTTTTTATTTAGTAAACAAATGATTTAAAATTTTGGATGATTGATTGGATGATTGATTTGGCACCACCTTGCACATATTCATCTTGTTCATACTGCTGTTTAGCAAGTTTTCTAGTCCGAGCTCTCCAAAGAAAGCAGAGAAGGTGTTAATGATGATATCTGTCCTGGACGCCCCAGTAAGTCAACAACGGATGAAAATGGTGAAATAGTGATGAAAATTATCCTGGAGAATCGTCGAATCACTATTAGAGAAGTTTCTGAGGATATTGACGTACCGTTCAATTTCAGATATTTCGGGCATAAAACGTCTGTTCGTGAAGTTTGCTCCGATTTTGCTAAATTTTGACCAAAAGAACCGTCGCATGAACAACGTTCCGGAGCTGTTAAGAGAAAATGAAGATGGTGACGAAACATAGGTATATGTATGGTTATGACGTCGAAACTAAAGGCCTATCATAGAAGCGACCAAAAAAGCCAAGGCCGAATAAAGTACACCAAATTCGGTCAAATGTGAATTTTTTTTGTCACTTTTTTTCGGTCACAATGGCATGGTTCATCATAAGCTCTTCTCGGAAGGTCGTATTGTCGATATGAGATATTGCCTTAAGCACCGCTCACTCATGGTTTCGTGTTTTTTGGCCTAAAAAAAAAACAACGTAATCATGCTTCAAGCGACCGTATTCACCTGGCTTTGGTTAAGATTTGCCACAATTGAGGAGAGACCCCATCGCTGAAAGAGCGATAGATATGGATGAATAAATAAATATGTTTCGATAAAAATACCAAGGCACCATGTTTTTTGAACAAACCTTGTTTTGTGCATTCCAAAGTGAATTGCTGCAAAAGATGGATATATTCATGTTGATCGATTATACATATGTTTGATGCACTAGATGGGAACAACTTCATAACTTGAAAACATGCCAAAACCATATATTTTGAGTTCCCTTTCAGTTATTCAAAAGGATTTTTGGCTCATCCGACCACAAAATAACCTCCACGTCTCTCCTGGAAAGTTTTATAGTCTTTCGCGAATAGGATTCTGTTTTTCTCGCATTTTTAGCAGACTGTGGACTATCAGATGGTGATCTATTAAACGTCTACAAACAGTTTCAACGCGGCCGTCACCATTAAACATGGCTTTTATCTGTGTAGCTGGAGTACGGGTATTGATCCCTCAACCATGAATGTCTCACCATCCTATTACAGACAAAAGAAATAGTTTTGTGAATCGAAAGTGGATCTTTTTTGACAATCCCATAAAAAAATTATATATAGACCCAGACCAAACATCAACGTCGCAGCCAGTATGGAATATCCACGGAAGGAAGGTTATGCTGCGTATTTGGTGGGACCTTCTTGGGACTCTTCCTGATTACTGCTTGTTTCAATGGAAGTAACATTGACTTTTAATACTTCACTTTCAAAGAAGTGAAAATTTCTTTTGATGAATGGTTAGACTCAAATATGAACAGTGGTACAGGCTCGCAAAAAAGTCAAAACTAACGATGGCTAGTATTTATTTTTACAATAATTCTACGAGTGAGTCTACTGGGACTTACATCCGTGCTCAAGTAAAGGCGTCGCCTAAGCACCACGTACTGGTATGACCTACCAAATACACTTGCTCCATTCCAAATCACTCATCTAACTGGCACAACAACGAGCACAATAAGCATATTTAACGGATGCAGTTCTGCTTCACATGAACAATATTTTTCTCTTTTACTTTTCCATTTGTATACCCGTAAATCCATCACAAAGACCAACTTTAAACGGACCTTCCCACAATTCCCCCTTAGGCGAATCCCTTGCGCATGGCTGCCCGACTAATTGTGCGTCCGTCAATTTGCCTAATGGCAATCCTATTCACAGGTGTCACATATCTGTATCCGGTTGTGTCAGAGTATTCAGTGCAGGTATCCTTTTGTCATGTCGATTTGATAACGGATGAAGAGAGGTGACCTCCCCACGTGTCCTAGTTTAGTTTTTCTTCCTGCTTTGTTTTTGTCTCCGAAATGATACCCACTTGATTATGGTGGACAGTGGGTTGATGGGAGCGAAATGGGTGAGTGGTTTAAGGCAGGCAAACAACGCAACCTCTTAAGAGTATTTAGGTGCTTCCTGATAACGCTGTGCGAAACAATGGCCTGCGAGTAGGGTGAATGATGTCACCAACAGGAAAGTATACTTTCGATTGTGAAGCTTGTGTAGCTGTTCCTGCTTTAGACTTTTACTAGCTGTTTCAATTTGATAACGAGGACTTGTATAATTGCCTGAAGTAAGGTATATTTTAACTGGTGGAGTGGAGATTGTTTAACTAACGTATAAATTGCTTCCAAAATACTACTAAAACGTACCAAAGGATGATTCCTTTATTCTTGAATCAATATATCGGTCTGCGTCCAAAACAAAGAACTTCCGAACTTTGTATTCGTAGCTCCCAATTCGCTCAGTAACCATAAGCCAAAATCAAACATTTTAATCTGAAAAGTATCGTGTATCATCCCCAATGTGCCTTTGCAGACAGATTCCTCCGTCTTCATCGATGGAGGCCACCCGCCATAGTTCCAACGTTTTCATGAACAAAGAAAACCAATTCTCCAAAAGAATTAATTTAAACTTTCAATTTCCCTTCTTTCGCTCTAGTTGGCCAATAACTGAAGAAACAGAAAACAAAGGATAACAGGAAATAGTGGAAGGAAGTGGAATAAACTTTTCCAATTTACGCTTGGAATAAAGTCGTCATCCCTCTAGCCAGTCGATTTGATGGTGTGTGAAGTGAAAATCATCCAATCCGATTTCATAAGGAGCGAAAGTATCCTTGCATCGACGAAAAGCATCATTAGACGGTTGTGTCACGCACCTGACATATGGCGGATGCTCTTATCCTAATCTCTGTTGATGGTGAAAGGGATGACTTTTTTGCTATTCACGACCCACCTAAAGTCACTTGGTATTGTCCTTTAAGCGATTGGTGGAGTGGGCTATAGTCCATATTTCCAGCTAAAGATGGCCCTTCATCTCGAGGGTAAATTCTTCTTTATAGGCCGTAAACGGGCCTACGTACTTTTCTGGACCTACTAATTCCCATTCCTCTCTCAAGTATATGAGGTTTTTTTTTTTTTTTTTTCTCAATAAAAAAGAATTTTTCACTTGGTTGGACATCCATTTCCTGTCCGAGAAAATATTAAGGTTTGCACAATCTTTGTAAGACTAGGAACGAAATCAAATCATTTATCTCCCGTCACCCATTTTAGTCGTCCTTTCTTCCACTGGGAGTCACTTCACTTCACCCCCATTCCAATGGTAGCGATTCCTGTCGACTTGATGCATTGTTCATTCGACGGAAGCACATCATCTTCGACGAGGGTGGACGTGAATGGTTTGATTTACAGGGTGTTTGCTCACTTTTCGTCGGATTTTGATGGACTCCTTCCAGTTCGACAGAGAAGCAAGAGTAGTTCCTTAAAGTACTCGTTCCAAGGAAGTCCTTTTGATGAAACATGGAGCATAAAACATCCCCTTCAAATGTTCTTTCTTCGGCTGCTGATAGGAATTAAGATGAATGGGATTTCCTATGTAACCGACATGAGAGTGTGGGACTGGTTGGGTTTCGGGTGGTGGTTCATTCGCTTTTCAGTTTTATTAAATTTGAATAATCATTCCGGCCGTGTGGGTTTTATTTAATAACAGCGATAAAAAGGAATCGTAAAAATATGATTTAGTCGAAGTGGCGGTGGGGAGACTTGCCGACCTGAGGGCTATAAGACCAAATCTGTGGATAGATGGGGCATTGTTTGTTGAGAGACGCAGCGATTTTTAATTTATTAGGGCTGTCCCCTCTGTGATTCCGGTCATCGTTTTTGATCGTGAATGACGACATTGAATTCTATTCAATTATTAAATTATTTACTTAAGAGTAACAGGAGGAATGGTCGTAAATTTAAGATGTTTTGGGCGAAGATATTCGGGCTTTCGCAGTAATTACCATAGGAAGGCAAGCAATTAGGTAAAAGGCCGAAGGAATAACGAAATTTGTCGGATCAGCACAACACCATCTTTGACAGGAGTTTAATCCTTATAAAATCTTAAAACGATTTTGGAGAAAATTGATTTAACATTGGCGACGGGAGTCAGTTTACGGACAAGGTCCGAAATTATTTCAATACCTTAAATCGAAAATTTCGATAGAGCCTTCTCCAAAGCAGTCTAGTTTGATGACTGAAGACTCAATCATTATAGATTTAAGTGAACATGGCCTTATGTAAAAAAAAAACCAACATTTCAATTAACAAAAAGTCAAGTTGCTCAAGACGGACTTATGTAAGCGGAATTAATGGACTGTCAAATTGCTTACATTTAGATTGCCTATGTTTTGTTTTTTGTTCGAGCTATCAACATTCCGCCACGAATTTCTCATTTTATTGAGACCTTTCGTAAGCATAATACCATTATGGCCATGGTATTTGCATGTAAAAGAGCATTTCAATAAGCTGGCTTGAGCTTGCTTAGAAATAAAGGGTGATTATTCAGCAATTTGGTTTTTCAGTGTTCTATTTTTGACAGCTTCCTAATGATAAGTGTCACGCGATGCAACTGAGCATAATTGATTGGCATTGCCATTTTATTATGCAAGGACTTATATTCAAGAAACGTTTATGAATTATTTAACTTTATAACCAAATTGCTTTCCAATGTTGTTCGCGCACTTCGAACAGTTCCTACTAAACAAACAATTCAAACCATAGTGACCACATTCCGCATCAGTTTCATGCTATTAGACCCTAACCACCTATTCGTATGTGTACGGTGTGTCCCATTTGTCCCTTTGTCGGCGTTCGTAGCAATTATGTTACGTAGCAGTTATGTCTGGTAACATAACCAATTCTAATTAAATGGTCGTTTCTTATAACATAAAACTTCCGTTTTATGTCGTTTTACAGTCAATAATCGTTCAGCATAATACATGGTTCCAGCAGAACAGCACTACAAGGGGGGTGGTCGGCTATTGAGCCGAAAGTCTGTAGTTCAAGTCTGCCCATAGTCAAGAACAATTCCTATACGGAAAAACTGTGCAACAACATCAGTTGTGAATGAGAGATGATCAAAAAAGTGCTGACGAAGGCATAACACTCGCAGTATAAAGATCACTTCAAAATTCATACCACCTTAATGACATGGAAACAAAATAGTTGCTGTGAACTACAACCAACGCGACAAATTCAGTCGAATATCTCAAAAAATCCTATCTAGGCCAACCACCTCCGAAGAGTAGTGAACGAACATCTACGACACAAACCATCACACTACCTGCACCCCGTCAAGGTTGTGCGACAAACACCCTAAGAGCATACACTCCTGCACGAACCCTATAAAAAAAAAAAAAAAAAAAAGAAATACAACACAGCGCGCCAATCGATAGACCGATTGAGGAATGAGGAGAGCTTATCCGTCCTCTTGGACCGATGAAGTGTTCGACTAGATTGTGCGAATTGATATTTGGAGACTATTTTTTTATAGTGATACGTCAAATCACTCGTCTATGTCGATCAGTTTGCGAAAAGCATTGAAAGACAATATTACACATGTTACCAGTCAATAAATTTGTGACAAAGTGATACTCCGAATTGGACATTTTTATGGACCATTTACACTACAGTTGTGACCAATATTCAGACAAAGTTATCTCAGGATTAAATGGCAATTATTTTTTTAATAATTTAAATAAACATTTTATACACTTTTTTAATATTTTTGTAACTTTTTTCATTATTAAAAACCAAACGCTTAGAAAATCACATATTATTATGGTTGGTACTTCATTTTACATGTGATTATGACCCAATACACCCATTCTATATTTTTTTTATTACATCTTTAAAACGAAATGAAATAATGTTTATAGTTTTATAATTTTTATTTTTCCGTTTTCCCCTTTGCTTTTTAAAGAGAGTATTGATTAAGTAGGGCTTTTGACCAAGTTTTCAATCGTTTCGGCTTCCAGAAATAAGATCTCGCGCTCTTTTCGAATATCCTATTTGAAAGCTTTGAGAGTCTATTCTCTGTTTATATACCCGTGACTTTAAAGTAAAACCGAAAGAAAGAAATCTGGTGTGTTCATGTCGGCCAATGCGGATCAGCAAAACAAGCCACAAAGCACTCTTGAGGTTCGATCTTAATTTGCTGATGTTTTTCTGCCCTAGGTAGTGACCATCGATTATGACTCCAAGTTATTTAATGGAACTTCGATATCGTTTTGTTTGGTACACCCCTTGCCAAACATTCACTCAAACCTTCGGGTGTGACGGAGTCCGCAAGTACATAAGCCTCAGTCCGTTGTTATGGCATTAATTTTTTGAAATGAACCATATCTACGGCGATTGCAATGTCGCCTGCAAATGCAAAAGCTGTCCCGCGTTCAAATATGCGAAGAAGCTTGCTTGTAAAAAGAATGAACAGCAACGGCCTCAGTTCTAAGCATTGTGGTACCCCAATAGAGTTGTTAGTGTTGAAAATGTTCACATTAGTTTTTCTGAGTGTCAACAGTGTGAGTTCTGCACATGACTGAGTAGACGTGTTTCTAATTCACTCGGCAATAGTGAGCAAAAAACCTAAGTGACAATCTTCTAAATAAACGATTAACGTGCGAAATCATAAAACTAGTTCTATTTGAATATTTCTAAAGAATATAATCTTGAACTTATTCTTTCTTTTAATTAAATAAAGAAAATAAAGTTTAGTTATTATTCGCCGTTGATTCTTTACCGCTTTTCGAACTTCTCACGGGCTATCATACTAGTGAACATGTCTCCGCCAAATCCCCGAACAAGAGCTGCATCAGCGAAAGTGCTGCCTTCTACACCCACTCCTCCTCCTCAAAAGCAACTGGACAGTGACAATTTACCCATCACTGTAAAGATTTTAGAAGAACAACTCTCCAAGCAATTCCACTCACTACGGCAGAGTTTCTCTGAAGAAATTTTTAAAATCCAGAGTGAATTACTTCTGAGGATTGAGGAAATCACTGGTAATTGGAGCCGAAAATTCGATGAGGTCAACATAACCATCTCTAACATAATTGATCGCATTGATCGGCTTGAAGAAAACTCCAACACAGCCTCTCAACACCATCGTGAAGAAATTGCAGCTTTGCAGAAGCAGTGCAACCTGCTTGAGAAGAAGGGGATTTCATGCGATGCTGTGTTCTTCGGCATACCGATTCAGCCTGAGGAGAACTTAAGAAGTTTATTCAACCGACTTTGTCATACTATCGACTGTAAGCCGCCTCTCCTAGTGAACATTTTTCGCACCAAAAGAAGAAATAATGGGACAGCACCTCCACCAATTGTTGTAAAATTCAGCAACTCTCTCGAGAGAAACACAGTATTGAAGTCAGCTGCTAACTACCGAAAGCAAAATGCCACCGAGCTTCGTCTGCATGATCTAGGCATTGAATCGAATGACAGCTGTTATCTCAATGAGAGCTTAACTAAAAAAACACGTTTTCTCTTAAACAGCGCTCTTAGTCTTCGGAGGAAAAAACAACTGGCTGCTGTGCACACAAGGTATGGAGATGTTTATGTTAGGAAGACGGTGAGTGGAAAAAGCTTTCTCATTGAAAGCCCAAATGATCTTCTTGCTGCTGCTGCGGTGAAAAATTCATAAATTTTATATTACTTATAACTAAAACTTTTTGCTATTGTTAACTTCATATTTATTGTTTCTTCTCCCACTCTTGCTAAATTTCCTCCCCTCACCCTAAACCCCCTGTAGGAACGCACTTTTTCGCTCTTCTTTGAATTTTTACTATGGATATTCCAAGCTCTTTCTTTAGTGATGTATACAGTATGAATGATAAATCCACGTACACTATGACAAATATTATTTCCCAGCGATTTAATGGTCTCAGAGTTTGTTATCTAAATGCACGTAGTTTAAATGACACTAAATTAGACTATCTAAAATATTTGTTCTCTACCTCTTGTATTGATGTTATCTGTGTCAATGAAACTTGGTTTAAGCCAAATATTTCTGATGTAATTTATGATATACCAAATTACAAATTGCATAGGAATGATAGAATCACTGATACCACAGGTGGCGGTGTGGCAATTTACTGTAAGTCAACGATTAAGTCGAAAAGCATTTTTAAATCCAGCGAACCTGGTGTTGAGTTTATTGCTGTTGAAATAAGTGGCTGTAATACTAAATGTCTAGTCTCTTGTGTGTATAGTAAAAACCGAAGCTGCTCTTCCGCGCCTTTCTTTCTTACTCTTTCGGAATGTTGTGCAATTTATGAGCATATAATTGTTTGTGGAGATTTCAATGCTGATTTGTTAAGAAATGACTCTCGTGCATTTCAGTTGAAAGACTTAGTGTCCTCTGTTGGTCTGAGTATTGTAAATACCACATATCCTACGCGCTTTGTCCCTGATTGTTCACCCAGTCTTCTTGATCTCATTATAGTCTCTGATCCCAAACTCGTCCTTCTATCTGACCAAATATCTTTTGATATCTCTGATCATGACCTTATCTTCTTGACTTATAATATTAACTTATCTAAATGTGCAACTAATGACTCTTTTACTTATAAAGACTTCAATTCTGTCGATATTAATGCCCTTCAACTTGCTACAACATCCGCCTCTTGGATGCAGTGCAGACTGAAAGCTGACCCTAATGACAAAGTTGATTCCTTTCAGTCGATCATAATCCAATTGTTTAATCAACATGTACCGATTAAAACAGTAAGAGTACAAAACCAAGACTGTCCATGGTTTACCTCCGATGTAATAAACGTAATTAAAGTACGAAACAAATTGCATAGTAGATGGAAGCACAGTTCAACCAATGCTAATTGGAAAGCATTTACAAGAGCCCGAAATCATGCAACTCTGGTTATACGTGCATCTAAAAAGCACTACTTTGCATCAAAGATAAATGCGTCCTTACCCGCCAAAACACTTTGGAGAAACTTAAGAAAAATTGGTGTCTCTAAAATCAATAACCAACAAAGTGCTCTCGACCCAGATCTTCTTAATAACTTTTTTGTAGGCGATCAACTCTATCATAATGATTCTAACCACATATCGACGCAGTTGGAAAGTTCTGTGCAGAGACTCGAAGTTTTTGACGTCGTGAGTGAAGACGAAGTTTTTAAATGCACCATGGCCGTTAAGTCGAATGCTATCGGTGAGGATGGTCTAACAATACGATTTATTAAACTTATTCTACCGCAGATTGTCAGCCATCTCACTCATGTTATTAACCATTGTATTACAACATCAACTTTTCCTAGGTCTTGGAAAATTGCAAGGATACTTCCAATCGCTAAAGCTAATTCCCCTTCTGACTACCGACCCATAAGCATATTACCTTGTTTATCAAAAATTTTTGAAAAAGTCTTAGAGAAGCAAATCCGGAACCATATAACTACTAACAACTTGCTCTACTCGAAACAATCAGGGTTTAGAGTCAAACACAGCTGCTCTACTGCTATGATAAACCTACTTGACGAAATAAGGCAGGATTATGACAAAGGCTACGTAAGTCTTCTTTGTCTGCTTGACTTTTCGAAAGCTTTCGATAGTGTAGATCACAACATCTTAAAGTGGAAGCTAACAAACTTGTTTGGTTTCTGTGATAGGGCGGTCAAGCTTATTGGCAGCTACTTATCAGGAAGATTTCAGAGAGTTATCTCCGGCGGTAAATCTTCTTCTCTAAAAGCCTTAGTTCAAGGGGTTCCTCAAGGATCAATTCTGGGACCATTATTATTTTGTTTGTTCATCAACGATCTCCCATCAGTTTGCACGCAAACATCTGTGCATCTCTATGCAGACGATGTTCAACTGCATCTGGGGAAGCCCTTCAACCAGCTCTCTGAGCTGGCACTCCTTGTTAACGAAGAACTTTCCCGAATATATGCTTGGTCCGTGACGAATGGGCTGCTTCTAAACCCACAAAAAACACAGGTAATACCAATTTCTAAACGAAAATTTGACTCTAATCTCCTACCTGATATTTTTCTAAACAATAATAAAATTACTGCTGTTGACCAATGCACTAGTCTTGGTATTGTTATTGACCGTTCTCTATCAGGCTACAGCCATACTCAAAGAGTCATTGGTCGAATTTACGGATGTTTACGCAAATTATGGCCATCGTCTTATTTCACTCCGGTGGAAACCAGACGCAAGCTGGTATTAACATTAATAGTCCCAATAATTATGTATGATGATGTTGTCTACAGTGCCCTTGACTCGCTGTCCCTGCATAAATTACAGGTAGCATTTAACGATGCCGTGCGCTACGTATACGGCCTTCGAAGATATGACCATATTTCTGAACATTCAAAAAAACTATTAGGCTGCACACTGGACCAATACATTAATGTAAGAAATTGTATATTCCTGCATAAAATCATTGTCAATAAATGTCCGTCATACTTATTTAACAAACTTGTCTTTAATCGTTCTGTAAAAAATTTAAATATCGTTCCTTTCCGTCACCAATATTTGAACTCAAGCCGTTTATTTTTCATTCATGCTGTCAAACTATGGAATTCACTACCACCGCGAATTAAACTAATCTCAAATCGTGCAATTTTCAAAAGTGCTGTCCTCTCGCATTTCTCTTCTTTAACTACCCATCCTTAATCCTTCCTTTGCCATCCATTATATCTATCACTCAACAAATGTTCGTAATTCTACTTTTGTTTTCTTAGTTTAAGACTTTTAATGTTGCTGTTAATGTTAAACTCATTCTATTTATAATGTATCTAAGTACTAAAAAAGATGTTAATCTTATTGTACATCCCAATATTATTTAATAAATGAAAAAAAAAAATGAAACTATTCCTAACTATTTTTCAGGAACTCCTCTCAGTCCTATTCCATGCAGTGCCTGAATTAGCCTTGCAGGATATGAAGTATCAAGGGTCTTGCTAAAATCCATGAACAGTATAGATTCATATAAACACAAGTCTATAGCTGGTATATAATCGATTGAATGACTACCGCCACATTTAGCTTTCAATAATCGCTCGTATGTTGTCAGCAACTGCACATTTTTTTTATCAGAAGTTCATTAGCTTCCAGTTCATTAGCTTCGTCTACGTAAATGGATGGTACTTTGATGATATAATGTTTTGCTGCCACAAATATGTACAGCTTTTACCATTTCGCTGATGAATTTTTCAAGGAATTAGTCGGCTTACGTATTCGTTCAGATCAAAATGGACCTGGTCTCATGACGAATTTCGACTTAAAATTGTCGTCTAGGTTCAGGAGAGCGTGTTCATACACGCGTCAATACACGATTGACATTTTGCAGGTAATTGTTGGTGGACTATCCGCACTTTAAAGGGGAGATCGTCAAGACTTTCACCAAAAGACGAAAGCCGCAAAGACAAAAGACCAATTGGGCGGCACATCGTGTCGTCAACGTTGTTGGCTTATCCGCCACGTCTTCAAGCAAAGCGGCGATACTCTCGTGTCGTGTCACGTGTTTTCCTAGTCTCTTCGGTAGTCGAGAAAGTTGAAATTCATCTTGGCCTATAGGTGAACATAAGCCTAATACGCGGTCATGCCATATTATCATCTTCATGCTACGGAAGAAAAAGATGATTGACTCAAGGATGACGTCTATGATCTCCTGGACCGAACGTAGCCCAATGCCCCAGTTACGACACCAAAAATGTACTAGGGGATTTTAACGCAAAACTGGGCAAAGAAGACATATTTGGATCGACAAGCCTACATAACACCACTTCCGAAAACGGATTCAGGCAAATTGACTTCGTAGCAGGGCGTAACCTTCTTGTAGCAAGCACACGATTTCCATATCTCAACATCCATAAAGGAACCTAGCGGTCAGCAGATCAGCCGACCATCAACCAGATTGATCATGTTGCTGATCATCTGCTGAGTTTCAAACCGCCACCAGATAGAAGCCCCTGGATTGGTGAGCAATTCAAACAAGCCCATGCAGCAAAGCAAACCGCCTACAAAGCCATGCTACATAGACAGACGAGAGTCGCTCGTGAACAGAAAAGGAGAGAGAGTTTTAAGGAAGGAAAAAAAGAGCACGAAAAGCGTGAGATCGAGGAGATGAAGAGATGCCACCACAGTAATGAGGCTCGCAGGTTTAACGAAAAAGTAAACCGAACATGCCAGAGTTATAAAGCCAAAGCGGAAGCCTGTAGGGATGAAGGCGGGCAATTAATAATAAAGTCACAGTCGATGCTAAAAATATGGAAAAACCACTTCTGATTTGATATCGCTGTCAGGCAGAATGATCCATTCGCAATGGATGAAGATACAAGAGAATTCTGTCCACCTGACCTACATGAAATTAGGCTTGTTATTTTGAAGAGTGACTGCCGAGCTTTTTAAAGCGGCTGAAAATGGGTTGGTAGGGCGCATGCACTAGCTTATCTGTAAAATATTGTCGGAGGAAAGCAACCACTAATGGAATCTCAGCATCATTTGCCTAGTCCATAAGAAAGAAGAGCACTATAACTGCGCCAGCTATAGAGGAATAAGTCCCATTAACATCGCGTTCAAGATCTTCTCTGCCGTACTGTGTGAACGCCTGAAAACCTTTGTGGATAATTTGGTAGGTTCCTATCAGTATGGTTTCAGGCCAGATAAATCCACAATAGACCAAATTTTCACACTGCGGCAGATCTTACCAAGAAGACCCAAGAATTCTAAATCGACACACACCATCTTTTTGTCGATTTTAAAGCCGTATATGACAGTGGTCAGTGTGCATACCGCTGCTTCTTTGGGCTCAAGAGGCAATTGAGATGTAGAGCCCTCTCTCGAAAAACCAAGGTAGCAAATCACTGATCGTGCCGGTCCGTTTTTACGATGCAGAGGCCTGGACCTTAAGGACAACAGATAAGGATGCCCTTGCTCGCATCGAGAGGAAAATTCTACGACGTCTCCGGACCCAACGGCGATGAGGCCGATGAGTCTTCGAATCCAACCCTTAGGGCTACACAGCAGAGGACGATCGAATCTATGGTGCCGCACACAGATGGAAAGGATCCTTAACCAACTGGGAGTGTGACATTGAAAACAACAACAAGCTGGCGACGCTTGTTGGTTGAGGCCCAGGTTCACACCGGACTGTAGCGCCATCTAAGAACAAGAAGAAGAATATTTCGCGGTCTTGCAAAATAAATCGTTCCATGCCTCGTCGACGTGCATTCTGCAGCTGTTTACTTCACAAATAAAAAACTGAGAATCGTCACCATTTGCAAGGATATAGCGTCTGTCAATACGGTGACACAATTTCGGTCTCCTTGTATGAGCTTTGTTCAAAAAGTAACAGGAATTTTGATATTTCACCACTTCTCTTAGACATATTTTATTAGTGAGTTCGAGGTACCCACGATTATTTGTATGTTCGGTTAAAAGTTGTTGGTCAGCAATAACGTTCAAAATGTTTCAAAAATCAATTTCCCGATTTCCTTTCTTGTCTTTTGAACCTACCTCTTAATTACAGTAATGGTTAAACCGACTCCTCCAATGCATCTATTCCCACAAATAGGTTATCGGCTCTATATCACTATAATGTGTCGCAATAAAGAGTATACCATTTACCTTACAAGATTTTCTACCCTCACCACTTATGAAATATCGAAATCTACCATTAGAACTCCATAAAGTCTCGATAGATTGAAAGCTCTCTTCACGGCAAATTCCACTGACAGCATCCCATCAAATGATCATTCACCTAAAGAATTCGGGTCAAAAGGGCTCACCATCACACATATTAAAGTTCAATATGCCCCTAGCACTCGAGTCATAGAAGACACGCAACATTCCCATCTACCAAAAAGGTCAAGTCTCTTCCGGCACCCACCCATCCAACCGTGCATGTACCATCAGCGCCAACACTGATTGTTATTCAATTTTTTCTATGTTATCACGATGTTGGCAAAGTTCCACCGTTATAATGGGACGGCAATACATCAATTTTCCACAAAACTCCTCAACTGCTCGTCGTCATCATCTGACGCCCTACATGACTCCTAGACACTCGAGCATCATACCAAATGCTCCATGCTGGCCGCATGACTCCCAACGGCTTCCCAATGGCATGGAATGGCTTACAATGGGGCACAATTGGAAATGATTATCTCCGCGCATTGTGGACTATTCTTCAAAGTACCAAAGTAAGTATTGCCGTGAAATTATTCTGCATTTATCGGCAATCGGATCTGCTGGCGGAACAGCACACGGACCCCTGATACATGCTGGTTAATGCCGGTAATATGGCATGAACATGGCTTCTATGATACAGCAAGTATCTGGCACAAGTAAACGATTCACCACCACCGGACTATGTTGGCTGGTCTGTCCGTCATCATCAATCATCTTAAAAACCTAACCACTCCACTACTCTTCATCTTCTTCGTTGTCTTCTCTCCATACTGCAGCTTCTTGGATCGCGCATTGGTCTAGATCGAAACGGAATTGCAGAAACCAGACTTGAATCGGTGGCAGGAAAATTTATGCAGAACCGTTCGAGACTCTCATGCAGAACTAGGAGTATACGCTTCAGGGCTTGCGGCCATACATCATATGTATTATGACAATCGGCGTAATGATCTGCTTTGATCATGCTTGAAGATCGAAATTGCGCCTAGTGCGAGCGGCTTATGCCGCTGTGTGCGGTGATTATAGGCTTTCGCGGTTTTTTGGATTTATGTCGGGCGATAGATGTGCGTAGAAAAGCGGAACGAGGCGCCACTGAAGAAAGTTGTAATGCTACTAGTCGTCACCGAACAGTTGGGGCACAATTCTGAATGGTAGTTAATCAGTGTATCGAAATGGTTTTCAATAAACATGTTTCATAGCTCAATGGATGGTATGATGGTTCGAGGGTGAATAGAAGAACTTTCCTTTGTACACGCGGAGAGATTGTTTAATGAGAGGAATTACCAGTTACTAGGCAGCAACGCGGCTTGAGGTGTTCACACATGATTTCAGGTAATTATCTGAAGTATTCGTGAGAGAAAGCGATATGTACGAGTATGTAAGACAGCTGAACACTTTGTATGGGGCAACGCTGACCAATCTCATATCAAGAATCTTATGAAGACAGGGTTATGAAAAGAAGCCTTGAATAAAGGTGAAACATTGCCATAGGAGGTGTGTTAATAAACTATCGGGCATTTTGGGTTTTTGAAAACAATTTTATTTAATCGTTCCTTCCGCTTTTGAGTAGCACTCCTCACTGATCTCTTAACTTCCAGAGCGTCTCCATATTCTAAGAGCCATAATTGGTTGGTCTGCATCATTTTGAATCTTTTAAGCGAATCCTGAAGAACTCCATTCCCCGTTGTTTCTCTCCGAAGTCCAATAGTTTTGGTAAAATTTTTGCTGCCATACATTTCAAACCCAAAACTTTAGAGAAAAAATCATCGCATGAACCGGCTGATATGGCCACAATTTCAATAAGTTCTAAGATTGAAATTCAGCGATCCGTTATTTGCTCCCCATTCACATCTTTCACGTTTTCAATTATCGGTAACCTAATAGGGCATTCAATGTTTTCGCAGTTTCATAGCAAGCTCACAACAAACCAAACACAATAATAAAACGAGGACAACCCACGTGTTTCTAAAATTCCTGTTACTTTTTGAACGCAGCCCTATTAGCAGATACATACTACTTTCGCGACTGGCAGCAATAGTCAGTTTTGTTCTGACATTTGTGAAATAAAGAGCAGAATACACATCCGCAAACCATGGAACGCTATACACCTCAAGATCGCGGAATATTCATGCCTTTTTTGTAGAGTAATTTGACAGTGATTTTGGCTCAACAAAAAACTGGATTGACGCTCCGTAAAGGCTGGCACAACACTTAATAGAAAAAAATTCGGAAATTTAGATTTCGTTCCTCCGAGAAGAACGTCACTGTTGCTGAAGATGTCGCGGATGAGCCGTCAACGACCAGACGATGTACCACGCATTTGACCAGCGCATTTTGTTGAAGTATTAGAAGAAGTTCGAAGAGTAGGACCTGGGCGTGTAGGGCAAAGCTGCTGATTGCATTCAAAATGGAGAGACGCCAGTGACGATCCCTGCCAGTGCTCCTCGCGGCACCCTCTCTGGATAGCCAGAATCAATCTCTCATACCCGTCGAGAGGTTAACTGCTGTATGCAGCTACCACCATAGGGCCCAACCCGACCAAGATGGCTGCTATGCGGAGGGCTAAAAACCCGCCCATGTGAAAAAATCACCCTGTTATGAACGAGAATATGGTCTCAGACGCAAGGACGGATACCCAACGACGACACGGAAAGAAAAAGGACTACGATTTGCGATTATTCTCCTGGAATGTGAGAACCATCTACACCCCTGGAGCACACGACTGGAAAAGACCCTCACGTAATATAAGGCGGATATTACTGCGTTCCAGGAAGTATGCTGGATCGGACAAGAAATCGTGAAGAAAAAGGAGTGCGACATTTATTACAGTTACCACAAAATCGTGCTGTGGATTCGTCGTGGGAAAACGGCTAAGAATGAAAGTCATCGATTTTAAGCAAATAAACGATCGCTTGGTTGTGATCCGCATCCAAGGCAGATTCTACAACATCAGCCTCATCTGTGCATACGCTTCTACCGCAAGCCTGAAGAACCCATCAAGGAGGATTTCTGCGACCTCTTGGACGACGCCTACGGAGCTTGCTCGGAGTACGACATCAAAATCGTAATCGGGGACTTCAACGCCAAAATCGGTAAGAAGAACCTCTTTGGCGATGTAATTGGAAAGCACAGCCTCCACGATACGACAACAGACAACGGCAACCGAGCACGCACCAAATCGTCTTTAGAATTAGGGCGGACCTCTTGCAAAAACTACAGAGGTATATCATTGCTCAATGTCGCCTACAAGATCGTATCCAGTGAACTCGTATTGTGTGAACGTCTAAAACCGTTTTGCACCGCACCAATCGGCACATACCAGTGTGACTTCCGACCCGGAAAATCGACTATAGACCAAACTTCACGCTGCCACAAATCCTGGAGAAGACCAGCGAGTTTCAAATCGATATCCACCACCTCTTTATCGATTTTAAAGCCGCATATGACAGCATTCATCGTAAAGCCTTACATAACGCGATGGCCGAATTCGGGATCCCGGGAAAACTGATCGGGATGTGTCGAACCACGTTAACAAACCCTCGATGCACTGCGCAGTCCGGCACCAGAGCCGCCGAGTCTTTTAAAACGTGCACCGGATTTCGCCAAGGAGATGCGCTGTCATGATTGATTCAGTCTACCAGACAGTCTACTAGACTGACGCGAGGAAGTTAGACTCGCGCGAGGAATCTAGCCTGACTCGAAAGCTAGATTCGGAATCTAGACCGACGCGAGAGAGTTAGACTGACTCGCGCGAGAAATCTAGAATGACTCGTAATCTAGACTCGGAATCTAGACTGACGCGATGAAGTTAGAATAACTCGTGCTAGACTCGCATGAGGAATCTAGACTAACGCCAGGAAGTTAGATTGACGCGAGGAAGTTAGACTGACGCGAGGAAGTTAGACTGACGCGAGGAAGTTAGACTGACGCGAGGAAGTTAGACTGACTCTTAGCTAGACTCGTGCGAGAAATCTAGAATGACTCGTAATCTAGACTCGGAATCTAGACTGACGCGATGAAGTTAGAATGACTCGTGCTAGACTCGCACGAGGAATCTAGACTGACGCAATGAAGTTAGAATGACTCGTGCTAGACTCGCACGAGGAATCTAGACTGACGCGAGGAAGTTAGACTGACGCGAGGAAGTTAGACTGACGCGAGGAAGTTAGACTGACGCGAGGAAGTTAGACTGACGCGAGGAAGTTAGACTGACGCGAGGAAGTTAGACTGACGCGAGGAAGTTAGACTGACGCGAGGAAGTTAGACTGACGCGAGGAAGTTAGGCTGACGCGAGGAAGTTAGACTGACTCGTGCTAGACTCGCACGAGGAATCTAGACTGACGCGAGGAATCTAGCCTAACGCAATGAAGTTAGAATGACTCGTGCTAGACTCGCACGACGAATCTAGACTGACGCGAGGAAGTTAGACTGACTCTTAGCTAGACATCATAGCCTCCGCTCTCCCTAACTTTAATTCGGCGGTCGCCTAGCACAATTTGGTGAACTTTAGGGATGTCATCGTCAATTGTAGCTGTTTTTTGGATGTCCTGAACGTTTATCGTCTCCCAAGCTCTCACGGCCACGTTTAAATTTCACTGTTGTAAATGGTGGTGCAAAGTATCCATACACAGAGTCCAACTCATTTTTAATTTGCGTAGTCGTATTGCCTTTCAAAAACAAAAATTTAATGACAGCTCGATACTCAATTTCGTCCATTACGAGTATCACAAAAAACACATCAACTCACTCAAACGACTGCCAAAAAAAAAATTTCGCGTCCAAAATGACTGAAATTTTCATGAGTAACTGTGAAAATATGTACTACTAGCTGAAATACTATTCACTAGCTTATACTGACGAGTGCTGCTATCTTCCCGTTGAGGTCGGAAACTTTTCAGAGCACCCTCATTGTGGACAGCATCAAATTTCGTGTTGAAAACCTTGCATGTCTTATGAGGCAATCCACGAATCAACCCAGCTTTTTGAGAGATTGAAAAGTGTTGAAAGTCTCGATGTTAGCGGAGTCTGCAGCGGGTGGAGAAGAACACCAGCCGCTGGTGAAAAAAACGCTGTTTGACCTCTCCCGGCGTCATGGCGTCACATTCATGTGAAGGGAATTAATATGGATCCAAAAACCCTTGCAAATCAGAGTCTTAATCGATTCGGGGCGCTCTTTTACTTCCACGTCAAAATCACTAGTTTTGTAGCGTTGAAACCATTCGCTACGCGTCCTGTCCCATAAGGAATAGTGAACAGCTACCCAGCTTCCATGTGACGATTCTTATCTAATATTTTTGGCCGGCATGGACAGCTAGCGCCATCTATTGGAGGCCCATTTGTATACTTTTTTTCTGAAACGATCAAACATTGTCCTTGTTCGTCTCTCCTTTTCTGCTCATTCAAAACCCCTCCGGTTTCATTGAAACCAGTGTTTTCTCTTGGTTTCAATCTACGGTTTGTGCAGGCAGTGCGGAAGCTTAGAAAAGCCTGATTAGTAAAGAACTTATCTTATGAGTGCAGAATTTTTCTTATTTCAGGAGGATTCGTTGATTGTTTTGTTGCGTTGTTGATGTTCCAATTCAGTAGCTGTTGATTATGACATTCCTAATATGGATGAAGGGAGCCGTTAGGGCCAATTTTTCTGCTATGTTTACAGCTCATTACTCTCAATTCCTCAAGTTTCGATCTCGAATTTTGCTTTTCAGTATTGAAAGACTATTAGAGAAATTTAAGAGATGAAAACGTTGAAGCAGTGAAGATAATTGTTATGAAGAATCGACAAATGACTATTAGAGATGCTGCTTAGGATGCCGCTCATGCCATGATATTTTTTCAAATATTTTGGGCATGACACGTTTGTCAACGAAGTTTGTTTCTAAATAGTTAAATTTTGACCAAAAAAATCGTCGAATGAGCATCGCTCTGGAGCTGTGGGATGATTTGAAAGGAATGGAAAAGGGTCAACACAGCTGACGAAACATAGGTATATGGTTGAGATGTCGAAACCAAAGTTCAATCATCCCAAGTCAAGGCCGAAAAGGCACGCGAAGTTCGGTCAAGTGGAAATAGCGCTCACGGCTTTCTCTGTGGTTTTCATGACATGATTCATTATGAGTTCTTGCCGGAAGTTCGTACGGTCTATAAGGAATATTACCTTGATCGTGATGCTTGTGGTGCTCGATCGTGATGCTGGTGGTGTTCGATCGTGATGCTCGTGGTGCTCGATCGTGATGCCCCAGTGCTCGATCGTGATACTGGTGGTGCTCGATCGTGATGTTCGATCGTGATGTTCGATCGTGATGCTCGATCGTGATGCTCGATCGTGATGCTCGATCGTGATGCCCTCGTGCTCGATCGTGATGCTTGTGGTGCTCTATCGTGATGCCCCCGTGCTCGATCGTGATGCTTGTGATGCTCGATCGTGATGCCCTCGTGCTCGATCGTGATGCTTGTGGTGTTCGATCGTGATGCCCCAGTGCTCGATCGTGATGCTTGTGATGCTCGATCGTGATGCTCGTGGTGCTCGATCGTGATGCTTGTGGTGCTCGATCGTGATGCCCCAGTGCTCGATCGTGATGCCCCCGTGCTCGATCGTGATGCTCGTGGTGCTCGATCGTGATGCCCCCGTGCTCGATCGTGATGCCCCCGTGCTCGATCGTGATGCCCCCGTGCTCGATCGTGATGCCCCAGTGCTCGATCGTGATGCCCCCGTGCTCGATCGTGATGCTTGTGGTGCTCGATCGTAATGCCCCCGTGCTCGATCGTGATGCTTGTGGTGCTCTATCGTGATACCCCAGTGCTCGATCGTGATGCTCGTGGTGCTCGATCGTGATGCCCCAGTGCTCGATCGTGATGCCCTCGTGCTCGATCGTGATGCCCCCGTGCTCGATCGTGATGCTTGTGGTGCTCGATCGTGTTGCCTCCGTGCTCGATCGTGATGGCTCCGTGCTCGATCGTGATGCCCTCATGCTCGATCGTGATGCCCCGTGCTCGATCGTGATGCCCCAGTGCTCGATCGTGATGGCTCCGTGCTCGATCGTGGTGCCCTCATGCTCGATCGTGATGCCCTCGTGCTCGATCGTGATGCCCCAGTGCTCGATCGTGATGCCCCCGTGCTCGATCGTGATGAACCCGTGCTCGATCGTGATGCTTGTGATGCTCGATCGTGATGCCCCAGTGCTCGATCGTGATGCCCCCGTGCTCGATCGTGATGCTTGTGATGCTCGATCGTGATGCCCTCGTGCTCGATCGTGATGCCCCCGTGCTCGATCGTGATGCCGCCGTGCTCGATCGTGATGCTTGTGGTGCTCGATCGTGATGCCGCCGTGCTCGATCGTGATGCTCGTGGTGCTCGATCGTGATGCCCATGTGCTCGATCGTGATGCTTGTGATGCTCGATCGTGATGCTCGTGGTGCTCGATCGTGATGCTTGTGGTGCTCGATCGTGATGCTTGTGGTGCTCGATCGTGATGCCCCCGTGCTCGATCGTGATGCCGCCGTGCTCGATCGTGATGCTCGTGGTGCTCGATCGTGATGCCCATGTGCTCGATCGTGATGCTTGTGATGCTCGATCGTGATGCCCCAGTGCTCGATCGTGATACTGGTGGTGCTCGATCGTGATGTTCGATCGTGATGTTCGATCGTGATGCTCGATCGTGATGCTCGATCGTGATGCTCGATCGTGATGCCCTCGTGCTCGATCGTGATGCTTGTGGTGCTCCTTTACTTCCACGTCAAAATCACTAGTTTTGTAGCGTTGAAACCATTCGCTACGCGTCCTGTCCCATAAGGAATAGTGAACAGCTACCCAGCTTCCATGTGACGATTCTTATCTGATATTTTTTGCCGGCATGGACAGCTAGCGCCATCTATTGGAGGCCCATTTGTATACTTTTTTCTGAAACGATCAAACATTGTCCTTGTTCGTCTCTCCTTTTCTGCTCATTCAAAACCCCTCCGGTTTCATTGAAACCAGTGTTTTCTCTTGATTTCAATCTACGGTTTGTGCAGGCAGTGCGGAAGCTTAGAAAAGCCTGATTAGTAAAGAACTTATCTTATGAGTGCAGAATTTTTCTTATTTCAGGAGGATTCGTTGATTGTTTTGTTGCGTTGTTGATGTTCCACTTCAGTAGCTGTTGATTATGACATTCCTAATGTGGATGAAGGGAGCCCTTAGGGCCAATTTTTCTGCTATGTTTACAGCTCATTACTCTCAATTCCTCAAGTTTCGATCTCGAATTTTGCTTTTCAGTATTGAAAGACTATTAGAGAAATTTAAGAGATGAAAACGTTGAAGCAGTGAAGATAATTGTTATGAAGAATCGACAAATGACTATTAGAGATGCTGCTTAGGATGCCGCTCATGCCATGATATTTTTTCAAATATTTTGAGCATGACACGTTTGTCAACGAAGTTTGTTTCTAAATAGTTAAACTTTGACCAAAAAAACCGTCGCATGAGCATCGCTCTGGAGCTGTGGGATGATTTGAAAGGAATGGAAAAGGGTCAATACAGCTGACGAAACATAGGTATATGGTTGAGATGTCGAAACCAAAGTTCAATCATCCCAAGTCAAGGCCGAAAAGGCACGCGAAGTTCGGTCAAGTGGAAATAGCGCTCACGGCTTTCTCCGTGGTTTTCATGACATGATTCATTATGAGTTCTTGCCGGAAGTTCGTACGGTCTATAAGGAATATTACCTTGATCGTGATGCTTGTGGTGCTCGATCGTGATGCTGGTGGTGTTCGATCGTGATGCTCGTGGTGCTCGATCGTGATGCCCCAGTGCTCGATCGTGATACTGGTGGTGCTCGATCGTGATGTTCGATCGTGATGTTCGATCGTGATGCTCGATCGTGATGCTCGATCGTGATGCTCGATCGTGATGCCCTCGTGCTCGATCGTGATGCTTGTGGTGCTCTATCGTGATGCCCCCGTGCTCGATCGTGATGCTTGTGATGCTCGATCGTGATGCCCTCGTGCTCGATCGTGATGCTTGTGGTGCTCGATCGTGATGCCCCAGTGCTCGATCGTGATGCTTGTGATGCTCGATCGTGATGCTCGTGGTGCTCGATCGTGATGCTTGTGGTGCTCGATCGTGATGCCCCAGTGCTCGATCGTGATGCCCCCGTGCTCGATCGTGATGCTCGTGGTGCTCGATCGTGATGCCCCCGTGCTCGATCGTGATGCCCCCGTGCTCGATCGTGATGCCCCCGTGCTCGATCGTGATGCCCCCGTGCTCGATCGTGATGCTTGTGATGCTCGATCGTGATGCCCCCGTGCTCGATCGTGGTGCTTGTGGTGCTCGATCGTGATGCCCCAGTGCTCGATCGTGATGCCCCCGTGCTCGATCGTGATGCTTGTGGTGCTCGATCGTAATGCCCCCGTGCTCGATCGTGATGCTTGTGGTGCTCTATCGTGATGCCCCAGTGCTCGATCGTGATGCTCGTGGTGCTCGATCGTGATGCTCGTGGTGCTCGATCGTGATGCCCCCGTGCTCGATCGTGATGCTTGTGGTGCTCGATCGTGTTGCCTCCGTGCTCGATCGTGTTGCCTCCGTGCTCGATCGTGATGGCTCCGTGCTCGATCGTGATGCCCTCATGCTCGATCGTGATGCCCCGTGCTCGATCGTGATGCCCCCGTGCTCGATCGTGATGCTCGGGGTGCTCGATCGTGATGCTTGTGGTGCTCGATCGTGATGCCCCAGTGCTCGATCGTGATGGCTCCGTGCTCGATCGTGGTGCCCTCATGCTCGATCGTGATGCCCTCGTGCTCGATCGTGATGCCCCAGTGCTCGATCGTGATGCCCCCGTGCTCGATCGTGATGAACCCGTGCTCGATCGTGATGCTTGTGATGCTCGATCGTGATGCGCCAGTGCTCGATCGTGATGCCCCCGTGCTCGATCGTGATGCTTGTGATGCTCGATCGTGATGCCCTCGTGCTCGATCGTGATGCCCCCGTGCTCGATCGTGATGCCGCCGTGCTCGATCGTGATGCTTGTGGTGCTCGATCGTGATGCCGCCGTGCTCGATCGTGATGCTCGTGGTGCTCGATCGTGATGCCCATGTGCTCGATCGTGATGCTTGTGATGCTCGATCGTGATGCTCGTGGTGCTCGATCGTGATGCTTGTGGTGCTCGATCGTGATGCTTGTGGTGCTCGATCGTGATGCCCCCGTGCTCGATCGTGATGCCGCCGTGCTCGATCGTGATGCTCGTGGTGCTCGATCGTGATGCCCATGTGCTCGATCGTGATGCTTGTGATGCTCGATCGTGATGCTTGTGGTGCTCGATCGTGATGCTTGTGGTGCTCGATCGTGATGCTCGTGGTGCTCGATCGTGATGCCCCCGTGCTTGATCGTGATGCTCGTGGTGCTCGATCGTGATGCCCCAGTGCTCGATCGTGATGCTTGTGATGCTCGATCGTGATGCCCCCGTGCTCGATCGTGATGCTTGTGGTGCTCGATCGTGATGCTCGTGGTGCTCGATCGTGATGCTTGTGGTGCTCGATCGTGATGCCCTCGTGCTCGATCGTGATGCCCTCGTGCTCGGTCGTGATGCTTGTGGTGCCCCCGTGCTCGATCGTGATGCTTGTGATGCTCGATCGTGATGCCCTCATGCTCGATCGTGATGCCCCAGTGGTCGATCGTGATGCTTGTGGTGCTCGATCGTGATGCCCCCGGGCTCGATCATGATGCCCTCATGCTCGATCGTGATGCCCTCGTGCTCGATCGTGATGCTTGTGATGCTCGATCGTGATGCCCTCGTGCTCGATCGTGATGCTTGTGGTGCTCGATCGTATGCCCCCGTGCTCGATCGTGATGCTTGTGGTGCTCCATCGTGATGCCCCAGTGCTCGATCGTGATGCTTGTGATGCTATATCGTGATGCCCCAGTGCTCGATCGTGATGCTTGTGATGCTCGATCGTGATGCCCTCGTGCTCGATCGTGATGCTTGTGGTGCTCGATCGTGATGCTTGTGATGCTCGATCGTGATGCTCGTGGTGCTCGATCGTGATGCCCCCGTGCTCGATCGTGATACCCCCGTGCTCGATCGTGATGCTTGTGATGCTCGATCGTGATGCCCCCGTGCTCGATCGTGATGCTTGTGGTGCCCCCGTGCTCGATCGTGATGCTTGTGGTGCCCCCGTGCTCGATCGTGATGCCCCCGTGCTCGATCGTGATGCTTGTGGTGCTCGATCGTGATGCTTGTGGTGCTCGATCGTGATGGCTCCGTGCTCGATCGTGATGCTTGTGGTGCTCGATCGTGATGGCTCCGTGCTCGATCGTGATGCTCGTGGTGCTCGATCGTGATGCCCCAGTGCTCGATCGTGATGCCCCCGTGCTCGATCGTGATGCCGCCGTGCTCGATCGTGATGCTCGTGGTGCTCGATCGTGATGCCCCCGTGCTCGATCGTGATGCTTGTGGTGCTCGATCGTGATGCCCCCGTGCTCGATCGTGATGCTTGTGATGCTTGTGATGCTCGATCGTGATGCTCGTGGTGCTCGATCGTAATGCTTGTGATGCTTGTGGTGCTCGATCGTGATGCCCTCGTGCTCGATCGTGATGCTTGTGGTGCTCGATCGTGATGCTCGTGGTGCTCGATCGTGATGCCCCCGTGCTCGATCGTGATGCCCCCGTGCTCGATCGTGATGCCGCCGTGCTCGATCGTGATGCTCGTGGTGCTCGATCGTGATGCCCCCGTGCTCGATCGTGATGCTCGTGGTGCTCGATCGTGATGCCCCCGTGCTCGATCGTGATGCCCCCGTGCTCGATCGTGATGCCCCCGTGCTCGATCGTGATGCCCTCGTGCTCGATCGTGATGCCCCCGTGCTCGATCGTGATGCTTGTGGTGCTCGATCGTGATGCCTCCGTGCTCGATCGTGATGCTTGTGGTGCTCGATCGTGATGCTTGTGGTGCTCGATCGTGATGCCCTCGTGCTCGATCGTGATGCTTGTGGTGCTCGATCGTGATGCCCTCATGCTCGATCGTGATGCTTGTGGTGCTCGATCGTGATGCTTGTGGTGCTCGATCGTGATGCTTGTGATGCTCGATCGTGATGCTCCCGTGCTCGATCGTGATGCCTCCGTGCTCGATCGTGATGCTTGTGGTGCTCGATCGTGATGCCCTCGTACTCCGTGCTCGATCGCTTGTGGTGCTCGATCGTGATGCTCGTGGTGCTCGATCGTGATGCCTGCGTGCTCGATCGTGATGCTAGTTGTGCTCGATCGTGATGCTAGTTGTGCTCGATCGTGATGCCTCCGTGCTCGATCGTGATGCCCCCGTGCTCGATCGTGATGCCCTCATGCTCGATCGTGATGCCCTCGTGCTCGATCGTGATGCCCCCGTGCTCGATCGTGATGCTTGTGGTGCTCGATCGTGATGCCTCCGTGCTCGATCGTGATGCTTGTGGTGCTCGATCGTGATGCTTGTGGTGCTCGATCGTGATGCCCTCGTGCTCGATCGTGATGCTTGTGGTGCTCGATCGTGATGCCCTCATGCTCGATCGTGATGCTTGTGGTGCTCGATCGTGATGCTTGTGGTGCTCGATCGTGATGCTTGTGATGCTCGATCGTGATGCTCGTGGTGCTCGATCGTGATGCCCCCGTGCTCGATCGTGATGCTTGTGGTGCTCGATCGTGATGCCCTCGTACGCCGTGCTCGATCGCTTGTGGTGCTCGATCGTGATGCTCGTGGTGCTCGATCGTGATGCCTGCGTGCTCGATCGTGATGCTAGTTGTGCTCGATCGTGATGCTAGTTGTGCTCGATCGTGATGCCTCCGTGCTCGATCGTGATGCCCCCGTGCTCGATCGTGATGCCCTCATGCTCGATCGTGATGCCCTCGTGCTCGATCGTGATGCCCCCGTGCTCGATCGTGATGCTTGTGGTGCTCGATCGTGATGCCTCCGTGCTCGATCGTGATGCTTGTGGTGCTCGATCGTGATGCTTGTGGTGCTCGATCGTGATGCCCTCGTGCTCGATCGTGATGCTTGTGGTGCTCGATCGTGATGCCCTCATGCTCGATCGTGATGCTTGTGGTGCTCGATCGTGATGCTTGTGGTGCTCGATCGTGATGCTTGTGATGCTCGATCGTGATGCTCGTGGTGCTCGATCGTGATGCCCCCGTGCTCGATCGTGATACCCCCGTGCTCGATCGTGATGCTTGTGATGCTCGATCGTGATGCCCCCGTGCTCGATCGTGATGCTTGTGGTGCCCCCGTGCTCGATCGTGATGCTTGTGGTGCCCCCGTGCTCGATCGTGATGCCCCCGTGCTCGATCGTGATGCTTGTGGTGCTCGATCGTGATGCTTGTGGTGCTCGATCGTGATGGCTCCGTGCTCGATCGTGATGCTTGTGGTGCTCGATCGTGATGGCTCCGTGCTCGATCGTGATGCTCGTGGTGCTCGATCGTGATGCCCCAGTGCTCGATCGTGATGCCCCCGTGCTCGATCGTGATGCTTGTGGTGCCCCCGTGCTCGATCGTGATGCTTGTGGTGCCCCCGTGCTCGATCGTGATGCCCCCGTGCTCGATCGTGATGCCGCCGTGCTCGATCGTGATGCTCGTGGTGCTCGATCGTGATGCCCCCGTGCTCGATCGTGATGCTCGTGGTGCTCGATCGTGATGCTCGTGATGCCCTCATGCTCGATCGTGATGCTTGTGGTGCTCGATCGTGATGCTTGTGGTGCTCGATCGTGATGCTTGTGATGCTCGATCGTGATGCTCGTGGTGCTCGATCGTGATGCCCCCGTGCTCGATCGTGATGCTTGTGGTGCTCGATCGTGATGCCCTCGTACGCCGTGCTCGATCGCTTGTGGTGCTCGATCGTGATGCTCGTGGTGCTCGATCGTGATGCCTGCGTGCTCGATCGTGATGCTAGTTGTGCTCGATCGTGATGCTAGTTGTGCTCGATCGTGATGCCTCCGTGCTCGATCGTGATGCCCCCGTGCTCGATCGTGATGCCCTCATGCTCGATCGTGATGCCCTCGTGCTCGATCGTGATGCCCCCGTGCTCGATCGTGATGCTTGTGGTGCTCGATCGTGATGCCTCCGTGCTCGATCGTGATGCTTGTGGTGCTCGATCGTGATGCTTGTGGTGCTCGATCGTGATGCCCTCGTGCTCGATCGTGATGCTTGTGGTGCTCGATCGTGATGCCCTCATGCTCGATCGTGATGCTTGTGGTGCTCGATCGTGATGCTTGTGGTGCTCGATCGTGATGCTTGTGATGCTCGATCGTGATGCTCGTGGTGCTCGATCGTGATGCCCCCGTGCTCGATCGTGATACCCCCGTGCTCGATCGTGATGCTTGTGATGCTCGATCGTGATGCCCCCGTGCTCGATCGTGATGCTTGTGGTGCCCCCGTGCTCGATCGTGATGCTTGTGGTGCCCCCGTGCTCGATCGTGATGCCCCCGTGCTCGATCGTGATGCTTGTGGTGCTCGATCGTGATGCTTGTGGTGCTCGATCGTGATGGCTCCGTGCTCGATCGTGATGCTTGTGGTGCTCGATCGTGATGGCTCCGTGCTCGATCGTGATGCTCGTGGTGCTCGATCGTGATGCCCCAGTGCTCGATCGTGATGCCCCCGTGCTCGATCGTGATGCTTGTGGTGCCCCCGTGCTCGATCGTGATGCTTGTGGTGCCCCCGTGCTCGATCGTGATGCCCCCGTGCTCGATCGTGATGCCGCCGTGCTCGATCGTGATGCTCGTGGTGCTCGATCGTGATGCCCCCGTGCTCGATCGTGATGCTCGTGGTGCTCGATCGTGATGCCCCAGTGCTCGATCGTGATACCCCCGTGCTCGATCGTGATGCTTGTGATGCTCGATCGTGATGCCCCCGTGCTCGATCGTGATGCTTGTGGTGCCCCCGTGCTCGATCGTGATGCTTGTGGTGCCCCCGTGCTCGATCGTGATGCTTGTGGTGCTCGATCGTGATGCTTGTGGTGCTCGATCGTGATGGCTCCGTGCTCGATCGTGATGCTTGTGGTGCTCTATCGTGATGCCCCAGTGCTCGATCGTGATGCTTGTGGTGCTCGATCGTGATGCTTGTGGTGCTCGATCGTGATGGCTCCGTGCTCGATCGTGATGCTTGTGGTGCTCGATCGTGATGCCCCCGTGCTCGATGCTTGTGGTGCTCGATCGTGATGCTTGTGGTGCTCGATCGTGATGCTCGTGGTGCTCGATCGTGATGCTCGTGATGCTCGATCGTGATGCCCCCGTGCTCGATCGTGATGCTTGTGATGCTCGATCGTGATGCCCCCGTGCTCGATCGTGATGCTTGTGATGCTCGATCGTGATGCCCCCGTGCTCGATCGTGATGCTTGTGATGCTCGATCGTGATGCTCGTGGTGCTCGATCGTGATGCTTGTGATGCTCGATCGTGATGCCCTCGTGCTCGATCGTGATGCTTGTGGTGTTCTATCGTGATGCCCCAGTGCTCAATCGTGATGCTTGTGGTGCTCGATCGTGATGCCCCCGTGCTCGATCGTGATGCCCCCGTGCTCGATCGTGATGCCCCCGTGCTCGATCGTGATGCTCGTGGTGCTCGATCGTGATGCCCCCGTGCTCGATCGTGATGCTTGTGGTGCCCCCGTGCTCGATCGTGATGCTTGTGGTGCCCCCGTGCTCGATCGTGATGCCCCCGTGCTCGATCGTGATGCTTGTGGTGCTCGATCGTGATGCTTGTGGTGCTCGATCGTGATGGCTCCGTGCTCGATCGTGATGCTTGTGGTGCTCGATCGTGATGGCTCCGTGCTCGATCGTGATGCTCGTGGTGCTCGATCGTGATGCCCCAGTGCTCGATCGTGATGCCCCCGTGCTCGATCGTGATGCTTGTGGTGCCCCCGTGCTCGATCGTGATGCTTGTGGTGCCCCCGTGCTCGATCGTGATGCCCCCGTGCTCGATCGTGATGCCGCCGTGCTCGATCGTGATGCTCGTGGTGCTCGATCGTGATGCCCCCGTGCTCGATCGTGATGCTCGTGGTGCTCGATCGTGATGCCCCAGTGCTCGATCGTGATACCCCCGTGCTCGATCGTGATGCTTGTGATGCTCGATCGTGATGCCCCCGTGCTCGATCGTGATGCTTGTGGTGCCCCCGTGCTCGATCGTGATGCTTGTGGTGCCCCCGTGCTCGATCGTGATGCTTGTGGTGCTCGATCGTGATGCTTGTGGTGCTCGATCGTGATGGCTCCGTGCTCGATCGTGATGCTTGTGGTGCTCTATCGTGATGCCCCAGTGCTCGATCGTGATGCTTGTGGTGCTCGATCGTGATGCTTGTGGTGCTCGATCGTGATGGCTCCGTGCTCGATCGTGATGCTTGTGGTGCTCGATCGTGATGCCCCCGTGCTCGATGCTTGTGGTGCTCGATCGTGATGCTTGTGGTGCTCGATCGTGATGCTCGTGGTGCTCGATCGTGATGCTCGTGATGCTCGATCGTGATGCCCCCGTGCTCGATCGTGATGCTTGTGATGCTCGATCGTGATGCCCCCGTGCTCGATCGTGATGCTTGTGATGCTCGATCGTGATGCTCGTGGTGCTCGATCGTGATGCTTGTGATGCTCGATCGTGATGCCCTCGTGCTCGATCGTGATGCTTGTGGTGTTCTATCGTGATGCCCCAGTGCTCAATCGTGATGCTTGTGGTGCTCGATCGTGATGCCCCCGTGCTCGATCGTGATGCCCCCGTGCTCGATCGTGATGCCCCCGTGCTCGATCGTGATGCTTGTGGTGCTCTATCGTGATGCCCCAGTGCTCGATCGTGATGCTTGTGGTTCTCGATCGTGATGCTTGTGATGCTCGATCGTGATGCCCCCGTGCTCGATCGTGATGCTTGTGGTGCTCGATCGTGATGCCCCCGTGCTCGATCGTGATGCTTGTGATGCTTGTGATGCTCGATCGTGATGCTCGTGGTGCTCGATCGTAATGCTTGTGGTGCTCGATCGTGATGCTTGTGGTGCTCGATCGTGATGCCCTCGTGCTCGATCGTGATGCCCCCGTGCTCGATCGTGATGCTTGTGGTGCTCGATCGTGATGCTCGTGGTGCTCGATCGTGATGCCCCCGTGCTCGATCGTGATGCCCCCGTGCTCGATAGTGATGCCCCCGTGCTCGATCGTGATGCCCTCGTGCTCGATCGTGACGCTTGTGGTGCTCGATCGTGATGCCCCCGTGCTCGATCGTGATGCTCGTGGTGCTCGATCGTGATGCCCCCGTGCTCGATCGTGATGCCCCCGTGCTCGATCGTGATGCCCCCGTGCTCGATCGTGATGCTCGTGGTGCTCGATCGTGATGCCCCCGTGCTCGATCGTGATGCCTCCGTGCTCGATCGTGATGCTTGTGGTGCTCGATCGTGATGCCCTCGTACTCGATCGTGATGCCCCCGTGCTCGATCGTGATGCTCGTGGTGCTCGATCGTGATGCCTCCGTGCTCGATCGTGATGCCCCCGTGCTCGATCGTGATGCCTCCGTGCTCGATCGTGATACTTGTGGTGCTCGATCGTGATGCCCCCGTGCTCGATCGTGATGGCTCCGTGCTCGATCGCTTGTGGTGCTCGATCGTGATGCTCGTGGTGCTCGATCGTGATGCCTGTGTGCTCGATCGTGATGCTAGTTGTGCTCGATCGTGATGCTAGTTGTGCTCGATCGTGATGCCTCCGTGCTCGATCGTGATGCCTCCGTGCTCGATCGTGATGCTTGTGGTGCTCGATCGTGATGCCCCCGTGCTCGATCGTGATGCCTCCGTGCTCGATCGTGATGCCCTCATGCTCGATCGTGATGCCCTCGTGCTCGATCGTGATGCCCCCGTGCTCGATCGTGATGCTTGTGGTGCTCGATCGTGATGCCTCCGTGCTCGATCGTGATGCTTGTGGTGCTCGATCGTGATGCTTGTGGTGCTCGATCGTGATGCCCTCGTGCTCGATCGTGATGCTTGTGGTGCTCGATCGTGATGCCCTCATGCTCGATCGTGATGCCCCAGTGGTCGATCGTGATGCTTGTGGTGCTCGATCGTGATGCCCCCGGGCTCGATCATGATGCCCTCATGCTCGATCGTGATGCCCTCGTGCTCGATCGTGATGCCCCAGTGCTCGATCGTGATGCTTGTGATGCTCGATCGTGATGCCCTCGTGCTCGATCGTGATGCTTGTGGTGCTCGATCGTATGCCCCCGTGCTCGATCGTGATGCTTGTGGTGCTCCATCGTGATGCCCCAGTGCTCGATCGTGATGCTTGTGGTGCTCTATCGTGATGCCCCAGTGCTCGATCGTGATGCTTGTGATGCTCGATCGTGATGCCCTCGTGCTCGATCGTGATGCTTGTGGTGCTCGATCGTGATGCTTGTGGTGCTCGATCGTGATGCTCGTGGTGCTCGATCGTGATGCCCCAGTGCTCGATCGTGATGCCCTCGTGCTCGATCGTGATGCCCCAGTGCTCGATCGTGATGCCCTCATGCTCGATCGTGATGCCCTCGTGCTCGATCGTGATGCCCTCGTGCTCGATCGTGATGCCCCAGTGCTCGATCGTGATGCCCTCGTGCTCGATCGTGATGCCCCAGTGCTCGATCGTGATGCCCCCGTGCTCGATCGTGATGGCTCCGTGCTCGATCGTGATGCCCTCATGCTCAATCGTGATGCCCCGGTGCTCGATCGTGATGCCTCCGTGCTCGATCGTGATGCTTGTTGTGATGCCCCCGTGCTCGATCGTAATGCCCCAGTGCTCGATCCTGATGCCCCCGTGCTCGATCGTGATGCCCCCGTGCTCGATCGTGATGCTTGTTGTGATGCCCCCGTGCTCGATCGTGATGCCCTCGTGCTCGATCATGATGCCCCCGTACTCGATCGTGATGCCTCCGTGCACGATCGTGATGCCCCCGTGCTCGATCGTGATGCCCCCGTGCTCGATCGTGATGCACGATGGTTTTGCCTTTTGTATCGGTCTCTAGATTTCTAATTTATTTGTTTGTTTGTGTCTACTTTCATTTCAAAACGGAGCGACCGATTGACATGATTTTTGGAATGGGAATAGAATAGGAAGGACCGAAGAGTGACAGACTAGTTTTTATCCAGAAAAACATCTCATTCCTAAGGGATAATCAAATCTCTCTCTATTCTATATGCACGGACGAATCCGCGGGAAAGTCACTAGTATTAAATATTTTTAGTTTTTATTTATTCAATCAAACAGGACAGATATATGAACTAAGTTAGTAAGTAAGTACCTAACTAAATAAAATGTATGTTGTGCAGTTTGAATTTTGATGAAATTAAAAAAAATTAAGTACATACCTACCTACCTAGATGAAATTATAAATCGCCCCCTCAGCCTCTACATCGCCCCCCTTTTTGTCTGGGTTTCTTATCGCCCCCCCTTTAGGCATGCAGCTCCCACAAGGAGGCGTTATCGCCCACTTTGGGAAAGACTGCTCTAGACTGACTGACGCGAGGAAGTTAGACTGACGCAAGGAAGTTAGACTGACTCTTAAGCTACATATAAATAATTATATATTGATGCAAGCTGGGCGACTATATATAAATATGCAATCTAGCAGGCGACTGAATCTAGCCGGGCCATTATATATAAATATGTATATGGTCTAGCACATGTTATTCAATCTCATGTTAGAACAAATAGTGTGGCAGGCCAATGTCAAAACGGAAGGTGCTATCTTCCACAAATCGGTCCAGTTGTTGCTCTACAAGATTGTTATCCTACAAGTCCTGCTATATGGAGCCGAAAGCTGAACGATATGCAGGACGGCACAGCTGATCCGCGGATCCTTCTAAAGATGAATTCTGCGATGGATATTCGTTCCTGTCTGAGAGGAAGACATGCGTCATCGCATGGACATTAACGGTCCAGCTAAGATGGTCTTCGAATCCGAGCCTCCTGGTAAGAGAAGAAGGTGGAGACCGAACCTCCTGTATCCCTAGTAATCGCGGGTGCAAGACAACTTGGTCTCTAAGACTGGAAGCAGCATACGGAGCGGCCAAAGATGGGAAGCTGTATCAATTCAGGCCCAGATCCTCCATGGGTTGCTGGCCTGAAAAGTAAAGTAAGTAAGTAAAGTACTTGAATAAGTTCCCTTTCAAAGTGCCGATAGTAGCTCACGCTTTCCGAAGTAGTCGATTTTTGCTCGGAATTCCTAATGAGCGAAGTTGTACATTTCCATCTGAATGAACGCGTAAACAAAATAAATTTGCTCTTCTGGGGCGCTAAGAATCCACGCGCCTTTCACGAAAAGCCACAACATCTTCGTGTTCAAGGTGCAGAGTGTCCATCAGCTGCTGCCTATAGACCATTAAACGCTTGCAAGCTATGCTAACGCTCTCCTAAACTACGGCTACCAAGTGGATGATTTTCGATCTAAATTCGTCATGATCGTTTCCATCTGGACGGATAAGTAGACAAATTAAATGTTAGTTAGAATCATTTCATGGTACGTCATTCAGTGGCATCCAGTTTTTTTTTTTTGAGGACAACGTGGGATACACGGTTACTCTGATATACATATATGCGATACAGAACAGTGATCAACGAGGTTTTATAGAGGACGTGGAATCAATTTTTGGATCGCCTAATATCTTCTCTCGGCGACTTGCAGTTGCTAGCACGAATCCGTGATTTGACTGCTCCAGGTTTCATTATTTGGCTTTTTTTTTAATTTCTGATCTAATAGAACACAGGCCGGAAAAATTCTTAAAGAAAGTATCCAACAAGAATGCGAGAACTTTGCACCAATATGATTGAAAATGCAGTTTTTCGAAAATCATCGATCGGCATCGGCATCAACGATGGTGGCGCCCTCTCGACTCTTACCAACTTCAGAAAGTACTGCAACCACTCAAAAATTATGAAATGATGTCGTTTCATTTTAAGGATTTTAAGGATTGGGTGAGTGTTTTGTGGTCAACTTGTATTTAATGCAATGGCTTGATCCATTTCGTATAAGTATTCATCGATGGTAACAAACACTTCTTTGACAGCTGACAGCAGGCTCGTGTCGTGCTGTATATTTTTTTCACACAGACGTCGGGTTTCGATACTCCGAATTTCAACAAACTGCTAGAATCCTTTGCCAGTCTCTAGGAGCTTTCTGAGAGGCAGACTGAATTCTCATTATGCCTTTACCATCTCTTAATCTCTTGGAATTTGTTAAGACGATTTTAATACTCTATTTGTGAAATATGTCAAGGAGCTAGTTCTGAATTCTTTTGACTTTAGCCTTCGATCTGTTCAATGCTAAGGTCAGTATTAAAGACTCCACCCCGTTGTCCATTATAGTTTATGATGTTTACGTTAATATCTTTCTCCTAAGTTTCGCCAGTGATAAGCATGTGGTAGCAATAAGTGGGTCTTAATATTATTATAACCTACGTTACAGCCCGGCGAGGACCACTGCCAAAGCTTTGTCGTGTGTGCTTCATTTTTTAAATAGGGATCTATCGTTTATTAGTTGCTGAGTCGGAACGCTTCTTTAGAGCAAAGTATGCTGCATGGCGTCAATACCCTTCAGGGGAAGAAACACCATGAAACGAAACGAAATTTTGACGGTTTCCAATCTTAAAGATATTTTAACAGCTCCAAGCAAGCAGCTGCTTCATATCCATTTTTCTTCATTTCCCAGTCGATGACAATTAGTGCAGCAAACATCCTCTGTTATCTCGCTTGCAAGTTCTTTAATGCCAAGCTATAAAATTTGCTTTAAAAAGCCATATAGATAGGAGCACTTGGAAAACTTCCACTTCACTTTAATCTTGCATTAATCCCACCTCCACCGAGGTACTCCATACCATCCACTTTCAACAAACCGCTGCAATTAGACTTTCCAACACCTACCTATTCCTACTGAGCGGGAATAACAAAGAACCTATCGCACCATTACTTGCACTTAGAAAATCTAACGAACCGATAAAATTCAATTAAGCTGCAGATTATTCCCAAAAACCAACGGAAAGAAAGCATCTCAATTCCATGCAGACACCGATGCTAAACTTGAGATCCCAGAAATCCGTTAAGCAGAAAAGCCGAAAACTTTGATTAAAGCGATTAAAACTTTGACTATTCTCGAATTTCAAGCATAACGGTATAAGTGTGCTATACAAATAATTCGTTGGCCAACCAAGTAGCGAGAAATGAGCCTGAATCTCACACCTTTGAGTCGGGTCGATGGTGCCAATGACTCCTTCGAACCAAATCCAATTGGACAATAGAACCTCGGGCTTCCAAGCGATGCGAGTAGCCTCAAACAGATTGAGGAAAGAAGGACGAGCAAAACCGAAAAACCAGAAATCCAGGCACGAGCCACTCACCCGATTGCTTACACAGTGATTTACTTGCTCCGTCTGATTTCATCCAGGCGTGTTGCTGTTTTTTTTTGTTCTGGTGTGTTACAGATATCTCGAAAAAGGACGTGAGAAGAGCGTAGAAAGCAATAGCTGCTTAATGGTTCATTTTTGTTGTTGTGGTGTGTGGGCAACTTTCGCCCGCTTTCGAAGCAGGACAAAGGCATTGAACTTGATTTCCTTCGGAATAATAATGGAGTGTAATGTCCTTATGCGACAGCAGTAGGAATCACATCAAGACAAAGGATGCTACTGATATCCTTGTTCCTCGTTTAACAAGCACGTCAGCATTGCTACTCTTGACGTTCCCGGGTCGTGCTTCCCTCACTTTGTTTATCTCTTCACAGACATTCTGTCTGGGAAGTTTGGTGAAATGAAAACGTGTGCAACAAGGATGCGATGACAGTCTCCTGGTAGCAGAAAATAAAACAAAAGGTACTTGTCCTTGAACACCGAGTAGCTGGGTTCTAGGATAATAGCAATTTTGTTTGATTGCTGTTGAGCTGCGGTACTTGCTCGGGAACAAATGAGAGAAGATAATGTCCTTATTGGAAGTGAAAGTAGGTTCGACGACTGTCTGATCTGTCTTCGGAGCGGCGGGAATATTTCAGCTTGACACGCAAAACGGAAGTGATTGTTGACTGTGTGTGCATTCCATACTTGGAGATGTCACTCTGGAGTTTATAATAATTTTTTTTTCAAGGACTCGAGGTAGTAGCTTGGGTAGTATTTTGTGAGGCTTGACAAGAAATGGAGTTTGTGGGGAGTGTGCTTGATTGGAAGAAATTGGATCAGATCAGAATGCGGTAAAGCTGTTATGTTCTCTCTAAGATGAGTGCTCTCGACATGATTCCCTATATGGAAAGTCAAGATACCAACTCAATTACATAGAAATGTTGGTATTCTGTGAAAAGTATGTGGAATTCATAATTTAGAAGACACGCGTAAAAAAGAAAAGATGCCATCGTTGTACAACAATTTTGACTGAAACTTTGGCTTCGAGAAGCATATTTTGAGTCAATGTACATATGTACCAATCACTAAATAAGCTCATTTAGTCAACGAATAGTTTGTGAAATATTGGGTCCAGCGCTATCGTTGTTGAAGAGGGTTGTCCAACAAGGTGTCATTTGAAATTTTGCGCCATTTGCAATGACTTTTGATGAGAAAAAAACTGGAGGAGTTAAAGTGGGAGGATAGGCACCTGAATATGTGCTAAGTACTTGGCCTTAGTGCACATATGAGGAGTTGACATATTTAATAAACACTGTCTTACATGTTGGTATGCTAGTGGCATTGGATGATCACATTTTGTATGTGACAAAAAAGCGGTAGCAGTTGGCAAAGTTACAGCAATAAGGGAAGGTACAATAAGCCGCAAATACGAATACCATGTCGTTTTTCGTACCCCAGGCTTAAGGTAAGTTTCGACTTTCTAAGGCGAATAGAATAGGAAAAAACTTAACGTTACACTTTTTTTTCAATGTACGGGTAATTGTCGATACCTTGAAGTTTCTTCATTAGTAGGAATGTTCAAAAAATAAAGGGTATTGAATAAAATCATGGGATTGTAATAGATTGTAATAAATTTTTGTCCTGTTTTCCAAATATGTGTACGAAATATGTATATGCGGACTGAAATAATCATTCAACCGATTCAGTCGCTGATCGAACAGTCCAATATGACGCCGAGATGAAAATATTGTTGCTTTTGCTTGAAGTGCGGGTGAAAACTCAAATCATCATTCTCAAGAAGTGAACCTTTCTGCGACATCAACTTGGTGAGTTTTCTATAAAGTTCTGGGCATGCATTCGCATTCGTATATTTGGCAAGATTCAATTGATAGTTCGGCTCGAGGGAGTTGGGGAGTTGGGAAAGAATCCAAATTTCCTCGAAAAAATCGCCTTTAGTGGTAAGGCTTAAGGGCTCATTGAGCAAGCAAGGTGATTTTGCATTCTAAGAAACTTACTGTTTGGTGTGGCTCTAGGGCAGGCGATATAATTATACCATATAAGTCCAGAAACGAGAGAAGCCAGATGGTAAATGTCAATGGCGCAAAATACCGGCTCGTCATATTTTATTGATATTTTGAAACCTCGATTGGATGAAATGGACCTGGATCACATGTGATTAAAACAAGAGGGTGCAACCAGCCATACATTAGAGCTGTTGCAAGAAAAGTTCCCAGAAAGCGTTATTTCAGAATAAGCAATGTGGTATGGACGTGCGACTTAACATTCTCAGATTTCCATCTCTGATGCCACGTTGGCTTATGTCAACAAAACAGCTATTGACCAACAAAGCATTGGTGGATCTAACCCAACGTATGCAAGAAGGGCTTACAAAGCGCATCGGACACTTGGAAAGTACCCGCTCTAATATCAAATACTATTTTAAATCCTAACCTAAGCACCACAACACATATCCTTGTACCTTGTACCAGCCGGTCAGAGGAGTACACACCAAAACCTCCGCAGTACTCCTTAATTCCCAAAACCTACCCTACGATATATTTGCACTAAATAAAACGAATCTGTGCTCCAGCATTGGAGACGGCGAATTATTTACCTCAGATTTCATTCTGTTTTGGGCCGATGGACACGACAACTATGCCGATCCGGATGGTCGCGGAGTTCTCTTGGGAATCCACAGCCGCTATGATCCCTTGCCCTTCAAATCGTCGAATTTCGCTGACTTCAACTTCATTAGTGCCTTAATATGTAAGTCTCCCTAAACGGAAACTTTATCTTGCCTGTTGTTACTTAAGACCCTCACAACCCACACATTACTAACAGCTCGCCATCGATTTTGTCGACTCCATATTTGATATCGCCGAACCCAATGACATTATCATGAACATCACCAATAACATGGACAGACAACTCAATCTGATTTTCTCATCTGATGCCGTAAACTGCGCTTTTACCCCAAGTAACCATCTTCTCCCTACTTTAGTCCTCCTCCATCCACCTTTATTGCTAACTCTTTCAATCGAGACTCAATTCACTATTCCTCCCTCCGAAAACACGTACTATTTCAATTCCATTCATTCATTCTTTCATTCCCATACTCACCAAAAAAGAAGTACACTTCATCTCCGCCCTGGTATACCAAGGAACTACGCTCTTTGCGCAATAAAAGTAACAAAAATTTAGCTTTCTAATTATATGCAGTCCTACACTAAATTTGCACAGCTATGTAAATCACTCTCCCTCCGATACCTGAACCGAACCCTATCCTCCCTTATCTCCGACCCGAAGTGTTTGTTCCATTGCAAATGATGATGATAATGAGCCCGAAATAATCGCCAAATTTTTTGCTCAGTTCTTCAGCTAATCCTTCACCGGCCAGGATCTTTAACCCGATCATGACAATTTTCGATATTTGAAAGATTGTCCCCAGACATCTCTTGTCTCACTGAACATAACTCCCGACCTAATCACCGAAAAAATATGGAACCTAAAGGACGACTACTCTCCCGATCCCGATTGTCTGCCTACCATAGTTAAAAAAAAAGGATACGGATCATTTCATTTTACCCTGACGGCTTTATCTCCAAGCTTTGGAAATATGCTTGTAAAATTCCAGTCCACAAAAAAAAGGACTGAAAAACGATGTGTCCAACTATCGTCCCATTGAAAATCTCTCATTCCCAAACTTTTCGAGAGCATAATTTATTCTTACACTATAAACCCATATTTTCTCGTATGCAACACGATCGACAACCACTAATTTAGTCGATTTGTTTCATAATCTTTGTGTGCACTCGAAGCCAGCAAAGAAGTAGACGTTGTTCACATTGACAAGGCCTTTGACAAAATGTCTCACCAAATTATTTTCCTCAAGCTTACTGCGCTCGGTTTCCCTCCCGGTTTTATCTCATGGATCAAATCTTATCTAGAAGACCATCAATACAAAGTTATTTTTAGATCTTCTATCCCTGATTCAAACGCCGTCTTCGCCGGGATTAAAATCAACTATGGCACAGAAAAAAGTTGGCTAACATTAGGGAGCAATGTAGATATGCAGGGCTGAACTTTGTACGAAAAAGTTACCAGACCGGATTTATACCTAACTATAAAAAGTAGCTCGTTCCGGACAAACAAAAAGTTGCAGCCCAATGTGGTAAACGATATTATCCACATAGCAGAAATACGAGTTCCAACCGTCGAGGAAATAAGGGAAACAATCCAACGGCTTAAGAATAACAAGGCCGCAAAAATCGACATAATAACGTTGGAATTATTAAAATTCGCAGGAGAGGGATTAACAGATATGTTACATGGGCTCATCACGCTTACTCGTATATGAGTGAAACAGTGAAATGAAACTAATCCCGAGGAATGGAAAACTCGATCTCTCTGTCATCCAATATTTAAAAGAGGGCGAACACAATGCAGTGATTACTGAGGAATATTGGTGATATCTGCTCTTCAAAATACTAACATCATACGCTATGGAAAATATCGGAGACTAGCAGTGTGGCTTTAGGAGGAATCGTTCGGCGAGTGACCCGATTTTCAGAAGTTTCTAGAAGAGAAATGAGAATTCCACGAAACGATCCGTAGTTTTTAAAAAAGCCTATGATTCTAAACGGTGGGCCAAGTACAGGTTTTTTTTTTTTTTTTTAAATTAATTTTTTTCAGTGTATTATGACTTTATTTGTAAGGCCAAACATTCCGATTAATTATGAAATACAACGTCGCTCAAGTGGCTGCCCCGGCTGGATTCGCAGTAGCGCATTCCGTCACACTATTTTCCAAGACTTTGTTGATGGTTTCGGACTGTAGCTCACGGATTGCTTGGATGATATTGGCCTTAAGTGTTTGAATCGTTTCAGACGTTCTCCACAAAAAAAAGTCCACAGAGATCAAATCGCAGCTCTGAGGCGGCCAATTGACATCGCCAAGAAGGCTAATAACACGATTTGGGAATTTGGTGCACAATCGATCGATTGTGGCATGTGCTGTGTGGCATGGTGCGCCATCCTGCATGATGTCCAAATCTATGTCTTAAATTTCAGTAAAAAAAAAAGTCGGTTAACATGGCTCCACCACACGCCCACCGTTGACCGAAACGGTCTCATTTTCGAAGAAAAAAAAATGGTCCAATGATTCCACCACTCCACAATCCACATCAAACTGTCACTCTCTGTGGATGCATTGGCTTCTTGACAATAACGTGCGGCTTTCCCGAGCCCCAGATGTGGTAATTTTGTTTGTTAACGCAGCCGCCGAGATGAAAATGCGCATCGTCAGAAAAGATGATTTTTCGCCCAAATTCGTTGTCCAATTCAAGCTGCTCTAAGGCCCAAACTGCCAAGCGATAACGAAGCGGATGGCCGCGCGCCTTCAATTGCTGAGTCAATTGGATCATGTAAGCTAATAATCCCAGATCTTTGTGCAGAATACTCCCGAGGGTAATACGTGAAATGTTGAGCTGTTGGGATCGATGTTCGTGAATTAGGTCTCACACTAATGGCCCGATGGCGAGTTGATGTTCGTGAATTGGGTCTCACACTAACGGCCACAGCAGCCACATTCTCATCTGTACGCACTGAATGACGACGGGGATCATAAGTGTTACCAGTCTCACAAACTTGCGTACAGCAGTTGCGGTGGTTGCTTCATTTCAGCCAAAACTTCTTTTTAAAAAAACGCACTGTTTGGGCTACACAGCACTCACTTTGGAAATAAGTTTTCAACGTTGTTCAAGCGGAAAGCAACTCATTTCGTTTCGCGAGGGTATGATACTGACTTTTTGTTAAGATTTTCAGCGGAAAACAACTGTCAGAGTCAAAATAACCTATATTTAAAAAAAAAAACCACTAGATGGTCCACCCTTTGCAAACCGATCGAAAATATATCACGTCTTAGGCTGGAAATCCAGAAAAAAATGGTGAAACTGATATAAGTATGTCCAAAGGGAAATAAAGCACAAGTAAAGTAGGAAACACCTTATCTGAAACATTCGAGATAATAAAATCACAAAAATCACAAAAAGAACAACGAGTGGAAAACCCGAGAGAAAAAGACCGCCAGGGAGGCCGCACCTTAGATGGGAGGACAATATAAAGATAAATTCCGAAGAGATGGAACAGAATAGCGAAAAATTAAAGAAACACAGTCATGACAGAGGGGCTTGGCGAGAGGTTGTCAGTGAGGTTTAAGCTTCTGAGTTTGAAATGGTCTGTAATAACAATAATAAAAAAAATTATTTATTTCGGATACTTTTTTATCGAAGATATAACGCCTTTAAGGCTAACAAACAGTTTGGGCATAAGGGATGTAACAATGGAAGGCCAGAACTATAATGACAACAAGTCTGAGCTAATTTTCCACTGCGTGTTCGTCCCTCAAAGATTGACAGGTTCCTATACTATTACGACTAAGAAAGTTGTTATTTTGTCGCAACTGCGGATTTTGTGTGATTCATTCTAGCCAAGGTAGAAAATTATACTGTGAACAGGCTATCAACCGCCCGCCCGCCCAAATTCATCCAACTTATCAATGAATATGACCACTAGGTCTATGTTTTAAAAATGCCTTGATTTTTTTTTAACCTATAACGAGGTCCTAAACCCTTACAGTTCATCATTTGAATTGTTGCCTACATGCGTACAGTGCCTACATGCTACAGTTTCGTTCCACACGTCCTGCCTACCTCGAGCTTTGACTTTGGAGACTAAATATTATTTATAAACAAATTATTTCTATCATATCCTGTTTATATGCTCCTCATCTTACCGCAGACATAAGGAAATCAAAAGACAACAATCAATAATCATTTACGCAACATTAGTCTGATCTGCGGCCAAGCATCCCTGCTCCATCTCAAACCATAAAGTTCATAATTAATCCGAAGATAAACATCAGCTCCAACACGACATCTCCGATGACGGAAGATTGCATTTGCGGTTAAACGGCTGCCTGAATGTGGTCAGCAGTTCATTGCCTACGCTAACCAATCTGAAAACCATTCGATGCAACACCATACATGTGACGAAGAAAGATCGTTGCAGATGACTTTATGTAACCTACGGCTGGGCTGGGGAGCCCTTTCTGTAACAGATTTCCTCCTCCCGAAGGTGTCAGTTCCAATCAGGTTTCGAAGTGATTAGCTTGGCTGTAAACTAAAACCCTCTTGGGTGTGAATATACAGATGCTATTCCTCGTTTGGTATAATCACACCGATATTACCCCACCGTGCTTGTGGTTGGCTTCTGCTTTTAACGCTCTTAGGAAAGTTGCAATGCCAAAATCATCAAAGGCGACTTGTCACAGAGCACTTCACAAGTTAAGAAAGTTCCACATGATTGTTTCGGCATTTTTGTTTTGTTTGATCCATTCATAGCTCGCGGAACAGAAGAACAATGGTGTCTGGAAGCGATAAACCTTTAGATACAATCACAATATTGCAGTAGTTTTCACTCACACTTCCTCCCCTTCGAATCGAATTTTATTCACACCTGAGTGGTCTCTAGTTGTTGCGGTTGTATAGTTTCATGGGCTCCTTCCTGCACTCTTTCACTCTTGGTCGACATTTGGATGCAAGAAGGCACCTGTGGGCGAGAGGAGGTACCAAGCGTGGGAAGAACGATATGCGATTCAAGCATCTGCCCGGGCTTCTCATACGATACGCTCTATTTAAGCACTGTGAAGGCACTTGAGTGGAACTTTGCCGATTCCAATGGTTCGAGGTATTCGTGTTGTTGGCTTTGCAGGAGCTACGTCCATTGTATCGGCGAAACAACCGTGCGAATTCGATTGTTATCGCTGCGGGTGTAGGGAAAAGGTGCTTTTATGGCATATGTGGCTCCATTCCCACCAATTCAACACACTTGCTGATAGTAAAGTAGTTTCTATGAGTCACTGTCTACTTAGAGATTCCAGCTTCATGGCCCCACAGAACTAATCATTCAGCAAACGACCCTGAAGTTAATCGGTAATCAACGAGTCTAACGGCTTGCAGCTATCGATTAGCCACCAACACACTAATGACATTATCATGACTCCAACTGAAAATTAAGGTTAAGCCATAGCTAGTCAGCGTACAAACGTCCACGATTCGCTAAAGTCACATGCAGTCCAGTATCTCTGCACATAACACTTCGATGGTAATTTGTAATTGGTCACCAACGAGCTGCTTGAACCAACAATCAACCCGACAAACGCCTGAAATACATGCAAATAGCGGTAAAAAAAAGGCATATCTCCTAGAAATGGATGGGAAACGATCCTCAAGCACTCCTTCGCACCAATTATGTGTGCAACTATCACACAACGAATTAATTCCAGTCACGATCTGGTAAAAGATACACGAAATGGCACTGATGGGGGAAGTGCAGTGACATGTATCGCATGGATACGAGCGAAGTGAAATGTCAATGTGCAAATTAAATCTTCACGCGTGTGTGAGGCGTCAATGTCGTGTGGCAATTTTTGTTTTATCCTTTCTTATTGTAGATATGTACATGCATGCAACAGTAGATACTTTCGTTTGAATGATCTTATGATGGGAAGGGATTGTACACACGACTACGTTGCTTTGATGTCCGTCCTTTTCCTTTTCAGGTTTTTGTTCTTTTTTTGGTTGGGGAAGTGACATGCCAAACTAATCGTTCAAGTGTCGACGCGTGTCGTTAGATAGTATCTGTGGCGAGTGTTGACGGCATTGACAAACGGTTTTCGCTAGATCTTTAGAGATTGAAATTGATTGTTACCTTGGATTGCAGTTGATTTATAGACGGCGTGTCTTGCACGATGTAACAATTTTTGCAAGTGGCGTTAGTGAGCGATTGCAAGGATTTGAGTTGGGTACAAGTGCAAGGAGTAGACATGAACAAAGGAATGTCGTGATTTCAAACAGATAGAATTAATACTTCAGAATATCAGCAGATTCCATGGTTACTGTGTAAGCAATTCTGTTGTTTCTAGTGGCTAATATTGGACGGGACTAAATGTACAAGTAAAGCATATTATGGGGATAGGCGATAGGTTTCACAATTAAGTGCTTACATAAAGACCATTGTAGTAAGACAAATATACCTAGAAGATGTTATTTTTGGGCCTGGTCTTTTCTTAACAGCAAGTTAGAAGATTGTTCAAAAAATAACAGGAATTTAACCTTTTAGAAAGATATTCCTTGATCAGCGCTATCTCGTTCAAAATTGGTAGAACAATTTACATTTACTTCAAAAGCCGAATGAATTGAGCCTGGAAATTAAATAAATACATATGTATGTACATATATTCCACTGATGCCAAGGCACATAAATATTATTGGCATTAGATAGCTGTCAGTTGTCTTCGAAACTGATTTGTTTAACTACATATAGATACATTTCACACATGTTCATCAACATAACAGCGAAAATCGTACAAATCGGACTTCTTGAATCCAAATTCATAAAATTACAAAATTCCTTTTACTTTTTGAACACAGTTCGCATGTTACTGAAAGAATAACACAGCGAAATATTAACAGATGTGATTATGAATTGAGGATTTTTTTGCTCAACATAGGTAGACAAATAGATAAACATTTTTTTTATTTAGTGTTTTTTAGTTTTTAATTCAATTTTATTAATTTATACTTATGCTAAAAAAAATGCATAAAACTAGCTTAATAATCTTAACTAGCGTACAAATAAAAATAAATTTTGACGATTGCTATATACATACTTATGAGATAATTTAACTTAATATTTTTTTTATAATAAACGTTTGGTGTACATGTTGTTAATTTCTTCTTCTTCTTTTCCTTTTTCCGGCATTGTTATGGTCAGAAGTGTAGGACCATAACCTTCCCACTTAACTGCATTCCTACTGGTCCGCTTGTGGGGTCCGCCGGTTTGACCTCAGAAAGTAGCGGCAGGCTTCCCGGTTTGGGATTACTTCATCGCTGAGACCAATCAAATGCTGGTGTTTTTGCATTTTGCACCAATTGTTTTTCGGCCTGCTTTTTTTTTTGTGACACGGGCATGCTCCATATTTTTTTGTTTGATCTTACTCTTACAACACCGGTGATCTCCAGTCGTGTCAGCCCACTGATTTGCATGTACACTTGTGGGGCAGTTTAATGGTGGTATATGTGTCCCTAGGCTCACCTTGGTGTTTTCTAAATTGCCTAGATGTGATTTTTGTTTACCTTTGTTTTAGTCGCCTTTTACGACAAGCGAGAGGTATCGCTGCAGGGATATTCTTAACCCGTCCCTGCACGGAATTGTACATGTTGTTAATTTAAGACAAAAAAATTGAAAACCATTTTTTAATTAAGGGAAAAAAACCTTTTAAATATACTCGTAAAAATGCTAAGAAGTAGATAAGCACGAAGTTAATAAATAACTGAAGAAAATGTGGTTTACAAAAAACAAATATTTTATTCAATTTGGAGAATATAGAATTTGTATATTATTTATTGTATAAAAAAATGTTCATGATCAGGAACTCTCAAGGCACTTTTTATTGAAAGTTTGATTTCTTCTAGAAAATCGGCCCGACTATTAAATTTCGTTAGTCACTTTAATACTCGTATCATATTGAGCACCTTATTTTTGTGCATCTTGAACATTTTTAATATCCGTTTCTCTGTATTGATACTCAGCTTTCGGTCGAAATATATGCCCAGATATTTGAATGAATTGACCATAGAGAATATTTGGGGTATACAGCTGCATTAAGCTACAATTTTTATTTCTACATAAATCATAAACAGATGCGCACCACTACTAGATCGCAAGATGTCTGCCAATCTCTCATAAGCGGTTAGCCCTGCTTAGCGATCGAAGTTCGTATGAAGAATTACGTAACTAGGAATGCAAAGCGATGCGCGGCTTGCAAGTAATTAAGCTGAGCTGAGGGAGCATCTATTTATCCGTTTTATTGATATTTTATTTGAAACTCATCACTTTCATTGATTCTGTTATGTATTATATGGAATGAATACTGATGGTGTCAAGTTTAGTATTTTTTGTTCAACAACATTTCTTTGCTTAAAGGTTTTTTTTGTTGATTTCAAAACTTTCAAGTCACAGCGGCTTAAAATCTGATTTTTTCGGAATGACTTTTAATTATTTTAAGACGATCGGTGATAATTTTTTTCAACTGAAAGTTAATCTACTATAAGTCCAAGTATTTTTTTTTTTCATTGCGTGACATTGTTCAGTCTTCTAAGTGCATCTTTTCTTCAGTAACCTTTACATAATCGCTTTTCCCCTTGTAAACTATAATTTTGTTCGAATGGTGGTATACAAGGATCCACAGACGAAACAGTAGACTTCACCTGGCGAACGTGCTCCGATGAAGGCGAAGACTGTCCCATCCGCCGGAAAGGTGATGGCCAGGGATTCACAAGGTATGATCCACATCGACTACCTGGAGAAGGGAAAAACGGTCACAGGGCTGTACTATGCCAAATTATTGGGCCGATTCGACGCCGAATTGAAGAAAAAACCGCCCCACTAGGCGGAGAAAAAAGTGCTCTTCCACCATGATAATGCACCGGCTCACACCTCCGCCTTCGCCACGGCGAAATTGGTCGAATTGGGCTACGAAATGCTGCCCCATCCACCGTATTCTCCAGATTTGTCCCCGTGCGACTTATTGTGGTTTCCAAACTTGGAAAAGTCACTCGTCGGGCAGAAATTTCAGTCGAATAAGAGGTCATCGCCGCCACGGAGGCCTACTTTGCAGACCTCGAGAAAACGTATTTTTCAGACGGGTTAAAGAAGTTGGAGCATCGCTGGGTCAAATGTATCGAGCTAAAAGGAGACTATATTGAAAAATAAATCGTCATTTCTCCAAAAATTTAGTTTTTCTTTTGTAGGCTAAGTAGTTATCGGACCACCCTCGTACATTCGAAATTTTTCTCTTGATGTTTCGTATTCACACCGAGCAATTTTTGTTTGTAGTTATCCGACTTCACATCGTTTTCAAATTTCGTGATATCACACTTAACAAGCTTCAATAAATCTTCATTTTCTAGTTTGTTTCTTCTTCTCGAGGTTGATACTCTTTCAAAATTAATATTGGTATATATGTATCTCACAATTTAAGACATGTTTTCAAAACCTTTGTTTTCGTTCTTTGGAATCAGTGAAACATTCTATCGCAAATTTGGCGCGTTCTGTAACATCACCATTTGATCGACATTATTCAAGTGACCTGCAGGTCGTGCGCTCGAAAACAAATTTCCCATGTTAAGACAATGAGAGCGTTTTTCGGTGTAATTCTATCTATGTGTAAAATTTCATCTTGATTGGTTAAATAGGAATAGAGGAGTTCGATTTCAAAGAAGTGGTAATCCCGTGTGTTAGAACCTTGTGTAATTAGAAAGAAAAAAAAACATTAATATATTTAAATAAAACAATCTTTTCAGTTAAAGTACAATAAAGTACTTTGAGGGTCCTAACCCCCCACTAAATGTGGGGCTGAAAGTAGAAAAATGATTGAAGAAAGGAAAACTATGTGATTTATGGCCCCAGAATTACACATAAGTAAGGCAGGTGTCAGCAGATTGAAAAATTAACGGAGCCTTAACATAAACAAATCTAAAGAGCTGGAAATGGCTACCGGAATAAGAAAAAGCCGATGGACAACTTATCGCCCGCTTCATAAACAGAAACTTGAAAGCTTAGTCAAAAAGTATACAAGCTAGTCGGCCATAGATTGGAGTAAGGTCGTGTGATCTGGTGAGACGAAAATCAACCGATGTTGCACGGATGGAAAATCTGAAGTCTGGAACAGTCACAGAGAGATATTGAAGCCAAATTATATGAAATACACTTTTAAACATGGTGAGGGTTCCGTCATGTTGTGGGGTTATGTTACTGTTTTTAATGTGGCTGGGTTGTGCCTACTAGATGGTACTATGGATAATAATGAACATTAATTCATCCTAACACAACATCTCCTTAAAACAGTCCAAACTGCCCAATCCTCCGGAAAAGATAAACTTCCAGCACGAGCGAGCTTCTAAATATATTTCGATAACGGCGTAGGAATGAGTTGAAAATCAATCGTTCTCTGTCTTAGATTGGCTTGATTAAAGCTCAGAACTGAAGGTAATACATGAGGTCCACAATCGACAAGGACTATACGAACCCACCGCTTTGCTTACTATTTTGTGGGAAAGGATCAAAGATCAGTGGATAGAAATCTTCACTACTAGTGCCCGATAATTTCAGCACACTAATTTTCAAGCAATTATTTCTTGATAAAAAACCGTTCTAGTATTATGAGGCTCTAAAACATATAAAAGCCCAACTTTTATATAACATTTTTTATTTTTTATTTTTTAAATCAAATGAAATATTTTTCTTTACAAGTTCAAAATAGTTCTTAGTTGGTACTATTGAAACAGTTTCGTAGTAAATACTTAAAAGCAAGGAAGACAGTAGATACTGAACCCTGTGGAACATTTGTGGATATTTTTTTACTCGAGAAAAACAACATTTATAAGAAATTAATGTCAACCTTAAAACTTTGTACACTTTTATTAGAAATGGAGGAAATTGAAAGCTTAAAAGTTGGTACTAGGCCGTCATGCATACAATTTCGAACGCTTTTTAATATCGAGTAGCACAAGGGCCGTCGACTTGTTATGATTGCTTTGAAAGCCAAATTGCTCTTTTGGGATAATATTTCTTCTTTGCAGGAGTTTTTCGACCTTATTTTTGATATTTTTTTTTTTCAAAAATTTCGCTACGAGAACTGAACAAGTTTACATGAAAATGTTATGTTAAAAAAAAAACTATTGGCCACAGTTAACTGTGAAGGTTTCCCGTCTATCATCTATGGATTTCGCGCCAATACCATTGCTCAACTCCACTCATCCCGCCTATTGTTCACGTCTTTAAAATAATGAAAGTGCTGATACGACCATGACCGTGCTGCATCGATTGCAAGAGTAAGCCTGGTGAATACAGCGGGTAAAACTGCCCAGTTAATTGGGGTATTCGCCCAGTAGCGTTTTGCTTGGTTTACAACAATCTTCTTTCCGTGGATATTGCATTCTCGTTGCGAGGTTACTCAAAATTTCGTGTGCATGCGATTGTCAAAACAGCCTATTACAATTCAATAGAAAAAAACTTTTATTTTGTGCTTATCAAACAAACTGTTTGAAATGGTTTTTAGCCTTTCGACGTCATAGAATATAGAACCTGCTTAACTTGTTTTTTTTTTTTGGATCCTTCCCAAAACTCTTAACATTTTGGAAACACTTCTACGACCAACTCTTAGTGCTTCTATGAGCTGTTCTTTTGTTCGCGTCTTTCTTTTCTCCGACCTACCACGGTCCTTTGAAGCTTAAATCACCACTTGGAACCACTAAATTAACAAGCATAGACCTTTAATAGACCTGAACTTCTATCAACATCGTTTATTTTCAGCAGCAGTTTTCTGAAAAAAATAATTCTACAGTAGAATTTCCCACAAATGACCTTATCTCCGTAAAATAAAAGGTTTGTCTTCAACATTTTTAAATGCTTTGGTATTCGTAGCATTTCTGCTACATTAGTGCTAAAACTCGTACTTAGCGCAAGCAGGAAACCTTATTCTCGCTTTGCACACCTTATAACGCGCTTTCAAAAGCGTTTTATTTTAGTATAAGTTTAAAAATTGGTAATACTCGTCCGTATTTTGGATTTGATCTGGTGATTTTAATTGAACTCTATCACTAATGGATCCGCTTTAAGTTTTGATAGCTTTTGTATACAAATTTTAATCATCATTTCAATAGGCCTAATCAATCAAATAATTTAATAGATCGTTTGTATTCCAGCAGAATCTGGAGAGACTTTTTACTTTGAAGTGTATGTGGAATGAAGTATCACTGCGTTCGCATTAATTGCTAACGACAACTACTCATGGTGTTCCTCAAATTCACCTGCTTCCCAACGTAGCAGCCTTAATCTGGGTGATACATTTACATTTACAGAAATACATCTGCTTGGGATCCAAGGCTCATAAATATCGCTAATTGCATTGCTCTAAAAACAGAAATTATCCCGCGGAGACTCGAATTGCCGAGTTTAAAAATAAATTCCATAAATCTCATCATCGTTTTCCTGTCTCATTTCTCCCCTCATTCAACATGCGGAACTAACTTTCCACATTATCTTCAAACTTGTATAATCAAACAACACTGTTCCGCGCTGCGCTGCACATGACCCTGACCATCAGATAAGATATTCTCCAGAGACATCTTCGCTGTCACAATAACAAACAGTTTTATTAAGAAAATGTTCAAACTCACTCACGAGCTGCCACCTACATGCTGCATCCTCGCCTCACAGCCTAAGAGAACGGCAGTACTTGACCTCACTCAACATAATGCATTCGATACACATCGGGTACACCAGCAGAAGAGATGCTAACAGCGATTCTAAACAAACGCGTCCATCAACTAATGCATGGCGATAGGCATGATTTTCCAAAAATATCCCATCATACGCGTTCATCTAATTCCCACAAAATCAATTAACCATAGATACATAGATAGATCCATGCATCTGCATGGATGAACACAAATAAAGATACACGCACCCATGATCGGTTAAAGCAGAGGAAGTTAAATAAAACTCCATCACGTGAGTGATTCGGAGAAGAGCATGCCGCCAGCGAGCTATAATATTGTACAATACAACGATGACGACGACGCGTCGTCCATCATATGCAAGTCCATCAAAGGGAATCAATTCCCACCCCATTAGGAGCGCTAATGCGCCCAAGCAATAGCAATCTTTTCAAATCTCATTCTCCTCTCTCTGCTTTTAATTATTTTTCCTCGTGTCTGGAGGTCCCATGGTCACGTCATGAGCCGAGTTTAGCTCCCACTCTTTCGAATTTTTTTTTATTTGTGCATGAGACGACGATTGTTATTGATGTTGTAGCAGCTCATGCTGCTACGTCGGTTGTGCATCATGCGTTGTCCAGCCAGTTTTCATCCAGTTCCGTGTTGAATAGGAGAGCAGTTCCATTGAAATTGCTGACACAAAGGGTGGCTATTGTGAAGCCGTAGTATCGTTGTGATTTGGTGCGTCGGATTTTGGATGAGGCTTCTTGGAATACGGTTGCCAGTCGCTGGCGGTAGGAGTGGTCGGGCCAGCGAGTCGAGTTTACAATTGAAATTGCCCTCCATCGACATAAATCGCGATTAGTTTGCTCGACTGAGTTATGCGCGATTAACAAACTTCAAGGGGCAGATACACAGGAAACGAATTTGTATGGTTCATATGGTTGGGGAAGAGTGAAAGATGCATGGATAGATACTTGTGTAAGTGAATCGTGCTATTTGCATATGAATGAGGCGAAATGGGTGCATTTAGGACATTGAATTGAGATGAGGTTACGGAAGCTGGTGGCAAAGGTTTTCCCAATTTGCATGTGGACTGGACTGAGCAAGACCACACAATTCCTGTAAATCTAAAGCATAATAAATAGTATACATTTTTAAGAGTATTCACTAAGGCTCAACCATAGTAAGCCATAAACGGGCTTACGCCAACTTAGCGAAATGTCCCACCGTATGAAAATCGTATGTCATGACCGTAATGAATTTATACAAGGTGGCGCAAAATTAATCTTCCGATAGGGTTATGATTTTTGCAAATGGCGTCGTACGTCAATCATATTTGATATTTGTAAATTAGATAGGTGCAGCATACAAACAGACATGCACTGGAGCGCTATATACTCCGAAGGAGCGTGGAATAATTGTGTCGATTTTTTTGACCAATAATCGGTAGGTGGAATTTCGTGAATTTCGACGTCGATTTCCTATTCGTGTCGCGCCAACTGGGCAAACATTCCGCTTAGCTACTCGACTTGATCAGACTGGAACCATAGAAGACCATGCAGGACGTGGGCGCCACCGGATTGGTCGTTCGGCCAAGAATATCGCGGCTGTGGCTGCCGATGTCGCTGAGAATGAAGAAACATCAAATAGACCACGGGCCATGCAATTGGGTGTCACCAGACGGACCCTATAGCGAGTTTTAGTGAAAGACTTACACATGTTCCCTACAAAGTGCAAACAGTGCATCAGTTAATGCATGCTGACCGTCAGTCGCGTTTGAATTGCTTTCAAGCCATCCTTAATCTCAACAACGAAGAGGACGATTTTGTGTCGAAAATCATCATCAGCGACGAAACGTATTTCTACTTAAGCGGTTACTTCAATAAGCAAAATCTTCGTTCCTGGGACACTGAAAATCCACGTGTGATGCACGAACAGCCATTACATCCACTTAAAGCCACTCTGTGGTGCGACGTTCACGCAGAAGAAATGATTGAGTCTTTTTTTTTAGGACGCCATTGGCAATGCGATCACTGTTACTGGCGAACGCTACAGAGCCATAAGAAATGACTTCTTACTGCCGAAATTGGATGAGCGGGGCTTGATGAACATGTGGTTCCAACAACACGGGGCAACATTGATATCTAGTCACAATTGATATCGTGAAGAAAGCGTTTCCTGGTCGCGTAATATCCCGTTCTGGTTATTTAGCATGGCCAGCAAGATCGTCCGATTTAACCTTTCCAGACTACTTGAACTCACGGGTTTATGCCAACAAACCTCAGGCAATCGCTGCCCTTAAGGAGAATATTCGACAGCAATGCGAACAGTTACCACCGGAAATCTTGCGGAAAGTCATGGAAAATGTGTCACTTGACGGATGTCATATTTCCACTTAACAAAGAAAGTTATAAGGTTCCAAATAAAGATTTCCATCACTTAAAATCATTTTTTTTATTTAGTAAAAAAGTAATTCAAAAACAAAATTAGATGATTAATTTTGCACCACCTTGTATTTCGTTTCGTTAAGTTTTCGTTAACTTCAATGGGTTTATTTAATGGGTTTATAAAAGGAGACATTCAACGTGGAATTTAGGCAAATAAGGAACAAAACCCAGGCAAAATGTAAGCAATTTGATAATTTACTTAGTTCGCTTAAGTTCGTTATGGGTAACTTGACTTTTCGTCAAGTTAAGTACTTAAGTGGGACTTTCGTTCGGTTGTGACTTTACCCCTTTAGGGATTCAGAGAGAACAATGAGTCCAATCTTTGTGCTACTGGTCGATCTGTCCAGAAAACTATATTGTACACTAAGATGAGTTCAAAAAGGACTCGAGCTTTGAGAGATTCGGTCATACTATATAGGGTCCGCCAAATAACTTTTTTTTTTTTTGAAAATGCTATAAAAAAAACTACTGAATATTTTCTCAAATTTCTTTTTTTATTTGAAAGTACAATCCTTCCGGTTAATAATGAAAAATAATTTCATTCAAATGGCTGCCTCGGCTGGCCATGCAGTAGCCTACACGATCGGTCCAATTTTTAAGCACATTATCGATTGTGTGCAGCTGTATTTCACCAATGGCTTCACGAATATTGTCCTTTAAAGCGTCAATTGTCTCTGGCTTGTCGGCGTAACACTTATCTTTGACGGCACCCCACAAATAATAGTCCAACGGTGTCAAATCGCAGCTCCGAGGTGGCCAAACGACATCAGCTCTGCGGCTGATAATGCGATCTTCAAAAACAGGGCGCAAAACATCGAGTGTAGCTTCGGCTGTGTGGCACGTAGCGCCTTCCTGTTGAAACCAAATGTTGCCAATATCCTCCTCTTCAATTTTTGTGAACAAAAATTCGTTCAACATGGCCCGATAACGATCGCCATTGACTGTAACGTCCACTCCTTGCTCATTTTCGAAGAAAAATGGCCCAATTATGCCTCTGGACCAAAATCCGCACCAAACAGTGGCTCGTTTTGGGTGCACCGGCTTTTCAATGTATGCGTGCGGGTTTTCTGTGCCCCAAATGCGACAATTTTGCTTGTTTACATACCCGCCAAGATCAAAATGAGCTTCATCTGAAAAGATGATTTTTTTGGCAAAATCGGCATTTTCTGTAAGTCGATCGCAGGCCCACTTAGCGAAGCGTTGTTCAAGCGTATACACAACCATATTCGTTCAGCGGAAGGATAAAACTAATTATCTGTCGAATCAGACATGAGCTAAGTGTTACCATTCACGAAATAAGCACTACTTGAAAAAAAAAACGTTAGATGGCGGACCCTTTAGAATGTGCCGGCCCAAGTTTGCTTTATGTGCAGAGCATAGTTAGGAAGATGTACAATACATCAGCCAGAAACGCCCAGATCACATTTGGTCCAGGAGGACGAGCATTTTTTTTATACTATGAATTTAAACTCTTTTAAACAGGCTTAGTCTCAGAAGCTTCTAAAAGAAACATTTTGGAGATGAAATCTTTTCAAATGATTGGTGTGTAGAAGGAAGGCTGCTATCGATGTCAGTAGCTAATCTAAAATTTGAGTCAATAGATGGTGTTGATGTTGACTGTATTCAATGTGATTTATCTTTTTGACAGATATCAATTGCAGTTTTTGGCAATTTTTGTCAAGATGTCGTTCACCACTTAACAACGCATTTTTATTATTCAGACTTTGACATTTAAAGATCCGAATATTTCAATTGAAAGAGAAGTTGATGATGAGATTAAACAACCCTTGAATTAAGTCCGTGTGTAGATATAGTAGGGTAGGTAAGTAAGGACTATTCTTATCAAACATACATACAATCAGCGGAAACTTCCGCACTAGGTGATGGCTCGAACCATAGCTCAAATCTGTATACATGACCATTTTCAAAACCTTTTTTGCTCCTGCAATTCATTTACTTTTCCCTGGTATGCCAATGAGATAATGTTGCGCTCCGTGAGTCCGAACGTCTTAGGTTTAGTAGATCAGTTTCATTCCAAGAACAGGACTACGTCGTCCGACAGCATCAACGAAGGAGCGGCGTTCATTAGTGGTGAATTCCGTACATTCAGCCTCTTCAAGGCAAACCTAGTCGAACGCAGAACGAACGCGAAATATTGAGGAACTCTACGGCTAAAAAATTAAAGTAGAAGTCGGAGTTCGGGCTGCTTTGCGCTTAATGGGAATGCAGAATGTTCAATTTCACCAGATCACATGTTAGCTTAAGAAAAAACTTTTCACATCGTTTTTGTATCGAACTTTTCGGTCCCAATTTAACACCTTCCCCAATATTTTGTGACTAAGTTATTGCAATAATCTATTTGTACTGAGGTCCTATTGTATTATGGCTTCTGGAAAGGTTTGTTAAGACTATCAAACCTAAGAAGAGTATATTTATTTATCCTTCAAGGGAAAACACTACTAAGAAAAATGAACACCGAAATTGCTACCCCAGTTTTTTCATGGCGCTCTAAATTTCAAAAATATTTTTAAATCCAGAGTAACAACCATGCAAATAGATGTGATGAGAATTGCAGACAATTTTATTGTCTTGGGCCAATACGTTTCAAATGGCCCACACGCAGAGTCCACTATTCTGAGCATAGTGATATCACGTTGGTAACATGTGTAATATTGTCTTCCAAGGCTACTGACGCTAGCTTACCGGTATAAATGAGTGATTTTACGTATCCTCATAAAAAAAATAGTCTAAAGGCGCCAAATCGCTCGATCTAGCCGGCACAGATTTAAAACGGGAGATAAATTGGTCACCGAATTCACTCGGTCCACTTACTGAAAACTCGACACACTGGTAGGTCGTTCGGCTTCAGTTCTTGCATGAGCAATATTTTGCAATTTTTTTTTACTCCGAACGGCGACGAATGTACAAATCACGGTCTTCATTAACACTGGGGGATACAGCAGCATAATTTTTCTCTGTACGCACTCTGTGCATACGAGTAGGTGGCTTGCTGTCTAACAACCTGAAATTGGTGTGAAATTTGGCCACTATTTTTTTTTTGTTATAGGGTTTGCACAGGTTCAAGAGTTACGTTCTTATGGTGTTTGTCACACAACGTGGACGGGGTGCAGATGGTTTGTGTCAAAGATGTTCGTTCACTACTCTCCGGTGGTGGTTGTCTTAGACAATGTTGGTTGTAGTTCACAGTAACTTTTTTTTTGTTTCCATATCAGGTATTATATTGGAATTGCACACACAGAGTGTGAATTTTGAAGTGATCATTTCATTAACAACTTATGTTGTTGCACAGTTTTTCTGTATATGAATTGTTCTTGGCTATGGACAAACTTGAACTACAGACCTTCCGTTCAACAGTCGGAGATGAGTAACACTGCACCACGACCACTCCCAAACTATGGCTTGAATAGCTTGCTCAGTATGTCGATTATGACGACTGTAAAATGGGCGAAGTGCATGAAAAACATTTTTCACGAAAAATTACTTTTCATAATAAAATTCAGTAATTTGTAAGCATTTTTCGGATGTATGTATGTAAGTCTTTCCATGTTAAAATAGCTGAGCATGTATGACTACGAAAGATGTTAAAAATCATGCGCAAACTGGCAAAAATAGAACACTGAAAAACCAAGCCGCAACTGCTCATCCTTCATTACCTTGCAACTATGTCATTGCTGAAAGTTACACCAGGCTTTTAGTTATCGCTCAGTCTCTCTCAGCGATGCGCTTGCTTGTCTATGTTCTTATAAACAGAAAATATATGGAGCAAACAGAACAATATGGAAACGTGGGCGCTTTGCTTTTTGTCTGTTGCTTTTAGCAGATGAAGCAGGACTCATGATTCTGGACAATTTAAAAATGATTTCAGGCAAAAATCCTTGCATTTGTGATCTTTCAATAAGCACCTATGGTGTACGATGTGTGAAAAACGGAGAACTAACTGGGAATGACTTTCATATTCGGCTGGATTTGTCAAGCTTCTTTCAGTCTTAGCAGTCAAGCATGTCTCCAGTGGGATTATTGAAATGTATTTTCGACGCCTTATCTAAAATTTCATATCCCATTACCCACCATCACTGGTTTATAGCATTTCGAACATTTTGTCGCTCTTAATTCCGTTTTTATCAATATTTGTTTGCATTAATCAAACAAAATAAGTCACGATAAAATTTCATTATCATCAACCTTTAATCCGAATTCTCGGATCTAATTTGTAAACAAATAAATAATCGCCGATCTTATCCGATGTACCAATGGGAAGCCGCTTTCTTACAAAATTTATTTCGGAATAATGATAACATTTTTGTTTCATAGCTATAACTTTTGCCCATTTTTCTGGCAGTATACGAATTCTGCGTTTAAAAAATTGAACGTCTTTTAAGCAATCTTGGCTTATTCAATAGATAGGAAGGGCTGCTCGGCCAGATCATGCGTCTTCAATCGAAAGAGCTGGTAGTTGGAAGGAACGATGGTTGGACGATGGTTGCACGACGGTCGGAGTAGGTTATCCCTTACCACTGTTTTAACGAGTAGATAGGTTTAAACGATTGGCCAGGTGCTGTCGTGCTACAAAATGACTTTGTCAGGTTTTTGCTCATATAATTGCCATTCTTCCTTCAATGCTCTCCTTAAACGAATTAGTCGTATTCGGTAACGAGGGATGGTTTCAACAGGTTGTTACAACTCATTTTGTCATCAAAGCTTCGAACCACGGATGTCTTGTTTCGCCTCGACGCCGCCAAGATTTTTTTCACCTTGTCTATCGTAATGGATCACCTTTTCATCCCCGGCCACAATAAAATGTATAAAACGTTCCTTTCTTACTACCGGAACAGCAGTTTACTTATAAAAAAACACCATTCGACAGTCTTTCGGCTTCAACTCGATTGTCATCCGATATCCTAGTTTTTCGACTATTCCTAAGGACTTTAGTTTTTACAAGTTTTTGTTTCTTGGAATGGATATTGGTCCAACAATGCCTCCAATTCTGAGTCTTTAAACTTTGAAATTACCACTTTTGTAGTGAAGATGTGTTGATATCGGAAAGAAGGTAAAAAGCAAAACTTTCCGCAAATAACTCGAAAAGTTCACTTTTTCAAACGCAATGATTTCTTGACAGATGCCCTAGCTTACCGTGTGAGTTTTCTGATCTGCTCTTTCTGACTAGCACATACCGGTAGTGCGATCTATTGGAAAACGACGAACTTACACTTGTAAACGCCCTATGAGCTTAAACTAAGTGATTTGGATCTGAACTCGAACTTTCTCTTCCTGATGAGGTTGTTTTATCATGAGAAAAACGGTGCACGATCACATTTGAGCCTCTACAGTATCAAAAGCAGCTCAAAGGCTTAATTGTGCATTTGTTACAAGTTGCTCTGCCCTGATCTTGTCTTATTTGTGTAAAACTAATTTTTACCTTTTGCAGTTTCACTGTGGTCCTCTAGAAGTTTTCCATAAATTAGTCTTTTCCTGAATACTCATAAGTCAGTGTGGGTTTCGTTTACCACTATTCCCTATGCATTCATGCGTCACAATTATCACGAGTACTTTAATGACATTTTAAATACTGACTTTCAAAAGCTTTCCATTTCATGTCCGCAGGCACTTCTCTGCCATTTAGTTCAGAAAAGCGAATAAAGAAAACCATAATTACTACCCCCTCGCCGCCCGCACCTTCCAACTAGTTCATGCCTTTTAACTAATGTTAGCACTAAGTTAAAACCAACGTGGATTCGTCATTACCAGTCTTCATTATGTCTACTAAAGCACACTCCAACGCGAATCCATCTAAGCCACACCACTTCCTTCCCCCTGCCATTCTCTACGACTACAGCAAACACATTGCATTCCAGCAGGTGAAGAGCTGCAAATCCCTTACAACACTGATCCCCTCGCTCGCATGGCATCTCCATTACCGGTTAAGTGAAAGTCAAGTTCATTGTCTTCCCGTGCGGCTAGAACACCCATGAGACAGTAGTGACTCGGAGGAAGCTCTAAATCCCCACACAGTCTGGTATAAATTCAAACCCCATCGTCCATACCACTAATCTAATGGCATTAACTGCAGTAGTTCTTCTGGGAAATGTCTTTTGAGATTTTTCTGCTCTATGACAATTCCCGTGGACGCATACTCGTATAAGTAACAAAGTCAGGTTCGTCGAGCAATCACGTTAGAGGAGGATCAGGAAGAACGAAACGAGTCTGGCAATCTACAACATATTAAACCGTTAAGCTGCGAATCATCGAATCAAGGAATCGAATCTGCAACAACCGCGCCAGACTCACTGGACACTAATTGCTTACATATACAGCTGGAATAGGTGGAAGAGTCAGGATAACGAAGAAGAACCAGAGGAAGTCTTAATGAATCCCCCCCTCGTGAGTATGGCTTGGGGTATGACATATGGCTTTGATAACACACTGCCGCGCCGCCGGACAGCCTCAACGTTAATCGGTTGAATGTGGACGGAAAAGGGCTGGCACTGCACGAGCGCAAGTGGAATGTTTAATTAAATCGCCTTCGTGGTCCCAGGGCAGGTGGAACGGCGGTAACATGGCAAAAATGCTCTTATTCCCGGGGTAAAGCTAATGACTTGTTTGCCGATTGTGTAAATGTTTGGTGACTTGGTGCTGGTGCATGTGCACGAGCTGGAGCTGTAATTGAATTACATGAAGATGACTGGACGGACTGGCTGTGAAGTTGTAGCCGTGCCAATTACGCGAAAATGATTGATGAAATACGCGGAGTAGGATAGGGAAAATGGCAACTGGTACCGACTGCAGGTGGGATCTATAGTCGGCAGGGCAGAATGGGTCCTTTTATAGGCTGAGCTGCTGTTGCATGAATTGTGTCAAAACGTGGGCCTTAAGTACCTCGTGACGACTGACGTCTTTAACGGTCATATATAACATCGTAATGTACTCGACATGTTGGCATGAACGATTTGCACCTGATTCCTGCAGTACCACCTAACCCCTGGCATAGAAACCGGTACAATCGTTACGTCTTCACTGGCACTGTCATGCAATAGCCAACATTTCTATCGCGTTGTATTGCGTCGTCAATTCGAACTCAGCTAGGCGCAGGCTCTTTGGTTGTTTGGTTAAATGGAATGTCCACGTTCAACTCTGTGCGAGACTCTCTTAACCAATGAATCCTGATTCTCTTAGCATTCGCTTATGTCAATAACTTTTAAAGAAACACAAACAAGTTGACAACGGGGCAACACCCCCTATTGGCGAACCACCGCCAGTAACAAGACAATGTCTCGTGAATCCAATTTCAGTTAAAACCGCGTGGGATTATGCTTATGTCAACTGTCATAGTGTCATAGTGGCTTGTCAATATATAGTATTATCCCCGCAACCTCCTTTTCCACAGTCACTCTTGGTGACACTTAACATTTCCCGAATGGTCACATCAAGTGAGCAAATGGGTGACTCTTGGGTATGATAAACCGCCCACACATAACCATACAACAGCCACGTTCAGTGGTTCCACAATTCTGCTGACAACACAGCGATAACGTCCATCAAAGTTTCGCACAAATCGCCTGCCATTCGCTCAGTCTCAGCAAGTTTTCGCACAGTACCCTCGGTCGAGGGCTAGTGATGTGACAATATATGGCCGACGTTATCTATTCTTCCAGAGGGTGGACATTAAACGAATGGCCAGTGACCGGTCCATCTGCACAAAAAATTATGGAACCGACTGACGATGGACGACAAAGTCAAGGGTGAGTTGTGTTCTTGTGCACTTTGTGGTTTCATTATTTAATCAAACAATGCGAATCTAGCCTACAGGGATGGGAGACAAACCGCATGCAACTGTCAGGATGTACTATAGTATCCGTGCAGTGTTTTCAATTTTTTTTGCTCTTCTGTTGCGAATTGTTGTTTGACAGATGGATCCGATGATAGATGGAGAAACAAGCATTTATACCGTGTCATTCGCCTCGGCAAAACAACTGGTTGATTGAACAACCCTTCAGCTGCAACCCCCTGCGAGTGTGTCGATGCACGAATTGGTAGTTTGCGACAGGGATACGCTGCCATTGACAGTTGAATTCGTAGCTCCGTTCACCCCGCGACCACCCAGACGATGTAATGGAAGTAATTAGTCATTAAAACAAGAACAGCTGGTATCGTTTAGTTTAGTGGCATTGCCGGCACAAGGTGCTGCGTCTGACATATGGTGGCGTGTGTGTTGATGCATCCTGCGACAGCAGACTTTCAAGGATTAATGATAGCCTCTTATGGTGTACGAAAACGCTGTTCGCTGTTGGTGACATCCAATTGGGTTTAGTTACGCTATTGTGCATTAGTGAAGGCTGCATTTCGGGGTTGGATTCTTTGACTGTTTACACTAGCAAGTGTGCCTGGTAACTCAAGGTGGCAAGTGTGAAGCGGGATTTAATCGTCGGAGATAAATTCTGGTGTTGGACGTGTAATGAATTGAGAGGCGACAAGTTGGAAATTCGGTAAAAGGTTGTGGGGTGCCTCGTGGTACTCGAAACAATGAATGTAATTTGCATATTAATTGAAGAACGTCTGCTGTCTTCAATGTAGCTCAAAGCGTTGTTGGAAGTTTGTGGTTGAATGAGGTATCTTATTCTGATCTTTTGAAAATAATATTTGTTTAGCTGGTTTATCACCTGTAGCAAAGGCCTGCAAATTCAATTCTGTCGCATCAGTTGTTCATTTCTTTTCAGATGTTTTAAAAATAAGGGTAAAGGATTTTATATTATCACTGATATACACTCACGTAAACAAGAACCAACTCAATTTCCTTCACAAAATTCAAAAGGTGTTCAAAAAGTAACAGGAATTGTTTATTTCGCAGGTTATATTGGTCCGATTCACATAGTCCCAAAAACTTGATTCCATCATTCTTAAAGAGATGTCTGTCTTGCATGTGTACGTCCGTAAGTTCGTGAACTTTTCTTTCATCTCGCGTTGCTCAAGATCGAATAATGATATGGAGGCCGGATGTTTGCAAAAAAATTTCAATCAATTTTTAACCAAAATTCGACTGTAATATTGTTGTAGAAATAAGAAGTTTGACATTCGTGTAGACCAGTCGCGATAGGGGGCGTTGTAGAGGCTGAGGGGGCGATTTATAATTTCATCTAGGTAGGTAGGTAGGTACTTAATTTTTTTTAAATTCATCGAAATTCAAACTGCACAACATAAATTTTATTTAGTTAGGTACTTACTTACTTAGTTAGTTCATATACATATCTGTCCTGTTTGATTGAATAAATAAAAACTAAAAATATTTAATACTAGTGACTTTCCCGCGGATTCGTCCGTGCATATAGAATAGAGAGAAAATTGATTATCCCTTAGGAATGAAATGTTTTTCTGGATAAAAAGTAGTCTGTCACTCTTCGGTCCTTCCTATTCTATTCCCATTCCAAAAATCATGTCAATCGGTCGCTCCGTTTTGAAATGAAAGTAGACACAAACAAACAAATAAAAAGGCAACAAACACACTTCCTAGATATGTAGGTAATTTTCGTAGTAGACCGCGAGCAATCATGTTTTAACAAGTTTTTGTTAAATAACGCGATTTGTGCAATCATGTATCAATCGGCTGGTTCATAGATACTCGTTCTTACTTGTTCAGTACGATTGAGCGTCGAATGAGATAAACGAGTTTATGCATGTTTGTCTTATTCCTGTCGGTGCGTGCTGCATTTGCAATCCTATATAAGGTAACGTAACATAATATTTATTTTAGTTTCATTTACGGTTTCGCGCGTAATAGATAAGCAGTATTTAAGCTCAACCCTTACTTACGTATTTCTGAAAACAAAACAATGTCGGAAGTAAAAAAGAAGAGACGGCAGGCAATACAGTGCGGAATATATTAAATACGGATTCATTGAAAACCTCACAAACCCATCGGCGCATCTATGTCTAAAAACATTTTCGAATGAAGCAATGAAGCCTTCAAGACTGCAAGATCATTTGAATAAAATGCATCCGGATAAGAAAGACAAGAATGTATCATATTTTCAAGACCTAGAAAAGAAGCATAATGCTCAACCAAGTGTATCAAAACTCTTTTCGGCGACTGCTAATCAAGATGACGACGGACTTCGAGCTTCGTACAATATCTCTTTGTTAATTGCTCAAAAAGGCAAACCACACGACATCGGAGAAGAGTTAATTTTGCCAGCAATAAAGGAAGTAATAACTACTGTGCTTCATAAACCGGTGGCAGATATTATCCGAAAAATTTCTTTGAGTAATAATTCTGTGCAAAGACGAATTGATGAAATGGCTGAAAACATTGAAGAGTCATTGTGCAATCGTCTAAGGACTAATCAATTCTCAATTCAGCTCGATGAGTCCACTTTACCAACTAATGAAGCATTGTTGCTGTCTTACGTGAGGTTTATTAAAGATGAGAAAATATGTGAAGAACTATTGTTTGTTAGAAATCTAGAGACCGATACAAAAGACGAAACCATATTCAATATATTGGAAAAGTTTTGTGACGAGAAAGAAATTCCCTTGAAGAATATTATATCAGCTGCTACGGATGGTGCCGCGGCTATGACAGGGTGCCATAAAGGCTTCATGGCGTATCTTAGAAATAAAATTCCAGATGTCCTTTACATTGCGTTATTCATCGACAACATTTGGTTGCTCGAAATTTAAGTGAACGACTATTTCAATCACTGCAATATGTCATCAAAGTATTCAATAAAATCCGCAACAGCTCTTTGAATGATAGATTATTTCATCAGGTTTGTGTTACTAATGACGAAGATTTCAACCGTTTGCTGTTTCATACTGAAGTTCGTTGGCTATCAAGAGTCAATTCTCTGACTCGATTTTACAACCTGTTTGACTCTGTGATAGAGTTCTTGGAAACCAAAGATACAGAATTGCGCAATAAGCTCATTACATCAAAGAATGATTTAGACTACATGACAGATCTGTATAAATGGTTCAATGACATGAATCTCCAACTGCAAGGGGATGGACTAAATTTAATTAAAACAAAAAATGTCGTTGCTGCTTTCGCAGCCAAACTGCTTCTACACAAACAGAATATCGTCAGACGTGATTTATCAGTATCCTGCAGTAAAGACGACTTGTTTGCCTATTGCCAACATTTGGAAAACCTCCACATTGACTTCACCGAACGATACCAGGACATCTTGAACTTGAAAATACCAGACTGGGTGTTGGATCCGTTTTCAAATGTCAACACAGCAATATACCTCAGCTAGAAGAAGAACTTATAGAATTGACAACGAACGAGGAAATAAAAATCAAGTTCAAAAATGGCTACCAAGAATTTTGGCTACAAAAACCGGTCCCGCAATTGTACCCTGGATTAGGTTAATATGGCTTAGGATCGTTATCATGTTGAAAGATCCATCGCAACGGCATATCCTCCTCTGCATGAGTAAGCATGACGTTTTGAAGAATCTCTCGGTACATGAAGCGATCCATTTTACCATTTACCCTGTGAATTGGCCCTCCTTGGCTGGAAAAACATCCGCAGACGATAATATTGCCTTCCCCGTGCTTTATTGTGCTTTAAAGCGAGGATTTAGGCGTTTTCCCTTTGGTCTCCTTACTGTCCGAAATCCGTCTGAGCTTTTTAAATTAAATTTAGATTCATCTGAAAAAAGTTTAAATGTAGATACCGTCACAAATTTAAATCTTGCTCGTCGATTTTTTCAGAAATAAATGTTTTTTTATGGGTCGATATGATTTCAACCACCATCAACCGCTCTTCGCCGTATCGTCCTGCTTGAGACCTCTAGACTTAATTCGTCCCTTATGCATCTAGATGATTTGACGGGATCCTTTTTTATCATCCTAATAATCATTCTATCGTCATAACTAGTCGTTTTTCGGGGTCTACCGATACTATGAAGAATTTTGACAGTTCCCCGAGTACGAAATCGACTAATTATACGCGAAATCACGGTGTGGCTTATACCAAGTTTATTTCCGATGTGCACCACTGACTCACCATTATTAAAATCGGACACTATTTTTTCTTTTAATTGCTGAGAATAGTTTTTTCGCGCCATTTTCTTATTATACCTATTTCTTAATTGCACTACACAACTGAATCACACCGCCGAAGACACGCAATTACTAACTCCTTCTACTTGGCCAACACTGTATACGCTAGATGCAGGATCGCCAAGTTTTTCGTTCATGACAATTAAAAAGAATTTGGTGGAACTCATTAATTTGATATGCCAAATACTGAATGTGGCAAAAGATGGAGGTGATAACGACTGGCATAACGGTTTGTAGAGACCAGTACCATTTCATTTTTTTTCCAAGGCTTGCGTTCAATTTTAACTTTCTAAGAATATGAAAGGACTTTACATCACTTTGTTCAAAAAAAAAAAAATAGTTAAGACTGTCCCATGTGTCCAAAAAGTAACAGGAATTGTATAATTTTGCAGGTTGTATTATTCTGATTCACGCGATTTGCTATGTTGTTTTAAATATCAACGCTGTTCCCCAATGAATGATATTACCACAACGTGATGTAATTTATGATGATAGCGCATCTACAAAGAAGTATTTAAGGCAAGCTTGAACTTCACTGAATGTTAGTTTTTTTTATAGTTTTCTTGTTGAAACTTACGATGAGCATACTCTACCGGAAATGTTGAAATTAGTTTCGAAACTTCAAAAAGAATGATTTCGATGTTGAAGATAAAGAGGGTTCTGGCGCAGCAAAAAAAATTGAAAATAAATAATTAGAGATATTATTTCGTGAAGACCCATGTCAGACACCAGCTAGAGAATCGTTACAAGTGGATCACACAACAATTTTGAGACGTTTGAAAGCATTAGGCCGAGTACGAGTTAAAGCCAAAATACATTGTACGGCGTTAATTCTCGTGTGAACTTCTGCTTCAACAGCAGAATACGAAAGGTGTTTTGTATTGTATTCTGCCTGGCGATGAAAAGGGCATACTGGAGGATAGCCCTTAGCGTAAAAAGTCATGAAATAAGCCCGACCATGCATTAACATCGCTAGTAAAATCAAATATCTATGGCTCCAAGGCTTTCTCTGCATTTGGTGGGATCAGCAGGATCAGCACGATCAATTCTTTTATTTGAAGAAAAAACGGCGAGAAGGGAACTGACAAGTTGGTTTTGCTACAACTCGCTCACCTGTTACAATTTGATAAAAACCTATTTAGAAACGCCTAAGTTCTACCTAATCAGCTGTACTATTCGTCAAACAGTGCCCCACTTCTTTCGTTTGATGACACATAGGCTGGCTGAGCAGCATCATTATTATAAAGTCCCCAAAAAATGGGAATTGTCTTTGACAGCTTCAAAAGTATGGGTTGAGTGGCATGTTTTTTACGACTTAATTTAAATAAATCGCTTCCCTAGACGAGGTCCCAACCTAAATATTTAATAGATGAAATGATCTCAGCCAACCTTATAAAAACGTTGTTTCGCAAGCACAGAAAAGTATAAACGCGGATCATTGTGCGAGTATGTTCTGATCGCTGACCCAAAGCTAGAATTTTTGGAGTGCCTCGGTGATTGTATAAGGCGCCGATATAAAGGCGAAATAACTAATTGAGACTTTCAAATTTCTTTGAATGCGATATATTAAATTAGTTTCGAAAGCCAAAAAATCCAATTATTTTTTGAATATAGCTCATATGTGAAAGGTATAAAGGCCTTCCACTACAAACCCAGAGATATATGAATTTGGGATGAATAGATTTATCTTTATCACCTATACTTGCGGCAATAAAACAATTGGACTCTGATAAAGTTCCTTGTACGCAGTTTGCAATAAACTGCGAAATTTAGATACACCTAAGACTCACAGATGCTAAAGCAGTGTTGCCTAGAAAACGAAAAACATGGACAACCTATTCCAGGGCATTGATTTTATAATGTAAACTTCAGGAAAAAGCCTGATAGGCTAAGTAGAACATCCTTTCTAGCCTAAATCTCTTGTTGAACCCGTAGGCCATGGCCTTTTTAGTTTCATTTTCTGTGTGAATTATATCGATCCGTCTTACCATAAATGCTAACGTTTTCACTTTTCGTTTTTGAATGGGATTCATGAAACAGCGCTAAAGCGTTGTTTCAATGCAACATGCCTTAGTTTGCAATAAATGTTTTGAGGAGGAAAGACCGCCAAAATTAATTTCAATAACTTAGCTTTTTATCATTCAACATGTCAACAAAAAAGTGATTTTTGAGATCATTTAATGAACGACCCTTTTTTAACCTAAAGTTGTTCTTTTTGTTTAACGACTTCTACTGTCGAAAGTGTAAAGCCTTGTACGTGCAGAGCCTTGTACTAATATGATCGGATGTAAAGTTTTTTTCCAAGAGCAACTACTTTTTGTAAACTTCATTCAGCAGACGAAACGGAGAAATAAGTCACACCATTGGAAGGTACCCAAAACTCCAACAAGATCATGTTCGTAGACCGTTTGGGAATACTCCTATTACCTTGTCTATGATTGGTTATCCCCGACCAGCATTATTGCTAGTAGTCTAGCTGTGGTCTTGTTTTAGGACTGATTTGAAAACGTAGCGCGTACATATATGTATGTAAAGGGTATTTTTTAGAGCTATATAAATTTAATATGAAATAAAACACTTAAAGTTAACTTAATGTATATGGTATTACATAATTTAATAGATAATTGTATGCTATTTATATATATATGTACTTTGATGATGTCGTGTGTCGTGGAAGGTTGCGCCATCTTGTTGAAAGGCTTATGGATTTTCTCCACTACAAATTCGGCAAGTTGGTTCTTTACATATCCATTCAACCAAAAATGGGCTTCATCAAAGAGAAATCAAGCTGAATCATATTTTCGGCTCATTCATCGAACCTATGACGCGGGTAATAGTCATGCGGGTTCAATTCTTGCACAAGCTGGATTTTATAAGCTTTTAAGCTAAGATCTTTCCATAAAATCTTCCACAAAGTGGATGGGCATGGCTCCAATTGCTGTGCACAATGGCGAATCGACTCATTCGGATTCTACTGCTGTCCACAACGGCAATAACTTTTCTCTTCTTACTGTTTGTCGTTTTTGGAAATGCATTTTATCCACTTAAGTGTACATGGAGTGAAAACGACTCATCGTATTCCGACTAACTTGCTCAGATGAACGATTATGCCGACCTGAAAATGGACGTAGCGCACGATAAATTTGTTGGTAAGCCGAACCATGGTTTTCAAAATAAGTTTGCACAATTTGCATGCGTTGTTCTATTCATCTATTTATCGTAAAATGCAAAACGTATTAACGACAAATCAACTTTAAACTGTAAAATTGACGATCTGTAGAAACAGTTTAGCCAAAACTCTAAAAACAGCATCCTTTACATATTAGTCTCGGCAATTAGTTAAACATTGAATTGAATATTGAACAAGGTTTTTTAAGACCCAAAAACACAAACGTCACATCATGTACTAACATGAGGTGACATCTAGCTGAAGTGATCCGAAATTTATTAACTACACCATATGTTGAGCTAAGCGGAACATAGCCTTTCACCACTGTACTTGACGCAAAACTTTTCGTTTTGATATAAAGTTTCAACTATTTCACTATTGGAATTCAAATATTATTGGATACTAGGTGGAAAAGCATGCCGGAAGAATGGAATCTCAGCATCTCAGTAAGAAAGGAGACTCCTATAGTTTCGCCAAATACTGGGGACTAAGTCTCGCATACAAAATCTTCTCTGCTGTATTGTGTGAACGCCTGAAGTCTTTTGTGGATAATCTGATAGGCACTTATCAGTGCGGCATCAGGCAGGCAAGACCAAATATTCACAATGCGGCAGATCTTGGAAAAGACCCAAGAATTCCTAATCGACACCCTTGACCAATTCATCGATTTTAAAGTCGCGTATGACAGTCTGCATATAGATGAGCTGTACGGAGCCATGTCTAGTTTAAACATCTTTGCCAAACTCGTCCAGCTGTGCAAGATGACACTGGAGAACTCTCACTCCTCCATTAAGGTCGGTAACGAGCTAACCGATACTTTTGATGTTAAAAAGGGAATTTAGACAAGACGGCACATTGTTATGCAATTCTTTCAACATCGTCCTTGAAAAGATCGTGCAAGAGTCACTGGTCAACACAAGAGGTACGATATATTTCAAGTCAGCGGAATTACTTTCATACGCGGGTAATCGACATGATTGGAAGCACAGAGATAGTAAGCATTGAGACGTAAACGGCTTAGAATGGATGACTTACGACCAGCGACAACAACACCAGCGCTGAGAAGTAGTATAAAACTTGAATCATCCCGGTTCTCCTCGATTATCTAGAGGCCTGGACTTCAACGAAAGCGGATAAGGAGCCCCTTGGTCGTTTCGAGAGGAAAATTCTACCTTTGATCTACGGTCCTATTTGTATAACAAAGTTTGGAGGAGAAGATCCAACGAAGAACTGTATAGGCTATAGAGTGACATGGCCTAGTATGGCGCCTACGGATCCAACGTCTAAGATTGCTGGGCAATGTAGAGCATGGACAACGCAGCTCCAACCCGAAGAGTCGACGGGGGGCCACGCAACTGAGGGCGACCGGATCTACGCTGGCGCAAACACAGAAACTGGGAGCACTGAAAACAGCTAGCTAAAAACCATGCTGGCTGGAGACGCTTCTTGATTGAGGCCCAGGCTTACCCCGGACTGTAGCGCCACCAAAGAAGAAGAAGAAGGGGTGGAAAATAAGAAAAAGCATAGAACCTACCCGCACAGGCAGGGGTTTGAGGTATCTTCTGATACGTTATCAAATTTTTTGATCAGCACTCGCTAGCTGGACTTTATTGCACACCTAATCAGTTGTTCATTATGTTCTTATGGGTCGAATGAAATTAGTCCGAAATCAATAGCATTATTTGTTCTTGAGATATGTGAGACGAAAACAAGATCACGAACATACATACACACAAATATTTATTGAAAAGCATTGGCTTCAAACTTTCATTTGTAAAATCTGATCAATTCCTTAAGAAAGTGATAAACTAATGGCAGCTTTATTGCTATACAATTCCGATCTGCGCTAAGGTTGCATGCTGTGGCCGTTCGATACTTATTCGAAAACCATTTAAAGTGTTAGTAAATATTATTGTTCGAACACAGTATTTATGAATTTATTCAAAGCTAAAAAGAAGGCTTAAAAAACAGGATGAAATGTATTTCCACAACTCTGGTGGCCAACTAATAAAAGCGCAATAGTAGGTTGTCATCAAATTTATTTGTCATCTCCTAACCCATGAAGAAACACGTCATGTTCAGCCATTCGAGTGCAAAGCACAGAATACGATTCTCGGTTGACGGTGTAATAAAAATTACTGCCTCCGTTCCCATAAACCACACACAATGAGCAATGAAACGTGATTTTCGCTTACAAACAAGATGAAAACAATAAAAATGAAAGAAAGAAACGGAAAAGCCTCGCATATGATTCTAGGAATGGAAACCTTTGTTTCAGGGCTCGTGGAAGAAGACCGTGTCACAGGGAGTGTGGTGGAAATTTAGGTCAATCTTGTCACCAAGAATTATATGGCGAATACCAATAACCATCTTATGGCTTCCGGGCATACCCTTGTAGACCAATAACCACCATTGCTATATGGGAATATTAGTTAATGATCTCGAAATCCATAACTTATCCACTTTGGCGCCACTTTACGTCGTCTATGCAATCACTGGCGAATCTTCGGTCACAAGTCAAATATGCTGATGAGCAGTAGTACTATCTATAGCGGCATGGCACGTCAACAACAAGACGACAATCAAATCACGCGGCAAATTGATTAACCGCCTCCGTCTCTCGACACCCAGTCAACAGCATAAATTAATTGTACCACTTGCCCCTGTTTACACTGCTTCCAGGCTCATGTACTCACACAATATTGTTCGTTTCATGCTAAGGTGCCCCGGCCAAGTGGCATCAAAAAGGCATTTAAAGCAATTATTCAAATTGCTTTCCGTCTGTCCGCTTGATTAAGTCGAACTATGTGCCGTCCGCGTTGGCCTTTTTTGTCACGAGAGGAGCTTTTTGTCTCCGAACTAGGCCTCGGGTTGAACGTTTGGCCCACTGGGCGACGTTGGTCGTGTTTCACTAATCGTAATATGGGCTGTGTGGACATCGGAGACGCTGGGAGAATATTGCCTCTAGTAGACCTTTCGACATTACATGACATTGCGGGAATTTTCGGAATAATTTTCCTAAGCACTGGGTCAACTTTTCATGCTAGAATCCAGGGACATGAGGATAATCAGTCTGGCGCCTAGGAGGATTTTCTTGTTTTTATTTCTCAGATTTTTCCAAACAGTTAAGGCAAACATTCTGCAAAGAATAATTTTAATATCCTTTCTGCATGGTGTAATCGATCATAATTTGAATATTCACTAGACGTTGCTTTTTATTATTATACTTTGCTGCTAACCTCAAGGATGTTGAATGAAAATTTACATCTTTTATCCTTGAGTTACAGCTCAACATTCCACACGGTACGTTCTGGGAAACTATAGAGGAGTTCGAGGTAGGGATGGAATGAAAGTTCGTATGACTTTCGGGTAAGCAGATATCTATTCGCATTCGTCCTTTTCAACGTTCCATGGAGACGCAGTGTCTAGGGTTCGTGTCGTCTATACACGTTTTGTTGGTGTCCTTTGTTGTGTTGTAGTGTGGAGTGATTTTACATCTCGAAACTTGTTACTCTGTTATGCAAAATGCAATTTTTCTGAGGCATTGTTACAGACTGTAGACGGCAAGTTTATTGTTTGCTGAATAAAGGATTCACATCCATGAAATTCCTTATTGGCTGTGGTTGGATTCAATTAAATTAAAGGAACGGGCTTTTTGTATTCCGACATTGGAAAATTGAAAGGAGTTTCATTTAGGGCTTGGAAACTTGATTAAAAGACAGACATTAAACCATGAAACCAATATATAGTTAACGATTAAAGGTTTGCAGTAATTTTTTAATCAAATTTACAGCAGTAGGGGCGATGATAGCGTTTCTATGCTTACACAGCAACTTTATCGATTTGTACATAGGCCTTCCGTGTACTGAGATCCATCGCTTTTAGTAAGGCCTTAGGTGACTCAGTGTGGTAAGGGTAGGTTATACAGTCAGAAAGGAGGTACCAAACTTTCAAAAATGGTAAGGTATAGGTTGACTAATTAAATTCAAGGGTTACAAGGCTTATTTGGGAGGCTATGAAGTTCCAGAGTTTGATCAAATAATGGCACATTTGGCATTCGTTTGCAATCACAATAAGGAGTCCTTACCGAAAAAAAACCATTAGTTTGGGAATTATGGGATCCTCCGTGCCTATACGAGATGTGATCCAAAAGTAGTGATAATCGGTTTCCATTCCGCGAAAATATCCAGAAAAAAAATGTTTGCTTGCTTAGTTTGGTTAGCCAAAAAAATCATATAACTTGACCACGATTCCCAGGAGGTAGATTCGTTTAAATACAAACCACCGAAGGGTACATCAAAATGGAGAAAAACGAAATTAGAGCTGTCATCAAGTACTTCTGTTTAAAAAAAAACTGTCTACCAAAGACAAACACATATGTAGACTTGCTGAAAACACTGGGGGACTCTGCTTATCGATATTCCATAGTAGCACGCTGGGCCAAGGAGCTTAAGTTGGTACCACTGAAGTTGAACATCTCGAACCTGAACTTGAACCTGAAATAACCTGAAAAAAAGTACAAAATGTTGTGTTGGCAGATCGTGGAGTGACTATCAGGTATATATGTAGGTGAATTCACAGGGATCTCATATAGCAGGAATCCTTGTCAACGAATTGTATATGAAAAAGGTCTCTTTGTGTTGGCTACAGAGAGTGCTAACCGACGTAGAAAAGAAAAAACGAGTCGACATTTCGAGGGGGAATCTCGAGAATTTCAGAGCAGATTAGGAAATATTTTTGTTACGTCTCCTGGCCATGGTTGAGACCTGAGACCAATATTTTGATCCCGAAACCAAGCAACAATCGATGACTTGGAAGCGGGCCTTTTCATCGACGCCAAAGGAATTCAAAGTGTCGAGTTCGGCGGGAAGAGTTATGGCATCCGTTTTCTGGGACGCTGAAGGAGCAATTATGGTGAAATATTTGGAAAAGGGAGCCAGTATTTTGAAGTCTTACGACGCAGACCAAAATAGAAGATTACGGGAGGTCATAAAAGAAAAAAGGCACAACAAACTGCGAGCTGGAGTGCTGTTTCAGTTCGAGTACTAGATCTAGCTAGATTTAGTGACTTCTACCTTTTCCTAGGCTAAAGGAACACATCTAAGGCAAATAATTTGAAGACGATAGCGAAGTTCCAAAAAAATATTTTTGTTTCTTAGTGAATCCTGGGTTGGACTGAATGGACTAATGGACTAGATGGACTAAATATATTTATTTATTTGGAGACTATTTAGAAAAATAAATCTTTTCTATAATCATCGTGTTTTATTCGTTTTATCATTATTTTGGAATCAGCCCTTGTACATAATATTTTGAGGGCCATAGTGCTACAGTGAGACAGTGTCTCACGGTTACCACAACTACTTTCTTAACATGACAGGGTGGGCCATCTAATGTTTGTTTTTTAAATCATAGGTTATATTGACACTGGCAGCTGTTTCCCGCTCAAAATCTTAACAGAAAGTCAGTATCATACCTCCGCGAAACGAAATGAGTCGCTTTACGCTTGCACAACGCTGGAAAATGTTGAAAACTTATTTCCGAAGTAAGTGCTGTGTAGTCCAAACAGTGCGTTTTTTGAAAATAAGTTTTAGATAAAATGAAGCAACCACCGCGACTGCTGAACGCAAGTTTGGGCAAAAAGTTGGTGAGACTGGTATGCTAGTGGATAACACTCATGGTCCCCGTCGTCGCACGGTGCACACAGATGAGAATGTGGCTACTGTGGCGAGTGTGAGACTCAATTCACGAACATCAACTCGCCATCGATCTCAACAGCTCAACATTTCACGCACTAACCTGAGGAGAATTCAGCATAAAGTTCTCGGATTATTCGCTTACAAGGTCAAATTGAATCAGCAATTATAGCTTTGTTATAGCTTCGCAGTTTGGGCCTTAGAGTAGCTTGAATTGGACAACGATTTGGGCGAAAAATCATCTTTTCTGACGAGGTGCATTTTCATCTCGGCGGCTACGTGAATAAAAACCTCGCTCGGAAAACCCGCACGTTATTGTCGAGAAGCTAATGCATCCACAGAGAGTGACCGTTTGGTGCGGACTGTGGAGAGGTGGCATCATCGGACAATTTTTCTCGAAAATGAGGTTGGGAACAACGTTTCGGTCAACAGTGGTCGTTACAAAGCCATGTTAACCGGTTTTTTTTTTTACTGAACTTATATTTGGCTCACCCTTCACCCATAAAACCAACCCAACCGATTGATTCTTTATTGTCATTATAAATGCTGTCATCTAAGGGCGAAGCCTAGTAGAAAAGCCGTCTTCTTTTCTTTCTAAAATCTCTGTTGACTCTGGTACCGTAGTTAATATTCTTGGTTGGTCAGCAAAAGCATACAGCAACATCCATAACCAGGCAAAATGACTTAAATTTGGTCAAAGCTATATGCCCTTAAACTGGGAAGTTCAGAGCCTCGTTGATAACTTTTGAGTATGGCCATAAGTGTGTCCCTTCCATGTTTCGCTGTTCTGTCCCATCTCTTCTAGGTTCATGCTTCTATTATCCACCCATCTAGTGGGCGGCCTTCCTGGTGGTCTTTTGCCTACGGGTTTTCATTTGGCTATTCGTCCACTGTCCATTCGTTCTACGTGTAATGCCCACCAATCGTCTATCTGAGCGGACTATTGACAAAACTCTAAAAAAGAACAGAACTCTAAAGGTCTATCGAAATGCATGCTTCACAGAAATATATCCAGGCCTACCGATCTAGCTCTATAGCCAAAGGTTAATCGAACTAAATGACTTTTTTCTGACTTCAAACCAGAAATTCAACAAGATGCTGCTACATCTCTCACAACGCGACCCGTTGGTCGTCGACCCTTTGATGAGTTATTTTACGTTATGATGATGTGAACACCAAGGTAAGGTGATTTCTTTGGCCATGGTCGAAATCAATCCTGAGGTGTTCGACCCAAGTCATAAGGTGTTTCTCAAACAGTGAAAGACTACAACCCTAAGTCCATTGTCTACCTCGCTTTACAGCGTTCACTTAGCTCCGTTCATTAGTTCAGTTTCGATTCCAATCACTTTCCATAAAAATCGTCTTATCCACCCCTCCACGTGCATCCTTCAGTGTTCCTTCAAATCCTCATTCAAGACCACTCAATCCATATTAAATCTTGACATCGACCCCTGCACCTTCAATCCCAGTCCATGAATATCCACTTCAACCTCTTAAAACTTCAAGAGCCACTGATATCCGCTTTAAGTCTTTAAATGCGTTCCTCTCCCCAAGGGCTTATGGTAAGGGCCATCCCGGCGCACGGCAATAAAGCATTCCCAACGAATAGATAAAAAATCGATTTATTCCGTTTTTTCCGTTTTATTTATCTCCAGTCGTCGGCGCCTCCCACAGGTTGCACCATTCGAATGAAAATGCTTTCACTTTCGCCCGCCACTATCAACTTGGATTCCCTCCACATACAAAGCACCGAGCGCAAAGCACAAAGCACTGAACCCGGTGTGTCGGGCACACGAGGCAACCATGAAACACAGCACGAGCACTAACGTATCAAGGAAGAGATAACAATAACGATGCCTCCCTCATCCGCCCGCCCAAGTTCAATGAAGAGGAACAACGACTAAGGAATCCACCATAACAGTCTGTAAAGGAAAACAACGGAGTAACAGACTTCGCCCCTTTGTTGTCTGTCGCAAACTGCAGTTCTGTAAACATCCACTGTTAGGTCTTGAACAAGTGTTCGTTCACCTTAGTCTTCCGGCGAAGAGAAGCACTTGGCTCTTTTGTTGAATTCAATTGAAACAAGTTGAATGCGAGAGAGTAGCAACGTCATGTTCAGCCGCACAGCTGATTTCGATGAAACAGAAACCGGTGCTGGCTTCTCCGGAATCAGCGGCACCGTTCAGTACCAAAGCGTGAGTGCCCGATTGAGCACGGAGTTGCATTCACGTTGCGTTTCATATCCGTAGACCATTTCATCCGCATTTCAGTGCAGCGTTGTGTTTTTTTTTCCTCCTCTTTTTCTCTCTCTCGTCTCTGTTCGAATTTATTTTGATTTTTTTTTCGGTTTTTTTTCTGTCTATTTTGGCAATTTTCGGGAGTGTAATTCCATTTGTTATTTTGTTTGATACGTCGGCTTGTGCGTCGCAGCAGACACACGGGGGGGATTTAGTCGGTCTGTCTGTCGAACTTCCGGTAGCGTGCAGGAGTCCAGGTGGAGTTTTGGTGTTTTCTGTCGCGTTGGATTACCAGTGTGCTGGTCGTGTACCAGCTCTCCATGTGCACGAGTGTTTCATGCTGCGTGTGTTTGTGTTTACATTGTGCAGTGTTTCGTGTGTAAATCAACCCCCAGGCATGCAGGGGTGCATCGAATAAAAGTGAATTTCGATCGTAGTGAAACACAAATGTAGAGGACTATCTACAAGTACCACTGCCGCATGGTATAGAATTTGGGAACAATACCGAGTTGAAGATATCGAATGTGCAATCGAACGACAAATCGAAGGTGTTATCAGCTGACTGGTGTTTCTTGCGTACGTACATACATACATACACAATGGCTTTGTTGTTTGTGTTTTCTGACACTTCTGACGTTTCATTTGGTAATTGTGTGCAAATTGTTATCAACCATGGCGCCACGATATTATGAAAGTTATTAATGAATTCACCTAATTGACGGTAGCTGTTGACTCTGACGTCTGCGTTGACACTTGTACTTCAAAGAACATGACTGGACTGCTATCTTGGAGACTCCAAAGTGTTATCGTGACAATTAGACATCTTTCTGCATTTTTTTTTTTCATATGGTTTTATCGATTCGCTCTTGGGGCATTCGGAGTGTCCGATTTTGGTTTCATTACTAATGCCAATCCACATCGCCTCTTCATATCTATAATTAAAACAAACGGCTTTTGAATTGGCGTGAGGTGAATTCGGGAAACGTCTAAGCGTTATTAAATTGGAAGGAAACCGTCTGATCTGTGGATGTTGTTTTTCTGAATTGCCCCATTCGGTCTTTGTTTATCAATTCCGTGCAAAATCTGGTGTTTTCGATGGAGTTTGAATTTTATTGACTCCCATTAAGAGTTATTACTGCTCACTATTTTCCTCTAATAAGATATGATTTTATTGCTAATGAGTGAACATTTTTTCTGGAACTGCAACGTTAACTCTAACAGCAGCTTGTAGCCCACATAATTAGAATCCATTTGAACCGATAGAGATTAGGCGTTGCATAAAGGGATCCAATTTCTTATTTTAATGAGTCTCCGGTCCAGAGTTGTACAAACATTCTGATCGTGCATTGAGGCTCAATCTTAATAAGATTCAACCTCATATCAAAACCAAATGTCAAGTTACCCGTAATGAACCTAAGTAAACTTGGTGGACTGTCTAATTGCTTACCCTCGATTTGCCTACATTTTGTTTTTTATTCGCACTATCAAAATTCCACTTCGAATTTGTCATTTCATCGGGACCTTCCTTAAACCCACTTAAGGTAACGAAGATTCAACTAGCCGAACATAGTCGCATTATAGTGATGACATAAACTGGCGTAAACCCACTTAATTCTTTTATACTATGATTGGGCCTTAAACGACTACTCACTTTTCCTTACGTCAATCTTAGCGGTCAGATGTTTTAAATTATCCCAATTTATAAAAATGTTGGAAACCTACCTAAGCAATTTCCCCTCTAATGGGTTCTCAATTATCCTTCGCGATTATTCTCGTTTAAAGAATGGCTTACATGAGTCTTTTAACCTGCTTTGTTGCCTTTGTCAGGAGAAGAAGGTATACGTATGAATAGATGAGGAAACTGTTATGGCTCCTCAGATCAACTAATGGCTTAACTCTGTAGCATATAGCGCTCTTAATAATACGAATAATGTTAGCTTCCAATGCGTCCCGTGTTTGTCAGCGTAGACTAGCGACTTAAGGTATGTATGCCCAAAGAAAATAATCAAGAGGTGTTCAACCACAAGATCTTACAGGTCAATTATGTGTTCATCGAATATTTTCTTCAATAAGTTGATTGCTTCGTTTGCTGATTGGTACGTAGCGCACTCCTGCCGGACGCACGTCTTCTATAGCTATATATCGCTTCTAACTCTAGATAGAATACCGTTGACCATAACATGTTGATTAGCATCATTTGTGACTATATCAGTCCACAGACCGCACCAAACAAAGTGCATTTTCCTTTCCAAAAAAAGTCGTGGATTATCTTCGCTCCAAATTTGCTCATTGTCATACCCATTGAACCAAAAATGAGCACATCGCTGAAACAAATTTTGGATAAACAGCGGATACCAGTTCAATTTGGGCCCATTCTTCGTAATATCGCCTCAAACGATGGTCATTGGGCTGTGTTTTTGTCGCCCTTAAAACTAAGATCTTCGCGTAAATGTTGTCCATAAAGTGAGCCAAATGACCAAGAACTTAACGGTTGTGAACAAATTCGAATCGATAAATTTGGATCATCTTCAACACTTTTTTGAACTGATGCAACATGCTCTTCAGTATGCTCTCCTCTTTTTCAAATTTGGTAACATTTGCTTAGACTATTGAATAAAAATTAAACTGAATTCAATACTGGCTTCAATAAATACACTTTATAATCTACGAGGGGGACTGTTGCTGACTTGCTAAAGTGCTGATCTCTAACGCCAGTGATACACGGTTCGTAACAGCCAAGGCATCAGAATTATATATGTGGTTTTGGCTTCTCAGAACATCAGAGGAGTATCCACCTTTGTACATATAACCCATTAACAATCGAAGCTATGCAAGGTGTGGTGTCAAAATGGCTAACTAGTCCAATGTTAGATCCACCGATAAGTGAGCTAACCACTTTTACCTGCCGACTAACCATAACTCATAAGTCATTCAAAACCCCTCCTTTGATTAGGTTTTCATACCTTTTGCTTGGGTATTTCGGATTATTTTGAGGACCTTGAAATAGGCCCTTTAAGGACTAGATAGAAGTTACTAAACTCATAGCATTCATTTGAATAACTTTTTTCTTTGATAAGAAGATAAGTTTTTTTTTGAAAAGGTTTTCAAAAAATTGTCTTGTCCGTCATCAACCATTGAAATCGTTTAGGCTTCTGCTGTCTATTCCACAAATTTTTAATAGGAACCTATTCATAGATGCCTAAAAGTATACCATTCAGCTTATCATTAAACAAGCTGCTCTAAGTTTGCCTTCCTTAGCTCATATAAAAACTTAGCTGAGAACAAATTTAGTTAACCTATCAAAGACTACACAGAAAATTGAATATGAAAATCACTGAAACAATTGGAGTAAGGCAAACAGTGAAAATCAAAAAATGAAATTTAGGGCTAAAAAGCCAAGGTTAGTACACGAGGTTTGTTCAAAAATTAACAGGAATTGTTTGGTATTTGGAAAAAAATGTATATATTTATCTACGCTAATATTAGAAAAGGTCCTCACTGGAAATTACATTTTTAAGACTTCAAGCTTTTGTTTAATTTAATTTATTCTAATTTAAAGTGCCCCCAAAGTGCCTTGTTTGGTCACATGTTTGAACTACAAAAAGCTAATGCCAATTGGATGTGAAATTACCAAATTCCTGTTACTTTTTGAACATACCTCGAACATACTGTCCATCTGACCTATACATATCGTCGAATTTCCAGTCAAAGATCGATAATTCTTAGTTTTGTTTTGATTGTAGATTCCAAGAAATGTGTGGAAAATTAAGAAGATTAAATCAAGCCAACCTCATACCATAGATGACCATAACCTACTCAAGAAGATTGATTTAAAATTGTGTCTTTTAAGCCCTTATGATATACTTGAAGAACTCCGATTGCTAAAAACAAATAACTACATACATGTTTGTTTCGATTTAGAGATTATTTTCAGTTCATGCTATATACTGTTTCAGCCCATCTATCAAGCATTCAACCACTTAAAGGTCAAAAAACTCAAGTGAAATAGTCAATGGTTATTGGGTGAATGGGTTTAGTACCTTTTGTGAAGGCCGTATACGGGCTACGATAACCAATATCCCGCTTTTGCCGCCTAAAGCTTAGATAATCCCATAAATGAGTCTACAATATCGGTATTGATTGTGTGCCGGCCCAAAACCCTTTACACTACAAGTTGAAACATCAGCCTATAGTGAATCTTTCAATTATTTTTATTTAGAAGTTCCAGCGTAAGGGTTGCAGCCCAGTGGATGAGATATTTCGATTAACTGCTTAAAGTACATGGAGAGCAAGAAGCAATGGAAAACGGTGTTGTGGACACAGCAGAAATTCATCGAGTAAAGGAAGAAATGCTTCCACAAGGCCACAAGAGCCGAGCTAGAACCGACCTATGTATTATCAAATATTCTCTTACAGTGACTGACATCATACGCTTAAGAAATAATCGGCAACTACCAGTGTAACCTCAGGAGGCATCACTCGACGAGTGACAAGATTTTCACTATACGACAGCTTCTAAAAATTAAATATGAATTCCATGAAACGGTGCAAAAACTATTTTAAAAAGTCCGATCGAAAATTTACCACGTCTTTGTAGGGCTGGCAATCCCGAAAAAATTGGTTAAACTGATACAAGTGTGCCTAAAGGGAAACAAAGAAAACGTTAAAGTAGGAAATGTCCTTTCTGAAACGTTCGATTCCTCGTGGATTAAGACAAGGAGATGCCTTGTCACCACTTCTTTTTAGTTTGGTACTGAAGTTCTTAATAACTCTTAATGCAATCACAACCATTCTAAATTACCCTGATGATCTGGACCTACTGGGAGATAGTAAGGAAAAAGTTAAGGGAAGTGAAAAAAATATAATAATGGCAGGAAAGGAAATAGGTTTAGAAGTAAATGAAGGCAAAACCAATTATATGGCCACTCACCGTACTGGATCGATCCGAATATCGAACCTGACTGTACTCGATAAATGTTTTGAGTAAGTGGACGGGTTCAAATATCTGGGTACCATAATGACTGCCAAAAACCACACAAAGATCGAAATAAATAGAATATGCACAGCAATGCGTCTTCGATGAAGGAACTATTCAAAACAACTCTTTTGCCTCGCAATGTCAAAATCCGTATTTAAAAACCATAATAATATTGACGACACTTTATGGATGGGAAACTTGGTCTCTAACTAAGAATGAGAAATTCACAGTAAAAAACAAGACGAAGAAACGAGCGATTGGTGAATACTACACAATCAAAAACTCAAAAAGTTCTATTCAGCCCTAAGCATTGTCCGAGTAATAAAATCACCAAGGCTAAGATGGGCAAGACACGTAGAACGAATGGACAGTGGACGAAGAGTCAAAAGAATAATGAGTGGAAATCCCGTAGGAAAAAGACAACAAAGAAGGTCGCGCCATAGATGAGAGGGCAATATATGTAAGTATTGATCTAGAAGAGGGCGCTCATGGCAGGGAGGCATGGCGGAGAGTTGACAACGAGGCTCTGAACTTCCGAGTTCCGAATGACCGCTGATAATAATAATAACAATAATAATTAGTTCCAATGATATAACGAAAGGCTTCTTTGGGCTTCTTTCGCATTTTTATTACTTCGAGCCACGTCCCCATATGGAGTTGATTTGTATGGGCCAAAGCCAGGATCAATATATGGCATATAACATATCACCTATCCGCTGCCTAAAATAATAAAATCACTAAAAAGCAGAAATAACAGCGAGTTATAACGCAATCCAAAAAAATGCGACTATCGATGCCGTCTCGGACGTCGCTTATAACGAAACAATGAAGTTACTACGAGGAAATAATCAAAAACAAAAATCCATTGAACCTACGTGATATGTATAAAAAAAGCCCCAAATAGGCCTCAATATTAGTTAGCTCCACTTTTAACCTTTCTTGTCGTTCCAAGACTGTCCTCATTCTTTCATTTTCTCTTTCTTTCTTATTTTGACACCCGCTGAACCAAAAATGCATTCATCGTCAAATCAAATTTACCACCTGACATGTGTCCAAATGTCAAAATCTCCACCGGCCACAAGGCTACCTCTTTCCACACGCTCCGTACCCAATTTTCATTTTCATAATTCACTACTTAATTAAATTGCAATTCGTTCCGAATGTTTTGCTGACTCAATCTCAATTTCGACACTTCCTCTCCCATCCGCCCATGAGGCGAACGGGGTTTCATTTTCATTACTGCACTTGAGCCATGCGATCCAATTGAATTTGGTTCAACTGATTCGATGGCCCCATCCGTCCAGTGTAAACATGATACGATGTGTTCCAGTTTTACCATTCTCTTCTCCTCGGTCAAAATAAACTTATTCCTTCATCATCGCTCAGTAACGTTGACTGTCCACTTACTCTGCGGACACATCCGGATCTATTGACACTGAGCCAGTCAATCAATCAGCCACACATACTCGAGTGAAACCTCTCGACGTAGATGCCACGGATATATGTAGATGGAAAGTTAGGGGATATCATCAAAGCCGAGAGAGAATTAGATTCAATTAAACCATTTTGATAACCCAACACGTTCACTCGAGCCCGGTCGAATTGGTTGCATCGCTGCAGTCCTGCTTTATCGCACTCTCCACATGCCAATAAGCGATGAGTTAGGCGATTGCCGATTGTCACTAGGCGTTCAACCCACAGCTGGTGGAGTGCAATCGATCGGATAGACACTCGCAACTCATGCATCCGTCGTTTCTAATTTGCGCTTTTTTTCGAAATCCACGATAGCGTTGCTTCAAACGCCCAATGACGTCCAATCAATTATAATTCGTCGTAATTGATTTCAAACAAACATTAATCAAAGTGAAACTTAATTATGCGTCTGCAGAGCACAGGCAACTGAGCGAGAGGTAGAGCGGTGAGTGTTTGTTTGGATTAGGTACCGACCACCTCAAGGCATCTTTGTTCGATATGATTCGAGCGGATCTAGGACGGATGCACCAACGCTCAAACTCATCATCTCCACATTGAGCTCTTTCGCTTGGATGGAATTTAATTTCATGAAATTGCATCATGTGGAACGAATGTGTATCACAAGCACATGCACCCGGCCGATGTTGGAATATAGCCTTGGAACGTCTATATTGCCCAACATGACAGGCAATATGCTGGCTTAGATTTATGTGCATATATGCACGAGCGAAATCACTTTAATTACATCGAGCACATCAAATATTGATGATTCTTGAGAAGAGTCCGAGGACCCCGAGTTGCTTGACGGTAGCTAGGTAGGCTCCGACGGCCATGACTTCTTCCACACTTGGGGTGTCTGACTGGGAAATGACGGATTGCTGCAGTTTCACATAAGCCACGAGGCATTTGATGATGGAACGGATGAAGGAAGCCGAATTGAAATAACCTTCCGTAGGGTTATATGGACTTGGAAGCACCATCCTGTGAACCAGGAAGTTCTGACCATGTAAATTCCAGGAAAGATAGGAACTTAAATTGAAATTTCTTATCATGGAGGCTTATTTTTACAGTGTAGCCTGGCATATAAATATTTCACTGCAGTCATACGACTGGTATGCCGAGACAGCAGATAAGATCGTGTGAGTCTATTGCTCGTGCTTGGCCATAACTTGTGCTGGAAATTACAGCGAGCGATGCTGTTGTATGAGATACTATTCAATTACGCTATTTCAGATACAGACTGACGTAAAATTTTAGTATTTTCAGATTGGGTGTAACTTAATGATTTTTTTTTTGTGTGTTTTTTCCTGGAAGTTTGAGTGGGCGAGGGCGTGGGCGTTTCGCGGAGACACGTTGGGAGCGTCTATTCTTGTGGCGTTTTGTGTTTTTGAAGGTTGTAATAAAAATAGTTGACTTAGATTTGTGAGGTTTTTGCACGTTAGCCGTGCCGGACAGAATTCGAATTGGTTATTTCGGCTTCGGTTATGAAATTGTCAGCGGGTAAGTAGGTCACAAGTGATGTGTAAGCCAGTGGATTATAAAATAGACTTCCTACAAATATGTAATTTGTTTTCATTCATTCTTCTCGATGATTGTGAGGGAGACGTCCAGCTGTCAGCGTTACATTGGACTTTTCAGTGTTTGAGAAAAAAAATGAGTAATGTATGTTTACACGTATAAAAATGCCGGGGGACATGCTCGAAACATTGCTTGCTTTCGATGAGTAAATTTAGATTTTTCCTGGAATTTAAGAAGAGGTAATGTGCTAAACATTCTTACCCAAATTATCATTCTTGAACTTTGAGCATAATAATGTCTACGTCCAAGATTCTCTGATGCATAACTTATTTTAGATGGATTAGAAGAGAGTTGGCAGAAGGGTGGGTCGCGATTTAAAAAAGGTGACAATACAAGCGCTGAAAGGGGCTCTTGAAACAGTGACAGAGAAACGGTTAGCAATTGGACAGCTTATAAATCTGGGCAAAAGTGGTTAGATGAGCCATCTAGAAAATTTGAAAACTGTCCCATCAATCGCCTCCAAAGCCTCTAGTACCACGTAGCACCTGCCGTAACAATGATAATGTATATTATGTATTATTGTATATCAGGATATTAGCATTGCGAAGAACATCTTGGAATATCCAAAGTCGAGAAATGTAAGCCGAAGTTCTTCCAATCACTTCACTAGGGCTTACAATTTTTAAGTTTTACCCTAGACCCTACAAAACAGTGCCAAGTTTTCACTGCAGTGGCAAGATTTTATAAAGTCTGTCAACATTTTACAAAATCTCAGGCTTAGTTTAAAACCTGAAAAGAAGATTAAACGTTTCGAATTTGATTTAAAGGAAACCGATTCTTTAGTCGGCCGTGTGTTCATTTTGCTCCGAAACTCGATGCTGAAATGTCGTATTTTTCGTGAGTAGTGTTCATTGAAGCTGGTAATGCTCATTCGATAAAAGGCGACACAAAAAATTCGGATAATCCAGGAATTTGGAATGCATCGAGTAAAATTTTCGACGCATAAATCTGCCACTGTTGCATCCAATATTCTCGGTTTCTCTTCTTGGTCCTTCTCCTCCTTTGTATAAAAAAAGCAAGCAAGTACTTCTAGAAAAAACTTTGATTTTGCGACCGCTCTATGCAAATCCACAAATCCACCGACTATTAAATCGGGGCAGTATGCGCGATAGCAGCCCAAATCGAGCGAAATATCGGCTGGCAGAAAATCTATAGTGTGCGGGGACCCTAAAAGTTTCAAACCTAAACTTGAAGCTAACTTTTTTGACTTTCTACAAAGTTTGCATTTTTGCAAGAAAACAATTGAGTTATATTTTTACAAAAAGGGCTTAACGATCCTTTTGTAGTCAGTACTAAAAAAATTAGGAATCAAGCTGTAAGCTAAGCCTAAAATATTTCCATTGTTTTAAAGAAGCTAGGGAAGTGACCTTGTAATAGTTACAACAAGATGTGGTAAAATCACAGCGGTTTTAAGTCGTGGCGACATTGGTATATAAATAATTACAGCATTTCACAGCATGCGAGGGCTGGCTGAGAGGAACCGGGCTTAGCAACTGTTCGCATCACTGACGCAAAATGTTTATGCAATCATTGAGCACTATCTTTAAAACGATAGCTGTAAAAATCTGAGTCATCAATTTCATGCTGATTCGCAACCATAGAGAAAGAGCTATACCGAACAGTGATTCTTTTTTTTATGGGTATGAGGAAATCAAAGTGAAGTTGAATACAGCTAAGAGCTATTAGCTTCGATGATTACCATCCGATATTGATGTAATGAACTCAAGTGTGGCTGAACAGCCGTTTTTAATGACCGTTTTGATGAGGTGAAGATCAGACAGATTGTTGACATTGTAGACATCTCAACTGGAAGCATACAAAATATCCCTACATGAACGATTGGGCTTGAGTATGCAATCAGCGGGAATGGGGCCCCGTTCGGTCACAGTGAAGTAAAAACAGGATCGCATTACTACTTCGGAGCACTGTGTGGGCATGTTCCAGCACAATCTTAAACAATTTATATCGTGTCTCACGACTTTTCAGGAAACATGAATCCATCACTACACGCCAGAAGTAAAAGAAAGGTCAAAACAGTGGTCTTCACCCGACGAACCTGCTCCAGAAAAGGGAAAAACAGTTCCGTCGTCCGGAAAAGCAATGACCACTGTTTTTTTGGGATTCATAAGGCATCATTTTCACAGGCGGTATTGATGAAACGTTGAAAATACGACTAGTTTTGGTGAAGGAAAAAATGCTATTTCACCATGACAACCTACCAGCTCACTCATGTGCAATCGCCAAAGCTGTTCGAATTACTGGCCCCATACGATTGTTTTTGTTTCCAAACATGAACAAATGGCGAAAAGCGATTCACGTCGTCACGCCAACAAAGGAGGCTATTTAGGAGGTTCTAAAATTCAAATTCTTTGGATGGCTTGAAAAAGTTAGATTATCGTTGGATTAAAATTTTTCAGTGAAATGAAAGGAAGCTGTATTGATAAGAACGCAGGTACTTATCATATAGCCCTCGTAGTGCATTAAAAGTTCTTGCCACAATGAAACTGGTTCGAAGGGGCTAACCATGACGTAGACGAAGAAATAAAATTAAATTCGAAAATTGAAGTTTCATGTTGTTTTTTTTTTTTTTTTTTTTTTTGACGCATCTGTATGGATCTTTGCTTATTTCGAGTGTTCAATATAAGACATTTTGAATGACCTCAGATAAAGCTCATATTCTTTATACCCTTTATACTATACTGATATTAGCAACCGAAGGTAAAGAAAAGGTCTTCCAAACGTCGTGCCTAGATGTTTTTTCTTTCGAATAAAACATGTACATAAATACTTACTCGTAGGTCTAAAGTATTGTTTATTTATTTTCATAAAATATAACTCTTTTAGATTTTAAAGAGTCATCATGATTCAATCATCTATCGATCACAGACAAACCGAACTATCAACGGAGACTGTAAGTTTATTTTGTTGAAGGTTTGCTATTTTACAATGACGTTAGATGGCGTTACAGCTCATTGAGTGCCAGAGCCTAGCTTCTCTCGTTCACTTTTGTTGTGTACTATTTGTTTTTCATACAAGTGAACCAGATCTATAGTTTCATGCCGATTCCGAACGGCGAGCGCCGAGAAGCTTTTAAAAGTCAAATGTACTGCCGGGAATTTTGCCAGTACCCCGCCGAGGAGAGGAGCTGCGAAATGAACATTCGATGGCGTTGGTGTTATCGGGATCCGAACTCACTCATCGTGCGTCAGAGGCCGACACACTACCCACTTCGCCACGGCGCTCTCAATCCCTCATTATAATCGTCCATCGGAGCATACTATAGCCAAAACTGCAAAAAATCAAAGAGACTTGCTCTGTTACAGGATTCTTAACGCCTATCCATCATTAGAAAATATGGCTGCCGTTGATGAGACCCAAATCTATTGATTTCAAAATATCACCTAATGTACAGCATCTCACACAACACCACCAGTTTTAGCTTCGTTGCGAAAACATTTTCTTAGCCGAGTTGTTTCGCGCTTTGGTGATGTGAACTGGCCACGGCGATCAAGTGATTTGTCGATGTGATGTGTAAAAGATCGCGTTTATGCACACAAGCCAACAACTTTAATTTGAAAACGAATATTCGTTAAGTTCTGGTCGAATTATTGCCCGATAAATCTCGAAAAGTTATCGAAAATTACCATGTCAGAATAGAGTCGAGAAATACAAAATATCTTAAGCTCTTTGGAGTGCAACAAATCGGCAGGCATAGACGAGATAAGGCCAAAAGATTTGAAGAACAACGCACAAACTCTAGCTCCAGTGATAAGAAAACTCATCAACATGAGCTTAGACCAAGCCTCGATTCCAAACACGCTGAAGACTTCAATAGTTAGACCGATCCACAAAAGCGGGAAAAAAAACGATATCTTCAACTACAGACCAATCTCAATCTTACCAGCTGTCGATAAGGTTTTAGAAGAAGTGCCAGCAAGGAGACTCTACGAATTTGTCGAAAAGTTTAACTTACTGAATAAAAATCAATTTAGCTTCAGCAAAGGTAGAAGTATAAACAGATTATTAGGAGACTTTGCGAATAATGTATACCAAAGTCTGGATAAAAATCAAAGTGTAGTAGCTTTAAGAAGGCGTTCGACACACTAAGCCAGCGACAAATCCTAAGACAGCTGGATAAGATTGGTGTACGTGGCCACATACTAGCATGGTTTGGAAACTATCTAAGCAACAGAACCTTCAAGGTTAAAATAGGTGATCATGTTAGCGAAGAGAAAAATGTCGTATACGGTGTACCACAGGGTTCAAAATTAGGACCACTTCTTTTTATTATATATGTAAACGATCTACTGTAAGCTTTAAAATATAGAAGGGGTTATGCATATGCGGACGACACGGCGATAGTAGTTAGCCATAGGAGGCCTGATGAAGCTGCAAAATTAATGCAGTTAGACCTAAATAGAGTCACAGCTTGGTGTCACGACCATGGCTTAATTATCAATGCACTCAAGACCAAGGGAATGCACATTCGCCCGCCCCATATCCCAAAAATAAAACTAAACATAAAAATGCACGACGTAGATTGCCTACATAGAAATGATAGAAATGGATGTGGCGGTAGTATAAAAGAAGATGATGACTGCTCCAGATACATCGACAATGTGTCAACATATAAATACTTAGGCTTTACGGTTGATTATAACTTCAAATGGAGCCACCACATCGACACATTGAAGAAGAAACTGCGCCAATTGGCGTACGAATTATTTCGCCTAAGTAACCTTTGTACACCAGAAGTACTTAAACAGTGCTAACACGGATTAGTCGAATCGCATCTAAGGTACGGTATATTAGCGTGGGAAGAGCGCCACAAATGCATTCGCTTCAAAACACTCAAAATAGGCTACAAAAAAAAATAATACGAAGAGCAGGACGTAGTAACGCTGAGAAGCACCAGAGAAACCAGATAACAGATATGCTCAACATCTCACAAATATATAAATTGGAAATCGTGGCAAACTTCGGCAACGATAACACATACAGAATACAGACACAGCAGACGGTAAACGCCAGAAGACGACAGCAGCTGCTCTACGAAGTCCCGAGGTTCTGGAACGAGTATGGCAGAAAGACCTTTAACGTCGCAATTCCGATGATCCTTAATGAACTCCGAAACCTACCCAAACAGGAACTTTTGCGTAAAGTAAAAGAAATGTATCTAAGATCCTCACGATAAAAAAAAAGAAAAAAAACAAACTGAACTATGTTTGGAACTAGTCATCTTGTACTTAATTGTTTGTTTGTATATTTTTGTTTCTATATTTTGTTTTTGGTATTTTGAACTAATACTGTTGTCAACAATGTAAATCAATGAACTATGTTTGTAAGTAGTCTTCTGCAGACAAGCCCTTTCGGCTTTGCAGATAAACGAATGTAAACACCCTGAACAACACTAAAGGGGCCATATGTCACTTGATACGATCTGTGGTGTGTGCTTTAAGGTCTCTAGAGTCGGTAACTTTTATAGCACCTTCAGTCGCTCTCCACGAAGGACTGCTGCTAGGTACTGCTTCACAGTGCTGACATGAAATGCATACGCTCCCGTTTTCATTTCCCTACAGCTTTGGCTTGCATTTTACTTACTTTTGTAGTTTACGAATATCCATCTAGTATTCTTCTGTGTTGAGTTTGGTGACTTCTATAGCCAAAAATTATGCAGCTCACGTGATCCGCCTGCTATGGGCGGTAAGAGAGTTAACTGAGATCTTTACGAAGTGGCAAAAATGGAATTGAGTGACTAAGTTGCGTTTCCGAGAAGACCAAAAAGACGGTTGAAGATGACGAGCGCCTTGGTTCCTTCAGCCTATCAACAACCGTTGAAAACGTTCAAGAAATAAACTAAATGTCGCCAAATGAACTCAAGATCTGTTGAAACATCTCATAATGCTTGATGAAACCACGGATATCGAAATTAAGCTTCAATCGTCCCGGCAAGTGCAGTGTCGTTTGAGTGAAACACTCAATTTGGAATTTGTCGAAAATGCCTGTTATTTCTTGAACATCGCTTTTCATGCGTCCCGATGTTTTATATGACCAAAAATCAGTTTCATTGTGACGAATAACGAGAAGAAGTAGGAGGCTAAAAATGCACACACTCAGAAAAGAAACCGAAACATCCATCAAAACGTCCAACAAGCTGCTTCAACACCCCTTAAGAGGCAGTTGTCGCGATCTGTCTGCTCCTTGCCACTCCTATTTCCACAATCTTTAATCTTCTACGTGCATCCACCTAACTGCCAACAGTTGAGTGTATCTGGAACAACTGCATAACCATTTGTCTCAAGGCCACCATTAAGTGCTTCTAAATTTATAGAATTTTCAAAATAGTTCCGAAAAACAACAAATCTCCTGACAGTTTGACCGAGTTCGTACCCTTTTCTATAGACCTCAGCACACGATACTCGTATATCAAACTCAAATTCATATGGTGTACTCGCTCACAGAACTAAACAATAGATACGGCAAAGCGTCTTTACGGCGCCCCATTTCTCCACGCACTCACTGACGTGCAATTTATTTAATTTACTCTCCGCTCGTTGCAGCTATTTTTTCCCATCATGTCCTCAATGAAATTCGAAAAATTTATCTCGAACCTTTATCTCAACATCACTTGGACTCCTGGCGCCATTGCCAAAACTCTAAACAAAACGCATTTCTCATGCAATCGTGTTTCGAGGGTATGCGCTGCTCGTCCATCACTTGCCTATTTCGGTCCAATCATCGACCTCTCGTTTAGAGCTCTGCACTAATTAGTTCCCAAATTTAGCAACAATAGTTGGATGATATCTATTTTCGTCCGCGAAATGAGAAAACAGATGATTTAGTGTGCGTTCTAGAAAGCACATAATGGGTGGCTGTGCTGCAGCTCTTGATGCCGCTACTTGATGTGATGATGATTAGGATGATTCAGAAAGACTTTGGTTACTCCCTCGTTGGAGATGTTACCCATCAACCGGATGAGGAATTGAGGAATAGACGTCGGCATTGATGCACGCACCAGATACTAATTAACTTCTGCAAAGCGACGTGATGGCATAATTGTATGCGTGAGTTGGAGAGTACATATTCGCACATATGGTCGGTGTTGCATGATGCCTGTGAGAGGGATCCGGCCTACCGCGCGTCTAATTATAGTTTTTTGCAGAAAATGAGTTTCTCACAAGCGCGGAACAGTGCTCCTCAAACAAAGTGAAAGGGACGCGTGGCCTTTATCTAACACGCCGCCATCATTTTGCGATGCCACCCACCCCAACATCGACTCAGTCCATCAGTGGGAATAGTTTGGTGGCGGAAGTCGCGAGGGTGGTAGGTTGATAGAGACTGAGTTTTCAATTTGATATGGCTGCTCGGATTTATAGCACAGTCATCATCATCATCATCATCGTAGTCGTTCGCCGTGATGCGATGTTAGGTTGTTAAATTAGCCAAGGCACGATGTGGCGTACGTACCATCACAGGGTGGTGGTGTGCTCGGTCTCTACTCGTACCTAGTTCTTCTGGTTTCTAGGATGATGCTTGGAAATGTCTTTCGTTTATGAAGTGTCGTTTTAATTAAATAGCCGTAGTATAGTGAAGAAATTTAATTTAATTCTCTCTTCTTCTTCTCCTCCCGCCTTTCTCGTCGTGCAACACTTTTTTATTTTTTCTCTGGGCCTCGAGGTTGGGATGAGGTTTCAACCGTTTAACCTATTTGCAGTTCTCCTTTGGGGCATACGACGGCTATGGAAAAATTGTCCTGCGATTTCGCCCGGGATGGAAACGGGGCCGAGTGACTCCCTTAGACTGCGTTAACTGCCTAATTATTCATGATGTTTACTCCGGTTTCGGCATGGGGCCGAAGGCCCGGGGCAGGATAATAGCAAGTGGGAGGATGAAAAAAATGCTGTCACACAAAGTCTGTAATATAATTCTTGGGGCGTGGATTTAGTATTTAAATGAATTTACTAGAGCTGCTGGTTTTTAATTTTCCTCGTTTGTTGCGTGTATCCTTCAAAGCAGAAACGCAAAAAACTAAAAAAAAACCCAAAAAAAGTCGATGGAAGAGCAGAATTGAGAGTGCGAGGAAGTTGAAGGTGGAGTTTGCCTGTTATCGCTCGGGGCAAAGGACGAATTGGGGCTATCTCGGGAAAGTTTAGTTCAAATTGAAAAGTGGAGCGGGACGGGCGGCATCTTTGTCGTACTTATTGAATTGAATTGAATAAAATTTGTAATTGGAGAAGGAGATTTCCTGACACTGTTTTGTAATTAAAGCAGAAAATTGTCACTTAGTAAAGTGGGGTGCATTGGCAAGGTATGGGGATCTTAATTACTTTTCGGCCTTAAGAAAAGCTAAGTAGGAAACAGTAAGTAGTGTAAGAGGACGTGGTCTAAATTTAAAAAAATATTAAGGAGCCATTAGGGTGAGCCAATAACGTTTTTTTCAAGTTAAACACTCAGTTTAGCGAGAATAATGTTGGTATTTAGTCGTTAATGAAGTTCAGTCCGTGTGCCCACGCGATCATGCGAAGGTCGAAATTGTCTATGAGTTTCTGAAGAATGAATTGGTCAGTGACCAAAATTTCAGCTTGTTACGGTCGAGGACCTGAATTGTCGCTGGATTATCCAAGCCGGATTTATCTTACTCCAGAAATGACTTGAACCGAAAACTAGCTTCAGACACAATTTTTCCAAATGAATAAGAACTGATTACAAACTGCTTAAGCACCCAATCCTTGAACGCCTGACCCTCGTCAGCATAAAGTCCTGAGACATGAGCACCGGTAGTAATGGCAATTTATCGCAGTCATTTGGAATTCTAATATTCAGAGAATCATTGACAACCCTTCACCAAGCCATGTCCTCCCATCTACTGCGCGGCCTTACTGGCGAACTTTTTTCACTCATTATTCTTTCGACTGTTTGTCCACTGTCCATTCGTTCCATTAATTCTTTGTGATTTTATTATTCAGACATTTCTTAAGGCTGAAAAAACTCTCTCGAATTTTTGATTATGTAGTTTTCTCCATTTGTCTGTTTCTTCGTCCTGTTTTTCACCACAGGTTATATAGCATCTTAATTTGGAAGACCCGAAATCTATTTTCCTCTTTAGTCAGAGACCAAGTTTCTCATCCAATAAGCATTTCTGGCATTATTTTGGATTTATGGCATATGGCATTTTACGACCAAATCTTTGGTTTAGCTTATGTCTTTTCTTGACAGTCAATATGATACCCAGATATTTGAACTCGTCCACTTTCTCAAAGCGTTATCGAGTACAGTTAGGTGCTAGGTTTGGATCGATTCAGCTCGGTCAGTAACCATATACCACATTTGGTTTGCACTATATTTATTTCTAAGCCTATTGCCTTTCCTCTCTTTCCTTACTTCTTTAACAGTTTCCTTATTATTTCCCAGCAGGCCCAGATCGTCAACATAAGCTGGAACATACCTACGTGATTCCATTAAGGGCTATATAATGAAGACAAAACGCCCCCGTGTTTTAATCCTTCAAGACGTTTCTTGCTTTAACTTGACCGTAATAATAATAGCAATGGTATACGGGAATGATGATGTTGTTATACACCCATATAACTCCTCTGTTAATTCCTCTTTTTGCATATTTTAGTGATTTCGATAGTATTAGGTCAATTCCTGCGACCTTTTTATTCTTAATCGATTGCTTCCTTTGCTCCTCGATGGTTGACAGTTCTATTTGAATTTCTGCTGTGTGGATTACCTCTTGTTTCGTTTCTGTCTGCTCTCCATGCACATTAACCAGTTTATCGAAATATCTCCTCCATTGGTTGCAAATGAGCTTCTCATTGTAGTTGGGTATAAACCTGGTCTGGCTTGGTACCCTTTTTATCACCGGTTATCCCTGCATACATTACTCTCGTGTCTTCCGCTGTACGTTCTCCCTGAATCTTAAAAAACTTTTCTGTTCCATTTACGTTTTTTATCTCGAATAAAACGGCTTACTTCTTTTCGTAGCGGCTGATATTTCTTGTACGTGATCTCTTCAGTATTTTCGAGGGCTTGAAGTCTTAGAACATTGCGAGCTTTCACTTTTCCTCGCATTCTACGACAAACTATTGCCTGCCCTTGGGAGCTTTACAATATCCTTGCTCTTTTAGTGCTTCCATTATTACATTTTTTCATTTATGCCATCTAGAAGAGCAAGCTGGTTATTCATTTGGCACCGTATTTTATACATTCCTGTGTTCTGCTTCTGTGAATGTGTATTCAGCTTTGATTTTGGCGCTGATTAGATGTGGTCAGCGGTACGTTGATATAGTGTCTTCACATTGATCTAAATAGAGGATGGTTCTGGTGGGACAAAGCCGTTGAGCCACGGAGATCAGCTAATTGCCTGAAGTCATTTCTCTTGCAACGTGGATTCTGTTATTCAGCTTTATCAGAAAATTGTCTACCAGCGAAATTCTAGTCCTACTGTATAGGACCTAGTTAGAATAAAATTTTGTGTACTCAGATTCGGCTGTTCTAAGTACTCTAAGACAAGTTCTGATATATTTCCCTCAACCACCCTAATCCTTTCCATCTGCTGACTCTCACATTGAACCACACGGGACATCCATAGACAATCATGGACCTGATTAAAGCCACGTAACAGATTACCTTCACTCTAGAATCAACTTGATTAGATTCATTGTAATCATCATCAATCTTGTTAGAGTGAAAGCCTCCGGACCGTAACCAGAGCAATATGTTTGTCAAATTATAGTCAGATCCTAAAGGTATCTGACTACACTTTGTTTTACCAGTGGACGCCCGCTTGGTCCAGAAATCGGGAACATGTGCCAATTTTTTTAGACAAAGACGAACTGAATAAAATACTACTCAATTGTTTCGATTTTACGCTGTAAGAGAGACATGTACACGATTAAATCGCCTGCCATTGAATGGTGAAGAAAAGATAAAAATCGCTGGGGTAAAGGCTAAAAATGGTCGGCAAGTTCGCCGTACCCTATTGCAGTCCATCGCTAAGTTCAAATGTGAGGGTAGAAATCGCGTTGGCAACGAACTTTCTACCGGTTAACATGTTAAAATTCATTTATAGCAGTGGTTTACGTGGGCCCAGCCGGCTAAACTTATATTAAAACCTTCTAACCATACGGTGTCGAAAGTCTGTCGAAAGACAGGCACCCGTAGATATCCAGTATGAGTTTCCAAGCCGCGTGAATATTGTTACGCCCCGCTCTGAAACCAAGTTGGTTATCCGGAATGATTTTGTTATCCCCAACCCATTTAGAGAGGGCTCTATGGACTACCTTTCCAGAGACCCTACTAATACTTGAAAGGCGACTTATCGACTAGGAATTTGCTGGGTTAAAGGTGTTTTTACCCCTTTGGGGATTGGTTGCATCACCGCTGTCGTCGAGTACACTGGGTAATATGTATTGTTGTACACGTAGAGGTGTACAAAATTTCAACAGCCACTTGTAGGATATACCATCGATTCTCGTGGATTTTTTTGTCTTGAATGATTGGAAGATCATCTGAGAATTTCTTCTTCTATTGCTGCCATGTATTTTCTTAATTTCGCGTTGAAACCCTTGATTACAAAATTCTTGATTTCAAAACGCGTTTTTTAACTTCTGTAGGACCATAACCAACCAGAAGTACATATTTATAGTGGGAACCTTGGATTTTGGCCATCGATTTTTGTTGCTGACGTAGTATCCTGTTCCAACATTGTGTTAAATCGCCACAAACAAAAGTGTAACCGTCATTAAATTTTTTTCTTTTGAAAGTCGAACTTCTTGTACCTCTATGATATACTGTTTGGAAGGCATCTGGTTTGTTCAGGCTTCATACATTTTTTTTTTTATAATTTATGCAGGTTCAAGAGTGTACGCTCTCATAGTGTTTTTCACACAACCTGGACGGGGTGCAGATGGTTTATGTCGAAGATGTTCGTTCACTACTCTCCGGGGGTGGTTGTCCTAGATAAGATTTTAGAGATTCGACTGAATTTACGTTGGTTGTAGTTCACAGTAACTCTTTTATTTCCATGTCATTAAGGTGTTATATTGGAAATGCACACACAGAGTATGAATTTTGATGTGATCTTATGTTGCGAGTGTTATGTCTTCGTCAGCACTTCACCTTTCACCTTTCATTCACAACTAATGTTATTAAACAGTTTTTCCGTATAGGAATTGTTCTTGACTATGGACGGACTTGAAATGCAGACCTTCGGTTCAACAGTCGCTGATGATTACCATTGCACCACGACCACCCTCTTACTTCATACTTCGAGATTTATACATGCTTCGAGTCTATGTTAATCTTTAAAGTATTCTCTTTCATGGATGCTCTAACGTATGATTGGTATCTTTTGACAAAGTCTAAAACAATATGTTTGTAACATACAGTGTGACACACTTATTCCTAGAAGTGTCAGTTTTTCTGTGGGAGACGTTGGTGTCTCTGTAATTTCCTGCGACAATTTTGCAGCTATGTCCCTAATGGGATCGCGATGTAGAATATCGTACATTTATCTTTAGTTAGAATTTTGTTGAACATTCTGGCACGTTTGAAATTATATGAATTTACACAGGGATGGAGCATCGAGATTGAGCATCGTTTGATTTGATAGTAACAAGTGAAGAGAAGCTGCGGCAGAAAGAGCTATAACTCCATAAATCACATTTCTAATTCCATTAACTCCACAATGACACAACTCACTAAACCAGTATTTGCTTTTATGAATGTAGCCTATCTGTCTCGAAAATGACAATCCTTAAGCAAACCTCCATAACCCAATTACACCTCATCGCACATACAAAAAACGAAAAAAAAAAAACAAATACGCGTCGCAAGCATAACATGACAAACATCCTTCAGCACACACGTAGGCAAATAAAAACATTTAACCCAACTCCGTGAATGATGTTATCTCAAAATCTTTCCATCTATTCCCTTCCGTCCCATTTACGCGTTCACCGACAGTTTCATATTTTACACAACAAACGGATATAAATTAAACAAACTACTCAAAGATACTCGACTAGTATGGGAAATGAAATAGAAACTATCCGAAGCCGCCAGGCCCGGCTTGGCAGTTGATACGAGTATAATGAGAAGTATCTAGTATCTGTTGGCACGCATGCATAAATCTTTTACGATTATGAATAGGAACGCGTATCGTAAATTTATTTTTCAGCACATGTTTCATCTTCCGGGCAAGGGGCGTATCTGGATACTCACATGTGCTGGCGTCTATCTGTGACCCAATGACATTCTTGAATTCAAAATAATTTTGAAACAAGGACTCTTGCCAGGATACTCGGCTCGTACGTGAAAAATGAAATATTTTGTAGCATGTCTGCAGTAGGTTTAGCGGATAGGGAATCCGAATTTGTTGGGCGTGTATTGTTTATGGGTGGCTTGCTTGTGGTGGAACCGAATTCCCCTCCTGTTTGACAGTTGGGCTTTATTGACGTTCGCCGTTCATAAATTTCATTCATTCGACATTCGGGCTGGGAAGGCGAGTCGTTTAGCTGGAGTGAAATCGCGTTGTGATGTTGGTGACGGCGAAATGGTTTTGGGGCAGGATGGCCTAAAAATAGAGACATTTGACAATCAAAAATCAATTTTGCGTTACCGCAATGGCAATTTCGCGTTTCCGGCGGCCATGAAGGTGTACCCTTTGAGCTTGTTGTAGATTTGGGTCAATTGCGTATGTTTGTTGTTAATGGGGGATGGGATTGGGCATGTGAAATGTGGAATTCGCGGTTAACAGGGTTTTGTCTGAATTAGACATTAAAGGATGGGGTGAGTAGGAAATTGTTTGCAGGAATATTTCAAATATCTAAGGTATGTAAATATGGAATGTGGTTTTGTCCTGGCCGTTTTATTTGGAATGACCAGAGACATCGCACATTCCTGTTTTTAGCAAAGAATTTCAGACCAAAGGACTACCTCGAATGTTTTTGTTGACCACCCGTTTGCAATATCTTGTCAAACTCTTTGGACCCTATGACTACAATCAAGACGAGTCTAAAACACAAAGTTTCATTAAGATCCTTCCATTTAATGATCGAACTGCAAGTCCCTTCACCATTCCTATTCATAAATGTTTGATCACACGTAAGCAAGTATTGATTTCCTTTCCATGTCAACACCCAGCCTTTCAATTTCATCGAAAACCAAAATGAATTCCTTTTCCTTTCCGTTCCTTTTCACTCCTTTCCGTGCTTGATTTTTGTTTCCGTTCGTCATAACCCGGTCGAGTCTGTGCACTGTTTACTAGCCGCTCATTATTCCACAAAGGACCTCTAAAACGAACGGAAGTAATTAAAGTAATTACGGCATATTGCGAACTGGAGCCCATACTCCTCCATTCATGAAACCTCCCACGCTAACTACACTTTCCATGAACTTTCACTCAAAGGGAATTCGGAAGAGCACCATCCACGTCGTGGTCGTTGTCGTCGACATCATCCTTGTCGTCGTCCATCAAACTTTGATGGAAGCACTCATACATGTCGGTACATATATGTAGTATATTCATAATAATTCTAGATGCATGCATCACAGTACGTGCGAGTGTGCGAAAAGGACTTTAGGAGCATATTACTTTTGACGGTAAACAGAGAGAAAATTGCTTCGTCCTGAATGCAAAATATGAGAGGAAAAGCATTTCCCAGGCATTATTTTTTATTTATTTTGATTTCTTCGTTTTTGTTTTGCTGATGGTGGCAGTTGACTATCCTTTGATAATAGGGCAAATGGGACGTTGTCTAGACAAACTTAATGGGAGTGATATTATTAGCCAGACATTCGTTTGACGGGTTTCAATGCTCAGTCATACAATGCAATCGGAATCGATTCTAGGGTGATTTGGATTTATGCATGCTTCATGGAGACAGATGTGATTCGGGAGCAGAGTGGGTGGGCTGAAGGACGATTCAAGGGGCTCCTAAATAGAATCAGTCAACAACAGACTGGAATTGTCCTAAATGGATTTAGTGTCTGATTGCCTTAAATGTCGGTTCAGAAATCTATTATCGATTAATTTCCATCATCATTTAGTAAGTCCGTTTGGGCACAGTAATCTACTTTTACCTATTGGTGATATCACAAACCATTGGAAGTATTGAGAGTATTGAGAACAAAGCGTATCTTAAAGCTCGGGGATGATAATTTGCTTCAAAGCGAGCTACAATATTTAAGTTACAATTGCAACTCTAGCCCAATTTTTTTTCCTAATGGGCCAAAGGCCAATGCACTACTTGGATCGTAGGATAGCCGTCTGTCCACTAGCGCTAGATTGCATTTACAAAAACTTAAAAACTTAAGTGAGGACGAGCCAATTACAATTTAAAGTAGGGAAGTAAGTAATCGCATTCCTCTCAAGTTTTTTCTGTAACCTCTAGAGTTGAGTTGAGTACATCCGTTTTCGCCGATTTATTCGAAGGTATTCTGATATCTGTGAAGCATTACTTGCCACATCGATTGCTTAGTCCACTGTCAAAATGGCTACAAAAATATGTCAAAAAGGTTTCACGCGTTTTGCTAGGATCGGTTTTTCAGATAAGATTGAAAAAAAAACTGCAGCAAAATTGTAAATAGCATAAGCAAATCTGGCGTTGAAGATCATGAGCGTATTATAAATATGAATCTTATACTCAGTGCGACTTGTGACCTATGTAGTTTCCCACGAAACAGCCAAGAAGTTTTGGGCCAAAAAATGCAGCGATTTTGCACCCATGGTAGCCCATCTGCTCACATTTCAATAGCTGTCTAATATTTGGGTAAAATCTGTTTGACAAGCCTAGATATAATTAAAAGCCCATGATTGAGTTAGATGGTATCCCAAAACCAAGTCCCAAAACATTTTTGGAACTTGGAGGAAGCATTGGACGAATAAATAAAATACTTTAACAGAACTAAAATTTCGATTTAGTGTCTTATCGTTTTAGTTTCGTGACTTTATACCTTAAAGCTTTATAAAAACAGACAAATACGAGGGTGGTCCGATAAGTACTTAGCCTCACCGCCAGATGGCGCCAGTATCGCAAGAGCGATTTACTATCGTGTAGTACATTCTAGTAGACGGCTACTGTCGAAATTTCAGCCGGATCGGACTCGTAGTTTTGTTTTGACCGCGTGTGGAAGCGGGAGTGTCCGCGGATTTTAGAAAAATGGAAAAAGAGCAATATCGGTCGGTGATTCGATTCTTGTTTTTGGAAGGGAAATCGCGCAGCGAAATCAAAGAGCGTTTGGATACTGTGTACGGTGACTCTTCTCCTTCAATGGCGACCATCAAAAATTGGTTTAACGAGTTTCAACGTGGTCGCACGTTGGTTTTTGATGAGCCACGTCTAGGTGCCGCGAAAACGGCTACCACGGAGGATAACGTGACAAAAATCCACGATCTCGTATTGGCAGACCGCCGATTGAAGGTGCGCGAGATAGCTGAGACAGTAGGCATTTCAAAAGATCGCGTGGGTCATATCCTGCATAAAATTTTGGGCATGAGAAAGCTGTCGGCGCGATGGTTGCCGCGTTTGCTCACTCCGGAGCGCAACCGTGAGACCACTTCAGAGCAGTGTTTGACGCTGTTTAAGCCTAATGCGAAGGAGTTTCTGCGTCGTTTCGTGACAGTCGACGAAACATGGATTCAGAGACCAAGGAACAGTCGAAACAGTGGACAGTGGCGAACGTGCGCCGAAGAAGGCGAAGACTGTCCCATCGGCTGGAAAGGTGATGGCCACCGTTTTCTGGGATTCACAAGGTGCGATGCACATCGACTACCTGGAGAAGGGCAAAACGGTCACAGGTCTGTACTATGCCAAATTATTGGGCCGATTCGACGCCGAATTGAAGAAAAAACGGCCCCACTTAGCGAAGAAAAAGTGCTCTTCCACCATGATAACGCACCGGCTCAAACCTCCGCCCTCGCCACGGCAAAATTGGTCGAATTGGGCTACGAACTGCCGCCCCATCCACCGTATTCTCCAGATTGCCCCCGTGCTACTTCTTTTTGTTTCTGAACTTGAAAAAGTCACTCGCCGGGCAGAAATTTCAGTCGAATGAAGAGGTCATCGCCGCCGCGGACGCGTACTTTGCAGACGTCGAGATAACGTATTTTTCAGACGGGTTAAAAAAGTTGGAGCTGGGTCAAGTGTATCGAGCTAAAAGGAGACTTTGTTGAAAAATGAATCGCCATTTCTCCAAAAAGTTTTTTTTTTTTTTTTGTAGACTAAGTTCTTATCGCAGCACCCTCGTTCACTTATTTTGAGATAAAACCTCGTTCGGGAAAATTCATATTGACCAATTGTAGTGTGAATCGACTCAGATTGAAAATGCCTTCCGTTTGGGTGAACCTGGCTCTCAACCGAAAAGCCTGCCCAGCTGACACGATTTTTAGCCCGCAGTTACCACTGCCGCATGCACTATTGCCAATTACGATTCCAATCCGAAGGGCCTTCGAAAACCCTTCGATTTTTATTACAGATAGAAGCAAACATTACACGCTCTTGAATTTTCTAAGGGCCTATTTGTCCACCTTCGATAATAACCAAATCTTTGCCTCGTAGAGGCTGGCAGGAATAATATAGATTGTGTAAAGAGTAATATTAGGCTCTATTTCTCAATTATCTCGTGAGCCTAAACAAGCTGCAGTCACGAAATTTTTGACTACCTCTAACCTATAGCTGCCAAAGACTGACCAAGATGTTGGTATTGTGCTCACTTCATGGGTGCACGTCACTTCAAAATTCATAACACCTTAATGAGATGGAAATAACAAAAAAAAAAAAGCAAAGTTACTGTGAACCACAACCAACGACAAATTCAGTCGCACCTCTCGAATCCTATCTAGGACAACCACCCCCGAAGAGTAGTGAGCGAACATCTTCAGCACAAACCATATGTACTTCCAGGTTGTGTGACAAACATCATAAGAGCGTAACTGTTGAACCTTCGCGGACCCTATAAAAAAAAATTGCCCTCAGATCCATTTTAGCCCCTATAGCTTCAACCCTTCCGAGCGCATCATCATTGATGTGTCGGTGTCGGTGTGTTCGTCCACAAACGTCAATAGAATCTGCATGCGCAAGCAATTGTTTAAACTTGAAACAGGTCGTGTTTCTTGTATAATGTTGACGGGATCACTCGACATTTCTGAATCCTTTTTTAACGCCAAGAAGTTCGGTTAACTCCTCCATCCTGCTTATCGTGGCGAATTTGTATGGGATGTTAAAATATGACAATGGTGTGTACAGCTCGTCCTTATAGACACTGTCATATGCGGTTTTAAAGTTGTTATAAAAGGTGGTGGGTGCCGACAAGTAATTCATTAATTATCTCCAAAATCTATCATGGGAAGACCTTATAAACGAAGCTTAGCGGACATATGAACATATGATTGAAGCATTTATAGGAAATCCTTATTTGTAGGGATCTGGTAAACGATGATGAGGTTCATTTTAGGGATATTCATATTCCGACAGTTTTCCGATAAGATTTCCAACAAAGCAGCTGATGGTGCTTTGGATCGTTCGGCACAATTTCCGTCTGAGTCAGCAGCTTTTATAGACTTCAGCTTCAATATCGCTATCTTAACCTCGTTTAAGTGAGGTAGACGGAATTAACTCCCAGCTTCATCCATTATCAATGGTTCGATCTGTCTGACAGTGCTATTTTGTGAATGTGACTCGCTTCAATCTGCCCTTATAAACTTGGCATGTCCGTTTTACTTTATGGTAAAACTTTCGAACGTGATCCAGCAAACATGTTGGGCCAGCAAATGTTGGCTGTTAATTACTGTTATTCACTGAATTTAATATGAATGATATTTTTAAGAGGTGTCAAGTACAGTCTTTGGTAATTTTTTACTATTCAGAACTACGGAAATGGAATTTTTGGCATAGTCGCCTTAGTAAATCCGAGAATATTGCAACGGCGAAGTGTTAAAAAAAAAAAAAAAAAACTAGTCAAACTCGTTAAACTCCATATCAACATTTTTTTTTTTTTGTTTAAATGTTTTAATGTTTAAAACTAGCTTAACTATCTTAACAAATCTAACTATCTTACTGGCCCTATACGGACACTCTAAAACAAACAGAACAATTGAAACATATGTCTTTCGACGACTACATAAATTCTATTAACATTATAATATCTTACTTAAGCTAAGAACTCCATATCAACATATTCGGACAGCATGTACCCGCAAAACATCACCGCTGTGAGCGGAACTGTTCCAAATCAGCCAGGCGCGTCAATTCGTCGCCGAAATCAACAATTGAGCCTCACTTATCGAATCCAATTTATACAACAATTCAAGCCTTTGAACTATCTATCTATGACGTCGACGAGGCATTTAATGGATGATGGATCCCCTAGACAATATCATCAACTTTGATCTTTTTCGATCACACGTATGGATGGGTAGGGGACCGGACCCAAAAAGCAACTGTGTGATGCGGGTTATGGATGATTGGCCCATACTTTTTCGAAAATTAACATATTGAACAAAGAGCATTATCGCCACATGTCGGCTGCCCATTGGTCTTCCACGACAGTCAGAGTGGTGCAAACGCCCACACGAGCCTTCAAAATTTATTGTGTTCGAAATTGCAAGAACGCATTATTTCAGTTAGAGGAGAAATTGATTGGCCTTCGAGGTCATGCGATTTTACATCTATAGACCTAAGGGATTATTTGAAGAGTATGAGGTCATCCAATAAGAGATAAGAGATTTAATGCAGTAAGAAAATTTTTATGAAAAATAGTGACAGTTTGATTTGGGTCTAAAGTACAAACCCCGAGATGGTAACGAAAACTATATCCGCTTGGCCCTGCTTATAAATTGGCAGTCGTTTGATGAATATTTTCTACCTATTCGCATAAGAAAAACGAAAAAAGGGTAATCGGGGAGGCAAATAACACGTCCACGAAATTCATCACGTAACAGAGTCCATTAAATAAATGCCATTCACGTCCATCACTTAACACCATTCACTGAAGAAGTGCAAAGACCCAATGAAACCGTAAGCCCAAAAATCGTCACTCGGCGTGGATGGAGTGGTTGTTTAAATATTTCTCTTGGGTTTTCGGAGCTAATCGAAAGATATAGAAATGAGCTTCATCGCTGAGAAGAGTTTGGTGTAAAAATCATGATCTTGCACAACTATTTTCAACAAACATTCATCGAACTTACGACATTGTTCCCGTTGTGCTAGCTCTAATTCTGGTGTCAGTTGAACCTTATACCGTAGACCAAGTTTTTTTAAGCAAAGAGGTTGCATATAGACGCTCGACCTATGTAATTGCGATTTCAGTCACATTTTCAGCTACGGCGGGGATATTTGTGGCTGACCCTGCCGGGGTTCACAAATTTAAGTCTTTATATATCTAACCTAGCTGGGATCCTCGAATTTATGAAATGATCTACCAGAATAGGTTTGATAATGATTATCATTGCAATCATATGTGGATGTAGACAGCTCGACAATGGCGCAAATTTAAAATAACACGTCTTGATGGATTACCTTTTACATAGTGTGTTCAAGAAGTAACAGGAATTGTATTTTTTCATCAGTTGTATTTGTCCGAATTTTTCAACTGTTGTATTAGTGAATATGTCTTAATGATACCTATGCATTATTAGTCCAACCGGATAGTTATATTGCTACCAAGAAGGGTATATGAGTTTTGGTATGATCAGCGATTATTTATGTGCTTAGAAAACGGATCAGATAATTTGAATCAAATTTAACGGAGTTTTACAGTTATTAAGGATTACTTCGCTGATCCTATTATGAATAAAAACAGGAATATTGAGTGGTAGAAGGTTGTCGAGATTTTTATTGATGCCAAAGCACATCAACACGAGATCACAACGTGGAAAAGTAAATAAAATCATGATAAGCGATCGCCGATCTATGATCAAAAAGTAAAAAGTCGCTAGAGATGTTGTTATACCGTTTGACTGGTTGGCATGACGTGTGTCAGTAAAACTCGTTCTAAAACTGTTAAATTTGGAATAAAAACAGCGAATAGGGGCATCTGATCAGGAGTCGTTAGATTAGTAAGGATGCAGAGCTACTAAGTTATGTCATAACGTGTATAGGTACGACATTAAAATTTAATTCTTCGTTACCGAAGAAGTTCGACAAGTGGGCTCGAATGTGACGATCATGTTTACGGTGCTTTCCATACTATGTTTAATGATTATAAACATCGATTACTTCTTACGAATGGAACGCCGTTTTGCATGTAGAAACCTAAACAATACGCCGGATTTATAGCATGAATCTGGTCACACTTGCTTGTGCTTAAACACTTAGCCAACAACACTATAGTGATGCCACACTCTGGCTCCACAGATGGCTCCATTTGACTTGTGTCTGTTCCCAAAAATGAAGATGCCCTTAACGAGGGATTTCGTTTTCGAGATAAGGGTAAAAGCACGTCGCTGGGTCATATGAAATTTCTAAAAAGTCCGGTTATTTTGTGAACACACATCGTACTTTACGTGCGATTTATACTCTTCTTATATCAACCTAACGCCTGGCCATAAAGTACTTTAAGTTGAGGAGGCCAAATGGATTGCTCCTAAAGCAAGAACCCAACGATAAATCGACGCCCGCATCTCTATAACATGAATGAAGACAACTCTTGCCCCCCGGGCAACTGCTTTAAAAACAAGCATTCTGGACACCGATAAGTATGATATATTCCCATGATAGATGGTCATTGGATAAAAAAGAAACCAAAGAGCTACATGTAATAAATAACTTTCAACATAACAAACAATCATAAGACTGACACAGGCCTACACCATATTAACGATCGTTTCGTGTTGTCTAGCCCTAGGGTACCGATCTGAACGCTACAAATACCGCTCTTTTTCCATATAAAAGTCGGTACAAGCGAAATATGATCCCGGATGCTCCGCAATGCTGGCGGGTATCAATGAGTGTAATTTATTAATGAAAGCTAATTAATGAGTACCTAGACAATGGCATTAATAACACTTGAGGAATTCGTGTTATCTAGACTTTGTGCCTAAGACGAACGAGTGATTGCTGGATCTGGATTAGTAAAACTATTACAAGCATCTACTTGAAATAAGCTTCCATCGATTTCCAATGCGTCTTTTCAATGTAAATCAACTTGTTCCCCGACAAGCCATTCATGAATAAATAAATCTGCTTCATTCAATAAGACTCCGCGTCCGGCACATTTCACCTCAATCGCTGCTCCTCTACATATCCGCATCCGACAGAAGCAATAAAACAATCACAGTGCACAAGAAAACACTGTTTATTCGTTCACTGTAAACTGTAAAACTGCAACTGATAGCCTTTAGTATACCCCATTCAACGGTCACTTCCTTCCAGGCCTCCTGTTAAATGCTTGGACATGAATCAACCACTAAGAGCCGCACCAAGCAAGACAAGGCTAAGACAAAGAACAACAAAAAACAAACAACAACTTAATGTCTTTTGCACGTCGCACAGCCACCTTGCTGCACGCAAACAAACACGATAGGAAGAAAGGCCTCCAGAAGTTCGGCATGTTATGCTGGTACACGCGTTCCTCATTCGCAATAGCGACCGACCGAGCGGATGTGGCATACAAAATGACAAACAACATTGAGCTTATGTAACGCTCTGCCGAAACATGATAGCCACTTCTCAAAAGCAGGTTAACAGATTTGGTTTCAGGCTACGGATGCGATCAACAGGAAGTACCACACAACGACAGCAAAACACGTACGCCCACCGCGGTGTGGATGCCTGCATTTAAGGTATCAACCGTGCGTTGGACGAGATCCACATTTTTGGTGTCGAAGATACATTTATAGTTGCCATATGTACACGAACCAGGTTGCCCAAGTATGGCCCAGATTTTAATGGCTCTTCTGCATTATTGACCGAGAGATAACCACCTATGCTGGCATGGAGGAGGTAAATTGCCTGACCTGAATTGCAGCACCTTCTCCGTGCATACGAAAGACTGTAAGGGGAAAGATACGCTAAGTGCTGCTCGCTACTCGGGCGAAAGGATATCGTCGTGATTACCACTTTGATTGTTCCACTTATTGCAGGTCAGAGGTGGAATACGAGCAGACCTCCTCCCGATGCTACATGACTGACGCCAACCCACTCAACTAATGCATTTCGAACTAAAAAAGAAAAGAAGAAAGAAACCGAAAATAATAATTAACGACGAAAATGGATTTTTCCAAATTCGGAAACGCGCTTCGTTGGCATCGCAATGCGGGGCTTTTAGTGATTTATCTATCATACCTGATAGGAGAGGTGTGGGAGATGTTGCTGCATAGTAAATTGAATTTCGGTTACATGGGACTGTGCCAAAAACCCTGCGTAATGAGAGATTAAGTTTAAAAAAAAATTATTTTGGTGCGCCACGGGGGTATGTTTGTGCAGTGATAATTAAATTATAAAATACTCGTTGACTCGTCGTCCACTCAAGTTGAGTAACTTCTAGCTCATGAAACACTTTCCTGGCAGATGATGTAACTTTTTGTGTTTGTGCTAATGGAGATACGTCTGAGTGCTGTTGGGTGTATCGAGTTTTTATCAGCCATGATGGCGTGATTAGGAACATTTGCAAAATCACGGTGAAAAGATAATTACTTTTCTAATAGGTTGAGTTGGTACTTAACGTATCTGGCTTTCGGGTGTATGCCAATTGGCAATATGCTTATCGCAGATCAGCGTTACTTATTTATGTAATATACTTGGAAGCACTGTTAGTTCTGAGGTCGCGTGTTGATTTTGGCTTAGACTTTTTCTTTTTCTTTGAAATAATACGTGATTTTTTAGGCGTTTGGTTTTTAATTTCTTAAAACATTCACAGACAAGCAACTGAATTATATGAAATTAATGTGGGTTGACAAATCAATGCGTTTTTCTTTTTATGCTAACATTGACCGCTGCTGCTTATAAAGTAATCATTAAGACGAGTCGAATTTCGGCTCACTTTTTTGAGAATAATAACTGGTATCTCGCTAATAACACGTATAATGTTGAGTTTCAAGGTTGCAATTGACGCTGGCTCATCGGTATATACAAGTAATTTGCCGTATCCTCATATAAAGTAGTTTGAAGGCGTTAAATCGCACGATCTAGCCGCCTAATTCACCGGTTCCTAACGAGAGATTAGGACTCATTTTTTAATCAGTCCATAGATTCGCGCGCTGCACAGTATATAGAGCCGTCTTACTGGAATCACATGTCGGTCAGTTCAGCTCGTGCATTTTGAACGTGCAACCATAGCGGGCGCAATTCACGATAACGTAGTTCTCATGGCAATCTTTGATAAAATAAGGGCCAATGATTCCGCGGACCATATACAGCACCCAACAGTGCATTGTTCCAGGTGCATTGGCAGTTCTTATATTGCCTGAGGTTGCTCATCGGACCAAAAGCAGTTTTGTTTATTAACATACACCAGAAATGAGCTTCGTCGGTGAAGGAAATTTTCCGATTAAAAAGTTCATCTTCTTCCAGCTGTTCTAGATATCACTCACCGACAACTTGACGCTGTGGCAGGTCGTTCATCGTCAGTTCTTAAATGAGCTGTATTTTGTAAGGTTTGAGATTAAGATTCTTGCGTAGAATTTTCCACGTAGTCAAGTAACACAATCCCAATTGCTCCGAACGACGACGAATAAACAAAATGGTCGAAGGGCGCAAAAAAAAAAATTCACAGAGCAGAAAATTTTACAGTGAAATTCAATAATTGTTAAGCGTTGTTCAAGTTTATAAATTTCCAAAGTAAAATGGCAATACTAACCGAACATGTCTGGTTTTAACACATATCGCGAATCATGTGCGGACTGCCAAAAACAGAAGGCTGGAAAATCAAACCGCAAAAAATTCACCTTTTATAAAGAGCTACTTATGGCATTGAAGATAGCGAAAAGTCGGATTGATGTACTCGTCGGTGGCTAGCACCACCAGCTTTGCGAGGAACTTTTTTAATTCACATAATGCATAGCAAAATAATATTAATCTACAGCACCTTATTCCAGTTAAAAATAAAAAAAAAGGTTCTACAATAGCTTTCACAGCTTACCTATGATTCATATGCCGTCATGGGCTTAATGCTGTAGAATGTCCATAGAACTTTGGCATTAATTTCTCATCGATCTGGGTCCAAAAATAATGAGAATTTTCGACATTCACTTTGGCTTGGAAATTGTTAAAAATTAGTACCAAAATTCTCAGTCGTTGATTTCATCTAAGAGCTCTTATTCCAATTTTCGATCCTAATTATCATCCCACCAGATAGGCTTTGCGTGCTTAAATTGAGCTAACTGTATTTAAATCTCACAACAGTAACTGGTTCAGATCAAAATGAGACTAACAAGATCAAATCAGAACAAGATCAAAGCGCTCTCAGACTAAGGGAGTCCTCTTGATGAAGAATAGATGAACTGGGAAAGAAACATGGTTTTAGTAGCCTCGCAGCTACGACCGACTATATTTCCCCCCAAAATGACTTTTCTCTCAGAATACCAATCCTTTTCCCCGACAGAGAAGAGTGGCTATCAAACGCCGTGATCAACGACCACGAGATTACCTTCTTCACCGACGGATCGAAAATGGACACATGCACTCTGATACCCTGCACAAACAGGAATCATTTAGACTCCCTGATTGTGCAGCAATAGAGAAAGCAGCCAAACACCTACAAGTAACCGATATTCCACCATCGGATATCACTATCTTCATAGGCAGCCAGGCTGCACTGAAGTCAATAGGATCCTGTACAACGAGATCAAAGGCTGTCATGAAATGTCGCGACTCACTGAAGTCCATCAGACACCACAAAGTCAAACTCTGCTGGGTCCCGGGTCCCGGGTCACAGCTCAATCGCAGGGAACAAAAGAGCGGACGAATTGGCCAGGCAAGGGTCTGAAAAGAACATAAGCGAAGAGGACACGTCATTGCAAGCACCGATCAGCGCATTATGCCGGATCATAAATGACACAATGATAAAATAAGCCAACTCGTCTTGGCTTACAAGAAACGATAGCCACACGACAAGATCATCGTGGCCAGAGCTCAATATCGGAAAAACAAAGAAGCTCTTGACGCTGAACGGAAACTCGATCCGTATGCTCGTTGAAGTGATCACAGGACACTGTCCTATTGGAACAATGCTCCCAAAATGGAACTCGGGATCCAGCAATCCCTCTCGGAGCTGCGGCGATAAGGAAGAAACTGAGACGATCCAACATCTGTTTTGCTACCGCCCAGCTGTGCAGAATCGACGCCTAGCTTCGCTGGGCCAAAGATTCTTTACAGAGATTGCGGACGTAGCATATGCAGATACTCGTATATCGGATCTTCTAAAATTTATAAAGACCACGGGGTGATTTCAGTCAAAACGTAATAGGACAGGTTAATTATGTGTGTACTACACAAATGAAGGGAACCACAATGGGCTCTTTGGCCTCCGAGTGGAAGTGATGCTCAACCATCACACTCCCTTCTTTAACCTAACTTGACCTACAAGATCAAATCAACTCAAGAACTGATCATCCCCTTGATTACTTGAAGCGCCCGATCTTCGATCAAATTTTGCAAAAGTTTGAAGGAAACCTTGAATTTCATCAAAAAACCATTTCCAGCGATCAGGCTCATTTTTGATAAGCAAATGTGTATTACTAGACAGCAACGAATCCCGTGTGCTCCAAGAGACTTTACTGCATCATCATAAAATGAACTGGTTGCGTGGATTTCATGCCGGAGGAGTGATTGGACCGTATTTTTTCGTCGATGAAAATGATCGTTATGTTACGGTCAATAAGATTCACTGTAGTGTCATATCGGTAGGCTGTTTTTGGCCGGAATTGGATGGGCTTAACATCAGTGACATGTAATTTCAATAAGTCAAACATTTGATCCGTCAAAGGGGAAGTTCAATAATAATCTTGAGAAATGGTCCGACCGAATGGCTACATCGCTCATGAGACTTCTTTACCTGGAATTATGTTAATTCGTTGATTTGTGCACACAAGCCAATAACATTAGAGTTGCTCAGGAGCAATATCAAACGCGAAATTGCCAACCTTATGGCCGATACACCATATCAAAAAAATCGATAGGCAAAACGTGTTCGCGCTGATCATATAAACGGGTCAAATTCCGTACTTAAATGAAGCGTATATATTAACTCTGGAAACAATTTCGGCCCAATATCTCGGTTATTCTGAGCTTCATTTAAATTCAAAATTGTTATATCGTCATTGAAAGACCTTGAACCATCCCGTTCAAAATGGTCCCTATTTGGTATTACATTCTTACAAGTATGTCGACGATCGAGGAAACACTGCTTCTCGTAGAATTGGATTATTGGTGTAGCATTCAGATCCTCTCAGAGGTGAGTTTTTCATCTCAGGACTTAAGGGTCCTCATTTAGTAGCATTATCGTTTTTTTTGCCTACATACAAGTACCAACGAACAAGGAATAATGTGCGAATAGTGCAATATGATGGTGTAAAAATCGCTATCGCTGCAAACGGGTCCTATTAGTTATCCGCCTTTTTCCAGTAGATGGCGCTAGCGATATATGCTGGGCAGAAATAAGAGCTAAGAAACATCATATGGTTACCTCGGACGTCTCTCGGTAGATTAGGTTTGATGGCTTCGCTCCGTAAAAAGCGGCGGGGATCACTTAGGCCAAGATCGGTCCATTGTGCTACCACTTGAGTCGGCTTGGTCGCCGGTAATTCGATATTTTGTAGATCTTCGTTTCGGATAGATCCGTTAGTTTATAAAAGAAATATTCTCCCAGAAATCTTCTTTTTCAGGAGCCTAGGGCAGGGTAATTACATAGGAGATGGGATGGAGATTCTTCCTCTTACTCATCTTGACACCTACTGGAGCGTTATATCACAGTCCAAATCTTGTGGCATGTTTTGCTTAAGCGCAATGTCCTGCAGGACTCCGACTAGGCTGCTTATAATCTTCCTGGTACTTTTAGCAGGCTCTTGGCTTTACGTTGTCAATACCTGGGCCAAGTTTTTCCGCGTAGTTGGATGTTTCAGGGCCACGCCATCTCCCTTTTGCCTGTTGCAATAAATTTTTCGAGATTTTTTATTTTTGTGTTTCCATTGGTGGGTGGATTTCCCCTTTAACAGTTGAGAGCTCCAGTCTGCCTCACAATTACCTGGTATATCACTATACCCAGGTACCCAGCACAACGTTACAGCACATCTGCTCGATTCAGCACATCTGGTGATTCGAGTGCTTTTACTGCCGCTTGGCTGTCTGTGTAGATGACCTCACGAATCGCCGTTAGTTCAGCTTGGAATATTGTACAGTAGTTCAGTAATCTAAAGGATAGGCTGATTTTTAGGGTCAGTGCATAGACACCGGCACCCATACCATTGCCTGTCCCGTCTGTGTGTATTTCTAGTGCAGTGCCTTTTCTTGGAAATTCATTCTGTTGTAGCAAAAAAAAGCGCCTTACTAATCGTATGGTGTCTGGCAATGGTTCCATTATAATAATCCAAAGTAAAAGAAAATGTCAAGGTGCCGCGATCATACCGCACATCCATGGATCGTAGCTCAAGCTGTGTACTTGTATACTTACGAGTTGTGGCAACTGAATGAAACCATTACAAAAATAACCCACCCGCTATATACTCCAAACTTCGTCGTTTCCGACTACCATCTGATCCGATCGATGACGCATCGCCTGGTTGAGTAGCACTTTTTATCTTTCAAAAATGCCGAAAATTTGGTCGATTCTTGGATCGCATAAAAAAAACCTCCAAACTGGTGCTCCGATGATGTCGGAGGGATGAGCGAAAGTTGTAACTAGTGATGGGTAATACTTACAAGTCAGAACGCGTCCACTGGCAAAATGTCAACCTTAATGTTTCATCACCTGACTGACTGACTGGTTTCGTCAATAGTTTTGCCTCAATACTGATTCCCTTTGGTGACTGCAGAACAATTTATATTCATCACTGTCGGAAACTCAGGTTTGCTCGTCAGATTCAACATCGTGGCGGCCCCCGTATGGCAATATTTAACATTTCTTGCTGCACAGTGTTCCATTCTGAAGAAAAATTTAATGAAAGCTCTCGAGTTGTCTCCTAAGTCAATTAATAATTACTAATCGTTCTAAATTACATGAGATCGGCTTGACAACTTTTTTGGGTAGCAATATACAACATCCTTTTAGACATGTCTACCATCACAGCAACGAAAACTTACATAAATCCGAATAACACCGAGTTTCCTGTTACTTTTTGAACACGTCTCGTGTAAAATATTTTCTATTCATTCCTTCAATATAATCCCCGGGTAATCCTCAAGAATGCTCTGCTTCTACATTGATATATTGGCTATTTCACTGCGACAGCACACCACAGGAAGTTGAATCTTTGAGGCTCATTCTGAAAAGCAATATTTCCACATAAGCCGTCATTCGTAGAAAAACATAATTGCATGGCTTACACAGTCAAACATCATTAGACCGGCCATGTAAGTGACATGTTACTGATATTCCATTAAAGATTCATAGTCCGCGGTACCTTCTGAAAGCTTTACGGTGTTTTGGCCCTTTACCCTTGCACCGCTCTGTTGACATAGAGCAGACTCGCATGTCTCTAAGTTCATTTAACAGTTCCCGACAAAACAAACGCAGCCAAACGCACTTTAGATAATATTCGTCTACTCTGGCGCCTTTCATCTATCGCCTCCCACCCGGCACCACGCACCACGCACCTCACACTACGCACGTCAATGTCGATGATTACATATTTCCGATATCCGTGCCGAAAATAACCAATTTATCGTCACACACCCTCATTCTCAATTTCACGGCTAACCTGTCAAGATTTTACGACTTTTTATTTACTCTTATGCCTCGGTATGACACTGAAACGTCACCGACAAATACCCATAGGCACTCGACACACACTAATCCAACGGCATTTCGGATCAGGGCTTCCGTCCGACGAACGTGTGAACGAATAGAAAAAACAAAGAACATAAAGCCATCTGTTCGGATACAAGATACTCGCATGCATATCACATTTAACTCCATTAACGACAACTTTTAACAATAAATCAGAACAACACCCCCCAATCGTACAATAGTATCACATCTGCGACACGATGTGATGATGAAGATGATCAATTTACTCGGTGCCCTCAGACGTTGTCGCATAGTGCTATTGGGTTTCCATTATCATTGGGAGCGAGTGATTAAGTGATTCTTAAAGAGATCATCGTCACGACCACAATTGGGCCTGAGTACGTACCATGTAACCATGCAACAGCGCGGTTGTTGTCATTCTGTATTCCTGTTCTAGATGTAATCTAATATTCGAATGCATCATGGTAGGAGGGAGGCGAAAAAATACATTGAACTCTGTTGACCCAATTGCTATTGCTAGGTACGAGCACGAGCATTTGTTTTGATTCTATGCTGTCGGATGAGGCTCACATGTCCGGAGGTCTGTGTTCGAGACTTTTGTTTACGCCCGACTGAGTTTTAATTGGAGCGAGTGTGATTGGATTGCAGAGGGGAAGTTATGGATTACTGACTCTAAATGAGGGACGGATTAGGGGAGTCTTTAAAATGTATCGTCTGTGTTCTCTGGACACTTGTTTTGGTTTCGAGGGTGATGTGATGAGGGTCATTGACGGCATTCCATACAAGGTAATTTGATAGTTTATCTAATGACCGATAAGATTGTGTCAATCAACTTGGAGACTGCTCAATTAGGTTGAGCGAGTACTGTTATCGCGTGATTAGCCGCATGCATACGTGATGTGAGGACGTGAATCTGATTACAGATAAGTTGATTGTGAGTCGGTTGACGTTTACAGCTCGAAGTCAATGTGAGGAAACTGGTGATGACTCTGGGAACGTTTTTACATCTTCAAAAGAAAGAGATTTTCCGAGAATTCTTGATCATCCAGTTTTTCACGTGTATCTTAACATCTGTCCGTATAGTACCTCTTCATTTAAGAACAAGCAAGAAAAGAGATTGTAAGAACCAGTCCATCAGGCAACATCTTTTTCCCCATTTTCCCAATAGACCAAGTGCACAAAGCATCACCAGCATCTAGGAACCCAAACGGCAAGCAGTAAGCTGCTAAACAGCTACCCTTTTGGCAGATGCGGCCGGCTGATTTCGTGATTTCATCTTTCCACATGGTCGTCGCATCTACTGCATGACTGGCTCCTGCTACCACTGCATTACAGCATGGACATGAAGGGTCGCCCCCTCTTTTCAACGAAATGTATAACAAAAAGGAACCGCCAGAGAACGAAAAACGGAAAGAAGAAAAAAAAATCACACAGAAAAAATACAAAAACGATCCACAAGAATAATGGATGTCTATTCATACACATGCACGAGTGTACGGCATCCCGTCACACATTAATTCATCGTAATCATAACCATAACTCTGTATGCCTCCGTCTCCTTCAGGGATGCACATGGGAACGTAGGCGAGTGTGTATCTTTTACAGAAGCCCTCCATTCACAAGTGGGCTAACATTAGAACGTGGCGCGGAACGTTGTTTACGTCTTTCGGGGGTCGCAAAACTTATCCACCTCTTTGCTCGTCTCTCGTTGGCTTTTGTTTCGTTTTTTTTTTTTTGTTTTTTTCGTCTGTAACAAGATATTTACTTCAATTTGGTTCAAAGGGGCAAAAAAAAAGAAGAATTTACAAAAAATAAAATAAACTTTGCAAGGAATGTAATAAATTTTAATTTTCCTTCATCTCTTCGCTTTGTTCTTTCGTTACAGATGCAGATACACCACCGCGCGTTCAGCTACAACAACTGCAACTGCACTGGCCATGATTCGGATTTTTTTTAACACACACACGTATGAGATATGTTGGTAAAGCCGGGCTTGGAAACAGATTATGTCACACACCGGGCAATCCTCTGTAACCACAAACGTATTTAAAAAATATTAATTACGACCTCGGGAACCAGAAAAAGTGAATGAATTTCATAAAATTTTGTGTTTTGCTTCATAGAAAAAGTCATTAATTTTGATTTAAGTGAAAAAGGAGTTAAAGTTAAAGTTAAAAAGAATCAAAAGAAAATAGCGCAAAGTGCCGGGGAGATAAAGCGCATTTGATTTTTTTTTTTACAATTCTTCATTATTTTTTAATTAGTTTTTCTTTTTGGGAAAAAACTTCTGTTTTGTATTGCTTTTTTCGAAGAAAGTGTCGCAAAGTGCCGAAGAGTCAATCTATTATAGTGTCCAAAGGTTCCCACCGGAGTGGAATGAAGAAGAAGACGCAGTTGTGAAAGTCGTTAATATTTTTTTTTTTTAGTTTTTTTTTCGTTTTGCTTTTGTTTCATTATTGTGAGTGTGAATCATGCTCGGAGTACTGAGGAAGCGATGGAATCGAAAGTAAGTATGCTCGGAATTAAGTAGTCTTTAATTAATGTTTTCTCTTTTGTTAAGCTCTGCGTCAGGTATTTGAAAAGTGATTTTAATCGTCTATCCGCCTCATTTGAGTTTATTTTTAAACCAGGCATCAACTTCGTTTTGGTAACTAGTGAGGATATTATGTATATCATTACGTTGCAAAGTCCAATAATACCCTAAGTTTGTAGATCGTTTAACAAGTTCTTAGACTAAAAAATATTCTGGTAGATGTTCTTTTGTTTTTCAGAGAAATAAATAAAAATTTGTTGCTTTAACGGTGAATAAAAATAAAACCTATTTGAACATCTCGCTTGATCTTGGTTGTAAATGGAAGTCATTCAAGTGTGTATATTGTTCTGAGGGGAAAGCCGCACTGAATATAAATTATTGCGGGATTCGAACCTAGTGTCATGAGCGTCAGGATGCTATATGTTAACCCCTGATCGGTTCGCAGTTGGGTATAACAAGGACCGTAATAGCTGTCTTTTGAGAAAATATGATTACTTAAAACCAACCACTTTCCATTCCGTTCATCATGTACACAACGCTTTACGCTTTTTCACCCCATTCAAAGCCTTTGATTGAAACCTCTCAACAGGCAGGTCAATGAAGTTTTATTTCGCGGTTTTTCTTTTCTATAGGGTACTCAAAAAACCCTATGTGGTATATTTGTACAAGTTGGCGCAAAATTAATCATTTTGTTTTCGAGTAAATTTTTGACAAGTAAAATAAATTATTTTGAGCGATGGAGATCCTTATTTGGACCTTTACAATTTTTCCTGTTAAGTGGAAATGATGTCCGTCAAGTGGCTGCCGCCAGTGTTGATGCACATTTGTACCCGTTTTGTAGCATTTTCCACGACTCTCCGGTTAAATCAGGCCATCTTGCTGGCCATGCCAAATCGCCAAAACGGGAGATTTCGCGACCAGGAAACGCTTCCTTCACAACATCCATTGTGACTCGCGCTGTATGTACGGTTGCACCGCCTGTTGAAACCTATGTTATGTTAACCAAGGCCAGCTCATCCAATTCCGGTAATATATGTAAGTCGTTTATCATGCCCCTGTAGCATTCGCCAGTAACAGGGACCATATTGCCGATGGCATCCTCAAAAAAAGTCGGCCCAATCACATCCACTCAAAGCCACTGTGAATGTTATGGCTCTTCGTGCTTCACACGTGGATTTTCAGTACCCGAGAAACTAATTGACGTAACTGCTTAAGTGGAAATGTGCCTCACACTTTCTACGGGAACATGTGTAAGTCTTAAAGTCATCGGCAGCCACAGCCGTGATATTCTCGGCCGAACGACCAGTCCGGTGGCGGCTACGACCTGCATGGTCTCCTGTGGTTCCAGTCTGTTCGGGTCGAGTAGCTAAGCGCCATCATGTTTGCCCACTTGGCGCGATACGATTAGGAAATCGACCTCAAAATCCATGCTGTGCTAACACCACCAACCAGCACCACCTTCGCCAAGTTTTTTCTTCAATTCGGCATCGAATCGGCCCAATAATCCCATAAAACGGTTGCCATCACATTTCCGGCCGAGGGGACAGTCTTCGCCTTCTTCGGAGCACGTTTGCCGGGTGAAGTCCACTGTTTCGACTGCTCCTTGGTCTCTGGGGTGTACCAGTGGATCCATGTTTCGTCGACTGTCACGAAACAACGCAGAAAATCCTTCGAATTGCGCTTAAACAGCTTCAAACACTGCTCTGAAGTGGTCTCACGGTTGCGCTTGTTGTCCGGAGTGAACAAACGTGGCACCCATCCCGCCGACAGCTTTCTCATGCCCAAAATTTCATGCAGGATATGACCCACGCGATCTGCCTACTGTCTCAGCTATCTCGCGCACCTTCAATCGGCGGTCTGCCAATACGAGATCGTGGATTTTTGTCACGTTATCCTCCGTGGCAGCCGTATTCGGGGCACCTGGACGTGGCTCATCAAAAACCGACGTGCGACCACGTTGAAACTCGTTAAACCAATTTTTGATGGTCGCCATCGAAGGAGAAGAGTCACCGTACACAGCATCCAAACGCTCTTTGATTTCGCTGCGCGATTTCCCTTCCAAAAACAAGAATCGAATCACCGACCGATATTGCTCTTTTTCCATTTTTCTAAAATCCGCGGACACTCCCGCTTCCACACGCGGTCAAAACAAAACTACGAGTGCGATCCAGCTGAAATTTCGACAGTAGCCGTCTACTAGAATGTACTACACGATAGTAATTTGCTCTTGCGATACTGGAGCCATCTGGCAGTGAGGCTAAGTACTTATCGGACCACCCTCGTAAAGCCTTAAGTACGCGATGTGTTCAAAAAGTAACAGGAACGTTATCATTTCACTGGTTGTATTGATCAGCTTCGCGGTTTTTTGTTCCGTTTTCTTGCCATTGCTAATCATTCCTACTGTTCACTGACGAAGAAGTTGAATGTGGGTTAGTATCAGGTGTGCAAATAGGAATCAGCCAAACCTGGGAACCCTATTTCAAAGAAATGGCTAGTCTTGAAAGTATAGTCCGTCGTTAGCTACGACTATTGTCCACCTTTCTGGAAGCATATGAATTCCACGTTGGATGAACTGCACGTTATTTGCAGAGACCGTCAAATCAACCACTTTTCAGCTGGGCCATGAGTCCCAGTTAAGATTTTTCCAGGAAGGTTTTAACGACTTGAGCAACACGTGGTGGAGCGTTATTCCGCTGCACAATCACTTTGTCGTGTTTATGCTCCGTTGTGAGCGTTTTTCCTTCAATACTCGGCTCAAAAGTCCTGTTGTTGGTTTTTGTAATGGTCTCATCCGGTTGCTCGTCTGACAAGAAAACATATTTTCTTTTATTTTTTCAATATATTCTCCTTTCAGCTCGATACATTTAGTCCAGTCTAACCTTTTCAAGCGAAGAGTATGATTTGTCGAACACCGCAAAGTAACCCCCTGATTTCCCGTTTAAGTTGAATCGCTTTACGCCAAGCCAGTTTTCCGTGTTTGAAGCAAAAATAAATCGGATGGAGCAAAATTGGTAGAATAGGGTGGATGAGGCCGCAACTCGTAGCGTGATTTGTTCAGTCTTGCTGTGACGATTTTGGGTGAATGAACTGTTACGTTGTCATGGTGAAAGAGCATTTTTTTCCTGACAAACTGGGGACGTCTTTTTCACAATTCAACATCGAATCGGTTCAGTAAATCATTGATGATTGTTCTTCCCTTCTCCGGTCGATGAAAAGCAGATTTCTTTGGTGAATTCCACTCTTTCGACTATTTTTTTCATTTTGGACTGTAGTGATAGGTCCATGTTTTTCCAACAGTCGCAAAACAACCTAGAAACTCTTTCGGATTGCACTTAAACATTTCCAAACAGTGCTCCGAAGTTGTCAGGCAGTCCTGATTTTGCTCCACTGTCACCGTCCACTCACCTCACCAACAGCTTTCTCATGCCAAATGCTACGTCTATGATATTTTTATGCATTCAATTGAGATGTCTTCAATGTCAGCAATTTGTCTAACTTGCTCCCGGTGACCGCGATGTCATATATTTGTCATCAGACGTTTTAAAATGACCGTTGTGGCGGGAAGTAGTTCAGTTTGAAAATAAAGTTTTAAAAAAAATTAAATAACGCTATTAGCTCATTAATGCCTTCACCAACAAATTGAAGGGCAGCCGCGCTTTTGTTTTGGGTACGTGTAGTGAGAGAACTGCTCGAAACTGGTTTACCAAGTTCAGCGAGGGAGATTTTTCGTTCTAAAATTTGCCAAAGGGTAGACCATAGTATGTCTTTAATAATGAAGAACTTGCAACAGCTGTTGGCGAAAATCCAGCTATGACTGTTGTCTTGCTGCAGCCATAAGTCGCCACCCTTCCGCCATCGGAAAGATAAAAAAACTAGAGAGATGGGTCCTCCACGTCCTAACATCAGCGAGTATGCTACGACGTTTAGAGGTTGCAGTGCCTTTAACCAACGGGCACCGTATGGATCCTCTTTTGCATCGTATCACCACCTGCGAAAAATGGATCCTATACAATAAAAAAAGATCGGGAGAATGGGTAGACGTGAATAAGCTTCCCAGTGGAATTGGCGAGGCAGACTTACACCCCAAAAAGGTAATGGTGACAGTATGGTGAACGAGTGAAGGCGTTGTCCATTATTCCATTCTCAAACGCTGAGAAACAATCACGGCCGATTCGTACTGTAGAGAAATCGACATAATGCACAACAAATTGCTCCAAAAACACTCGTCACATAGGCATGGTCCCATACTGCTGCATGACAATGTAAGACCAAATACCGCACAGTCGACGTTCCTGAAGCTGGCGGAGTTTGGTTATGACGTTTTGCCCCATCCGCCTTACTTACCAGATCTATCCCCGACCGATTACCACCTTTCCCAAGTTTGGGCGTGGCCCTTATAAATGGCATGCAACTTCATTATGATTTCCTCACACGTCTTCCCTAAAAAGAGGTCTTGACTCACTGATCGGCAGTGCCCTGGCTTCTGCAGCAGCTGGATTTCCATTTGTAATCCTGATTAAAACAAAACTACTCGATTAATCGGTCTGAAATATTGGCAGCTGTCATGGCCCCAACTTGGCTTAGCTATCGGTGTTGAGGCATGGCAACGGCCTCAATAGAATGCAGAAAACAATTCCTTTCTTTATACCGGAGTTGCAGCTCGCTCATGGGAAACACCATTCAATGTCTCTCGGTTCCAACTGGTAAGGCACATACCTTCCTCGCTTTTCGACCATTCCTAAGATTTTCAAACGATAGAAATCCCATATTGCGTAGCAAATAATAAATCTGAGCAAACACTCTATCAGTATTCTCAAATATAATAGAGTCGATATCAGAAGACTGGCTAACTACCTTTCGGGACACTGTAGTCTTAACAAAATTAACCCCTCATCTGAAACCAAGTGTCGACTCTCTCTAGAGGACGAGAAAACTGTTGAGCACATACTATATGAGTGTGCTGCCCTCTACCACCTTGGGAAGCGTATCCCCCTCAGAGAAATCAGGATTCGTGAGGGATTCACCTCAACTCTTACAAAGACGTCCTCAGCTTTATTAAGGTAGTTAAAGATTTTCTCATCTAATTGGCTATCAGGCACAATAGACATACACTAATGCAGGCCATGATGGCATTGAAAACAACGCCAGATCAACAACCGACGAAAAAATAAACGAAATAAATATGATCGATAGCCGATTCATATTCAAAGAAATCACCGGCGATGTTGCTATATTAATTGGCTCATGCCATGAAATTTTCTCGCATCTTTTGAGTTCGAAATCAAAAATAGAAATGGAAGTCGGTCAAGAACGTATAAATGAGTCAATGAAGACGTAGAACTACCGTAGGTTGGTTAAAATTATATCGAAACTTAAGTTCAAGCGCCTAAGCGGAGGCATTCTAGGTCACCAAATGAACAGGCTCAACAAATGTTTGCAGATCGTGTCACACAGCTTTGTAACACGATAATAAAAATTCCCACACTCCATTCCCTCTCCTAAAGACCCAGTTCCAACATTTTTTTCTGAGCTTGGCAGAAACCCTATCATAAATGTAAAGTGTATAATGAGGACGAAGGTTACATTTCCAATATAACACCTTAATGACATGGAAACCAAAGAGTTACTGTGAACTTCAACCAACGCAAATTCGGCCGAATCTCTCAAATCCTATCTAGGACAACCACCCTCGGAGAGTAGTGAACGAACGTTTTCGACACAAACCATCTGCACCCCGTCCAGGTTGTGTGACAAACACTATGAGAGCGTTCACTCTTCAACCTGCACGAATTATAAAACAAAACAACAAAAACATCTGCAGTTTATTAACTTCAGTTGCTGAAAGTATATTTGAAATCTTTTCCGTTTCTAGGCGATAGTAGTTGCAGAGAGCGATTTACATATACTTGACCTGGTACCATGAGGATTTTTGATTCGATAGCAAAAATCCAAAAATCTGGGTTTCGCTCAAAGTCATCTTTCTTCTATAAGTCGTAGCTCGCTATCCAAATTGCGTTCTTTCTCGTCTACGATTCAGTTGTTCAAGACAACAACTTAACTCCATTCATTCAATTTAAGGCCATATTAGTCGCTCGCGCACCTCACATACCTACTCAATAAATTACTCGGTTGCGTGTAGCTTGAGGCCTAGTCTGACGGGCATTCAAACTACCGCTTTGATTTACCGGGATTTGAATTCCAGCCTGAGGATCATCTAGTTTCATTATCAAACCTTGCCCGACACCATTAACGCAATTCAATTCGCATTACCAACTCTTACTTCCATTAACCGCGCAATAATTCAAACCCACTCGCCTCACTTGATTGATAACCCTTTCCAGGCATAGCTATCAATCGAAGCACTCAATCGCTTTGTATCGCACTTTGTTCAATTACCCTTTAACGACGTGGTCGACACAGCGGCCAAAGCGGCGCTCCAACTCACTTTATTAACCGAATTATTGTGCAAAACATTCGGTATTCAACATTCCAATTTCACTTCCCCGATAAGATAATCCGCGCAGGAACCTATTCAGCAAAACACACGCATCGTAGTTTATCAGCAAACAAAGCAGTAGGTTGTGGCATGAATGTAGGCTATGCACGAAACGAACCGATGCGGTGGTTCTCTGGTTTCATGAATAGATATGAGGAGCTACTCCATTGAAAATCCAAATCCAGATCCACTTTATTGTTTATAGAGCAGCGCTTCACACGTAATACGCTTTTAATACGAAATTAATTCCCAATTCCCTTTGGTTCCCCAGACGCACATAGTACCAACTGCAGACTATCCCAACTCGACCGTGTTCTAAAAATACAACACAACCGCGACTGCCGTCAGTAGCAGTAATGGCAGCACCCGCCGTATGGGGAATTTGATAAATTAGCAATTTAGTGAGCATAATCAGGCGAATAACTCACCTCGGCCGATATAAATTAACCCAAACGCACAAAATATTCATATTTTATGCTCCAACCATACGCTTCGGCCTATACGTGTTTAGAAGTCGTTAGACGCTATCGCGCGTACGTTTGTATACTTGTCAATGGGAACGGGAGTAGTGTGTTCGTATTTTGCCACGAAATGTTGCGCGTAGGACGTGCACTACACTATGGCACACCATCAAACCAGTACAGGGTGCAGCGCTGTTCATTAATTAATTCACTTTTTCACTTCAACGCACGCCATGACGCACGAAATTCAAATATCATGTTCTCATGACCTTCACTGCGGCATAGAAAACAACTGCGCTGGTGTCAGCGTACCGATGACCCATCCACCGGGTACTGCACTGGGATTAATTAATCCAACGCTTGTGGCGGACGACAAAAACAGTGAAAAAATTGAGGCAAATGTTTATCAGGTGTTTAATGACCACCAACGTTATCTGAAGTGTCTGTGTCACTAATTAGTCGAGTGGCTAGGTTGCTGTTGCGCGGTTTGTATCGTATCCCTCGCTTACATTATACAATTAAGGTGCTGTTTCGTCATTTTTGCCAATCCAACAAGAGGTGGTATTTCGAATTCAGCGAAAGGTGGCCACCGTGTATTGCTTACAGCATAGCGGAGGAGTGTGATGTGAGGCAACTTCATGTCGGATATTTCAATTAGAAGTCATAACTTTTGTATCTGTTTTGCTGGCGAGATCAATTGCGATGATGTATTGTACTGTATCTGTTACTCAACGCCTTTCAAATCATTTTATTTCGTTTCTTTTCTCGCTTGAAGTGGCCAACTGATTATTTTGTATCCACGAATTTGCATCCTACATAACACCGACACCACCGCAGGCGGTTGAGTAAACATTAGAGTATGTATAATCAAAACAGTTGTAGTCGGTAATTGGTCTCCATGTAACCCAGGTCCAATATAACTCAATTATAAAGCACGTGTTGGCTGGCATCAACATTATCTGCTTCCTCGAAAACTCGTTCGTTTTAGATATTCGTGGAATCTTAGAGAAATCATTTATCTACCTCAAAATCACTTTCAACCAACAGCTTTCTAACTAGCAGTGATAAACAAATGTTGTCTCTTCAGTAGCACTCCATAGAATACGAGTACGATATGCGACACCTTATCACAACCATTGCTATGGTATCTAAAAAGGTTAGTCAGATTAATTAGTCACGCAGCATGAACTTTATTGTGTCGTATCCCCATAAAAAACAGCTAACCAGCTAACTAGCTCACTTGAATTCAAATGCAAATTTTTTTTTTTGTGATAATGCAGTTGTAAGAACAACCTTTGATTGGGTCCTTAATTAGCGGTCGTGAATTTGCATAATTATTAGGTTTAATGGTAATGACGCCAGTTATACAAACATATGAAAGAGATATTTAATGTATTAATTAGTTGGCACTACCTGGTGTGACAGTGAAGAATGTTTCTGCTGTTGCAGGCAGTCTAGACTGGGCGTCAGATAACTACGAGTAAAATGACGCATGAGTAATAGGGTTGAAAGTTGAAAGTCAAGAGTCGCATATACTATCATGCTGTTGCTAACAAAAAAATATATTTATCCCCAAAACCTATCACAAGTTCCAAACCTTTACAAAGCAAGGAAACTGTATCGTAGCAAATCCAGTACTTTTCAAGCCCTTCATAACGACCCCCAATAAAAGTATGTACATTTGCTTCAAAACACATTTTTAACCTTCCTAGTCGTTCCGGGCCACTAAACAGGGTCTTTAAAAGTCGTGCCTAAATTTTTCAAAAATTTTCAAAGACTGGCTCACATATTACCGCATTAAGTTCATTCATTTTGGTCTGAATGCTGTTTTCCAGCAGTCTTCGCTTTTTAAAAAGAACCCAAAGAAAGTAATTTTTCAAAATTTCGAGCATTATTCCGAAAATCTGATTTCCCGCGAATTCCGAATAGGAAAAATTGCATGTCCATAAATAGACCCGATTTTTGGTTTCTTCAAAAGAACGGAAATGATGCTAAGCCAGCCGTCATCGATCGGAACAGGTAGTAATCGAAGGCAATTAGGGTAAGAATATCCCATTTCAAGTAGGTTTTAACGATCTGAGCAACATCTGGTCAAGCATCACTTTGTCGTGTCTTTGTTTTTATTTCGAGCATTTATTCTTCAATGCTTGTCTCATAAGTAGTATTTGCTGCAACCGCTTATAATATACTACGCCACTGGTCCCACCGAATTCACAGCATGAACTTCGATCTATGGATGTTTGGCTTAGCCACGTTTTTTTAGCTCTGCATTATAGTATTGGATCCAATTTTAATCATAAGTTCCTCTCTTGCCCCTGGAGCAGCAGATCTTTCTAGAACAAATCCTATTCGCTGTTTTACGACTTCAATGCGCATGGTACACAATTTCTTTGCTTTGTGACCTTTCAAACGATGGAAAATGGCTTGCTGAGTTATGACCATGTTCTTGTTGCATTGGACATGGGCCTTAGTCCAGTAATGTCTATAATTCAGCATCTTTAAACCTTTTCGACAGTCCGAAACGTTCCTTTCCTCCACATCGAAATCACCAGGAAATCATTATTTCTATAATCATTCGACGCGCCTCTGTCTTAGACTTTTTTTTCGAATAGAATACGAAAAGCAAAACTTCCCGAAAGCGATGGTTATTAGGTTCGAAAGTCAACATTAAATTCAAAAAATATATGATGCCGATGAAAATTCACAAATGTAATCACGAGAAGTAATTGAGATATGCTCAAGTTTACTAATATGTGGTTATTAAGGGCTTGGTTCTTAACTGTTAAAAAATACAGCAATAAATCGCAAAATTGTATAAAGTTGCTATTTGTGTTGGTAAATCAATGTTTGCCATTTATTTCTTAAATATAATTTAGTTTAAATTATGATCACGACTGCGTTTTAAGTGGTCCATTCGGAGAGTCCAATTTGAGTTACAGTCGAACTCCTTGGCTAGTGTCTCGCTAATAACAACTGTACTGTTGTCTTCTAAAGCTGAAAATAATACTTATTATACCTTATAATAATAAGGTGTCAAATCGCACGATTTAGCCGGCCAATTCACCGTACCAAAATGAGGGAAAAGTTGCTAACCGAACTCATTTCTCAGTTTACATGCTGTGTGGCATGTAGCGTCGTCTTGCTAGAACCACATGCCGGCAGGATCAGCTCATACATTTTAGGTAAAAAATTGTTTGAGATCATTAAACGGTAGCGGACGCTATTGATGGTCATGTTGTTCTTATGTTCTTCTTTAAAAAAAATACGGGCCAGTGTCTGGCCGTACCATAAACCGCATTGAATAGGTGCTTTTTCTGGGCTCCTTTTGTCCGCAGCTTTTATAGTGCCTAGGGTTACTCATCAGGTCAGATAGGGCAGTTTATTTTATTGATATATTCATTTGACATGTTTGCTATTTATCGAAAAAACAGATCGTCGACCAGCCTAGGTCTAAGGCCACTCACCGAAAATTCAAGGCTGAGGCAGGTCGTCGCCTTCAGTTCTTGCAGGAACTATATTTTGAATGTTGTAGACCTTGCGAAAAATCTCTCACACAATTGGGTCACACAATCCCAATTGCTGTGAATCGCGGCGAATGAACAATTCACGGTCTTCATTAATACTCGCGGATACAGTAGCAATATTTTCCTCTGCACCTTTAGGTATACGGTAGGTAGCTTGACTTCCAGTAGCATGAAATCGAACTGAAACTTAGTCGCTATGGCTTGAATTATTTGTTTTGTAATCCATTATGGAAATTATGTTGCACATATTATGTGCGCGAATATCACTTCTCACACAGTACGAATTTCTACAATAAAATTAATAGTTCGTAAACGTTGTTCGGGCATGAACCTTCCGCGATGAAATGGCAATGCTTGCTAAACATGTCTGATCTTCACACAGTTTACGAGTCACGCATAAACTACCAAAAATGGAAGGATGTAAATCCAGTGAACAAACAAATCACCCTTTACGTTAGGCTTCTGATCTGCCATTTCCGCTAGCCCCATCTATTACAAGGTGGCGGATTTTCATTCCTACACTTGATATATGGCCAGTTCATGTCGCCATCACGTTAAAATAATCGAACCTTGGGCCTCAATAGTTCTCAATTTTGACATGTACCGCATCATTTGTTTATAGGGTTCTCCCTTGACAGTAATAGCCCTTTCATTTTCATCTTGGAAACAAGAGAGCCAATGATTTCACCGGCCCAAAACATGATCAAACCGCACTATTTTCTGATTTGTTTTTTTTTAAGTTATTTAGGGATTTTCTTCTTGCCAAATGCGACAAAGTCGTTTGTTGACGAATCCATCCAATGTTAAATGAGCTTCTTCACTAATCATGATTTTGCGTGACGAAAGTTTTGCGTCGGTTGTGATCTTTTGGCTTTGGTTCTGGTGTTAATTGAATTATGGAAGGATATGAAAGCCAATTCTCATTTAATGTACGCCAAACAGTCGACGAATAAATGCCTAATGCCTAAAAAGTTGATATATCGATGTTGAAGGTCCTTTGTGCTTTTTGGTCAGACTTTTCCATCCCCGGCGGAACCTGTTCCCCCAGTTTTTTCCACTTACTTTTGAATTGTTGGATAGAGGACGATTTGGACGATTATTCACCAAAAATATCACGAGTTTAACGATAAATATATTTTTTTTAAATCGACCTTTTTCATAACGAATTTGAATAACCTTCTTGCATTGCTCTATCATTTAGCTATCCAAGGTTAAAATTACACGTATTTGTACCTTAAAATTGTCAAAAATGATACAAAAAGAGGTTAACGTTCAGAAATAATTTACTACTAAAATCTAGGCGCGACTTTTGAAATACTGAATATTATCATGCTATTGCTGAATATCATAAAGTCATAAAGAATTATATTTATCTCAAAAACTTGCCACAAGCTCTTGCAATTGCAGGGGTCTTCAAGGGTGTAATAGGTTTGAAACGACCAATATTTTGTAGTTTTTGTTTCTCATAAGCTGCCTAATCACTCTAGCCCCTTCCTTATATGTTAAATTCTACAAGATTACAGGTGTCTAGCAGATCAACCTATTGAGCCACCGACTAACATCAAGATAGACGTTTCGATGCCCCTTCGTGATTTGTTAATGGAATAAAGATTGATCCAGCAAAAGGTGGCATTTTAAATTTTCACGCTATACAAAAATCACTGGGATGACTAAAAGATGAATAAAATTCAGGAGGGCAAATAGATGTGTTGAAATAGGGAAAATTCATTACAAAAACAGGGAAAATATCGCGACAGTGTTTCGTAAGGCCTCCTGAGTCACCTTCTTATACAACAGTAGTGAATGTAAAGAGTCAGACTCACTGTAGCTAAGAAACTTACACCGCATTTTGCTGGCATGTTGTCTGGTCCGAGTGCCACAAATAATTTTCTTACATTTAAAAAAGCTAATTTCCAACGGTTTGGGTACATAAACAAACCATCTTAACTTGAGCTCCGAATATTCAAGAGAAATAAAGGGACAACCTCTCCACCTACAATGAATGACAGTTTGGTGTGGCTTTTGTATTTTCGTATTTTTCATATTTTTTCGGTGCGACGTTTCAGTGAATGGATTGCATTTCTGTGTGAAATTGGTGCTATGGACGTGGATGCCGTGTCCCTATTCCGCGACATAGTTCCTGGTGATTCAGAATGCGGAAAAAAAACGATCAAACATATGTACATGCTAACCTTTGAACGCAACTTGAAACGTGGCCATAGAGATTGAGCTTGGCTAACTCGACGGTCTTCTAATTATTCTCTATGTTACTGAATACACTTGGTGCCAGACATTACGTTGTTCGGCTAACGTCTTTTTGGGAGCAGTGCCATATGATCCAGGTAAACAATAGCCAATTCCTTGAGTTTAATGGCTCCACAAGCTACTATCTCACTGGTACTGTCTCCTCCCGATTTTTGGACCTTATTGCAATCTTTGCTTAGGAGAGGCCAACAAACCGTAACTACGGCGGCAATATACGACTTATACTTCATGTTCCGAGAGTGATGTCGATAATAAAATAACCAAGTCATCGGGTACGTGACCAATTTTCAAACTTTGCATTACGAAGTTTTGTAATGGGTTCGGTTTTCGAAATAAAAATGTTGACATATCTCCACATTTAAAAGTTCCTGCAACATTTAACAACCGTTTTAAGTGAGATTTCTATCTCAATGGAGGCACATACATTCAAAAGTTGGTAGTTGGTAGTTTTTTTCGGCGTATCTCGAGAAAAAGTAGTGATATCGGCTTCGGGGCAATGTCATTCGACGCATATTTACATTGTGAATGTTTCGTAAGATTTACAATAATAAAAAATGGACAGTGAGTTTTTTATAACGAAAAAAAACACTGTAAAGTTGTTATAAAATGTTTCTCGTTTCGCATATATCACAAAAAAAAAAAGAAGCATCCGGGAACCAATTTTTTTCACTTGGTTTCACCTCGCCCATAATTTAGTTGATGAACATTTGAAATCAAATGTAGACCCATCACAGGCTTACTACGTGCACGAAATCTACAAACTTTTGTTTGAGTTATTACACATCTTCCACTTCTGATATCTAACATCGCTTCCACTATCTTTACCGATAAATCTCCATCGCAGTTTAAACTCCATCCGACACTACAAGCATAGTAATACGCACATTATCCCTAATTAAACGCCAAACTACCGAGACTGATCCCAGGCATCCAGAGCATGTTTCCAATTTGTTACCATCTCACATATCCCCCAACTGTCAATTCACTGCCACAATTATCTCAGAAATTCAATCCGAGAGTGTAATTACAAATTTGTAATAACGCGGTTATCGCACACTCAACCCAGCACTCACCATACCACCCCACACCAGTGCCAAATGGGATTTGTTCACATTGCCATCCCATGGAAATGTGTGAAAATTCTTCAGATTGTCATCTTCCTGAAAGCAAACAATCAGCACCAATCCCATGCCATCTCGCTCGCAGTCGGCGCTCTGCGCCCATTTCGGAGTTATCTAATCCTGCCTGCCATCCCTGAGAAACTATTCATGTGTCACCACATAAAACAGCAAAGAACACCATACTACAACGCTCAAACAAAAGCCAGAGGCACTATAATGCCGCCTAATTATAGACCGGGATGAATGTGTTATATGCATGAGGCACACACATAATTCGAAACCGAACTGAATAGCAATGTCACGATGATACTCCGATATGGCATGAGGATGAACCTGATTGCCGGTTCTTGATCTTCCTTATTCTCACATTGTAGTCTCCCAGTCTGGCAGCGCCTCCTGGAAACATTTTAATTACTACTTTCGTTTTATTGTTGTTGCATGTCGCCGTTGAGGAGGATATAGCAGGGTCATATCTGTGAACGCGCATCGAGGCGGAAAGCAAGAGGAGCTTAAGGGGATTACCGATATTCGTGGCCAACGGCTTGATGGGGCCCCAGCTTGGCTGACTGATTCAATCAGAGGTTTCTCTCTCGATTTTTTGTGACATTTATGGCTCCACTTACAACCAGAGAAGTGGAGGAAGCGCGAAAAAAACAAAGAAAAGAAATTATAAAAACAAGGAGCAACCTTTTATTGCCGCCATAAAATCTCCCCGCCCTCGTACACACAGTCAAATAGTTTCAGTGAGGAAAATGTAATAAAATTAGTTTCTTTCATTCGCACCGTCCTCGCCCGCTTCCGGAACGCGACTAGTTTTTTTCCTGTTCAGTTTCAGTGTTGGCACGTCATTCGGTGTAATACAACGGAATGGTAACCCGCCGCTAGAGAAAGTCTACAAAACGTCAGATTAAAAGTGTCTATGGCAGGCCATCGGCAAAACGAGGTTAAGGAACTGTCTTTAACTTCACAGAACGGAAGTTCTTCAGTTCCGCACGGTTCTGTTGTTTCAGCCGGGGGAGGTGTCGTGTCTTCTCGTCTGCATAAACCGCTTACAGCGCTTAGACTACAGCTTGCTGCACAAATGAGCAGTCATCGACACTATCGTATTGTGCCAGAGGTGGTCGTGGTGGCGGTGGATTTGCCTGGAATTTCCATGGATAGTCCGAGGATTGTTGTTTGCATTTTTTTCCCTAACAGTCGGATTACATGACAAAAAACAAAAATACCAAACACAGTGGAAACCATAATAGCAGGGAACGAAAGAATGGAATATGGGAGGAAGTCAAAGTGGTATTAGCGAGCATTGCTGTCGGTGACACGCCGCGCGACATTGTAGAGCGCAAATGTTGGGGAATGAACGACAGACGCAGCAGGGGAGTCGCGTGACTTTGTGTTTAGAATATGAAAGTATGCAATTGTCTGTATGCAGCTGGGATTTCAGAGATACAGTAGAGATTGCAAAATAGTTTGCTGAGACGTTTATTCAAGGTCTGGGTGAGTGGTGTTGGAGGCACTCTCGGTAGTGATGAATAAGCTGGTGGTGGTGAGGTATTTTTAGTTTGAATTAAAGTTCGCGTCAACAGATGATTGCTTGGAATGTGGTATTCTCAGTGAGTTTTAAAGGTGTGATGAGACTTTTTTGGTGTAGCTAACTCGAAAATCGATTTGTAAAAAGGGAAAGGAGTCGGTGTTAAATTACAAGACTTCACGACGCTAAGTTGGTAGGATTACAATAAACTATGTCTGAGGTGTATTCAAAATGCCACGATTTGAGCCATCTTTACATCGTCTACCACCCTACCAAGCTGGTAAAATAGGAGCTTAGTCTGTTGTCAGCTGGCAAAAAGATTACATGGGATTCGGAGGTTATTGTAGTGGATTCCATTTTCCAAATTGAGAATTTTGACTTTTCAATGTTCCTAGAACTCGAATTTACGGTTTTTGTAATAGATGCGTGTGTGTGTGTGCGGTTTGAAGCTTTCCTTCGCCTCGTGTATCTCTAGAATACATAATGATATTGACTCCGAATCAGTTTCGTTCCATGCATAACTGCCGTATGAACAGGTGGTTAGGTTTTGGAGAAAATAGAATTCGCCGTTCATGTCTTAGGAACAGAAATTGGTAAAGATTGGTTGGGGCGCGCCCTTAGATGTTTGATATTGCACTTTGAGGATCTGTTTTGATGAAGCTAGGTCGTTCAAGGGGTTTTAGCTTTTCTAAAACGGCCGTTAAGTGGTGGGAAACAATGCGGGAATATTAAAATATGAGGTTTGTTCAAAAAATAAGGTGACATTTGAAATTTTGCGGGCTGAGTATATTCGATTTTCACATGTTCTCTAACTTATGACATTGTCAGCCATTTTGGGTATTCATTTAGTTTTTCAAGAATATAAAGCTTAAACGTGTTCGGTGTGCTTACCATTTTTTGCTATTGAAAAAAATGGTCCCAATTCTCTACGTGCCTGACTTTTGTGTGAAAAATAAAATTAAGTGCACCAACATACATGAAATCTTGACTGATGAGTCCAATCTAAGCAAAACAAAAATGTTAATATGTTGTTCATGCTCTTCACAATGCCCCCCTGGATACCCCAGAACGTCAACAACGGGTGCAAACGTTGAGGCAGTGAAGAGATTCGTTTTGGAGAACAATCCAATCACTATAAGAAAAGTTGCTGATGATAATCGCATATCGTTGGGACTTGGGCTCATGCCATAATTTTTTAGAAATTTTGAGCATGAAACGTGTGTCAGGAGCTGTATGAATGAAGTGAATGACGGTCCAGTTTTCCTGGCGACAAAACAAGACTGTACGTCCAATTATCCCAACGGAAGCGATGGCAAGAGCCAAGACCCAAAGAAAGCACGACAAGTTCTAAGGTTTAAGGTCATACTATGGCTTTAAAGCGCTGACGCAAGTGTATTATATCTGAAGGGGATTCATTTAAAGGAGGGAAATAGATATTGATGAATAAATAAATATTTTTCGAGAAAATTAAGTCACCTTATTTTTTGAACAAACCCCGCAGGTCGTTAAAAATTGCTTCATCGTCCCGAAATAATTCCTTTTTCACGAAAATACTTGCTTGCGCTTCACTGCTGTTCGTTAACGTGTAATGTGCCCAATGGACATGGACCCATGGATGGAACTAAAAGCTCATAGCTAATGGAGCTAAATGCTACCACAAACCCGGCATTCAAGAAATCCCTTGAGAATCGGAAAAAGTGTGTGGTATCTGACCAGACATATGTATTTTGTGGACGACAAAAACATGGTTTTCTCTATAAATCCGCACATCCAATAACCTGTTCCACGCCAACACCTCGTTTTTAAGTGAAGACTTTCTTTAAATGTTTTATCCAATATCATGATAAAATAGTTTTTAAAGCATTTTCCAAATAAGCTCTTCCGCAATAAAAGTTGTTATCTAAAACTCCCATACTTCCGCCTTCGTCTGACCCCAATCAGAGCTGGCTACGCAAATGCTTTCAAAACGTGATGCCCCTAAATGGTTGCTTACAACACACAATAAACATTCCCATATCACTCCTACTCAGTAGCCCTTCACTGATAACCAGTGAATTCCCAACAGATTGACGAATACCAACACGGAGTCAGGAAGTAGACACCAACAACTTGTTTTCTGTGGTGTTACCCCTCATCACTGCCTCGATACCAAAAAACACTTAAAAGCTCACAAAAGAAGTTTCTTCCCTGTTTGCTCTGGACGCGCTGCTCTCCCTAAAAGGGAATCAGGTATCCATTAACTTGCAACGCTTAGTCCACGATTGATACCGCCGGCGTTTAATGCCCACATCATTTGACTTCCCTTCGTTGCTTTGACAAGCCTTCCATTGGATGTCATAGAATAAACAAACGCAAGCAAAGGAGATTGTTAATCGCGACGCAGCGCCGTATGAAGTTTGCCCGTACATTACTCACCACCTCGGCGTCCTCACATACAATGCCGCTTGACTTCAAGTGGAAACAGCACACGGAATTTGTTTATTTGTTTGCACATTAAAGGAAGTCAATTCACGTGCCCAGAGTACATTAAAGCGCTTCTGCCCATCAGGTTCGTCATGCACTGCCGCCAGTGACAACGTCACACATTCCGGTTGCACGTAACCGTTCATTAATATGACATCCAGATACCTTTTGTATCCGGAGATATGAATGTACGACTACAGTACGCGAGTACGGTATACAATTTGCTTCATGCATCGCCAATGCACCTCGACGGACAGATACGAGCTGTACGTGTACGTTTTGCACGTTCTCGGAATACGAGCTTGGTCGAGGGATACATGTATCAGAGCTGCCACCAAGTTTAGCTGGAGAAGCATGGAGCGTGGACAGAGGGTTCATGTAAATTTGCGAACTGGATACTAGTGAACTGGGATTTATTGTGGGTGGGCCATCCTCTTACCTTTAATGCAAATGTATCTTGAAATCGCTTTTTTTTGCTCCTGGCATTGTCCAGGCGTGTGTCCTGCAGCTATCCGGTCCGGATGCCTCCTCTGTGGCACTTTAATTGATATTCAAATTGGTTTTTGCGACAATCATACCATTATTCGAAAAACGAGGCTGGACACGAGCAGCATGGTTTTAGATACGTACAACGGATGGGGCTGGTCCCAAATACTTGCGCGGTTCCAGTAGTAATTTATTGATAACGGTAGCCGGTAATTGTTGAGCATAACAATAGTACTCTTACCTCTCTTCCCCTCGTTTTTGGTGTGGCACAGTGCTCGGAGGCACACTTGACTCGTTACCAATTGTTCTGGACTAATGGCCATGTCGTTGTGGTATTGAGGACCGATTTGATACGGTTGATCGAGTTTTTGGAATCCATCCAGAATATACCGATTTCAGGTGTAGTCGTCAGTCGTCGTGCAGCAGTCTGTGGAGGCTGTCGAATGAGATTTCGGTTAACCACTTCTAGGCCTTTAAAGATATTTAATTTCTCCAAGCCCAAATGAGTCGGCCGACCCAAAAACCCAATGATGCTTCAGCACATCTACTCTGTTCATACTGCTTTCACATAACTCATGATCCTCAACCTTTCTCCGGAATAAGTGGTTCCTGCTTTACGGTCCACATTAACCTCATCCATCTCAATGACAAGGTGAAGTACTTGTACAAGGCGCACTCTCCTTTGCCAAACCGCACGCACCGTGACCCTGGCTAATAAAACGGTCGCAAGCATTCGACGAATACGACGATGACGACAATGAATGCTGTCCATTGCATATGAGCCTCAGGAGGGTCCCGCATGTTTTATTTGCTTATTATTGCCCATAAATTTCTTCCACAGACACGCACAATCCTACCGGTGAAACCGTCTGACCGTAGAGAGATAAAGCTCCTGCTTTCCACAGCCCCCACCACGTACATATGTTGATGTGATGATAGAGGATTGGAACGCAGTAGCCACTGAAGTAGCGGAAACCCAACAAAGTATGATTCATGTTGGCCATGTTACCACGGCCAGATGGGGATTTTGCAACCATATGGGAGGGGGTGTTCCGGTGTTCCGTGAGTTCTGTGTTTACTGTCAGTTGCGTGTGTTTATCATCGACGCAGATGTGACCAATGTCAGGGTTTTTTTTTTTCGTCCCAAGTGCGGCAATAAATCGATAAGGGCAATGGTCATTTCAGTTTTTGCAACAGCCTTAACCACTTTAAAAATGATTTATTCTATTTACGGAGCTTAAGTCTAGGCAGAACTGACAGAAGAGCGTCCATAAATCAGGAAATGGTGGGTGAAAAGTCTACTCAAAATTTGCAAATCTTCAAATAAATCCGGATTGTCATCCACTCCCCGAACAGGCTCCATGGAATTCACCTCGTCATTACTATTAATCTCCGGCTTAACACGTTCCACTACGATCCACAAGAAGATCCAATTGACTCCTTGATATATCACTCGATATCGCGCCACCCTCATAGATCCCATAATTCATCTATAATTCGCCACACCAACTCGACATTTAATTCAATTCATTTCCTGGTGCTTCTGTCCCACATCGTTTGGCTTCCGGGATAACGTTCTCGAAATCCCTGAAAATCCACTGCCAACCGCAACAACGACAGTTTTCAAATTCGATTAAGACGCCGTCATAATTCCAACGCTCTGCAAATAAATGCAGAAATAAACGCCCATACCCCACATATGATACGCATGAGCTCTTCAATTACTTCTGCATCGTCATCGATCCTCCGAGCACGGGGGAGACCTGCATGTACGGCTCCATAGTGCACGTCCAGCTTTCAGCACGAAATTTCATTTTGTTAACAAGATCAAAGAACGAAAGTGACAGAAAAACAATTTATGGCACTCCTTCGAGGAGTACGTAATAGATGGATGGAACTGTCGTCTCTCGACTGTTGACGTTTGAAACTGCATGGAACTGCACTTAGCAGGCAATATTTTGTCTGCCATATTACCTGACGGAGGAACGATTCAGATGGCGTCTTCATTCCCGCGCAGATTATCGAATGGGGAATCTAATATGGAAATCCATAACTTCCTGTGTTGCGGAACGACTGTAATGCACCATACTTTCTTCGCTTTCATGTCCCTTTCCAGTTTTCCGTTCTGACAGGAACCATGGTGGCTGGGTTCAAAGAACTGGATTTGTACAACACCCGAAAACTTCAATGAGTACGTGGCGCTGATTGACATGTCATTATGAATAGGGCGGTGCAAACACCGAAGGCATTAGAGTGTGGAGCATCAATTCCCCATTGAGCTGTAGTGCCGCGGGACGGGTGCGTTGCGTTTGACGGTGGCGATAGTCTAAACTATTTCGGGACTCTGGTAATTTTAGACAAGAGAAGTCCTTTAATTGACACTCGGTTTGGAGTGGTTCATGTCATGTTCGTCAAGTGGCTGTCATACGTATGTAGTTGCTCGGGTTTTTAATTGGTATACAGTACGATGTGAATGGATCCATCAACACACAATTCTTATCGCGCACCCACCATAGTCGACTCGAAATCGATTTCCATTCAAATCAGAGAATTGTCTTCGATTCTGGACCATAGAATCTGAATTTCGACTTCGTCTGGTCACGTCCCACTGTGACATTGTTGACACGGGTTAGCCGCCCAAGCTAGCATGAGTAGGTGTTGACAAATATGCTTCGCCGGATTACCGAACTAATTACCATGTCTCTCGGAAATGAATAAATCCCTGTCAAGTAGTTGTTTGCCGTATGTTGGAGCGCTTCCCAAGCTAGTCAACCACACCGGTCATTTGCATAATCAATTCAAATGCCGAACAAACATCCTCTGGAGTTGATTTTGAATGAATTAGAATGTTGGAATAGGCGCTATGCACTTAGAGTCGTGAAGCGATAACATATCGTTCGCGATTGGGTGGTGAGTGGTCAGTTCGGTAGATTGCTTATGAGCCACTTAAGGTTCTTAGTTTGTTTACTGGGAGTACTCGAATCGTCGTCGTGGTCTATTGTGCAATGATAAATGGCGAAATCGAGGTAGCCTTGGATGGGCATATAAATAATTGGTTCGAGTGGCTTTAAATAGTTAATTGAGGAGAAAAGATAAAGCTAAGGCTTTATCTGTCATGCGAAAGTCATCATTATCCATCAGCGCCTTGACATGGGCTTAGCTTTTGTATCAGACGCAAAGCAAATTGACCTTGTTTCTATGAAATCATGTGGTTTGGATGAACTGAATTTATTCTGAGAGCATGCAGCTTAGCGATCTATTGTGATTGTGATCTTCTGGGGAACTCTTCACTGGTCGGTTAGTAGGTCGTTAAAGTATTCCTAGGCAATAGAGCTCGAAAAGATTCAAAGCAATATCATTATAATCGAGAAACGGAAGATGTTTTTAAGTTGAACGCTATGGTTGTGCCTTAATAGCGTCTCTAGTTGTGCAGCAGCGAGATTTTCTGAGCGCGACCCCACTCTTGTCCTGTGCATAAGTCAATGGGAAGCATAATATCAGAACGCTGCATTGATGTTTTTTGAATAGCCAGTCTTTGATTTCCTTGGTATGTTATTCATCAGTTCTGTGCCTTCGTGAAATTGATTGAATCATTTCGAAAGCCTGGTCACCAAAAGCTTTTGCATTATCCTCGACGTTTCTGAAGAAGGAATTTTATTCCGCAAACAAACTTTTACAGAAATTCTTTGATCAACTAAATCAGACATTTTTAAAATCACAAAACACAACCGTAACTGCGAAATGGATTTGACTCAGACGTTAATACTACCAACCTATAAAATAAACAGCTCAAAAGTGACTTTCCACCTTTCAAATGAATCACAGTAATACCTCCGGATCCTGTGCTAATTATAGACTTTTTCCCTTGAGGCTTTGTTAAGAAAAAAGCCGTTCATGCATAAAAGTTATTTTTCGCGAAATACACTAACAATTATGTGAAAATTTTTTTTAAAAAAAATTCATCAAAAAATTATTATTATTGTGGATAATCTCCGTAGGCACTGAGTATGGTGCCAATTAACATGAGCTTCCATTAACATTATGCCATAAGTTGCGTATTAGGGTCTCATATATACAAAATGCTAAATTGCAAAATGATTCACAGAATTCGCATCAAACTTTGCTGGGAGAAATGCTTTATATTGCTGAGCCTGTAATAAAAAAAAAAACTGGCCCTTTCGAGTAGAATAAGAGTTTCTTCTGTCATATGATGTCCTAATTGATGATACCCGAAGAGGCCCTGTTACTTTGTCCTACACACGTGTGACATCGCTCTGAACGCCTTCTTGAGTCGAGTGCCTGACATCCCCTAAACAACGTATCGTAAGAGGGATGATTCTTGGATCTGCCCACGTAAGGCAATTGCTTCCATGCTAAACACATACTCCTCTATACCCATTTGCTGCTCCAGAATCAGTGCTTCGTGGATGATAACCACTGCCTGTATCCTCTGATGGAAATGTGACTATCCCTCGCCTTGCGCCTTCAAGACTTGGGGCCATTTCTTAAATTGAACGTCGGAATCATGTCTGCTATGTCATCAGCTGATTTGCTTATTCTCGCGCTCGAAATTACCTTGTAACCGCTCGCTTGCACTCGCCTGCCTCAGCATACTGTTCAACTGTTCTTGTAGCCTTTGTAGTTCTATCCGGAGTATCCACACCTCTCCCCACTCTGCATTATCCACTACTCCACCACTGCTTCTCGCGTCCATCGTCGTTCCCACACGTCTCCATGTCAATCTTACTGGCCAAATTGGCCCGTCGATGTCCTAGCATACTTCAACTGCATCGCCGTTGCTCCATTCTCAGATTTCAGCAATCGATCGACCAAATCTTCTTTCCCATCGACTGCCTAGAGGCCACGTACCTTCAGTTCTTCCCTCAGCGCCCCTGCAAACATGAAAAAAGCGAATGAAAGGATTATGATATATATTATACCACGATAGTATGGTAAGACTAATCACCACTCATTTGCCTTTACTATGGTGGACACAAGTTGAACAAAAAACTATAATGGCTTAGCTTCAACGCCTTCAGAGACTAGCATGTCTCGGCATTTTTTTTTTTGTTTTTTTTTTTGTTTTATAATTCGTGCAGGTTCAAGAGTGTACGCTCTTATGGTGTTTGTCACACAACCTGGATGGGATGCAGATGGTTTGTGTCAAAGATTTTCGTACACTATTCTCCGGGGGTGGTTGTCCTAGATAGGATTTGGGAGATTCGACTGAATTTGTCACGTTAGTTGCAATTCACAGTAACTCTTTTGTTTCCATGTCATTAAGGTGTTATATTGGAAATGCACACATAGAGTATGAATTTTTAAAATGATCTTATGCCGCGAGTGTTATGCTTTCGTCAGCACTTTTTGAATATCTCTCACTCACAACTGATTGTTGTTGTTCTTGACTATGGACGGACTTGAACTACAGACCTTCGGCTCAACAGTCGGTGATGATTACCATGCACCACGACCACCTCGCCGTGCACAAGAACTCAGCTTTTCGCAGACTTGTACTTGGCGTATTTTATGTCAAGACTTGGGCCTACACTCGTACAAAATCTAACTGACCCAGAAGCTCAAAGTTCATGACATTGACGTTTGTTCTCTGACTCGGCCTCGGAACGTTTTCTCGTTTCTCGTTGAAATCTCCAATATCAGGTTCTAGATCCTGATAAATGGATCTAGCATATCAAGAATCTCTTCATCATCTACTAATTAGAGCAAACCCTTCCGCCTTCCAGCTGATTCAAAACCAAAAACAAAAAAAATGTTGCTGGGCTTATCTTAAAAAAGCACCACAAAACGCTTTTTTGCGATACATCGGCAAAATCAAGTTTGATAACAAATTGTCTTGGCGATCCAAAACTTATTTAACAAATTTCTGACTTCGTAGATGGTCGACATCTTAATTGTTGTGGAATTTAGATTTTATGGGCGTGTAAATGGAGATCAACCCTTGAAATTCACCTTAAAGCGCCATAATGAGGCCAAATTACTGACATCAGAATTGGCTAATTTTGACCTTGGCATATACCTAGATAAGATGAAAAATGATCGGCCTGTCACGGAGATGGCATTCCGATCATCAAAAATCATGTCTCCTGCATGGGTGCATGTGTCATTCATTTGTTTGAAAATTTTCAACTTGTTCTCTCAAGTAGTCTGTTTACATGAATTTTTCCGGTAGACGTCTTGCGCGTTCTTCGCTAAAATTGATAAACATGAATATCGTAAGGTCATAGAATAGTTCGTATTGGAAGGATTTGCGTCTAAGGAAATTCATCCGAAGATGACATCAGTTTAGGGGTACCCTGCTCCTTCGATATCAAACATTTAAAACTGGGCAGCTGAAATTAAACGTCGTCGCATATCCCTCGAAAATAACCCAAGTGAAGGACGGCCAAAAACCGCAACCACATCGGAAACAATCGAGACAGACCATGGATTCATGTTAAACAACAGGCGGGTGAAGGTGAACGACATAACTGAGGCTGTAGGGATATCGAAAGAAAGAGTACGAAACCTCTTGCACAAAGAAATAGGGATGCGAAGCCCCCGCGCAAGATCGGTGCCGCATTGGTTGAATGGCGATCAAAAGCAAATGCGCAAACGATTTTCGCCAGAAATAAAACAGTGGAAGCTGGCATTTCAACGCAAAAGAAGGCTATGTCGATCGAATCCGTCGGAAAGGTCATGGCCGGAGTGTTTTGGGACGCGAAAAGGATCCTCTTACTTGATTACCTTAGGCAATGCAGAACAATTACAGACGAATATTACTTTAACCTAGCTGGGTACTACAATTCGCGAGAACGGGCCTGGCTTGAACAAAAAAAATCTTTCGCCAGGACAGCACTGCTGTATACTCTTGATTTGGCATTCTCAAACTTCCATCTGGTCCTAAACTTAAAGAAATTTGTTTCTGGGAAGCTCTTCGAATGCAATGAGGAAATTGAATATTTTCACAGCTTGCCGGACTCTCACTTCCGGGAGGCAATACTGATGTTAGAGAAACGCTGGACCAAGTGTGTCGAAATGAGAGGAAATTAAGTAGAAAAATAAAATTATTTTTTGACTGAAACATGCAGCCTTTCATTGTCAGAGCGAGAACTGTTCACCTTACCCTCGTAGGCTAGACCCCAGGAACTATATTTTGTTAATTGCTTTATAATTCATAGTGTAGAAGTGTGAGTAGAATGTCCACTCCCTGGCGCGCAAATGTTATGCCTTCACTGGTGGATAGATGAAACTATTTGTAATCCACTTGTATTGATCGGCAACTTCTACCCCAATCATAGAGCATCCAGAACAAGGTTCATTGCGTATAAACGATGAAATCTTCCATGTCGAAATTGACAAAAAAGCCCTTATGCCCGCCTTGATTTTCTTATTTTTTATCTTGTAATTAATGTAATGACTTCAGTCCCACTTCCTCGAATCAATCACAATTACATCGTCAGCATTGCATGTCACCAGTTACCAGTTACAATCCATCTCCGCTAAAGTCGAACATTGTTATCACTCCGTACACAGCCGTTCCCCTAGCACTTCCGTGACAGCATAGACCCACATCCACATGGCATTGCTCCAGAAAGACAAATGTGACAACACGAACGAGTCGAGAAAAACAAATCACAGCCATCTTCGTGATCAGATAGATAAGTCCATAATTAATCAACCACAGGACTGGTTCCAATTAGGTTGACCCCATACCATCTCCAGGGACTTCCTGCGGTTAGAGTAAAATGTTATCCCAGACTCTCAAGACCGAGAAACCTCGAATCCGAGATGCCCTTATCGCTACACGCAAATATTAGCTCACAACTCGTTTCCTGTCTTGTATTTATACCCGTTATCGGTGCAGGGAACAAACAGAACTGTGCCAGTTTCCACAGCGGAACGTGAATATGTAAAGCACGCTTACAACCCATTGTCACATGCTTATCCATGGCAAACAGTTAGCGGTAGTTGCAGCACCACAATTGCATGCTTCAGGCATTCAACGACAACGTTTTGGGCGAGATTTCGAAATAAACTTTACACAAGACTAAAGACCAAATTTCAAAATACTCGTATCATACCCCACTCATGTAAAGAATGAGGCAATAAGGTAGGAACTGGAAACAACCAGAGAAACATGGAAATAGAAAAACATGTTCCCGAGAACCTATTCCAACTACCGAGGCCCCTTCGTCGTTCATGTTTATCATTACAAAGTGTAATTGCCCTGGAGAAATGGAGCATTGCGTTCATTACACATGCAGGTGAGGTTCACATTGTCGCGTTATGCTACTTTCATTGGATGGGCCCTCGGATGGCAGGTTTGAATGTGCATTTAAATGATTTGATGGGGTGCGACCGAGTTTGATATTCCAGGAACGTGGCTGGCTAATTGAAAGGCAGGGCGCTGGAAAGACCTCATAATGAAAGTTTTGAGGCTAATGATTCTAATTACCAATTAATGTCAATAAAGAGAGAAGCACCAGCTTTTGTGTGATGATTGTGGGACGAATGCAAATTGAGGAAAAGACGGTGCTGAAGCTGTGGCTTCCTCAGCTATCATCCGGGTTTTTATAGTGGTTGAATTCTGGCACAGAGATGGCAATCGCTTTCTATTGTCATCTTTTTGACTTTTGAACGCCACCAAACATCCCACATGGCAGTGGGCGGCGAATACACATTTCCTACACAGACAATACGTCACCCTGCGACGATTGCCAAACCAGATACATCGATAAGTGGACAACTGAGTGGGTGAATGCAATCACATCAAGCCCAACTGAAGTGATCCAAAAGAAAGGAAATACTTGTCCAGCGAGCCGCATCTCTCCCCGCGCTTATGACAACACAGCACAACAACCAAACAAGCCCTAGAGCAGCACACCCACGGTGTCATCGCATTTCCTCCAGACTGGCTTCAGCTGGAACCTCTTGGTGGGTCCCTACTCACACTAACTACGAGTACTACTCCTAAATGTCAACATAAAACCCAACGCCCAAACTGGCCGTCTATCTATTCCTGCTCCTTGCAATGCAATTTTTTCTCTCCATTTTCCCTTTTATTTATTTAAATCTGCCCGCGCAGCACTTACGATGGATATCTCTATCTGTTCGGTTGGATTTATCGCATGCAGGCTCTCATTCCCAGATCTCGCCCACGTACCCCATCTACCATCGCCACCGTGACGAAATGAGACTGCGCGACGCAAGGGCTGTGACAATCGAATACAGTAGGAGTCAACGGCACCCAAACCACCGCCAAACACTTGGCGAATACTCGTACACATTATGACAGATAGGCGATCAGGCTGCAATGGTGCTTGCTCGCCTTGCCCGCTGATGCATCTCTATCGCCGCCACTCAACGCTGCTAATGGATTAATGGGTGACAATTCACTTCCCTTGAGATTGGCGAATCATCGGATTGAATGGTTGCATCGCCAGCGAGCAGCCAAACGGGGTGGACAGATGATCAAAGACGAAGTCGAAGTTGCTCGTTTGCGACATCAATCAGCTTCAAATTGTCGATGCTCCGTGTGGATCGTGGCTGCTGCTATGTATGTGCTTCGGACTTTTGCAAATGAGATCAGCATAGAATCCATTGGAGGGAAATGTTTGCGCCCCCGAAAGTGCCTACTTAAATGCTGTGTTGTGGTATTGCTCTTATTGTCGAGGTGCGTGCGTAGGACAAACTGGATTGCGAGTGAATGACAAGCATGTGGATGTGGAATATATCGAGATTCGTGGCACGTCGTTGGTTGGGTGGCGTGAGATGGATGGAAGAGATTGTGGTAATAGAGAAATGTATTGTACACTGTGAGAAAAAAATGCTTACCAGGAGTGGTCTTGAGTAAATATTACGACGGAATTTGTTTTTTTTTTTAGCCTAGCCCTTAAAGGATACTGAAGTGTGGGAGGTTGCTTAATAAAGCACATTTTATAAATTGCGCAGAAAATTTACACCAGATTCAAGGTTTTTCCAAAGGTAACCGAGTGATGAAACTTCTCTTACTGGTCACTGATATGGGTGTACCTACTTGTCATCTTTGTTGTGCGAAAGGGGTGCGCCACTGGTTTCTTCACCTTTATGTGAATCTTTCAAATTTACCCTTTTCCACGTCAGATTCCCTGATGGGGGTTCATTTCCATATAAGAGAAATGGAGAAACTCAACCGCAATGGGGACCTCGTGTCTAGATATGTATATAAATAGGAAATATCAAACCAGAGCTCTTAAAAGGCATTTGCAATAAGATGGTTAGGGATTTTGGATGAAATTTGAATTCTGTGTCCTCAGAGAGGTTGCTTTTTATAAGTTCTCATTCCAAAAAGAGCTTTCTAACTGAGGTATACTTAAAATCTAAAGAAAATTTCGAGTCATAATTCCGCCGATCTTTTCCCGTTGTACTGAATTGTTGTAATGAGTAACATTTGTTCAAGAAATAACGTGACTTTTTATTTTTCTCTAAAAAATATTTATTTTTTCATCAATTCTCGAAGCACTCTTGGTAAAGCCTTGAGCTCTTCCAGCGATGTAGTCTTTATCTCGTCAACCGTAGCAAATCTCCCTCCTTCTATGGGCTTTTTCTGTTTTGGATAGAGAAAAAAACGGCTGAGTCGGGTAAATATGGAGGCTGAGGAATGAAAATGATATTGATATTGTTTTTGGCCAAAAAACTACGTAATGCAATAGCCATGCTTTTTCTCCACGAATTCGATCGTTTTCTTCATATTTTTTCACGCAAACGGCACATAACTTATAGGTAATATTCATTATTGACGACTTTCTAACAAGAACTCATGATGAACCACGCCATTGTTATGAAGGAAAACAGTGGGCGAAACTTTCACAGTTTATAAACTTGGCATGCTTTTTTCGGCTTTGGCTTTTCTGGGCGCTTCCATTGGGATGATTCATAAAATTGGGATGAGTCATAATCATATACTCGTACTTATGTTTCGTCACTAGCGATGACCCTTTTTAGCAAATCTGGGTGGGTATTCATGTCATTTAACAGCTCTAGAACGATGCTCATACGATGCTTCTTTTGGTCAAAATTTAGCAATTTCGGAACAAACTTCGTTTCATGCCGCAGATATCTGAAAAAAATTTCATAGCATGACCCAACCGATATGCCAGTATCATAAGCAGTGATTCGAAGAATTTCTACGTAAAACTAACTAAAATTTTACTAAAAATTTTGTTCACTCATTCAAATTTTTCTTCCGTTGTTGAGGTGCTAAGGTTTCCAGGGCGGGCATCGTCGTTAACATCTTCTCGACCATTTGTTTTAATATCAAATTAATTTTTTATTTTTATTTTTTATAGCAAACTTACCCAAGAAAAAACTAGCTTAAAACTCGTTTAAATAACAATTAACATAAAATACCTTAAGACTATGCCTTTCGGCCTTATGAGTAACTCATAATAATTATAGTAAGTGAACAACTAACGCTAAAAAACTAAATCTTGCTCTGAGTATGCAATAATCAGCATTTCAAATACGTTGGAGATGTTAATTTTATTTTTCACACAAAATTTGAGACAACTTTTTTTCAACAGCAAAAAATCGCCAACCGCCATCGTCTAACCTTTATATCTGTGGAAAACAAACTAAGCATCCAAAATGGCTGACAATGTCAATATAAGAAGAGAACATATGTACCAACATAACAAAAGGAAATTTCGAAAATGGAATATTCTTAACTCACCAAATTTTATAAAGTCACCTTATTTTTTTAACAAACCTCGCATGTTCACGATTCAAGTACTTCGAGCTCGAATCCATTGTTTTTAGAGAGTCCTGCCTTTCTTTCAGCTCTGTTTACTCGACAACTCGTAATGATATCGACTTCGATCAAATATCATTCAACACATAATTGCTGATAAGGCTATTGCAACAATATTTGAATATGGAGGGAATATCCAGGATGCAGAATGACTAAGCGCGTACGCCCTGATGTCTGCAAAAAGTCCGCAACATTTTTCTTATCCTTAAGGAGAAATGATTGCAGAAGGCTAACGGGCGTCATTACGGGCCATTACACTTTTGCCAAGCATCTCTACGTGCTTGGCATCAGTGAGACGCCTACCTGTGCTGCATGTTGCGAGGAGGATGACACAACAGAACACTTTCTCTGCGACTGTCCCGCCTTCGCTCGCGCACGGTGGCGCACCCTTGGGGCCGACGTGGTGGGTGCCGAATCTCTTAGCTCTATATCACTGAAGCCCCTCCTCACTTTTCTCCGGACAACGGGGAAAATACAATAAAGACAAGGTGTCTGTTTGGTAGCACAATGGACCAGTATTTGTGTCTGAGTGCTCCAACAGATAGTAGAAGCCTCCAACAAAACAAAAAAAAGATGCTTGAAATACACTGCTACAAACGTTGCAGACAAGGAGCGACCCTGACCGGTGAAAAACTTCGAAGATGCAGATTTGTTCACTGAGTGAAGATCCTCGTCAAACGTGACAATCGAATGAAGGCTTTGGGAATGGTTTAAGAGCAACTTAATTGTGCAAACAATACCGATTGAAGCTGGGAGATGCCGAACATTTTTTTTCACGAACGAACCACTGTTCCAGTGGTAAGAAGAGAAGGGTTTTCTGCGTTGTATGGTGACTGACGATCCATTACAATAACCTTAGGGGCATAAAAAGTAAGCCTTCTGCAGCCATGTATCTCCATTGATGGTCAAGCCAAGCATTCATAGATCGAAGTTCGTGTTCTATATTAAGTGGAACCAGCTTGGCGAGTTTTTACAACTAATGCGTCTGACCCACCCCCAACTTGGTAGGTGCTTTCACGGTTGAGGGGTTTGAGAGTTGTCCTATATGCTTCGACGTTGGCTGCAATCTTGCCGTAGAGCCTGTCTTATTGTAATGAAGATTATTAAGAAACGAGTGGAGCAAGTGGCAATGAACAGCTATATACTCCAAGTGAAAGTAATATCGTAGGTGATAATGGTTCACATACTGAACGGCAGAGAAAAGTACACTTTTCTTCCTGGTTTTATATTAAGTTTCGGCTTTCAAAGATTAGAAGGGAAGCTTAAGATAAATTTTGATCGTCGGAGTGATCACAGGACACTGTCTCATCGGAGCTATGCTCCAGAAATAGAACTCCGGATCCAGCGATCTCTGCCGGAGCTGCGACGATGAGGAAGAAACAGAGACTTTCCAACATCTGCTTGGCCACTGCCCAGCTCTCCAGAATTGACGCCTACCTTCGCTTGGCCTTTAATCTTCTTTACAGAGATTGCGGACGTAACAAATGCAGATATATCGGATCTTCTTAAATTCATAAAGAGCACGGGGTGGTTTCAGCCACCACGTGATAGGACAAGTTAATTATATGTGTACTCCACCAATGAAGGGAATCACAATGGGCCCTTAGGCTTCCGAGTGGAAGTGATGCTCAACCATCACACTCCCCTTCTTTAACTTAACCTAACCTGAGATACATTTTTCGAAAATAATTTTTGGGGGCTAAACTCACTGATTGCCTTGAAAATCTTTATTAGTAAAAGTGTTCAGAAAGTACCAGGAATAGTATATTTTCACGGGTTTAAGGTGATTGACGCAATTTTTTTTAATTTATATGTTGCTAAACAGGTCTAAAACATATTGGTAAATGTTGCCGATTAAACGATGAAAATATCTTCATGTTTTGAGGCCTCTGGAGTTGGAGTCTATTGCTTTCAGAGAGATGCCGCTGTGTTTGTATGCATTCTTGCGTTAGTGAACTTTTTATACAGCCCATTTTTGGGGACAAATTAAGCTACCAACTCCGGACGCTCCTGATATTTTATGACCAAGGAATGAATGCTGGATCTTTTGGGGCGTCGTTATTAAATGGTCCCTAGGATATGAAATGGTTATTGAATGTTGCCCTTCTCCAAGGGTACCAAATAGTACCTAAGTTAGTAGTTTGAGTAAACTAGTAACACCGAAAATTGAAGCGCAAAACAACGAATACGAGTAGTTTAAATGCTCTCCACAGCACCGCGAAGACGTTGACAGCAACGAGCGATAAAAAATGGGAACCGAAATATCTCTCTGGCATTGTTTCTTTGCACTAAATTACTGAGATCTTATCTCAAATCATATCAAAAGATATGAATACGAATCACAACACGTCATATTACTCTTTGAATACTTCTCTTACAAACCGCATGTATTGAACTTCTTAAATCGATTGAGCCTTATCATTTGCATTGAATAAGTTCAAACTTTACATCATATAAAGGCAGGAAGAAATGATAGATTCACAAGAAAGAAGGATAGTTTCACAAGATAATGGAGAGTCAAGTAAGGCAAGGGACTGAAATGACTTACTTACGGAAGCCCTTAAGTCATAGCCAGAATTGGTGTAGACCTTATAAATCATCCTTAAGTGCGACACACATAGGTGATGCTGAGTTTTTAACTAGAAATGATTACCTTATACTACAAGATACCAAAGCCGCCACCCACGATTACTCGAATTCTAAACTGATTGGCAAGTACTTTAATGTTCTGGCTGCATGCAAGCTTTCCATGCAATTTTACCCCTGAAAAAGGAAGCTTAAGGGCAAAATGGACCTTAATTTGAAAACCTATTGGTCATTTGTTGTCTTGATGTCAGAACTTTAATTTACTTTAAGAGGATTCTGGTCAGGTTTTCCGCAGATTGATAAATAGTATGAGCTAGCTCTACGCACATTACCGGGCGCCAATGCAGCTGACTAGGGCACTCTGGAAAACTTATAAGACTACGAGACAGAAAAATTATTTATAAACGTTGTAACGTTTGAGAGCAATTTGTAGCCTTTGCCAAAGTTGACGGAGAGCCGAAGTTACCCATGTATTATTACCCTTGCCATTAACCCTCCTGCTCCTAAAAATGTCATTTGAAATTGGCTGAACTCGAAAAAGTATTTTTTTCCCACTCCTACACCTATGAAGTGTGTTCGAAGACACTTATTTGTCACAATAACCTTGTGTGCACATCATTGCTTGTGGCTTCTTGACCTACTGCATCGTAATCATCAGGTCAACACTATTCACCTATTCCAGCAGGCTACATTGGCTGATTCCTGCAGATCCCATCTCGATAATGAACTGTCAAATCCCAAGCGGAAAATAAACGATTACCCGCAGCCAAATACGTTACCTAACTGTTCGCGAAGCTGTCATGGATTTATAACCACATTTCTCTCCCAAACTCATGTAAATATCTTCTGTACACTTTCTTTCCGTGTATTTGCCAAGCCACTCGAACTCGAGTGCAAAAGATAAACATATCAATGTTATGACACAAACAACGAGTGCGTGGTCAATGGCATGGCACATAACTACATCCCAGCACATCCAATCCGACCGGGCCGAAAACCTAATCCATTCCGTCAGTGAATGAATTAAAACGCATAGTGGTTGGTCCTCAAGACGTTGCCGTCACAACCCGATCTGTGGGCCGTATAAAGACTTTGTCTGCCTTGTTGAATGCGATGCCCCCTATATACGAGTGCAGCGCCCTCCCTTACCTAACGATGCAATTATGCAGGTGCAGTAGTGCTCCATTCACCATGCATCATGTTGCTACATTGCCGAGCTACGAGTAGATATACTTGATGCAGGTATATACCCACCCGTACCGTCCACGGCCTATGGCATATAAATTAATTCCATTCAACGATTTCTGACGAATTGATGTGGACACGCTATTTTCGTAGTGCTTTCGCAAGGAGCCACCCAAACAGCGACATCCGTGTACAAGTACGTTTCGGTCAGCGTTCCAAAATGCCTTAATTAAATCTTTCAAGAATTACGAGTGCAATCAGTTTCCCTTTACAATCGTACACTCCAACGTCATTGGAATTGTGATCGCGCGTCGATCAGTCTTGATCGATTGATATGGGGTGTGGCGTTGATCTTACGACTGTATTGCGCGCCATCTCTCGTGCGCCACACTTAACTCCTATTTAAATCCCATTGATAGACCAACCGACGATCGTAGATCGTGACGATCGTGCAACGAGACGATCGTTTAGTGTTTGTTAAATTCTTTTTCGTCGTGCAATCATGTACTTTTCCGCCGCAGATATACACCTAATTGAGTATGTGGTCGACCGGGAGGTTCATTTAAATAATTGCTGGCCATTGCCAATTAATAACGATCATTAGGTGTTGTACCGTACGAGATATGTTGCAAAACGTGCCGTGCACGATTTTCGGCTTACCTCACTGTACATGCTAATCCGCAAGATTGCAGCCCGCACAAAGCCTGTCTGTTGTCTGCAGTCTACCCGTCTTGTTGGTTTGGGGTTGTACGGATTTCACTTTCGTTACTTAGAATGGAATTAGGTGCGATTAATCAAGTGCTGATTTCTAATCGACTACGGGCTAGCTATGGAAGTGGGTAATTATGAATTCAATGCAGGGCGAAGCACTTGTTGACAAGTGTACGATAATTAAGACTCCATAGATGGGTGGTGCTGGGCGGTAGCGATAGCATTGGCGATGGCGATGGTGACAGCTATGGCGCTGAGCGACCAATCTAGCCGAACGTTAGGTGGCTTATAAGCTGAGGGTTGTCCTCACCAGATGGTGTGTCGATTGACAAATGATGTCACATTGTATTGCTTGAGTTGGAGTTCGAGATTGACGGATTCGGGTGATTACATTGGTTTTGGACTTTTTTTGGTGATAATTACGTTACATGTGCCATGAAATGCTATATTTGCTTCCGGTGCTTTTTCACTCAATATGTCTGTAACGAAGCGTAAGAGAGGTCTTTGATCTGTGATGGATTGGTGATTAGATTGCGAATCGTGTACTCTTAATAGTGTCATTATGACTCGATGTTAATGTTTTGCTGTTGCTTTCAAGGTAATGCTGAAAATTAAGTGGTTGTGCGGTTGCCCCTTAAATATAACGCGCTATGGGATACGAACACGTTGGAAGCAAAAGCAACTTTTAGGCATAAGAGGGTGGAAAAAACCGTGGTCCAAGAACTTCAATTAGAACAATACCTTTATCAATAGCCTCCCAAAAGTACTTTTTATAAATGAAATTCGATTTCTGGATCTCGATTTTTGGAAGAATATTCTACGCTCTCAGAGAATCGTCATTAATCTAAGCTGTGCTTACGGAACTGCTCCTTAATTTTGAAGTCGTTTTTAGGAACGGGAAAAAATCACATAGAGCCATGTCTGGCGAATATAAGGGCTAGAGCGTCTTAATAGTATTGTTTTTGGTTAAGATACGAAGAACCAGTGAAGACCAAGTCACATATAAGTAACTTTCCATCGGTTGTAGATGAGCGTGGACGTGCAGGACGTACGTCATTATCAATGACCTCTCGGTTAAAACTTTTAGAAACGCTCATACCTAGTTTTACTCACAGACCATCCTCACAGCAGGCTCAACAGGAGCAATATGTGACATTTTAAAATACTCATTCTTATAGCAAAAGCCAGCCCTGAAAAAAAATAGTCGTCAAGTGTGCAGAAACACAGCGGACTAAACAAACGGTTTGGCTAGGAAGGTACATATAAAGGGTGTTTTTTTAGAGGCTTGGTTTTTGGTTTGCCAACACTATTTCTCTAGATTGTCAAATTGACAGTTGAAAGTTGATTTATGGTAAATACGTTTTGCCATTTTATGATGAATAGATTAACACCAGATCTACGCATGCAAATTGTTCAAAATTATTTTGAAAAGCATGGTTCGGTTCGCCAAACGGTTCGGTTGACGGTCGCCATAATCGCTCATCAGAGTAAGTTATTCGGAACACGATGAATCATTTTCGCACCACATACACTCTAGTAGAAAATACTCATCCCCAAAGACGGCTGACAGTGCAAAGAGAAGACGTTATTGCCGTTGTGGAGCGCAATGTTGAGGAGAATCCGAGTCGATTCGCCATCGTGCACAACAATTAAAGCTATGCCCATCCACTTTGTGGAAGATTTTACCGAAAGTTCTTGGCTTAAAAGCTTATAAAATCCAGCTTGTGCAAGTGTTGAAACCTCGCGATTATTATACGCGTCGTTGGTTCGGGGAATAGGCCGAAAACATAAGTCAGCTTAATCCTCATTTTCAACGCAAAATTTTGTTCTCCGATGAGGCCCACTTTTGGTTAAGTGGATATGTAAACAAGAAACATTGACGAATTCGGAGTGGAGAAAACCCAGAAGCCTTTATGGAGACGCCCTTACAACCGTTAAAACTCACAAACTCACTGTTTGGGGTGCTTTATGGGCTGGTGAAATCGGGCCATATTTCCTTAAGGACGATGCCGGCCAGAATAATAACGTCAGTAGAGAGCGCCGTAGAAAAATGATTTCTGACTTCTTCGTTCCTAAAATAAATGGCATTGACGTCACAGAGCTTTGGTTTCAACAAGATGGCGCAACATGCCACACGGCGTACGACATCATCGATTTATTGCAGAAAACACTAGCTGAGCGCATAATTTCGGGTAATGGACCTGTGAACTGGCCTCCACGATCCTGTGATCCCACATCTTTAGACTACTTTCTTTTTGCGGCCTTTAAAGTCACTAGTCTTTGTCGAAAACCAGAGACGCTGGACGATTTGGAAGTTTATATTCGCCGTGTTGTTGCTGATATATCGCCCCAGTTGCTCGATAAAGACTTCACGATTGCCCTTCATTCGAGGTAGCTTTGGGGCGCATATGCCCGAAATTATATTTCCACACCAATGGCATAAAATTATATATTAAATAAAGCTCATATCATCTGCATTGGCATTAGCTTTAAGTATTTTATTTAATATTCAGTTTGTATAGCTCTAAATAAAAAACGTTTTATTTACGGACATGTTTATCGGTATAACAACGACTTACTCGTACTAATCAGAGTAGTATAATCCGCGAAACTACAAAATTTCCGATACTTTTTGAGCAGCTCAAGCTCCAAAGAGAACCTATCTGGTCTTCAATACATCATGGATGAAAGTTACTGGCTATCGCGTTTAAAATTTGGAAATCGTACCTTTTCGATTAGGCTATAAGTGGATTGGCCATCGAGGTCATGCGATTTGATATCTGCACACTTCTTTCTTTGAAGTAGAATGTGGCCATTGAGCCAGTTATTTTCCAAAATATCGATAATTTTGACTTTCGAACGATCGCCTCCAATAAAAGGCCTGGTGGTCATATGAACGACGTTGTATTCTAGTCATAATTGCCATGAATCGGACTTCCGTACCCAATGAATATCGACATAGATTTGGTAAAAAAATTTGAATTTAATTTAAGGAAAACTTCTATACTAGCTATTGGATCACCGTCTAGCATGACCAGCATGTCCATAGAATCGAGAAAATCCTTAAAATTAAATTTTTTAATGTGTCTCCCCAGTTGGATCTATGTGATCAATAATGATGATTTTTCTCCTTGGATTGGTTGAAAGAGTCGTGGCAAGTCTTAAATTTTGAGGCAATTTTGAAAACCTTGCTAGTAACATGAAAGCAAGTGGAATGTTGATAAGGGCCATTTTGGCTATTTTCGACATTAAAAGCTTACCCTAAATTGAAACTTGACTAGAATTTCTCTGCGATTTCATGACCATCTGGAAAAACCGTTGGTGCAAATGGTATGTGTCGAATATGTTCGTTCACTACTCTCCAGGGGTTGTTGTCCTAGATAGGATTCGAGAGATTCGACTGAATTTGTCACGTTGGTTGTAATTCACAGTAATTGTTTTGTTTCCATGTCATTAAGGTGTTATATTGGAAATGCACACACAGAGTATGAACTTTGAATTGATCTTATACTGCCAGTGTTATGCCTTGAACAGTTTTTCTGTATAGCAATTGTTCTTAGCTAGGGACAGGTTTGAACTACAGAGCTACCGCTCAACTGTCGGTGATGGTTACCATTGCACCACGACCACCCCAATTGGAAAAAAGAATGGCAACAACTCCACTCAATACCTTAGCAGTGGTATTTTTGGTTAGGTTTGAGGAGCTTAGATGGTCAGCCTTAAGAGGGATCAAACGCAGTGCATGACCAGTTGCTATTAAACCTGCTCCAGAACTTTACCACATAAAAGAATTTTCAACCTAACAATCCAAAACGCGTTGGACCCATAACCTAAACCCCAACTCATGAAAAGACACAATCAAGGTTCTAGAAAATTGAAAGGTAAGAAATTGAGAGAAAATCAAACACGTACCTTGCAGGTCAGCAGTACATCCCAATGGACACATACGGCTAGACATGTTCATCCTGATCCATTTAAAAAAAAACCAAACCGTTCCCTTCATTCAGCACGTCACTTCGCATTTGTCAACTGCCACCACTAAAACGTGCTTGCCCGTCTTTGTCGCAATCTCTCCACTTCCGAGAACCAGAAATCCATCGATACTCCGTCACACATTCGGCAACACATTAAAATGAAATTTATTACAGTTGTTAATGTTGAAAGTTTTTGCAGCAGTAACAGAGGCGCTCCTTCGTGCGTGAGAAGCACACAAATAACTCGTCGATGGACCATCCTCCGCCAGACATCGAACAGGTGGTCCTACCCTTAAATTGTTTCTTAATTTCTGCTTTTCTTTTGCTTTAACACTACCTACGACTATGTGTGTGGATGCTCCAGGCCGTGCTAGACATCTGGAAGTCGTCATCATCGGATGCCATTGGAGGGAGCTCATCCTCAACAAGTGCGGAACGTCTGGGATGGAGGGACCCTCCTTCTCCACCATACCGTACTCTCCCTACTCAATTCCGATCACGTAGCTTGGATTCGTATAAATCCTATAGACAAAAAGTCGCAACAAATTTTCGGTTCACTTTGTCTTCCTTACATTTCCATTCCACTTGTCTGTTGGTGTTTGCCTGAAGCATTTGTATCTACTTATGTATGTTACAGTGCCGTTCAACCCACTTAAAATTCGATTAAGACAGTTCTGGTTGGGATTGCAGGCAACTGGGTTAACTTACTTCCCGAATCAGCACCACGAAAATAAGTTAACAAACACCATGTGGTGTGGTGATTTGAGTGCTTGAAAAGAGTTGTCGCAGTATCGACTTTGGATTGGGGCATGATACTTCGTCCGACATAGTTTTAATTAGAGCCCGGCTCCACCCAACACAACTTCCTAATCTATGGTCACAAACGAGATTTGTTTACATTCGGCTCTCGACCAATGTACGGCGTCAATTCTATGTGCAACAATGACAGTTGAAATGTCGAAAAGTCCAAGACTCGACATCGCCACCTACGCATCCCACTTACAATCTGATTTGTAGACGTGAGGCTAACCTCGACTTGCAAAACCGGCTCACAGAGACACTTAGATTCTAGTCGAAGATTATGTTGCTCCTACCACACGGGCATTAATCATTCGTCAGTCGTCCGAGGGTGATGCACGACAATTGGAAAGGTCAAGGCGTTCAGTCGACGAGCTGCAAATCGCCCAGGAGGCAAACCGGCCTAAAATCGTTTATTTATTACTCACCGCTTAGCGAACCACTGATTGACATACAAAAGCAAAAGGGCAAGGCGATCCTCCCTTTGATACTATTTCGAGCAGCGTCAGATCCGCTCATCGGTAGCCAACAGCATCATCGGCATCTGATCTTCGAACTCGCGCGTTTCGTGAGTCAGCAAGTTGGTGCGCTTGTGCATGCATCTGCTACGGGCCGGTATCCGATGAATGGCGTTTCGCAAGCGGCTATTTGTAATTGCGGAACGAGATTGTTTTTTCTTAGATTGGTCTACCTTTTGTCCGGTATCGAGTTACACGGATTAAAGTTGATTTATGTGTGCATTACAGACGCTGACGTGCTGCAGTGATACATCGTCGATTGGTCTCTTTTCATCTGTCACGTGACAGGTTCGGTGATAGCATCTGTCAATGGATGTCGGACAAAGTTTATCAGTTATTTCAGTTTTGTTTTTGTTTTTGCCTTCTGCTGAGGTTCTTTTCTTAGTACACTTATAAGCGGGACACATGTGGTACGCAGTGCAGGTGTTGTCGAGAAATGTAATGAGGCCGGACTGGTCAGGAGTGTGAACAACGCGTGAGGTATGGATGTTGAGTGGTACAATGGTACAGAGGTAAGGCGGTACTGTCATGCAGCTGTTTTTTGATATTCGAAAGGGGATTTTTTTGATAGCAAAGTGATTTATGAGTGCTGGAAAGATAAAGCATTTTGTAGCCGGTTATAGATCTGGTTGGGTCTAGATTTGTCGAGTTGACTTGATTTATGCAGAGTTTTCGTATGCGACTGGCTTTGGAAAAGCAGGAACGCTTCGTTTTGAGAGTGAATTGAGAGGTGATCGATCAATAGTCGTGACAGCCACGACAAATGGTAGATTGAGGGCAAGTGGTATGCCTGGAATTTCTAATCCGGTCACGAAGTTGCTCTGTTTTGGAATTTTAAGTGAATTTTAAGCTAATGAAAATGCGGAAAAAGGTATTTTGATCAAGATCGAAATACGGTTCATAGTAGAACTCCTAACTATAGGTTTCTGTTTGTTAAAAGCATCCGATTTTTTCGAGAATTGAATTCCTTCTTCGACCTTACACTTGTTATATAACAATAGATGCAGCTCTATTGCTTAAATGCTGGTTTTCCGCTATAGCCAATTCGAAAACTAATAACTGTCTTGACGAGGATGGAGTGAAAACAGAACTCACGAAGCTCACCAAGCACAGTTCATGTTCACTGAAAAGGCCCTAAATAAGTCAATTGGCAATTGTACACCATAAATTGAGGCTGTAACCACGCATTTAAAGAAAGACTATGGGAAAGATCATGGGTCCTAGAGATCATGTCAACCTAGAGTTGACACAGCTTTACAATCTTAGCCTTGTACGTTCGGTGAATAGCTCTAAATCCTCAATCTCACTCGAAACTTTTGCTAAGTGGTGAGATCTATTGTTAGACACATAGTTAGAGCATGCGAAATCGGGGAAGAGAATTCATAGGACTTGCTGAGACATCATTAAATCTAAAAAGTCATTTCTTCATCTGCTTTATAAACTTTTAAATCATTGATCTATTTATTCAAATATAATGCCGATACGAATTTCTTAATCATTCGAGAGCAGTATCTAAGATTACTGAATTTTTCGTCCCAGCATCGAATGGTAATTCAAGTGTTCAATTAAATACTCAAAAAATTGACTTTAAGGATTTTTTTCTTCCGAACCATACTTCCAATACTATACAAGCATATTCCAAAAGAGAACTGTTTAGATTTGGTGTATGAGCTTATAATGCCGTTGAAGATCTAATCGCATGTCAGTCCAGTCATCAAAATCTTACCCCCCTGTAGTACGAGGTTTGTTCAAAAAATAAGGTGACTACTTGAATTTCGCGAGTTAAGAGCATTCGATTCTCGAATTTTTGATTTTGTTATTTGTGTGCTATTGTGCTTGTTGAGTTTTGAATCCAAGAATCTGTATTAATTTTTGTGCGGAAAATTAAATTGAGTGTTATAACGTGATGGTATGAGTCTGCTCTGAGCAAAAAAAAAAAAATGTTTATAGTTGGTACAATCTCTTCATAGGAGACCGAGGAAATGTTAATTACGATGAGCGGTCTGGACGCCCAAGCATTTCAACAGCGCGTGAAAACGTTTAAGCAGTGAAGAAAATTGTAATGGAGAATCGTCAAATCACTATCAGAAAGTTGCTAAGAGCATTGGCATTGGCTCATGCTATGAAACTTTTGCAGATATTTTGGACCAGAAACGTGTTTCAGCCAAGTTTTTCTCCGACTAGAAGAACCGTCACTTGAACATCATCGTTTGGTAGCAGTCGAACAGCAGTAGTGATGATCCAGATTACACTTTTCTTCGATTGAAATATCGGATTTTCTTTCTGGAAAATGTTACGGTCAACAAGGAATATTACCATGAAGTTATGCGGTGTTCACGTGAAGTAATACCAAAAAACGTCTAAGTTTGTGGTAAAAAAGTTCACTCATCATTGCTTGTGCGTAATTTTTTGGCCAAAAACAATATCTTAATTATGCCCACTTGCCACGACGTTCAAAAAACTGAAAGGATCAATGAAAGGACAGAGGTTGAAGAGATACAGATTAGACCCCTGTCTGTAGGTCAAGACTACACCAAAAAGGACATATCGGAAATGTTTCGAGGATTCAAAAACGAGGTACTAGTTTCAAGGAAAGAAAATAGATATTGATGGATAAATAAATATTTTCAAAGAAAAATAAAAAGTCACCTTATTTTTTGAACGTAAAGAAAAAGCTTCGCTGCTCAGAGTCGGAAACAAACAGTAGGCCCTCTTCACCTGTGGGATTAATTATTAATTACACACATCATATAAAGAAGCTTCGTCTCTGGTTTTCTGCGTCACTATAATAATACAGTTCGTAGGGATAGCGATTGAATGGGCATCGCTTAGAGCAAGTTTTAAAAAAGGGGTCTATATTGAAGAGGATAATATTGGGGTCATAGAATAAATTAAATTCATGTCGAAAACTGAAATTGCGAGGATTATTCAAAAACTATATTCGACATTTTGTCGTATTGCTCTGACTTTTCAAGTGACAACGCTGCCATTTTTTGGCGTTTGTGTTCTGTCACATTCACCAGCATACACCATTCTATAGCGCTTCGAAATTATTAAAATTTATTATTAAAATTCGTTATCCTTTTCTCATTTTTTTTTCGCGAGCTATGCAAACTTCGCGGTCTAAATTATCATACAAACTAGTGAGCAGATCAATAAACTATCGAGAAACTCAGGTAAGAGTTTCAGTTGCTGATCGAGCTGAAACCTCTGGTCAAGCTGAAATATTGCTGCTATTGCTGAAAGCAAGGTTGAAGACATTTCGACTTGTCATCGTTCACAAGAGATCGGTCTGCGACCCCAATTTGACGAATTTCGCAAAAAAGGCTTCGCGTTTAAATCCTATTGACATAAGAACTGAAACCTCAAGATTATCAAGTTAGTCCTATATACTCTATGTTCGCTGATTGGGCTCTGAAATAGTGAACATGAATTTAAACGTTGACGAAAAATCATCTTCAGTGATTGCATGAAAAAGCAAAATCGCAGCATTTAGGCAGTGCAAAGAGTCTCCATTGTATCCGGAGAAACCTACTGCTTTGGATTTTGGGTAAGCGGCATCATTTGACCTTACATCTTCCGAATGGGCCATAAAAACTCATGACCATCCAACAATATGCAACAATGTCATAGAAAATTGGATCAGTTGAATGGAGCCGCGCCAAAATTGGATTTCTTAATCGAGTCCTGAAAACCAAGCGGTATAATCGGATGAAATGATACTATTTGAAAATCATAATGCTTCTCCCATATCTCGGACACAACTCTCTTAATTCAATTTGAAAGTTAATACACGCTCAATGGGCATCTAGATACTGCTAGGAGACCTGGAATTAATCATGGTAGGCGATTAGGGCCTTTATTCTTTAAGCAAATTTAATCGCTTTTTAGACGGGAATTTACCATCGACCTCACTTTCAATAAGAGAATTCCACGCACACATTATCCCCCCTTCTTTCAAATTACTATAAGTTTATTAACTAAGTCATGTCCTTGGATCCACTCACTAGTCTCTGCCGCTTTTAATTTGCTATTCATAGGCTCCGCAAAAATCCTGGGTGTTAAACATATCTTTGTTTATGTTGTCTACTTTATGAAATATAATTCTGGCCTTACCATTTGTAATAAACTACGTAAACTCTATAAAAAAGGCCTGATAATGACATTCATAACAGGGCGGAGGGACATCTGCCTGCTCCTAGGTGCACTTACCTTACCTTCGAATGTCTCCTTCTTAAAAACATTTTTTTTTTGTCATCCTTCAATCTCATTATCTCGCCTTTGGTGGTCTAACCAGGTGAAAAATTTCCTCATTTCAAAATACGTTAATAACCAAATAATTCTTCCCTCCGCCTCCTTAAGGGATGGAGTTCCTTTTCCTTTTTGTAAAAATCCATTCCCATCTGTCGCCCTGGTGTTGAGAGCTCCAAATCATGTCTCCTTAACAGCCATTTTTATTTTTTCATTAAATTCCAACGAAAGCAAAAGGGTAAATATCCTTTTTATATCAATCTGCTTAACGGTAAGGGAGAAAAAGCAAAAAATCAGGTTTTTTTTTTTCTGGATTCCAGGTTTTAGTATTCGAAATTTATTTGTTTTCTTTCCTGTTATATTCCATTTGGCGACGCAAACATGTGTCAAGGACTTTTTGGCGTTCTTCAATGTTAGGAGTTTGTAATAAATTTTTTTTTCTCTGGGTTCAAGGATCAAACGGAGGTGGACTTTAATTAAAAAGGCGCGTGATTATCTTTGACTACGGGATTAGGTTCCGTTGTCGCCTTTTAGTCGTAAAATGGAGATTTTTTTGCTACAAATTAAGAGGAAAAGGAAACGAAGGAAATGAGGATAAGTTTTTTATTTTTAATTACATATACAGTAGTGACGAATAAAACACTCTTTTTGCCACTTGCACTCTGCGTACTCTGTCTTCTTTACTCTGTGGCCAACTCTAACACTCACCTGCTTCCTATGTAGGTACATATATAAAAGAACAACTACTATAATGCAGCCCTGCGGAACACCTCTTTTCTCTTCTTTCGTTTCAAAAAAGCAAAGCTTTATCTTAAGGGATTTCCACCCAAGTCATCTTTATGACACACTTCAAACGCAACTGTTATCGACATTCCAATGAGCACTCCCAGCCCATCCTTTCACTACTATACATCATCGAGAAATGCGCAAAGAAATCGGTCCATTAAGACGCTCCTTCCTCCAACTCTCTGGTTATTAGCGAGTTTCCTCATTCCTGCATCATCAAAGACATCGAAGCAGACATTTCAATCCACAGCCTTTTACCGCTACACCACAATTCAAAAAAAGGAAACAGACGACACCGAGAAATTCTCAATTAAAATCTGAAAAGAGAAAAAATAAAAAACGTTCAATTTCATTCATGCATTCCGATCCAGTTTCCTGTAGTTTCCCGACGCGACTGTAGGCTGCCGTTGGGGCTTGCTGGTGTATGAATATATTGTAACGCACCCGAGCCTAAGAGTAAGGTACATCTCCAGGCTAAAATCAAATCTGCTGAGAGTCTCGCGTTTCGTGTCGTGACTAAACTCATATAGTCCTCGGATGGCGACCGGTCGCAGTCACGTCGTGAGACTAGGGAATGTAGGCGGCTCAACCACCACCATCTGGATGACTTTAAATTAACGTCTGTCTACCTTTACGGTCTGGATTCGTATGCTGCACCGGAGAAGATATGAATTCCTGCCTCGACTTTCATTTATTATCATTTGTTGAGTTGACGTCGGTGTCGGTCGCTGGTGTGGCAGACAGCCTGCCTGCATGAGTGCCTCTTTGCCTGCAGGCCCGACTCCAGTTTAGTTTCATCTTCATCATCGTTCTTCACTTTTTTTTATTTTTTTATTTTTCGCTGTCGTCATTGTCGCGGTTGACGTTGTTTTAGTCGTTGATTGTCGGTCGCCTGGCAAGTTGCAAGGTTTTACTTGACTTGACAGTTTTATTTTTTGTCTTTGCCCACACTCTTTCTGCGCCGCATGCAATTCATGGAGTAAGCGTGTCATTAAAAAATTAAAACCGTCGTCATTCTCGTTGGCCTGTAAGACGATCGAGGAATGGATATGAAATGGTTTGTTCCGTCGCTTTCCTTCGTTCTGCCCTGTTAGGTTGGGATGAGGTGCGGTAAAACACTGACCTAATTCTTGATTTTTGTTCGCCTTTCCATTGGGTTACTTATGCCTTTGTGTTGCTCTTATCATTCTGCTGACTTGTGCTGGATTTCAATGACTAATCCAATTTTCTTTAATTTGATTTCTCTCTTTTGCAGGCAAATTCTTGATATGAAAACGGAGGAGGATGACAAGGAGGAGCTACAGGATGTGGCACCGCCGCCGAGTTATATTCGAATCTCGGATGGAAAAGTTTCACTCGTCCAGCCATTGTCATGTGATACGGTCACGAAGGACAAGGTAAGTGGGGGTGGTGTCTTCCTTAATTTTGTGGATATCCCTTTTGTATGTGTGTTTGTGTGGGTAGTTGGTGGAAATGGGATATCTGTTTTTGGGTACGGTGTTGGTTAACCGCATTTTGGACATGCTTGAATGCGGGAAACTTTGGTTTAAGTTTGTTAGAGTAGAGGATGTGGTTACAGGTAGTAATCCCTTTTTCCTGAGCACTTTAAATGTAAAATTAAACTGTTTTTGCTTAAGGTGAAGATCGCTTTTGACGTGGGGTGAATTCTTTGTGACCTTCGGCGAAAGTATTTTTAAATTAGAATTTATAGAAGCACTTTAGAACAGTGCTTTTCGTAGAATCGATGAAGGTATTCCTAACAAAGATTGAGGAAACCTTTTATTAGGATTCATATGACTCAAAGAGTCGAGGCGTATGTAGGTGCTACATGAGTACTTTCTCTGACGACATTCGTGACATTTAAAATATTTTCTATTATTTTTTAAAGCACTCAACTTGACTGACAATAAACTGTCACCTTGGAAATACTATCATTTTGCAACCTGAATTTAATGTAACGATTTTGAACACAATTTTGACGTTGGAATGTGTAGGCATCGTGCAGAAAGGTGTGGCTTCAATCGCATTGGACTGATTCCGGAAATAGACTTTGATTCCGGCGCTGTTACGGATCGTCAGAATTCAGTGTAATTTTTCTATAACAATAGCAATCTTCAATAAACATTATCAATTCATGGTTATCAGTTTCTGGGGAACATTGATTTAAATAAATGTTGTTGTGCAGCTGTGCAATTGTTTTTGGCTTATCCACAATAAGTTTACTTTTTAGAAAACACCAACGAAGGTAATATAACGGTGATTCATTGTATGACTGAGGTGACAAGTTTACGAGGTTTGTCCAAGAAAAAAGGGGACTTTTTATTTTTCTCGAATAAAAATCTGATTTGTCTGATTTGTCACTTTCAAAAGTAATCCCCCCCAAAGACAATATAAAACAATTTATTGTTCGCAATTTAAAATTCGCAATTTTCTGTCTTTTCATCAGATCTTTTCAGTTTTGGAAAGAGAAAAAGTCGTGGGAAGCCAAGTCTGGTGAATGCGGTGGCTAAGGCATGATTACTTTTTGGTCAACAAACTACGCACAAGCAACCATAAGTGAGCAAGTGCATATCGTGATGTAACAGCCATGCATTTTTCCCACATATCCTTAGGATTTTTTCAAGCGAACGGCTCAAAACTTCAGAGTAATATTCCTTACTGAACCTACGACCCCACGGCAAGAGCGTATGATGAATCACGCCATTGTAATTGTGGAAAAACCGTGAGCGAGGTACCCACATTTTCCGACCGACCGGCGTGTTTTTTCGGCCTTGGCTCCTCTGATCGTTTCCATTGGGTTTTAGCTTTGCTTTCGACGTCATTTCGACGCCAGTGATGTCCTTTTTCAGCAAATCTGGAACATCCTTCACGTCATTCAACAGCTCCTGAGCAATGCTCAAGCGTCGGTTTTTTAAATCAGAATTTAGCAATTTCGGAACAAATAACCGAAAAAAAAATCATGGCATGGGCCAATCAATATGCCAATATCCTCAGCAACTTCTTTGATAGTCATGCTCCACAACAATATTCTTCACTGCTTTAATGTTTTCATCCGTTGTTTACGTGCTGGGGGTGCTCAGGGCGGACATCGTTATTAACATTTTCTCGGCCTTCTGTGAAGAGCTTGTGCCACTTATACATTTTGTTTGCTCAGGGTAGTCTCGACAAATACCATAGTCTACATTTCAAGTAGATTGGAATACTAAATTTTCAGATACAATTTAATACAGATTCTGGGAATAGTTCCGTTTAGGTGGCACCCCCGATTGGAATGAAACTTTAGGCATATGTTGACCTTGGCAGGACATGAAAAACCCCTAAGAGATTTTTGGCGCAAACGCACCATATCATTTTTATGGGGGTTGGAAGATTTTACCATTTTTAACAATTTATTCGTTCTGTTGTTGTTTTGAAGCGTTGAGGGCGCACGGTCCAGGGGCGAAGCTCCCACCCTAGGGTAGTCACGGCCCCCAGTACATCTGCGATTTGTAAATATGTTTGAGTGTGTTGTCGCGATTTCTTGTCATACTCGTAAAATATGATCCTTTCCTCGAACTGTTGTACGAGTATTTGTTCCAAATTTGTTATTCAGGCTGGATAGCGAATAGCAACACGGACAATTTATAATGATGATACATCTAATAGGTCAAGAAATGTTTAAAATTATGCCTTCTTCGGGCGTGATTGTTACGAATAAATCGCAAAAAACCGGGTAATTTTTAAACCCCATAAAAAATTTGTCTGGATCATCGTCAACAATTGAATACGACGTAAAAACTCCCATAAAGACCCATAATTAAGCTTCTTTTCGGGACCATTTGCATTTGCGCCAAAAATTCCTTTAGGAATTTTCATTACTAATTGAGGCAAACACGTAAAATAATGTTGGTCCAAATCGGGGCGCCCCCTAAACGGAACTATATCCCAGAATCTTTGAACCATTCAATCGCACCAAAAGACGTCTTACCTTTACAAAGAGCTTTTCAATAAGGGCAGGTAGATTTTGCAATGGAATAAAACAAGCTGATGTGAGGTATTAACAAAATTATTTTTTTATTTGAAAGGCCCATGTATGGATTATGAAATCGTTGAAATGCTTCTGCTCTTTACCGTGACACGGACCCGATTTTCCAATTTTCAATGACTCTTCCGCATATAGCCAGCTGAATTTGAGTGATGGCCTGTGTTATGTTCAACTTAAGGGCATCGATCGATTGTGATTTATTCGCGTAGATGGCATGACCCATTCAAGTCACCTCTGATAAAGATAACCTTACCCTCAAATCGTTCATGCAGAATGTCAACCATGGCGTCCGCTGTCCAGCTGGAACCACATGTCAACTAGTTCAAATATATATATAGTTCAATTTGGACCATATGAAATTTGTTATCATCGTTCGGTGGAGCTCGGCATTGGCGGTGACTGCCTCACTAACGTCATTTTCGAAAAGTACGGACCAAAGACGCGGCCGGTCCAAAATCCACATTGAAAGGTAGTTTTTTGAGGATGCATTATCACCTGATGCACTTCGTGTGGGTTGCCCATAAACGGCAATTTTGCTTCTTAACACAGCCATTCATTCAAAAATGCGCCTCGTCGCTAAAGATGATTTTCCGGCCAAAATTGGGGTCCTCTTCCAAACGCTCTGAAGCCCAGTTAGCGAAGAAACGGCGTTGTCTATGGTTATGAACTTTAAGCTCCTGGATCAGTTGGATCTTGTACGGGTGTAGGCCTAACTCTCGATGCAAAATTCGCCAAGTTCAAGTTTGCAGAGTTCTTGTGCATGGCGACGAATCGACTATCTCGGGTTCTACTATTCACACGGACCGTGGCGATGTTCTCGGCCGATTTTACATTCGTACAAATGTTGGCTGATTGATTGCCGAACCGGTCGTCTCAAATTCGCCTACCAAACGTTGAACAGTCGACTGTGAGGGGCCACCATGTCTACGATAAAATGGGCGAAACGTTTGCACAAACGAACATTCATTTTGATAATTTGTCATTTAGCCATAGTGATTGGACAGGCCGCCGAAATCTACCGCGCCAATCGGAAAACCCTTTATCTATGAAAAAGAAACTAAATATGCAAAATGGCATATTAGCATCAGCATAACTTTGGGGACATACGAGTATTAACCAGTGAACTGTTTATGACGAATATATTCGTCATGAAAATATTGTAAAATGTTGTGTTATTTTTATTTTTATTTTGTATTTTCGTCATCTGTCTTCAATAGTGACCATTTATTTTTAATGTTTCTGACTCCTATTTATGTTAATATATAAATAAATGTATGCACGAAATAAATAACGAAATAAAAATATTAAAGTCACATATTACGTCACATTTTCCAACAAAGTTGAAGCAATTAACTGGTTAAAATAACAAAACAAAAAATTCGAACATCCAATGTGCTTAGCTCGCGAAATTCAAAGAGTCACCTTATTTTTTGAACAAACCTCACATTGGGGTCTTAGTTCTTAGAGATTTGTCAAGATTTTTTTCTGATCGAAATATATATGAGCTTTTCTTGTGGAAAGTATCTTCTCGAATGGCGGTCATACTGAACACTATGTTAGCCTGTAACCAGCTTACATAATTTAGAAAAAAAGTTGGCCGTCCCAAACAAACATGACGCAACACAGTAGAGTGTAATGTACATATATGTATATATTGGCCTTTATCATATTATATTACGGATTGGGCCGTCTTAACTTTATGTAGACATGTAAATCATTGTATGTAGAAACGACCTTTCATTTAGAGAATCTTCAACAATCCGCCTTAACATCTTGACTGCCATGGCTATCATATTTGATAGGAAGTGTTGTGTCCGTTGTGGCCGTGGCTAACAATTATAATAGTAACATGTGCGTTGATACTATACCGTGACATTCAAAATTGATAGCCACGAGGAACAGAATTCAATATAAAACAAAAAGTCTGGCACCCCGGGTAGTGCTAAGTAAACTTGGATTCAGATGTTTGTGTTTGGCTTACATTTTATAGCTTCTTATAAAAAAAAGCATGAAAATTAGAAAACAAAACTTTTTAATTCAATAACAAAAATTAAATTTATTGTACAAAAATATGTTTTGTCTTTGGAGGAAAAGTGTTAATGAATAACATTGAAACATTCCTGGCACATTTGGGGATGATTTGGACAATATTTACAAAAAGTACTAGTTTGACTTGATTCTGTCCGAGCAAAAACCCGACGCTTTTCTTTGGAGATTCTGTTATAGCAAACCCTGCAGTTTCTGCGAAATTTATTTCCAGAAACATTTAATCTATCCTTCAAGTGATGAACTATGTTCAGCTCGAGTCGAACCTGTTGCGATATTGGGAATCTCACTTACCATCATTTCTCTTAATTTACGTATTCAAATTTTGCTTTTTGTTGCATGCTTGTATACGACCCAAGCATTGACCATTGAAACTCCAAGCAAAAGTTCAACTCCTAATTTCTTGTTACATTTTATACCTTTACGCAGACTTGTGGCATATGAACCCATTTGGTGAGACAGATCCAGATTTCAGCTTTTCTTTATGGTAAGCTAGAATTGCTTGAGGCTTGAATAATGTCTTCTGAGCCTGTCGCCTTGGCCAGGAACTGTAGGTAGATTTGAGCTGGTGGAGGGCTAACTAATTATTTGTGATGTTTTTCTATTCGAAATTAACAGAAGCGTGTTTTGTCCACTTCAAAATTACGATTCGAACATCGTCTTCCCGAGAAGCAATTTCGCCTTTTTTAGCTTAGCGAGAAGAAATTCTTTCGGTAGATTTCGTTAGTTCGCTTTAAGGTTTCCTGCAACATGTGTGCTATGATTCAAAAAGGACTGCGCTAATTCATAACTGGTGTAAAAGTTGTCAGTGTAAAGTCACCTCACTTGATTGAGAAGCCCATCTAAAAGTTGTGTACATACATTTTTTGCTAATCCAACTTCTCTATCCCCAGTAGCTGATTTTCCAGTATAAACCCTCAGCGCCCATGTATAGCCATCCGTTGAAGAGTTAAAGAGTTTCACTCCATACGGGTGGGTTTTGTTCGGAATATATTGCCTAAATATAAGACGGCCTCTCCATGAGACTAAAGTTTCGTCAATAACAAAATCTTCAGCTGGGTAAAAAAGAGTTTTAAATTTAGCGTGTAGTAATTTAATTAGTTTTTCAATTTTGCGAAAGCGATTAGATTGGTCACTTGTTTCATTATTGGCGAAATGTAACATGGCAAATAAAGCCTGGAACCGATTGCTTGACATCATTAATTTAGGTATGGCCATAGTGCACACTTCTTTCATCTACCAATAGTTCTCAATACGTCAATAAGTCAATAAGTGCTTCCAAGCCCATCCAAAGAATTTTTTTATTTCTTCACTATTTTTTGCTATCCACTGGTTCATCCGAGCATTTTTGAGTCTAGGTTTGGCTGATAAAGTTTGCTCAGCAAAACGATTACCTATGTAGTTTCAGTCACAATTAAATCAAATAACTTCGTCGTTAACAATACGAGGGAAGGTCTCCAAAGGTGTTGCTTGGTTTGAAATTTCGACTTGAAGACCATGTTGCCCGACAAAATCGACAATTTTATGTCTCCCAACTTATTTCTTCGAATGAGAAGTGAATATCTTCATTTTCCTCTTCGACTAGCAAATCCTCAGATAAATCTGAAACGTTTTCTTCTTAATAAGATGAGTTTTCAGGCAACGTCTTAACCATTTCAAAGTCCAGTGACCGTTTGATGGCTCTCAAATTGGTGATGCATGGTGAGGTGTGGAACATCGTATATGCCCCTCAAGTAGGATGCGAACAAAAAGAAAAAGATGCATTCTGGCTAGATTTCCACAACCTTGTCAAAATCATCCCAAAGGAAGAGCTTTTGTTTGTTGGGGGAGATTTAAACGGACATGTCGGGAAGACAAGCGAAGACTATGAAGACTACCACGGAGGGCTGGGATACGGCACCAGGAACTCTTCAGGTGAAGATATCCTAAACATGTGAAAGTCGCACGGTCTTATAGTGCTAAATACCATGTTCGTCAAACAAAGCCGGCACCTGATCACTTATAGCAGCGGCGGAAATGAAACTCAAATAGACTATCATTTAGTATCCAGTTTCATGAAGCCACGAGCTAAAGATTGCAAAGTGATCCTGGGAGACGCGATCGCCCCTCAACACCGTCTCCTCCTGACTGAATTTTTTATGGAGGCTAGTAAGAAGTCAAAGCAGCAAGCGAAGGTGTCTGAGAGAATCAAGTGGTATAAGCTGGATAAAAGAAAAGGCGAAGCTTTTATTACCAACAAAAAAAACTACCTCTTTTCCATTATCGATGAGGTCGTAATGAGGAGTGCAGAGCACAAGACATGTGAGATTCCCTACAACAATCTGGCCTGGAGAAAGCCAAATCACTGCTCGGAACATCTAAAGGCCCCTGCCAACACGCAAAAGAAACCTGGTGGTGGACAGACGAAGCCAAAGCAGTGATACACGAAAAGAAAATGGCTTTCCAAGCTTGGTCAAAGTGCTCTTCTACTAATAGAGAGGAAAAAGCTCGCCGTGAAAAGGTATATAGATTTTGCAAAGGTATCACGAACAAAAAGTGCGCCGAATTCAAAGCGAAAAGCATGGAAGGCCTTTATCAGGAGTTGGAAAAAATATCGTCTTCCGCGTCTGAGAGGAACCAGGCTACCCAGGAGCTTTGACAAAACAATTTGAACAAAGGAGCAAATATCTTTAAGATAGCCGCCCAGAGAAGAAGAAATACTCAGGAGATTCGTTTCCCAAAGTTTATTAACAATGCTGAAGGCCAACTTCCTAACGAACAGTTTCCCCGAGTGTACTTTCCAAGAGCCGCCCCGAATCATGCCGAAATATCCGACATCACAGTCGAAGAAGTTCGGTACGCGGTTAAAAACTCCAAGAAAAGAAAAGCTGTTGGGCCGGACGGGATACCCTCTGAGTTCTGGAAAAAGATGGGAGACATCGGGTCTAGATGGCACATGATTCTTATCTCCAAACTTATGAGAAGTGACACTATGCCTAATCAATGGAGGGAAAGCTATCTTCTTCCTTTGCACAAAGGAAAGGGTGATACGCGAAATTGTGATAACTACCGTTCTGTCAAGCTGATGTCGCACACCATGAAGATCGTTGAACGGGTATTAGATAGCCGACTGCGGAAAATAATACGATTATCTGATGACCAGTGCGGGTTTGTCTCGGGCAAATCAACAACAGATGCAATCCAAAGTATAAGGATCATGATGGAAAAGCATCGTGATTCTTCAAAGGACTTGCATATGGTGTTGGTTGATTTCGAGAAGGCCTTTGACCGGCAACCAAGAGATCTTTTATGGGTAGCGCTAAGACAAAAACGAGTTCCAGAAATCTACGTGCGAGTGATCATGGACATGTACAAGAGAGCAACGACAAGAGTAAGATGCACCGCAGGAGTCACCGAAGAGTTCGCAATCAAAGTCGGTGTACACCAAGGGAGCGTCCTCAGCCCACTGCTCTTTATAGCAGTCCTTGATTGTTTGCTTGAAGGAAAAGTGACGGACCCCAATGTGCACCAGCTATTCTTTGCTGACGATGGAGCCATTATAAGTGATGATCAGGCGTCCCTACAACGAGCGCTTGATGTGTGGGTGGACATTTTTGAGGGACACGGGTATCGTATTAGTTCAAAGAAGACAGAGTATCTGTGCTGCCCGTTCTCTGACCCTCATCAGCCTATTCCAGACATTTACTTGAATGGAAGAGTGCTTCTCTCCGTGCAGGGACGGGTTAAGAATATCCCTGCAGCGATACCTCTCGCTTGTGGTAAAAGGCGACTACAACAAAGGTAAACAAAAATCAAATCTAGGCAATTTAGAAAACACCAAGGTGAGCCTAGGGACACATATACCATCATTAAACTGCCCCACAAGTTTACATGCAAATCAGTGGGTTGACACGACTGGAGATCACCGGTGTTATAAAAGTAAGATCAAACAAAAAAAATCTGGAGCATGCCCGTGTCACAAAAAAAAAAGGCAGGCCGAAAAACAATTGGTGCAAACAAATGCAAAACCACCAGCATTTGATTGGCCTCAGCGATGAAGTAATCCCAAAACGGGAAGCCTGCCGCTACTTTCTGAGGTCAAACCGGCGGACCCCACAAGCGGACCAGTAGGAATGCAGTTAAGTGGGAAGGTTATGGTCCTACACTTCTGACCATAACAACGCCGGAAAAAAAAAAAAAAAAGGAAAAGAAGAAGACCATGGCAGTTTAGTTGTTTAGAAATCCCTGCCCACGTGCCAAGCGTCGTCTTCAGAATACACATTAATCTTTTATTTGGACGAAAATACGTCAAGTTTACTTAAAGATCGTCGATCCTCTTCAACGGACAGTGACAAGGGCCTTAAGGTGGTAGCCACTATGTGAAATCGACACCTCTAAAGTCGAGTAGGAGCACCTATGTATGTACATAAATTCTAAAAACAAATTTCTTCAATTTATTTTGACTAACATTGACGATGTTTTTGACTTTCCAGTAACCAGTAAATCAGCATTTTATTTGTAGTCGTCCTCATCTAACAAATCTTACGTCATCTTACCTTTTATCGTAAATGGGATATAAACGATGAAGGCCGTTTTGGCGAAGGCCAAATGTCACTTGAAGCTTTAATGGTGACAACTCAAAGTGAGCCATAATAGACCGCATTAACATCGAATAAATCAAAGTTAATTACCCGTAATTTGGCTCTTGAGGAATCATCAACCTTCAATTCAAAGTGCACTCACTTCCAAAAGTCAAAGCAGACAAGAACAAAGTCACGTGTATCGACCGATTCCAAATACATGTTAGCACTAATCGGTCTTGAAACGAGTCGTTGAATACTTGCCATCTAACGTCATGGCCTGCCAAACCTGTTGCCCCTCTCCCTAACTGCCATAAAAACGAAAATAACAGCACAAAATCCGCAAATGCAACAAAACAAATCCCAAAAGCAGTCGTCAATCGTGCGCGAGTGGCAGACGAAATGACGGAATTCTCTTGAACGATAAACCTGTTTGCCACTTCTCCTAAACGTGTCAATTGTTGCTTCACTGACAGGCAAATCCACTCCCTTCCGGCCCCGTAGAACTCAATGGGTGATTCGTTTTTTTTTTTCTTGTCATCTAATATTATTTATTTGTTTTCATTTGTCGCCATTAATCGAACTTCCCCCTATGGGGAGAATGGAGGGTTACAGAGAGTAAAGCACGAAGGCGTGGAAGACAACAAGAAAACCGAAAAACAACATGAGACTCATCGACTGCAATCGTTAATTTGTTTCAATTTCACAACAACAACAACGACGACAAACCGCTTTACGATCACAGCAAAAGCACAAACAGACATTCAAATTTTTACGATCTTCATTCCGTGCGAAGTGACACGCAACGTTGTGGTTCACCGAGACTGGATGGTACATGAAACGCAACCGTTACGCAACCCACTGTCGACCATCGATTGCCGATTGCTTGTTTACACTTTATTACACTTTAAATTGAGTCTAAGTGGTATCGATTGTTCGACGACAGCTACTGTCAACATAAATTCTTCCTCCTCCTCTATGTCCGTCGTCCTCGGGTTTTGTATCCCCCGGTTAACAGAAAGGTGCTTCGCACCATATCTGGATGTGATCCAACGTCCAGTGTACGAATATCATGTGTTGTGTCGTGTCGAAACGTCTGAGTGCATTTCCAGGTTGGACGTTTGAACGGCTGGAGATGATTCGGGTTTATGGCCTGACGGACAAGACTACTGTTGTTCGGTTGGGTTTAGATGATCGTTGATCGAACGACCTCCTCTTGGATATACTGGTCATTATCGTCACAAGGTAATTAGCCGAGTGTTCACATTTACGTTCCGTCAGATATTGAATGGCATGGAACTTTGTATCGGAGAGGAAGCGCTGGTAAGTGAGGAAAGTAGTAGTCATTAGATACGAGATAAAGGCGTAGCATCACTTCTGTTTCCTTATGAGGCTAGTCGCACGAGTGTGTGGACGGTTTATGGGTTCACCAGGTCACTCACTATTGGAATGAACACTCACCGTAACGATGACACTCAGCCGCGATGTGTTTGGATGTTGCCGTGGGCCCTAATGACCGGCGATTTGTTGTTTTTTTTTGTCCGACGCTTTGTATAATATGTTTAGTGGTTTTCTGGAGATTGAGGAGGGAGTTGCTGTTATTTGATGGAATATTTAAGGAAAACAAACGCCAGTGGCTGATTTTGTGGTTAGGGCTTGATTAATTGTTGTCATTTGAAGGGATTAGGGACCTCTTAAGGTAGTACTTGATGTTGGGATAGATTGCCATAGATAGATTGTCAGGGTGCGATGTGGTTTGATGAGAAAAATATTTGTTCAGCGGTAATAAGTCACTTGAAACCGAGACACTTGTGGCTTTACTTTGTATTAATGTGATGCTGTAAAGGGTTATTACAGCAATTGGAGTCGGTTGAGATGGAGAAGCCGTTAAATTGATTGAAAGCGGAGGTCATACGGAGTTCATACCTTAAATCGAGGTTACACTATGGTACATCGATTTTTGAAGAAGTTGTGTTACAAATGTACTTTGCTTGATTTAAGAAAAAAAAAGTTGCGTTACCTACGTGGTTTGGCTAGTGACTCTGAATATTATTGACTTCGTTAAGAGCTTTTAAGTGCGTTTATAGAGCACTCCTTTACCGTCAGTTTGGTTGCTAGAAAAGTGAAAATAAAGATGCTATTTGCTGAAGAGCCTTTTTGTCAATACTCGTAATAGTTCTTCTTATTAATATCATTAGGATTATAGTAAAAAAAAATCACAAAACTGGTTACTCATGAAGTATGTTCAAAAAGTAACGGGAATTTTGTGATTTTGTGGATTGTATTGGTCCTAATCACCAATTTTTCCCATTGATATTTTGAAAAAGATGGAAAATAGATGGAAGTATCTACCCATTGTTATATAAGCCAGTTGGTTCAAACGATTTGTTTTTAAAATAAATCAGAAAATTTGGGTTACATTTTAAGAAACAAGAACCGACCTTAATGCAGCTTTTGATTAGTTTGCTAAGAGCAAAATGAGTATTTATGACGGCCACATGCTTCACCAAAAAGACTGCGAAGTCGTTCACAGAAGTCGGAATAAAATTTTTTGGGACATTTTGGATATAAAAATTCTTGCAGATTTTTTGTTGTCAAAAGCAAACAAAAAGTCTTGAAGTCAGCTTATGTCGCAATGTAACTTGTGTCCTTTATCTAAAAATAAAGAGATCATTTAAGATCCGCTAGAGTAAAGGGTTTTTCCATTGCCACGGGATTTTGACGGACTGTGGCGGCCATGCTTTTATGATGACATTTGTCAAATCTGTTGTTTATTATTCTGTTAGTGATTCCAAATCACCATGGCAAGTTATACGATTGAACAGCATGTCCAAATGTATTATCACAATGAGTGATCGTTAGTGCAAAAGTTGCGCGCGTTGCCACTGATGTATTTTACCGTAGACGTGGTGGCCGTTCACAATCGACTCTTTACCGTTGATGGGCAAATTTGAGACGACCGGTGTGGTTATCAATCAGTCAAATTTACGTGAAAGGAACTTAAGAACGTCTGAGAAAGTCCGCGGTCCGTTAAAGTACGAGTATACAGCAGAAACAGAGCCAATCGTGCACAAGAACTCTGCTTTTCGCAAACTTCAACTTGGCGAATTTTGCATCAGAACTTGGGCCTGTACAAGATCCAACTGAGCCAGGAGATCAAAGTTCATGACCATAGACAACGCCATTTATTCGCTGACTCACTTAGGAGCGTTTGGAAGAGAACCCCAATTTTGGCCAAAAAATCATCTTAACAAGCAAAATTACCGTATCTGGGACGACACCAGCCCATACGAGGTTCACCAATTGACAATGCATCCTCAAAAAATGACCGTTTAGTGTGGATTTTAGGCCAGCGTGGTTGGTCTGCAGTTTTTTCAAAAACGACGTTGGTAAGGCAGTCACCGTCAATGGCGAGCGCTGCAGGACGATGATAACCAAGTTCTTATGTCCCAAATTGAACCATATGGACCTAGAAGACATGTGGCTCCAACAGTACGGCGGTACGTGCTAACAGCCGTCACTACATTCTGCATGAACGATGTGAAAGTGAAGTTATCTCCCGCAGGGGTGACGTGAATTGACCACCAAGTTCACGCGTTTCGACCCCGCTAGACTTTTTCTTGTGAGGTTTCCTGAAGTCGAAGGTCTATGCGTATAAACCACAATCTACCGATGCCCTTAGGCAAACATAAAAAGCACCACTGCTATTTGTCCGGGTCACCGTAGGAAGCTGAGGCTGGCATTTGAACGATGTCATAGTGGCATACGTGGGCCTTTCAAATAAAAAAAGAATTTAGCTAATACCTTTATACAACTTGTTTTATTCCATTGCAAAATCCACCCGCCCTTACAGATTAAAAGATCGATTTCCAGAAATGCACCTTCTTTTTTTTTTTTTTGTTATAGGGTTCGTTCAGATTCAAGAGTGTACGCTCTTATGGTGTTTGTCATACAACCTGGACGGTGTGTAGGTGGTTGGTGTCGAAGATGTTTTTATGCCTTCGTCCGCATTTTCTGATCATTTCTCGTTCACAACTGATGTTGTTGCACATTGTCTGTTGCACAGACTTGAACTACAGGCCTTCCGCTCAACAGTCGGTGATGATTACCTTCGCACCACGATCACCCCCCACGACCACCTGGAATTTCAAGGGGTCCTCACATAGCTGGGTAATACCTCACAACCTTTATTTATATATAGACCTAAATATGACAATTTTGCTGTTTTCTTCGATTACAATGGTATGGTTCATCATACCAATTGGAAGGTTCTACCATCGATAAGCAGTTATGCGCCGTTTACGTGAAAAAATACGAAGAAAGCGCCCGGAATTTTATTTAAAAAAAGTATGGCTGTTGCATCACGATAATGCACCTGAGAATGACCAAAAACAATACTATAATCATGACTCAGCGACCATATTCACCGGACTTAGCCGCCTGCGACTCTTTTCTCTTCCCAGAATGGCAAAGAGGACGGAAATTTCCCACGATTGAGGAGATAAAGACTGCATCACTGGAAGAGCTCAAAAGAGCGCATACCAGAAGTACTTCGAGAAATACTAGAAGTTTATTATATCTGAGGACGATTACTTTGAAGGGGTGTGATGATAAAGATGAATAAATAAATATTTTCCGAAAAAAATAAAAAAGTCACCTTATTTTTTGAACATAACTCGGACATTGAAAATTACATATGTGAGTAGCAAGCCCTTATTGTGAACGTAGTCAGTAGGCATTCCCCGATACCGTCGAGGATAATTTTCGTCATTATTTTGACTATAACTGATGGAAAATATATCGCCAAACGTCTAAGCGTTCCATCAATTTGCCATCCCGCGACATTTGACAGAGCTGGCAAATACTCTACCGTGGTTGCAATGTCTATATTGATACAATGTCAAATGCGAATTTGGGAAACTTTAGATTGTACCACCAATCAACATTTTATTTTTTCTATTTTGCTTTTTGAATTATTTATTATTATTGTTATTCCTTATTATTTCTTATTATTATTTTTCATTATTGCTTTATTTTTAAAATATGAATTAAATGAATAAAAATGAATTTGTGAATATGGAATTTTATTAAAGAACTTTATACAATATTATACAGGGTGTCCCACGAGCAGTGTGCCAAAAAGCTAGAGCGTGTAGGTCTGGTCAAGACAAAAAAAAAATCGTATGGGAGGGGGGGGTCTATTTCCCCCCATTTAGCCGGGAGGGGCAATTTTCTAAAAAATTGACTTAATTTGGAAAAAAAATTATTAAAAATCAACAGTTACATCCACAATGCCGTGATATACCTTTTTGTAAAGCCAGAAACCTCTTCTTTCATCTTGATTTTAAATTAAGCTGTTTTAAGGAGAAGTTTTTGAGAAATTAATTTTCAAACTCAAAATTTTGAAAAAAAATTGAAAAAAAAATGTTTGAAGTACTTTTTTTCAAAATTGTATGTAATTAAGTAGTAATTTTTTTTCAAAAATTCAATGCTCTTATTAGTTTTTAGTTAAAAACAGAAAACCGGATGCAAAAATGTCTTGTAGTTTTTGAGAAATTAAAAAAAAACCCGAACCATTTTTTTCTAAGAAAAACCTTTTTTTTGGTTTTAACTGCGCCGCCGATGGGTTCTACCCGAATTTTGGATTTGGTCCGACGCAATCCCTCCCTTAGTACAAGGAGGATGGCTATTATGCTTGGAGTGCCCAAATCTAGAGTATGGAGAGTGCTTCATACCGAAAACTTACACCCGTACAATTTTAGGCCAGTTCAGGGACTCACCTCAAACGACAAGTTTTTGAGAGCAGAATTTTGTCGATCATTACTGCTTCGAGATGAAACAGAACGAAACTATTTTGCAAGGATATTCTGGACGGATGAAGCACAGTTTACCAGAGATGGGGTTACTAACTTCCACAATTTGCATCATTGGAATAGCACCAATCCACACAACAAAAAACAAAATAAATCACAACACCGCTTTAGCTGTAATGTTTGGCTTGGTATTGTTGGACAAACTGTAATCGGGCCCCGGTTTTTGAATGCCGTTATTAATGGAGTATCATACCTGCAATTCCTACTGCCTAAAATGGTACAGGTGTAAGTTTTCGGTATGAAGCACTCTCCATTCTCTAGATTTGGGCACTCCAAGCATAATAGCCATCCTCCTTGTACTAAGAGAGGGATTGCGTCGGACCAAATCCAAAATTCGGGTAGAACCCATCGGCGGCGCAGTTAAAACCAAAAAAAAGGTTTTTCTTAGAAAAAAATGGTTCGCGTTTTTTTTTTAATTTCTCAAAAACTACAAGACATTTTTGCATCCGTTTTTCTGTTTTTAACTAAAAACTAATAAGAGCATTGAATTTTTGAAAAAAAATTACTACTTAATTACATACAATTTTGAAAAAAAGTACTTCAAACATTTTTTTTTCAATTTTTTTTCAAAATTTTGAGTTTGAAAATTAATTTCTCAAAAACTTCTCCTTAAAACAGCTTAATTTAAAATCAGGATGAAAGAAGAGGTTTCTGGCTTTACAAAAAGGTATATCACGGCATTGTGGATGTAACTGTTGATTTTTAATAATTTTTTTTCCAAATTAAGTCAATTTTTTAGAAAATTGCCCCTCCCGGCTAAATGGGGGGAAATAGACCCCCCCCTCCCATACGATTTTTTTTTTGTCTTAATTACTACTTAATTACATACAATTTTGAAAAAAAATAGTTCGAAATTTTTTTTTTTCAATTTTTTTCCAAAATTTTGAGTTTGAAAATTAATTTCTCAAAAACTGCTCCTTAAAACAGCTTAATTTAAAATCAGTATAAAAGAAGAGGTTTCTGGCTTTACAAAAAGGTATATCGTGGCATTGTGGATGTAACTGTTAATTTTTAATAATTTTTTTTCCAAATTAAGTCAATTTTTTAGAAAATTGCCCCTCCCGGCTAAACGGGGGGAAATAGACCCCCCCCTCCCATACGATTTTTTTCTTGTCTTGACTAGACCTACACGCTGTAGCTTTTTGGCACACTGCTCGTGGGACACCCTGTATAATAAAAACACTTGACCATCCCTGTAATTAGAACTAAGATCACAATTGAACTAAATTAATAATTGTACTAAAATTAGAGTAGTACTAACCATGAATAAAGAAAACAAGATTGCGCCGTCGGGTGTTCGTTTTTGTTTCGTTCTGCGCATGTACGTCACGCGTGACTAGGTAATTTGACAGCTGGTCGAAGCTGCTGTTTGTTTACATACAAATTGGGAAATGAAAAGTTGAAAATCATATTTTTTTGTTAAATAAATCGCGTTTTTAATCGCAAATTGTTTGCCTAGCTTCGAGTGATAAGCGAATACCTGCAAATTAAATATACTGTGGCAAAAGCAAAACCAATCTTCAATTGGAATTCAATGTGCAGCGCGTCGCATATTATCTATGTACATATATACGAATGCAAAAAATGTGGAATAAAAGATTAATTTTCCTTTAATGTAATGTTTTATTGAATTTTCTTTTCCTTTTATATTGATTCTCTATAATTTCTTTGTTTAATTTTCTTATTCTAAAACACATCCTTGCCCTAAAAAATAGCCTTTTAACTCTCTCCTCGCAAATTACCTGTTTTGTAAGTTCCAGATGCGTTTTTATAAAATTATTGGAGATTAGCAGGTCATCACCGTTAATTTCATTGAAGACGTTCTCCAGATTCCTCATGTGATTCATAAGTTCCGCTGTTGGCTTGGATAAACCACCCTCATTTAGGTGATTTACCCAAGTGAAGGACTCATCATTGGTTTTCTCCACCCGAATCTCCGGAATTTCGTCCCCCAGCTTGTGGCAAATGTAACCTGCTAGGTTTTCCAATCCGTCGTGTGCTATAGAATCCACTTCACATTCTTCTTTACTTTGCACCTGTATGCTTCCTGGATTTATCAGTATACTTTTCAGAATTGTACCTAATACGAGAAAAAAAGTGAAGTATTAATTTAATTTTTTGGCAAAAGCGCGGTATTATTACCTGTGAGAGTGGAATCCAATTTGAGGTCAGGTGTGTCGTCTTCAGCAACATTTGCGTGATCGGAAAGAAGTCCTTCTTTATATCCAAGAAGATATGACCTTAATCTGTATTTAAATTCTTGGCGATCAGGGTGGTCGTGAAGGTCCCCTTTGCTGCGAATTATACCAAAAAAATTCTCCAACACGTCCTGGTTAAGGCGATATGTCAATACATAATTGAAATCAAAACGATGTTTTATTTCAACTAGGAGCATTTTTAATGCATTATTTGTTTGAATTATGCCTGAAAACGAAAGTTATGAATATCATTTTAAATTATACATATGTAATAATGTCTCGTCCCTTTTTGGAAAGGCAATAAGCTTTCCTTTCCAAGTATCCTCATTTCCTGTATCAGCTTACTCATGTCATCTAGAATTGGATCTTGTATATCCAAAGCCAAACCGTACCCATGAGTTCGCTTTCTAGAACCTTGAAATGGGGCTTTGATGTTCATAACATCGAACCAGTCATTAGTCTGAAAAAGAGCAAAAAGGTGTTTCAACTTTTTAAAGCAAATATTGTTGGTAAATATTACAGTTTTGAATAATTTGGAGCATTCTTCCCAATTGTAATTGCTCAAATGGCCCAAACTTACAGCCCTTGTTATTGCCTGAGTAATCGTATGGGAGAAAAGTTTTGCTGCCATTTTAACTTTTTGCCTCTCTGCTCCAACAACGTTAAGGTAGCCTGTTGTTATTTTGTGTGTAATAGAGAGATCCCCGGAAGTTAAGGAAAGCAGTGTCAAAATGATCTCTTTCTTACTTCCTTACCATTTATTGTAAAACCATGATCAATAAAATGATTTCTCATGAGTTTTATTAAATGGGGCACATCGGAAAACACGAAAACTTTATTTTCGTTGTGAATAAACCTAGAATGTAAGAATAATCAGTAAATAATAATTTCTTTCGCTGTTTGTTATTGTTTACCAGGGTTTCTCCATGGTGACTTCAAGATTTCTGTACAGTGCCCTGTTTCCTCCCCCTAAATCACTGACAATAGCAACAACATTATAGCCAGATTCTCTGACTTTGCCAAGAATATGGTGTATAATGTCCGCTGTTATCTGACAATCAAAGGCATAGAAAACAGGTTGTTTCCAATTGCTGATTAGTCCTACGAGTGTTTATTAAAATTAGGCTTGATATCTTTAATAAGTATTCATATTTACATACCTCTTAACATTGCCACTTGTACATAATTAGCAGGAGATAATGTGGTATCTGAAGACCTGTCATAGCAGAAAGCTTTGCGAATTTTCATTTCATCGAAGCTAAGGACACAAATTTTCTGGGCCTCGCTAAGTTGAGTTGTTGCTGACAGGATCTTCATTACAGGTGCAATTATCCCTGGTGAAATGTCCAGTTTATGTGCCCAACTTTGCAGGGTTCGCACGCCAGGAAGAGGGAAATTTTTTCTTCTGAGCAGATTGTACGCTTTTGCGCTTGTCGAATAAAGCGTGATGGACTGCGCTATATCCGCCTCAGTCCACTGTAAGCGTTTTATGCCATTTTTTAACTTGTTGACTTGACCTTAAGTTATAACAGCATAAATGCATATACTATTTTCTACTTAGTCAAATATTTTACCTGCTGTGAATATTTCCCGTGGTTTTTTTTCCATATTGAGACGTTCAAATTCAGACTTCTGTAACTTTTGTTTGAGAGAAATTAACTGCTTTTGGTAATCCCATTCTTTCTCTTGCATAATACACTTGTCCTTCTTCAAGTCTTCACTAAAAGTCCGTAATTATTGTTATGAATCTTGGTATAAGCTATAAGATAAACTTACATTTCCTGTTGTAAGATTGTTATTCTCTGGTTTGATTCCTCTATATTATTAATTTCCTCTGGAATTTGATTTTCTACCACAATGCCGACTTTACTTTCAATTGTGGTAGTCTCAGGATCATCAATAGCATTTTCTTTGTCTTTTAATAGGCTTGCTATTACCTGCTTCTTGTTTTTTAATTCCATCCTGATATCACGAGATGAAGTGGTAGCTGTTGATTGCTGTTGGATTGTTGGAACAGTTCCCATCTTCAACTTGTATCCATTGTTTTTGCAAAGTCCTGCAATTATAATTGCGATTAACCGTTGTGTAAAAGAAGTAACAAAATATTAACTTACCCATTTCAAACTGTAAATTTCTTTCCAAGTCATCGGCAGTAAAATGTGCAGAGCAAATTCGAGCTGAGCTTGGATTGAAACTATCTTTTCTTTTGCAAAAATGAATCCACTGCTTTCGCAAGATATTGTCTTTGGGAAGCAATAAAACCGAATATTTTTCTTTCCTTTGTTATTTTCGTCACAATTGTAAACTGCACACCTCATTTTGAAAAATAATATTATATCACACAATTATCATACACAGACTTCGACTTTATATTTTCGAATTCAAGGCGCGAAAACCGTAAACAAAACTCATCCGTATTCGTTTGTATAGAAGTGAATCGCGCTGGTCACGGCCTACGTCACTAAACATTGACAGATGGGTAGCAAACATGGCGGACATGCGCAATGCGTAATCTGTAATATTTCATTCATGGTACTAACTATGTGCTAAGACATGTATTAAGCTCATATAAAGCTTTAAGCAAGAGTTGAAAGCTCTGAATTTCGTGTATAAAAGGCCGCGCAAATTCAATGTAAGATCACTTCTGGTTGTGATCGCTTCATGCTCAATTCGACGGTACACTACTGCCTTTTGAGTTTGAAGCCCTTACAATTAGAGGACTGAGTTCTATTGTGGCGTTCCCAGTGACGGAGGTACACTACCGCCTCTCTGGTTTGAACTAGATCCGCGTTTACTCTTCCGAATTGAGTTGCCGCCTATTCAGCGGGGTACTGCGTTATTTCGCATATCCTGCGGTAGAGGGCAAACCAATTGGTCCGGAAGCAAAGGTTTTCCACCCTTTCTCGTCAGTAATTCTCTGTAATAAAAATTTTAAAAATTTACCACACGGGTTTCACTGTCCCTTCAGGGGGATTTTGCAGAGTACCATCAGTCGTACCTCTACCTGAGAACGTTCTCCAAAGAGAGACAAAGAGCGGAGAAAGAGAGAGACCACCCCCACTACTCTCCCCATTACAAGATAGGAAATTTTGGTGTGTGATATTCGTGTAGCACCATCACAAATTGTTACTTCCACTTCCTGAGCCGATATTTATCTAATTTATTTCGAAAACGATTCATTTTCCTTAAAGTGCTTTGGCAACAGCCTTAATGGTACCACTATCGTAGCGGTTTGCTCTATTGCGTTTTCCACTACATTTCATTTCCCCCCTTTTCATTTTAAATTCAAGCTTTTTTTCCACTAAGATTGAAGCCATTTAAAATTTGTGGAAATTCCACTTTAGATCCATTTTTAGAAATTCGCTGATAGCTAACTATGAACGCCTTTGACGTGGTTCGTGGGGTTTGAATCCCCCGATAGGTCTGCGAAAGCTTAAAGAGGTTTGCTGCTTGGAGTAAGTTATAAACAGTAGGCCTCTTCAATTACTTGAAGTTCAATGAATAATTTTCTTAGTAGCGTCCGACGCTAAATTGGTTTAAAGCACAAATCATGGGAGTCTGTAGAGATAGCGCCATACGAACACGTTACGATATATTATTCGGTTTCTAGAGTTCACGAGATGAAGAGTATTGAGTATTTGGAAAAAAATGCAAATGAGAGAAAGACAACCTAGTGCTATCCAACAAGAGGTGTTATTTTATTATTTTAATTTATTATTATATTTTAAATCAGTATTAAAATATAACATTTTTATGTATAACGGTGATGTTTCTACTTTCGTCTAAAGAACGAACTCTCAGGTAATTGATTGAATAAGAAATATCAGCTCTGTCTACAAATTGTCATTCTTTTGATGATTTTTTTTTCATCAAATTATCCCTAAAGGACAGCTCTATTTCCCCAACAGCAGCTCTAATATTTTCTTTCATTATATGAGTCGCTGGTAGAGCATGGAAAAAAGCTAATGGTATCAAACCTCATGTGTAAAGTGGTCAATTGAATTCTCTACTTTGAGAAATCACACGTCCAGGAAACTTGTCATGCAATGGAGCCATTGCTTCACCGGCTGTTATGTGCACTGATAGCCCAAAAACCTCAAAACCCTTTATAGTGACCTCCTAGCTTATACCTATCACAGGTCATTGCAATAATGATAGTTGGGTTTTTCTGATGCAATAATACCGTGGAATTTGAAATGACACCCCTTGTTGGATGACCCTTTAATTTTTTGACGACTAATTAAGTATTCACTCGTTCCAGTAAGAATAAAAGACTAATTAACCTAAAGTCTCCAAACCACCAGGAGAACATTAACCAGTCTTCATCCCATTACAACCGTTCTATGGAGATCTCATGGAAACCCCCGTGAATCTCATTGCTCGGCAACAACAGCTTAAATTTATACCTACAATGACACAAGTCCATATACTTATTTTCAATATACCTATCCTGGGTGTATAGTATTTAATTTCTAATTTGCCACTTACCATTCTAAGATGGTAACCAAACTCCAAGGCACTTACTCCCTCAACCTCGTCCTTAAATGCTCTTCGAAATTCGATTACGTGCTAAGGTTTATAAAAATTGCCTTGAAACGAATTTAATGAAGCATTCTGAAACGAGGTCGATTAGATTTTTACTGGGAACAAGAACCTCTGTTTACTGCAGCTATCAAATGCCATGAATTGCGAGGTCATGTGTGTGGGGCACTTTCGATTTTGAAATGACACGTCATTGAAATCACATTACCAACGGCAGTAGTGCATGGTTCCTGTCCCTTTGTAAGGCATGCGTCATTTTTATGTGTTTATGCTAAAATGTTTGCTTTTTTTTTTATACATAGTCGTAGGGTGGAGAATATCAAGTTTATTGCTTCTCGACATCAAACATAAATATGCCTTGAAATGGTGTTAAAAGTGGTGTCAAAAAAAGGACGAGGGTGTGTATTGTTAACATTTGCTTTGTGTTCGGCCATAAAAGGGAAAATGAATAAAAAGCGAAATATTAACATATCAGGTTCAAGTCTAAATAGTTTCGAAGGGGGGCCAGTAAGGAAAAATGTGTATAAGTCGTTAAAGAGCCAGAGAACTGGTTCACTCAAAAGTTTGTTAAAATTACGAAAACTGCAACATCATACAGGATATTTAGAGCTTTTGCTTAATCCTGTCTTTGTAATAGCTAACATATCTACCAAGAGCTGGATGAGATGATATTTTAAAGAAGCTCGAGTTCCGAATTAATTTTTCTTCGGCATTGTTTTGAAACTTGAAAAAAATTGAGTACGAGTATCGATACGTTTCAGAGATACCCTTAGAACAGGTATTCATTGTTTTTAGAGAGATGTTTCTCTGTATCTCGAGAATGTATAATGATATCGAATCCAGACCAATTTCATTATACCCATGGTTACATAGATAACAGCTTAGAAGATTTTTAAAAAAAATTGTTTTTAACAAAGAAAAAACTACAATATTCGTCGTCACGCATTTTTCGGAAATACTAGGAAAAGGAGCTTCTTAAAAAAGTTTCTCGCTTGTTCATGCATGGCCAAGTTTCGTAGTTATGAGGGTCTCGCCTAAGTATGACACTAGTCCTAAGAATAGTGATACACTCTCTTCTGGAGTAGTTGGAAAAAAGAATTCAAAAAGAGTGGATTAGGTACATAATAGGAATAAATACAGGATTATCAGGACTTTAGTAAGTTTCTACTTTTTAAGAACAGAAAAAGACTTTATGTTACATTTTTAAAAATAATTCTTGTGGGCCCCTCCTGTTTTGTAATTTCGTAATGACATTGAGACCACAAAGTCTGCACATCTCGTTGGCGTAATTTGTTACCACTCTTTATTAAGTACAGCTTCAAGGCAGTTTGGGTGGTTTGGGTTGGTTTAACATCTGTTATGTGTGTCTTACTGCCACTACATATTTCCTGTCGTTATTTTGACCTTTTACTCGTATGCTATAAGTAGTTGCCTGCTTGCAACACCCATTTTGAAGGCATTCTGCATATGGAAACATAGCTTTTTTCTAATATTCAAAATTTGAACAAAAATTTCTATATTAAGTATATACGTTCCACATCACTTTATGAGAAACATGCCCTTCATGCCGTATTGAGGCAAGTATTCTGCATTGAGTGATTGACCAAGAGCCTGTCCCAATAAATGGCATGCAGCAGCATGCAGCAACAAGCTAATCAGCAAGCTTAGGCGAGCTTCATGACAAACCTGTTTTTCGATGTTGTTGGACTAAAAGTTTTAACTTCGCGCCAAAAGGATTTTTAAGAGTTATTTATGAACCTTATTATCACTGACAGACAATTGCAGTTGATCCGGTATGACTTTTGGCGGCGCCTTTAGTCACACCTACACTATTGTAAAATAAGTCGTCGTTTGATATTCTTCTTTCGCCCAGGAGTTCCTGACTTTTAAGTCTATTTCAAAACTTTTACAATCTTAGGGACACCAAAAAATCTTGGATTTCAATATATAATTTTCCCTTCCCACGCAATTTGTGTGTTCTCCTCGATCCTCTGTTATCATTCTCAAATAAAATAACAAAGAATATAATTAAACAACTTAAAAAAACACTCAATCCTATTATTTACAAAATTGTTGGGACGCAGTCTGGTCTGTTTAGTTAGCTGTTATCCTTTAAAGAGGCTACCCACTGCTTTCGATAGCGTGTCGTTAGAAGGTCGGCTCTACAAGCTCAACAAGTTTAGCATATTAAGTCACTATAGGAATGAAGTTTGTTGTTAAATTTGACAAAGTTACTTCGAGTAGAATCAATCGGGTGTGGTGAACTCTCCGTTACTAATCTGTACTAGAATTCCTATAGCTTTTCTTAGCCACTTAATAGTGTACGCAGATGATTTAATAGTGCACAGATCAGGTCCCCAAATCGAAATCATCGATGCAATGTTGCAGTGTAATTTCGATCATATTATAAAATTGAGACTAACGAGACTGTTTAGGACTTTACTATAGAGGCCTGAAGGAATCCCAAAGAAAAGTAAAGAAATTCGCGATTATTGTGCAACATGGATAGAAAACGAGCTTAGATATCTTGATACCTGGCTTGACTAGTGACTTTATTTTAATGGAAATGTAGACGTTTCTTGCTGGAACAAAGAAAGCCTTCGGTATGATAAGGAAGCTGTTTCAAAGATGTCAACTTGACCGCAGGGTGAAAATCTTATACTAAAGGGTTTTCCAATAACAGCGGGTAGATGTTCAAAACGAATAAAACAAGCTGTGTGTTAGGTATTAACAAATTTCTTTCTTTATTTGAAAGGCCTGTATATGCCACTATGTATGGAATATGACATTATTGAAATTCCGCCTCAGCTTCTTACGGTGGATTGGATCCAAGTGGTCCAATTTTCAATGACTCTTACGCATAGATCCGCCTGAATTTGAGCGATGACCTATGTTATGTTCACCTTAATTGTCGATTGTCGTTATTTGCAAAAACCTGCGACTTCAGAAAAAAGTCTAACCGGGTCAAAACGCTTGAGCTTGGTGGCCAATTCACGTCACCTCTGCGGGAGATAACCTTACCCTCAAATCGTTCATGCAGAATGTCAATCGAAGCGTCCGCTGTGTGGCACGTAGCGCAGTCCTCAGGAATGGTTCCATTTGGGTCGTAAGAAATTCTGTATTCTTAACTCTCGTCACTAAAGATGATTTTTCGGCTAAAATTGGGGTTCACTTCCAAACGCTTCGAAGCTCAGTCAGCGAATAAACGGCGTTATCTATGGTCATGAACTTTGAGCTCCTGGGTCAGTTGGATATTCTGACGGTGTAGGCCCAAGACTCGACGCAAAATTCGCCAAGTTTAAGTCTGCGAAAGGCAGATTGCGAGGAACCGACTGCCTCGGGTTCTGCTCTTCTCGGCCGATCTTGACATATGAATTTCCTTCCATCACATATGAATTTGATTACCGAACCGATCGTCACAAATTTGGCCAATAAATGTTGAAGAGTCGAAAGGCCACCACGTCTACCAGATGAAGGCTCATTTTGATAATAAAATTTTATCATTTGGACGAGCTGTTTAATCGTGTAACACGACATGGTGATTTGGCATCACTAACTGAACAATAAACAACAGATTTGACAGATATCACTCAAGCAACATGGCAACTAAACGCCGCCAAAATCTACCCGCGCGCATATGACACAATATGATTGGTCACCATCAATGTTAACAGAAAATACGTCGTCTTTTGGTGGTTGACACGTGAAAATTGTTACAGAAACGGTGCGTTACCCCCGTAAGAACCTCCTCCATTCTCAATTCGTAGACTAGGGTTCAAAGATGAACTCTACAACTTATTTACTTGGAAACAATTTTTCTATAAAAAGCTAATCTTCTTCCAGCTTTACTAAAGTCTCCTCTTTCTGTAGCAACTCGTTCGGATTTAGTTCTTGCACGAGTTGTATTTGTAAATTTATAGAACGAGATCCTCATACAATCTTCAACGTAGGCGAGTATCACAATCCCAATTGGTTCTAACGGACAAATCACGGTCTTCATTAATACTGGCGAATACAACAGCAATATTTTTCTCTGTACGCTCTCTAGCTTAACAATACCTAGGTTGATATCCAGTAGTGTGAAATTGGTGCGGTCACCATGGCTTGAATTGCTTGCTCGGTAGGACGATTATGACGACTAATGGTCGAAGTGCTCAGAAAGCATTTTCCACAGAGCACGAAGTAAAATCTTTCCAAAATAAAATGGCAATGCTGTCTGAGCATGTCTTACTTTAACACATATCGCGAATCACGCGCGAATTGTCAAAAATGGAGCACTAGAAAACCAAACGGCAAAATAATCACTTTTTATATTATGAGTTACTAGCAGGCAAGTACTTTCGCCCCAATTGATCTGTCTTTTGGATCAATTACAGACCATAATCAGCAAAAAGACGGCATATTTCATCTTTATACTCGCCAAAAATAAATTGATCTTGGCTGAGATGTCTTGCCTCATACACCTCATCACTCAATATTGCACCCTATGATAATTTATTGCTTAACAGTAAGGACTTTGCTTCATTACAAAATAATTGTGCGCACATTACATCCAAAATTGCTTGAAAAACCGCACGCATTTCATAGGAAACAAAGTTTTATTCCTGATCAGTCAGTTTCTATCAAAGACAAAAACAAAACCTAAGCTTACTATAACGATATCGATATTGTCGCACTCGTCGCTTCGGTAAAAGACCACCAAAATTCACAAAAATATATTTTGCCAAATGAGTCACTCCTCACTGCCTTCAGCTTACATTTTTGTTTTTTATTAATCTAACCTTCCATGTGACCTACGACGAATTGATTTTTTATCCAAGTAATCTGTTAGCATCCCAACCGAACGCCCTAGTTGACTTTCCTGAGACAATAATTACCAAATCCATTATTCATAATCCGAAAAACCTCTTTGGTCCACCTCCACGCTTTCGACGGCTTGTTAACGATCATCGTGCAAAATGTTATTAATCACGAAAGCAATTAGCTTCCGCATGATGCAACACCACCACCACCACCACCAGTGATCAAACCAAAGACAATAACCCTCCTCTTCATCACGCCATCACCTGGTCATATAAAGCTATTAACCTTCAGTTCTACACATTCGTGACTACTTCCTTCCGTCGCTCACAACTACCATTCATTAATCCAACCAGCGTCTACCACTTTCCAGCATCCCACTTGACCCTGATCAACGTACAATAACCTGATAAGTTCCACTTGGCACCTATACACCACGCAATGATTTCCAAGTTCATGCACAACAACTGTCGCGCCCGTTCCATTAGCCATTTATGGCCTCAATTTTTTCAAATTCACACTCACACTCGTTCCAGCAACTTCAATTAAAAACTCATCTTTGATCGTTTTTAATTAAAAATTTGTAACTTACACACGAAGGCCATAAAACAAGACCTACGCCGTTACACAGCTTGAAGATAAAATCTTCATCCCAGAGGCGTTCCAGCTACGTTGGTCGACGGAAATGGTTTCAAGTAAGTTTCATGATTCTTTCGGAACATAATTTTGAGATCTTGATTAATCACTCTGAGCAATGGGTTGGGAAATGGGCCATTTCAATGGCTTCGGTTAGCGACTAAAGTTTGATGACAATTTGAATACTGGTTTCAGTTGGGAGCAAGTAGAGAAAGCGAGGCCAAAAGATATGTCATAAATGCGTGACGGTGCAGATTAGGAATATTTAACTATGAATCGGAGATTTTTGTGGGATCATTAGATAGGTATTAAGTCACCACAAAGGTGTGTTGGGTTTTAGGTTGGCTAGAGGTAGGAAAGCTTCCATTTGATGTGTGAAAAATATCGAAACTAATCCCAAGTAATGACAGGTTGTTCGACAAACAATTGGATTAGGTAAAGCAGACGAACCACAATAATGTGACGAAGAAGCTGAAATTTCTTTGAATTCATACGAAATTTAAAATATCAAAGCAGCTGAGATAAATAAGGCTTTAAGTAGCCCGAAGGTAGGTTATACTAAAGATTGACTATAATCTCTGCCATAATCTTGGACTGGCTCAGAAGCTAGTTGGTTGTTTTCTTTCTCGTTTTCCATACCTGTAACTCACAGAAGTTATATCACCGGACGTTACTATTCGTCATGGGATAGAAGTGAAAAATCTTTCGTCGACAATTCAAGGCAAATAACGTATGCTATCGAGTTGATACTGCGTCATTCGACTTTCCTCGAGGCACAACCGACGTCATTAGTTCTGGAGTGAATTTTATTCACTGGAATTAAAGTTGCAGTGGAAATAAAATGTAGAAAGGATGATTGATATGGGTCTTCCATCTTCACCTCTTATCCTGATGAATACTCATCTCATAGCATGCCATTTCCTTAATGAAGAAGCTAGTCAAGCCGGAGAAGGAGTTACGTAAAAAGCTGTTATAAGTAATAAAGTAATTTCGAAGACAGCTGAGTACCTAGAGATCCCGTCACTGCTTACCTTTTAAGCCACCAGAGTGATTAACGATAACATTGCATCCGCCACGGATACGAGATAAAGGTACAATATCATTTGTCATCCTGTCCATTAATTACACCTGGTGTCGATGACACCAGTTTGTTTGTTTTTTTTTTTTTCCTGTTCATCTCGCATCCAGAGAAAGCAATAACTTTATGGACATACACTTCTCTTTAATTTCACTGCTGCCGCCCGCGTTCGCGTGGAAAACTTCACTTTGATTGATGAGCAGCGAAGCATTCCGAGCGGCAAACCGAACGTTGGATGGATGAGTTCGTGCAACAATTACAAGAAAACGAGAAAATCTTTTTTGAAACATTATATGTACATCCTCCTACCCCTCATGGAAAAAAAAACGAAAGGAAGACCCACGCAAGATTGATGATCAAATATCGGCGCGGCGCAACAACAAAGAACGCGACCCCGCGCCGAAGAAGAACTAAAAGAATCTAAGATGCATGCATAAATGGAAAACACGTAAATGCACGCGCTCCACGAACCGTGACTCCAGATAACAGCCAAACAACAACACAATCAGATTGGCACGATGTAATTTCCTTTATCGTACTACGTCATCGTCGTCTTTGCCTCCACCGCCTCCTCCCCCTGAGCTCTTTCGAGCGTCTTCCTAATTTTCCGCAGCTCGGCGCTGAGTCCAATTAGTCGCACCAGGAAAAACTATTCCGCTCAACCGGCTGGAAAACCATGCCATACCACCTATCCCCTTCCCGAGAGCATACAATCCAGGTTGTCTATAGAACCATAGCCTGTGCATACTGCATTCCCTTCTCTTGCATACCGTGTGAGATACTTAGATACTTGCATTAACATTTTTCTTCGCGCTACATGAAGAGAAATTGACTGTTTCATTGTTTTCGAATTTCATCGATTCATCCAGTCATCCATCCAATCCGCCAGTCATCCGAACGCCAACACACGAATTATGCATCCACACACCCGGTCGTATCGAATCGAATCCGACGCAAAGAGGACAAGAATACAGAATAAAGATACATCCGATTAGTTTGATAATTTATTAATTCTTCGCAGTGAAAGTGGGAAATTAGGTTCTGATTCCCCTACTGTCCCCCGTCCAAGTTCATACTTTGTTCGGAACCAATTCGGGGACACATCAATTTCGTGATCCTTAGCGAAAGATTAATTCTTGTTTACTGACTTGTAAATTTGTTGGCTTTTCACTGCTCCCGATGGCTTGGGTTTATTTATTAATTTCTCGATTCGTCGGTGTGTTGGGTTTCAAATAGCGGTCATAAATCTGAATTGGGCTGCCGTAGTGGCTATTGACGTCGGTCGCGATGAAAAGCGGAGAATGAATGCCTAATGTCGCGTTCGGAGACGGAGATTATTGAGACAAGTGCCAAGCGTTTGCCTCATCTGCAATAGTTGACTAACGTCAGCGAAATTTGATCACCCGACAAAAATGCTAAGCGTTGCTTGCTACTCTGAATCATATAACGATCATGTGTTTTGTAATCCGAGTTTATGCACTGTTTTGTTGACCTACAATCCGGAATCGACTGTTTTAATGTTCTTTGATCCTCCAGCATAAGGGACTTCAATCGAAGCAATTTTCAGTGCAAAACTTAATGGATCATTCAACCTTAACGGCTTAATAGAAACGTTATGGAGCCACGATGTTTAATATAAAATTTACGACTTTAGTTACTTATGAACTAGATTAAACAGAGTTTACACAGACTCTCTTGTCTCTCCACAGTCACTTGAATGGCCTGATCTTTAATGACCTACCCGTCGGTAATGACTAATTTATGAGCATGATTTGAACCGATTTTCTGTCATGGACGAGACAATTTCTTTTCTAACCTTTAATCTCGCTTTATACATTAATCAACCCACCTTGTAAAAGTCATATTTCGTAAAACGGCAGGTAGGTAAAAATTCCAATTATATACTCGTACCTAATGGCGTAGTGTCAGATGTAGCATGGTCTCCGCGTCAGAAAACGATAAGGATAGCCACCGCAGTTCTTTAGCTCTAGCTATAGGAGGTATTAATGACAATCCGTCCGAATGCGGACTTGTTCCACTTCATTCATTTCTTCGTTCATTTCTTTCAAAGTTATGGTCTCCGGCAATCCAGATCATGGTAAGGTAGAATGGCAATAGAGTTTCCAAAGGCTGGCCGGCTCTACTGAAATGAATAACGCAATAACTGGCTTGCTGTTGGTACAAAAACACCAGCATGGTTTGGCGGTCTTGATACTTGAAACTTTTCTGAGAAGAAGCCTGTTTATTTCACAATGCAGCTTCGAGCCCTTTGTACCCTTCTGCCTCACGATTCTTTTCTGGTCGGGAATATAGCGTTGAAGCGGTTTTCAATGTATTTTTGGTATTATCTACAGGATCTTACAGTGACTATAAGTCCAGCTATATCAGCAGTCGGATTCTCTAAGCTTGTATTTTTTGCTTCAGTTAAGCCAATATATGATAGCTAGGTAAAGGTTAAGCCATTAGATGGTGTGAGTGTTGAAAGTGATTACTGTCATTTACTGAATTTAATAACGCAGATCGTAAGCCTCTCTGTAGAAGTTATAATTATTAATACGAGTATTATCACCACCCATTTGGAATTCGGAAGTTCAGAGCCTCGTTGTCTACCCTTCGCCAAGCCTCCCATTCAGGATTTTGTACCACCTCTTCCAGACTTATATTGCCTTTTCATCTTCACGGCGGCCTTCCTGGCAGTCTTTTTCCTTCCGATCATTCCACTCATTATTGTTTTAACTGTTCGTCCTTTGTCTAATCGTTCTACGTGTCCCCTCTTAGTCTTCACGATTTTATTACTCGGAAAAATCTTCACGTGTTGCTTCGTCCTTGCGACCATTTAGTCTCCTTAAGATCTTGATGTGTTAAAATCAGATGACTTTATAAAATTCGTAAATTTTTCGTTCAGCATAACCGCCTTAATGCGGCAAAAATCCTTGCAATATTGAAACGTTTTGGAAAAATTGGTTAAACTCCTTATCATTATGCTCGAGCACCACTTACACGCCAAAAGATCATCTTGTCCTATCAATTCATCGCCAAACTCAACAATTAAGCCCCACTTACGACACCTCACGGCGAATTTTAAAGATCGACTTTACACAATTTTTGAAGCCTTTAGACCATCAACGACGTTGGAATAATCATACTCGTATGTTGGATCACAACAAACATTTTTGATAAAAATTGTTCTTTTCCGAAGAATCACATTTTTTGATGGATGGGTACGTAAACAAAATTGTCATATCTATGTTAGGGACGGGAAAATCGGAGATTCTTACCTTCCTGAAAAGGCCCTGTGTAGAGTGAAACATGAATTAGCGACGGCGACATCGTTAACCCGCACTTTTTCGAAGATGAGATTGGGAAGGTAGTTACAGTAACTGGAGATGGTTATCTCAACATGTTGTCCGACCATTGTTTTTCAAAATTTATTAAATCTCTGTGTCCGATAGGGTGGCGCTTTTGCTAACTCAAGACATTAACTAACTGTTATGACAAAAGAGGAGAAGTTGATTGGCTAGCCACGTCAAGATATATAGGTTAAAACAGTAAGATCTATATCAATAACCCAGTGACAAGTCATCCAAAATCATCTCAAAAATAGAATTTTAATTGAATTTTCGACCAGTGAGCCATTAATTCTTCAAAATGTTATCGATAGTTCTAACCTTCGGACGATCGCCTGCAACAAAAGTCATGCTGACCACTATGACCGCATTCCATTAGCCAATAAAGACCAACATTTATTTCACCGAAAATGTCTTTAATACAACGAAAACTCGCAGACCAGTTGGTGGCTTATCCTGTAGATGAGAATGAGATCGACAACGGTAGCATAATTTTAGGTTGAGGACCCCATTTTCTGCTCAAAATTTTACTACATGCCGAGAAGGCTATGCTTCCTTTTCCACACCGCAGTTTGATTTTTTTGTTTTTTATGGTGTTTGTTACACAACCTGGACGAGGTGCAGATGGTTTGTGTAGAAGATGTTCGTTCACTGCTCTACGGGGGTGGTTGTCCTAGATAGGATTTGAGAGGTTCGACTGAATTTGGTTGTAGTTCACAGTAACTCTTTTTTGTTTCCATATTATTAAGGTGCTATATTGGAAGTGCATACATAGAGTATGAATTTTGAAGTGATCTTATGCTGCGAGTGTTATGCCTTCGTCAGCACTTTTTTGATCATCTCCCATTCTGATGTTGTACAGTTTTTTCCGTATAGAAATTGTTCTTGACTATGGACGGACTTGAACTTCAGACCTACGGCTCAACAGTCTGTGATAATCACCAGTACACTACGACCACCCCGATGTTAGCTTGCCATAATTTGGAATCTATGACTACTCCATGGGAGGAGCAAAGCTCTGAAGTTTCGTCTTGAATGAACAGAAGCAAATCAGCTTTGCTCGGAAATACTCCACGCTACAGCTCGTGGACTAGCGATAAATCTTATCCAGAGCGCTCTTTATCGAACGAAATTTGCTGCATAGTGGATTATGCTTTATTGTCCACATAGGCAAGGCCTTTACAAGGGAGGGAGTTTTTTTAATTGTGCGGACTGCTTCATGCGATCCAACAGTGAGGTAGGCATGTTGAGCTTGGATCAGAGGTCTTAGGTCCAGAATCTTATGAATGTACGAGGCTTATTCAAAAAATAAAGTACTTTTTGTTTTTCTCGAAAAATATTTAATTACTCATCAATATCTATTTTATCCTCTTAAAAGTAATCAGCCTCGAAAATAATAGAAATTGCGTCAGCGCCTTTTCCAATCCTCGACATGCATTTTTGATATGCGGTTTTTCGGTAAAGCCTTGAGCTCTATCACGGTTGCGGTCTTCATCTCTTCAGTCGTGGCTAATCTCCGTCCGTTCATGGGTCTTTTTAGTATTGGGAAGAGAAAAAGTTGAAAAGGGCCAATTCTGTTAAATGCGGTGGCTGAGGCATGAACAATTTGGCACAAGCAAGGCTGACTGAGTAGGCTCATTATAGTGATACAACAAGCATAGTTTTTCGCCACGAATTTGAACGTTTCCTTCGTATTACTATATTTCTTGTGGCGTTTTAAAAAAGAAGCAATGATATTCGCCCATAGACTCTTCGCGGAGGTTGAATACCCCATATAGACAATTGTCTTCCAAGATATAATTTCAGCCAAAACTTTAAGGTCACAATTCCCTCTCGACACACCTGGGAGCAAAATAGACCTCCCTTCGATCGTCAATCCTATGCATGGTACGCAAATTGATCCAAAACGAACGAAGGTGTTGGGCTGGAGTGTACGTAGCTAACACTGGAACACACTTCTATGACAGCATAGACAGATACAACTGCGTATTTCAAGCAGAGATATTCGCAATTGAACTCTGCCACAGAGAAAATATAAACAGATCTAAAACCAATAAAAACATTTATATTCTCTCTGACGGAGAGGCTGCAGTTCTAGCCCTCAAAAGCTACGAAGTCACCTCTAAATTGGTATGGGACTGCTTACAACTTTTAGTTGGCCAACGCAAACAGAGTTCACCTTATGTGGATACCTAGGCAAAGTGGCCATATAGGAAACGAAAAAGCAGACCTTTTAGCAAGAAAAGGCTCTGCATCGCTATTCATGACGCCAAGCCTTTCTGCGGCATACCTATCAGCACAATAAAATGTTACATAAAGGGATGGTTGAGGAACACGGCTAACCACTACTGGACACACACGGAAGGTAGCCGACAAGCCAAGGTGTTCCTATCAACCACTTCCCTTAGAAGAACGAAACAACTCCTTAAACTTTCTAGGAGTCAGATTCGTTTAGTCACAGGATGCCTCTCTGGACACTGCCCGGCCAACAAATGTCTTAAAACTATGGGTTTCACACGGCCATGGGCATCACCAGATGACACCTGCAGAATGTGTAACGAAGATGTGGAAACAGCAGAGTGTATTTGTAACTGTTTAGTTACACACTCAAAATCATACTACGTTTTGTCATGGACTCAGGATTTTTGAGTTACCTCTAAATGGGGGACACCAAAATAGGCCTATCAGAGGCCGCAGTAATTAGGTGAAATTGTCCCTGCCCTACTTTAATCTAAATCCAAATCTAGTGGAGTACGACCTTCCGGCAAGAACTCATGATAAACAGCCATGTAAGAAGGAAACAGAGAACATAAGTTTCACATTTGACCAACCTGGGCCTGCTTTTTCCGGTGCTTTTACCTCTTCTAGTCGTTCCCAATGAGATGATTGGACTTTGCTTTCGGCGTCATAACCATACACCCATGTTTCGTCACCACTGATAACCCTTTTCAGCTCATCTGTATCATCATTCACGTCATTTAACAGCTCCTTGATCTATGCTCATGCGGCGGTTCTTTCGATCAAAACTTAGCAATTTCGGAACAAACTTCGTTGAGACACGTTTCATGCTCAAAATATCTAGAAAAATGTTATGGCATGTGCCAATTGATATGGCAATATCCTAAGCAACTTCTCTGATAGTTATCCGACGATTTTCCCTAACAATCCTCTTTACTGCTTCAGTGTGTTCATTCAAGACGGGCATCGTCATTAACATCTTTTCGGTCTACTGTGTGTGAAGAGCTTGTGCCACGTATAAATATTTTTTTTTTGTTTTTGCTCAGGATAGACTCGCCAACTGCCACAGTTAATATTTCAAATATGTTAGGGGAATTAATTTTATTTTTCACAAATTCACAAAATTTGATCCATTTTTTCAATAGCAAAAAATCCAAGCACACTAAAACACGCTTAACCTTTGAGTCTGTGGAAAGCAAATCAAATTGGATATGTGTACCAACATAGCAGAGAAAATCTCCAAGGAAATCGAATGTACCAAGCTCGAGAAAGTCAAAAGGTCACTTTATTTTTTTAACAAACCTCGTTTATAGAGAAATAGGTATTCATTTAAATCTCCAAGCTATGTCTTGCTAGATGGGTATTCTTGCAGGCTTTTTGGCTTGCGCCAAACGCTCTTATAGGTTCACATGCAGTCTTTATGAGGCTGTTAACCCTATAAAGATTAAGCTTGTGCCTGTCAGGCTTTTAAGACTGTTGCAAAAAAGTCTCACTAGATCGGAATGATACGCGTATTTCCATTGGATCGGGCTTTATTTGTTGCCCTTTCGGGTGATTATCAATCAGGTTAGCAAGCCCAATTTAAGGTCTTAAGACTCAATCCTTAAACCGTTTAAATGGCGTCATAATGCTTAAGGATATAAACCTACCTCCCTAGCAACAAGCGTTCATCGAAAATCAGTGTTAAAGTTTCTAAAATCTTCTCTTAATATTTGAGAGGTCAGAAGCTAGTTCTCTTTACTGAGGAGCCCTGTTCATTGAATATTCTACTCAATTCGATGGTTTACCAATCAACTGGATCAACAAATAGCGCCCTCCCTGCCATTGTTAAAAAAAATAGGTTAAAGCCGTATCGATTGTGATTACATACATCGCATGTGTCACGGTTATCACACCTAATCGCACACGTAAGCTGGTCAAAAAGTAACAGGAATATTGTTATGTTCTGAGTAACATAAGACTCGTTCGCCCGTGAATTTTCAGAAATTTCGGCTTTTCAGTCTGCTGCCAGCTGTCAGAAGGTTGAATGTCTTTCGATACGCTAGGCTATTATTTATTTCTTGCGAAATCGAACAGAGAATTTCATTCAATTCTGCTATAAGAATAGAATCAAGGGTAGAAAAGTCGTTGGAATATAAAACATTGATTTAGTTTTTTTTTTTTTATTTCCAGAGGTAAAAATAGCCTCAAAGGCCGTATTTCACAACCAGAGCTAAATGCTATCGTGTTGGGTTAAATGTATAATATTTATCGAAGTCTATCTTTAAAAGGAGCGTATTTGAGGTTGTCAAATAAATCAAATTCTTTCGGAATTCAATAATTCCCTATATTTTCTGAACACACTTCATATACTTTCCTTTCGCTTAAGTCAAAACACGGTCACTAAATTTGAAGGATTTGATTCTCTTCATCATCCTATTGCAGTTGATGATCAAGTATCATCAGAAAGCGTAGAAGAAGCCGATGCAAAACAATGCCTAGTCGTGAGCAACCACTGACGTCAACGTCACATCCATCGCGTGCATCGCAAACTTACTTCGACCAAGTGCATTCAATGAACTTGATTCCAACTACTCTATTTCAGGCATTCGAATCGCAACCGGGAACTCGTACAAATGTTCGCTCACTATACCACGCCAAAAGGCTGCTCAGCTAACCGCAACACATTACACGAAATCCAATCCAAACCATCATCAATGCTGGAACACACCGACCTCTTCTCTTCTCTAGGCAAGGAGCTGCCCCTTCAAGTTGCATCTCTCTTCAAGCACGCTCTGCTCGAATAAATCAGATTACAACTCGAATTTCATTTACGGCATCCCAACCACTGAATAGGAAGACCCACACATCCGATCCCGGTGAATGTAGTTGATCATCATCTCTATCATCATTCCTGCTGCAAATCTCCTTTCGACATGGTCGACGGATTCGCCAGTAGTGTTTCTTTGTTTCTGCCCCATGACAATGGCTTCTGTATTTGTGTTAAAAGTGATCTTAGGTCTTCATCCAAAAACTATGCCTCAAGGCATGAGGCACGAGGAAAACAAGTCCCGCTCCAGTGAAGAAGATTTCTCTCTGATTACTAAGTGAATTGTTTTGCAACAAGTGCATGTACACAATCAGCCTGTAATTGCCAGCGGCAGACGACATAATGAGAGTTCACCTGTTGCCTTGGGCCTAGAAGGTTGAGTTTAGTGTTTGCCACGTGATGGCAATGATATTAACTGAAACGCACTCTCGGAAAATAGGGAGACAACGTGAAAAATCTCAGCGACAGTTGGAATTTTAAGTGCACGTCGATAAAAAAAGCTTTCACTTAAGTAGAAATGTGAAGGGAAACTTGGTGCTCCATCCGGGCAACGTGCTAATTACTCTCCACTATCCCAACCGAAGGTAATGACATTAGAGTTTCAATTACACGTATCTCCGCATATGTAAAAGGTACCACGGAAGTGCATGCTCATCAAGGGAAAGTTGGACTCAAGCATGGCGATACTTGAGAGCAAAGTGCTACCGGGAAAGATGGAAATGAATTTAACAGTCGAAAGATACATTGCCAGCAATTAGATAGAAAACGAATTGCTTCCCTCCTGTCTAGTTTCGAAATCATCCTCCCTACCTCATCACTAATCCGGATTGAAAGATAGAATTTCCACTCGATCCGGAGGAACAATCCTATTAAGGCATGAAATAGCTCCATTACACGCAATCCCCAGAACCGGTGTGTCCCCACCCAGTCAAGCATCACAATCAATGACAACAACAACGCGGATAGAGACAACCTAATTCAGGGTACACCGCGACTGGATTAGCCATCAGCCAGGCAGGCAAGAGTGCAGCGTATGGACACTCACGCCGAAAGATACACATGCGAGCTCGAAACCAAGTCATTCTTAATGGGCTTAACGATACCCATGATAACACCTAGAAATTACATTTGTAATTCGATATAATTGCAGTCATGTTCTTGCGTCACTTAGCCCGATGACGATGGACGTATGGTGAGGTATCTACAGGATGCGCACAGGTAACCAATATCCGGAGATTATACAATGTGAATGGATTCGGTCATTAAGAAGACGTCGTCGGTGTGAAGTGGGATAAGAGTGAGAATCACGAGTAATTGGTTTCCCACCGGCGTCACTGATGAACACGGACGAGTTCATTTCTTTCCAATGATATGGGTGATAGGTTACCATCATATCCGTTGTCGTTTTTATTGCTGATCAGAGAAGGCAATGGGATTGTCATCATCCGTCTTGGTTTCATGTGGGGATCGTCAAGCACTGATACAAAAACCCCACGAAACAGACGTGGAAATCCTAGAAGAACAGTTGCTGGGAAGTATCATTTATTATGCGAATATTTTTATTTGTCCACAGAGTAAAGCACCTCGTGGCAACGACAATGACATCGAGAACAACAGCAAACACTACATGAGAGCAAGACAGCACAGTAAGTACAAGAGCCCATGAGCCCAGGAGCCCCATCAACCGAACAGACTATAGGTACAAACGACAAGGAATAGTGCACAATTTATGGGTATGTGTTAAGTTGAGAGAATAATGAACAGACAGGTGCAGGATTCTTGAATAGTTATAGTGGATACAGACCGGCGTGGTGCGGTTTTGCTTCGCTAACCGGCTTCCACCAGATGGATGCCCGTAGAATACTTGATTGCATACGCGTTTCATTTTACGTTGCTTTTTCTGCTCTTTTTCCATCTAACACAGAGCGTACTGAAGGTAGGTATAAGTGCCTACACATTCAATGACGTCGTGGAAAGCAAAGAATCGAGACATAAACTACTGGTTGTAGATACTCGTAGGTATGGAATAGGAATACGGATGGAACAACTAGTTAGTCGACTGGCGAGATGATGGGAGATGTTTGAGAAAAAGAACAAAGCATTCAAGTGAACAGAACCTCACCGTCATAGCAAGAACTCGATGCTTCAGCGTCTCGGCGTCTCAGCGTCACTTCTGCTTTATAGTGTCTGTATGTCGCTTAGGGATTCCGGGTATTGTGTGACGTTTCCAGAATTCAATGAAAGTTTTATTTTCCTGTTTTTTGCTCTTTCTATGTAATTGCAAAGAGACTTTAGTGCGATTGCTGATGAATATACATATACGTTCATTCCTTTGTGCATTTATTTCCATTTAAGGAGACGAGTTCTGCAGCAAGTTCCATAGGGTATGGCTTGGTATTATGCACTCCTTTTAACATAGGGAATTATTTAGAAATGCAAGGTGCAAAGTGCTTCAAATCGTTCAGACCATAACATCGAAAATTGAATCAAATGAGCTCTGTTGTGAAGGTTCCCATTAAGTGTGGGGTTATTCATTATGCGTTTCTTAACTTTTAAATTGAATAAAAAGAGTTGTGTCTGAGATATCACAGAAATCTTTATAGCTAATCAAAGTACATTCAATACCATTGTGTTATGAAAAATAATATGATCTGATCGTACTCCGCGATTTTATTTCCAGGAGTCGATCTAAGAGGTCTGGTTTGCTCTTCTCCTGGTAAATATTTGTTGGTTGTTGCCAAAGCGACTTAATCTAGCACCAGAGAAGAAAGTATAAGGGCGTTAAATCACATCACTCCGCCTCGTCTCTTCTCGAAATAACGCTTACTGGGAGTTTCTCTTGCAACAACTTCAGTGTTACGCCCGATGTATGACACGTTGCGCCACCTTGTTGGAATTACATGTCATCCAGGCTCATGTCATGCGATTGAGGTCACAAAAAGTCATTTATCATGACTCGATACCGCTTGCCATTGACAGTCATCGTCTGGCCATCGTTTTAAAAGATGTATGGCCCAACGACGCCACCTGCTCATAATCCGCTTAAAACAGTAAGTTTCTTCTTATGCAATGAAGACTGTTGGTAGGTAGTGCTTTGGACACTCTTTCCAAATGCGGCAATTTTACTTGTTCACAAAACCATTCAACCAAAAATTTACTTCAACACTAAAAATTAGTTTTTCGCCAAATTTTGCAACCACTTCAGTGCCCTTTCAGTGAACGTACGACGAGCCTGGTGCTCTTCAGATTTTAGTTGCTGTGTGAATTGGATTTTTGCCTCCGCAAGTCTTTTTCAACAAAATTCTACTTTATTCATGCTACATTTGGTCATGCTTTTCGATATTGTGCAGGGTTTACTCGATCAAAAACCGGACTGTTTTCTCCGAATTTCGCGATAATTCGTTGAATTTCTAATCCGGTTAGGGTGTCATTTCGACATGACGAAAGTTTGGCGAATAGAACATTTTTTTTATAACAAATTTAAACAATTTTAACGCGAAGCTAAATAGGCTAGTGGTCTGTGCTAAAATGGTGATAATCGCGGAGCATAATAAGCAAAGGATGACAGCGTTACCACCTGAAACATCAGAGCAAAGAGCGATCAAAGTTCAGATAAAACTATTGAACTACTCATTATAATCTTACACCTTGCTATGAAGACCCAAATTGTAAGAGATATTACGAGACTATAAATGCCCAATGTGGTCCACACGACCTTGGTAATTTCACAGTGGGTTCCTGCAACAATTTGGGTTCTTTAATGTCATCCAACAAAAGGTGTCATGGTAGATCAATAGGAAAAAAGTTAATGGTTAACGTCCCCCTTAGCTCTGACTGCGAATATTAATTCTTTTGCCAACATTTTTCATCACGTTTTCGCATAATTACGGCTGTAGTTTGTCACCATCTTTCATATTGCCTTTTAGCGCATGAATTGTTGACGGAAAATTGATGTAAGCTTTATCTTTAACACGTATGATCTCGACAGCGTGTTAACGTCTCGATTCAGAGAAATCACACGTCCCAGAAATTCGTCACGCAATAGAGCCATTGTTTCCCTAGCTACGTGGCATGTAACGACATTCTGCTGAAATAAAACGTTGTCCCTGTGGGCCATGATCTTTGTTCGAAATGTAGTGTAAGGCCATACCTTCTTCAACAACACTCTCAACTTTGGCGGCAATATTTTCAAACGACGCGACGTTTGCGGAAGAACACGAGTTGGAGTCTCCAGATCACTAACCTGTCCGAGGTATTCAAGTTTATCGATTAATTGTATAGCCCCACAGCGAACCGTCATCAAGGAAGAACATACAATATCGGATAGAGCGTCACAATGGGCAGAAAGAACTTCGAGATAGCAAGGACTTCGTCTACCTCGGATCCGCAATAACTAGTGCGAACAACATCAGTTCCGAGATTAAACGCAGAATAACTCTTGCATATCGCTGTTTTTCTCAACACCGTCTCCTCCTGACTGAATTTTTTATGGAGGCGAGTAAGAAGTCAAAGCAGCAAACGAAGGTGTCTGAGAGAATCAAGTGGTATAAGCTGGATAAAGGAAAAGGCGAAGCTTTTATTACCATCATGGAAAACTACCTCTCTTCCATTATCGATGAGGTCGGTAATGAGGAGTGCAGAGCACAAGACATGTGGGATTCCCTACAACAATCTGGCCTGGAGAAAGCCAAATCACTGCTCGGAACATCTAAAGGCCCCTGCCAACACGCAAAAGAAACCTGGTGGTGGACAGACGAAGCCAAAGCAGTGATACACGAAAAGAAAATGGCTTTCCAAGCTTGGTCAAAGTGCTCTTCTACTAATAGAGAGGAAAAAGCTCGCCGTGAAAAGGTATATAGATGTTGCAAAGGTATCGCGAAGAAAAAATGCGCCGAATTCAAAGCGAAAAGCATGGAAGGCCTCTATCAGGAGTTGGAAGAAATATCGTCTTCCGCGTCTGACAGGAACCAGGCTACCCAGGAGCTTCGACAAAACAATTTGAACAAAGGAGCAAATATCTTTAAGATAGCCGCCCAAAGAAGAAGAAATGCTCAGGAGATTCGTTTCCCAAAGTTTATTAACAATGCTGAAGGCCAACTCCTTGTGGAAGACGAAAAAATTCTCCACAGATGGCGACAGTATTGCGAGGAACTTCTGAACGAACAGTTTCCCCGAGTGTACTTTCCAAGAGCCGCCCCGAATCATGCCGAAATACCCGACATCACAGTCGAAGAAGTTCGGTACGCGGTTAAAAACTCCAAGAAAAGAAAAGCTGTTGGGCCGGACGGGATACCCTCTGAGTTCTGGAAAAAGATGGGAGACATCGGGTCTAGATGGCTCATGGTTCTTATCTCCAAACTTATGAGAGGCGACACTATGCCTAATCAATGGAGGGAAAGCTATCTTCTTCCATTGCACAAAGGAAAGGGTGATACGCGAAATTGTGATAACTACCGTTCTGTCAAGCTGATGTCGCACACCATGAAGATCGTTGAACGGGTATTAGATAGCCGACTGCGGAAAATAATACGACTATCTGATGACCAGTGCGGGTTTGTCTCGGGTAAATCAACAACAGATGCAATCCAAAGTATAAGGATCATGATGGAAAAGCATCGTGATTCTTCAAAGGACTTGCATATGGTGTTGGTTGATTTCGAGAAGGCCTTTGACCGGCAACCAAGAGATCTTTTATGGGTAGCGCTAAGACAAAAAGGAGTTCCAGAAACCTACGTGCGAGTGATTATGGACATGTACGAGAGAGCAACGACAAGAGTAAGATGCACCGCAGGAGTCACCGAAGAGTTCGCAATCAAAGTCGGTGTACACCAAGGGAGCGTCCTCAGCCCACTGCTTTTTATAGCAGTCCTTGATTGCTTGCTTGAAGGAAAAGTGACGGACCCCAATGTGCACCAGCTATTCTTTGCTGACGATGGGGCCATTATAAGTGATGATCAGGCGTCCCTACAACGAGCACTTGATGTGTGGGTGGACATTTTTGAGGGACACGGGTATCGTATTAGTTCAAAGAAGACAGAGTATCTGTGCTGCCCGTTCTCTGACCCTCATCAGCCTATTCCAGACATTTACTTGAATGGAAGAGTGCTTCCCAAGTGTGAAAAGTTTAAATATCTGGGATCTATGATTAATAGAGAAGCAACTTGTGATGACGACATCAAACATCGCGTAAGCGTAGGGTGGATGAAGTGGCGGGAAAACTCCGCCATCTTCTGTGATCGAAAATTTCCCCCTAAGCTGAAAGGAAGGCTCTACACTTCAGTTGTACGTCCGGCGCTCACATACGGTTCACAATGCTGGACAATGCACAAAAAGTATGAGAGCAAATTAACGGCAACTGAGATGAAGATGCTTCGCATGACAGCGGGAGTAACAAAGCGTGACAGAATTAGAAGTTCAAAGATCCGAGGAAGCCTCCACGTAAAAGAAACCATCACAAGAAATATAGAGCGCGACCGACTCAGTTGGTATTGCCATGTTCAAAGGAGAGATCCTTTGAACCCCGTCCAAAAGGCGTTATCAATCAACATTCCAATTTCAACACGCAAAAAAGGCAGGCCGAAAAACAATTGGTGCAAACAAATGCAAAAACACCAGCATTTGATTGGCCTCAGCGATGAAGTAATCCCAAACCGGGAAGCCTGCCGCTACTTTCTGAGGTCAAACCGGCGGACCCCACAAGCGGACCAGTAGGAATGCAGTTAAGTGGGAAGGTTATGGTCCTACACTTCTGACCATAACGACGCCGGGATAAAAAAAGGAAAAGAAGATCGCTGTTTTTCTTTGGGCTCAACGAGCAATTAAATTAAAATAGAGCCATCTATCGAAAAACAAAACTGGCTTCATAAAGGGTGTTTTTTTAAAGGTATACAAATTCAATGTGAAATAAAACACTTGAGGCTAATGTTAATGTCTATGATATTAGCTTTATTTAATAGATAATTTCATGCGATTAGCGCTCAATGGCATATATGGTCCACGGCTAGCTCGAATGAAGCGCTATCTTGAAGTCCAATTGACAATCGACAACTTTATCAAGCAACTAGGGCCGTATGCATATCAGCAATAACACGGCGAATATTTACTTCCAAATCGTCCAGTGTCTCTAGTTTATCGTCATAGACTAGCGATTTCACATAGGTATCCCCAAAGAAAATAATCTAAGGGTGTGAAATCACAGGATCTTGAAGGCCAGTTCACAGGTTCATTACGCGAAATTAAGCGCTCAGAGAATGTTTCCCATAATAAATTTATGGTGTTGCGCGCGTCATCTCACTCAATTCATTTCAACTAAGGAGCGAAGAAGAATGAAGAAGAATGGTAACATTCTGGCATCGTCCTTAAAGAAATATGGGCCGATGATTCCATCAGTTAATAAAGCACACCAAGCAATGAGGTTCAATGGTTGTAAGAGCGTCGTAACTTCTGCCTTTTCACTACTCCAAGTTCGTCAATTTTGCTTGTTGATAAATCCATTTAACCAAAAGTTGGCCTCATCGGAGAACAAAATTTTGCGTTGAAAATGAGGATCAAGCTGAATCATGTTTTCGGCCCATTTACCTCCAGAGCGTATAATAGTCACGCGGTTTCAACTCTTGCACAAGCTGGATCTTATAAGCTTCTTAGCCATGGGCATAGCACCAATTGCACGATGGCAAATCGACTCATACGGATTCTCCTCAACACTACGCTTCAGAACGGCAATAACCTCTTCTCTTTGCACTGTTAATCGACTTTGGGGATGAGTATTTTCTACTAGAGTGTACGTGGAGCGAAAACGAATCTTCGTGTTCCGAATAACTTGCTCTGGTGGATGATTATGTCAACCGTAAAATGGATGTTGTGCACGATAAGTTTGGTGAAGCAAGCCATGGTTTTCGAAATAAGTTGCACAATTTGCGTTATTATAAAATGGCAAAACGTACTAACCACAAATCAACTCTCAAATTGACAATCTGTAGAAACAGTGTTGCCAGTTTGCAAACCAAACCTCTTAAAAACAACACCCTTTATAATACTCTTCTCCTGCTTTATGGTGCAGAGACATAGACGCTATTGAAAGCGGATGAGGAAGCTCTTTGTCTTTTCGAGAGAAAAGAAGATTTAACTATGAACTGTATAGCCTGTAGTGCCTAGTTAAGCGTCTACGGATACAACGCTTAAGATAGTTAGGTCATATAGAGCATATGGACAACACAGCTCCGGCCTTAAGAGTCTTCGAATCCCAATGGCTCGGACAACACAACAGAGGACGCCCTCGATTTAAATAGCACATACAAGTGGAGAAGGACCTCAACCAGCTTAATGTGCGTAACTGGCTGGCAAAAGATCGTGTTGGCTGGAGACGCTTATTGGCTGAAGCCCAAGTCAATACCGGACTGCAGCGCCATGAAGAATAGGGAGTATAACCTTGCGATAAGCTGCTTGATGAGCACAAAAGCAGTACGATAATATTTTATGTGTGATGTGGTCAGAAAGTCAGAAATGGAATTTTGCAGTGGCTGGCGACTGTCAGTTGTCGACGAGACTATATGCGTCTTCGTACTACAGGCTGCCATTAATTTGCTTACGAAATAAGATAATTCAGACTAAATTTTGGTTACGTAATGGAATAAGTTGTAGTAACATTTTAGAGATGTTAATTATTAATTTTGTTGAATAAGCGATGTGTAAAGCTAGGACCTACGTGTATAAGCATTTCCAAGAAACGCCGTTGAAAATGAGTACCTTTGTCCTCAACACTTAGATAAATATGTGAGTGTAAAAAGTGATCGAAAAAGATTATATTATCGATGACAAATTATGGTTGAATCACATTCAGGGAATTCCCCTATGACATATTGCCATATCAATTCCATGAAATTTTCGACAAATGCGACCGGATATAGTGTCCAGAGTGTTTTTTTCAATTTTAACGGCAATGGTTCAATCAATACGGTGTACTATGTGCAAGTTCTATACCGAAAACTTTAAACCGCTCTACTTTCTTGTGTTCTCAAGAACAAATGAGGTAAAGAGCTCGTTGCTACAAGGACTAAATGCTATCTCAACATCAAAGTGTTTCGAAAATTGGAAGAAGTACTGGCATATGTAAGTGAAGGAAATAATACTAATGTTGACCAATAAAAACAAAAATCTTGTCACAAACCAGAAATTCCCGTAACTTTTTGAACATACTTCCTACTTTATCATACGCGAACGACAAATAAAGGTACTTGCAGTCTGTTGAGGGACCGGTAAGTCTAATATACAGATAGGTTTATGATTTTTGAAATAAGAAAAGTTCAGAGAAAGGGCCTATAGAATCACTATCGAACAAAGCCTTTGCAAGTCGATTTAAGACGATTTAAGACGAAAAAGGAGGAGCCATCGTACGCTTACTCTTATATCCCAAATATCCGATGTATTATTCAAAATAATTCGTATCTTGTTTGCAGTGTCCCATTTCCATTTCACTCAGTTTTTCATCATGTCCTTATTTGCACTAAAAGTTACGACAAAAGCCCGGGAAGTACTCCACAACCTCTATCACAACGAAGAAAATGTTGTAAACTTCCCGAAAATCAATTCGTAGCGATACTGTTGTGCGACGAAAACGATGCCAGTCCAACAAAAACACGCCAATTTAAAAGCAGCCAAATTGATCCTTTAAACTTCCCTCTCTCCCCAGGCGCCTACTTCGTGTTTGACTATCTTTACAAACTTCTTTCCCTCTTGTTTCCTTCCGTTTTTTTCTCTCCAAATTTACATAAATGAATCAAAAACACACTCGAAGGAGGCAAAAAGCCAAGCAAACTTTTTTCGCTCAAACCTTTAAGGCGCCAAGGCAAATATCCTGTTTGTGTTATCCTTCGACGCCATTCTAAGACTGCTCTTCAATCTCTATGTAAAACCAAATTGTTTTTCATCTCACAATTATTTCAATTGTTTTCTGTTTTTTCTTCATCCTCCTAAGGACCTCGTCCTCATTCCCACCACTTATCCCGTTCGTCTCTGACAGTCAAATCAAATTAAGTTTGAGACAATAGGCTGCAGGATTTTTTGAATAAACATAAATTCCACATCTTTATCCTTCCTACAAACACCAAAAAACGGAAGAAAGAAGAAGAAAAGAGGACGAAATTCAATTTCGGGAAAAGCTCAACGGGAACGGCCAACTCTGTGTGGAGTAGTTTCCAGAAATTCGTGGTTCGTTCACGCGAAACGGAAGTAATTGCCGCTGTACGCGAATTCAATCTCGAATCGAAATCTGACTCCTGGCCCGTGGTGAATGTATCTCGGATTCTGATTGACTACTTGCTCTCATACGTCTCGTATGTATTCCATCCTAGTTGCGTGTATTTGTGTTCCTTATACTTGGAATCAATTTCAAAGAGGGGTAATCGATAATAGGGTAACGGTTTTATTTTTCCTTTGATGAAAATTAACTCTCCATTGGAGTGCTCGTTAAACTGAAGTCAGTCAAGGGGGAAGATGGATAATAGAATCAAAGTTGAGAGAAATGTTTCTTGTCAAAGTTTGGTGTCTGAAATAATATGTAAGGAACAAAACATCTTGGCAGATGAAATGATGTATCTAAATCCACTTAGAAAGGTTTTTGTTGACTCTCAGAATTCATAAAAAGATTAACAACAAACCATCCAAAAAGGATTCCACTCGAACAACAACACAATTGACAAAAACAGATGAACCGGATAGTTCATTGAACAACGACAAATGATTTATGTATGTTCTTCTCCGTCTTCTTCGTCATGGTTGCTGTGTTCCCAAGAAATGAAGACCCGTCTCGAGTGCAGTGTGATTTGAAACGAAAGAAAGAAGCAACTCGACGGGAAATTTTTCAAACGACAAAAGGCAAGAGAGATAAAAGCATTACCATGGTGACGATGGGAAATTGCATTTGAAATCCTATTGAACGGAACAATGCAATTTTATGGACAAATAACCTTTAGGTCAAGTCTGTTTGAAATCAAGTTGCAATTTTCAGAATAGTATTCTGCATTCAGAATACAAACAGAACATCTGAACAATGTTTGAGTGTCGGGGTTTAACCATCTCGTCGCCACCCCTTTTGTCCATACATAGGGGGTGCGTTCAAAAAATTACAGGAATTTCCAGTTTAAAATATTTTTATTTAAATCTTCTTCAACGATATTCCCTAGAAAGCAGTCTGCATTAGATATTGTACGTTTACAACTATCGAGGCAAAACCCTGATCAGTGTTGCCTACGCCTTAAGCCGTTTTGCACCATACTAATCGGCACGTACCATTGTGGATTCCAGCCTGGCAAATCGACTATAGACCAGATCTTCACATTACGCCAAGTCCGGGAAAAAACCAATGAGTTTCAAGTCGAAATTCACCATCTTTTTATCGACTTTAAAGCCACATACGACAGCATTCATCGTCAAAAGCTCTACAGGACGATGGCCAATTTCGAAATCCCGAAAAAACTGTTTCGGATATGTCGCGCCACACTAGAAGACTTGCGATGCACTGTGCAGTTTGGACCCCATACATCCGAACCCTTCCCAACCTGCACCAGATTTCGGAAATCAGACGCGGTGTCGCGTGATTTCTTCAATTTATTCCTTGAAAGGATAGTGGGGCATGCGGGTGTCAACACAGAAGGCACCATCTTCTTCTAAAGCGTCCACCTGCGTAGTAGAAGCCTTCACGGTGACTGAAGAAAAGGCATGCCTCGTTGGTTTAAAATACCAAAATAAATGCTGTCGACTACGATTCGTTCCAACGAACACGTAGGAGGTAGTGCAGGACGTAACCATCGACAGATATAACTTTGAGGTAGTTAAGGATTTTGTCAAAGTCGGGGCAATTGTTAACTCCACAAAAGTAAGTGCAGATCCGACAAAGAATAACCCTGGGTAACCGGTCCTGCTTCGGTTTGTCAAAACTTCTAACAAGGAAGTCCAAAATTACCGATCTTGCGAGTCCTGCTTTACGGAGCCCATGTTGGACGATAAGCAAGAAAGCACAGATAATTCTGGGCTTTTCTGAAAGGCAAATTCTCCGTCGGATAAATGGTCCTGTCACCGACGAAGGCGAATGAAGCAGAAGACACAACCGCGATCTGTACGAACTGCATAATGAAATAGTCCGGAAGGCAAAAAAAACATAAACTACATTGGCTCGGCCACATTTAGTCCATGGACAACCTCGCTCCAACAAAGAGGGTCTTCGAATTCCAGTCACCTGGTTCGAGAAGGCAAGGGAGACCCGAACTTCCTGTTCAGAGACCAAGTGATCACGGACATCAGAAAACGATATGAGTGGAAACAGGCTCCCGTTCAGGCCTGATAAATAAGATGGTATGCTAGCGAAACAACGGCCCTTTAGGGTTCTCTGGCTTACATTAGATATAGTGAAAGGGAAACCATTACGAGGGTGGTCCGCTAAGTACTTAGCCTACAAAAGAAAAACAAATATGTTGGAGAAATGGCGATTTATTTTTCAATATAGTCTCCTTTTAGCTTGATACACTTGACCCAGCGATGGTCCAACTTCTTTAACCCGTCTGAAAAATACGTTTTCTCGAGGTCTGCAAAGTAGGCCTCCGTGGCGGCGGAAATTTCCGAGTGATTTTTTCAAGTTTGGAAACAAAAAGAAGTCGCACGGGGTCAAATCTGGAGAATACAGTTGATGGGGCAGCAGTTCGTAGCCCAATTCGACCAATTTGGCTGTGGCGATGGCGGAGGTGTGAGCCGGTGCATTATCATGGTGGAAGAGCACTTTTTTCTTTGCCAAGTGAGGCCGTTTTTTTCTTCAATTCGGCGTCGAATCGGCCCAATAATTAACCGTTTGCCCTTCTCCAGGTAATCGATGTGGATCACACCTTGTGAATCCCAGAAAACGGTAGCCATCACCTTTCCGGCCGATGGGACATTCTTCGCCTTCTTCGGAGCACGTTCGCCGGGTGAAGTCCACTGTTTCGACTGTTCCTTGATCTCTGGTGTGTACCAGTGGATCCATATTTCGTCGACTGTCACGAAACGACGCAGAAACTCCTTCGGATTACGAAAGTAAGTTGCTCTTGCGATACTGGCGCCATCTGGCGGTGAGGCTAAGTACTTATCGAGTACTTATCTAAGTACCCTCGTATTTTCCTAACAGATGGTGCTAGTAGTCTGTATCTCGCGTGGTATACATCGAACGGAGACTAGATGGCGTTAGAAAGATGAGGTATCGTACCAAACTCATTTTTCTTTGGGCATGCGTCAAAATCACCAGAAAAGTGAAAACGTAAATACCGAACACTTCAATATGGTTTATGGTACAGCCAATCATGTGCAGTTTTGGTTTAATCTTCGATCCCGTTCGGATAATTTCGATGGCAAAAATGCACCACGCTCTGGCCAATTGTCCAAAATGTCGATGAAGTCATTCAATCGTAGAGCCTGATCGTCATTGAAACCACTAGGGTAAGGTGGGATGCAAAAAGAAGCTCGGTGTATAGCCGCCACACTTTATGGACCTATTTGAGAATCGCTGCTGAATTACAAACAAATTCGACTTATGTTCGACGATTCGCGGTGACTCGGCGGAAATGATAGCCAAGCCAGGATTGAGTCCAGGAAGGTTTCGCTATGTGTATTGGCAGGAAATAATTGGCTATCAGTTCCTTCCCAAACTTACAGCCCTGTAAGCAAACGGACCGTGTGCAGGAAACGGACCAATAAAATCAAGGATATTAGCAAATTTCCATGATTTTTTGAACATACTTCTTCGGAACAGAAAAATATTCCACCTAACGTCTGATCAAAACTGATCATCGATAATCTTTTAATCTCCTCTTTCGATGGGAGATACCCGGAAGCTGTAACCTGGCCGTTACGAGATTATAACTGTTTTCACTTCACACCTCAATTTTTATTTACCCCGAGCTGGCTAATGCAAAAGAGTCAGCCAAAGTAGATTTTATGTCTTTTTTTATGATGCCTACATTAAAGAATCCGTTGCGCTTCAGTAACCACGAGTAATTTTGCATCACCTTCTTGGAGTTGGATTCGAGGTCTTTACACCATAGTTGCAATGAAGAGTGTATTGGGTTATTGAGCTAAAATCTGCTTTCTCAGATATTGGTCATAAACGTTCTAACGCCGGATAGTTGCAGCTTCGTTAAGATGCCGATAAGCCTTGCTGATTTTAATAATGTTCTTAACACTCCATCATCCTGTGAAAGGATTACGAAAATGCACTTTTGCGGGATCTGAATATTATTTTATTAAAAATCCACTCGATTAACCCATATTCAATCTCATTTTACAGAGCAGAGGACCGCCGATGGTAATCGATGTAAGAACTTAATAATCCGAACACAGCTCCTTTATTGCATTTTCTTTCTTAAGCTGCCATCGAAGCCATGAACATATTGCTTATTTGCTTAACTATCGACTGTCCAGCGACTATCGTGCTGCAATTATTAGCACTGCAAAAGCGATATCATTTTCCTTCCATCGCCATCCCACTGTCATCTCCACTTCTTTCTCGATTTTGTCCTCTTCGTCATCAGCATTTCAACCGTTTCAGCCATTCGACAATTTAGTACTCAATTAAATTTAATTTCACTTATAACTCTTGTTTTACGGTTTTATTTTTCTTTAGTTCAAATTTTCTTTTAACTCACTGTATTCCTTGTACCATATAGTCATATACACATACACACATACATATAGAAACACTCACTCATACGGCAATAATGCAGTGTGGAATTATTTTTTTATACAAACGAAACGCAATTTCTTATCTCTGCAGGAGGTCTTGGAAGAGCGGATTGTCGAACTCGAAGAGGCGCTCCTTCGATTGCAGGAGAAGGTTAACAACGTGAGTACAGTTTTTTTTTTGTTTTCTTTTGTTTATTTAATTTAATTCCTTTGTTGGTGATTAATTTAAGTTTTGTGTTTTCAGTTGCTTTACTTAGAGACTGTACTCGTGCTCGTAGATTCGTTTTTATTTCTTTCGATTTCTTTTAAGTTTGCCTTTAGAAGCTCTTAATACCGTTGCTTGTTGTTGTAGCCGTTATCGCTGCACTGCTTTATCAACGGCTGCTGCACTTATTTTGCTTACGCTTAGCGGACGCCAGTCGATGTCATTGGACATCGCGCGGCAGGATGTGAAGAATGATCGATTACCGAGACGTGCAAACGTTACCCTCTTAAGCTCGTTCCTCTTGTTCCTATTCACTTACGTCTTAAAGCGGCATAAAGCTAAAAGTCTTGTCGGACAGGTAATTCGATAAGACATCTTCGATTGAGTTTGTTTCTCTGGCAGCAATTAACAGTGCAGAGAGCAAAGTATGGATGACCGGAGGTTCTTCCATCCACGCGGGTAACTGATGAGAGAATTAATTAGATCCGATGGATCGATGGGTGTTTCTTTTTTTATTGTATTCGGTTCTTGCACTGACTGACGGGATGTATTTTTATGGTCGTGAAACGTAAAGTGCAGAGACATTATCAGGACTAGGTGGTCGGAGTCCATTAGTAGCAGGCGGAGTTTGCCTGCAATGTTGTTAATGGTAAATGGATTACGATTAAGTGAAGTTGTTCTTAGCAACCTGTGAGGGAGCAGAAGGGCTTGGTTTTGATATTTACGTTGAGAGCATAAAATTGTTAGTGGTAGACGAAGTTCGCTTTTATTAGTCGTTGTCTCAATAAATTTGTAGGAATTGGTCTTCAATGGGCGAGTAGGAAAGTTTGGGTGGTCTGGTAGAATACTAATGGACTTGGCGACATAAACTGAAGTCGAAATAAAATGCTTAAAGTAGGAGCAGGCATAAAATAATTTTTGCGTATATGATCTTGAGGCATTTTTTTTTTTTTTTTTTTTCTTTTTTTTTAATTCTCTTGGCAATCAAAAGCTCAATAATCAAGCGGCTTTTATTCGAGTGACAAAATCGGCTGCTCGTTTTGCTTAGTCTAGTCATAAATACCGATACCAGAAAAAAGACTGCTATTCCTCAAAACAAATTTGTGCATTTTATTTGCCAAATCTTCATTTGAAAATGACAACCCTTTGCGTTAAAGCACGATCTTAAACGTACTGGCCAACCATCAAACGCTTTACAAATCTCATTCGACAAGGGGTTCAGATCCGGACGACCAGCTGGCTAATCATCCGATGATATGAAGTCGAGTACAGAGTGCGCCATCTCATATGGGTCGATGTAAACTTCTAATAACTTCAACAATTGTCAACCGATTTTCATATGTCATAGCATTTTGGAAATGTCAATTCAGTTTAATTTTAACCATGAATCGCTTCACACAGAAATAGTTTCAATGCTCATTAAAAATGAACGCTCTATTGTGCTAACTCAACGTGCGTATCGTGCAAAATATCGTGATCGTGTTGCTCCCAAAAATTGTTTTTCAATTCGGTTCTTTCTATTCAGTCTGTAAACGCCAGTGTTCAAGAAGACCCAAGTTTGTCATATCGGCGCCGTTCGCAGCAGTTAGGCATCAGTGGGACCACTTTGCGGAGAATTTTAAAGGCTGATCTTCACTTATTTCCCTACAAAGTGCAGATAACTAAAAGAATTTTGCCACAGCAAGTTCTGGCAGCAAATTTTGATGACCGATGATGCACATTTTACGCTCTCTGGCTAGGTTAATAAATAAAATTGTCGCTTCTGGGGCTCCGAAAATCCCCACATTATTCCGTTATATGATCAAAAAGTTACTGTAAAAAAGGCTTATTTCACTTTGGTTTCAACAAGACGACGCGACATATTGTAGAAGTAAAAAGTGCCATGGAAGATTGGTGTCAAAAAAGGGCGATATTGACTGGCCTCTGAGATCGCCGGATTTGACTCCTCCAGACTTTTTTCTTAGGGGATACTTGAAAAGCAAGGTGTATGCTAACGGCCCAAAGACAATAGAACAGCTCAAAAGAAACAATCGTGCCGAAATCGCAGTAATTTCGACCGAAGTGTTTGAAAATGTCATGGAGAATGCGCGAAAACGAGCCCATTTTTGCATCGGCAATAAAGGCGGTCATTTAATTGATATTGTTTTCAAAAATTAATCAAAATAAGTTGTAAAGGTCCAAATTTAATAAAAGTTTTTGAATTTCCAAAATCGGTTGAGAATTGTTGAAGTTATTCGAAATTTACATCGACCCATATGAAATGGCGCTTTTTTCTAGCCTCACTCGAATGCTTTACGCATTATGGTCAGAATCGAGTTGGAATGGCCAGTGCTTGCTTGCGAACATTGTTCGCCTTGGATGCTTAATGACATCCTCCAAAGAAGTGTTTTTTTTTAATTTTAGCCGAAGTCTTGACTCTTTTTTCACAAGACTTTAGGCCATCATAGTTCACTCCCCACCATACTTTTGCATTCGCCCTTTCAATCCTTGGAATAAGTTCTGAAGCTTCTTTTGATTTCTGAGCGTTTCATTTATTAAACATTTCTCGACGAAAATTTCATCACGGAATCTGACAAGCCCGTGGAATATTTGTGCACAGGATCAATTCGAATGTTTCTTGAGTAGTTTTGTCCAATTTAAAACTGTGAACCCTTTCTTGAGATCAAAGATCTCGCTTTTGGAACAGCCAGAGTTAGTTGTTGTCATCCTACAAAGCCTGCCACTCTTAGCAGGAGTGTTAAAATATGACAAGGCTCTGTATATTCTAATATGTATGTTCTAATATTCGCCTCAAAAATCGACAAAAATGTTATGTGCGTCTATCTCAAATTGAAAAGTTTTCTCCAAGACCAAAGATTTCCGGGGATTGTAAACGGTTCCAAGTGTTCATACGGCCTGAAAGAGAAGATCTTATAAGCGATGCTTAGGATATCTATGGTCCCATATTTGGTGCTGTTATCTCCTACTTTAAGGACCCAGCAAACAAGGGAGTCCACCTGCTTTAGCAGCTTTATTAGACTTCATCTTCGTTCCCGCGCTCTTAACCACATCCAAATCGAGCGTCGGATTGTTGTAGAGTGGAGTATGGTTGTGCAAGTTGGATGGACTAATGGAGTATGGTTTGTTCCGCTTGACAGCGCCATATCGACTATCATTAGCGGCATACATTCTGGAGAAGTGATCTTTCCATATTCACAGCAATGACTGTGGCTAAACTACAGGGCGTTCTTTCCTGCTGGTTGGCCTCTGCCTTTATAGCATTAGCATGGCCGCCGTTTCACTTGTTCGAAGTTCATTTTTATGATTCTAGTGTCTTCGTAGGCACTCCGTAGGCACTCCGAATCCTCTTTGATTTTATTTTCCCGCGACACGATCTTCTGCTTTCTCAGTGTTTTCCTGCTGATTGGAGCCTGCATGGCTTTGATAGTTCCTGAAGTCCTCACGAATAATTTGTTAGTACCATACATAAAACGTGGAGTGACTCCGTCGTAAGGTTCTAAAAATATCACCTTGCGTAAGCCGATCACAGCAGCAAGATTTTCGACACCAGCCCATTCTATTATTGTACATGACTTGTGAAAACATTGAGGACTCTACTCCTCCAAATTTCGAAGTACGAGTAGCACACTGGGTAGAACACCCACTGAAGACGAACATTGCGAAGGACGCCCATCCACGTCGCTCACTGAAGATAACGTGAAAAAAGTCGGAAATCTTGTGTCAGGTCTCTACGCCTTAGATACGGAGAATATTAACTGACGAGCAAAAGAAAACAACATAGAATCATCTCGCCGGGAGCCAAGCCATAATTCCGGGTCGTTTACCTTGAATTTTGAAATCTTTTATCTGGATCTGTCCAGATAAATAAACAGGAAAGCCTTTTTCTCTCCCCCTAATGCGGCAATTCTTCCTGTCCACAATACTGTTCAACCAAAAAATATGAATTTTCAGTGCAGATGATTTCCCGCTAAAAATTGGATCCGTTTCCAACTGCTTCAGAGCCCAATCAGGAATAGTACGACGAGCTTGGTCATCATGGAATTTCAGTCCTTGCGCCATGGGGATTATATACGGATGAACACCCAAGACTTTTCCAAAGTTGGAGTCGTTGAAAGGCTATTTCCTTGGCATGACGAGGAATCATAGTGTCGGTCGTCAGCTACACTTTCAGAAACAGCAGCAGGATTTTAATTTGGCCGCACTTTTCAGCGTCTTACAGAGATTTTTTACAGACATTTCTGCAAAATCTGCGAACTGCTCTTTCGGTCAAACCTTCATTTCGGTTGTAACTATTTCTCGGCTTGCAGAAAGTTTGCCGAACAAAACCCATATTTTTAAAATAATTTAACATGTTTAAAGCTTTACTGAATATTATAGTTCTCTATGGTGAAATAGTGATTATGCAAGAACACAAGTATACATAGAAATAGCAATTTTATAGGTGTCGCCTCAATTATTGTCGCTGAGTTTCCACCAATTGTCCAGCATTTCTCAAAAAATCGGTGTACATATGCATAAATATGTATGTCTACCTTCTGGGTTGACCTCACTTTATTGACGGTGAAAACTGCTTCATTTCGAGAATTTAATACAACTCCATATGATGCCACCATTGTGTTAAGCACAAGTTTCACGCAACCACAATAAAGAAAATCTGTTTGCACCACCACTGCTATTTGAATATATTATCAAGTTAGACCGGGCTATAAACCAAATACTCCAACCTTAAATTGTCCTGCTCGTGTGCAACCCAAAGATTCCTGTAGTACTCTAACGATTCATCCCCAATAATGCCCTTTACACAAAGTTGTGAAGACTTATAACATAACTCCATGACTTCAATTAAAATTTTCTAAATCGTCTGAGCAAAGTTAGTCTCGAATTCTGATTGTTTAGGTACATTTGATTCAATATTGACATTGATAAGAATTTCTCTTAGTCCTTTCATCCCCAAAATACACAGAAGACACTTGTCTTTAACGAAACAACAACCGCCATTTCCAATATCTTTGAAACCACCCTGCCGCCCAAATATTTGCATATTTGAAATCATAGATATTAATCATCTCATCCACTAGACATTCCAGCAGGAAATGCTTAAAACCAGTAGAAGTACATAAGCTCGAAAGTCCATTCCATTCAACGAGGTCTCCTACATCCCACCCACCCACCACACCCTATCCGGAAACAAACTTTAAGTAAACTATCAGAAGCCATAAGGATTCCCCTTTTTTTTATCGCAAGCCCGTTCATTGCTGTCATTTACGGCATTGAAAAACCCGACTAGCCAGCACCCCAACCATATATCGTCCTTAACCCGAATGGATACGCTCATTATTTAGAGTAAAATGTCCGGAAGAAATGTTCAATCAAATTACAATGACTGCTGCGTTATGCGTGTGTAAAATGTCATCCCATACTATAACGCACGTAAGTATCTATTTCATAGTGTTTATCTGCGACCTTTTTCTCTATGCGAAAGGACGCACATTCTGTTTTCTCTATCTGGGCGCCGGTCCCGTTGGGTACGATTATATCCTTTCACAAAATCACAGCTGATATACCGAGATGGATACCCCCCATAAGGTCCAATTTCAAATAAATTTTACTTCAACGCGCACACGAGTGCCAATGCAGTGGGTGTATGTGTGCGGAAAAGACCTTTAACCATCCACCACCCATCATGCACAGTGAATTCAGACAAAGATCTGCTTAGTCCTACGCAGGACACTATACTCGCTTCCATTGGAATTCAATTCAATTACGCAGAGGAAATGTATACGTCGTCGTTCCGTCTTGAACGTCAACAATTCCAGGGCGGTGGATTGGATACATATTATATTCGCAAGCATCGTACCATAAACAAAGTGCGTGTTATTCCTGTCTTGTTAATTTCCTGTATATCTAGCCAACGCCAAGGGGATGAAAAATAAAACCGACAGTGTTCGGTGTAGTATACAGACAAAATATTTTCAATAGAAAAAAACAAACAAACGTTCTAACTGACTAACAATTATATCCTTTTTTCGGATGAATGACTGCAGGAATTTAAAGCCCCTTCTTGGTGATTATTCCGTTTTTTTTGCTTTGTGGGGGTGGCATGGGGGTGGCTTGTTGCAACCCCATAGAAGCCACATGGCGCATGGCATGGCACAACGCGGCGACGTCTGTGTTTATTCTTTAAATTTTTTTTCTACATCATCCGTTTAAATCCATTTGATGGAGCGGGGATGAGATATATCATTCGTGAAAGCGGCGAATCTATAAGGGTGACTTTATGGAGCTGATGCCGATCGTTAAATAGTTACGGCAACATCCCGTCCAACCAAACCACCCACTGAAAGTGTAATTGATACGAGAACGAGCGAGGAATAACGACGCTAGTAATATGAACCTTTTTGAGGGATGACGCTACATTTCTTTTTTTAGGCAAGTTGTGAAGTTATCCCCCCAGGAAGGCTCCAGACTCACGTCAACTAGTAGACAGACAAATTGGTTGAAGCTTAGTTGTAACCACCCCCAGACTCATTCCTATTCATAAACAAATAGTTGTGTCCTTATGTCTGAGTCTGCCGACGAATTAATTTCCTGTCTTAAGGGCTTGGAGCAAACTTGTTACCAGTGGTTAACGTGGTCCTTAATAGAGATAATGTACGAGAATGCGTCTAAGCCTACCACAGTTTATCCTTTTCCCTTTCCGGTGTACTCGTAGTTACATATTTAATTTTTTAAGAACGCTACTTAGGAGGAGAAATTTGAAAACCGCATATGATATTCCAGCAGCACGCTAGGCACTGATGCCATTGAAAAATGGGGCCGGCTCGGGCGTGGGTGTGAGTGCTCGTATGTAACGTCGTTGTGGTTGCAGCAATTTCCGTGCATCCAGTGGATCCAGTGGTTTCATTTAAAAAGGGTCATGAAACACATTCGAGGCTGAGCAGACACAGGAAGGAAAAGACGACCTACAATGCTCCTGTGTAATTGGATTTTTAAAGATTGACGTTATTATGTATATTAAATTTTGAAAAGTTCGTGACCGTAATTTTGAGTTGTTTCCTTAACTTAATAACGGTTGAAATGGGGGAGCTGATGTTGATGACTTTAGAGATACGATAGGATGGGAAGGAAATAATTTCGTTTGCATCCCAGCGAATCGTCCTATAAATACCTAGATCATAAGAGGGTGAATGGGGGCATTATCAGTTTAGTATTTTCTTTTTGAAACTTGCGGGCAACGGACCTAGAGTCTATGGCTCTCTGTGTCATGCGATTGTTTAAAATTATTTATAAGTTTTGGGCGAAATATGTCCCAAAGTTAATTACAATATAAGATTACGTCTAGCCCTGGGAGATGTCCGCAAATAAGACCGACCATTACTTTGTAGCTATTGTCTACGGGTTCGTCTGTTCGTTGATCAGATCTTTGAATGCGGTACCTTAAGGAGTAGCATCATGTCATCTAGAGAAGTTCTGGCAAAAACACATGAACGCTAGAAAGCTAGAATCGGTTTTGTAGTCGATCACCACCTTGCCAGACCATTCTATCGAGACTAAATGAGATTGTTACTAGATGCGGATGCTTTTAGCTTGCCCGTCGATTGAATAAAACTGAATTGGTGGTACTTGCAGGAACATACACCAACGCTTCTCTCCTCGGCGGGGTACGGGCAAAACCCCTCGTAGTACATTTGCCTTGAAAAAGCTTCTTCGCACTCGCCGTTCGGAACCGGCATTAAACTGTAGTTCCCTTAAAATGTGTGAAAAACAATTCGCACACAACATAAGTGAATGGGAGGCTCTGCCTCTCCGTGAGCTGTAATGCCATCTAAGAAGGACCACAAAATGTTATTAACCATGAAACGAAAACACTCTAACTTTCCTTCCTTAAACAAATGAAAGTTTCTTAGTTCAGCCAGAGGCTTAACGAACTAAGCTATAAAATAAGTTATGATCGTCATCGCCGAAAGGACCTTTTGGACTCTGAATAGTGTCAATGTGATCACAACATCATGGCCTCGGAGTAACTCGGCTCTGGAATTACAGACGTTCCCTCATAACCATGTTTTTTCGCTATGTAAATCTGATATCATGCAAAAGATGAGGGTTTCGAGCTAAGCAACCTGCTATCAGGTGTCTAGTTGTACACCGTCGTAAACAGTAATGCATCATAATGTCCCGCTTGCTACACGTTTTGCCCATCTTTTTGGCAGCTTTGGAACTCCACGTTGGGAAAACTGCAAGTTTTTTGAGGCGTTTACCATGGACCTTGATCTAATAATGTCTCCAATTCTGCGTTTTCAAACTTTTTAACGAGAGGTCAAGAGCTTCCTTGTTTTCGCCATTGCAATCACCACTTTTGTTTTTGTTGAAACCAATTGCGACATGTCTTTGACTAGTAGAAGGCTAATGTAAATTTTTATAATTAAACAAGGCGCTTCGGCCGATTTTTTCGAAGGTGAAAGTATAACTTCCGGCAAACGACGAATGTTTGGCACAAATGTAATGATAGTGATATGCTGATAGATGCCCAAGTATACGATTGTGATCTGTCATTTCTTACCAGCACGTACCGCAAGGGCCAACTATTGAAAAACATCGGATTCCTTATTGTCCACTTAATGTTTACACAAATATTTCCTAGACGACCATTTAGGAAAGGAATATGCTCCATTTCCAAAGAACCTGGCATAAATTGACAGCCAGTTTCAACGCCATTTCTGATTCATCTTTTGAACTTCGTAGACACATCTTTCATCTATCTTCACACTGGATTTTGAAGCGTTCTCATTTTTCTTGCGATAGTCATCCCATTATCATCCAACCACCGATATGTCAGTCTCTCGAAAAATCGTTATTGAGCGAAGACCGATTTTCAAGTATTATTTTAAGTTGGGCAACACTGCGTTCATTCTGACCAGCGTCTATCCCGTGCATACATACGACGAACGCTCACCGAAGCCGAGAGCCTCGAGAGCCTGCGCTCTGACCGCTGCGTGTCCGCTAGATCTATTAAGCAGAAGTTTTGTGTTCCTAAAAGTATGGTCCATCGGACTCTTACTGAAGATTCGGGAAATAAAAAATAGGCGTTCTACAATCTCAGACTGTGAATGCTCAATATTATTCGGATGTTCTCGAGAAATTGTGGGATAACATTCATGATGTTCTACTGAAGTACAAGGACGTTGGTAGCTGGTTTTTATTATATCACAATGCGCCTTCACATAAAGCCCTAATTGTAAGCAATTTTTTAGCCAAAAATGCATCACAAGGTTCAACCACTCAAAATTAGCCAATATGTTTCCTACAATGCAGAAGGATTCGATCGACTATCCCGGCCCGCCCTCGAGTACCAAACATGCTTCGAAAGATTTTAGGATCGCTTACAACACAGCATTAGCTGTGTTCGTGTCAACTTCCTCTATATGTTTGGCCGCTGTGACAATGGCAATGTCGTCAGCAAAACCGGTAATTTGTTTTCCAACGGGAAACGCTGGTCGTAGAACGCCATCATACATAATGTTCCACAGTAGGGGTCCAAGGACTGATCCCTGCGGAACTCCCGCCGTTATGGTACAGAATTTGACGCTCTCATCGGTGTAGTATCTAAGCCTCCTGTTGTTGAAGTAGTGCATGACTATCTTCAGCAAATATGGAGGGTGTCTAAGGTGTAAAGTCGCAATTTTGTGAACAAAGATTTTGACTAACGTCAATCGAAAAGTGGAGTCAGTCTTGTGCTGGTGTTGAGGTTATTTTGTTTTTTCCTTAATTACATAATGCAATCTCCTTCTCAGGTTAACTGTCTTCACTTTCCATAAACAATTCATGTAAAAAAGCTGATTTTTGAAAAATTTGAGTATTCTTGTGCATCTTGTCATCCATTCGCTTGACCCAACGAACCTAGTGGCTCGTCTTTACATGAGGAATGGAACCACTTTCTTAAAACTAAACTTAAAGCATGTAATTAAACAATTAGGTACAGGTATCACTCCAGCTTTCTTTACATTCTAGATATGTTCAAAAGTTGGTAAATTTTCTTTTTTTTTTTATAAGGAATTTTATTTATTTATCAACATCCTGTTATTCCTTTCAAACTAGTCCTCGTTAGATATTAAACACTCGAAAGTTTCCAATAACGCAGCTCTTTCACTCCTACATTCTCCTATACCTGGGAAACGACATCTCTCGAAGATTCCCTTTATTTTCGAGAACGAAAAAAAAGTCACATGTCTGGTGAATATGAGGGCTGAGGCAGAATTTTTCTGAATCAAATATTTTTAAAAATTAACTAACTGACTGAATTTGGTTTCATAACCGGGGAAAATGTCATAACATTAGTCGATTGACTATGCCAACTTTTCTGGTTATGGTTCCACTCATAGCAGACCTACTGAAAGTGATATTTATCATTCCTGAAACCTTGATGATCTTATTGAACTCTTGTATCACGACTTGATACACATTGCTTGATCAATTTTTCGAAAAAATAAATAATCGCCGATCGTACCAAAACATATACCACCTCTTTGGGAGCTGATAGCAGACCAATCAACCGATGTGGCTAGTAATATGCACTGATACAATATGGAAAACTCCACGTCGCGTCGCCGGACTCATACGACCCGTAATATTACAAAGTTCCTGGTAGTTTTTGAACGCATTTCGTACAATTGTTCAGAAAGTTTCATACCTTCCGCCAAATTTTGATTTGATTGATTTGCATACTTTAAGATCCCATATCTCCCTAACTGACTTGAAGGAGCTTCCATTGATCCCATACGTATTATCATACTTTCTTGCTGCACTTCGAAGGGCTGTTTTGACCCCACATCCGCTGCTAGAGCCGTAGCGAGGCTTGTGCTTTAAACATAAAATGTTGTTGCAGATGGGTATGCAAAAGTCGAGATCGGTTGTCGCCTTAACTATACCGAAACGTATATCCGTACCCTACAGAATGAAATCATAAAATCTACAAAAAAAATCCAACCCAGAGGACCACTCTTGAAAAACTTGACAAATCTGCTGCTTGTGTAAAAAATTATTGCAGGATTCACTGAGTGAGGCACAGCTGGATTACATCGACTCGAAACAGTTCAACCATTTTCAGATGAATTCCATCAAAAGCACAATCGACAGTTGCTCTATGATTTTTAATTGTATTCTTATCGACCTATGCGGGTATCACACTCTGTTCCAATTGCTGTATGAGTTCCTTACCCTTTATTGACGGCGGATAGTTACCCTTCCCTTGCCTTCTAAATCGGAATGTCATATTCAAATGAATTTAGTCTGTTAAATCCTTCCTAAAAGGCTCGTCTTGTCTTTTTGCTACACCATTTTACTCACACCACAGATCCGAAGGCATCCCACAGGCCGCAAATATGGGAAAGAAAAAGATCAACACATGGCCATTATAATCGAAAACTCAGGCAGGACATTCCATGGCATAAAAACAGCAAAAAAAAAATTCTAAAACTTAAAGTTACGAAAGAACCATTTCCAAGCACAGCAGATCTGACAGATTCCTCCCTCATTGCTTACAATCGCCAATAAATCCTCTTTCATTTCATCAAGCAAACTTTGTCTCCAGCCACTGACCCATGAACTGGTTTTCCATCTGATTCCCGGATTCAATCCAACTGCAGCCACAAAACGAAAGTTAAAAACCAAAACAAAGAGGCAAAACCAGAATCCAAAGGATTATGTCCGTTTGTCTGTTCAATGCACTCCTTATGGACTCGAGTGAAGAAGAATCGTTGGTTTCTACTTCTTCTTTTTGATTTTTGCGAATTTCGCAAAAAGAAAAAGAAAAGTCCCATTTCGCCATTCAATAAATTATCACAATCCCAACCATTCAGTTAGGTCGTCCCCCCTCTGTGCCCACAAGTGTCAATCGCATGATCTATCGTCCAGATTTGGCCTTTATAGCATCAGCAACTGTTCGGGTAGTACGACATCCAGTAGCAACCGAAGGAACCCTTATGGTAATAAATACCAAAATATACACTTACGGACATCTTAAATCATTCAAACGCACACAATCCATAAGACGCATTGGAGGAGACTGTAAGACGACGAGTCTACGAGTATTTATAGCCGAAACAGACCCGAGAACAATCTACCGGCACATAACGACGGCCACTTTTCGGTCAGATCATAATCGTAAATCGTCCTTTTCTCGTTTTTACTTTCTTTCCCTTGTTCTTAGGTCCTGCCGTGTTGTGCTTTTCTTTTTTTTTCGTGAATGTTAAGTAGGTTTATTCGGAACGAGGGAAATGATTTTCTTTATTCCCCGGCTGCACTCATGTCCATTTCCGGTCCTTGGTTTATGCCACTTTCATTTATTTATGCTACGCTTTGAACGGATCTTGTAGTACCGACTACGGAACCACCCAACTGCTCAACTTACTAAATGAGCTTTTAATGAGCCCGTGTTTGAGTGGCATCTCGGTCGTGGCAATTGGAACAAGTTTCGTTTACTGTCACTCAAAGGATAACAATTCCTTCGGCTAAATCGGATCAGTCCTTCGCGTCTCCCTGGAGGCGAGGGAGGGCGAGATTTCAAAACGTAAGTACCTGTCACCCTTCGGAGTTCTTAACTACCCCATCCTGCGTCGTAACGTAAAATTACTTAAACGCTACCAGAACTCACCGGTACGGATGTGGAAGTGGAGGTGATATCCCTTTAGTTGTGTCATTCTGCCGCCACCCTCTTTGGCTATTTTTAAGATGCTTTAATGGAAGCATGCCCCATGCACACCTGCCAGCCTAATGACGTGTCCGTACCATCTCGGCGTTTCGACAATTATGGCAGAGTTATAGCAGCATTCATTAGCGGCAAGCGGAAATGTACTGCAATAATGGCGGAGAGCGATTGGATGTCCTGCAGAGAGATGGCTTTAATCAGTCACCCTAATTTTAATGCCAGTCGAAATCATCATCGTTGTTGTCGTGTTTTACGGTCAATGTGTAGCCAATGTGAATCGAGTCCATTACGTAGATGAGAAAGTGAGGGAGACTGACGCGTACACGTGTATGCGTGGAGCCAATTCGCCTAATGACGGGGGATGGAAGGATATAGCTGAAGCCATGGTAATGAGTTCTTGCTTTTTTCTCTCCAGTTCCGTGGATGAAGCAAGTGAAACAATCTGTTTATGGGGCAATTATCAAGCTGATGATGAGGGTGTCGGATGGTGGTTGTTCACTGTTGGATACTGAGCCTTCATGGTGGTATCAACCGTGACCAGAAATTGTGTTTCGGTCAATTTGGTTTCGCATGTAAATTATTGCAATCGCCATTGCGAGGAGCAAAGGGATGATGAAGAAGTGGACGTGTAACGGGTGCAATGAGGCGTTACTTCACTCTGTTAGTATATATAGCGCTTTTGTTTAGGGATCAAACGGTCGGATTCAATTTACCTCCTAAGGGTAATTAATGTCGGCAATAGGTGTGCTCAAACCAGGAGCATATGGGGCGTATGTGTAGGAGTCAACTGCGAATATCGATTTCGGGATTTACTATAAAGAGATTGATGAGCACTCAAAATGGATTCGGCACGTTCCTTGGAAATGCGTAATTGTAGCAATTGGGTTGAAAATCCTTAGGCTGATGGAATGTGTTCCTTTCATAGTAAAGGATTTACTGGATCCTAATTTAAGATCCAGATTCACATAAAACCGCAAAGCATTGTCGTGTGGGGAAAAGGATTTTCAATGCGAGGGGATTCTCCTGGCTTATAGAGAAGCGTTTTGCTTTGAATGTTTTACGTTGCCTATAGAAGTGATTGGGTCCTGTTTATGTTCACCTTATTCACACAAATGGGTGTTCTTAAGAGTAGATCAACCTTTCCCTATTCACAGAGCATCTTGAAATGTTAAGTTAACACATCTGTTCCCAGGAGATTACCAGTATTAGTTATGGCATTTTCCTTAAAAGTTTGGGAATGAGGTCTTCTGAAACGCATTATATAGGTATACAAAACATTCAAAAAAAAATCATGGGATTCGCGAATTGATGGGCAGAATGTATTCAGATCTGAATAGACACCAGATCTCTGCATCACTTCCAAGCCGACACAGATGTGGAAAAGGCGACAAGAAGCATTACGAAACGTATACGTAACTTTGGTACCTACTCTATTGCTGACTCTGTGAATGAGGTTTTAAAGGTCGTTTCTTTAGAGGTTTGGTTTTTAAATTGACAACATTGTTTCCACAGATTGCTAGTTTCACAGTTGAAAGTTGATTTGTAATTAGCATGCTTTGCCATCTTATAGTGAAGAGGCTAATGCCAGAAAAGCGCATGCAGATTGTGCAAACTCACTTGAATACCATGGCTTGTTTCGCTAAACTTATCGTGCGCTACGTCCATTTTACGGTCGATATAATAGTCCGTCTGAGCAAGTTATTCGGAAAACGATGAATCGTTTTCGCAACACGTACACTCTAGTGGATAATACACATTTTCAAAGACGGCAAACAGTGAAAAGCGAAGGAGTTAAAGCCATTGTCGAAAGCAGTGTTGAAGTCACTAGTTTATGCCGATAAACCAGGAACACTGGACGATTTGTAAGTCAACATTCGCTGAGTTATTGCTAATATACGGCCCCAGTTGATCGATAAAGTTGTCGCTTTATTCGAGCTAGCCTTGACGCGGATATACCAGAAATTATATTTAGACAATAATGGCATAAAATGTCCTATTAAATAGAGCTAATATCATAGACATTAACGTAAGATTTAGTTGCTTTATTTCATATTGAATTTGTATACCTCCAAAAAAAACACCTTTTTAAAGGGTGGGCCATCTAATGTTTTTTTTTTAAATCATATGTTATTTTAATACTGACGGCTGTTTCCCGCCCAAAATCTTAACAGAAAGTCAGTATTATACCTTCGCGGATTGAAATGACTCGCCTTACGCTTGAACAACGTTGGGAAATATTGAAAACTTATTTCCAAAGTGAGGGCTGTGTAGCTCATATAGTGGGTTTTCTAGAAAGAAGGTTTGGCCGAAATGAAGCACCCACCGCGACTGCTGTACGCAAGTTTGTGCAAAAAGTTCGTGAAACTGGTATGCTAGTGGACAACACTCATGGTCCCCGTCGTCGTGAGGTGTGCACAGATGAAAATGTGACTGCTGTGGTCGAGAGTGTGAGACTCAGTTGTTGAACATCAACTCGCCATAGATCTCATTTCATGTACTAGCCTGAGGAGAATTCTGCACAAAGATCTCGGATTATTCGTTTTCAAGGTCCAATTGACTCGGCAATTGAAGGCGCGCGGCCATCCGTTTCGTTATCGCTTCGCAGTTTGGGCCTTAGAGCAGCTTGAATTGGACAACGATTTTGGGGGAAAAATCATCTTTTCTGACGAGGCGCATTTTCATCGCGGCGGCTACGTTAACAAACAATTGCCGCTCGGAAAATCCGCGCGTTATTATCGAGAAGCCAATGCATCCGCACAGAGTGACAGTTTGGTGCGGTGGCATCATTGGACCAGTTTTCTTCGAAAATGAGGCTGGGAACAACATTTCGGTCAACGATGGGCGTTACAGAGCCATGTTAACAAACTCAACGGAAAGTTATAGTCCTTTATTGTGATGCAAACCTCATAAAGTTTCATAAGAGAACAACAAGGAAATATATTCCCAAATTGAATTCCAATTAATATATTATCCCAAACGATAACGGACCGTTCCGACCCCCAGTTAAAGACCATTTACATGCATGCACTGCTTCCAATAAGGAACATCTAAACCCTCAATCACTCGTGCGTTTCCGTTTCGTAAAAATTTACCAACTTGTCGGACAAAACCGCCACTCCCTCGTAGGCTTAGCACATTTCGGGTATTTCCAATGACTCGTGTTCGCAACCCCTTTAAAGTTATTTTGATCCTTTTGCCATGTATTGTGTGTAAATAAATTTTCCAACCCCTTAGAACGCATTCAAAGGATATGAAGCTTCAAAAAAGCATTTTCTTCAAATCAAACAACAGAGCAGGAGTACCGGAGTGATTTAAGGACGAGCGCACATAAATTGTTGCGCTTGTCTTGCATTCAATTTGTTTGTTAGTCGCTGTTGTCCTTGACGGCATGGCCAAACACTGGCTTAAAACCGTCAAAACCACCCTCGTCCAGAGTAGGAAGAAGACAAACAGTGAAAAGAAAAACGAACTCTTCGAGAAGGATGATTTGTAAACAATTCATCATTATCCATGTGTACTACATGTGGACGCGTGTTGCCCAGGAGCTGTACATGACGCGGTACCATGCGCCAAGGATTAGTCAGTTAGTTTCTAACCACTAGGGGATATTTGTATGTGAATATGCAAAACCCCCAAACGTTGGTTATGCAAATTAGTGCCTTTATACGGCTGAGGGATGAAAACGAAATGCAATCGATTGCGTTCCAAACGCCCACCAAGGATACGACGAGGAATAGAAAAATGAAAGGAATACTCGTACTCGTGTGTTGTCGTTTGTTAATTTGAGATTTCCAAATGAAATCTCGCGATTAGCACGAATCTGCGCACCCTGCTGTCGCCTGCTGGGCGGCACCTCAATAATGCAAATTGATTCCTCCTCAAGTGCCCGTTTCTAGAGTGGTGTATCCTGGTGCACGGTGAACAGCGTGAATGCATACACACGGGCATGTGTATCCCCCAAATGAATCAAAGCACGTGCTCCTTTCGACATCCACGACGACACGACGGTGTGTTAAGTATCTAGTCAGGCAACGTGCCTGCGAATGAATCGCAAAGGATAATAACAAATAAATTTTGCATAAGATAAGTGTGCGCGTTGCAAGTCGGCACAAGAGGTGCTTGTGTGCAATGTTCTTTTTGTTTCGTTGTTATTCCGCCGTGGGTTGGAGGCGGTTAAGCTTGAATGTCTTTCAAACTTTTCCCGAGCAATGGTATTGGTAATTAAACGAAGTCTCACTCGAGAAGCAATCCTCCGTCGAACTTTTAACTTTTTTTTTTCGCCAACTCGAAAGAATCTTTTGAAAAGGAAGTGGCTATACAGAGGGAAGCAAAAGAAAATGGAACAAAAAAGAAAAGAATGCAAATTCGCCGAGGACCCCATCTAAACGGCGAGAGAGGGAAGAAACAGAAAGGCTAATAACGGCTTGAAAGGAAACAAAAGAGGGATCGGAGTCAACCTATTTCCTGGAGACATGAAGACAAAAGGTGCACGAAGAAAGCTAACAGAATGGGCGAAAAAAATCAAAAAACAAACAGGAAAGGAAGGATATCACTTGTGATTATTGAAATGAAACAACGACGCGCCCGGAGAGAAGGCGACTTCTCAAGTTAATTGTTATGCAGAACAGGTGACAGTGACTGAAATAGGAGCTGGAAGGTGTAGCTCTCAAATGGCAAACACCAGCGGCCTATGAAGGACATTTGGAGCGAGGAAATTAGCTTCGGATAGAAATGAAAAGGTTTTTGTGTAAGAGCGTGAGTAGGCACTTAACGGATTAAAAATGTTTGTTTTTTTTTTAGTTAAGATAAAGATCTAAAAAAGGTCAAGGAGTCAAAGACCTTGTAGAGGTATATAACTGACACCAGCTGAACATAGCCAAGGAATCTCTTGTTTGTGTGTCAACAACCACGTTAGACTAACAGTGGTAGGCCTTTCTGTCTGACAAATGTTGCATAGACTGATCGAACTACTTTGCCAGCACCAAGTGATCGCTTTTCAATGCGGGATCAATAGAACGATTGCCGAAGGCCCAGCCTGGCTGCGAATGTATTTTTATTGAGTACACGTCCACTCGAAAGCGGAGAGCTCGTAACAAGCTATACACATATACCATATCGACTAGATGAAAGGGGAATGAAACTAACTAACTAAGGGGAATATTAACTATTTGAAAAATGAAGAAAGATTTAATCCGTTAATCCTTCTTGGTTCGTTTTGTTAGGGTGACGTTCAAACATAAGGCTGGCGGTAAACTTAGAACCTGGTCTTTTGAAAATCTCTCTCTTGTTGTTTATGTATGCATTATAAACAAAATAAACTCAAAGGTCATCAAAGCTTCCTGGCCCTTTTTTTATAGGGTTCACGTTGATTCAAGAGTTACGCTCTTATGGTGTATGTCACACAACCCAAACGGGGTGCAGATGGTTTGTGTCGAAGATGTTCGTCACTACACCTCGGTGGTGGTTGTCCTAGACAGGATTCGAAAGGATATTCAACACTCAAGAACGTTCATGGAACAGAATCACAATCCCAAACGTGCCAAAGAAGCTGTAGAACTACAATAAATAAACCCGACTTAAGAGTGCTATGTGAAACACTGACAGGGCACGTGGCATGCAACTACCACCTTTATAAAATGCATATAAGCAGCACAGAAATCTGTAGGCGATGTGGGCAGGCTAAGGAAAATATGGAACACATACTGACCCTCTGCCCAAGCCTTGCCCGTGTAAGATTCAAAATGACCATAGTAGGGAAAGACTTCTTGAAAATCCTATCTAAAGAGGTTGTTAAATTGTTAAATTTAAATGTTAAAAAATAAAACAATAGATCTTTATGGTGGCAGTGCCTTCCTGTGAGACACATCGAGTTCTTATAGTTTTAGAGTTCAATAGTTCAAGAGACACGTTTCTCATACCCTAACTTTGACTACATCACGTTTTCAACGTCTTGCCAAAATAATTTCCTACCTTGGCATGCTAATCAGGACCTATCTGGTTTAACAGCTAACAAAAAATCGCGTTCTGTACACAATTAGAAATTTTCTTGAGGCATTAAAAATGAATACTTTTAAATTACGAATATACGCGAATAATATAAATAATAATAAGGATTCGAGAAAAAAAATCAGGGGTCCAAGGTGGCTACCTTAAGGGACCCCAGAGGTGACATTAACTGGATCAGAAATAGAAGACCTAAAAATAGCATTATGCTAACGATGTCTAGATGGAATTTAGTTCACAGTATACAACTGCAAGAAAGCCAAGAATAATGAATTTAAGAAGCATGATTTGATGCGAAATTTTGTCGCATCTACTTCTTTGCCATACTCGACCGCCCAGAGGAAATTATATGATTATTATGATTTAGGGGCTATCGATTGATTTTTCAGGAACATGTGATGATTTGGAGGAAGGAAAGGCTGTTAGACAATACCCTCCAAAAGTGTGGGTGTGGATGAGAATTGGCAATGGGGCCAATGCCTTTTTTGTGAACTACGATGATGGAAGTATTTTTTTGTCTGAGGAAAGATTCCCTGTAGGCGAGGGCAGGCTTTTAAATTGTAGACTATTTTCTGCAGTAAAGTGCGTCTTTTTAAGGAACTATTCACTGATATGAATGTTTTTTGCGCTATTTTTCAGCCACTGGTAACGTATGACGAAGTCAGTTTTATACTAGCTAGCCAGCTAGCAATTTTTTTTGGTTTCAAGGAAGCGAATTACTCGTAAACACGAAAGGTGGTGACTATCTGCCCCTCCTTGTTTTAGTTTAAGCTTACTTGAATCGAAAGGAAGCTACTAATTAAGGGCTGTTTTTAAGCAAGAGAATTAGCCCAAGGAGCTTAATTGCAATAAGTCTGGGATAATGACCAATTTTAACAACCCGAGCGCCCTCGGACATGAACGTCCTTTTCAATCCTCCTTTAACCCGTCTAGTGCACCACCGATAACACTGATTTATCATAGACAAGATAAACAAGATCCACATAAAACACAGGATTAAAATGTTACTATCTTCCGAGGCATGTTACAAGTCCCTTAATGCCTTGGCAATTGCCATAAGCTGTTTCCAACTGCGCTAGCCCTCTGGAAACGCACATCTGCTCTCTTGCACACGCCCTTTTCAATGTCAGCTTTCGCGAATTATCGAATTCCTACCCATCTCGCCATTTTTCCATCCTCGCAACTGTCAAACCCTTGGAACAAGTATCGCGATACAATAGCGAGCAAATGCCAAATGACCCTCGAGAAAAATACATTTTAATTTCTGTCTTCCACGAAACGCAAGGGTCGCCTTTCAAATGTCCACCACCGCCGTCGTTGCCATCACCATCACAATCACCACCGGTCCCGGCACCGTTGCGTATTGTCGTCATCGTTCATTATGATTTAGCATGACATCCGCGGACCAGGAGGGTTGATTTTTTATTTCTTGTGACCATGGACTAAAAACACTCCCTTCGACCGACGTTGGGATAACCAACATAACTACGATAACTACCCTTATATGGGGGGACTTGAAACATCAATGAATTCTATGTAAATAACAGACCACTAAACAGAAAACCAAACCCAATCCAACATGACTATCTATGCCCGCTCCCTGGTTCCTCCGTCAACGTGGCACTTCCATGCCAACCAACCTCGGACTGGAAAGTACCACGTGTTGGATGTTGCACAAGAATCCGTAGTGGTTGTAGTGGTTGCGTGGTATACAGACGAAGAGTTCCTGCGAGTTGCATGCACACTCGTGGATCATGGAACATGGACTCGTCGATAGCCGAGGGTTGTTTTTCTGGTTCAGTTTTCCGGCGGCGGTATTTTATGGCACATCGTGGTGCTCCGTGTTGAGCTTTCACTTTTTTGTTCGCTTCTTATCTCGCGTTTTTGTCCTTGCTGCCACACACCACTTGCTCATGGTTTCGACGTCGACAGTTTTTCGTTACAGTTTCAATTGAGGTTTGCGAGTGGAGCGCCCGCCGATAGGGGAGCGCCCTTTTGTGGCTTTTCTCTGTGGCCTGTGTGTTGAGGAGGTACGGCAGATTATGAACTGAGGGTTAAAATGACATTGATCTTGGCAAAATGGGAACTGGAATATGAAATACGAATGACTGCAAAGTGCGAGTGTCTGTTTTGCATTTTTTCCTGGTGAAACGCTTTAATATTTTTAACCGGGAGCCCTTGCACCCCAGTTGCAGAACTACACAACATGGGATGAGCAGTCGAGCTGGTGTCAAAGGATTCAACTTCTCGGCAAAGGAGCAGACAAAAAATGGTAATTCATGCATAGTGAGATGAGTGGTTGGTAGGATGCATGAGTGCATGGTTGGCCCACTGCTTCGATGCTGGGCCGGTGGGGAATTAAATTAGTGACTGAACTACCACTTGATTAATTCAATTTAATTCGTTGTGTAATTGGTGGTAATTATATTTCTGAACAGTGTGAGAGGGAACGACAGTTTATTGACATTCTAAATGCAATTGAGGTCTCGTCGTAGTGAGAGCCATGATGAATGGTTTGTGGTTAATAGGATTATAGTGACTTCCGCTGAATCGCTGACAGACGTTTTGAATTACAAGATCGACGTGAATTCGAAGAGCTGTGATGCGACTGCATGAAGAGAAGATTGTTATCGCTTAGGCTGACCATTACGTTGTAAGGCTTTCATTAATCGGCGAGTGAAAAAACGACTAATGCATCGAAGGTGCAGCAGCGGTTACAGACGCAGAGTGAATACTAATTCCGGATACGTTTACTTAGCAGTGAAGTGGCCAAAGTGAAATCGACGCTTTTGAATTTCTACTGATCTGGTCACATGAATCAATCACGTATATTAAAGTTTAAACTCTAAAGGATGATTGAATCATATTTAAGATGAAGAAGGACTTTAAAAAAGGTCCATTCACAATAAGAAAACCGCATTTCGTTAGTAAAGAACAGGTTCAATACACTTCTTCATTGGAACTATTTAATTTTACAAGTATATTGCCTCTTAAGTCATAGTCGAGTATAATTGCTTGTGTGTATGCGTTCGTGAGCTTTTTTTCATCTAGCGTATCATGTGAACAAACTACGATATCGACTCCAGACCATTTTTATGTGACTAGTAATTGCATAATAAAAAATTGATTGCGCTCATCAATTTTTATTTTATGATTTGTTCCTTTTTTTAACGACTTGTTCGAAATTAAAATAAAACTCACATATCTTTTGGGCAAATAAAGTTGAAAACTCTGCACTAGTATTGATTCATAAAAATTTAAAATCACATTTCAATAAATAATTTATAACTGGTCTCAACTAAAAATTTTTTATAGAGTCATCCAATAAGAGGTGTCATTTTAAATCAATGGAAAAGTAACAAGTTTATGACCAGTGGAGGTATTTTTACTTCAGACTAAGGTACAAACTCTGAGGTTAGCAATAAAAAAAATACTAGTCAGATGTCTTCCTGGTTCTGTGTACAAACAGTCATCCTTTTAATGAAAGTTTTCATCACGTTTTCGCATAACTTCGCCATGAATTTTCTCATTCCCGTACATTGATGGAGTTTGAACGTATACTTTACTTTCAATCCCTCAAAGTTAAAGTCTATTTGCACGATTTTAGCGTCAAATTTAAGTCTACATTTTTAGAAATCAGTAATTACATCAACCTGCTGTGTATGTGGCGCGTCATCCACGTCTATAACATAAATTTCAGCATCAACATCGATCGACAACGTAATCCATTCATTAAAATCGCCGGATCAGCAAAATTTTTGACAAAATATGGCCCAATGACACCGCCTTGCGAAAAACCGATTTCTTTGCAGATAAGGGGGTTGTTCCACTATTTCTCATGGATTATCTGAGCTCGATGCCAGATATGAAATTTTATGTATAATACATACTTAGAAAAATGTGAGGAAAACTTCATTACCGGCAACAAAATGCAAAATTTCCGCGTGGTGCATGGTCTACTGGATTTCATGAATCAATGCTTCTGGAAAATGCATTTTTTTTTTCTGCAAAGTAAACGCCCAAGATCAAGGATAATGATTATTGGTAATTCAGGGCTTCGTTGACAACCCTTCCCTAAGCTTCCCTGTCTTGAGTGTTCCTTCCACATTTCACTATTTTCTTCTAGGTCTATTCTTATATTGTCATCCTATCTACGTCGACTTTCCTGGTGGTGTCTTTCCCTCGGATTTTCCACATATTATTCTCCTATCTCTTTACTGTCCATTCAATTTACGTGTCTTGCCCATCCTAGCCTTTAAGATTTTATTACTTAGATAATGCTTGGGTCTAATTAAAGCAACTCGAGTACTTGATTGTGCAGTTTTCTCCCTTCTCCTGTTTCTTAGTCCTGTTTTCCTCTATCTACCTGCCTCCTTTTTAGTCAGAGGCCGAATTTCATATCCGCATACAAAAATGTTACAAATATTATAGTTTGAAAAATATGGATTCTGACCTTGCGCGACTGACAAGTTATTTTGATTAGTTCTTTTATCACGAAGATCACGATTTGCCCATATGTCGGCTTTTATTAATTTCGGTCCTTATGTAATGTTTGGTAGTCAATATGGTCCTTAAGTATTTGAACTCGTCCGCGTCGTCGGTTTGGATCGATCCAAGTCGATCAGTGACCAAATACTCGTATATAGTTTTCTCTTTGTTACTTCTTTCATCTTTCCTGCCATGGTATGACTTCCTGCGTTTCCTCTGTTTCCTCATCTCCTAGGAGGTCCGTATCGCTAGAACTGAACAGCGATCCTTTAAGGGCTATTCTCCTACCATATTTCTGAAAGTATCATTACGTAGTCCTTCACCAAATTAAAGGGTGACAAGGCGTTTCCTTTATGCGGTACAAAATGGTTGAAGATAGGTCTAACTCCGGTGGTCGTTTCGAAGTCGACATGTACATATAGGTCATCAGACACGCTGTCAGCTACGGCAACGTTGTTTTCAGCGGACCCTAGCAGACAAGCACGACTTGAAGACTTTCCTAACCTGCCCGAAAAGTTCAAAGCGCGAGAACGCTATGATATTTCAATATTTTCCAAAGTATTCTTAGTATTTTCTCATATAGATTAATAATATATTTAATAACCTCCGTTTATATTTAAGTACTGAAAGTTCAACAATGACAAAAAAATTAAAATGACACCTCTTTTTGGATGGCTCTTAATTGTTGCTCTTTCTTATTTCGAACTCTAACATCTAAAAGTTCTTGACCTGCCATTTAGTAAAAATGTCTACACGAAGTCACTGTAGCTCAATAGATAACGCATTTATCCTGGAACTGATGGCAATGGGGTCGAATCCGGAAAAATCATCGAAATTTTGTTTCGCCATATCTCTTATAGTATAATTGTATGGGAAAAAAGTTTATTGAAAAGAGGTGTTAGAAATCAAATTATAATGTAGGTCCGTTTCAGCTTTGGGAAAAATATGTGAATTTGATAAGTCTCGAATCTGGTCCCGGCATACATCCATAAAGGGTAATCCAATTTGTGGTTGCGAAAGTAATTTTAAATTTCTATCAATTTTTTTATTGCACTAAACTGCTGGGGTTTCACCATTATTAAGAGAATATAATATCATTCACATACCGTTTATGAGAGTTCTATCAGAGCTCGATTCTGGTAAAGGTAATTTTCAACGATTTTCCCACACATCTTCTTCTTTTCCTTTTTTCTCCGGCGTTGTTATAGTCAGAAGTGTAGCACCATAACCTTCCCACTTAACTGCATTCCTACTGGTCCGCTTGTGGGGTCCGCCGGTTTGACCTCAGAAAGTAGCGGCAGGCTTCCCGGTTTGGTATTACTTCATCGCTGAGGCCAATGAAATGCTGGTGTTTTTGCATTTGTTTGCACCAATTGTTTTTCGGCCTGCCTTTGTCTTTTTTTTTGTGACACGGGCATGCTCCAGATTTTTTTTGTTTGATCTTACTCTACAACACCGGTGATCTCCAGTCGTGTCAACCCACTGATTTGCATGTACACTTGTGGGGCAGTTTAATGGTGGTATATGTGTCCCTAGGCTCACCTTGGTGTTTTCTAAATTGCCTAGATGTGATTTTTGTTTACCTTTGTTTAGTCGCCTTTTACGACAAGCGATAAGTATCGCTGCAGGGATATTCTTAACCCGTCCCTGCACGAGGCTCGATTTTCCCACACATGTCGGCCGATAACTCGGCCATAAATTGACGAATATTCGTTTTCATGGCCCCAAAAATAGAAAATCCAATAGCGTCAAATTACACAACCATGATGGCCAGCTCACAAAAACGCGAAATAACGGATCATGTTATGCGAGACGTGGAATCGTTATCATCGATTCGATGACAAAACAAAATCGATTATCATTTGCCCACATGCACCGCCGTGAAATCGATAGATTTTGATCTTCTTCAAAACTTTCTCTAGCGGCAGCGATATTTTCGGCAGAGCTTACATTTCGATTATGGAGGCCTTAAGACTTCGGCAAATAGAGCCAGCCTCTTTGAATCTTACATTTGTGCCTATAGTACACTCAAATGGACGATTGTGTCGAACATAATCTGCTCGTAAAGCAAAGCGCCAAGCGTATCCACCACAGAACCACTTAATTTGTAGTTAGTTTTCAGAATTTTAACAAACTCGACAATTTTAGACGATATATATAATAAAATGGCAAACCTTAAACTAAACATATAGTCTTATGATAGTTCATTTGAAATATGTGATTGAAATATTGATGTCAAATCAGACGGATAACGCTGGCTATGTATGTATATGTTTTTGTATCACTACTGAAACTCCTTCCGTAAACTTACAGCAAATACACGAGATTGCCACTTCAATGAAACCGAACTCCTCTGTCCCTATTTGACCGACCAAGATGAAATTTTGCACATAGCTAGAGTCTAAGGTGGTTATAGGCTAATAACAGTTTGGAAACGTTGTACCACGTAGAAATAACCACCGAAAAACGCCCTCATTGACTTAATATGGGATTTTTTTTTTTCACGCATACTACCTGCAGGTCATTATCAAATTTCAGTGGTGATGTTATAGCACGCGTCTGTATCAATGCACAAAAAACAGTGATGAAGCATACCATGAAGTCAAGTGCAAGACTCGTCAAACCGAAGTTTTCGCCGGTGTCATTCTGTACCTCATTGGGGATTTTAATCAATTGCCTCCAGTACTCGATCACTCCTCGCACCATCTGGTCCTACTAATGAGCTTTCGGTACATGGACATATTATTCGAGCAGTTTATAAAAGTATTTGAGCTGACAGACATTATGAGACAGTCAGGAAATGAATAGAGAGTGTTTCGAGAAAATTATGGACGGATGGCTACTGGCGCTCTGTCCATTGTAGAATACAGTTTGCTGCAGTCAAGATTTTTACTGAACGACTTACGAGTACCAATCGCCAACGAATTTAAAGATGCTATTCGGACTATAACCAAAAAAGATGATGTATGTTCATATAATAAAGATATGCTTTGCCAACTTAACTCGCCAGTCACATGTATAAGAATTGTTCATAGTAATGACACTGCTCTACGGGCGTCAGATGACGAAGCACATGGTTTGTCTGAATACTTAACGCTAGCCCGCAATTGCCAAATAATGTTAAAACACAATTTGTCGACAGAGGTAGGTCTGTATAATGGTTCTCACCGGTGGTTCTCACCGTTGACAGACCTGTAGTGGACACATCGGCCCATCAGAGTTTGCGCTTGGGTTAACATACGTAGCATTGTCGCGTCTTCGAACGCTTAATGTACTCTTGATAGACCCGGCATTTTCTCAGGACAGACTCTTCAAAAGCATTAATAAGAATTCGGCTTGGCAAGTTAAGAAACGTGAGCTTACACGGCTGCATGCGAAGGAAGGTAAAAATTAGTGAACATTTTTCGAAAAGTAAACATTTAAAGGCTGTCTTGAAAAAAGTTAATGTTTAAGTCATTCATTGCTAAATTTGCTCGAAAAAACACGAGAGCAAAAAAGCGCCAACTTTGCGTTAGAATGTTTCACTGATTTCAAAAAACAAAAACAAGTGTTTTGAAAACATGTCTGAAATTGTGAAATGTATACCAATATTATCTTTGAAAAAGTTACAGACTTCAAAAGAAGGTCAAACAAAAAACAAAAATGTTAAGGAAATAGTTTGCTTCGCAACAAACTAGATGGAGAAGATTTATTGAAACTTGCTAAATGTGATATCAAGAAATTTGAAAATGACGTAACATCGGATAACTACAAACAGAAAAATCAGATTTTAAGCCGCTGCGCTGGTCAGAAAAAAATTCTTTAGTGCTAATTTGATGACAATCGAATCTCATGGCCACAGTGACTTAAACGCTTTGAAATCAGAAAAATATCCTCTTAAAGAAAGAAATATTGTTGACCAAAAAATACCAAACTGGACACCATCAGTATTCACTTCACACACATTACCAGAAATAATGAAAGTGATGAGTTTAAAAAAAAATATCAACAATACTGCTCAGCTCAATTATTTGAAAGCCGCGCACCGCCTTGCATCCTTAGTTTAAGTTTTTAAGGGTGGGAACGTGAAAACTCTTAAAATTTTCGGAGAGTCAATCTCGCTAATACCAATCCCATGCAGAGAAATAATTCTTGACACCTTCTCCTCACCTCGAATGAGTCAAGTCCAAACAATTTCAATCAAGCTAGTTATGAGGGCAAGTCATAAAAATCAGACCAAATAAGTCCCATAAGAGCAAACCTTTAAAAATCGTTCCTGTATTGCTTGAAATATGAATTCTGTAGTAGGGATATTAAATGACAGATGCGGAAGCAAACAACCAATATATACATATATAATGTCTTGAAATCGTATGGGACGATAACCCTCTACCAAAACGCTTTTACATTCCGCACGCCCTATTAACTTTAATATGTATAGAAATTGAAAGATATTTTACTGTCTAGCATAACTCCCAAGTCATTTATTTACACTACAATCAATGTAGTGAAAGTAAATATAAGGAGCACTACGAGAGGAGAGAAAGTACCGACCAACATGAAGCACATCACAAAACAAATTTTTGAAGGTGCGCAGTAAAACGATGGAAACTAGTAAAATCCTTGCACGACAAGTAAGCTTTGAAATTACCAGCAAATATCAAGTTGTTCCAGAAGGGTAAAAGTTTTCCAACATCATTAACAAACAGAATGAACAAGACAGGTCCGATGTGGCTGCCTTGTGGAACACCTGATATTAACCGACATTGTTGATGATTCTGTAGTTTTCTAATTTGTTCTCAAAATTTAAATATCGGAACAACAAAGGAGTTTCCCTTATGGTGGGAAAGATTCCATTATTCAACGACAGGTATAGTGTGAAATGGAATCGCATATACTTTGTAAGAATCCCGATGGAAAGCCATCGGATCCAGGGTTAACATTTTATTCTGCATTTAAGTTCATTAAGGATATTGTCGGTAGACAGTTCAAAACCAATAAATACAGGTAGAGGAGGAGCACCCAAGTAGTTGAAAAAGCTGATATCGATATCGATTGACCATTCGAGTGAGACGGATTGAAAAATTTAGGCAAGAGATTGCAGATTTTGCCGGGATTTTCAATTGTCTGGCAATAAAAAAACAAGAAGCCGAGCACCTATTCCTTTTTAGTTGAGAATTTATAAAGTTCCAAAATGTTTTTTAATGATGACTTGATTTTCGTTCTAATCAATAACATAAATGGAGCAAGGATAGTGAAGAGATGCTTAGTATTTATGTATCTCGGTATCACTGCATCTTGCAAAGGAAACATTGTGCGAAAATAGTCAACAATTTAAAATGGGTTAAGTGCTCTATAAGTTTTTAGCACAGAACCATAAGCTTTAAACGAAATTTTTAAAACTGGTGCAAGCCGTGACAATAAGATTACGAAAACTACAAAATAAAAAGGACACTGATAGTTTGAAATGTGACAAGTATAACCATCGGAAGTGGTCTAAAAACCACCGTTTAGATTGAAAAATGAAACTTAACAGTTGGGTCTTGCAGCAAACCTTTGGTATTGTCGAAATCGGCAACTCCTTAAAAATCTTCATCCAAAACTTAAGTTTTTGTTTGCATCTCTTTACTGCAGATCGGCATAGACTTCACCTTCTACTAACTTGGGATTGGGAGTGAGTCGTCCGTGAGCATATTACAGCTGCTTGAAGCTAGGCTTATAGGCAATCATGAATTATCCTAAAAATCCTGCTTACGATCATAGTCAAATTTCAAAGCCATAAGGATTCGAAAATCTTCGGGACAATTCGAAATTTCGTACGAACCATCCACCTTTTGGTTGATGGTTTTGGCGTCTTCTCTAAAGGAATCGAAGTAGCCAAAAATCCTGTTCAGCTTACGTCAAAAAGTCCCTTGCTGCCTAGTCTTATTGTCTCTTAGTGTCGCGTTAGAATCATATTTTTCATTATCTCCAAGTTAATTACTCAAACCAATTGACTTGCGACAAACTTCTTTGGAATTCATTAACATGACGAATTTTTCCCTATCATCCATTGCTGCTAATCTCGAACTTAGTGGCTTAAACTTGCTTGATTGGCTGCATCAAAACAACCAAAGTATATGAAAAGTTTCCTAAGTTTTCTTCTAGTTAGAAGAGCAAGTCATGGTCATGGTCAGATGACCTCGGATAATGACAATCGAAGATACCATAGGGGAAGGATATTACCCCTACCGACGCTATAAAACAAATGCGTCCTGTTTGTATTAATTAGTTATCAAACTTCTTCTTCAAATCTATTTTTCCCGTAGACTTCTCCCTTTACTTTAAAAACTCTTCAAAACATTCCCAGGTAGAGACATTCTTACAGACTTATGGCAATCCGCTTACATTCTACCTTTAAGCTTAAAGCTTATCCGCTCTAGGGGGGTTGTATAAATATTTTCCAAGGAATCTCCGCTTCAATGGCTAGACATAAGAAACAAGAAAAAAAGGATAATGAAAAGAAAAACCCCTAAAAGGCGAAGAGTGGGATTTCCCAAATGTTTCATTGCCTTCTAACCTAACAAATTTATCTACGTCACTAGTCTCCCAATTATTACGTTTGCCAGGACAGAAAGCAAACACTTATCTTCTTATCTCCTTCTCGACGAAAGGACCTTACTTAATCAAAGTCCCGGCATCCGCATTCGTAGACGGCATCCACATACATATACTTGTTGGTCGGCCAGGATTAACAAGAAAAGAAACAGTAGACAGCGAGAGAAATAGCAATTTCATCCCCATTTCATCCTTGTGGTTTGGTAACAGTTGGAAATTGAATGAAATGGCCAAACTCATCATCATCCGCATCCGTACGACACGGGCCACACAGAATAGGAATGGTTGTCAAGGATGGGGTCCTAAGACATACTTCAAGTGGAAATGATGTCGGCGAATATAGTTTTTATTATTTGCAGTACGGATACTGCGGGCTATAACCACTCGAGAATAATGCATCACTCAAGGACCTCTTCTCTGCACTACTTCAGTGTGCTAAGGTGGTGCATGGTCGTTACAGAGCAACATCTCGGCGAAGACTGATGTTGGGGTGAATTCGTTTATTTTCTGCTGTGTGTGTTCTGAAAAATGCCCTGACGACATCCTGTCATTATTCAAATGTCAACCGGGCAAAACAATTTAACACGCGTCATTCAACACCACAAGCTGCCTAGTACACTAGTACATCAGGAGCCATGGAATCGGGAACACTGAGCCGGAAGGAAAAATTAATGAATAATAATTTCGCGTTGATTCCGAGAAGATTTCTTTTCCATTGTGTCGTATCGAGGGGCGGCGTTTTGTGCGTTAGGCTTTGTTGGAGCGATTTATAATATTTTGGCAGGCGAATGTCCTGCACCGGAAGTGAGCACATTGAGGACTTTTAAATGAGCACGCGAGTAACGAAACGCGTTTACTTGCATCCCTCTCGTTTTTCCGCGCTAGTTTTCGACTGTCGTTCGTGCTGAGTGATTTATTCAATGCAATCGTCCTTTATCCTTGTTCACCATTCGATGTGAGTGTGAATCAGGCATGAATTTAATTCCAGGGATAACTTTCCCCCACGGAGTGTATTTGGTAACAAAAGAACAGCTGGAGGGTTGTTTTTACATACACTTTTTGCAGATGTTCCTGTCCTTCACTCTATGGCAACCTTGGATTCGTATTGAGTCTCATCCACCCCCGTGCCATTGCCGGAATGAATAAATAATTAAGTAACACAGCAACAATAATAATAATCTTCATATTCGTAATCGTTATGAAGGCTTTGATTCAGTTTGTTCATTTGGCACAACTCAACCGAGGAGATGACGACGTACATCCGCAACGTATCGAGGGTTAATCGCTTAAAAATCCGCGTACATTTCCTCTGACAACCCTCAGTCGCATACCCACCCCAATCATACGTACATATGTACGAGTGTATGATGGCGAGAAACGAGTGGTTTTAAGGACGATGGCTAATTTACAAATGCACAAATGCATTTCGTTCGGAATGGGGGTAGTCGTCCAATAATGGATTTCAGCCTTTTGACGTTGAATCCTTCGCGGTGGTTCCAGTGGTTTGGGGTGGGTGGGGTGGTTTTTTTTTCTTTCTCTTCTGTTAATTATTTTTGTTTGTATGAAGACATTTTCAATCGTTTCGCTCTATGTGTCCATACATTGGATTTTAAGGATTCATTGAGTTCTGTTTCGAATATACTTCTGGGACATCAAAGGGTTGTTTGGAATCGTTTAGCCGTTCGAATTTCCAAGTTGATTACGAGTTGGAGTGGGAGCGATTGAATTGAATTGAACAGAAGAATGAATACGGATGGATGTGTGAGGGTTGGCGGCTTGTTTTATTTAATTAAGTTTATTTTATTTGGTATTTTTCGATAGTCGGATGGTTGGTTCGAATTCGGTGATATTAAAGTAGATGAAATTTTAGATAGACACGCATTCGAATGGATAAAGAGTGTGGACAACTATGACAAATGCTTGTCTGTTTCAAATAATCCAAAAAGGAAAATCATGTTCCCTTCTTTCATGTGACCTGGCTGTCTGATAGTTGAAATATCTGCGACAGCAGCTGAAGGGTTGTGCAGTTACGTACGATTCGTATCATACGAATAAATTTTAAACATTAAGGCAGTCCATTAGAATATTTTCATACGGTTGCGTGAATACATGATTCCTTTATTACATTTTGACCAACATTATCCAATAAGAAGTGTCATTTTAACATTTCGGGCCATTGTCGAACTCTTAATGTTCAACAATCAATAATATGATGCTTGTAAAGTGATTGCAGCTACCATATACTGAGTTACATCATAAGTGGGCAGGCTAGAGGTGATATAGTCGCCGTAGCTAAGAAAATAGCTATGGTTACCGGAATCGAGCTTAGTCGACCTTGCCCAACATGCTTATAATGTCCGGTTGATACAAGTGATGAAGCTAGCAGATTGGCCTAATTTCGCTTCTTAAGTGGTGGAAATAAATGAAGAAGATCATGATTGTTCCGGGCCATGGGCTCACAACCATTTATCTGGCTACGTAACGTCGTTCTCCGGTAGATGGCACCAGTGGCATATGTTGGCAGAAATGTCAGATCAGAAATGGTAAGCCGGGGACTACTTCTTATCATTAGATTCGTGAACTTACTTCTTTACAAAAAGTGTTATCGCACAATTTACACAGTCATTTTTACAGAGAAGTGATATATTCGTATCTTTCTACTGAAGCATTATGTGCTCCGATAAGTACTTAGCCTCACCGCCAGATGGCGCCAGTATCGCAAGAGCAACTTACTATCGTGTAGTACATTCTAGTAGACGGCTACTGTCGGATCGGACTCGTAGTTTAGTTTTGACCGCGTGTGGAGCGGGAGTGTCCGCAGATTTTAGAAAAATGGAAAAAGAGCAATATCGGTCGGTGATTCGATTTTTGTTTTTGGAAGGGAAATCGCGCAGCGAAATCAAAGAGCGTTTGGATGCTGTGTACGGTGACTCTTCTCCTTCGATGGCGAACATTAAAAATTGGTTTAAGGAGTTTCAACGTGGTCGCACGTCGGTTTTTGATGAGCCACGTCCAGGTGCCCCGAAAACGGCTACCACGGAGGATAACGTGACAAAAATCCACGATCCCGTATTGGCAGACCGCCGATTGAAGGTGCGCGAGATAGCTGAGACAGTAAGCATTTCAAAAGATCGCGTGGGTCATATCCTGCATGAAATTTTGGGCATGAGAAAGCTGTCGGCGCGATGGGTGCCGTGTTTGCTCACTCCGGACAACAGGCGCAACCGTGAGACAACAAACCACATGGTTTTGGTCGCCAGTTCACATAGTCAAAGTGCGAAATAACTCATCCAGGATTTTTTTCCCTGTAATAAAGAAAAAACGAATCAGGTTGTGTGTAAGGTGGCACCATCTTGACGCAGTCACATGTCTTCCATATCTTCAATTTGAGGCCAAAAAAAAAAGTGTTAACATTTGACTGTAATATTACGTCGATAGATTTGGATCTTCTCCAACACTTTTACCATCGGCAGCCATATTTTCTGGAGAGCGTGAATTTCGATGATGAATAGGTCTTAAGACTTCTATAACTGAGCCACTCCTTATTTGCAGTTTTGCCATAGTATGCGGGATTAATTCGACCATAATCTGCGCGTAACGCGTGGAGCGTAACTACTACAGAAAAACTACTTTTATAGTAATTTTTCACAATTTAAACACGTTCTGCTGTTATTTAACGATCTAAATTGTAAAATGGTACCTAAACATATATGGTCTCGGATGGCAGTTCGGTTTAACGTATGAATCTGAAACAGGGACGTGAAATCCGAACCAAGAGTTGGATCATAAATTGGTGCGGCTGAAAACACCGCTGTCATGAGTCAGTTCTTCGTTTTTATGCGACTTCCACTTGTAGAATTTTGAGTACATATTTTGGCCTCTATCCTTGTAAAATCCAACTAACCCTAAGGCTTAATGTGAACGATCATAAACCATAGACCAATTGGAATTTGATAAAAAAAAAACAAAATACTAGCAACGAAGTTGATTTTTGGTAAATATATGTGTGCACAACCAAACTTGTCGGAATTGGTATGATACCAATCCATACGACATCGGGATCATCATACAAACTGAATTACAAGTAAAGCTCCCATTCGACTTTCTATTTTTCATTTCCACTTAGATCTGAAAACACCACAAAAAGGAATTGTTAAGTCACTCTTTTATCACTTCTTTTAAATCAAATAAAGAAAATCGTCGAACCGATTCATCCATATCCTGATTCATCCTCCCAAGAACTATTCGATTCTTAAAATAAAGTCAAGTGCTTTAAACAACAGACTTGCTCCAATTCTCTTTGTCATAAACAATAACACGTTCCCAGTTCACAGGCCAGACTGAGTCGCATTGCACCGCATCCGTACTCGTATTTCTTAGCCTATTTAAGGTTCATGTACCGCGCACTGATACTGTCGCAAGACATCTCTTTCTGTTTCTTGAAATTCTGTCTTCTATCACCCCATCAACCCACTTAAATCCAATTCAAGGAACGAGAAAAACTGAAGGGACAAATGAAATATTTTCCGTGTTGATGTGGTGACGTGTGATTTATAACCATGCCACCGTCCCAACCATCCAACAAATTGTATCACACTCAATGCATCACGTGGTAAGGTTAGGAAGATCCCAAGTGTTATTCGACGCCAAAGCAAAACAACAGTAGTTTGGCATTCGTACATGCGAGTATATAAGGGCATCCACTCCCTTTCGAGGAGTATCTTCCTTCAGCCGTAGGAAAAAAAAAGAAATAGAAAAACAGATAGAGGTTACGGGAGGATTCGATTACACGAAAACCACTTTGGTGGCATGAAAATTCCCATTTGACTCGAGTGAAAAATACGCTCCCATTACAAACACAACACACCCTACGCCCTGGAATGTACCTTCAAGAGTGGATAGTATGGGCTTGGGATGCCCATTAAATTAGTCTCACTTACCGCGGTACGCTGGGGTTAGTGGATTGATGTGGTTACGATGATATCTAATGACACTAGTGATCAATGTGAACTGATAAGGCATGCATCTCTCTGTGATGGGTTAAATGACGATTAGATACACAACCTATTACTTTTGTCTTTTTTCTTTTAGATTTTCTCCCATTTTTTTTGGAACAGTTCTGTTTTTATTTTTCATTTGCTTTTTATCTCTATTTGCAGAGCCAATGCGGGTCACCGACATTCGAGAGGGATCTCAGGGAACAACTGGAAAAGTGAGTATAACATATGCGCATATCTATACCTACTGAATTTGAAATCTAGAAACTCGGCATTTACATAAACGAGTATATCTCCGCCTTCCACTCGACTTCACGGGAGACACCCGATGATTATGTTTATTTTGTTGTTTTGTGGAGAAACTTTGAACCACTTCAATCGATTTGGGTTTTAAATTAAAGTTTTTGAATCCAGATACATATGTATTTAAATGTTAACCGAAAACTTTCAGATGACAACCCATAACCGGATGGGGAATATACTATGTATTTGTACTTTGCTATTTGTTTTTTGCTTATTCATCAGTTTTTTTTAAAATGCAACTTTTGTTTTCTCCCCGTTTTTATTTTTTCAAAAAGTTTGTATCTCTCCCCTCGACAACAAGAGTTAATTGATTCGCCATGAGTCATAGCAACACACCATTAAGGGTTGCTTGGAAAGTTTTCTAAATCAGATGTAATCTCCTTTTATGCTTTCCAATAAAAAACAAAAGTTGGCTGAAATAGACACGTGGTGTAACAGCCTTTATGTAGTCACCTTATTTCTGAGAATATAAAATCATGTCAAAAACAAAGTTACTTTATGACGTAGACTACGGATTGTTCCCTTCTTGGTAGGTAGGTATCCCTGCTTTGAAAAAGCAAAAGAAAGTTGTTTAACAAGTTCGTTTCGATTTTAAGGTTTAACTTCCGAAACGGTAATGGTTCTTTTTAATGATTTGAGACACGAACTTGTTACACAACTTGAGATATGTATGCCCTTTGTACTGCTACGGAGTTCATTTAGTCCTTATCGGGAAACCATAAAGCTTAAAATATTGTTCACCTTAATCTAGCTGAGATCCTGATGATTGTCGAACTAGAGAGAAGCAAAGCTTACCATCACGATTTTTTTATAATAAGTTTAAGATGAGAATGAAACAAATTATTGTAGGACAGTGGCTTTTGAGACAGTGTGGTCACTGGTCACCTATGGAGATGAATAGATTGGATGTGAGATTTTTTTTCATTAATCGCGTCTTAACCTTTAAACTAAATCAAAAGCAACTTCGTTCCGAGAATTCCTTTGAATAAATCTGGTGTCCAAATCGGGCTGGATCTCACCAATGGTTCGAAAGATGTTATTCTCTAGCTGATCAATTATTGTTGCTTTTTGCCGTAAACCAGTGACTTAACGTAGGTAGGTAGGTATTTTGGCGACCATTCCACATCGCCACTTCTGGAAAAAACGCGTTAAGGAAACTTTACTTGCAACAACTTCAATATAACGCCCAATGTTAATCCACAAAAAGTCAGTTATCATGATCCAATGCCGTTCGCCATTAACCGTCATTGTCTCTACGAGGGTGGTCCGATAAGTACATAGCCTACAAAAGAAAAACAAAAATGTTTTCTCGAGGTCTGAAATTTCTGCCCGGCGAGTGACTTTTTTATGTTTGGAAACAAAAAGAAGTCACACGAGGCCAAATCTGGAGAATACGGTGGATGGGGCAGCAGTTCGTAGCCCAATTCGATCAATTTGGCCGTGGCGAGGGCGGAGGTATGAGCCGGTGCGTTATCATGGTGGAAGAGCACTTTTTTCTTCGCCAAGTGGGGCCGTTTTTTCTTCAATTCTGCGTCGAATCGGCCCAATAATTTGGCATGTGACCGTTTTGCCCTTCTCTAGGTAGTCGATGTGGATCACACCTTGTGAATCCCAGAAAATGGTGGCCATCACCGTTCCGGCCGATGGGACAGTCTTCGCCTTGTTCGGAGCACGTTCGCCGGGTAAAGTCCACTGTTTCGACTGTTCCTTGGTCTCTGGTGTGTACCAGTGGATCCATGTTTCGTCGACTGTCACGAAACGACGCAGAAACTTCTTCGGATTGCGCTTAAACAGCGTCAAACTCTGCTCTGAAGTGGTCTCACGGTTGCGCCTGTTGTCCGGAGTGGGCAAACACGGCACCCATCGCGCCGACAGCTTTCTCATGCCCTAAATTTCATGCAGGATATGACCCACGCGATCTTTTGAAATGCCTACTGTCTCAGCTATCTCGCGCACCTTCAATCGGCGGTCTGCCCATACAAGATCGTGGATATTTGTCACGTTGTACGTGAACGTGGTAGCCGTTTTCCGGGCACCTGGACGTGGCTCATCAAAAACAGACGTGCGACCACGTTGAAACTCCTTAAACCAATTTTTGATGGTCGCCATCGAAGGAGAAGAGTCACCGTATACAGCATCCAAACGCTCTTTGATTTCGCTGTGCGATTTTCTTTCCAAAAACAAAAATCGAATCACCGACCGATATCGCTATTTTTCCATTTTTCTAAAATCCGCGGACACCTCCGCTTCCACACGCGGTCAAAACAAAACTACGAGTCCGATCCGGCTGAAATTTCAACAGTAGCCTACTAGAATGTACAAACGAGATTTTGAAGAAGCACTCCTACTTTACAGCATATAATTGCTTTCGATATACTACATATATACGACGAGCCTGTGGCTAATATTAAAAATGTCGTGGTGCAATGGTAATCATCACCGACTGTTGACCCGAAGGTCTGTAGTTCAAGTCCGTCCATAGTCAGGAACAATTCCTATACGGAAAAACTGTGCAACAACATCAGCTGTGAATGAGGGATGATCAAAAAGTGCTGACGAAGGCAGTAAAAGATCATTTCAAAATTCATACTCTCTGTGTGCATTTTCAATATAACACCTTAATGACATGGAAACGAAAAAATTACTGTGAATTACAATCAACGCAAGTTCTGTCGAATCTCTCAAATCCTATCTAGGACAACCACCCCCGGAGAGTAGTGAACCAACATCTTCGATACAAACCATCTGCACCCCGTCCAGGTTATGTGACAAACATAATAAGAGCATACACTCTTGAACCTGTACGAATTATAAAAAGAAAAAAAAACACTTCCTTAGTTATTTTATGTTTGCATCAAAACTTTACCCGTATAATGACAGTATATTGTCAGTCAGTATATTTGTTCTAAACTATTTAATGTATACACAGAACGCCGTAGCACAGTGGGTAGTGTGTCGGCCGCTGACGCGTGATGAGCGAGTTCTTGTTGACCACCCTCCTTGTCCTCCCATCTACAGCGCAGCCTTCTTGAGCGTCTTTTTTCTACGGGTTTTCGACTCATTCTTTTGATTGTTCATCCACTATGCAGTCGCCCTTCGTGTCCTACCAATCTTAGTCTTCGCGATTTTATTACTCGGACAATGTTTAGGGCTGAATAAAGTCCCTCGAGTTCCTGATTGTGTGGTTTTATATTTCGTCTGTTTCCACCATAGATCTTTTCGAAGACCCGAAACCACGTTATATCGTTTGTAGCAGTCAATTCGGTTCCTAGACATTTCAACTCGTCCATTTTCTCAATTATCGAGTACAGTAAAGTGCAAGGTTGGAATCGATACAAGATTAATGAACACATTTTGATTTTCTGAACCATTATTAGACTTTCTGCGTTTCTCTTAAATGTTCCCACCTTGGAGAGGTGGTTCAAATCGTCAGCGTAAGCTAGAGCGGATGTGATTTCGTTGCGTATTATTCCCTTATCTTTTTCCTGTAAGAATCTCATTACGTATTTCAGCACCATTTTAAAATTGTTCACTACAAATCTACAGCCCTCTCTATTACTATTGATATGTCTCAACATCAACCCATGCCTCTCCTGTTTAACCGAATCTATGTATATCTAAAATGGTCAACAACCCGAACTCATTCGATTTTAAACGTAGCAAATCTACCCTACAGAACTTGCTCTTCAATTAATTTTAACTATTGAACGAAATAGGGATTAAACAACTTGACAAACGACAATGGGGTTAAAAAGTCAGGTCTTTGAGAAGCCGTAGACCTTAATCGTTTACTCTCTTCCTCGATTCGAAACAAAGCATTGTTCTATTCATTCCACAATTTTAAAGAACTGAACTTTGTAGGCTTTATTGAAACAAAACTAAGCCTTCATCGAACCAAAAGAGACTTCAGTATTCTAGCTCTCCTTTGTAATAAAATTAAGCCTACTCTCTTATAAAGCCAATTAATTTCTTAAGTTCAATATTATTTGGATAGCAAGCTCAACAACTTGATCATGTAACCACCCAAAGTAACGCCCAACCTAGATCAAATGAGATATGCGCTAAGGTTCTGCTGCTTATCCAGGAAGGGCTTATGCATGGAAAAAAGAAAAATTGATCGTACTCACTTACTCAGATGGCGCCAAAGTCCAAGTTGAACCTGGGCCTCAAATAATAAAGACCTTCAGCTGACTGGATCTTTTGCCAGCTGCCTCATCCATTTCATCTCTGTGCAATGTCTTCGGAATGGTTGTTCGGTAATTTAAATAAATTTGTTAATTAAAACCGTTAGGGGACGTTTAAGTTATCAATTTTATAAATTTCCATTTCCGAAGACAGACTCTACTGCTTAACCCAAAGAAGCAGCCCTTTGGCTTCTAGGCAGGCAGTCAAAAAAACATAATTCTTGACCTCCGTGAAGTTGTGTCTGAAAATCAAAAGCTTCATTATCATCTCGTTGTGTTCCTCACATCACGTCAATTTCGTTTGCATGCATAAGCAGATGGACAGAGTTCAAATAAACCGTGCCCTTAGCTAGAGATTCAGAGGTCTTTTTGAGATCTCCATATTTCTTTCTAACATTAAAGATCCAGGCTAACTCGTTACCGATCTTGATAGAGATCCTACATAATCTGAGTAGTTCGGATGGGATGGCTAATTTGAAAATAGGTCGCCCCCATACAATGTCAAAAAGATGATGTTTGTCGGTGCTCATGAATATTCTCCAAGATCTTGACCGATCTTGGATTTTGCTAGTCTGAAATCATCTTAACAGAAACTTATGCAATTTTCCACGGTACTATCAATGAAATGACTCAAAAACTCCGATCAAGTTCAGCGATAAGTCTCCTAATGGCTTCAAAGTCGGGAAAAGAGTGCTAAATGCAAATCTATAGCTTGGGAGATTGTATGCCCTCCAACTTAGTCCAGGCCTACGAAAAAATTGTTTGAATATTTAAGTAGTTCTGACTATTCTCATAGCTGTAACCTTCTTGTGTCGCCCTGCTAACAAATCTACATTAAATGGTGTTCAAGTATCGTTCTTGTCATAGAGCATTTGCACTTTATAGAGTATTTTATAACCTGGTATCACCGAGACAGGAGGCATGCATTCCACACATCTTTTATTAGCCTCTAGGTCTAGGCGAAAGCGGCGAATTTATAAGCGGCAGGGGTAGAGAGGTCTTACTCAACACTTTTCAAACACTGGCCAAGAGGCACTAAAGTTTCCTGCAAGAACGACAAGTTTTTTTTCTTTTAAATTTTTACCCCGATGATCAGACGTAGGATACCATATTAGGGCATTGCTTTGGGGGGTATTCATACCTAGAAGCCATTACACTAAAATTAAATCAAGTGCACCCTGACCTAGGACTATTTCCAAACACCATCAACCGCTCATAAAATGCATCCTTTCCACGCTTGTGGAGTAACTTCAATTTCCAGAAAAGTAGCTCTATCTAGATTCTACATACAAAACTTTAATCACCAATAGGCTTTGGCAGTTTTCCTCGATTTTTTTTTAATTTCCCTTTCTGCGTTATCCAATTAGTTGAAGTTATTTGTTTTTCGTCATGCCCGAGAGAGCACAATCCTTAAAAAATTCCCTCGGAGTTTCAGGAGTTGCAGCGATCCGGTGCTGTTCACCACAGTAATTGGAATTCATTGCTTCTTACTTACGACCGAACAAAGTGCCTCATCGCCACGAACTGATGATATGGCTGGAGGTATGTTACATACTATGTAAAGCGTCGGCTGGTAATCCAGATCGCAAATGACTTCCACTCGTTTCCCGCGCTCCAGTAACTCGGAGTAAAACCAAAGCTAATGCAGAACTAAATCAATGCGGTATCGTCCAACTAAATTTGGAGGCATTGTTAACTAAAAAAAAAAAGTTAGGAATGGGAATAGGGAAAGAGTAGGGAAAATTTTTCTAGTCACGACCCAGGAAGACGAAAAAGAAGAAGATGGAAGAACAGGAACATTGCCATCATCAACACCGACTCCTGCGCTCCTTTTCGGTTTGCGCGTTCGTATTCCGTTTGTGCTAGTACAACATTCGTACGCCCTGAACCTGGAAAGCATTTTTTAAGTGGCTCATTGAATACTTGGAAGGGAATTACACGGCTACGGCTCTTTAGGGCATCTCTTGCTATCCCGGTTTGTTGTTTTTTTTTTTTGTGGGTTGCCTGAATCGCCCGAGTTCATTCGACTGAGTTTGGTTTTGGGTTTCGGTGGTTAAAGGCCGCCACGAAGACGAAGAACAGAGTGATGGGAGTGAAAATTGGATTCAGCCCCAAAGGAGTTTTGCATGCCAACAGGCGGGCGACTGAGCCAACAGCTGCAGCACCTACCATGTTTGGCCAAGCCATGGAGTCGAGAAATCGGGTTTGGATTGCAATTGCAGGCTAAGGCAATTAGGGATGGAAAATGGCGAGAAGTGGAGGATTTAACAATTATGGCAATTACACTACAGACACCGTGTGATGGATGTCGAGGGCTTGCCAGCTTCAGCATCGGAGCCGGTTGTTGTTGCCCGTTTCCCTTATTTGGTTAGTTCGAGGGATTTCGTTCGAAGGACGGGCGGAGATTAATGTGCTATGTTGGGAGGAGGTGGCTTGCAATAGTCGTGCACAGTTGGCATGATGCCCTTTGTTGGATAAATGGCAAGCTTTCCCGGGAGGTGTTTGTCGGCGGAGTACAGCGGGAATGTAAATTCGTTGTAATGTCAGGAGGAAGTTGTTTCGTGATTGTGACCTTAAACTGACTCGTAAAATTGAGGTTAAAGGTCATTATCATAAATCCGACGGTGAATCCCTTAAGCTGTCACTCTTGCTGAAAGCTGAGCGCATTTAAATGAGCGGTTAGTAGATAATGTGATATCTTTAAGGGGTGCTTGTTCATTGTATATTTATGTATTTATCAAATTCTCTTACAATCAAGCGGGAACACCGTTTGAATATGATTTGTCAGTAGGTCTGCGTACAATTGTTTCGCATCAACTCATGTTTTATTCATTATTTTACTTGGAAACAATTCAATAACCTCTGGCGCTTCACTGACAGATGCTAACCAATTCCGGGCCCTAATTCCTGAACAAACATTTGTTTTATCATCTAGTCGTTCTAAATCGAGAGAAAACATTATACGTCCGCCTTGGAATTGTCTTCCCTTATGGGAAATGCTCCCATTATCTCTTCTCCCCAAGTGGCATCGTAATCGTTCAAAATATCTCAAAACACATGAGCCCATAGCTAGTGTTCCACTATTTCGTTGCTCGAGTATCACACGAACTTTTTTTTCAATCTTCAAAAGATTAGCCACAAATTGAAGTATTTGGACAGACTGTTTGGAGAACAAACGCCAAAGAATGATTTTGCTTATTTGAAGGTTAAAAGAGATTTATGGCTAAACTGGGTGAAATCAAACAAGCGTTGGAGATGGTACCAATTTTGAATGAGATTACTCTGGGAAGAAATTGTTGCCGGGGACTTACTTAGACAAGTGTGCACTCGAGATAAGCAATTCAAGATGATGGCTTCATTAATGAGTCTTTTAAAGGCTATATGAAATGCTGTACGCGAAAATGTGTCAATCATTTGCTCGGAGTTTGTTTTTGAATTTCGGAAACTCAAGTTACTTAAGCAACTTTTTGTTTATCCAAAGTTTCTTCGTTCATTTGGTGCTGAATATGTAACCACTTAATTTACTTTGGCTTCATTTTTTATTCTAAAGGGTTTTTCAATTGGCGCGGGTAGATTTGGCGGCGTGTGGCGGTCATGTTGTTATGTTGACATCTATCAAATCTGTTGTTTATTGTTCAATTCTTCTTCTTCTTAGATGGCGTTACAGCTCACGGAGAGCCAGAGCCAAGCTTCTCTCATTCATTTATGTTGTGTGCGATTTGTTTTTTCACACAAGTGAACGGGACCTACAGTTTAATGCCGATTCCGAACGGTGAGCGCCGAAGAGCTTTTTCAAGGCAAGTGTACCTACTATGAGAGGTTTTGCCAATACCCCGCTCATCAACTCGCGTCAGAGGCCGACACACTACCCACTGCGCGCGCTCTATTGTTCAATTACTGATGCCAAATCATCATGGCAAGTTACACGATTGAACAGCACGTCTAAATGATGAAACTTTATTATCAAAATGAGTGTACGTTATTGCAAACGTTGCGCACGTTACGCCCATTTTGCGGTAAACGTGGTGGCTCTTCACAGTCGACTCTTCAATATTTGGTAGCCAAATTTGAGACGACCTGTTTGATAATCAATCAGCCAACACTGGTACGTCAAAAGAACACAAGACCAGAACATTGCCGCTGTCCATGAAAATGTACAACAGAACCCGAGGCAGTCGAACTCTCGCGGTGCACATGATCTCGGCCTTTCGCACACTTCAATTTGGCGAATTTCGCATCAGGACTTGGACCTACACCCGTAGAAAATCTAACTGACCCAGGAGCTCAAAGGTCATGACCATAGACAACGCCGTTTGTTCGCTAAGTAGGCTCCGAAGCCTTTGGAAGATGACCCCAATTTTTGCCGAAAACCATCTTTAGCGATGAGGCGCATTTTTTGGATGAATGGCTGTGTTAACAAGCAAAACTGCCGGATATGGGACGACACCAATCCACACGAGGTTCACCAAGTGACAATGCATCCTCAAAAAGTTACTGTTTAGTGTGGATTTTGTGCCGACGCGACGGGGTCATTGGTCCGTACTTTTTCGAAAACGTAGTTGGTGAGAGGTCGACCGTTAATGGCGAGCGCTACAGAACTAACTTATTTTATACAGACCTAGACGACATGGATGGCGCTACATGCAACGCAGTGGACTCCACGACTGACAATCTGCATGAACAATTTGAGGGTAAAATTATTTCTCGCAGAGGTAACGTGAATTGGCCACCAAGGTCATGCGATTTGAGCCCGCTAAACTTTGTCTTGTGGCGTTTCCGCGAATAAATCACAATCGATTGATGCCCTTAAGGTAAATATAACACAGGCCATCACTCAAATTCAGCCGGCTTTATGCGGAAGAGTCATTGAAAAGTCGACTACTCGGATCCGTACCAAAATAAGAAGCAGAGGCAGGCATTTGAATGATAATGGCATACACGGGCCTTTCAAATAAAAAAATAGTTTTATTAACACCTCATACATAGCTTGTTTTATTCCATTTTAACATCTACCCGCCGTTATTGAAATACCTTTTACTTATATGCGTAAGGTGAAGAGGCAGACGACAATACTAGTGAATAAAGTGCAAGACCAAAGCAAACGTTTGATGTTGCAAACAATTGACGTGGCTTTAACATCCCTTTTCGGGGTAAACCTTAGCCTTAACCAACATATTTCTCCAAAGGTCCAAGACAAGGTTCAATTGATTCAGGCTTCCTTTCATTGGCGCGGCTCATCCTAAAAGCATTCTCTGTTATGAAGTCTTTTAAACACATGGGATTGGATCAGCTTTGGGCAGCAAGGAGACTTAAGATCACAAGCAATATTTTTCTCTACAATCGAGGGGCAAAGGGCTTCTTCATCTGAAATTGTAAAACATCACATATCTAATCCAACCCTGGAAATACTTTTAAAACTCGATACTTGGAACAGTATTCAGCTCTTTTAGCAATGCGCTTTGAATCTCATTTCTGCCTCCATTCGCATTGTTCGAAATTCAATATTTTTTTAAACAAATTTTGCCACTCCCCAATTGAAATGCCAACATCCTCAGCGACTTTTCTGATTGCAATGCAGTGATCAGTCGAGTTTTTCATGCTGCATGGTTCATGGGGTGGTCGCAATGCAGTGGTAATCATCACCGACTGTTGAACCAAAAGTCTGCATTTCAAGTCCGCCCATAGTCAAGAACAATTCCTAAACGGAAAAACTGTGCAACAACATCAATTGTGAATGAAAGATGATCAAAAAGTGCTGACGAAGGCATAACACTCGCAGCATAAGATCACTTCAAACCTCATACTCTTTCTGTGCATTTCCAATATAACACCTTAATGACATGGAAACACAAGAATTACTGTAAACTACAACCAACGCTTCGTTACCATTTTTCATATTTTCAGTCGAATCTCTCAATTCCTATCTAGGACAACCACCCCCGGAGAGTAGTGAACAAACATCTTCGACACAAACCATCTGCACCCCGTCCAGGTTGTGTGAGAAACACCATAAGAGCGTACACTCTGGAACCTGCACGAAAACTCTCATAAAATCACCCGTCTTCACACGACATCACATTTCAGTGACTGTAATTTGACATTTTATTTCTCCAATTTTCTTTTACTTTGTTGTTCGTTGTTCAGTGATTGCACTATGCACAACAGAGAACAACAACAAAATTCGAAAAAAGTGTAAGGAAACCCGACCGTCAGACGTGTGCACTCTGCAGATAGAAAACGAAACTGGAGCGCAACACACAAATAAGGACACTCAAAAAACGTCTAATAACATGCAAATAAAATCAACTCGTGACTGTCCGGGCAGCAGATCTTCCATTTCATCCTCTCTCTCTCCTCCACATATAGAATATCAAAACATGCAAGCATATGCAGCATATAAAAGCAGACATTATCATTTCGTTATCATTTTTCATATTTTCATCGGTTATTGGTACGCCATAGTATCTACCTAGTCCTGCCATATGTTCCGTCACAAAAAAAAAACCCTATAAATGACCGCCTTTTGCTTTAACACAAGCTTTCAATCGGTCTGGCTATTGGGATATAGCGGCACGTACGGTTTCCATGGAGATCGTGGACGCTGTTCTAGTTAATGCTGTTCTAAGGCCTTCCAAAAGTCTTGTAGGCTATGTTCTTCAATTCTGACCGTAAGCCATAATCCAGTGGATTCGGATCTAGACTCCCCGACGATCAATCTTCTGCTGCTGTAAAGCCAGGAATATTGACTCCAAGCCACTCCAGCGTGGTTTTGGTTTTGTGCGCTAGAGCAGAGTCCTGTTGGAAGATCCATCTGTGTCCAATAAAAAGGGTATTGGCTAATCCCTTCACAACACCCTTTAGCACATCTTTTGGTAAACCTTTGCACCAGTTTGTACGCCCTTTTCACAGAAATGGAGGGGTAGTGAGAGACCCTCTACCAAACCATTACGGAAACGGGATGATGACCACGTTGAACCCTTGAAATAACTTTTTTCGCTTCCCTGGATGAAATGGTATACATTTTGTCATTTTGTTTGTTGAAAACTTCTTCTACTGTTAAAATTTTCTCATCCGTAAATCGAATGTTTTCATGAGCATTGTCCGCGTGCCACTGCAAAAGTCGCTTGCATCTTTCCAGCCTAACATTGTTTATTTAAGGTGTTTAAGAAATGACCCGTGAACCGAAAATAGGCTTCCATATACAGATCATCCCGAATCAAACTAGACATAGATCTTACCCCTTCTTAAGGGGATTTGGAATCGTTCACGCACTGCCGCACTCGTACGGACGACGCGCGGGCGACCACTTCTTGGCCTGTCATCTACTCCAGGCAATTCGGGAAGCGAGCAATATCCCGATAGACGAATATTCTTCACATTCCGAGTGGTTTTAACAACTCGACATTTTGGCCATCACTCTTTCCGCACTTATGCAATGCTATTCCCATCTCGATTCTCTTTAACGCCCTGCTCCATGTTAATAGTTTGCAAACTGAAACCAAACTGACTAGTATTCTTCACTGATCAGTGCATGTGTTCTGAAAAAAAAGTTAACGATTCTATTTCCGAAAGATGTTCAGAGGTTTTGAACGATAAGCGCTGGAAATTATGTAACAGAACTAATGGCAGGACTAGAGTGTTCTTCGTGATCTTCTCGGTTTAGTATAACAGATTCACATAAGAGCACCGTGCTTCACAGGTTAGTGTTTTGGCTTCTGGCGCCGATGACAGAAGGATTGAAATTGTAATTGATGGTGTTTTTTTCATAAAGTGTTATCCAATTTGTGATTCTCAAAATAAACTTAAATAAAACACATATCAATACATTGTTTGGATCTCACCATTTAGAGATGCGCTATAATGTCACTCAAACAACCTCCGCGGCCGTTTTGCAGAATTTGATTCTGACAAGGTCATTTTCGATGACTTTTCCACACATATCGAGCAAGAGTTCGGCCATAACAGGACAAATATTCACTTTCAAAATGTCATGTTAAAGATATAAGGGTCATTTCCAGCCCTACGAGTCAACCAGGCACGACTGTTCCAGACGTCTAGAGTGGACTATGCAGATCCTGTTCAATTAAAAGCATGAAACTGAAGCAAAATTACGAAGACGTTCATAGCAGTATTTGCTTCTGTCCGAAGGCAACATACCGCGGGACAAGCTCTTTTGATTCCGTCTACTGTCGCGAAAAGCTTGCCTTTCATGGGTGCTTTGAGGCGTGGAAACAAAAAGAAGTCGGAGTGAGCTACGTCTGGGCTGTACGGGGCTGGGGGATCGGTGGCACCCCTGCTGTAACCAGGTTGTGGGAGACGATTAAGGCGGTATGGGCCGGAGCATTGTCGTGGTGCAACCACCAGTTGTCTGCGATGTCTTGCCAGACACGTCGAACCCTGTGTTTCAGTCGTTTGAGGATTTCCAGATAAAATTTGGAGCTTACAGTTGTAACTGGTTCTACAAACTCGTGATGAACTAGTCGGCGGATGTAAAAAACGCGATAAGCATAATTTTTACCTTGGATTTGCTCATCCTAACTTTCTTCGGGCCAGGCGACGCTGACGTGTGCCACTCCGAATATTGCCTTGTCGTTTCTGGGTCATATTCAAATACCCAAGTCTCGTCACCTGTAATGGTACGTTATTTAAAAATCGGGGATCACGTATGCACATGTCGAGGTTTTCTTCGCACGTTTCAACGTGGTGCCACTTTTGGTACCATCCTAGCGCACACCTTCCGCATGCCGATATGGTTCGTGACGATATCATAAACTTGAGTTTTCGAAATATTTATATCGGTCATTAAACGAACACTTAATCGTCGGTCTGAGTTCAACAATTCATTCACTCGCGTCACTTTGTCGGATGTAGTGATCGTGGATGCCCGTCCGGCGCGGTCCTCGTTATCGACCTTTTTCCGGCCTTTCAAAAAATCCTTGTGCCACCGAAACACTTGGCGATCTAACAGGGAACCTTTTCTGTAAGCTGACTTGTTCATAGAAAAAGTCTCCGTCGCGGTCTTTCTCTCTTTGTTTGAGCTCACTCTCCGGATGCTCAGAGCACACTGAACGACGGGGCGCTCCGACATATAGTCGCGGCATAATAAAGTCACTGACATTACTTTCAGGACATACCCTGTAGTACGCTGAGATGAACGATTTTGTCGACCATAATGTGCGTAATTTAGCTACTATGAAATCACTGTTTTGTAATAAATTTTTGCAATTTTTATACGGTCAACGATTGTTGAACGATACATTACGTAAAATGGCAAGCCTTAGTCTAAATATTTAAAATCTCGAATGATAATTCGCTTTGACGTATGTGATTGAAAAAGGTATGTCAAATCCGGACTACAAATTGGATCGCGTTCGACCCTCGAAATTCATCCTTTTGGAGTCGACAATAAAGATTAGGTCCCTTTCATGCATTATATAGATGATTGAGAGAATTACTACACTAATCGTAACGTCAGCTATCATAATACTAGATTCATCAAAGCAATATTTAATGTTTCTAAAACTTTGCTGCACTTTACTACACTTTACTCCGTTCTAGATCTAGAAAGTGTTTGAAAAAACATAAACATATCAAGGAAATTAAAGATTTGGTACTCGAAAATCGTCGATTAGACAAAGTTTATGTTGTCGATTGTAGGGACGATACGGGTCTCAGACGCATCGCTTCTCGTTTGGATCCAGGACATACAATTTTTTGAAAAAGAACTTCTCATTAACAACTTAACCGAGATGTCCTGCCTATCAGGCCGTCATAAAAAATACACTCCGTGTGACTTCTAGCTTTTCAATAAACAAAAAACGCAAGCAATTAGAGTAGATTCAACGTGAAGGTCATTTTGGAAATTAAGTTTAACAATTATTTTGAGAATTGAAAGACATCTTGGCAGAATGTGTTTTGTCGGAGCGGGATTACTTAGAAGAAGCATAAAGTCGCTTTTAAATTTAGTCACAGTAGTGCATAAGCTCGCCTTCACTAATCGCCAGACCAATTTAGCCATTTTCGATTTAACATTGGCGAACACATCATTGACATCTCGTTTCGTTTGTCCAAGACCATAATGTCGCTGGCATACGCAAGCAACAGCCCAGACTTAAAATACAAAAGATTGTAGATTTAAATATATATTTTCGAAATTGGTTTTTAAAAAACTTTGCTTTCTAATACCAAAGTTCTTCAAACTTCGACTGAGCAGTTAAAATTCTCCGTCGTCATCCCGCATAACCTAGAAAGTTAAGTAAGAATTTCTAACAAGACACATAATTCATCAACCGAAGGGGTCTCTATTAACTATTAACCCAAAGACCGCTTGTTTGACAGCACTTTGGCACGATTTCTGTTATAAAAAAAATGCTCTCTTTAATTTTATTTCGCGTGAAAATGTCCTTCGTAGATTTCGATTTAAAATATGAATGGCGGAGGCTTATAACAGGCTTAAGTCTTTAACGAGACTTTAGCTTGACATTCCCTGCCTAATCCTGCCTCGAGAACCAAATTCAAATCAGTATGAGCCTTACCTATTCAAGGGGTTTATAATACGGGCTTAATCCCCTTGCGACTCCAAAGTCCCTTCGCAATTTTGAAGTCGCCTATAACCCGAGACCGAAAATGAAAATCTTCCCAGTACTCCTGCTCCGACAGGAGTTTTATTGTTAGACTAAGTTGCACTTGGCGTGCCATAGGCGTGTTCTCTCCTCTTCTGCCGTGAAAATTCGATGGCGTCTTTTCAACATTGTAATTTGTCATAAAAGCCTGGTCTTCATCCACCCACTTACTCACTTCGTATATCATTTATTTCAATTGCCCACGAGTAATCTTACCAAACTCATCTGTCTGCCGCCTTTCCTACTTCCTTACCTCATGATAATAATTCATGTCCCTAATGCTCTTCAGTATCTGTTCCTATCTACTCCTTCTTTCTAATCTTTCAATTAATATTCCTCTCAAGGTGCTGCACTTATTCATAAAACATTTTTATTCTTGATTTCATTTCAGCATGAATCGCGCCATGAAGTCGAAGGATCGCAAGACAGTTCAGGCGTGCAGAGACAATAAAGCGCTTCAGGTGAGCATATTTCCATTTGCCATATATCTAAATCTCCTCCTCAGCCCCCGCCGCAAACGATTCAAGCTCACATTCCATTTATTTTAATTTGAATTTCTGAAATGTCCCTTTTTGCAATTTAATCGTATAGTGACTAGTGGCAATGCCACCATGGCTACAGCCATAGACGTAGCCTCAACTTCGTGTTTAATAATTCGCAACTATGTACGAGTACATGAGAATGTCTCATCCACGACGACGTTGTCGGGATATGTAATCTCCGGGTTAACTACTTTTTGCCCCTGATAGCTATGGCTGCGGGCCTCTTTCTGCTCCTCCGTCTGCATGAGGACGGAATGGCACTTTAACCCGGACTCTTCGAACGAAAGGGAGACACTCATATGAGGTAGTAGAAGGAGGAGGCATCGAAGGAACTGGCGGATCTATCATATGAGCATAAACATGAATTAATCACTGAGGAATGAATTTCGAGCTGGCTTCGATGGATGCGACGGGATAGAGGATAATGGCTGGGTGGAGTGATTCGAGTCGGCAAACTCAAGTTGGAAGAGTCCCATAAACATGCATGTCCTTAATTCAATCTGACCCGCGGGAGCTGTTTGCATTCTTGTCGATTCCACTATGACTACCATTACTGCTGCTAGTGTCGAGTACTACTGTCTGGATGGATTGTGTGATGTATGGAGCAACATTACCAGTTGACAGTGCGATAATGGATTTTGTCATGAGTTTGTTTCTCATCCGAGACATGGTTGTCTCTGGCCTGTGTTCGAGGTGTCTTTAGAGTTAATAGAATGGAGTAGCCGCGTGTGTTTTTATCGTTCGCGGTTAATAAGTTTTTCACAAGTACTTACATAAATTGGCGGCTCGTGGATGAAGGGACGCGTAGTGCTCTTTGGTGGCTTGGGGATCAAGGTATTGTGGGTTTTGACTTGGTGGTAATGCTGTACATTCTTGAAATGAGTTTTGCAAAAACTTGAATTGAACATTGACGTTGGTCATTAAAAATGTTCGGATCTAAACTGCTTGTTGGATTATGACTTGTCTTATAAATGAACGATGTTGCGGTTGTTGTCCATTCTAAAACCTAATTTTGTAGGATTCTGACGTATTTAATGTCCTCAACTAAACAGAGGAGCAAGTGTAATTTATCCATTCTATTATTTTCAAAACTTAAAAGACTTTTTTATGTGATCAGTTATGGCCTTTTTGGGACTCTAACACAGAAAGTCAACGTAACGAGTGGACCATATAAACCTTCGGGTTATTTCTTCGATAATATTTTGGTAACAAAACACAAACTATTTATTTTCAGTGAAGTAATTTTTCGTTTATTTTGAACGTTGAAAAATTGTTCTAATCATTTTTGGAATAAACTATCGCACAAAAGATCGCTGCCAAAGCGAATGGCGAATTGGGCTTGTTGTTCGGCATATTCCATAATTTTTTCAATTGTTTTAAGCTAACTAGTGCTCATAAACCCACAGGAAAAAGCCTGCAGGCTTGAAGTCGAGCGATCGCGGAGGTAGGTGAAAATCACAATTTTTCGAAATTAGCTGACTGAGATACAAAGAATTGTGGCTTGGTTTGTATAAGCTGCAACGCCGTCTTGTTGGAACCAATAGTGGTCCATGCCTTATCAGTCAGAATTGGGATCGAAATGATAACGGACATGGCTCGACGCCACGCCTTCCTTTAACGATTACTTCTGATTCATCATCGTCTTCGAAATATCACGGTTCAATCAGGAAAAAATGAGCGCCATCGCTGACGAAAATGTATTCAAAATTGAGAACTCGTTTTGAGGGCAAATCGTTGTGGTGGCGTATACTGGCGCTCCATGGCAAAAAATTCCTTGGACTGATGCTTCAAACGCGGGCGGTTATAGGCCAATCTGAAAACAGATTTAAAAGCAACAAGGTTGCCTGATATACAATGTTTAAATGTCCAACTTGAAATTGATGATCATACAGTGCAGGTCAAGGGAACTTAAGTTTTATAATTTAACGTGCGATAGTTCGGACAAGTCACCAAAGCATTGTCTCAAACGTCATGTTAGAATGGACCACTGGAATCTTAGTTTTTAGAGCCAGCCAAGGTTATAATTCTAATTTCTCCTGTAGATTTAATTTTCTATGCCTTGATCTATGCCTTTAGTCGAATTTGATTTCTAACGCGGATCCTATTTATTTAGTTAATGTATAAGCAATATAGATTAAAATAAATCAGCTTATCATAACTTTACATAGTTTAGACTTAAATTAGAATGGGAACCTAAGGAAGAGCAGATTTAAGGAGCAGGTTTCGTAGACAAACTTTGCCGCATCCAACGAACTAAAGCTGTAGGCAATAATCATAGGTTCATTGTAGCCATCATTGATCGAAAAAAGGTATGCAAAGTTTGTTCAAAAAATAAGGTGACTTTTTGTCTTCCTTGAAAAATATTAGTTTATTCATCAAGATCTATTGGTCCTATCTAATATAATATCCTTGCGCCAGCGCCTTTCTTAATCGTCAAAATCCTTGGTATATCTTTGAGCTCTTACGATGCGGTCTTTACCTCCTCAATCGTGACAAACCTCCGTCTCTTCAGTTTTGGAAAGAGAAAAAATTCGCATAGTTCCAGATCCGGTGTATACAGTGACTGAGACATGATTACAGTATTATTTTTAGCCAATTTATTACATATAAAAAACAAAGAGTGATGAGCAAGTACATTATGGTGATATGGCAGCAGTGAACTTTCTTTCCATAAATCCGGACGTTTGCTTCACGCAAACGGTACATAACTTCAAGGTAATATTCCTTATTGACCGTACGACCCTCCAGCAAGAATTCATGCTGAACCAAGCCATTGCAATCGAAGAAAACAGCGAACGAAATTTTCACATTTCTTATTTCGGTCTTGACCATTCTGGTCGCATCTATTGGGATAATCGGGCTTTGGTTTCGACCCCATAACCATATATCTATATTTCGTCACCATTTTTCTTCGGCAAATCTGGATTCTCATTCACGTCATTTAGGAGCTCCTCACAGTGCTTTTGGTCAAATTTTAGCAATTTAGGAATAAATTTCGCTGACACATAAAACTTGTATCGCTAACACACAAATATCTGAAACAAAAAAAATTATGGAATGAGTCAAGCGGTATGTCAATACTCTCGGCGACTTCGATAGTGGTTCGACAATTCTCCATAAAAATTGTCCTCACTATTTCGGTGTCTGCGCTCGTTGTTAACATACTGGGTTGTTCAGGACAGGCATCGTCTTTAACATCTCTCATCCTTCTTTGAAGAAAAATTTGATACAGATTCTTTGATCCATTTTTTTGCCAATTGCCAATCACACCAAAACAATAAAATATAAAATGAAAAAATAAATCCAAAAGTCATCTTATTTATTGAACAGCCCCGTAGATCTAAGATTGCGTGGGTTGGGACATTTTAATTGTGGTAAGGTAGGACGGTCTGAGAGATGATGGACAATTAGAACGCCAGCGATTTCCCAGCATTTTACTATGAGTCGCATGCTTAATTGCTGTCGTTTACTGATATTCAGCTCAAGAAAAAAATGTTGACACCATATTGGATAGCAGCTTAAATAAGCTTGGAGTATACGCGAGTCGACGAGAAATGGAATATGTCTGAAGAGTTTATATAGTAAGCGTAGAAAGACAGACTGGAGTTTTCAATTAAGCAGCCTAAGTCGTTAATGGACAGAACGAAAATGAGAGGACCAAGATGACTACCTTGCGGAACTCTGTAAAGTGCGTAAGGGGTCGGCTACAAAACATCCGAAGTGGACTTTTTATCGCTGTTTTTTGAGACATGAACTCATCCATTATTATAGTGAATGATATTTTCGAAAATATTTGAATAGCTAACCAATTGAAGGTTAGTTGGAAAATTGGTAGAACCCATGAGAAAACAAATAAGTAAAGGGGCCTGGGAGTCCAAAATTATTTTGGTCTTAAATATAAAACGCACAAATTGATTTTCCGCTGAGCTTGTAGCTTAGGCGAGTATTCTAATCGGATGAACAAGACTCCTTGCTTTAATTCCATCTGATTTATCCTAGTGTTCGAGTTTATAAAAGTTTATTCACCTATTACTCAAAACCTTCTTTGGGATGAAGGAATATAATTTAGGGTCAATAAGGGCATAAAAAAAATAAGGTCTCACCATCTATTGGGATCTTGAATGTTTGACAAATAAAACTTTATTTCAAGTTTCACTGTATGGACCATGGCTATTGGCTAGCCACTACTTTTTCCCAACAACACGACTTTTAGGGCTGCCCAAAAGTCGGACAATTTATTTGACATATTCGTAAGAATGGAAGCTTAGGCCGTGTGCATGGAACGGAACAAGTGTTATCGGAAGAAGCTATATCTGGTCAAAGTTTCCAAGTCGGTCTTCACCGATGTGGCCGAGCGATACGAGTAACAAAGTCACTTTGTCGTGTCTCTGCTTGCTAGGGGCCGTTTTTCCTTCAATGCTCGACTCAAGCGCATCAATTGAAGTCGTTACCGACCTTTCGTTCGGTTCGATAATCACATTCCTAGTTCCTTCAAACGTTTTGTAAGTGACTTTGCAAGTTCGGCTGGTGTCCGATATGAGTCTTCCATTATCGACCGTTTTCGATGACCTTCAACATCAAAATCATTATTTTTGAATGATCGAAACCAATATGTCGTTTTTCAACGAAATATGTTCACCGTAGGTCCAAACAAGAATTTTGTATAGTTCAGCTGAACAAAGCCTCTCCTGCCTACAGTAATTCCTTGTAAATGCATTTCCATCTTAAATTCCACCCACGTAGTTCGGGGTCTGCTAGATAACCAACGAGAACTGATTCAAGCTCTCAAAACAACCTGCAAAGTTACTAAATTCCGTATTCGTTAAAATGATCACCTCTTAAACGATCAACAATTTTGGCAGTCGAGTCAGCACTCAAACTTATGTGCTTTATGTCAGTTCATCATGGTGGTTGCAAAAAATTTACCAAGCCTCGTCCAGACTGAGCAATTCAATAACTTCTCCAAAAAAGCTGCTAATCGAGCAGCCTATAAAGAACAAGTTTAAGGACTTAGAAAAGATTCCTATCAGCGGTCACTATCAAAGGTCCTTAAATTTTAATAATTTAAATCGTTTGTAATAAAAGTGGTTCCACAACAGAACCCTGTGGCACTTTTCTGAAGCAAGAATTGTGTATTTTTATCGTTTTTCAGAATCAAAAAGTCAACCCTAAGCTAACCACAATTGTGAAATTTCTTCTTCGTATACCGAATGCCCCTAAACCCTGTCTGCCCTAAGCCACATTGAATTTGGCAATTTCCTCGAAAACGCCCCACAAAAACCCACTATCACCACCCCAAGTTTCCAAAGATGAATTGCTGCATTACACTCTTACGATGCCGAACAGCGGAAATCTTTAACAAGCCGCCATCGAGTATATATTTGATTATTCATTCAAGGGAAACATTATGTTGACAAGCCGACAAACTCGACTGAAGTTTCCACAGATAAACGTCAAATATTTACCTATGTACAAGCCCCGCATCCGTACGTATTGAAACTACATCCACTATATCTACCGATCTGCTTGTAAGATGCGAACCATGAGGACAAGCCACAATCATCGACATATCGCACATTCCCGTCATGGAGTCACACATATACCATATGAGCGAATTATCGAAAGTTTAACAATTTCTCAATCAAACACGGAGACAGTGTGAGCGTGGCATGGTGCCACAGCACTCAACTGTCATGTTTTCATGCAACCGCCTCGATACACTTTGGAATTTCTATTTACCAAATCTTCGACTGTTTGCCTCGGTAGTCATGTTTAGAAACTAAGAAGAGGAAAAAAGAAAAGTATCTGAATAAACTATCGTTCACGGCTGGCATGAGAAAGATACACAACAAGGAGGTGGATGGATGGCTTTGATTATTTATGCTTTGTTTCATGCAGTTTTTTTCATGCTCAACCGCTAGTGACAGTACCGATGAAATGTTGATTCCTGTCGGAAAGCCATAGAATATTATTCAACTGCTTCGGGGCTCGAATGATGATGCAGACACCATAATGCATGTAATGCATGCGTTTGTGGAACGCATGATGATAGCGGAATAGGAGCAAGGCCGTTGTACTCTTTATAGGCCGACAGAAGCTCTAAATATTTTATTTAGTGCATCGTATATACCATACATATGTATGTATGCATTCATAGGCAGGATGTGAAAAACATGTTATGTTTGAGGTGTCCTGCAGGCAATTCGACCAACATTTTTCCATCCAAACTCAACGTGGTGGTCTGGAAACGAATTGCTCTAAACGAGAACCAGTCTTCCCACCACGAGTAAATTGAAAGATACAAATTACAATCTCGACAACGCCGCTTGTGTAAGTTCAAATGGCAGCAAACTGCCCGTAAATCCCATCACAGCCATAAATACTGACAAACACAGTAGTCGGCAATCTCGAACCGGAAAATACTCGCACACAGGTGCTGAGGTTGAGGTTTACTTCAGCAATTTCAAACACTTAACCCGAACTATGCTGGTTGCTGCCACATAATTTCAACACAACAATGTCTACAACAATTGCATGAATTGAAATCCAATCTAATGCCGCTCTAATCACCCCCAATTTAGTACTAACATTCCATAGGTAGAGAACATGAGAAAATAAAAGTAGATACTCGAAGTAAAAGCAATTCCCATCGAGCCAGTTAGTCGTGTAGTGGCAACAGCCATTCCATGCGACCGCATGACCACGCAAAATCGCCGAAAGAGACACCGCGCAATCGTTGACTGCTGAAAACCTAATAAAATGTCAATTACGCTGCATTCGTCCAATTAAATGCCCTGACGTTGCACCAACAATAACAAAAAAAAAACAAACAGAGGGACAGAAAACAATTGCGTGCCAATGAAATTGTGCGCTTTATATGAAACCTTAAACCTAATTCTATTCCTCCCGTCTGCCCCTTCCTACAGCCGACCTTCAGGATGTAGCTGATATCAGCTTGTTGGCACCTCTCATGCAGACAGCCCCTAGCGTAACGAAGACATATGATTATATGGTTAGTTAAAAAAAAACGAATTATACTGTGCTATCGTATAAATCTATTTTTTATTGCCTATTTGATATTTGCATATTCATGCGAGAATCATAAACAAGGCTACGAGCGCAACTATTGGTTAGACGGCTGGTCGGCTGGTTGGCTGGTTCGCTGATGGCTGATTCCTGATACTGCCAGTCTGCCACTGCAATCGATTTAGATTTTAGGTTTTTTCATTTTTTCTTATTTTCGTTTATAGTTTTTCGCTCGTTTAGTAAACAGAAATTGATTCTTACAGGGGCAGCAAAAAGTTTGGCGTCAGTTATGACTTTTCAATATTTATTTTTTATCACATTTTTCTTGGGTGATGTCGTTCAAAAAAATCTTGATTAACTCTTATTGAAATGATACAGCCCTTGTATGTGGGTAACTCTACACATGCTTAGTTCATTGTTGCCATAATGTTTTTATTGAACCTTATTGGTGCCAGGAACTATCTTTTTTCATCGTTGGTATGGACCTTATTTGTTTTTTTAGCCTGAGCTCAAAGATGCAATTGTTGATATACTATTTATAGAGATCGATATGCGGATAATCCTTATCCGAGTGCCTTGTGTCTCTGAAGGAATTTGTCACGAAAGGCAAAGGTTTTTCCTGCTTCTTGCGATGGAGCCATGTTTTTGGTTTTTTTTGCTTTTTAAATGACGATTCGATAAAAATTTGTACAGCTGCTCATGTATTTGCGGTGATAAGACTGAAAAAGTTAGCAGAACTTAGCATGAGTGTGCTTTGATCTGATAGTGAACGGCTGAAACAAGTGCCAGTCCATCTTTTTTTTTTCTCAGGGCTTGTTACCATCACTCAATAAGTTCGCAGTCTGGCTAATCAAGCAATAACTTTAAGGCTCCTTTAAAAGTGATAGAATATTTCCAAGGCTTCTCTAACATTTCAATGCTCTTGCCCTTGGCCACAAAGTGCCCTTCAGTTTAGGCAATCACTTCTTCATTGGAGCTATATCTCTTTCCCTGGAGCATTATTATTAGGACGCTGAGAGCCAGATCCGGCAATACAATTTGTGCAATTTTGCCATTGTTGCGATGGACTTGGGACAAGGTGCATTATCTTGATGAAGGAGTACTTTTTTCTTCTTTATTTCAAACAATGACTCTTTCTTCCTGTTCTCAAGGTAATCGGTGAATAAAATAACAGACGCATCCCGAAATACTGAGGCACTTAGTCAGTTGACATTTTTGTTTTGTAGCTATGCACGATTTTCAAAGCTCAACTGACTGCCGATATGACTCCGAAGTGTAGTGGTGGACCCATGCAAACGTGGTGCCGATTCCGGACAGAGCCTTCTCATAATAAAAATCATAGTCAAGAGTGGCTTTCCTTTCTCAGATGGCTATCATCGTTCTTAGAAAATAGAGTCCAATTTGTAAAGTTTCGTAATTATACTTCCGTACAAATTCAGGTAACATCAGATGTCCCACAAGGTAGCCATATTGGTCCTCTCTTGTTCATTCTATTCGTTAATAATGTTGTGAAATTTTTACCCCACTGCAATATCCTAATGTTTACCGATGATTTTGAAATTTGCTCGGCATACAAAAGATCCCATCAGCTTTCATCGTTTAATTTTCAAATATTTGCTTTGTGGTGCTCTAAAAACAAATTGTCTCTTAATGTTAGTAAATGCTCGATTATTACTTTTTCTCGGAGTTCTTCTTCCTATATTAACTCTTACTCCCTTGATGGTAGTGCAATTCCACGTATTTCCTTAGTTAAAGACTTGGGCGTTATGTTGGATTGTAAACTATCCTTTAATTCTCATGTTGAGTTCATCGCTCATAAAACTAACAGAGCGTTAGGAATGTTAAAAAGTTATGCTAAAATGTTCATCGATCCTTATGTTTTAAAAAGCTTATATGTATCGTTTGTTCGATCTCTGCTGAAGTATGCATCCGTCGTTTGGTGTCATATTGCGAGATTAGAATCGATACAAAAACGATTTTTAAGGTTTTCTCTCAGGCGACTTTCTTGGTCAAATTTTAATAATTTTCCTCCATATCAAGATCGATTGAAACTTATTAGATTCGATTTACTCGAAACGAGGAGAAAGGTATCAAGAATAATTTTTTTGCATAGAATCCTTATTGGTGAGATTGACTGTCCTGTAATATTGGGTCTCTTGAATCTTAAAGTTCCATCCGTCAACTTGCGTATCAATCGATTTTTCTTCATAACCCACTATCATACTAACTACGGCCGTTCCTCGTCTTTAAATGGCTTGCTGTTATTATATAATGAATGTGCGTCGTCAATCGACTTTAATATGTCGATACCATCTATTAAAGCTAATTTAATTAACCATTTCCAGGCATAATTGTTAGCTCAAAGTTATATATGTACATATCTTATACGAGTATTATAGGTCTAAGAAAGTCTAAATAAATAAATATATGTCATCCTACGAACTTATTGAGTGATATGTTATTAAGTTACGACTTGATTTTTGAGAGCTGAACTCACGCTTTGTTCTATTTCCTGAGATTTTTCAATTGATATAATTTCGCGGGTTTTTATTGATTTTTTTACCGTTTTGTTTTTCATTGGTCTATAATAAATAGTTCACTCGTGATATGTGACACGTTTCAGAGTCAGACATGCTCAGTTATCATTGCCATTTCATATCGAAAAAACTTACACCCAAACAACGATTACAAAGAATTGATTTTTCTTCTCAAATTTCCTGCTCTGTAAATGTTTCTGTGAAAATGTTTTTCTCGTACTACGACCATTTTATGATTATTATCGACCTACTTCACAAGCAATTCAAGCCATCGTGACCAAATTTCACCCCAAATTCAAGCTGTTGGACATCAAGCCTGCTCGCACGCATAGTATAAATATTATCAAAGGCCGTAACTCGCCGTTTACAGCAAATAGTATTGTGTTACTCACAAGGATCTTGGTCTAAAACCCTACAAAATACAGCTGCAAGAATTGAAGCTGAATGACTTGGCATAGCAGCGAATTTTCGGTGAATGGACTTTAGCAAAGCTGGGCTATATCGGCTTTTTTACCGAAAAATCGTCTTCAGCAACAAAGATTGGTTTCTGATTGAATGGTTTGGTCCGATGCGCAACCTTAGGGAGTCCAAGAGCTGCTAATGCATCTGGAAAAATTACCTGTTTGGTGGGGTTCATAGTCCCGGGGAATCATTAGTCCGAATCTTTTCAAAGACGACCATGAGAACGACGTAACCGCTATCGGTCAATGAATGAACTTTTTCTTGTCCGAATTGCTAAACCTGGTCAACATGTACCTCCAACAAGACCCACTACATGCCACACAGCACGCGAATCGATGGAAATTGCCGAAAAGCCAGTGTCACTTGCAACCCTACAAGAAAACATTACATGTGTTATTAGCGAGATACATATTGTCTGGTGTCGAAAAAGTGACTGAAAATTGGACTCTCCGTCGTATGGATAATCATGGTCAACATTTACACAAAATGGCAATGATTGATTTACCAACTCAAATAAAAATTGTATACACTTTTTCACTTTTCCTTATTTTTTTTTTAATAATTGAAAAGCAAGCGCTTAAAAAATTAATTGCCGAGCATATATAAACCTTGCTGTTAAACATGTGTGAATCACGCTGATGAAGCATTTCTGAAACATGCTTGTAAACATACCGGTAAACATGTCCAAAGCATGCTACCAAAGCAAGCACCTACACATGTAACTGCACATTGTTAATCAAATCGTTTGTTGAATTTACTGTCAGTTATGAAACAGGTTACCTGTGGCTATTTCGAATTGAACATATTTACATACCTCCATGACTAAGGCCTCTAAAGTTCGAATCAGTCCCTGTGTGTGCTTGTACGTTTTCATGTGCGTAAACTTTTTTCGCGGCATATGCCTTGGGTACATATACTCGTAAGTATCGACTCGAACTCTTTATTATGTAAAGAAGAGTTGATTTCTAACGAAAATCGCAAACTTGTTGGGGACATGAGTCTCTCATCTTCAAAGGTGTCAAATGGAGAGTTCCTGTGTCCATGTGCGAAAGCATCGAAGAGGTTGCTAAGTCTACTGTCCGCTCTTTATGATGTCAAATGTGTTTTGATATGATCGTTGTTTACAGCAACTTTTAGAAGTGTCACATGTTCTTTTGGCCAGTCTGTTGTAAGTAAAACTTGGTTTTACGAGAGACATACATATTCCAAGGAAGATTGTTAAAACGTCGAAGATAATAAACGTCCTAAATGGTTCGGCAGAAAGTGAACAAAATGAAAGCAAATCGCAGTCACGCTCAATCACCTATAACTCAACAAATGCGTTCGAATGTTAAACTCATGTATACTGGGTTTTACCAATTCAGCCCCATAGTATATACACTGTCACTTGCAATATAAAAAATCGCCCGTAGGCCATGGCATTTTGATAGAACACATGAAGGATGTACCTCTCAACCTAGGTAGCCGGCAGTAGGTGGCGTTACTAGAATGTGCTGTTTACAGAATAAGTTCTGTTTACTTTAGAGTGCACCTTATATAACATGGTTAGTGTAAAACAAACCGAAAGCCGCCCACACAATGCATGACTTTTGTTGCTTAAGGATGAAGGACCTTCTTAGATTTCGTTGTTTTTCGTAAATATTTGATCAGAAACCACACTACATTTTTGCCTGTCATGGTACTATGTGATTTTTTTCGTCATTTGGATGAGAGATGGAATATGTTTTCCTAAAGATCAGATTCTACAAATATGGCCTGTGCTTCTAAGTTTAATTTGCCATGGATTTTTTTCTGCAGCTTTTTTCCTTATCATTCTTAAAAAGATTTGTATAACTCGGCTCTAGTCGCGCAGCCACATTCAGCTTTAAACTTTTGATTGGCGGATCAGACATGTGTCGAACAGGCGATCTTATAACCAATTCTCGCCTATAAGTTGCGATGTAGTGACATTCCCTCTTAAACCTTCCAATTTTTGGAAGCTAAAGCTATTCTCGGACTTTAGTCGGAGTTCGTTCACCGCAATCTCAAAGTATGTTAATAGTGCAGTCCTTCTTAGACCTGGGCTTCAACTAAATAAAGGCTCATCCAACAAGAGGTGTCATTTCATTGTCGAACCTCCAACATTTGATTATATTTGCGACGATCCTAATAACAAAAAGGTGGGGGTTTGTAAAAATGTACGGATGTAAGGAAAGTGCAATCTAAATATAGTAAAAATATCACTCGTGAAAGGCTAGAAAGACTTTAAATCTTATACGTCCGGTAAAGCTAGTCAAGAACATCGCCCCCTGAAAACACAGGCCTGTCCATTTAGAGACATAATGAGGAACTACTTTGCACCTCGTTTTCTATGAAGATGTTGCCCTAAATGCTTATAAGGTCTAGATAACTAGACAACAACGGGGATTGAAGCCATCAGTCAAGGCTCACCGCCCTACTTTCACTGCTGAGTGATGGAAGTAAATAATCGAGATCACAATTTATTATATAGGGTTTTTTTAAAAAGCACTTGACAACTTTTTTTTTAAATAAAACGCAAACCATTTGAGATATTTCAAAAACTTTACTATCGGCTTGAAGTACAATCAAAACATTTATGAATGGAACTCGACTTCGTTCATATGGCTACCGCGAGCACGTTTGCAGTGGTCGATTCGTTGGACCCAATTTTCGATGACTCGGCCACACATTTCAGCCGAAACGGCCGCTATTTCGCGTTCAATGTTGGCTCTGAGCTTCAATAAATCGATTGTAACGTGTGCTGTGTGGCTTGTGGCACCATCCTGTTGAAACCACATGTCATCCAAGTCCATATCTTCCAATTCGGGCCAAAAATAATCGGTCATCATGGCGCGATAACGCTGGCCATTCACAGTAACGTGACGATCGTTATCGTCGACGAAAAAATTTGGCCCAATAACGCCGCCGGCATGCAAACCGCACCAAACAGTTATTTTTTGTGGATGAAGTGGTGATTCATGAAGCACATGTAGATTTTCACCCGACCAATAACGCATATTTTGCTTATTGACGAACCCATCGAGCCAAAAATTAGCTTCGTCACTGAAGATGATTTTGCGATGAAATTCATCATCTTGGCGCATCTTCTCCAGAGCCCAATCGGAGAACGTACGTCGCTTCAAATGGTCCATCGGCTTCAATTCTTGAGTCAGCTTGATCTTGTATGGGTGTAAACCAAGATCCTTATGCAAAATACGCGACAATGTGGTCTGAGCGATGCCTAATTCTTGAGAACGCCGTGGAATTGACTGATTTGGATCGTTTGCTACGGACGCCTGAACGGCAGCGATATTTTCGCACTTCGACCAACCCGTTGTCTCACTGAGACGGCAACATCACACAACGAATACGTAGACTCAAATGTTTGCACTAAGCTTGTTATTGGCCGTCTACTAGGGCGAGAATTACGACCGAAAATTGGAGTTGACCCTCTTAAAGTTGCGGTCACCGATTCCGAATTTCGGTAGAAATTTTTTATAATTTGCAGACGTTGCTCGTTCGTGTACTTTACCATGATGAAAATGTTGAGTTTACTGAATAAATTGACAATGACAGTCCGGTGATTAGTGAAAGGATGCGTTCACAAATTAAATTCTAAGCTGTCAAGTCCCGTTTGGAAAACCCTTTATAAAGGTATTCTGAGTGATGAGATTCATTTCATTTGGCTGAGTAAGCCTCCGAAGACCCAATCAAAACAATCCATGGCTGTGATGATGCGAATGTCTCACTTTCTTTATAATCAGTGCATGCAAAATGATTTGTGAATGCCCTTAAGTGATCTGATGACACAGCACAGATCGGAGGAATAAAGGCAAAAAGGGAGAACAGGTATCAGTGTGCCTTTTTTTTAAATGCTTGGTGATTGTTATACGCGATTGGAGGAGCTTTCGTGTGGTTCGTCTAAGAAACAAGTCTCTATATTTAACTCTACGTCCGAAGAAAGGCTTAAGGGTAAATTGATGGGCTAGCTCACTCTACGATAAAACAATGATAGAGAAGAAACATTGCATTGATAATAATGCGAGTCAAGTGACCTCGCAATATCAACGTCTTCTATTAGTTTTATTGCCTGCTTTAGAATTCTATCTAGAAGACGTAAAGAAATCTTGGGACCAGATATGAGGATTGTACTTAGGCTTGGGGCGGATAAAGACCTTAAAGACTGAAGCCAAATCAGAGGTATTATATTAGTATTATATTTTTTGCCTCGGTTAAGGAAACCGAGACATTTCGCTATTCCAAGGATGGAAAGTTTTTCAGTTTCAACAACACAATCGCCATTCAAAGATAATGAACAGCATTGAGTTTTAGAAGCAATAAATTCCACTCTATTGTTTACACCCCTCTTAATTATACAGTAGTGGTCGGAATTCTTCTTATTCACATATAACGCCGTTCCAATTCTACGGCCGGAGAACAGAGGCGTGAATGTTGGAAAGAATATAATAAGTTGAGAGTACCGTCATCAGCGAAAAAAAAATTAGATTAGAAGTAGTAGAGTAGTAGAATTGGGGAAGTGCATCGGCGATATAACAGATCCTTGGAGAACACCAACATTTATTTATGAATATCAGACTTGACCCCATCCGAAACGACTTGAATAAAAGTGCCAGAAAGGTAGTTTCTAATCCATTGATATCATAAGTACGCATTTTCGACAAAAAAAAACTGAATTCAATAAAATGCTTTAGAAATACCAAGCACAACGATCTTGCTTTCATTATGTAAAAATTGTTTCTACTTTTCGGTGGGATATACCCTCAAATTACCAGTAAACCTGTTGCTACGGAAACCATATTGCGGGTCATTAAGAAGTTTCCGCGAATCAAGATCATTCAAAAACTGACGATCTGTCAGCTTTTTCATGATCGGAGAAAGAAGGGGCATTAGTGCTATCTGTGGATGAGTGGAAAGAAACGAAGGTTCACTGTTTTTAGGAACAGGCTTAACAAATGTTCTTTTCCATCTAATCGGGAAGCGACCAGAAGAGTAGGACCACGCTCATGCAGTAGTTTTGCGAGCGCGCAAAAATAACCTCTTTAGAAGTATGGGGAAATACCATTAGGCCCAGTGGATTGCGCGGATCATTGAATCGCATTACCGAACAATGTAGATAGACGTTTTTGCCTGAAATTAATGTTGAGGACGGTGCTTATATTGGACTGGATGACGTCGCATAGCTGAGGGGAGAATAGCTCTATTTGCTGTACGTGTGTCTTCTCGAAATGGAGAATTCATATTTCTTCGTGGCTACGATTATGTTAGACGCGAAATACAGTCGCAATTATGCGGAATCGTGATAAAAATGTAATGAAAAAAAAAACCTATTTATTTACAAGGCCATGGGATGATAAAAATTTCATAAAATCACTACTTTTTTCTACTGACTTAAACTGAAACCTCTTATTGAATCATCTTATAAAATTATGTTCCCACCTCGAATGTAGTAACCCCAAAGTAGGAAACCTATCTGCGCATAACCCATTTGCTTCAAAGAAAGACATGCGTCCTTCCTGGCAACAAGTATCCAACTTCCCACGAACATTTTCGTTGCACTATCAGAGGTCGACAGGAAAGCCCAAAACTTTCTATCTCGCACGATTCATTAGTGTTCCTATCTTTATTAGCCATTAAATGTCGCCCTCTATGCACTTTCCCTGTCAAATGTCAAATGTCTCAGTTTATACAAAACATTCGTGTTCACTGGTCTTTAAAACTAAGCCCATGTAGCATAACGATTTCCTAAAAATCCATAAAACAATTAAAGGTTTCCAAGAAATGTACAATCCATGTCGACCGTGTCCGACTTTTACGACCACGATCAAAGGGTCAGTCATCACACTTTCAACCCCGACTGTCGATGAGAATCGGGCACACACCTCGCCTTACTTTTTTTGTTCTGTTTTTAAGTTTTTATATCCTCGATCGAATTGTTTAAAAATAGATTTATGTACACACACCCGGCGCGGCCTCATTGTTGTTGCAATATTTTTTGAATTTCAATTCTGCGGTTTTGGCGTGTCAGAATTGCAATAATTGGATCGCATGTTCACTGGTGCTATGAATTTTTAGCATTCTTATTGCTTATTGCTTCCTCATCGCCGCCCGACTATGATTACGAGAAACCATGTCTCATATCGAGTGAGGGTCCTTAAATCGACTTGACATCGTATATTGTTTCCATTTTTTTGGGTTTCTTCTATCGGTACAAAACAAATCGATGGCGTAACGAGCCAAAACTGCAAAATCGAATATCTGGCGATAAGCACTATGAGAACAATGGGAAAATAAAAAAAGTGAAAAGCCGAATCCAGCCATCTACCATCCGCGGCGTGTAAGCCCATTATAAATTCAGCGGGGAACAATGAGTCCGTGGATGTTGTTTATATTTATGGCTTAACAAATGTTTTTTTTTTTTTTGTGTTTTTGGAAGGAAATTGTTTGCTTGTTATGAATGGCGTAAACGGCAAATGCAGCGTTAAAGTTGGCACGAAATTGAAAATAGTCGTTTAAGTGGGAGGCGCGAGCAGGAGCTTTGTGTTTTAAACTCTCATTAATGGTCTCGCTGCATAGTAATCGAAAATCAGTTTGGTCAAGTGGAAATTGAGTATGATTTAGCGTTAATCACCGAAGAATTTTCGCTTTTCACTAGATTCGGTAAATTTTCATTTAATCACACTTGATCTGGTTGCTGATTCCATGAAAGGGGGCTTATTGAATTGCATGTTAAGCTCGGTTTAGTTATTCCACACACTTGACACTATTATTGAATTTTATGTCGTGGGTCTGGGTAACCCTATGCGCTAGCCCAGTAGTAGCTTTATCGCATGGAGTGGGTAAGCTTTTAAAAAAAGCATACTGTTTGGGTGTCATCGGGGCTCAACTTTTTGTTGAAAACCTCCTATTTCACGCTACACTCCAAAGTGAATCCGGGTTTCGGCCAATGAAACTTTCTGGCCGATATGATATCCACATGAAACTTATAATGCCACCATCTATAAGGTTGAGGTGAATGGTGGTGCATGTGGTGCAGGGGGGTGGTCGTGGTGCAATGGTAATCATCACCGACTGTTGAGCCGAATTTCTGTAGTTCAAGTTTGTCCATATTCAAGAACAATTCCTATACGAAAAAACTGCAACAACATCAGTTGCGAATGAGAGATGATCAAAAAGGTGCTGTCGAAGGCAGTACAAGATCACTTCAAAATTCATACTTTGTATGTGCATTTCCAATATAACACCTTAATGACATGGAAACACAAAAATTACTGTGAACTACAACCAACGCGACAAATTCAGTCGAATCTCTCAAAAAAATCTTATCCAGGACAACCACCCCGGAGAGTAGTGAACAAACATCTTCGACACAAACCATCTGCATCCAGGTTGTGTGACAAACACCATAAGGTACACTCACTACAAACACAAACGTACACTCTTGAACCTGCACGAACCCCATAAAAAAAATATGGTCATTCTCTGCCATCTCGTTCCTAAGGATGTAGAGAATATTTTCCTCTTGGATTTCTTTATCCACTTTCGGTATGATCCATCCATCTGCGCTTTGTCATCTTCGATTTTCGCGAGAGCGACTTGCAACTCAATTACCTCTTAATCCAAAATAATTCTGCCCCTGAATTAACTAATGACCGCAAAACTAAGGTAGACTAAGTCGGTCCTTGGCAATATTGAAATTACCAAGACGTCAATTCGTCGCTTCGTTGACATCTCGCTTCGTCTAATTGAACTTCTTCAAGAACCTGACAAAAGAAGCAAAGGTTTCAGCTCACTGTGGCGACATGAAAGATATTTATGCTGCATTGTGGAGGCGGGATGGCTACCGCTCCTCCCATGTGAAACAGAGACGGATGTTACGTACCCGCTCTGCGGCTCGAGACAACAAGGGCCGACTGACCCAATGGAAAAAAGGTCGTGGGCAGACTGATGGACACAAAAATATGTATGGGTGCCACGCGATTGACCTTGGTGTCTCGAGGTGCCCTCCTGAAAGAATCGCGACTGCCATGAAAGGTTCGCGTATCGTATATAAAATATGTAAAAAAAAAACAGAAAAAAACCGATTTAACAAAAGGAAAAAAAATTCTGTCTGATGTTTATTGAAAAAAAAAGAAATAGAAAAGATAGAAAAAAAAGACAAAAAAAAATATACAAGAATGCCCGTCCCCTCGGGTTTCCCACCCCAAAAGCGCCGCAACGTTGCCACTCTTTCGCTTGCACTTAGGCCCGCACGGCCAATGGTTTACTTATACAATTGGTGGGGAATTTACGTACTGATAAATACTGATAATCAATAAACAATTTAACCCGAAATCAACAAAAAAAAAACAAGTTTGCGACTTTAGTGTTGTGAAAGTGAAAACTTCTCCACTCGTAACACGGAAACACACTCACATCAGATTAGCGACAACATGATCGCGGGAGGGAATTCTTCGAAGAGTCACTTCCAACTGATGGTGAGGCGTACATCAGGCGTACATCCCATTCTCCCCTACTGTGCGCAGAAATTCACAAAGCACGACCAGATGACACCTCAAATAGTTCCTGAACTATTTAGAGCAGCTGCGTCACAAATGGGTCTGGTCCTGCATCCCATCATCGTAGAGGCTTAGTCTACTCGTCGTATACCCAATAGTTGGAAGGAGGGCGTCATCATCACCATCCTGAAGAAAGGCAACCTTAGTAAGTGGTAAAACTGGAGAGGGCTCACTCTTCTTAACACCATTCAGAAACTGCTCGCCACCCTCATAGTTTCGAGGATCGCAAGAACCATCGAGGAACATCTTCGACGTGAGCACGCTGGATTTAGACCTAATCATTTTTGTGTGACAACACAAACACAATGAGAATGATTATTGAACAATCTGTTGAATGGAACAGCCCGATCTTCCTCCTGTTCGTCGACTTCGAGAGAGCTGTCGACATGATACGCAGAGATGCTATTTGGAAAGCCTTGAAGAACATTGGGACCTCGTACACGAATTGTACCGAGATGCACGAGGCGCTTCAAGGGCCTAGAGAACAAGGCATTACCAGTAATCAACACCATAGGAGTGAGACAAGGGTGCGTTATATCTCCCTTGCTTTTCATCACTGTCCTCGTCCTTGTCCTCATGCGCACCAACTCGATAGCTCCCAATTGAATCCAGTGGCCTTTGACCGAGAAACTCCATGACCTAGACTACGCGGACGACATCTGTCTCATGTCCAACTCGTTCACTGGCATTGAACGCGCTCAACATAAACGCTTCCAAAGCCGGACTCGAAATTAACATCACCCAAACGAAGCTGATAAGAATTGGCACGAGTTGTGAGACAATCCTCTCTCTTAGCAGGGTACCTTGGCACCATGCTCTACAGAGACGGGGTGCCAGCACTCGATGTCTCGACGCGCATCAACAAGGCGCGCTCGGCCTATTATGCGTTGAGGAACCAACCAACCAGCTTTTGTCCTCTCTAAATCTCCGGATTTTCAACTCCAATGTCAAATCCGTCCAGCCATAAATCTGTGACGCTAGGAAGACCACTGACAGCATAAATCGAAAGCTACTGGTGTTCGCTAACAATTCCTGAAGAGGACTCTGAAGATCTTTAGGCCGGAGTGGATCACGAACGAGCACCTGCTACAACTGCTACAACTTTGACAGTCTATTGCTTCGACATTTCGAATGGCGACGCTGTCATTCGTTGTCGCTTGTGTTTTATAATTTCGTTTCATGCCATGTCGAAATAGTTAAAATTTATTATTATATAAAAATGCATCTCCAAAATGATCATCCAACCGAGCGAGCACTCAACTAGTTATAGAAATTTTCAGGGCAGTCAGTTTGGTTGCTGGTCAAGTAGTTCCGAAAAGCACGGTCAAGCGAGAATATAGCTACTGGTACTGAAAGTGGGGCTAAAGAACCAAAGATCTCGATTCCTCATCGCGGATAAGAGGGAAAAGACTCGGGTATTTGTATAAGATCCAATTGACACTAAAAATTAAGCCTCAAGATCACCAAGCACATCGTACTGTAGCTGATTGGACTCTGGAGCAGTTGGAAACGGGTCCCAGTTCTGACAAAAAATTATTTCCAGTGTTGAAACAAATTATTTTTATGTAGGTGGTGTCATTGGGCCCTACATGTTCAGAAACGAAAATGGCCATGCGGTGACTGTCTGAATGGTTAAGGGTTAAGGGCTACACTAAGTCGCGTGCTTATGGCAACAACATTTGATCAACCGGAAAGTAGCACGGTTCAAATAACTAGTAAGATCCAGCCCGACGTATGCGAGAGAGTCGTATAAAACTGGACCTTTCCCGTCTCGGGTCCCGTATACGAAACCGCGGATATCTTTTGAATCTCATTAAAAGTTAAGACAAACTTAAGAAAAAACCCGTCCGTTAGCTGTGATATTAAACCCATGTTCATTTCGTTCGTCGGTTTCGTCCTCTGTGGCGAACGCATATTAAGTTCATATTCTCAAGAGTATTTTTGAGGCGCATATTTCTTAGGCGTTTGCTTATGTATATGGCGAGGTAGGTAGCTATAGGTAAAGCTAACTCTATTTCTAAGACGTTGTTCTGAGACTGGGCTGTTGAAAGATTCGAACCCAGCGTCATCGGCGTCAGAAACCAGCGCTTTAACTTAAAGCTATTTAATGCTATGACTAGCCTTAAATGTCAAGACCCAGCACAGGCCGAAGGTATAAAGGGAGAGAGGGGACGGAGGTACGAGCACCGGTGCTCATTGGTTTTAAATGCTTGTGGATTGTTATGAGTGGGAAAAGTTAAGCTGGGAAGTGCATTCCATATTCGTGTGGTTCGGCTAGAAAACGAGTCTCTAAATTTGACAGGCTTTAGGTGAACTGATGAACATTCCGGACGAGACGTGTATTGCGATTAAATTCTTGAAGGGGAAGAATGCAACTGGCTAGCTCAGTTGAGCATTGTTTGATAAAGTAACGATAAAACAGAGAGAGGAGACATTGCGTAGATGTTCGAGTGAGTCGTTCTACTTCGCGATAATGTTGGCTCCTATAACTTTTACCGCTCGCTTTTGTATTCTATCTAGCAGGAGCAGAGAGGTCTTAGGGGCACCAGACTTATGGGCGTTGTACTCAACCTTGGGGCGGATGTAGGCCTTGTGAATTTAAGCTAGATCACAGGGGGTTAAATATTTCTAGCATCATTTGAGAAACCAAGACATTTCGCAGTGTTCTTAGCGATCTCGATGTGGTCATTCCAACTAAGAGTTTTATTTACACACATACCAAGAATGGAAAATTTTTCAGTTTCATCGACACGATCGCCATTCAATTGCATGATGATTAGCTTGAGTAACAATAAACAGCATTGTGTTTTGGAAGCATTCAATTCCACTCTATTGTTCATGCTCCATTTAATTATGCTGTCAAGGTCGGAATTTAATATGCGGAAGAGCAGTGGTGTGAGTCCTGAAACTAATATGAAAAGCTCAGAGTACTATCATCAGCGTATTGGATTAGAAATAGCAGTTAAGAGATCCTTTATAAAAATGAGAAAGAATGTCGGTGGCAGAAAAGAGCCCTGAGGAACTCCAGCGTTTATTTGATAAGTATCAGACTTCCACGGCAACCTGTATTGAACTGCCAGAAAGGTAATTTCTAATCCATAGTAGAAGAGACTCATCGGTACCATAAGCACACATTTTCGACAAAAGAGGCTGATGACAAACTCTGTCAAATGCTTTTGAAATATCGAGCGCAACAATTTTGCTTTTACTGAAATCGTGTAAAGGTTGATTCCACTTTTCGGTTGCTGCGGAAACCGTACTGCCGATCATTAAGAAGTTTCCGCGATTCAAGACATTTCATAAGCTCTCGATTTTTCAGCGTTTCCATGACCTTAGAAAAAAGGGACGTTAGTGCTATGGGTCTTAGGGACGGGCTGGACAAATGCTGTTTTCCATCTACTCGAACAAAGACTAAAAGAGAAGGAAAGATGAAAAAGCTTAGGCAGCAGCAGTGGAAGAACAGCTCTTCAGAAATATTCGGGAAATACCACCAGGGCCAACGGATTTGTGCACGTTGAGATCCTTAAGTACTCTTGCAACTTTACGAGTGCAAAAGTGGATTTGTCCCATGGAAGATTCTACGCTCTCAAGTACAGGCTGAGACAAAGTGGAATCTGGGAGCGTTGAGCTGGCTGCAAAATGTGAGGCTAGCAGATTGGCTTTGTCTAAAGAGCCGACAGCTGGGATATCATTGTAAATTAGCGTAGAGGACGAGGCAGAATTCTTTATGTTTTTCACAAATGACCAAAAGTTTTAGCTGCCTTTGGGACAACTTAGCACTTTTCACCTCAACTTTTGCCATGTTCATGGGAGAATTTGACACGTCGAACGTATGCATTACAATCATTCCTGGCTGGCTTAAACTCATTCCGATTTCCCTTAGAGGGGTTGGCTTTATAAGTCCGGAAACTCAGCTCTCTCAATCTGATAGCCTTTTTACAGTTCGAGTCAAACCATGATTTTTTTTAAGTTTGACAACAAATCCGCGCTCGAGTAAGCATTGGATGCAGTCCTTGCAGCAGTCGTTGTATTTGATATAACGGTTTTACATGCGATAGACGCTTAAGCTTCGTGCAAGTTATTCAACTACACGTAGTATATGAAGAAATATAACGATGCAGAGCCGAAAATCATGCTCGGGGGCCATCACCAATTAGATTATAATCGTTTCTAAATAAAGAACTTTTTTTTTCGCCGATGTCAGAAGTCTTGTTGAGGTTTTGCTCCATAAGCTCCGTTAATTCGTCCGCAATCCCGCAACAACTATAAAGCCCAGTTTAAAAATGATTTACAATTTTTTCCAATAAGCTTAAAAGGTGGAATTTCAGACTGTTTCCATCATTTTCTTGATAGGAATAGGAGGCCCATCGGTGCCACTAAAACAGTAAAAGATATCATGGACGATGAACTCAACCGCGCTGCTCTGTATCATGCATAAGAAAGACTTATAAATCACTGTCGCTACCGGCTCAGCCGAAATGGCAAACCCTGCTGCATGCATGCATGCATGTATTTGGGTGCCCTGTACTATACTACGCTACCGAACCTTGTGCATTGAACATTATCCATTACTCTACGAAAGAAAACCGCGAAGCCATTAAAATATTTAAAGTCCATTAAACGCTTCCCCCAGTGCCTATTACTCATTTCGTAGAAGAAAGGCTATAAATCTGCCCTACGTTCATGTTGGTGCGACCTATTTTCCCATCCTAAAGAAGATGTTAGTTAATAAAGACGAGCAAACGTTCACTTCACAATAAACTCATGACACGGCTAATGCCCTTTACGTAGCCGAGTCAATCGGGATTATTTCCAGTAAATCTCCCACATCTTCATCATTCAGCGTCACTCGCCCAAGGCCCGACCTGGCGCAACAGTTTTCCCACAATCTTGACCATAATTTCACACTCGCACCGATATCCCAACCTTTGTAGGTGTTCGCATATCACACTTCACACCCATCAACGGCCGGCCAGCTGACAGTACTTATAACATCAATCACCACTCGAAGTGTTCGTCTGGTCACCTGTCAAATGCGTGCCATAAACCGGATCATGTGCGAGCGCATGGACCTTAAATCAATTAATTTTAGACGAACGACTTAAACTGCTATGCGGACCCGGTCATCGAGTCATAATTGAGATTGAAGCAAAATCACCGTCCACTGGTCACTCTGTGATTGCTTTATATTCCTGTCCGTGGTTTCTGTTCGCCTCTGAAACAATGAAGCCTATCACTAGGCAACGAATCAGAGCCATTGAAAATGCTCGAGTCCGGTTGCACTGGCGTCGTTGTCGAATGGTAATTCGATCGGTTTGCTCCAAATTAATTTCCAGACACAATGCCTCTTGGGCAACAGGGAGCTACGAGGTGCGATGCAATTCAAAAATCAGTTCCAAAGGCAGTTAACTGGGTGTGGAAGTTTTATTTCATCCATTACCTACCCATTGGCCTGGTAGGGTGGAACGGCTATTATGACATGTTGTGTACATTGCAGGTAACCTTGCGGACTGTGATTTGTTTGATTTGTCGAAACTTTAATAGTTCATGTTCAAAACTAAGTGATCTTTGTTGTTTTCGGTGTCGTTTCAGGCACGATTCGCCCGACAAGAGGTGCTCCTTCACAACCTACAACAAGAGAATAAAGCATTAACGTTACGTATACGTCAGTATGATCGTTGCTTGGACGATGTTATGCGAAAAGTTGTGGACGCCATCGTATTGGAGGATAGCCTGCGGCAGGAAGTGGCCGTATTAAAAAGTCGTGTCTACGAATTGGAAGCACAAAACGCTGCCTTATCGGCGAGTCCGGCAAAGGGTAAGGATGAAGGATATTGTACAATGAGTAGCGGTCAACCGCAACCGTCCAATGGTCATCTGGAAGATTTGCCCGAGGAGCCCGAACAGTGGTTATTACCCGCCGAACCGTGTTCCACCGAAATGGAAGACTGGAGTATGTCGCAAGATGAGCTGGGCGTTATTACGCTAGATGATGAGGTTAATGATCAGGAGCACGAACGCGATCACGAGCACGATTGGATCTGGAACACGAGTGACTTCCTTAATTCCACTATGATTGCATCACAATCCGAGGGTATATCCAAGCTACTCCAGCAAACGGTAAGCATCTTACAGTAGTCATTGTCTGTCCTAAGGCATTCCTTTAGTGATCGATCATTCTATTGCAGATTGTCTACTCTGAGGATGAGGAAGTGGCTTGTGTGGACTTTACTAAGGACTTTTATAAATTGGTCAACATCCCATCGGGGAGTACACGTAGCTTGTACTCGTATTTGGATGCGGAAACGGATGACGAGGACGATACAACATCGGAGAATTGTCGAACACGAGGCCCGAGTCCAACGCCAAGCGAAGCCGGACGTGCACAAGTTACCAGTTGTTCTTCGAGCGAATCGGACGAGCATACGCGATGTATATTGGAGCTACCGGAACTGGTTAGCAGTTGTAGTTACGAGGAGCCAAGTTGTATTTTAAGGAACAATAATCAGCGAGATGAAGTAGATAACGTCCAGACGGCGGTTCAAAGTGAAGAAACGACACCGACGAATGTGACACCGGTCTCGATGGTGGCTGTGACAACGACAACATCGGTAGCGACACCAACGACAGCGGGTCTAAATAGCGGTCCGTCGTGGCGACGAAGCAACGGTTGGAAACGATTACCCTCGCTTGAATCTCCGAAAAAGGTAAGCAAAATTCATGTGATATTGCCGTTAATTCCAATGCATTTCTGGTTTATATGATAGGAAATGAGATCAGAGAAACCGTCACCAACGTCGCTGTCGCCATCCACGCCGCCAATAAGCCGAATTCCAACGTGCAAACAATCATCGCCAATACGAAAATCAAAAATACCTCCACCTGTTCCAGTCCGTCGTTCCTACGCAAGTTAATAAGTTTATTCTCTTCGCATCTCTCTCTCTCTCTCGCAGTAAAAGAAATACATTAATTACAAGGACTCAGAGGCATAGGGAAAACGGATTCTTAGGATTCTTCTCTCGTTTTGTGTATAAAGGAAAAAAAAAAGACTTAATTGTGATATTAAAACAACAACAACAACAAAATAGAAAACAAATAACTGCCGAAGCAAAACTACACCTAAGAACCATGTAAGAGCAAAGAAACAAACCGCATAGCAGGGAAACGAACCAGTTTAGACCAATCCGCCCCCCAGACACGCATTCACGTCCACACAATTAGCTGGTCTAAACCGTGGTGAATACTTATCTAGCATACAATCGAATCCGATTTCATTTGTTGTTTATCAAATTGTGTAAATATCTTTTAATATTAATCTTTCCAAATGTGAATTTTCTACTTTTGTTTTGTTTTTTTTTTTGTATTCAATACAAAATTAATTTTTTTCTTCTATTTATCACTAAATATCATTGAAATCGAACTAAAAAAAAACATTTATTGTATCATATATCGTATTAAAATGTGTTTGAATCTAATTTGAATTGAATTTCGCACATGAATTTCATCTGACACTTTTAGGGATTTATATTTGGTTACTTTAGTAAGCCGGCACTTGGTTTAGTTAAGTGTGTTTCCGACTTGTTTATACCCTGGCAGTTGCGTGTTGTACATTTGGTCGTGTTTTATTTTATTTTTGTAGAATGCAGGATATAATATATAAATATAACATATAACACGATACTAAGTAGATATAGAAGAAATTATTTTGTTGTAAAAGCGCTAACAAGAAGACGACAACACAGTCTTCCACGGAACAAGTAACAAACCAACACCCTTTCTCTGTACATTCAACAAACGAAAAACCGTAAAGTTAATTACTTTATCTCAACAACCTAGATAGTAGTGATAAAATCTAATAATTAAAAATAATAATATACCGACACGTGTGCATAGTAAGAAAAAGACTTGTAGACCTTTACACAAACCTTATTTATAACAATAAACACCTGTCTCGTGGGCAGACTATAACGTATATTGTATATTTAGGTATTGAATTCCTTTAGATTTAAATTTGAACGAAACACTATTTCCTACAGCAACAGTGAATGAGCAAATGATTTTCTCAATTTGCCTCGAAATATTCGAAACGAACAACAAAAAGCGGTTTCTTCCCAAAAACAATATGAGAAATCGATAAAAAATCGAGCATTTGCAACAATAAATTTTCCAGCATCTGCATTGATAGTAGAACCATACCAGAACCAGGGGAACGAGTAATAATAACATAAACAACAACAACACTAGCATTTAGTATTTATTAAATATTTAAAGAAATATATATATATACACAGTAGGGTATGCATATGTATAGTCATTAAGATTTTCCTTATTTATAAATACAAAAGAACATTTTAAAGTTAAAAGCAGTAGCCTAGACGATAACATTTACGAGTATGAACTCGACTTGATAAAGAAACAAAACAAAAACTGAAATGTTATTAAATACATGAAACATTTGTATTTTTATAGTAGCCAGTACAAAGAGAGTAAACATTTAATGGAAAACAATAATGAAAAGGAGACGAAAATGAAAAATATTAAAAATAGTTATCGAGTTGTATAAAGATTGTAGGAGGCCGAAACGCATTGATATCAAGTTTATTGTCTTTCTTTCGATTCAGAAACAAAGATGCAAATAAAATGAGATCAAAATCTTTTTTTAAATAAGAAAATGTTTGATTTGTGTTTTATTGAATGCTTACTTTTTAGGCCGGTCCATTCCTTCTGGTCACAATGGAAGTGCAGGCACAAGGAACTGTTTCTCTATCTCGCGTTGGCGAAATTGGGAAAACCATTCTAGGAAATAAATCTAAAATCCACAGCTTATAAAAATTCTACTCCCGATTTTCATCCATCAAATTACATATGTATATTTTAAAAAAGTCATAATTACCTCGGGTTTTTCTTAGAAATGAGATATTGCAAAGATCCTGCCTATACCTAACCCCTTGCATATTTCAGAATGTCGTCGAATTACTATTCTCCCATTTTTAGATAAAGCTTTTGAAACGATATTAAGCTCGCAAATCAAAACCCACTTAAACGATAAGTTCTCTTGGGCTTTTCTCCCCTTATAAGTCGCCGGGTCCTCACGGCATCATCCCCCCGTCATGCTACAAAAACACGTCATAGACCCCCGCCCCCCGCCCCTAATGTCGAGTTATGCTCCTGAGCTACGTTTCCGTCTCCTGGAGAACGTGTAGCCTTCATTCCAAAAATTGGAAAGAGAGGCCACAAGGATTTCCGCACCATCAGTCTATCATCTTTTCTCACTAAAAACGCTAGAGTATGTGTTCGATCTGGACATTCGCGAGCTTTTAAAAGCAAACGCCCTTTCAGACTCTCAACATGCCTATCTCAAGGGTAAATGCACAGAGACGGCATTGCAAGAGGTTGGCGAACTGTTGAGAGATCCATCCACTTTAAACAATACATCTTGTCGACTTTTATAGATATCGAAGGCACTTTCAATAACGTTTTAAGCAAATCTATCGGAAAATCCTTTATGGCTATTGGACTAAAAGGTTTCTTCATCCATAAGTGATTCAAAAGTCTCCTTACAAAATACGTCAATAGAGGTACTCCCTATGGAGTTATCTCACCTCTTTTATGGCTGTTAGTCATCAACGGCATCCTAGTTGAGCTGGACAGCACGGGAATAAAAGTAGTAGCGTATGCGGACGACGTGGTAATTTTAATATCAATGATGTTCCATTTTGTTATTAGTGAAATCACAGAGCGAACTTTGGCCAGAGTTTACATTTTGGCACAGGCTCTGGCCTAAACATAACCCAAAGAAAATTGAGCTGCTGCTATTTACCACCAAGATCAAGACACCGCCATTTAAACTTCCACGTCTCAACAACTCGATCTTATTTCTTTCCTCCAGCGCTAAATATCTAGTTATCATAGACCCAAAGCTTAAATGGAAGTCCAATATAGAAACCTGGCTAAATAAAGCTAGTGTAACTTTCTGCACCTGCAGCAACATTTTCGGTAAAAGGTGAGGACTCAAACCTAAGCTTCCTAGTTTAGTGACCAGCCCTAAGCAAAGCTTATAACATCGACAAATTTAATAGGATCCAAAAATCAGCAGAAATCGGAATCACGGAAGCCATGAGAACATGCCCGCCTTAAGCATTTAACACCTTACTGCGTCTCCTCCACTTGACCTTCATATAAAATACACGGTGGCGTGCGGCGCCATCAGACTTAAGAAAGCGGGCTTCTGGTCCTCCAGACCAGCCACGGAAGAGCTCCGTCATTTCTATCAACGAATGTGACCTCGCTTCCAACGGACTACATCACACCTTTCCTCGACTTCAATAGTGTGGTACATTCTTACGAGGGTGGTCCGGTAAGTATTTAGCCTACAAAAGAAAAACATAAATTTTGGAGAAATGGCGATTTATTTTTCAATATAGTCTCCTTTTAGCTCGATACATTTGACCCAGCGATGCTCCAACTTTTTTAACCCGTCTAACAAATACGTTTTCTCGAGGTCTGCAAAGTAGGCCCCCGTGGCGGCGATGACCTCCTCATTCGACTGAAATTTCTGCCCGGCGAGTGACTTTTTCAAGTTTGGAAACAAAAAGAAATCGCACGGGGCCAAATCTGGAGAATACGGTGGATGGGGCAGCAGTTCGTAGCTCAATTCGACCAATTTGGCCGTGGCGAGGGTGGAGGTGTGAGCCGATGCGTTATCATGGTGGAAGAGCACTTTTTTCTTCGCCAAGTGGGCCCGTTTTTTCTTCAATTCGGCGTCGGACCGGCCCAATAATTTGGCATAGTAAAGCCCTGTGACCGTTTTGCCCTTCTCCAGGTAGTCGATGTGGATCACACCTTGTGAATCCAGACAGTCTTCGCCTTCTTCGGAGCACGTTCGCCGGATGAAGTCCACTGTTTCGACTGTTCCTTGGTCTCTGGTTTGCGCTTAAACAGCGTCAAACACTGCTCTGAAGTGGTCTCACGGTTGCGCTTGTTGTCCGGAATGAGCAAACGCGGCACCCATCGCGCCGACAGCTATCTCATGCCCAAAATTTCATGCAGGATATGACCCACACGATCTTTTCAAATGCCTACTCTCTCAGCCATCTCGCGCATCTTCAAACGGCGGTCTGCCAATACGAGATCGTGGATTTTTGTCACGTTATCCTCATCGGGGCACCTGGACGTGGCTCATCAAAAACCAACGTGCGACCACGTTGAAACTCGTTAAACCAATTTTTGATGGTCGCCATCGAAGGAGAAGAGTCACCGTACCCAGCATCCAAGCGCTCTTTGATTTCGCTGCGCGATTTCCCTTCCAAAAACAGGAATCGAATCACCGATCGATCTGTTCCATTTTCCATTTTTCTCTTGCTCTTTTTCCAATTTTCTAAAATCCGCGGACACTCCCGTTTCCACACGCGGTCAAAACAAAACTACGAGTCCGATCCTGAAAATTCGATAGTAGCCGTCTGCTAGAATGTACTACACGATAGTAAGTTGCTCTTGCGACATTGGCGCCATCTGGCGGTGAGGCTAAGTACTTATCGGAACACCCTCGTACTTTTCTTCCAGAGAACCATGACAACATGACGGGTAACCCAGACAACAAATTCCAAGTTCTGACTTTCATTGATCACTTCAAGCTGGTTCGGGGATTTTCTCGACATTACTGAATATCTTCAATGCCCGATCACTCGATCATTTTCAAGCGGAAGTGCTAGCGCTCCAGAAAGCAAAATACTCAGCGCAGCTCACATGTAACTCGCCCACTGCTATTTGTAGCGACAGCCAAGCCGCTGTTGAAGCTCTTTCATCTGATAACACTTTCTCTAAGCTCACGGATCAATGCAAGAAAAAAATTAAACGAGTCACCCTCCTTTGGGTTCCAGGACGCAGCAATATAAGGGAGAATGAGAGGGCCAATGGGATAGCTAGGCTCGAGGCCACCTCAAACTCCCTTACTGAAACTGTGGGCCTGTCACTGAACCTTCTCAAAGGCAACACCTTTTCAACATTGTCCGGTGGGCTAAACCAACTAGATACAAGTTATCGAGAAAAACCTGGCCTTACTATTTAAAAAAAAACAGACACCGCTCTAATATATTGGCCATTGACCTATAGGAACTCACGCTGCCAGGTTAGGCATCGAGTCTAACACCTACTGCCGTAGATGTCATAACACCCACGTAGGTGCAACCCGGCACCATTTTTTCAGCGAATGCCTATTACTGGCAAGTCGCAGGTTCTGCGCCTTTGCGCTGAGTCAACCTCAGTTTAGCCAACATAACCCCCAAGGCAGTCTTTTAAGTCCGCTTCTTTTTATCCTTACCATTAACAATATTGAAGTGATTATCAAACATTCCCACATCTCACTATACTCCGACGACACTTAGTACTTCAAGATCATTTCCTCAGGACTTCCCACAATTGTGTCAATGACCTGTGCACAAGCTTGATCCACAAAACCAGTACTTCATCTACGCTATGCCGTCCAGCAGCGTCACACATACTGTCGAATGTTGCGTTATCAAAAGCTCCCACAATGTCGACGAAAATGACCAGCACGTACTCTTTTTCGAGTGCGTATTCAATTCTCCCAACTAAGTTTTGAAGCGCAGTCTCGCAGGACTCTACTAGTCTCTCCCTGGTTTACAGCAAAAAGGATGTTAGTCTGATTGATCTAAAATTCTTAACAAGTAAGTAATCCTCATTCCCTATTTGGGAATGAAGACCATTTTCACCGCGCTCCAAGAAATGTAGGTAATTGCCAGTCTAGCAGTGAAAATTATTTTCTAAGTAGAAAGCAGCTGTCTTATACAAGGTGGCGCAAAATTAATCATCCAATTTTTTTTTTACTTTTTTACTAAATAAAAAAGAAAGTGATAGAAATCTTTATATGGACCTTTACAATTTTTTTAAGTGAAGTGGAAAAGATTATATGCTGCCGCCAGTGTTGATGCAAATTTTTACCCGTTTTATCGCATTTTCCACTGTTCACATTCCTGTCGAATATTCTCCTTAAGAGCTGCAATTGTCTGAAGCTCGGTGGCATAAGCCCGCGACTTTAACAAGCCCCAAAGAAAGAAGTCTGGGATGGTTAAATCGCGCGATCTTAGTGGCCATGCCAAATCGCCAAAACGGGAAATTGCGCGATCAGAAAACGCTCGTGCTGTGTGTGCGGTTGCACCGTCTTGCTCATCCAATTCAGGCAGTAAGAAATCATTTACCATGGCCCTGTAGCCTTCGCCAGTAACAATGACTGTATTGCCGATGGCGTCCTAATAAGAATACGGCCCAATCACTCCTCCCGCGAGAACGTGGCTTTGAGCGGATGCAATGGCTCTTCGTACATCACACGCGGATTTTCAGTGCCCCAGAAACCAAGATTTTGCTTATTAACGTAACCGCTTAAGTGAAAATTCGCTTCATCGCTCATGATGATTTTCGATAAAAAATTTTCCTCTTCATTGTTAAGATTAAGGAAGCCTTAACTGATGCACTGTTTGTACTTTGTACGGGAGCATGTGTAAGCTTTTCTCTAAAATTCGCTGTAGGGTCCGTCTGGTGATGCCCAATTGCATGGCCCATCGTCTGGTGGATGTTTCTTCGTTCTCAGCGACATCGGCAGCCACAGCCGTGATATTCTCGGCCAAATGACCAGTCCGGTGGCGGCCACGCCTTGCATGGTCTCCTGTGGTTCCAATCTGTTCAAGTCGAGCAGCTAAGCGCCGAAATAATTGCTCAGTTGGCGCGACACGATTAGGAAATCGACGTCAAAATTCAGGTTGCGTTAACACCACTGGCCGATTATTGGCCAAAAAATGTACACAATTATTCCATTGCTTGTTTCTTTGCATACTGCAGATGTCTAGTTCACAAATGTCAAATATGATTGACGTACGACGCTATTCACAAAAATTATAATATCTTCCAATATGCGCCACCATGAAGCTTGCTTCTCAAGCCCAAGGTTAACAATAATAATTATACGTCTGATGTCAGCACTTCTGTCATTCCCGCTTGTTATCAAGGCAGACGAAACCTTTGACGATTTCAAAATTAAAGTTGTCAAAGATAACGTTCAGGCCAAGATCTAATTAAGCCGCCTAACTTCAATGCTTTCAGACGCTTCATTGACATCTTGCTCGTCGAATCACGTCAATAATATCTGCTCATGAAAACAATTGTGGAGACTTGACTCGGCAGCTCAACCTCTCCTTTAACATCATACGGTTCAACTCTTCAAATTACAAGCCTTTTCGTTTAACCTTAAACTTCTGAAGAGACGACTGATCTTCATGGGTGAATTAATAGAGGCCCGCTTCTGGAAAAAAGTCAAAGATGTGGCTAAAGCCAAAAACATTGAAGTTATAAGCGTTGAACTCTTTGTAACTGTCATAGAGTTTAGAAATCCGTGTCACTTTAATTCCCGGCTCTATAATGAAGCTCGAAAATACCGTTTCTCCCTAGTTTAAATGTCATCAACAAGACAATACAAGTGCTAAGGCCATGATCTACGAAGGTTTAGTTACGAGTAATGGATTTATCAAAGGCCCAAGGAGAAAATAGTGAGTTAATCCTGGACACACCGAATCGAAATGAAATCCTTAAAGATGGTCCACCCGATAGCTGTAAAGTAAACATCCTCGGACGTGGCTCCTATGGAGTTGTTTTCAAAGCGATCTACACAGGTTCGTCATATTTCTTATACCGTCTTCCTGATTAAGGCTATTTTGCTATATTTTATAGGCAAACAGGTTGCTGTGAAGATCATGAAAAACTCCTCAGACGGGAAGGTAGCAATTAAGAACGAAGCAAATATCCTTGGCTGGCGCCATCGTAACATTGTCCAATTGTTTAAGGTTTGTATTGTATATGCCGTAGGAGTGAATTAAAACTGAATTATCAAAAGATCGAGTCAACGGTGAACTATAGCATTGTGATCATGGAACGTTTCCCGGGAAGGTGCCTACAGATCATATTGGATTCTATTAATCTTTCCCTGGAGCATAGAATATAGTCTGGATGCTTCCCTAACCTCCATTTGGTAACGCCTCTAAATTTTGCTGTCTTACAGTATCGCTTTGGATATTACGAATGCCTTGATCTATTGTCACAAGCGAGATATCATTCATCTCGACGTGAAGCCACAAAACGTGCTTGTAGCATTTTCTGATCTCAAGCCATTGAAAAGGCGGAAGCACGGACATCTCCTAGCTACTCATGATCGCAAATACATTTGTAAGCTCTGTGACTTCGGATCATCGTTTCTGATGCCCGACGATTGCAGCCGAAGAGTCCGCGGAGAAGTGCAGGTTTGTAGTCTTTGTTTCCTTTTTTTCTTTTCTCATGACCTCGCATTATAGGGAACCGTCCGGTACATGGCACCTGAAGCACTTAAGCAAGATCCTCTTACCCCAGCTGCTGACATATTCTCCTTGGGCGTAACCATGTGGCAACTACAGTCTCGTCAGCTGCCATACTTCTGGATCGAGTGCAACGATGTCGTTGCTTATCAAGTCGTAAAGAACAGCCTGCGACCTAACGTTAAACCACCAGAAGAAAGTAAGCCGGGCCTTGTGATTTCGAAACATCGTCACAACTTCTGTTTGTGTGAACACTTCTCCACGGAAACCTGCCTCAGGTCTATGGATCAAATCCGTGTGATACTGCAAAAAACAAAAACCCTTTCTCCGCTAAAGTCAAAGAAAGCTTTAAAGCTTAGAAGCCCTGAGAACCTAAAGAACCAAATCTCACGAAGTTTAATTGGGGCATTCCAAAACACCTTCGTGGGATTAAAGTCTAATCTCCTGGTCGATGAAGCCACGTGTGACTTGTTAGAAAATCAGTTCGAAGATGACTTCCCATTGCAAGACTTATTTAGAATCGAGCATGCTCACGTTGCTTCTTGCGCGGACCATCAGTACCAAGAGTTGTTTGTGGCGTGTTGGCAAGCTAATGCTGTGGAACGGCCAAAAGCTATTGATATTCAACGTAGGCTTGTGCAGTTGTTTAAAAAGTTCGAATGAAAAATGTTTGTATCGCTGATAGCGGTAATTATTGTGAACTGGGTTTATTTTTCTTAGATGTTAATTTTAAGTCTGTTGTGTTTTAGAATCAACTGTTCTATATTTTATTGTTTTTTTTTAATAAATGATGTACATTGCCTTTAATTTATATAAAAAGGTTCTTTATATCTATCTTTATAGCTGCAGTATCAAAGCGAATGGCAAATGCTAACCTCGAAGGGTTGCCAATGAGATCGCAGTCCTGACTTGTTTTAGTCTGAAATAGCAGAAGGTTTACATAAATATGGATTTAAGCAAGTAAAGCTACCACGAGCTAAACTCTGGCATGCGAATTTAATTTTGCAGGGGGCAATAACTCATTTATTGCGCTTAATTCAAGCAACATACATACTTAATTTAACTTACAATCTAAAAGACTAAGAAAGGTGGCGATTGAGACGAAGTTTTAGACAAGGGGCTTATGGAGAAAGTAGAGACGAGGAGGAGATTTGATACGTTTGCGAGAGAAACTAATTGATTGACACTTCGAAATTTTAAGGTTCAGGCAGTTCTTAGAGCACCAGGTGGAAAAACTGTTGAGGAATATAGTGAGATGTGGGAATGTTTGATAATCATTTCGATGATTATGGTAATGATAAAAAGAAGCGGACCTAAATGACTGCCTTGGGGGACACCGGAGGAAACAAGGACGGAACTAGAGAGGGAGATCTAAAATGAACGCTGTAGTAGAGATTTTCAAGGTAAAAGGATATCCACTTTAATAAGAAGGGTTCAAGGCCAAAAGAAGACAGTTTGAAGAGTATGAATCTGTGTGAAATTTTATCAAAGGCCTCACTGAAGTCAGATGAGATAGCATCGTCTTCTTTGCCTAAGATTGAAAAGCTGAAGGATACGAATTCAATAAGGTTCTTAGTTGTAGGCTTACCTTTGAAGAAGCCGTGTTGTCTGGGGGAGATTAAAGACTTGCATTGAAAACTTAAATTTTCGTACGAAATACTTTCGAAGATTTTGGGTATACATACATTTGTGACAATGGGACTGTTTGGCAATGGGACTGTAGTTGTTAATATCATTCTTTTGGACCCTTTTTATGTATAGGTGTTACAAAAGAGGTCTTGGAGAAGGGATAGGCTGAAGATTTTTGAGATAGGTTGAGAGAGGTAGAGAAAGGGAGGAGGAACATTTTTTTTAAAAATATGGCAGGGCGATCGTCGGGGCCAAGAGTGAATTCATCATTAAGTAGTTTTAATATTTTTTCGACGATATTGCGGTCGACACTACGAGAGAGAAATTGTCCAAAGGCAAACTTCTCCTTTGGAAATAGTAGAAATAAGTAGAATCGGGTGCAAAGGAGTCATGGATGAAAGATTGATTGAAAAAGGTGGCAAAACGGGTAGCATTCAGATTTTCTTTTGTAGTTAACAAACTGAAAGGACTTGGAATCATTCATAAGTCATTTGCGGATTGAATACGAGAAAAATTGTCTAGCACTTGTGCCGTTTGTTTCTCAAAGAACGGAGCCAGCAGAAGATGGGGGAGATTTTGTGTCGAGAAAAGGATATGTAAAGGGAGATAGAATTAAATATTTCTTTGTGGAATGCGAATGGGAGAAGAATTAATTATTTCTTGTGTGCGGTTAGGTTGTTGAAATTAAAAGGAGCACTATTGAGACATTGTTTTGACGGAAGTTGGCTTTATGGAAGTCGTAAGAAATTTGAAAAGTGGGGGGAAAGCTCTGTATAGGGAAGTTGTGAAAGAACGAGAGAAGAAAGAGGTGGTAGTGGTCGACGGTTGATAGGGAGAGCGAACAAGCTGAAACTGAGTTTTTCCAGTATGACTTTTACCGGTTCATAGAGAAATCCTGGCTTTCTCAATGGTCTTTGTGATGTGATAGTTCCAAATGAACTTTTCATCTAGTGTTAGACCTAGATATTTGGCTTCGTTTGAGAACTCTATTGTTTCACCAAATAGAGTGGTGGTGCTTTTTTGCCGCGACTTTCTGAGTTCAAACCGGCGGACCAGACAAGCGGACCAGTAGGAATGCAGTTAAGTGGGAAGGTTATGGTCCTACACTTCTGACCATAACAATGCCGGAAAAAGGAAAAGAAGAAGAAGATTAAACGTATATAAAATATTAAAATGAATTCAATTGAGCTCTTTTTCGATGAAGAAGATGAAGTGGTGCCGGCTGAAAATTTGGCAGCAATTCGGAGATCTATTCGCGATCTTGCAAATCCAATGGAGTTACCGAATTCCTAGTAAGTGTTTAAAAAATGTCCCTATTTATTAAGATGAATTAAAATTCACTGTTTGCTTTCCATAATTTCAGTTTCTTAAAATCGTTCCAGTTGTCTAAGGAGGCATTTACCTACCTGCTGGAGGAAACTAATCCTTACATAAAAAGATGTGTGCATTCTACTTCAGTACCATATATGTATAGGGTCCGCCATCTAACGTTTTTTTTTTCAAGTAGTGCTTATTTCGTGAATGGTAACACTTAGCTCATGTCTGATTTGACAGATAATTAGTTTTATCCAGAAACCACCAATGAGACGTCCCACTCAAAATGGCCGCCGACGTTTGCCTACAAGCTCGGGCGAGCACGTGGGTACCTCAACTGCTGTCAAATTTTTATACACAATCACGCATATTGTTATAATTCCAATAGTGTGTGTGGCGGGAGTACACTGCGGTACAATGAAATGAACTCACACGTATTCACGATTAGAGTTTGTTTGTAACGGGTTTTGTCGCTACGCACCTGAACCTCTGTCAAAATCTCGTCAAAATTTCAGGGTGTCACGGGGGAAGACGTACGAAAGACGCACGTCTCATTCTGGTTTCTGGTTTTATCCTTCCGCTGAACGAATATGGTTGTGTATACGCTTGAACAACGCTGGGAAATATTGCGACATTACTTTGAAAATCATGGTAATGTTGCAGAATGTGTGCGAAAATTGCGTACGGATTTTGGAAGAAGAGAAGCACCGTCAGCTCCGTATGTTCGTTATCTTGTGAAAAAAGTGAAAGAAACTGGCATCCTCATAGATAAACCAAAGCGTGAAAAGCCAAAAACAGTGCGTACACCCGAGAATATTGCTGCTGCGGCAGAAAGTGTGCGTGAAGCGCCATCAACATCAATTCACCGTCGTTCTCAACAATTGAACATTTCGGAGACATCATTGAGACGAATTTTGCATAAAGACCTTGGTATGTCGCCATACAAAGTCCAATTGGTTCAGGAGTTGAAGCCAACTGACCATGCAATGTGGGCCTGCGATCGACTTACAGAAGATGCCGATTTTGCCAAAAAAATCATCTTTTCAAATGAAGCTCATTTTGATCTTGGCGGGTATGTAAACAAGCAAAATTGTCGCATTTGGGGCACAGAAAACCCGCACGCATACATTGAAAAGCCGGTGCACCCAAAACGAGCCACTGTTTGGTGCGGATTTTGGTCCAGAGGCATAATTGGGCCATTTTTCTTCAAAAATGAGCAAGGAGTGGCCGTTACAGTCAATGGCGATCGTTATCGGGCCATGTTGAACGAATTTTTGTTCACAAAAATTGAAGAGGAGGATATTGGCAACATTTGGTTTCAACAGGACGGCGCTACGTGCCACACAGCCGAAGCTACACTCGATGTTTTGCGCCCTGTTTTTGAAGATCGCATTATCAGCCGCAGAGCTGATGTCGTTTGGCCACCTCGGAGCTGCGATTTGACACCGTTGGACTATTATTTGTGGGGTGCCGTCAAAGATAAGTGTTACGCCGACAAGCCAGAGACAATTGACGCTTTAAAGGACAATATTCGTGAAGCCATTGGTGAAATACAGCTGCACACAATCGATAATGTGCTTAAAAATTGGACCGATCGTGTAGGCTACTGCATGGCCAGCCGAGGAAGCCATTTGAATTATTTTCCATTATTAACCGGAAGGATTGTACTTTCAAATATTTAGTAGTTTTTTTTATAGCATTTTCAAAAAAAAAAAATTATTTGGCGGACCCTTTACATACATATGTATATTAAAGTTAGCTGATTTCTTACGGTTCTTCGCAGAAGGTAATTACTAAACAGGCGTTGGAAACGACTTTTCCTTGGGGATTTCTCAACCAACGTTTTCCAAAATCCTGAGAGAACTTATGGAGAACTTTCAGGACGACAGTGAGAAAGTTGGTATCGATCAAAGCTTCACTGATCAAAATCAGTCCGCCGATGATGTGGAAAATGCTATTTCAATTCGTAATAGTATTATGAATTCAATTATCTACGAATAAAAATTTAAACAAAAACTTCATGGAATAAATAACCATTTTATTCGGATATGGAAGACTTGCTAATTCATAAATAGAAAAAATAAATAAGAAAAATTGTACATTTTTCAAATGTTTTAGTTTTTAGTTCGACTTTCTTCAAAAGTGCTTCTAAATTGCGTGTTTTCTTGTCTTAGTAGACTCAGTTTTTCTTGTTTTAACTTAAATATTTTTCTTAAGTATCGGTTTGTATCTTGCTGTTCTTTCAAAAATCCAGATTGTATTTCCGTCTGCTCCTTTAAAAGTTTCAATCTTACATCTTCAATACCTACTTTGTCGGCCTTTCTCTTAAAAAGTTGTCGACGAGGTGATACTGAAGGCATACCGGAGGGCTGATGTGGCGATAAATCTAAAGGCACTTCTAAAGAGCACCTGATAGCTCTATTTTCTTTCTCTTCCTCTTGACCTTCTTGCGTATCATTGTTCTCACTCCCTTGTTCAGCATCTTCTTTCACTCCTTGTCTAAAATGTTGCATATTGATACCAAACAACTTGCCTTTCGGATTCACTACTGTTTGAAGGTAAAGTAAATTAGGAATGGCCTCTTCACAAGTATTCAATACATATGATTTGTTTAGACTACTTAACCTGTTGGTTATTGTGTTTTAATTTTTGCCTAACGCCGTACTTTTGATCATTCCAAACCTGAAAATAAACACGAACAATATAGTAATTGTACACCAAATATCCATACATAAACGTAAAGAACTCCTGACTTTTAGCCATGCTGGGCCATCGAGGCTGGGTGGTCCAAGGCTATTTAATTTTACGGCCAGGATACTCCAAAATGCCTTTATATCCGTTTTGGAAATACCACTCTTTCCATGTCCCCTAGCGATATAGATGTTTTGTTCCATAGCATAAACCAGACTCTCAAATTGACTGCGATTCGTGACTTTCCTACATATATGCCCATAAAAGTAAGAATTGGAGTTATTTAGAGTACATATGATGCACTTACAAATTTTTTTTCCATTTTCCTTCACTTTGAAGCTGAGTCGTAACCAACGAACAATTGAATATACCGTAATAGCAATAAAATACGAGACTCGTATGCGTCGCGTGCATACGACTCCTGTCAAAAAATTAATACGAGTGTGTTCGTAAAATACGACGTTCGAATTCGACTGTCGTATACGAGTTGAAGAATTAGGGTGAATGTTTGTTTGCATTGGACCACAAGTTATTATATGATCAATAAATTTTCTATTTCGAGTGAGTGCCCAATTGGCTTGATCTGATCTGAACAGTATTAACGTCATTTAGAATTTGTATTTGTTGTAAACAACTAATGGAATCATACTTGTAGCGCAACTTGTCTCCTCTCTTCGGGAAACTTCGTCCACTTCAGCAGCATCTGACCTGACTTATCAGACAAGAGGCTCCACTGCCGATGCATTCGTTTGTATGCCAGATGTAGATGCCACATTCAGGTCTTGCTTTTTGTTGTGATATACAGGGTGTCCCACGAGCAGTGTGCCAAGAAGCTAGAGCGTGTAGGTCTGGTCAAGAAAAGAAAAAAATCGTATTGGAGGGGGGGTTTATTCCCCCCCCGTTTAGCCAGCAATTTTCTAAAAAATTGACTTAATTTGGAAAAAAAATTATTAAAAATCAACAGTTACATCCACAATGCCGTGATATACTTTTTTGTAAAGCCAAAAACGTCTTCTTTCATCCTCTTTTTAAACGAAGCTGTTTTAAGGAATATTTTTTGAGAAATTAATTTTCAAACTAAAAATTTTGAAAAAAAAAAATTTCGAACTATTTTTTTTCAAAATTGTATGTAATTAAGTACTATTTTTTTTTCAAAAATTCAATTCTCTTATTAGTTTCTAGTTAAAAACAGAAAACCGGATGCAAAAATGTTTTATAGTTTTTGAGAAATTAAAAAAAAACCCGAACCATTTTTTTCTAAGAAAAACCTTTTTTTTGGTTTTAACGCGGCTGGACTTGTAGGCTAATTAATGTATGAAACATTGACCTCTTTTTTATTATTTTTAGAAAATTCGGAGTTTGATGAGGATACAATAAAGCGACACAGTATTGGAATAACCCTGGATTAATCCTTTTTTTTTCATTGATAACGCCTGAAAACTGACCAGCCAATTTCGTCTGGGTCCGCCCGCCGCCGATGGGTTCTACCCGCTAGGACCTTAAGACAATAAAACCGCAATTTTTCTTTATTGAAAAACAAAATATTTGCAACCCAAATGTAAATAAAAGGCATCGCATTTTTAATAAAAAACCATTTCCAAATTGGATGTTAACTCATCAACACATTACGATGTCAAACTCATACTCTCGAGAAGAATTAACGGACATGCACTTCTGCTACGGTTTAGCTAATGGTCGAGATCGTGAAGCCGAAAGACTCTACGCTGAAAGATATCCCAATCGAAGGTGTCCCAGTCGTAGCATGTTTTCAAGAATCCACCGACGTCTGCGAAAGCACGGAGTATCCCCCTTAGTACAAGGAGGATAGTTATTATGCTTGGAATGCCCAAATCTAGAGTATGGAGAGTGCTTCATACCGAAAACTTACACCCGTACCATTTTAGGCCAGTTCAGGAACTCACCTCAAACGACAAGTTTTTGAAAGCAGAATTTTGTCGATCATTACTGCTTCGAGATGAAACTGAACGAAACTATTTTGCAAGGATATTCTGGACGGATGAAACACAGTTTACCAGAGATGGGGTTACTAACTTTCACAATTTGCATCATTGGAGTACCACCAATCCACACAACAATAAACAAAATAAATCACAACACCGCCTTAGCTGTATTGTTAAACAAACTGTAATCGGGCCCCGATTTTTCAATGCCGTTATTAATGGAGAATCATACCTGCAGTTCCTACGAGACCTTTTGCCCGATTTGATGGACAATGTTCCTTTGGCCATAGCAGATAATTTAATCTACCAGCAAGATGGAGCACCAGCACACTCCAGCTTACGGGTTAGAAACTGGTTGGATGATAATTTTAGTGACCGTGGGATCAGAAGAAGGGGCCCCACGGAATGGCCACCTAGATCACCAGATTTAACTCCTCTAGATTTTTATGTGTGGGGATTCATGAAGAATTTGAAACATTGAAATTATGTGAAGGGATTTTATGTTTACGAAGTGGAAATAGTATCTTTGGAACAACTGAAAGAACGGATTGAAGTCGCTGGAGTCAAATTGCAGGAAAATTTGTCAAGCATAGACTTATGTGCAGCCATTAGAAGCAGATATAATCTTTGCCTTTGGGGATCATATTGAAAATGTATTATAATAAAACTTTTTTTTAAAAATAATAAAAAAGAGGTCAATGTTTCATACATTAATTTGCCTACAAGTCCAGCCGCGTTAAAACAAAAAAAAAGGTTTTTCTTAGAAAAAAATAAAAAAATGGTTCGGGTTTTTTTTAATTTCTCAAAAACTACAAAACATTTTCGCATCCGGTTTTCTGTTTTTAACTAGAAACTAATAAGAGAATTGAATTTTTGAAAAAAAAATAGTACTTAATTACATACAATTTTGAAAAAAAAATAGTTCGAAATTTTTTTTTTCAAAATTTTGATTTTGAAAATTAATTTCTCAAAAAATATTCTTTAAAACAGTTTTTTTTTAAAAACAAGATGAAAGAAGACGTTTTTTTTCTTTACAAAAAAGTATATCAGGGCATTGTGGATGTAACTGTTGATTTTTAATAATTTTTTTTTTCAAATTAAGTCAATTTTTTAGAAAATTGCCCCTCCCGGCTAAACGGGGGGAATAGACCCCCCCCCCATACGATTTTTTTCTTGTCTTGACCAGACCTACACGCTCTAGCTTTTTGGCACATTGCTCGTGGGACACACTGTATTTATCCATACTCATAAACTTTTTTGTTCTTTGAAATACCTTTTCTTTTTCTGCTTTCCGTTTTCTACATATATTCTGACCCAGATGGTTTTCTTTTGCCGTGTTCAGACATCTTGTCTGTAATATTCATATAGGTAGTAATCAACTAGCAACATCATAAATCTCTGTAAGTCTAAACATTTCTAAAAATAAATAAATTAAAATAAAACTATTGAGCGTGGACGACCAAAAACGCGTCATATTCGAGATAGCGTTATACACGGCCATAAATACAAGGTCGAAAATCTAGATATCATTGACATGGCAGTGCTTTATTTTTTTAGAAGCTTCTGTTTCGTGACAGTGCTTAGATTAGTACGAAAAAATCACGATCATCCATTCGTTTTCGTGAGAATGGCCAAAAAAAGTAGGTAATCTATGTATATTTACTCGGGATCCATATTATCTCCGTATCAAAATTTCATCAAAATCGTATAATTAGTTCAAGCAATTACTGCGTTTCTTAACGCTGACTCTTTTTAATGGGAATCTCCGATCCCCGTGTTAATGTTAAATACAGATAGATAATATGTTTACACCCAGCGACAAAAAAAAATACATCGCAATAACATTTTTTAAGTACAAAACGGATTTTCTTAAAGACTTAATAGTTGAATTTTATTTATCTTTTTCTTTCATAATTTGATATATATACTATAAAAAAATAGTACACTTTACATTTTTAACTAAAATATATTTCAAGTATTAACAAAAAGCAAAAAAAAATGGAGATTTCAACATTATAAAAAAATTGTCTTATTACTAAAAATAATTGCAAATTTAATTTTTTAGGAACTCAAAAATCACATTTTTTATAAATACATACATATATGTAAGGCACAACAAAAGCAGATTAAAAATTAATACTTCGTGGCTGCGCCATTGTTTTTGCTGACGTCACGAATTCGGTTTGGCATCGAATTAAACAATTTTTTTAAATAATTTTCTTCTAGTTCCTCATACCAAACTTTTTCTATAACCGATTTCATCTCAGAGATCGTTCTCGATCGTTTTTCTCTAATCTTTTTCCCCATATATGTATTGCTAACAGTTCTCAATTGGATTCAGGTCCGGACTGTTTACTGGCCATGGCAGAGAGGATATACCCTTTATGATCTTTATGATTTCTTACCTGAACGTAGAGAAAACATCAACGTCAATAAAAAAAACCCCAAATTAAAACTTTAGCTCAAAGTTAAAGTTACCGTTTCGGCTCGGTAACAGCGGGCTGAGTTATCTTGAAAAATTAAATTTTCGGAATACTCAGAACATTGCTCCAAAGTTGTCAAAACACCTTCGTTGATGATCTCAATGTACTTTGCAGCATTGCAACCTTCCAACATCAGAATAGCACCAACACCAAACATTGTAATGGCACCCCATACCATTACATACGCGGAATGTTTCACGGTAGATAAAGTGCATTCCTCGGAATACCTCTCTCCTTTTTTGCGGCGGACTAGCGCATTGCCATCGGGGCCAAACAAATTGAATTTAGACTCATCGGAAAAACAACTTGTCCCCAATCCTCTTCAGTCCAATTTCCATAATTTTTCGCCCATTGCAACCGTTGCTGCTTCATTCTATTGGTAAGCAGGGGCTTTTTTGCAGGTCGCCGTGCTCTTAAACACATATTGTTCAGCTGTCTTTGCATGGTTCGGTCACTGATTTGTTTTCCAGTTTGAGACCGAAAGCTCTTATTGATGTCTGCAGGATGCTGAAATCGATTAGACACTGACATTCGATGAATAAGCCGTGCTTCTCTTTCAGTTATTGACCTTGGCTTGCCGCTTCCAATTTTTAAATTGTAATGTTAGAAGTTCCTGCACATCATGGTTGTTCAATTGATGAACGAAAAAGTTAGTAATCATGGCTCTATAGCGGTCACCATTGACTGTAACGTTCTGGCCAGCATCGTTTTTAAAGAAGTACGGACCAACCCATAAAGCACACCGAACAGCCAGTTTTTGTGGATGTAACGGTGCCTCAATATACACTCGAGGATTATCATCACTCCAAATACGGCAGTTTTGTTTATTGACGTATCCTTTCAACCAAAAGTGAGCTTCATCGCTAAACAAAATTCTCTTATGAAAATTGGGATCAACGGCAATATTGGTTTGGGCGGTCATATGTCAGAAATTATATTTAAATAATGTTAGAAGATTAACTTTCGAATCAAGTCAATTTAAAAAAATTATCTAAAGTTCTATACCTCTATAAAAAACACCCTTTACAAAGCAATGATTTGGGCCTTTTCCACCAAAGACAGGACCATAGCGAAAAATACAAAATTTTGACTTAAAATACTTTTTCTATTAAAAAAATCGATCTGAACGCGATCGCTTCACTCTTTCTATTGCGAGTAGGCAGAAAAAATGTTTAAACAATAAGAGAAGGGTGCAGAATTCGTAAAAGGGTTCGGAATTGTAAAATTGTACAACTTAATTACAAAATATTTCTAAGAAATGCGAGGGTTTTTTTTTGTCGCTGGGTGTATATACGATCGTTGATTCCCGTTAAAATAAACTGCATGCAGCGCACCGATTGGACACTGCGTTCCACTCAAGTGTCGCCAACATAACGAATTTTTCGCAAAATGTTGGGAATTTACGAGTAAGTTGGCCTCGCTCAATAAGCGACCGGTGCCCTGGGTTGTCGCCCTACCGCGCCCTACCCTAACGCCGCTACTGCTTAGGCATGATAGATCTTAATGACTAAATAGACAATCTCGCAAATTAAAACATACACAAGCTGCTTATCAACAATATATTTTGTTCTTACATTTTTTATTTTTGTTTTTCTATTTCATTTGAAAAAAAATCAAATGATCGAAAGGAAAATAAATAGTTCTACAGCACTCAATCAGTTGGTTTTGTTTTCTAGACTTTATACATTTTAATTGTCCTATAACTCAAAGTCACTGTATATATAATATTGGTTATTAACTTAATCTCTAAGCTCCAAGCTCAACGGTAGTAATACTTAATTTGTTTCTACTAATCATATTCATCGTCGTCTTAAAAACAAAAAAGTAGAAGAAATATGTCACAAAGGATACAACAAAACAGAGCAATAATACAAAAATGCATCAAAATAAAGGCAAAGCTCCCGGACACTATCTCTCTCCCACCAAGCCCGTCTGTCTTCGATCGAAGCGCGGATTTATCTTACAAATAATATTGCGTCTTGATTACTATTAGAAACCAGTATATCCTTACCCCACACACAGCTCGGGGTAAGCTTATTTGTTTTGCCGGCTTAAATATGTAAATGTGTATATGTGTGCATGCACGTATTGTATACAAGTTAACAAGGTAACGGAAGAACTATATGTAAAGGAACAAAAAAAATAATGAAATGATATTGGGGAATAAGCAATTTGGTGGTTCTCGGTCAATGAGATTAGAAGGAATTTCCTTTAAGCCGATACGATCGTACGTGGAAGCTTTCCCCTCGGTGCGCTCACTTGCGAGCTTTTGTCTATTTTTGTTTTTGCTTGAACTAATCTATAGCTTAGTTGAAATCTGTGTAGAAGACTTGACATTGACCTGACTATTGTTTGTGAAGTTTTTCGGTCTCCTCGCGAAGTATCTACGAACGAGAAACATTTTTTGTAAGAAGTTTGTGTTTTAGATAATAGACACATTTACCTCTAGCTCTTTCTCTATCCGGTCGGTGATTAATTTCCGGGCATCGGGTTCGGGGACTTTTTGGTTTTTCAGCTCTTGAATAAAATCATCCATATCAAGCGGTCGCCCCACGTTCATCGTCACTTTCTTGCCTATTTTGAAGATATATGGTTCGGTATTCGGTAAAACTTCATCCATACCCTCGTGCCACACGGGAAGAATTATGGGAATTTTCGGCGATTCATAAATCATTCGTCCGACACCCCATTTTAAACGCATTACCTCTTTGGTCATATTGACCTTGCCCTCGGGAAAGACATGGACCCAATCGCCCAGCGATAGTTTTTGTATACACAGGTCAACTGCGTGTTGATATACACCCGCGCCACGCACTACGGGAATGCATTTTCCTACAAAAAGCAATAAGCACAACGACGACAGTTAATAGGTATGCAGGACTTACCACACATAAAAAACAACGAATGGTATTTATTCGTGAAGCATATATCGTGGGCGGCTAGTGACCAGCGAATTCGTAACCTCGAACAAACATGCTGCAATGGAAGAACACCTCAAACAAATAATTAGTCTCTGACTTCTAAAAACACCGAACACACTCACCCCATAGTCCTGGGTCATCGAAACATGAATGATGATTTGATATTGTAATTAATGGGATACCTGACGGTCGTTTCGATACCAGTTCTATCAGTCTATCTCGGTTGTAAACTTTTGTCCTATTTAAAAACACTAAAAACGAAACGAGAATAAAAACAATGATTAAGCCGAAAGAATTAAATAATTAAAGGTCTGTTGATACAATAAGTGATTTACTCAAGTGAGAATGGCTGTAATGAAGGCAATTGATTACAATTGACCCGTTGGCGGCGGTCACGCCATGCCATTGTGTCAAGACAGTTCTTTTCGTGTTCGAGTGGTTTCCGAGTAGATTTTCATGTTTTCATGGTTTAATGGGCACCATCATGGGCAGCTTGTAGTGGCGGTCAATAGTGACATTTTCGATAGCAGTGCTTTAATGAGAGACCTTGTAAGGATATTGAATTGATAAGAGCTTGGCAAATTTGAATTGTTAATGGGAGAGATGAGGATGAGGATGAGGATGACGATGACGGCAATTTCACAGTCGGAACACTTACTATGTATAATGATGATGTAAGGGATGAGGAAATTTCTCATTTGTAAGGCAAGTTATGGATTACATATGTCGGCAGGAAGTTCGTTTATGGAGATGATGGGGATTTTAAATTAAAAGATAGGAACACATAACTCAGCAGTAGATGGGTGCCAAGACTTAATACAGGCGTGAAAAGATTCTTGTTATTACCGAGACATTCATTGGCATTTTCAAGGAAAACCTACGTGGACAGAATGCGACAAACAGTTCCATGGGCGTTCTTTCATGGCGATCAAAATGCAGCAGTGGCAAGCTAATTAGCACTCTCCTACCGAAATTAATACAAGTTTAATTTCCTACAGAGTGCGCCATCTCATATGGGTCGATGTAAACTTAGAATAACTTCAACAACTGTCAACCGATTTTCACATGTCATAGCATTTTGGAAACCTCAATTCAGTACAATTTTAACCAGGAATCGTTTCACACCAAAAGAACGCGCGGGAATAGTTTCAATGTTCATTAAAAATGAACGCTCGATTGTGCTAACTCAACGTGCGTATCGTGCAAAATAACGTGATCGTGTTGCGCCCAAAAAAGATACAATTCGTCGTTGGGCCTCGAATTTTTTTCAATTTGGTTTCAAACTCATCTATTCAGTCTGTGAAGTCCAGTGTTCAAGAAGACCCAAGTTTGTCATATCGGCGCCGTTTGCAGCAGTTAGGCATCAGTGGGACCCCTTTGCGGAGAATTTTAAAGGATGATCTTCACTTATTTCCATACAAAGTGCAGATAACCACAAGATCAGCCACGGCGCTTAGCATACGCACAAAATGTCGTTGCAATGATTAATGCTGAGCCAGAGTTCTGGCAGCAAATTTTGATGACTGATGAGGCACATTTTGATGACTGATGAGGGCTCCGAAAATCCTCACATTATTCACGAAGAGCCGCTATATGATCAAAAAGTTACTGTTTGGGCCGGTGTATGCGCTAAAACCAAAGTTGACGATACAGTGGATGGCGATCGATATGGATGAATGTTGGCCCATTATGTGGTCCGAGAAATGCGCAAAAAAGGCTTATTTCACTTTTGGTTTCAACAAGACGGCGCGACATGCCATACTGCGGACAAAACAATGAACCTTTTGCGTAAGAAGTTCCCTGGAAGATTGGTGTCAAAAAAGGGCGATATTGACTGGCCTCCGAGATCGCCGGATTTGACTCGTCCAGATTTTTTTCTTTGGGGATACTTGAAAAGCAAGGTGTATGCTAACGGCCCGAAGACAATAGAACAGCTCAAAAGAAACATTCGTGCGAAAATCGCAGAAATTTCGACCGAAATGCTCGAACATGTCATGGAGAATGCGCAAGAACCGGCCCATTTTTGCATCGGTAATAAAGGCGGTTATTTAATTAATATTGTTTTCAAAAATTAATCAAAATAAATTGTAAAGGTCTAAATTGAATAAAAATTTTGAATTTCCAAAATCGGTTGAGAATAGTTGAAGTTATTCGAAATTTATATCGACCCATATGAGATGGCGCACGGTGTACAACGCCACGTAATATTAAGATCAAGCAATGACTGACTGTCTGGTTAAAAAAATAAATTTGGCATCACTGTCACAACCTTTTTTCCTTAAAAGGTAAAAAAAATAATGGCACGAAGTAGGAAGGGAGCACGATATCGCGTTTATTCCGTTAATCAAAACCTCTTTACTGCAATAAAACGCATAGAACTTTTGTAAATTTAAGAAAGTCCAGGTCAAGAAAGACCACCAAAAGAGAAGGCTCCTTGGTAGCATCTCATACCCTTAGAAACCCCATTGGTTCTACCTTGGTAATAAGAGCTCGGCGGAAGAATATGGCGAATAATCGTGATAATAATGGCGATCGTACGATAAAAGCTCTTAGAAAATAACCTTGGAGATGCGAGAATCTTAAAAAGCCGAAGGTTACAGGTCCAAAGCGAGAGAAAGCGAATAGATTTCCCAAAAGGCTACTTGAATTCTCCTTCAGATGAATAGAAATTAATAACCTTTACCGAGCAAGGCTTAATACCTCAAGTATGGAGGATCGCTATTATAATTCCAATCCTTGAACCATTAAAAGAAATTAACGACCCGAAAGGTCCAGACCAAATGCATTACTACCTTATCTTGGCAAGTTGATGGAAAAAATAATTTCTAAACGATTACTATGGTATGTACATATATAGAAAAGAACAGCTACCTAAACTCAGACCAAGTTGCATTTAAACTTGGTCGTGGTACTATTGATTACCTTCTCCACATTGACCAATTCATTGCCCCTGCGCTTTCCTGTAGAAATCACGTCTCCGTACTTCGATCGGATTATCCATGTAATTCGAAATAAACTCATCCAGTGGAAAATAGGTCCGAAAATGTTTTCGTACATAAAATCTTTCCTTTCAAACAGAAAGTTCCGAGTGAAAGTAAATAACATATACTCTTAAATATACAATCTATCAAATGGAATACCGCAAGGCTCTCCTCCGTAAACTTATTCATCATTGCCTATAACGACATAAGCGATCTTATATTTATCCAAGGGTGGTCGTGGTTGACGTGGTTTCGTCGTTCAGCAGAAAGTCTGTTATTCAAATTTGTCTATAGTCAACAACAATTCTAACATCAGTTGTGAATGAGAAATGGTCTAAAAGTGCGAGGACATAACACTCGCAGCATAAGATCACTTCAAAATTCATATTCTGTGTGTGCATTACCAATATAACACCTTAATGACATGGAAACGAAAGAGTTACTGTGAACTACAACCAACGTAAATTCAGTCAAAAGTCTCGAATCCTATCTAGGACAACCACCCCCGAAGAGTAGTGAACAAACATCTTCGACACAAACCATCTGCACCCCGTCCAGGTTGTGTGACAAACACCATAAGAGCGTACACTCTTGAACCTGCACTAATTACAAAAAAAAAAACAAGAACGTTGATCACACCCTCTCTGCTGATGACTTAATCCTATAATCGAAAAACAACGACAATAATCGCTCTACAGGTACCTTCCGAAAATTTCTCTTAATCAATGGTGTAATTTCTCCGGATAAATCATTTCACCCATCAAAAGCAAACATTTACATATCTGTAAAAAACAAAGGTGTAGCAATTTTCACAATTTTTTTCCGTGCAGGGACGGGTTAAGAATATCCCTGCAGCGAACCTCTCGCTTGTCGTAAAAGGCTTAAGGATCACTGCCTTAATCTTAAGAAAAAGCTAGTTACCTGGCATAATATTATTAGATTGTTAGCCTCTAAGCCAAGTTTAGACCAACAAAACAAGCTTATTAACATAACTAGACGTTTATTGTTATCTAAGATTGACTACAGACTAGTAATCTGTGGCAAATGCACAAAATCGACGCTCAAAATCATCAAACCACTTTAACACTCTGCTATTAGTCCGCAACCATACCCGTTAAAAACATGATTACCGAAGCTGGCATGTCATCGATAAATCACCAGAGAGACCTACTCGTAGCCCGACTTGCTCCAAAAATCTGATAATCACATAAATCTCCAATTATCAAAGATGCTAAAAAAATCCTTCTTAGAAAAAAACCACCTAAGATCCCGTCATCCATATATTTAGTTCTAAGAACATCAACCAACCTAGGCATCACCCCAACCCTTCAACCATCAACACTTGGTAACTACCCCTCATGGATTCTACCTACTGACATTATCAACACGAACTTTCAAACCTCAACAAACGATCAACAAGTAGCCAACATATCACAAACTATTTCACCAAATTTTGGAAAACCTCAATAGTGACTTATGGGACATCTGGTATTCAGATGGCTCTAAATATATTCATGGCACTGGATTCGCGATAATTACAGGCACAAGCGACGTCATCCACACCGAAAAATTACCGGACTATATTATTCTAAAGCAAAACATCATAATCTGCTCTGAGGGCCTGTCGTCCTTAAAAGCTATCAAGAATACTAACAACTATACTCCCACAATAGTCAAGATTCAAGATAACATATTTGAAAATAAGAATAAACTTAAAATTATATGGATACCAGGACACTCTGGCAACACAAGAGAAAAGATTCATGGAACTCATACTCGTACATCCATCAATACGCCACCTTAAACTCAACAGTTAACACACAGCTACCAACCTGCCACTTTTGCCAATTCAACTACACATTTCCCATCAAACACCTTGTATCAGAATGTCCTAAAATAATCGCAATTTGGAAAGCAATCTGTAAAGCTTTATGGGCCGGGATACCACCTTCGAACAAAGAATTGGATGACCTCAAGCACACTAACAAGACAGTGGATTTAGGTGGGAGCAACGTTATTGTGTGGAATCACTAGCCTAAATCAAATTGAATTAAATGCACTTGCATATAAAACCCTGACATAAAACTTTATACGGGGTCATCCAATTTCGTGGTCCGAGTTTGACGTCCCTGTTTTAACCACATTCGTCAGACTGAAATATCATCCGAGACTATACATGTTTAGTTTAAGGTTTACCATTTCATAAAATGAATCGTTTAACAACCGCTGAACGTGTTTAAATTTGAAAACTTACTACGAACCTGGCACGATGTATGCCGTTGCTCCTATTTATTTGAACTGTAGCATTGGCAGATCGACTTAATGTGCTCGGACTATCAAATCTTATACCGGTTGGCACAACAATTTTAATAGCGGAGTAAACCCAACCCATATATATTGCGATCGAAGATTAAAGGATGAGGTGTGCGATTCGAAACGGAGCAAGATTCTTGAACTTGCAGTAACTTTGGACAGTTGGGTACTAAATGTAGGCTGCGAAGGCGAATTCATATTTATCTGTGGAAAAGCCTGTTCTGTAACAGATTATTCTTTTGTTGTCTAGAGATTGCGTCTTCATTTTTGATTGATTTAGAGTGGCAGTAAAATCATACTCAGACCACATACTGTTACAAGTATCCTTTAGAATTTGATCCTCAGGAGGTGAAACATCGGAATCTAAGCTTGGTCTTTATCTGAAATTACACTGGAAAGACAACTTTGAGAATTCTTCACAAACGTAATCTAGACAGGCAGCTTGCTACTCAGCTGGCTGTGAGCAGTTTGACATGGACACCTTAACTAAAGCTATCAAGAAAACGTCTCCTCAGCAGAAATCAGGAAGGAAGACTTCGGAAAATAAACAAAAGTGGTTCGACAGCTTTCGTTCGTTCAAAACTATAAATGATAAGCAGGCTCCAACTATACCTCAAAAACCTGGAATATTTTCAGATAAAAAATGATGACTTTTGAGAAGCAGCTAGTAGAAATAAGTACATGGGAATCATGATTGCTACAAACCTAAATCTTCATAAGCACCTACAAACTAAATTAGCGGAGGCCAAGCGTGCTGTGTGTTCTGTGTATGGATGTTGCATTCTTAAGGATAGTGTTTGGCACATGGCTAAGTATTATATAAAATCTTTAGAACAACCGCAGTCGCATTTTGCTCTATGAAGCAAAGGCATGGGATATCGTTCCTTTGAACCCGTGGAAAAGTTCCTTCATTACTCTAAAAAGCACCATCAGGCTGCCTAATAAATCTGCAAGCTATATACTGCATCTTGAAGTGGGAATAGCACCTCTCTTCTTGGACACCCTCAGACTACATTTCAATTATGTATGTGGCAAAAGTCATGGCGATGAGTGATGAAAGGATTCCGCGACTTGTACTGACACAGTTTATAAATTCGAGTAGATCATGTGTAAAGGGGTGGACCAAACCAGCAATCGAATGCTCATTAAGATTTTTTTATATTAGCCGACGAAAATCTCTATTCTCTTAAAGCAAAATTTGATGATTTGCTGACGAAAGCTGGCATTAGGATAGGTTCAATATCAATATTAAGGCTTACTACAGTAAAGTAAAATACCAGGCCGAAACAGCACTGGAAAATTACTCGTAGCTTGTTAATTGTCTCATGGAATTCCATAATCGCTTAACCGTAATCGAGCGTACTACTCGTATACGAGGGTGGTCCGATAAGTACTTAGCCTATAAAAGAAAAACAAAAATTTTGGAGAAATGGCGATTTATTTTTCAATGTAATCTCCTTTTAGCTCGATACACTTGACCCAGCGATGTTCCAACTTCTTTAACCCGTCTGAAAAATACGTTTTCTCGAGGTATGCAAAGTAGGCCTCCGTGGCGGCGACGACCTCCTCATTCAACTAAAATTTCTGCCCGGCGAGTGACTTTGCTCTTTTTCCATTTTTCTAAAATCCGATTTTTCTAAAATCGACAGTAGCCGTCTACTAGAATGTACTACACGATAGTAAGTTGCTCTTGCGATACTGGCGCCATCTGACCTGACGGTGAGGCTTAGTACTTATCGGACCACCTTCGTATGATAGGTTCATGAAAGAATCTTAATCATCAATATCAAGGATACTACAGTAAGTAAAGCACCGGGCTATCCATCATCAAAACACACGCTCTGGAGAAAATACAGCTGCCGCTACTGGAAGTGTTTAGGAAGACCAAAATCTATCGATTTCACGGTGAGCAAATGTTAAACAAATTTTTTTGCCTCAAATCGATGCTATGGATGTGGAAGGCATGTAGTTTCAACAAGACAGTGCCAGATCTCACACAGCACGACCCGTTTTGGCTTCATTGCAAGACGAGTTATCTCGCATTTTGGTGATGAGCGAGCGACCTTTCGCTTTTAGTGGGGCTTTGCAATAGATAATGTTTATGGACACTCTCCGCAAACTCTTGCCGTTTTGAAATATTTGAATATTCGCCGATTTTTGGACGAATGATTCCCCGATGTCATGGAAAATTAGCTTGTCAGAATCGAGTCCTCCAAGAACAACCGTGGAAGACATTCGAATGATATTCCATTATATCATTATATATATACATATATAATGGAATATATACATATATAATGGAATAAATTATATTCCATTTATAATGGTAGGATGCAAGCAATATTCTGAAATATACATTTTATCGAAATCGAAATCATAAATCATGTTTTATTTAAATTTACTTTCGGAACCGCAAATTGGATAACCCTATAGATTATCCCTAGAGCTTGCCGTTGCCATTGAAAAGTCGTCATTCAACAGGACAAGGCACCCTGCCATAAGTTAAGATCTGCTAAGGAGTGGTTTGGGAAACAGGGCATATCGGTCATGAATTTGCAAGCCCAGCATGACTTAAGTCCAACTTATGGATGACTGGAAAACGAGCGCGGAAGCAACGCCTACCTTTTAAATGTCAAACTTAAGAGCAACTTAAAATTGTACACAAAAGGATCATATGGTTTATTTTTAGAGAGTTTGGTATTAAAACCACCTTATAACGGCTCCATAAATCAGTGCAAGAAAATTTCGAAAGGGATTTCGTACATTTTCTTAATAAAAGTCGTGGAATTACAAAATTCCTAATACTTCTTGAACACAGCTGGTACGTAACAGTAGGAGTGCATTTTATTTCTGGCAGCGAAAAAAAAAAAAAAGATAAATGAGAAAAGTTTTTTTTTCTCTCTATGGTAGCAGGTTGGGTTGCTTCCTAAAAAGCTTCAAACTTTGCTCGTTTTTTGACGTTATTCAAAATTTAGAATCTTTGAAACTCCTATATGCCACGCGTGCATGAAGGCCTAATGGTCACCCCTCTGCTGCGATCCAACTGATTAAAAAAAAGTTCTCCTTGGTTTCCTAACTTGATTCAAGTAAACTAAATGAAGAATTTAGAATTTAACATTCCTGCATTCCGTCTCGCAAATAGTTGAGGCTGACTCACTACTTGACACCCTTCTAGCCAAGACACAACCATCATCATTCACAGCCACCCTCTCCTTTATTAAGGACTCCTCTTATCCAGAGCAACATTGAAATAATTTGTTGTTGAGTCATACCTTCGTCCTCGAAGTAATGGTGCCGCACACTAGGACACTAAACAATTTCCATGCGAATTGACGAACTTCGACTCAATGCATGAGTGTACAAGAATTCCCATTAACGTATCCTCCCTGCCTGGCATGTGGATGATGACATGATGCTTCTAGTACTCCATTAAATAAGAAATTCAAGGAGAAGAAGAACACATCCCCAATGACTATGAACGTCTCCTGAGTACAGCAATAATCCGACTTTCAATGTCGAATCGTGTTGAAAATGAGATCATTACTCTTTCCTGTTCGTCACTGAAGCTAGGGAATGCACGGGACACAAAGTACGGGTAACGAACTGGTTTGGGCTAAATTGATGGTAAGCTAAAACGCTTTTTGTGTAATTTGCTCTACAAGAAGAAAAAAATCGGAAATGGGTCGGAAAAACGAAGGCACTGTGCAGGTGAAGACTGAATGCAGTGAAACAAGTTACACTCGCAATAGCAATCGCACTCGACCTCATCCTGGCTGTGACATTAGAGGGGGTCAGGCCTTGTCGCGTGACTATTTTTTTTGTTTTCCGTTTCATTGAGCTCATCTGACCGTGATGATGAACTTGAACAACCACTATGTCAATAGTGGGGATGGAATTATGGAAAACTAGTTCCAAATGTGACCTAGAGATAGGCAACATCACAAATATTGATGTTTTCTGTATCAAGGCTATAGGAATCCCAAAAGTTACCAATCCTTCGCACTTATCACTTGCTAATCGACGTGTCATTACCCCTTCAAACCGCCCACAACAAAATCAGATGCTCTCTGATTCATCCCACAGCTGTGTGGGCATGGTACATGCCTTATGCAACGCGATTGCTTTGACCATAGCTAGGGCGATATGCCACCAGTTCATTCTGCAAGCCACGAGAAAGCTCCACTTTCAAAAAGGGTGGCACGTAACCGACCGACAAAGAGAGAAAAGCTCTTTTTTAAGGTTGCATTTCAGTGTTTGGCGCTTCTGTCCTTTTTTTTTGTGCTTATTTTCAGTTGTTCTCATTTCGGACATGTGCCACAATGACAGATGGTGCATCAGTGCATGGAGATGACTGGTTTAAAAATATAATTCATTGTGTAACATATGTTTGCGTCATACTAAGAGAGTGGGAAGGGAGCATTGGGATTTTAAGCTTTAAGCCGTTGATGAGTGCACGTAATATGATGTGACAGTCAACGGCAATTGGATACCAGACTGAGTAATTGGAAATTATTCTACGAGTCAATGGAGCATCCGATGGGTAAACAAAGGATTGTGTCAACAAAGCCAAAGTGAAAGCTGGTTAATTGCGGAGACTAGGACCTTTGTCAAAACTTATCACATCATGTTGAGCCAATGGTGAGTAATTGGTTTGTTTTCGATGGAATCCTAGAAGTTTGTATTGAACTTCGGTTGGGAGGATAAAAATAGCTGAGGCTGTCTTTTATATATTTATTAATTCATGGGCTCTCGGTAAATATCTATAGAAAACACATGCTGGTATTGCTGCCAAGGGAAACCCTTAAATTAATTTGGTACCGACTATGTATTCCAATTTCAAAGCTTTGGTTTGACCACCAGCTCTATACACATCGCGTGTTCAGAAGCAGAGGTAAACAGCTTTGAAAGGAATCGTCGCATGAATCACTCGCTTTCTTACCAACTGAAGGAATAAATACAATAAGTCAACAGTTCGAGTAATTTGATAATCACCTCCGGTTTCCTCTCCGGAATCGAGTCAACGTTTTGTATAAACGCCGATAGACCATACAGCAGCTACAGCAAGTACATATTGATTCAATATCAATGTTACCTTTTGACGTAATTATACCACACCTTCGGCGATTGAAATCTATCCGACAATCGATTGCTTACGATTGCATTACGACTTATGATGCATTGCCCCCGAGCAGCCTTCCTCTTCTGATGATAATGCAAAAATAAAAATTGAAAAAGCAACTGTGAAATGACATTAATAGCATGACACCATGTCGCATAAATACGTGACTACCCAATTTAGACTAGCGCAAAAAATGGACAGGCCGGGAGCACTCGGATCCAGGCAGTATGTGAGTGCAAGTATTTTGCCTAATTGAAGTGAATTATTCGAGAACGAAAAAATTAAATAAATTGCGGAGGAGTGCCGGAAGAGAATTGAACTCTCGTGGCAACTGCTCGCACTGAACATGGTCACATCATACTATGTATGCCCATAGTGAGCAATAAGTCTCATAGTGGACTTAAGATGAATAGATTTGAATACATATGTAATCAAGTCACATGCAAGCGCTTTGTCTCAATTCATTTTATGGACCCGATTATAATGTAAACATGGTTTGGGTAAACAATTTACTCACTCAAGTCCGTGAGTGATATAGAGCGCTGTTTTGGCCGCTTACAGAACAGGTTCCCAACTCTTGCTCTCCACATCCAGCCATCAAAAGATGATATAACGAGGCCCTGCTATTGGATACCTCAACGAGGCTACTGTCACTGAATATAATTTTCCGTGTACTGTAACGCGAAACAGGTATTTGAATTCATAATTGTTTTGTCGCACGTGCCCAAATATATACTATGTATGTATTCCCCTTTAAGTAAGGTTTAAGTTTCAATTTAGCTGAATGATATGAGATATTTTGGCCCACTTAAAAAGTTCACTGTAACGCTGTCCAACCTCAGTTTGTTTTTCCTGGAACATAACGTCGAATTGATAGGATGGATTTTGCTGTTACAGGAAATCAAAAATTAAATGCCTTTGTAGCTGTGGTAGTAAATCTAGGAATCCGCTTTTATTAAAGTCTATGATTCGGATGGGAACTTCTTTCATGTTTTTCTATGTCCTGATAGAATTGTTCTTTTACAGTCAAACACTGCCATCTCAGTAATCACGCTTAATTTTCATTGTTAAATTTAAGAGGAAATAGGTGAGTCGGGAATGCCAAAGCGGAATCTTTTCTCAATAACCTTTGTTGTGTGTAATTCATTTCTTCCAATGGGTGAAAGGACCGACCCCAAACGGTGAGACCTTTTCCCAGTCAAATATACTATAAACGGTGTTGTCAGTATCTCGCCAAGGAGAAATATGGTACAATAAATAACTAATAACTGGGCAATCGTAGGATTTGAAACCGTGTCATCGTCACGCTCGGTAGTCAATCAATCAATATGTCAAAGATATGCAAGATCGACCAAGAATATCACCGCGGTCCATGAAAGTATAAAGCAGAGGGCAGTCACAGAAGTGACGTGAGTTGGCCATCAAGGTCATACCATTTGACACAAGCCATCGCTTCGAATTCAATCGGATGAAAATGGCACCTCTTGTTGGATAGCCCTAGGCAAAGGCGGAGCTAACCTCAGACTCTGAGCTATAGATTAAAATAAAGGTATCAACTCTTTTTATTGCTTTTTCCTATTGATCGGATATAGTCGGATCTATGCGGAAGAGTCATCGAAAACTGGACCACTCGTAAGAAGCCGAGTCTATTTAGCATGTGCAGAGAGGTCTTGAGAGCACCAGACCAGATATAAGCGTTATATTCAAACTTAGGGCGGATATAGGCCTTGTAAATTGAAGCCAGATCAGATGGGCTGAAATATTTCTTGCATCGTTTGAGGAAACCTCGATATTTCGCAGCCCGAGAATAAATTTCGACAAAAAAGCCTGATGCCAAATATTGTGCTCAAGTTTCAAGCTTGCTATTCAATATAGATCTATAAGAGCTACAAAAAAAAAGTCCGACGACGTTGAATTGCAGCTCCCCGCAGGCCAAGTACCATGGCCCAAGAAGGTGATTACTCAATTATTGAACTGAGACCAGTGAGCTGGAACTGTAGCTCGCCCTAGTTCAATTAATTTTTCGCCAAAAAGATCAGTAATTATATCACCCTCCGTTGGCCGTTATGATGTTGTTACCTCTATCGTCGAGCATGCATTGGATATTACGATTAAGTATTGGTTCCTTGACCCCAAATATGGAAGTCGTGATCGTTTTGTTTCAGTGATTAAATTGGACCTTATAAGTGCATAATCGAAGGTCAGAATTCTCCTCAGGCTAGTGGTTAACATGAGGATAAAATGTGTCAATCTCAAGGACTTTCCTCACTTATCCCTCTAATCCCTCTTTCCCTGTGACACCCATTTGTTTAGGGTTTTTTTTATATAAGTTTGAATAAAGACGCTAAAAGAGCAATGACGGTTAGATTTGGGCTGCTTAAATTACTAAATTACTTAAATTACTTAAATGTTCAGACACTGACAAATTTTCAACGCACTCTCAGCGCTCTAGGTGGTATACTTTTCCTGAAATTTGAGGACAGCTTTTAGTATAACGTCTCAGGAGCTGGTCTCTGCTTACAACATTGCATACACCAGACACGATTGGTGTATTATTTCGACCTGATTCCATCTGATGAATAACATCAAAAGACCAATTTTCGAACAGTTTTTCAAATATTTTCGGCCACATGTTCTCAATAACACGAATAGGAGTAGTGTTAGCTTCCAATGCGTCGATATCTTATCTTATATCATTCTTATAAGTTTATCAACTTGGACTAGCGATTATAGGTATTCCAGAAGAGAATAATCAAAATCTGTAAAATCACAAGATTTTGGAGGCCAAGCCAATTTACAAGAACACTACAGGAAATTAATCGTCGAATGATAAAAGTTAATTGTTTCATTTGCTGAATGTAACATATGTACATAAAACCAATCATTCGCGCCATTCAAATGAAAAGAAAAACTCATTAATCATGGCTCTATACCGACGACGGTAAGAAATATGGTCCGATGGCTCCAACAGCCCATATGCCATTAAGCCAAAAATGAGTCGATTCTTTAAAACAATTTTTCGATAAATCAACAGATCCAATGCGTTGATTTTGCACCCGTTCACCGAAATGTCGGCGCAATGAAGCTGTCTTCAAACCAAGATCTTTGTGTAAAATGATACGCCACTAAATCATGCGATCAACAATACGGCGAATAGTGGTCTAATCAATTATATCGAGCGTAGTATGGTATAAGTGCTCTAAAAGATTGGCACACAGGCCCATAATATTGGAATCAAGTTTTTAAATATTGTGTCTATCGTCACGATGAAATTTCAAAAATTACTGAATGAGAATGACACTGAAAGTTTATACTCTCGCAATTGGATTGACAGATATAGTCGTCTGAAGGCAGTACTATCTCAAGAAATTTTTAATTACATGGGTATTCGTACAATCGATTACCATTTATTTGTTTACAAAATGAATCAGATGAATTGTGTTAAATTTAGCTATAAAAATGAAATAAAGTGCAGCGAAATTTTAGAAACGTTGAAGATTACTATTGGTGAGCCTGCTGTGAGAAATACTCGGGCTTACGAGGTAAAGGGTGATTTTTTTTCACCTCTGGATTTTCAGGGTTCTATTTTCAATAGTTCTCGTGTGATTCCTAACATATGTCCAAGACAGCCATGCTCAGGTAACATTGCCAGTTCATCATGGAGAAACATACACCCGAACAACGCTTACAAATTATTGAATTTTAATATCAAATTTCATAATATCAATATCATATCAAATGATAACATATTATTTTTCAAACTTATAAGACTAAATGTCAAGGACAGCGAAGACGAACAACAAACAAAACACGAGCTGGAACCACCGTTGACAGATCCGGTCCTCCCGCCAGTGACGACTGTTGAATGGCGAAAGTTGCCGTTCACATCGCCATTCAGCTAAGGCTTGTAAAGGGACGAGGAATTTGGCTGAGCGACTATAGTGAATCTTCAGTGAACCTTCGGTGAGTCAGCTGATCATATGCACGGACAGTGCATCAAGACGACAACAGAGAGAAGAGAAATACAACAACAACGACCATAACAACAAGAATAAGAAAACTAATTGTCATTTCTGTCAGAGTGGGATTTCGCGACATCGACCAAGCAGTGTTGATTTAAAGGCGACCTCAGACTGCACGGGATAATAAAAATAAATATTTTTTTTTTTTAAATACTTATAAGCGAAGTGAAAGTAACGTGGCCTACAATAACTGCAGCTATCGCTCGCCGGGTAAAACGGTGAGTAGAGATTGGTAACACGGAAATTAATACTCCGACTAGGATTTTAATCTACACTAGAGTAATCAAGTATTACCAGTAACTACTCCCTAGGTGTACAACAGAGCCCCGACTCGGATTTTCACCCAAAAGGGCTTGACCTAACTCTACTCCCAAGTGACTGATACTAAGTCAGAATCCAGATTCGGATGTAGGCGCCACTGCGAACGGGTCATAACCCAGAAAGGACAGTGTAGTATAATCGCTGCGCCGACACAACTAGTGAATCTGCAAGTGTCAAAACAACAAACTTATATTACGGACCTGGACCTGGCGAGTATATACCCCAGAAAGCTCGTTACACTGTGAACAATGCTTTTCGCGCACATCGACCACTTTACGGTAGTCATAGGTGACGAGTGAAATTAAATTAAAGGCAGAATTACTTTTGTCCAGAAAATGTGTTCGTAGTGTAAACGATCGTTTATGACCTATTTTTTCTTTTGTGTCCTTTCTTCAACGAATGTTTTAAAAGTACCGTTACTCCCGCTCAGAGAATTTAAATATCTGTTGTTTTGTAATTAATGATCGTGCGAAATTCAACCGAAACCAGTGCGGTTATGCTTTAAAGTAGTGAGTTGGAAACGAAATTAAATTTTTCTTTGGTGTATTGATATTTGTTTTACATTTACAAATTTTAGATTTCGAGGATTGTTGGCCCCAAGTCAGAATGGGAAAAGGGAAAACGTTCTCGGATGAGGAAATCGCCAAATTCCTGAATATAAGGATACCGGTATATCCAATCGTCAAATTTCCATTAAATTAAATCGATCGGCTTCCCCAATCGATAATGTTATTAAATAAGGAAGTAATAATAACGTGAAACGGGAAAATAAAAACCAACGTCCATTATCCGAACTGGGTTCCAAAAATAAATGCTCATGTCGTGAACAACACATTTTATCTGTCAGTAATAAACTGGTTTGGAAAAACGTGAAGTCAAAACCAGCTCTTAAAGAAGCACATAAAGTTACGCGACTACACTTTGCCAAAGAACACATGACATGGTCTCAACAGTCTAAAAGCTTCATCTTTTCGGACGAGAAAAAGTTTAATCTTGATGGTCCAGATGGTTTTAATTATTATTGCAATGATATAAAAAATGTCCTGAGAGCTTTTCCACTAAGCGAAACTTTGGATCTTTGATGATGTGGGCTGTTTTTAGCTACCATTTCAGGACTCCAATATGCAACATTTCTGACCGGATGAAATCAGAAAATTATATTACCCTATTGAAAGAAATTTTTCAGCAAGATAATGCTGCCATGTGTCGTGGGCCAATTGTGAAAAATTCAACTTTTAGAGAAGCCAGCACGTTCACCGGGCTTAAACTCGATCGAAGACATATGGGGAAATCTGTCTTCCTCGTGTTTATGCTGGCGGGCGCAAACTTGCTTCGGTGGAGGACTTACGCAAGGCCGTTAGATGGAATGGGCTCTTATTCTAGCCCATTTTGGCTACTGGACATCAAGCCACCTACAATACCTATATGCGTAATGCGTAGGTTGCGAACGGAGAAAGATATTGCTAGTGCGTCCGCTATGAAACCATGATTTGTCCACTTGTCGCCGTTCGCACTTATTGGGACTGTATTACTCACCTACCTGGGAGATTTTACACAAGGACTTTGGTCTGAAACCTTACAAAATACAGCTCGTAAGAACTGAAGCTGAACGACCTGCCGCAGCGTCGAATTTTCGGTTGAATGGGTGCAACAAACAAAAATATCGTATTTGGTCAAATGAGCAACCTAAGGCAATATAAGAGTTGCTGTTTGTGCGGTTTATGATTCGGCGGAATCATTGGCTTTCACTTTTTGAAAATGATCGTGAGAACAACGTTACCATCAATGGTGCCCGATATCGTTCAATGATTTCGAACTCCTTTCACCCTAAATTCACGAGCTGGAAATGACCGACAAGTGGTTCCAGCAATACGGCGCTACGTGCCGCCAAGCGAATCGATGGACCAATTGAGAAATGAGTTCGGTGAGCAATTTAAACGCATAGGAGGCCCATAACTGTTTAGTTTGGTACTTAATCTTTCCCATCTGCGTTTTGCTTGAGTTTTCAAACGAACTCCCTTAGCAATATCGGGATTTGCTTCCATGAACGAAACGTAAAGCTCTAATTGTTTTTTTGTTTGTAACCTGCTGTGATCTGTATTGGAATTTCATAAATACCTCATAAATTCATTATTTTTATTAAAATTACTAGATTAGATAGACACTAAGCGTCATAAGTCAACGCTCCTGTGTGTGTGGTATATAAAAACAATTATGAAATAAGAAACTAATTTATTCAGTCTTTCTCTTTTATTAACAACTTATAAGGTACTTCAACAAGCTCATTTTTGTGTTAGTTGTATTACCATAATATTTACAGTTATGATTTAAATTTTTTTTTACTTCAGAAATGTATGTGTCAAAAGTCTACGCTTATACACTACCATAAATTAATTTATTTAAATTACTTAATTTAAACAGCAAAGTTTAAGCACATCTCTAAGTCGTTTTAGCATGGAATTAACTAGCTTAGCAGTGTCTTCAGCAGTAATTTTATTCCACTCTTCTCTGATGACTTCTTTCAACATTGTTTTACTCGTAATTGTGTGTTTCCGTATATTACGCTCCAATATTGGCCAAAGGTGATCGATTGGATTCAAATCCGGTGATTGTGGCGGTGTTGGCAACTGTTTAGCAACATTATAAAGAAGCCACAATCTCTGACGACTTCGGCCGTATGTTTGGGGTCGTCGTCTTGTTGAAAGTAATACTCATTTTGCAGCGATGAAGTAATCCCAAACCGGGAAGCCTGCCGCTACTTTCTGAGGTCAAACCGGCGGACCCCACAAGCGGACCAGTAGGAATGCAGTTAAGTGGGAAGGTTATGGTCCTACACTTCTGACCATAACAACGCCGGAAAAAGGAAAAGAAGAAGACTCATTTTGCAGCCCCAGATTTTCAGCACTTTGTCGTAGATTGCGTCTTAAAATGTCCAAATATGCGAACCTGTCCATAGTAGATTCGATAAATTCAAAATTTCCGTAGGTAAGAGATTCTTTTTGTCTAGTGCTGTACCAGATTTTTTCCATACAATTTTCCGTCCTTTAATGCCAAATATGCAGAACTTGGTTTCGTCAGAAATTAAAACTTTCTGCCAAAACTCTGGAGGCATATTCACGTATTGATTTACGAATGCAACGCGTTTTTAACGGTTTATCAGAGAAATAAAAGGTTTTTTTCGAGCTACTCGACCATGATAGCCTCTTTTTTTTAAATTCGTCGGGCTGTGGAAACACTTATCATCTTTTGGAACATTTGTTGAATATTCTGAGTTATTTGGAACGCAGTTATTTTAGGATTTTTCTTAACTTGCGACACAATACTTCTTGCTTCCCTTTGGGTTAACTTAGGAGGTCGGCCGGATTTTGGTTTGGAAGTTATGAATCCTGTTCTTTCAAAATTATTAACAACTGTCCGTACTGATGTCCAGGCTCTTCCAACGGTTTTAACTATCTGGGGGTAGTTTTGACCTTCTTGATGAAGTTTTATACAGAGTGCGCCATCTCATATGGGTCGATGTAAACTTCGAATAACTTCAACAATTGTCAACCGATTTTCATATGTCATATCATTTTGGAAATTTCAATTCAGTACAAGTTTAACCATGAATCACTTCACACCAAAAGAACGCGCGGAAATAGTTTCCATATTCATTAAAAGTGCTAACTTAACGTGAGTATCGTGCAAAAGATCGTGATCGTGTTGCGCCCAAAAAAGATACAATACGTCGTTGGGCCTCGAACTTTCTTTCAATTTGGTTCTGTAACAAGCCCTCGTGAGTAACCTAGACAACAACGTCCGCGGCGTTCAAACTCATCTATTCAGTCTGTGAAGGCCAGTGTTCAAGAATACCCAAGTTTTTCATATCGGCGCCGTTCGCAGCAGTTAGGCATCGGTGGGACCACTTTGCGGAGAATTTTAAAGGATGATTTTCACTTATATCCATACAAAGCGCAGATAACTCAAAGAATTTTGCCACAAGATGAGCCACGGCGCTTGGCATACGCACAAAATGTCGTTGCAATAATTAATGCTGAGCCGGAGTTCTGGCAGCAAATTTTGATAACCGATGAGGCTATTTATGCTCTCTGGCTCGCTTCTGGGGCACCGAAAATCCTCACATTATTCACGACGGGTCGCTATATGATCAAAAAGTTACTGTTTGGGCCGATGTATGCGCTAAAATCATCATTTGGACTGTAAAGTTGGCGATACAGTGGATGGCGATCGATATCGGTAGATGTTGGCCCATTATGTGGTCAAAGAAAAGCGTAAAAAAGGCTTATTTCACTTTTGGTTTCAACAAGACGGCGCGACATGCCATACTGCGGACAAAACAATGAACCTTTTGCGTAAGAAATTCCCTGGAATATTGGTGTCAGAAAAGGGTGATATTGACTGGCCTCCGATGTCGCCGGATTTGACTCCTCCAGACTTTTTTCTTTGGGGATATTTGAAAAGCAAGGTGTATGCTAACGGCACGAAGACAATAGAACAGCTTAAAAGAAACATTCGTGCGGAAATCGCAGAAATGCGCGAAAACGAGCCCATTTTTGCATCGGCAACAAAGGCGGTCATTTAATTGATATTGTCTTCAAAAATTAATCAAAATAAATTGTAAAGGTGAATAAAAGCTTTTGAATTTCCAAAATAGGTTGAGAATTGCTGAACTTATTCGAAATTTAAATCGACCCACGCTGAGATGGCGCTCGCTCTAATAACTTTTTCTTTCGCCTACGTCTATTTCCTTTCTTTGTGACGGCATTGTTAATAATAATCATAGGAAAGCGAAACAAAATTCTATATTTTCTATTTTCACAAATTGCACAGTTGAGATTCAAAATTGTAACGTACGCAGCAGAAGAAAATCTGAAATCGAATAATGAACGTAAACTTTTGACGTCTGCAATTTTGGGTCGCATCAGTTAAAAGTGCTGTTATCTCTGCCCGCGGCCGAGTCTGTTCCAGGAATTCTGAAAATTATTTTGCCGATCAGTCCTTAAATTTTAATTGATAAACATTTTGAAAGGAGCGTAGACTTATGGCGCCTAGTGTATATTTCTTTAACTGAAAGCAACGATCAGTATTTTGCGATTGACAACAAGCGAGTGTCAAATCGACAACTAGCGATCACAATCGATATCCATAATACCAACAGCTGCAATCGACGATCGATGATCGATAAATGTCGATCATCGATCACTGATCGACACTCGCAATAGGAGCCTATTCCAACCGGTGAGCTGGACGGCTAGATTGTGCAATTCGACGAATTGAGATGATTTTTATGGGGATCAAATCACTTGTAAAAGCCGATAAGCCAGTGTTAATTGTAGTGGAAGGCAACATTACACCTGTTATTAGCGAGATACCAGTCAATATGCTCGAAAAAGTGATTCAAAATAGAACTCTCCGTACGGACCACTTAAAACGTGATCGACATTTACAAGTAATAATGAAAAAAAAATTATATTAGGAGCGCAACTAAGTTCTCGCTGTTTTTTTTTTTTCGATGAAAATAGAACTTTGTGAAAAAAAACGGTTATAAATGAATCATTCAAAGTATTGCCCATCGTTAGTGATAATGACAACTTTTTCCCATCTTTCTGGCAGAGCTCGCATACCGTCACGGTAGAAGTGTTCGTCTTTTGAGGCTAACCACGAATCGTCTTTTGAGGCTATCCACGAATCAAGCCATTTTGAGGTGTCGTCATATGAATGAAACTACTGATCAGCGAGACCATTTGCCATCGAATGGAACAAGTGATAATCGGACGGCGCGGCGCAATATCTGGGGAATATGGCGGTAGGGTAGGACTTTCCATTTGAGCGTTTCTAAGTAGGTTTTAATGGGTTTGTCAACGTGACGCCGAGCGTTGTCATAGATCAGTTGTGTAGAATCACTTTTTCGTGCCTCTACTCGTATTATGGCCAGTCGAAACAATGGACTTCACCCGGCGAACATGCTCCAAAGAAGGCGAAGACTGTCCCATCCGCCGGAAAGGTGATGGCCACCGTTTTCTGGGATTCACAAGGTGTGATCCACATCAACTACCTGGAGAAGGGCAAAACGGTCACAGGGCTGTACTATGCCAAATTATCGGACCGATTCGACGCCGAATTGAAGAAAAAACGGCCCCACTTGGCGAAGAAAAAAGTGCTCTTCCCCCATGATAACGCACCGGCTCACACCTCCGCCCTCGCCACGGCAAAATTGGTTAAATTGGGCTACGAACCGCTGCCCCATCCACCGTATTCTCCAGATTTGGCCCCGTGCGACTTCTTTTTGTTTCCAAACTTGAAAAAGTCACTCGGGCAGAAATTTCAGTCGAATCAGGAGGTCATCGCCGCCACGGACGCCTACTTTGCAGACCTCGAGAAAAAGTATTTTTCAGACGGGTTAAAGAAGTGGGAGCATCGCTGGGTCAAGTGTATCGAGCTAAAAGGAGACTATATTGAAAAATAAATCGCAATTTCTCCAAAACTTTTGTTTTTCTTTTGTAAGCTAAGTACTTATCGAACCACCCTCGTACATTGATGACGCTAAGCGTTCGTGATCGCCAGGCATGACTTCGGAACAAATAACGAATAGAGACAGGTTGCACCATTGGTAGGAATATTCATCCGGTGCCGTGAAAATAACTACTATTGAACCTGATGTTGTCAAATTAAGAGAGCTCTTGGCTTTTTTTACTTAGAATTCACACTTAATGGGGCCATTCACAGCGTACCCGTACCGTAATGATCATTGTGAACCGCTTGATGTTACATTTGCTCCGAATTCGGTTGGGACTTTGCTCTGTTAAGCAAACTATCAAGCAATCGAGTTATCCCCTATTTTTTTAGATTACATACTCTGTTGATCCACATTTTGGTAGTTTCTCCAAACCTGAGCAGATTGCGTATCACTTGAAATAAAAAGAAAATGGTTTTGATTAGATAAGCCCCAGTGCGATTTGATTTCTTACACTACCAACCGAGTTGTCGAAACAATTTGTTTTTTTTTCAAGGCCAAGAGCACTATGATCTCGGGGGAGAAATGCCGAAATGACTGAGGTGGAAGCATTTTATTTAACGTGACTTCACATTAAATGTTCATGTCTCTCCAAAACCCGAAGCGTAACCCTTCGAAACTATAGAGTACGAGGAAGGTCTCGCAATATACAGGTTGTCCCACGAGCGTCTGCCAAAAAGCTAGAGCGTGTAGGTCTGGTCAAGACAAGAAAAAAATCGTATGGGAGGGGGGGTCTATTCCCCCCGTTTAGCCGGGAGGGGCAATTTTCTAAAAAATTGACTTAATTTGGAAAAAAAATTATTGAAAATCATCAGTTACATCCACAATGCCGTGATATACGTTTTTGTAAAGTCAGAAACCTCTTCTTTTATCTTGTTTTTAAACGAAGCTGTTTTAAGGAATAGTTTTTGAGAAATTAATTTTCAAACTCAAAATTTTGAAAAAAAAACTTTCCAACTATTTTTTTTCAAAATTATATGTAATTAAGTACTACTTTTTTTCAAAAATTCAATTCTCTTATTAGTTTTTAGTTAAAGAGAGAAAACCGGATGCAAAAATGTCTTGTTTTTTTTATTTTTATTTTATTTTATTTTTTTTTAAAAATTCAGAGTTTTATTATAATAAATTTTCAATATGATCCCCATTTTTTAGAAGGCAAAGATTATACCTCCTTCTAATGGCTGCACATAAGTCTATGCTTGACAAATTTTCCTGCAATTTGACTCCAGCGACTTCAATCCGTTCTTTCAGTTGTTCCAAAGATACTATTTCCACTTCGTAAACATAATTCTTCATGAATTCCCACACATAAAAATCTAGAGGAGTTAAATCTGGTGATCTAGGTGGCCATTCCGTGGGGCCCCTTCTTCCGATCCAACGGTCACTAAAATTATCATCCATCCAGTTTCTAACCTGTAAGCTGTAGTGTGCTGGTGCTCCATATTGCTGGTAGATTAAATTATCTGCTATGGCCAAAGGAACGTTGTCCATCAAATCGGGCAAAAGGTCTCGTAGGAACTGCAGGTATGATTCTCCATTAATAACGGCATTCAAAAACCAGGGCCCGATTACAGTTTGTCCAACAATACCAAGCCAAACCTTACAGCTAAAGCGGTGTTGTGATTTATTTTGTTTTTTGTTGTGTGGATTGGTGGTACTCCAATGATGCAAATTGTGGAAGTTAGTAACCCCATCTCTGGTGAACTGTGTTTCATCCGTCCAGAATATCCTTGCAAAATAGTTTCGTTCAGTTTCATCTCGAAGCAGTAATGATCGACAAAATTCTGCTCTCAAAAACTTGTCGTTTGAGGTGAGTTCCTGAACTGGCCTAAAATGGTACAGGTGTAAGTTTTCGGTATAAAGCACTCTCCATACTCTAGATTTGGGCACTCCAAGCATAATAGCTATCCTCCTTGTACCAAGGGGGGGATTACGTCGGACCAAATCCAAAATTCTTTCATCTAAGATTCCTGATCCATCTGTAACTGATCTTTCGCTTCTTCGGTGCTCTAGCACTCTAGCTCTCGCAGACGTCGGTGGATTCTTGAAAACATGCTACGACTGGGACACCTTCGATTGGGATATCTTTCAGCGTAGAGTCTTTCGGCTTCACGATCTCGACCATTAGCTAAACCGTAGCAGAAGTGCATGTCCGTTATCGGCATTGACATCGTAATGTGTTGATGAGATAACATCCAATTTGGAAATGTTTTTTTATTAAAAATGCGATGCCTTTTATTTACATTTGGGTTGCAAATATTTTGTTTTTCAATAAAGAAAAATTGCGGTTTTATTGCCTTAAGGTCCTAGCGGGTAGAACCCATCGGCGGCGGGCGGATCCAGACGAAATTGGCTGGTCAGTTTTCAGGCGTTATCAATGAAAAAAAAAGGATTAATCCAGGGATTTCCAATACTGTGTCGCTTTATTGTATCCTCATAAAACTCCGAATTTTTTAAAAATAATAAAAAAAAGGTCAATGTTTCATAAATACATTAATTTGCCTACAAGTCCAGCCGCATTAAAACCAAAAAAAAGGTTTTTCTTAGAAAAAAATAAAAAAATGGTTCGGGTTTTTTTTTAATTTCTCAAAACCCACAAGACATTTTTGCATCCGGTTTTCTCTCTTTAACTAAAAACTAATAAGAGAATTGAATTTTTGAAAAAAAGTAGTACTTAATTACATATAATTTTGAAAAAAAATAGTTGGAAAGTTTTTTTTTTTAATTTTTTTTTCAAAATTTTGAGTTTGAAAATTAATTTCTCAAAAACTATTCCTTAAAACAGCTTCGTTTAAAAACAAGATAAAAGAAGAGGTTTCTGACTTTACAAAAACGTATATCACGGCATTGTGGATGTAACTGATGATTTTCAATAATTTTTTTTCCAAATTAAGTCAATTTTTTAGTAAATTGCCCCTCCCGGCTAAACGGGGGGGAATAGACCCCCCCTCCCATACTATTTTTTTCTTGTCTTGACCAGACCTACACGCTCTAGCTTTTTGGCACACTGCTCGTGGGACACCCTGTATAAATGACTAGCATTGGAAGTCAGTCAAGTCACCTCGACAACTAAAACTAAGACACACCGTGAAAAATGTTTCGCATCAATCCTTTAGAATGAATATTAGCAAAAAGTAAAAATAGCGCCAAAAACGTCTGGCTCACCTGCCTACAACAGTCACCCCCGTTTGCCACGGCATGCAGTCATATGACTCGACAGAACGAAAGAAACAAAAAACAACATCGTCTCTCCCTTAACCAACGCGAGGAAGAACAAGATGATTAAATAAAGCTCCTAGCTTCGACGTACATAGCGAGAGCGTGGGTATCTGCGAAGAGGCCGACAACTGCCGCACACAGTTCCCGATGTCGTTGTCACATCAATCGCGAGAGTTGTTTAACTTATTATTAGATGCTATTTTGAATTGGTTTTTTTTTTTAGGAGGCAGCAAGGACAGTGTCATTGGCATTGGCATACGTACAATAAGCTGTCTATGACGTGACATTTTCTCTCATTTCCTCTTTGCATAAAACTCATTTCCTCTTTGTATTGCTCACGCTCCACGATGGACCAATGGGGATGAGACAAATGTTGAATGCGACACAATAGCCCATGTGTAATGCATGAGATGAAATAAAAATAAGGAAATCTGATTGAAAGGACATTAACTAATGGTTTACGTACCTAAAAGGATTTTACTAAATAATCCAACGGCTGCGACGGCTATCGTGCTCGCTATGTACCATAAATTCGACGGATTCTCTAAACGTGGGAATATCCAATCGATATTGTAGCCCATTATTGCCGCCTGATGGACGTTGTGCTCCTGTTGTTCGTGGTGGTGGTGATGGTTGATTTGATGTTGTTGTTGCCGTAACCCGAAAAACAAAATAAATTATGTTTAAACGATAAAAGATATGCTAAATACACATCAACACAGATTTTTTTCTTTTTCTTTGTGCTGTCTTTTGTCATTTCATTTGTTCGTCTCGCACACAGTTTAGTATCCCGGCTTACACTGAAATTATTATTTTTTGTTTGTTTTTTGACTGACAATTGGAGCACGAGTAAAAGTTCTTTAGTTTATCGCTCGATTGTCCTTTGAAAATCACGGAACAGAAGGGAATGAGAATCTTTTGTCTTCGAATTCATTTCACAACATCAGTCGGTCGGGTATTTACATTTTTCTTTGTTGCCTATTTGGTCGGGTGGATGAGAATGATGAAGCACTCGTTGCAAGTGGTTAGTATGAAAAAGGACACGGGTGAAGGGGTTGTGTGTTCAAAACACTGTCGACTTCTTCTTCGTTTTGGGAATTTTCCTCCGTTTGCTCTTCCTCCCTGAAGTGTTGTTCTCTTTGTTGAGACGGAGGAAAGCTCTTTCGCACTTTTGTGTCAGTAATCAAAGAGGAGTTTTGGAAACAATTTTTCTGCGTTATGCCGAATGTACTCGTATTTAAGTAACAAACAATGCCATCACGACGATACCGAGCGTATGAAACACGATAGCTACGAAACACATGCGAACGTTATCGCCTTGCACACTATAAACATTTTATCGCGACAAGTGAACGGGGTGCTGAGATGGCCTGCATTTGGGGTGCAGGTGCAGGTGCAGGGCGGATAATACGTTTGTTATTTATACGACGAACCACGAACCGGAATAGTTGTGAAGCTTTTGACGGCCATCAAAAGACTGTGTACGGTTGTGACAGTACGAAAGGCCTACGGCAGATATGCAAGTAGCATATCGTAGCGGATTATGCTTTGCGTCTGTGTACAGAGTGGATAATTCTCAGTAGGAATCGTCGCATGAGGGAGGCTTTTGTCTTCTCACTCTCTCTAGATGTGCGCTATGTACATCCATTGTTAATGATGTTTTCAAAGCGAATAATGTTTGTTGATCGTAATTTGGTAAATTAATTCATTTTTGTTGTCGTTAAAAATTCGGTAGCAAACGGCCGAAGACTTAGTGCATACCCAGTACCAGTAACGTGGGTAGGAGAATGAGACGGTACTGAGCTGTGCGCAGATGAGAATTGAAAAAACAACAATGATTCGTCCGAAATAGCTTGTAGGCTTGTAGGGGTGGCAACGTTTTCGTCTCTTCTGAGATGAATTCTTCTAGAAGGCTATGAACGGTCTCGATTGTAGCACGTGCATGAAGCCTCTTTAAAAATGTAAAGTAAAATAACGACCGGCCGAGCGCAGTGTAAATTGAATAAAAGCGAAAAGCTCCCTGTGACGACGCTTCAGCCACAAAACAGAGCGTAAACTGCTGATCCGGGACACTATAAAAGTCACATCATTAAAAGCGAAAAATTATTTTTTTTTGTGACGTGGATATTGGCGGATAAACCTTTTGAGCGCATAATTTCAAACCTCGATTTGATGTAACGAATATGTCATTCACGACATACCCGCTAGTAGACGGGCGCCCTAGCTCTCAAGGTAAACACAACTCACCGGTAGACTTACGTTCCGACATTATTAGATTAACATCAAATCAGTTACACAATCCAGCTCCCCCGCGGCCCAAACCGGTCATCACACGCACAAGACGATCCAATGAAACATAAAACAAAAAACACTTTACACCTACCTTTCGACACATCCTTGGAGTCGTTGTGAACCATCGCGAAGTGCGCAGGTATGTTGGCGGTTTTATCGCACTAAACCGAATCCTTTCCAGTTGCCGCACTTTACAAAAATTCGTTGTAATTAGGAACCACATAGTGAGATTGTCCTTTGACTAGGTATGTTTAAAAGTAATTTTGAAACAATTGAATTTGGTTCCGACCAAATGGCCCGAATGGTGTTTGCGGCAATTGGATTGACAGTCGAACACCAACATAATCCGAGCTGTCAAGCAGAAATAGCATTTTAAATGTCAATTACGTTTGGTTGTGGTTGTTTACACGTGCAAAATCCGCACACAAGCCTCGTTGGGTTGGATTGACAGTTGTTTGACGGTTTGTTGATGGGGAATGAAAGGAATGGATATAGACTATGTGGTTGGCGTAATTGTACTAGATGTGCGGAAATGGTGTGTGCCCGTGATAAATTCGATACAGGGTGCCTCATAATGCTCTTGATGCATTTTTTCTACATAAAAAGAATTTAAAAATATGAATTAAATCGGCGATGAGAATAGAAAATATTTTTAAATGCTGGACTTTGGCCAATGTTGCATGAGCTGTTTCAAGGGGATACGCTCTGCCCAATTTTGTTGTGAAGGGGGTGCTAATTTATAAGTATATTGCCATCCAATGAGAGGTGTCACTTAAAATTGTTGACCATAAACCTCTTGCATTTAAGGACTCTTGATAAGTAACAACTAAGGGGTTCTTAAATGTACCTTAACACTTACCCAAGTTTGAAAATTTCTACTCTATTTGGGAATCATTACGCCAACCATAGTGAATTCAGTCGATAAATTGGAACATCCTGGATAGCTTATGGATATGATTGCGCCAACTTCCATTCGAATATTATAGTGTGTCCATTTCAAGAAGATCACAAATATTGCAACGTATTTGGCATTACAGTTTGGCTTACCTACATACTGACAAGATCTAGTTGCCACTAGAATTTAAGTCAATAGACCTCACGCAATGATAAGCTTGACGGGCATTTTTACACAAAATTATTCTGCGTAATGCAGCACCTCTCCATGCACGAGGAATGACATTTTGGTACGGTTGTTGGGTTGGTAGTTGGTCATATTTTTGCGATTGCGTTAGCGAACGATGTTGACTGACTTTCTTTGCTGCTTAATTCGAGTTGCGGTTTGTGCGGTTTAATTCGAGTATTTCATTCAGAGCTATGATAATACTCGTATGAACATCAATGCTCTTCCAAGCATTGATGTACTAAAAACAATATTAAGTCGGTTGAGGTCCTTTTCCATCTGTGCGCGCCGTCGAGGGCGTCCTCTGTTGCGTTGTCCCAATGGCTCGGCTTCAAATACTCTTCGGGCCGGAGCTGTGTTGTCCATGCGGTCAACATGGCCTAGACATCTTAAGCCGCCGTACAACCGATATAATTCGTGATTGAATCTTCTCCTCCAAATGCCATCAACGCAAACAGGACCAAAGATCGCACGCAGAACTTTTCTGTGGACAAGGCCAAGAGCTTCCTCATCCGCTTTCAACAGCGGCCATGCTTCTGCACCATAAAGCAGGACTGGGATGATTAAGGTATTGTATAAAGCCTACTTGGTCCTTCGAGAGAGGGCTCTATTACTCAATTGCCTCTGATGAGCCCAAAGAAACAGCGGTTGGCAAGAGTGATTCTGCGTTTGATCTCGGTACTGATGTTGTTGACCCTATTTATTGCAGAGCCGAGGTAGACAAAGTTCTTGACTACCTCGAAGTTCATGCTGCCCATTGTGACGCTCTGTCCGAGACGTCGATGTTGTCTGTCCTTTCTGGATGACAACATGTACTTCGTTTTGCCCTCATTTACCACTAGACCCATTTTAGCCGCCTCCGCTTCAATGCCAGCAAACGCCTCATTGACGGCTCGCTGTGTTCGACCAATTACGTCATTGTCATCCGCGTAAGCCAGCAGTTGAACGGACGTCTGTAAGATCGTGCCTCTGGTGGTGACTTGTGAGTTTCGCACGATCTTCTCGAGTATTAAGTTGAAGAAGTCACATGACAACGCGTCGCCTTGCGTAAAACCTTTTTTGACATTAAAGGTCTCGGTAAGTTCGTTGCCGACCTTGATGGAGCAGCGAGAGTTCTCCATCGTCATCCTACACAATCTGACAAGTTTGGTAGGGATGTCAAAACTAGGCATGGCTTTGTATAGCTCGTCTCTATGCACGCTGTCATATGCGGCCTTGAAGTCGACGAATAGGTGATGAGTGTCGATCTGCATCTCTTGGGTCTTTTTTCCAGGATCTGCCGCAGTGTGAAGATGTGGTCTATTGTGGACTTCCCTGACCTGAAACCACACTGATATGGACCTATCAGGTTGTTGACGAACGGTTTCAGGCGTTCACACAAAACGGCAGAGAAGTTCTTGTAGGCGATGTTAAGGAGACTTATTCCTCTGTAGTTGGTGCAGTCAAAGGGGTCTCCTTTCTTGTGGATCGGGCAAACGACACTGAGATTCCACTCATCGGGCATGCTTTCCTCCGACCATATCTTACAGATGAGCTGGTGCATGCGTGCTACCAGATCTTTAAACAGTTCCGCGGACAGTCCGCCCGCTCCAGCAGCTTTGTTCGACTTAAGTTTCGATATTTCTATCTTGACTTCGTCAAAGTCGGGGGGACGGAATTCTTGTCTATAGTCGTCCAGATTGAGTTGGGTATACTGCCTGACAGCGGTATTTGGGTCCTCGTCGTCGTTTAACAGTCTGCAGAAATGATTCTTCCAAATTCTCAGTATCGACTGCGATTCTACTACTAGTTGTCCATTTTCGTCCCAACAGGCTTCAGTCCGAAATTTATATCCACTAGATAATTGTTTTACTTTCTGGTAAAACTTTCGGACTTCATTCCTGCTGTGGCACCTTTTCATCTCCTCGACCGCGCGCTTGTCATGCTCTTTCTTTTTCTTTCTGAGAAGCCAATTCTCTTCCATCCTGTTCTGTTCGTAGAGTTGACGAGCAGCTCTCGTTCTTCGAAGCAGCATTGCCTTGTAGGCGTCTTGTTTGGCTGCATGGGCTTGTCTGCACTCTTCGTCAAATCACGGGTTTTCCCTGGGTAGTGTGGTAAAACCCAGCACACAATCTGATTGACGGTTGATTTATCAGGGGACCGCCGGATGTTGAGGTGTGGGAACCTCGTACTCACTACATAAAGGTTCCGCCCCGAGGCAAAGTCCACGAGCCTGAGTGTTGCCGTGTAGGCTGTGTTTTCCGATGACTTTGGCAAACATTTCTTCTTTTCCTAGCTGTGCATTAAAATCTCCTAGAACGATCTTCGTGTCGTAGCTGTGGCATTGATCATTTGTTCTTTCTAGAAAATCATAGAAGTCATCTTTGCTGTTATCCTCCCTGTTCTCCGTCGGGGCGTGGCGTGGGCGCAAATCAGGCTGTTGTTGCCGAATTCCGCCTTGATGCGGATTGTTATGAGGCGCTCGCTTATGAATTTAAAGCTCAAGACTTTTTGCCTAAGTCTACCTCGAACAACATATCTACATCCGAATAAGCGCTGTCTCCGCCTCTATAGCAATCGCCGTGGTAGAGGTCGCACTTTTTCATCCTCCTTTTGCCCGACCCATCCCACCGCACTTCCTGGATTGCGGTAATGTATGCTTTGTAGCAGCCTCCGCGAGTTCATCAGCTGCACCTGGTCTGTTAAGGAACCTCAAATTCCACGTGCAGAGCCGAATTTCATCGTCCTTAATTATACGTTTGCCGGGGTCGCCAACAGTGTATCCATCATTATCCGAGGCTTGTGGTTGTTTCGGAGCGATTTTTTACGAGTACGGGTCACTAGGCTCGACTGAACCTGTTTTCTGGCGCAGAAAACTCGCCACTCGCCCTTCCTCCATTAGTAACTCCCAGAGGGAGTCGCCAGATGGCGCCGCGAGGAGGTGGAGATAGGACTTTCTAACAGAGCCGCAAGGTGTTCGTCTGCGGTAGCTCTTCTCGCTTTTTGTGGAACTAACATCCATTTTTTTTTTCATTTACGAAAAAAATGTATGAAATATGTCAGTAAAAGAATAATTATTCATAGACATAGTCAAGGCAAACATTTTACAATTTTTGTATTCTGTTATTAATCTCATAGTTTGCTTTTTAGAATTAAATAAAAAAGTCACGATTTTTCATAAAAGTGTTCGTTTTTCTATTGATTTAAAATAACACCTCTTACTGGATGACCCGATATTTAGATTGAGGTGTAAGCAAAAATGCAGCTGTTAAAGCAAATAAACGATGGCCAGATATTTTGATTTTCGGTAAGCATATAACAGCGATATTTATATATTTGAGTTGAGCAACAATAGGGTCGTCCTGCGACTTCAGAAATAGACGCATGGGAATAACACAAATGGTTCTTTGAAAAGGACCATTGGGTATTCGAGAGCTTACCGAAAAATGCGTCATCTCCATTATGTTACGTCCGTGTAACATATATTAACTGAAAATTTGCAAATGAAAACGGTTTGTTCAAAAATTAAGGTGGTTATTTAATTTTCTCGAAAAATATTTATTTATTCATCAATATCTACTTTGTTCTCTCCAAACAATACTCCCAGATAAAAGCCTGCGTTTTTTCCAATCCTCGAAGCACTTCAGATATGCCTTTTTGATACAGCCTTTAGCTTCCAGCGATAGGACTTTATCTTCTCAATCTTCGCTAATCTTTATGGGTCTTTGCAATTTTGGGAAGGGAAACAAGTGGCAGTGGGATCAAGCCCGGTGAATACGGCGGCCGAGTCAGATTACAGTATAGTTTTTGGCCAAAGATTTACGCAAAAGGAATAATGAGTGAGAAAGTGCATTATTGTGATCCAATAGTCATGAATTTTTCTCTTCAAGATAATATTCCTTACTGTCCGCATGACCTTCCAACAAGAACTCATGATGAATCACGACCAAAATTTTCACATTTGACCGAACTTAACGTACTTTTTTCCACCTTGAACGCTTTCATTTAGATGATAGAGCTTTGGTTTCGATGTCGTAACCATATACCCATATTTCTACACCAGTGATGACCCTTTTAATCAAATTTGGATCGTCATTCACGTCACTCAATAACTCCGGGTAATGCTCATATAACGGTTTCTTCGGTCAAAATTTAGTAATTTTGGAACTAACTTCGCTGACACACTGAAATCCGCCAAATTCTCTGATAGGGATTCGACGATTCTCCATAACAATTTTCTTCTCTGCTTCAACGTTTTCATCCGTTGTTGACGTGCTGAGGCGTCCACGGAGGTCATCGTCATTAATATCTTCCCGGCCTTCTGTTAAGAGCTTGTACCACCTATAAACATTTTTCTTGAATAATTTACTACAAAAAAAATGTATATGTGAACCTCGTTTCATTCGGTTAGTGTTTTCGTCTTTCTGACATTTCATTTGACAGAGATATTTCGCAAAAGATGTCTCCTCTTTTGTCCACGCACTTAACACATTCACTGTGCTTTACGCTGTACAAAGCGCTCCAATTTAATCTTGGTAAATCAATTTTAAACTAAAAAAAATTATATCCATTGTGAACTATTACCTTTGTCAGAAGCTTTAACGGCATGCATCTCAAACTGTGGTTTCTGTTCCTGATAAACGGATGGAAATGTCAAAAATAATTTATTTTGATGGACAGCTTTCACTCAGAATTAAAAAAAAGTATTCAAAAGAACATAAACAAACGCGTAATATTATATATATTATTTGTTTATTTACTGGAATTATTTCCACAAATACTTAACTTAGACAAATTTCTTATTAGACAATTGAACAGGGGTACCATGTGAGGGGATGTAGCTCAGTGGTAGAGCGTTCGCTTTGCATGTGAAAGGCCCCGGGTTCGATCCCCGGCATCTCCAGTGTACTTTTTTGTTTTTTTTTTTTCGTTCCACCTTTTAACAGTTTATTAACCCCCCATAATTACCATACTTTATCGAAACAGTAAATTTTGGCTCTCGACAAACGTGCACCGATCCAACACAATGTCCCTTTGTCACTTCCTGCAACTGACTGCAAACATATTGCACGCGAATGAGGACAAGAATCGTTATTCGACTATAGTAAATATATACGTCGAGGGAAATTATGTGACGGATGCAATGGCGTGGTTATGCGATTGCAATCAATTCTTAACTCCACCAGAATACCAATGAGTGGCTTTCTGCATTTGGCTTGCAAATGTGCAGGTAGGCGAGTGTGCTGCAAGCCAATGGTGAGTGATGATGGAATTCAGAAGGAATTCATCGGGTTACGGAGAACTCTGACCGTTGGAGGAAAGACAATCTTTTGAAAGAGGAAAAGGAATTGAAAAGAATCTTCTAAGCCGATTCCACTAAATTGTTTTTATTTTTTCTTATGTCGCTGGTGTTTGATTAATGGACGAGCGGAGGAAGCCTACCATGTCGTGTTCTTATAACGAGATTTGTGTTTTCTGAAAGAAAGATAAATGCGTTTGGATATTCGGCCGTGGACGATTTGAATGCATTATGCCGTATAATGGAGATGGATAATTACATTAGGCGGATTGCCGAAAGACTTCCATATTACCTATAAGACCAGGATGCTGACTGAACACTTAAATCCATGAGTAACACTCGAAACGACAACGATGGTTGAACACGAAGGGTAGGTAATTTCCAATTTTTAGTAGAAAGGTAATACTTTAGATAACGCAAGAGATGTGACCCACAAACATGTCTTAAAATATTTTTAGACATTAATTTAAACATTCAACGGCTCTATCCTCTAAGAGGACAACGTAGGAGGATGAACGAACATGAGAACTCAATAATTTTGCCGTGAGGTAGAAGCTCAATTCAACTATGTCTTGCTAGTTAGAGGTAATGTCTTATACCACAAATCACGGACTGTCAATCGCGTGACAAAAGTATTTGAATTCGCTTTGAACTTTTCACAGGAGTGCCTACCGAAATCCTGACTTATAATCAACAAAATATTAACTTAGGCTTTCTCTATCACTATCAAAGTATGCTCTCGTCTTTGAGCACCGTTTTCAAGTCCAAAAAGTTGCCGACTCCCTGCGTAACGTAACATTTTGTCCTGTTGCGACCTAAATGCTTTCTGATTTAACACGAATCAGGTTTACCTGAAAACAATGCACACGATTGAAATATAAAACAGACTATGGCATAAAAGTTGCCTCCTAATGTACGTGACAGAGGCTGCTAATACCTCCTGTCGTATCCCGCCACCCCCTTAGTGGTGATTTTCTGATCTGTCTGCTCCTCAACTAGACTACTGACGTTTTAACTTAAGGCGCTAGAGCCCGTGACCGAGCTGCACATTCACGTGTTCCTAGGAAAATCTCCTTTCAAACTTACTATATACATCCATACCTCAAGGATAAACCATAGCAACGGCTGCTATTCATCGTTGTTGAGAGAACTCTGGCACGTTCCCAGACATTAAAGGCGCTTTCAACAAAGACAGTTACATCTGGCACTAGACATCATCCTTGCCCAAAGCCAAAATTCAACAAGTTTGAAAGCAAGGGCAAAAAAGTAGTCACGCATGAAGGGTGGGCCAAATATAAGTTTCTTTTTAAAAGTGCAGTAAAAGGAACAAAATTAATTTTTTTCCATGTATTATAGCTTTATTAGTAAGAACAAACATTCCCATTAATTATGAAATACAACTTCGGTCAAGTGGCTGCCTCAGCTGGCTTCGCAGTACCGCATTCTGTCACCCCAATTTTCCAAGACCTTATTGATGGTTTCAGGCTGTAGCTCACGGGTTGCTTGGATTAAGTGCTCCGGTCCTTCACGGTTCCCCACAAAAAAAAGTCCAAAGGGGTCAAATCGCAGCTCCGAGGCGGCCAATTGACATCGCCAAGACGGCTAATAACACGATTTCGGTTAATATGGCTCTGTAATGCCCACCGTTGACCGAAACCCTATTTCCAGTCTCATTTTCAAACAAAAATGGTCCACAATCCGCACCAAACTGCCACTCTCTGTGGATGCATTGGCTTCTTGACAATAACGTGCGGGTTTTCCGAGCCAATTTTGTTTGTCAACGTAGCCGCCGAGATGAAAATCCGCCTCGTCAGAAAAGATGAATTTTCGCCCAAAATCGTTGCCCAATTCAAGCTGCTCTAAGGCCCAAACTGCAAAGCGATAACGAAGCGGATAATCTGAGATCTTTGTGCAGAATTCTCCTCAGGCTAGTGCGTGAACTGAAATGTTGAGCTGTTGAGATCTATTACGAGTTGGTGCTCGTGAATTGAGTCTCACACTCTCGGCCACTCTCACACTTTCTCAATTCCGGCCGCCCACTCACTCTCGGTAGAACAACATTTACCAAATGGAATGAAAAGTTTGATTCCCATCCTAAATCTACTACTAAGCCTAAACATAAATTTAGTAATAAGAACAATAATATAAGCAAAAAGCACTCTAAGCCCTCATCCAAACCCAAAACTCTTCCCAATTTTTAACCACCCATCAATTTCCCATTTACAGTCTTCTCCCTCAGTACCACCAAAACCTCAAAGCCAACGGGTCAGCTTTAATCTGAACCCAACTAGTTCTTCTGCCAATACAACCGTATCACCTTCAATCCTAGCACACGACCCGGATCCAAACTCATTCCCAAATTTCGACCTTAAGTCTGGAACTAAGTATCCTAATTTTCGAAGCTCCCACATCCTTAATCCCTCTAACACCTCTGCTACAACCAGATCCTCATCTCTCACAACATCTTCAAACCAATCTCCTTCAACATCAGTCCCCTCCAAATCTTTCGTTGATCCCCTACTGCCACCCTCAGTCAAACTTACTCAGCAATCTATTGACCCCAACGAATCTCGATACGCACTCTCCAGGTTAAGAGACAAAAAAATCTATGAGAACATTCGACTTTCTTGGCTTATCTTCAATACAAATCAGACTCGGTTTGCTATGAAGGTAAAACAAACACCAGCGTAATGGTCTCAATTCAACAGGGAGGTCTCCCCACCGATTTCACTACCCTCAAAAAGCTTTTCATTAAATATCACGAGTTTTTCAATATCTCACCCAAAAAAGTATAAAACGATCTTGATACCTTCAGACATTATATACACTCAAAGCGCATATCGCACCTTCAGCGTAGCAAAGCTGACCATGATAGGTTTTTTCGGCCCTAAAAATCTCACCCTCCCTGCCACTCTAACGCCCCCCGAAAACCTTCCTCTTACCTTGTATTATCAGAATGTAAGAGGTCTGCGTTTTAAAACTCAGGCAGTCCTGCAGCAATCTCATGCGTTACCTTTTGAAATCTTTGCCTTAACCGAAACGAACCTAATCCCTAGTATAAACAACCTTGAACTATTCCCATCCAACTTTAACGTTTACCGCGATGATGTTAACCGACCTACTGATGGTTGTCCATGCCGCGGTGTTCTTCTAGCTGTCCGAAACACAATTGACTCCTCTCTCATAGCAACTTCATCTTCGCCATGTCTCGACTTTGTTTCCATTAAGATTGTATTACCCCGGATATCGCTCTACGTCATCTGCTTTTACATTTTGCCATCACAACCTATTGAAACATATAACTGTGCCATTGATACAATCGATAATTTAATTGAATTACGAGATCCCCAAGACGAGATCCTCGTTTTCGGTGACTTCAACCTTCCTCACCTTAAATGGATTCCTTCAGACGACCAATCGTTTTACATTGCCTCTAATCCTACTGCAGCCAAAGAATGCCTCCTCTCTGACCGCCTAGCTGATTCCAGCCTTAACCAAGTTAGCGGCATTTTGAATTACATGGGCAGACAACTCGACCTCATTTTCACAAGTAACCCCTTCAACTCCTCAGTTTCAGCTTCTCCGCTCTCCCTATCAACCGTCGACAACTACCACCCTCCCCTTCTTCTCTCGTTCTTTCACAACTCCCCTATACAGAACATTCCCCCAACTGTTCGATTCTCTCACGATTTTCACAAAGCCAACTTCCGTCAAATCAATGAATTTCTCAATAATGCCCCTTTTAATTTCAACAACCTTACCGTAAATGATGCCATATCTATATTCTAGAAAGAAATATTTAATTCCTTCTCCCTTTATGTAACCTTTTCTCGATATAAGACCTCCTCCACCTCCCCTCCATGGTATAATCGCAGGCTCCGTTCTTTGAGAAACAAACGGAACAAGCTCTGCACAACTTTCCTTCGTACTCAATCCCCAAATGACTTCTCGAACTATTTCGGTACTTAGCTGCATTTTGTAGAGCTTTATAAATCTCTCTATCAACACTACTTAGTTGAGATGCAAACCAACCTTATAAATAATCCCAAGTCCTTCTTCCAATTCGTTAATCACAAAAGAAAATCTGATGGCTACCCAAACTCACTCTCCTTCAATAATGAAACTTCCAATGATCCTCATTACATCGCCAACCTTTTTGCCACATTTTTCAATCAATCTTTTACCCATGATTCCTTTGCACCCGATCATACCTATTTCAACTATTTACCAAACTTGTCCTTTGGACCATTTCTCCCTCATTTGGAGCATTCGACCCCGTTATCATCGAAGAAAGATTAAAGCAACTTAACGATGAATTCACCCCTGGCCCCGACGGCCCTCCAGCTATATTTTTAAAAAAATGTTTCTCCTCCCTTTCTCTACCTCTCTCAAAAATCTTCAGCCTATCTCTTTCCCAAGGTGAATTTCCCTGGATATGGAAAACCTCTTTTATAACACCTATACACAAAAAGGGTCCGAAGAATGACATTAACAACTACCGTCCCATTGCCAAACTGTCTCATATACCCAAAATTTTCGAAAGTATTTTGTATGATAACTTAAGTTTTCAATGCAAGTCTTTAATCTCCCCCAGACAGCACGGCTTCCTTAAAGGCAGGTCTACAACCACAAACCTTATTGAATTCGTTTCCTTCACTCTTTCAGCCTTAGAAAATGACAAGGAAGTCGATGTTATCTCAACTGACTTCAGTAAGGCCTTCGATAAAATTTCACACAGATTAATACTCTTTAAACTGTCTTCTCTTGGCTTTGAGCCCATCTTATTAAAGTGGATTTCCTCTTATCTGGAAAATCGCAACTACAGCGTTCGCTTTAGATCTGCCCTCTCTAACCCCTTCCTTGCTTCCTCCGGTGTCCTCCAAGGCAGTCATTAAGGCCCGCTTCTTTTTATCCTCACCATTAACGATATTGAAATGGTTATCAAACATTCCCACATCTCCCTATATGCTAACGATGCTAAACTATTTAAGATCATTTCCTCAGAACATGACTCTTCCCTTATTCAATCGGACCTCAACAGCTTTTCCACCTGGTGCTCCAAGAACTGACCTTAACATTTCAAAGTGTCAATCTATTACTTTCTCCCGCAAACGTAACAAACCTCCTCCCCGCCTCTACTTTCTCCACAATCAACCCCTTTCCACCGTTCAGGTGATCCGTGATCTTGGGGTATTATGCGACGAGGAACTCAATTTCCTTGCACATATCAGCGATACAATTCTTAAGGCCAATTCTGCACTCGGCTTAGTGAAACGATGATCTAAAGAATTTTCCACTCCCTCTCGGTCACTCGGTCTCTTTACATAACCTTTGTTCGCCCTATTCTCGAATACGCGTCTCAAGTGTGGTCTCCTTACTATCATTCACACATTTCCAGAATTGAGAGTGTCCAACGTCGTTTTCTCCGTTTTGCTCTTTGCGGCTTACCCTGGGACAATCTTAACTTATTAATTTGAGCTCGCTGGAAGAACGAAGAAGAATATCCGACATCCTTTTTATCCACCGACTCCTCTCAGGTACCATCGACTGCGCGTCCCTTTATAACTCTATCTTTTTTAACACTAACCCTCGTAATACACGAAATCCACGTCTCTTCTATGTACCCACCTCTCGTACCTCCTATGGCTCCAATGAACCTATCTCCCGTATGCTGTGGAATGTTAATGCGAAAAACTGTTTCGACTCAGCACTCCTTGTCTAAAACTCTGTCTCAATCGCTATCTTTCTTAGTCTCTTAGATTGTAAGTTAAATTAAGTGTGTAGCTTGAATTAAGCACAATAAAATGGGGGTATAGCCCCCACCAAAATCACCAAAATCAAAAAATACACATCGTTCCCCTGGATAGTTGTATCAAACATATAATTGATTGTGGCATCAGCGATGAGCAGGCACCTAAACTCTATGGCCTCAGCACAACTCTGCTACTCTTGGCCTCAAATCTTAACTCAGTACTCCGATTATACAAGTCACTACGTTACTCGGGCGTAATGCGGCGCAATATGGCTAGGATCCAGAGAGGAATGGAAAACACCTGTCCTAATTCCAGATCACCAACTTCTGATCTCCCATACACTAATAGCTCCAAGGTGGTGCACAGGGTATGAACAGGGATCTGCTCGACCAGAAATTTGCAGCACCTTGCAAGCTGAAGTACTGGTGATCAAGGAGTCGTGTAAAACACTGAGCACAAACTACCCCAACAACATAGTCAAGGTTGTCTGTAACGATTGCTAAATTGCAATCAAGGCCTTATCATCATCAGTCACCACCGGGCTAGTAGCAGATTCAGGACCCTTTTCCTCGATATTCCAGAGTACAGTAGCGTCGAGAGGAATAAGAAGGTCGACGGGCTGGCGAAGCTCAGGGCTGCCACTTATACCCACAATGAAAACGAGGCATAAGTAAAGGGTGATTTGCTTGCTGTTTGGTTTTTCAGCTTCTATTCTTGACAGCCCACGTATGATTTTTGACATGTGTTGAAACCAAGCGTACTTAATTGGTATTGCCATTATATTATGAAAAGACTTGTATCCAAGCAATGTTTACCAACTATTGATTTTTTTAATAAAAATCGCGCTCTGTGAATAGTTCTTTTTGCACACTTCTAACATTTATGATCGTCATAATTGACCTACTGAACATGCAATTGAAGCCATAGTGACCTAATTTCGCACCGATTCCGGGCTATGTACATCAAGTCTTTTACCTTATGGCTAGAATTAGAGGAAAATATTGCTTTTGTTTCCGCCAGTATTTATGAAGACCGTGATTAGTCTACTCGTCCTCGTCCGCAACAATTACGATTGTACAACTTGATTTCGTGAAAGAATTTACTTAAGGATCTCGGTCCGAAACCTTACAAAATACAGCTCGTGCAATCTCCTGAAGTAAAACGACCTGCCAGTTGCCACCGTGTCGAATTTTCGATGAGTGAAGCTTAGAAAAACTGAAGAAAAATCCCATTCTTTATCGAAAAACATCATTTGTAGTTAATTGGTATGTTAATTAACCAAACTACCGTATTTGATCCGATGAGCAACCTCAGGCAATACCAGAGCTGTTGTTTGGTGCGGTTCAAGGTCCGGCGGATTCATTGGCCCGTATTTTTTAAATATGGCCGTGAGAACGAAGTCACCGCCAATAGCGTCTGCTATCGTTCAATGATTTTGTACTTTTTGTTGTCTAAAATGAACGAGCTGAACTTGGTCGACATGTGGTTCCAGCAAGACAGCGCTACATGCCATAGTGGATGTGAATCGATGGACCAATTGACCGAACTCATTTCTTCGTGGACTAAGATGTGAGCTGTCTTGAACGGGTGAATTGGCCAGCTAGATCGTGTGATTTGTAGTATTTAGACTTTGTTTATGGAGATACGTGAAACTACTCATCTATGCCGATAAGAACACATTAGTTGCAGCTTTCGCAGACAATATTACATGTTATTAGGGAGATACCAGCAAATATGCTCGAAAAAGTGACTCAAAGCTGGACTCGCCACATGGACCACATAAATTGTAGTTATAGTCAATAATTACACAAAATAATCTCTGAAGAAAAATGGCAATTATTGGTTTATCAACTCAAATAAACATTTTATACACTTCTTGCACATTTTTTTAACCTTTCTTGATAAATAAAAACCAAATGCTTAAACAATCATATACTACAATCAGATAGGAGATCCTTAGGAAATCATGTTCTACCTGTATGAAAAGCAGTACATACATGATTTTCTAAGTAGAAGCCGTTAAGACATCGCCAAAATCAAGGCAGTCAGGATAGGCCACTGGCTGCATCAGGCATTCGTGTAAAACCCCTATCCTACACTATCAAGTCTACGTGAATCTTCTTACAAAATTCTTAGACTTCGAAGGTAATAGATACAATTCAAGCCTCTAAATCTGATATTGACGAATAGTTCAGCAGTTCCTCCATTAGCAAATGGTCATCGACACACTCCTCCTGGCTGGAAGTGTAAGTCCAGTGTAAGATCACACCAATAATTCGCTCTGAATTAGGACTATCCGCCTTCAACATACGAGTTACTCATCCAATCTCTTATACACACACGGACTTGTGTTGATCTTGAACTTCCCGGTGACATCACCATACAATCTTGTCTCACTACTCGTATTGCGGTGGATTTAAAAGCGAATCCGCTAGCCTTGTGGGCCCGCATCCACGGCCGAATCATAGGAAATAAATTTCCTCTAATGTCTTGCCATCAAACAATTAACCCATCAACCTCTCTCTCTCTCTTCTGTATGCATGTAAATCAAGGAATGATAACACAAAAAAAAAAAAACATAAATTATCTCCAAACCAATCTGACAAATGAACTCAACGGAGTTTCGATTGTTTTCTTAGATACAAGAAATAGTTGAACGATGCGCGAGCAATAATTTAGCAATTACAGACCCCATTGTGCGTGGATTATGAGAAGCGGTTAAGTGCTCTATGGACCATGAAATACTCGTATATGCCCGCGCTAATGCACGCTTACTGCTGGTTATATAATATCTACTAGCAGCAAGTTGACTTCGTATTCGTACTTCCTCCTAGTGTAAATAGAACTCCTGAATCCGTCGTTCAGCGGTTAACCATAAAGAACTTGGCTTTCGAGTATGTCGATTTTCGATTTCTTGACCTGAGTATGAGTACTTTCAAGTAGCGTCAAGACCCCTTCGGTACAAGGTACCTCTCGCGCACGCCGATCGATTGATCCCCTTTCAAAGCTTGTGTAGAACACCTCAGATCGGTTCGGCATGAACGTGTTGGACGAACAAAGCTCGACGATGGTACTCATTTGAAATCAAAATAATGAGATTCGGTAATTATTGTTACGACTGAGGTGCGTTAAAGCACTACCACCCTGTTCAGGTAGAAAGCCGGATATACTATCGTGTTGGGCACCTTGTAACTCGAGATGACTTCGGGTCCAGACTGGATGACTGGTTGGCTGAGAGCTATACGTATAGGACTGTAAAGCTCTGCGGAGGAGGGAAACTGAGATTTTTTTGTCGACAGACCCAATCACGTTTTTTTATTTCATTTTATTTGTTGTTAACTCGAGATTGAGATAATTGCGTTGTGTTGATTGCTAGGGCGTAAAGCTTCATTAAGAGGTCGGCGAGCACGTGGAAGGTGATATACCCTCATTAAAGCGACACCACGTGCTGTGTAATCCGAATACTGGGACGACCCTTAGGGAATGGATTTGACAGGTACATAGCGATCGATCTATCGAAAAAATGATAAATGACGATCGATAGCACTCCTTTCTATGACCTTCAAACACCTCCTACAGCATTACGTGATCCGCCAGCTAACCTTGACGGAATTTGTTTTTTCGAAAAGGAAAAAAAATACCCATCGGTATGAGGAAGAAACTTCGAAACCCAATCTTGAAAGGAAGACGACGTAACCACCTATATTTATGAAAGACAAACAAGTTCCCTAATGACCGGATTTGATATCCTGGAACTGAGTCCCAATTAACGTCCCACGTCAGATAAATGAAATTAAATTAACTTGGATCACATTCATTACATATCACTCGTGTGATCATCTCAAAAAACAAATGTGTGACTTCATTTTTCTGGCAGTAATTTTTGGAAATCCGTAATCCTGTTCTTCGCCCTATCTACCAGCAAACATCAGAGACTTAAAAAAGGTACACCTACGGACAGAGCTCTGAATTAATTGGATTTATTCTGATGTAGGAGTCGAATTTTAAAATTCAAAAGAGTGAGAATGGTATTTGTAGCTGTTGTTTTTGGCGTGTCTATTACAATAAAAAAGAAAAAAAAAAACTAGAAAGTAGGATATAAACCATGCTGAACCATTTTCAAATAAAAGGAACCTACTAACCTCGTTTTTAGAATCGACGTATGAAATATGACTGCCGTTAGTGAAAGCGTTGAAGAAGATCCAAATCTATCGATTTCATGTCGAGCACAGCATTGATGCAAATGTTTTTTGGCCCCAAATCGAAGATACGCATGTACATACATCACCACCTGTTTTGACTTTTTCCCAAGAAAAATGTCCTTCACGAATTACTATATTTCGGTTTTTGGCGATGGAAATAAGTCACCAAAATCAATGGATTTATCGTTGCTGAATTAATTTTTGCGGGGCTAAAAGATCGTGCTTTCACACACAATTCGCAGACTTTTGAAAATTAACCTTCAAATTAAGCCATCGAGAATCACCTTATCTGAATGGAGTCCTGAAGAACTTCCGTGAAAGACATTTGAATAATATTAAATTTTATTCATAATGGTAAAATTCAGGCTATATACTGAAATACAAATTTGATCGAAATCTGAATCAGGAATGTATTTTATTTAAGAATAACTTTCAGAACCACAAATTGGATAACTCTAAAAAAATACCAGTTTTTACTTTCATGTTGGTAACATGCTTTTTATTATTTCTTTACAAAATGGATCAGATATTAGCATTTTGAAGTGGTTTAGGCATTTCCAGAAAGAGCCGTGCAGAAAATAGAGAAGTTGAGTGCCCAGAAAGCATAGGAATGCGATCCGTATAAGGTGGTAAGTAAAGGGGGTCGGCCCAGGGAAGGCCACGAAGGGCAAAACGGATAAACCTGCGTTGAATGGCTTCAATACGCGTAGTATGGGATTCATACGAGGGGGAACAGACTTGGCTAGCATATTCGAGAAGGGGCCTAACGAAAGTGATGTATAATGATTCCGTAACGTAAGGATTCGAGAATTCTTTGGACCAACGTTTCACGAAACCGAGGGCAGAGTTAGCACGTTTGATAATGTTGTCGATATGGAGGCGAAAGTTGAGTTCACGGTCACAAATATCCTAAACAGGGGAAACGGTTTCATTACGAATAACGTAGGTTCTGGGTGGTGAGGAAGAGCGTTTGCGGGAGTAAGTGATGGTTTGGCATTTACAGACATTGAGCTCGAGATGGTTTTCTTGACACCAAGTAGTGAACCTGTTAAGGTCCAATTGGAGAGAGCAGTAGTCGACAGGGGAAGATATGTGTTTAAATATTTTCATATCATCAGCATATATGGAGAGCTGAGAGTTCAGAATAATGCTGTCAACATCATTAATGGTTAGAATAAATATCAGTGGACCGAGATGACTACCTTGCGGGACATCGGTAGCGTTAATTGGATCAGAAATAGAAGATCTGAAGATAACGTTATATTGACGATCTTCAAAATAAGATTTGATCCATGAGATAAAACCGGGAGAGAAACCGAGTGCAGTGAGCTTGAGGAGAATAATTTGGTGAGACATTTTGTCAAAGACTTCAGCTTCGAGTGCACACAAACAATATGAAACAAACTAGATTAGTGGTTGTCGATCGACCTTTTAGGAACCCATGTTGGTTAGGAGAAAATATGGGTTTGCAGTGAAAGAATAGTGCATCATAAACGATGCTCTCGAAAAGTTTGGGTATGCATGAGAGCTTGGCAATGGGACGATAGTTGGACACATTATTTTTCAATGCTTTTTTGTGGACTGGAATGATATAAGCATATTTCCAAAGCTTAGGAAAGAGTCCTTGAGAGATAGAGCTTTGAAATAGAGCGGTAAGGGGTAAAATAAGATGGTTCGCGCACTTTTTTAATACTATGGCAGGCAGATTGTCGTATTTTTTCGGCGATTAGGTCGGGAGTTATGTTCAATGAAACAAGAGACGTCTGGGGGCAGTCTTTCAAATATCGAAAATAGTCGTGATCGGGTTGAAGATCTTCGTCAGTGAATGATTGGCTGAAGAAATGAGCAAAGAAATTGGCGATTACTTCGGGTTCGTTGGAAGAGTTATTGAGAAAGTTAAATGTAGTGGGGTAGCTATCGGTTTTTCTTTTTGTATTAATGAAGTGGAAGAAACACTTCGGGTCAGAGATAAGGGAGGAATGCATTCTGTTCAGGTATCGGAGGTAGAGTGATTCACATAGCTGTGCAAATTTAGTGTAGGACTGTATGTAATTAGAAAGGTCAGATGCAGAGGAGAATCTAAGATAGGCGTGCCAATTTTTGTTTCTTTTATTGCGCAAAGATCGTAGTTCCTTGGTATACCAGGGCGGAGATGAAGTGTAGTTATTTTTTGGTGAGTATGGGACTGAAAGAATGAAGCAGCTGAGGATTTTGGTGTAAAATAGCGCAAGGGTTTCGTTTAAGGATATGTGTGAGTTAGGGTTAAGGGGGAAGTTAAAATTAACATTGTTGAGCAGATTATTTAGTTTCGCGAAGTCAGTACGTATTTTCGGAGGGAAGAATAGTGAATTGGGTCTCGAGTGAAAGAGTTACCGTTAGAGGTGGATGAAGGGGGTCTAAAATAGAGAGAAAATGGTTGCTTGGGGTAACAACGCAGTTTACGGAATCAGATGAAAAAATCAGGTCGAGTTGTCTGTCCATGTTATTGGTGATGTTACTGAGTTGCAGAAGGTCGGAGTCAGAGAAGTGATCCGTGAAAAGGATTTCTTTATCTGAACAGGGGTCAGCGGCGATGTAGTGGGTCTCATCATCGGATTGAACCCATTTCAGGTGTGGGAGATTGAAATCGCCACAGATGATGATGATGTCATTGGGTTCGCTGATATCAAATATGGAGTCGGCGAGATCAACGGCGAGTTGGTAGCAGTATGTGGGCTGTGAGGGTCTTAAGTAACAGCAGGCAAGATAAAGTTTCTGTTTAGGGAGACTTATTGAGGCACTAGTGAAGTTGAAGTCAGCGCAATTCGACGATTTGAAGGGCAAGGGATCATAGCGGCTGTGGATTGCTAAGAGAACTCCGCGACCATCCGGATCGGCAGAGTTGTCGCGTCCATCAGCCCGAAACAGAATGAAATCTGATGTGAATAACTCGATGTCTCCAATGCTGGAGCATAAATTCGTTTCAGTTAAGGCAAACATATCGTAGGGTAGGTTTTGAGAGTTAAGGAGTACTGCGGAGGTTTTGGTGCGTAACCCTCTGACGTTGTGATAGTACAGGGATATGTTTTTGTAAGAAATATTTGATGGATGGGGAGATGCAGAGGTATTTAGGTTAGGATTTAAAATAGTTTTTGAGATTAGAACGGGTACTTTGCAAGTGTGCGAAGCGCTTTGAACTGATGTGGGCTGCGAATGTGGAGAGGTCGTTATTTACATCAATGGGAGAGATATTAAGGCTTTCGTGAAATCGGATAAAGGTCTTTTTTTACGCGTGGGGGTCTGTGGGAAGTCCTTCTTGGTGGATTGAAACTAGGACGTTGGTTTTAGTTTTGCCGTCGATACAAATGGAGCCAGGTTTGTCGTGGAGGTAGGCCAGATAGAGGCGTACATTTTCGTAGATTCTTCTGTCTCTTAAACGTGACATAACAAGCGGTCTTCGGCGTTAAGCTCGGCAAGATGTTTGGTGAGTTTGGCCGTGGGAGGGAGAAGTGGATCTAAGAAAGAGGGGGAGGTGAGAGGGAAGGTCGAGTTGTGAGAAGCTGAGGAGGTGGAGGGGCTGGAGGGGGTGTTGTTAGAAGCTGAGGAGGTGGAGGGAGTTGGGTTCAGAGTGTGAATATTCCAGTCCTTGATTCCCAGTTAGTTTCTAGATTGCGAGGGGGTTGAGAAAGAGGGGAGGGTCCAGGTTTGGGTTGGTTAGGGGATTTGGGAGTGTTGAGTTTAGATTTATATTTAGGTTTAATGTTAGTGTTTTTCTTACGATTCCTAAATGTAATCCGCATCCTGTCGACTTTGATTTCCTTATTGGGGAGGCTGCGAAAAAGCCATTCATATTGCGGAGGGATGGTAATTTCGAAGCAGTTTCTGCGATGGAATTTGGGAGGGGTGAGCTTCGTGCACTTAACGAGGTTGATGGCATATCGATTGCGGAAGAAGTTAAATACCCAGCGGTCGTCAGCTTCGCGTGGGGTGTCCCATAAGATGTAGGTAGACAAAGGCTCCTGTATCATAGCATTATTCTTGTGGAGCTTGTTGATTCTCTGCTTCCAGTCACATAAGGTCCAAACAGTTCCGAATCGTTCAATGGTCGGCACTGAGATGGGAGTTGCGGTAGATGGGTACTTCAGAGGACTCATGCTGGTCTGCGTTTGGACGGAGGATGTAAGAGGCATTGGAGTGGTACGGATGGTCGCGTTATCAAGCTCTTCCATAAGGGAGACATTGTAGGTAGTCCTGCAATCGCAAGCGGTTACCGAGGATTTGGGTGGCGTACATTTCTATTATATTGTTAATCGCTGACCTTGTGAGGCTGGAATCAATGTTGAGTGTGTACAGCGCGTCTTCGATTTTATTCAGGCATTCAAGTTGGTCGGATGTTTCGTCGTCCAGGAACTTTATCATTAAAGTTACCACCAATAATAAATATCGCTTAAAAGTTCGCTTTTATCCAAACTGAAACGCCGTTGGCAATAGATTGATGAAATATTGAAGGAATAATTTCTATTTCTAACGCGTACCGAACACATTTGCATCGTTTCAAGTTCTTTACTGATTTCGGTGGTGTGATCAATATTCTCTTTTATAAACAAGGTTGCTTCGCCCCTGGCTCTTCCTGATGGGTGAAACGCGTGGTAGGCACAATAGCCTTTCAGTTTTATACGCGAGTGCATCATCAGGTGGGTTTCAGATATCAAGCCTATGTCAATATTTTTTTCGCGAACGGTAATGTCTAGTTCATTCATTTTGTTTGTAAGTCCATTGGCGTTCCAGGAATATTGGCGATTTATATTGGTGACCGTTCGGTCTTTCGAGGTTAAGTAGTCGCTCGAAAATAAGTTGATTCGTTTGGCTTTGTTCTTCGAGTCTCGCAAGAATAATCGAAAAAATGTTTGCCACAGGGTCTGACTTTTCGACACATATGGTAGGTGAGGGCGCCGTAATTTGGGCATACGTTTTTGAACCTATATATTGCGGTTTTTCCTTTGTCAATGTTTTCTGGTTCCCGAAGGTAATTATAAACAAAGCTAAATAAAAATTAATTTATATTGAAAAAAATTTACTCCAAAATCGGATGAGAATACATAAATATCGTCAAAAAAAATTAATAATCAAAGTATATTATTGTACTAGCATGTATTTAATACATTTAGAATAGGATTTTCAACTTAATCAACCCAAAAAATTATTCAGCACATGAAAAACGAAAAGTAATTAATTGAAATAGAACAAAAATGTACAGAGTGCGCCATCTCATATGGGTCGATGTAAACTTCGAATAACTTAAACAATTGTCAACCGATTTTCATATGTCATAGCATTTTGGAAACGTCAATTCAGTACAATTTTAACCATGAATCGCTTTACACCAAAAGGAAGCGCGGAAACAGTTTCAATGTTCATTAAAAGAACGCTCGATTGTGCTAACTCAACGTGCGTATCCTGCAAAATATCGTGATCATGTTGCGCCCAAAAAAAGATACAATTCGTCGTTAGGCCTCAAATATTTTTCAATTTGGTTCTGTGGCAAGCCCTCGTGAGCAACCTAGGCCACGTTCGCCGCTTTCAAACTCATCTATTCAGTCTGTGAAGGCCAGCGGCGTCATATCGGCAACGTTCGAAGTTAGGTATCAGTTGGACTACCTTGCGTAGAATTTCAAAGGATGATCTTTTCACTTATTTCCATGCAAAGTGCAGATAACTCAAAGAATTTTGCGACAAGATGAGCCACGGCATTTGGCATATGCACAAAATGTCGCTGCAATGATTAATGCTGAGCCGGAGTTCTGGCAGCAAATTTTGATGACCGATGAGGCACAACGCTCTCTGGTTCAGTTAATAAACAAAATTGTCGCTTCTGGGCTATATGATCAAAAAGTTACTGTTTGGGCCGGTGTATGCGCTAAAACCATCATTGGATCGCATTTCTTCAAAGTTGGCGATACAGTGGATGGCGATCGATATCGGTGGATGTTGGCCTATTATGTGGTCCCAGAAATGCGTAAGAGGCTTATTTTACTTTTGGTTTCAACAACACGGCGCGACATGCCATACTGCGGACAAAACAACTTTTGCGTAAGAATTTCCCTGGAAGATTGGTGTCAAAAAATAACAGCTCAAAAGCAGTTAAGTTAAATGCTACCCCAAATATTGAGTTTTAAAGGCGCTTGGGAAATTGAGGAAACTACGCTAAATTGTTTTCATAAACTAAAAATTATTATTATTTTTGGAATTTCCATCGACTGACATTTTATTTGCATAATGCTCATGTTAAAAGGACCACGAATGTCAAAATTATAGCATTCTTTTGGGTGCTCCAGACGGCTCTAGCATAATTTGTCTATGTTTTCTAACTTGCTTTAATAGTCTTTATTGAAAAAAATGGTGTCGTTTCCCTAGAAATAATAAGTTTAACCTATGAATTCTTACATTAGATCCGTTTAAAAATACGGTTGCAATGGCAAATAAAAGCTGAATTAGTCGCGAACCTAAATAGGAACTTATTACTCACAAGACTGAATTCAAAAAGTTGCCATAAATGGGTCCCCATTGCTTCTAAATATCAATTAGCCGAAAGTGTAGGTAACCATACGATATATTTTGGTAAGCTACCACCTGTTCTTTTCTTTTGAAATTACAATAGCTAAACAGGCTGATGTAAAAGGTTCTTCACACTTTTTTGATAATAGAGATTATTCCACAGAAGGCGGTATTACCAAAATTCAATACAAATGAGCGATGCTTATAGATACACAATGAGTCGGCTAGACTGAAGAGCTTCTCATTGGATTCAGATCAGTCAACTGAACTCAGCAATATGAATATCAGTCAGCGTTACAAAGGCGATCTATAAAACATCAGACATTTCCTCAAATATTTTGCATCGACAAGCAAGTAATCGATAACTCTCTCAAGCAATTTCAGAACAACAACATTCAATGCGACCCACATTTTTGTCCGTCTTCATTTGAGTACCTTGGCCATTATGTTAATCCACCTTTCGACCTTTTTTATTTGCAAATCGTCCATTCCATTCGACTTCCTCTAGAAATTCCAAAATCACTTAGAGCCAACTACTCTTTCCAAAACATGCCTTTGATTGAAAAGACCGAAAAAAGTGTTCACCCAAATTTCAATGGCACTTTAACGTAGACGATGCGATACCAAGCCTTGACCTTCCCAACCCAAATAGCAATCTGGCTAACTACTTGTTTGCGATACATCTTGCGGGCTTGTTGCTTATTGCGCATTTTTCTTTCCTGTCAATGTACATATGTACATGAAACGTGGGTTACTGTCAAGTAGTCAAGAAGCAAGACCCAAGGCGAGTGTTTTGATAGACTGGAGGCACACCATCCCACCAATCAGTCATCATTCAAAATTCCTACCGAACCCATCTTAAATGTCAGAAGCAGTATTTGCCTTTCATACGTTTCAAACACGTCAGATACCTCCTACGAATATCGTGATGCTCATAAAGGCACTCAAGTCACTTACATCTATGATTACAAGCCGGCACAAGTGGCACATGCATCTTGACTAAGTCACAAACTGACAGTTGACCTGCCATACTAACAGTTGTTCATTATCATGTTCACACTGGCCCACAAATGTCAAGACGTCATCTAATTTGGAGCTATGATTTGATTTTTAGATTTCCCATGACCGAAAATACTTCAATAATTACTGAAGACTTTAATAACCTATAATTAAGTTTGATGACATTAAGACTACTTGTGAGTGTCAGAATCCTAACATTGGTGTCGTTTGAAAAGTACCTATTTGTAGCAAGTTAGAAGAGACGAGTTTGACAACTCGATGTTCCATGAAAACAATTATTTGATTTTCGAATTTGAATATTTTATAATTGATGTTTACACTCGAACCTGTAGGTAGTGACCTTGACCTAAAATGCCACGAGAGCTGTCAATTGCTGTTAATCCTGAGGGGAACTTTATTTTGAACAAGTTCTTATTGAATTTTTTATGTTATGACTTTAGCGAATGGAAAAACCGGCAATTATTTGAGCACTGCAGTTGTGAATAAGTGAAATGTCATGTGAGTTGTTATTTTCGAATTTTTGCCAATCTGTCAATTTGCCATCTAGAGATGAAGCTAATTGATATGTGGACGACGTAATCAACTTTATGGAATTCCCATTGTTGACAGAGGAATATGTTATAATTCTTGTATTTAAATTCGGCCAATGAAATTCTGAAAACAAAACGAATTTAATTATTCTGTTTATGCAAATGAACGGATAAGAGGACGAACGAAGAGGCGAACGCAATTGGGATGTGAATAAGCTCCTTTCTAATGAAAGAGTTGATTTTGTTTTAATGATTGTTATTTTGGAATGAATTATATTTTGATCAAGGAATCGGATTGATATATGACATAAACGTAGTGAAATGACGTATAAATGCCAACAACCAGAAAAACCCGTTAGAAATTAAGAAATTAATGGTGCAGAAATTGGAGAATTTTGAACAGGATGTGTCAAAGCAACAAATCGAGTGTCAACTGACACCAAAGACACTAGAGCCGGTAGAGGATGACGCGAGATATGAGCTACTGTGCACCGATGGAAATAGGAACTTGAATTAATTATCGCATTCTAGGCAGATCAAAAGTCACAATTCGGGGATGGAATCTGGTTGAGCTTCAACTGATCGTGCCACTCAAAAATTGATTGGTAGAAAATATAAAATATAAGTAATCCTTAAATAGAAATCAGCATTCAAATGGATAAGTGGTTTCGATATCTTTGCCAAAACACTATAACAATGCAGAATTCTTACTGCTACATACGAAGAGGGTTTTAGGCATGATGATTAAGTTGGAAGCGGTAAAAGAAAGTCGGGGGTCATCAAACAAGAGATGTCATCTTATTTTAATTTCATACCAAGGTTTAAGTGACAACACATTGTTATATCGGATTTTTTCTTGAAAAAAGCTTTTATTTATAAATATTGTCACTCTCTGGCTATGACTTTTCCCCATCTATTTGGTAATTCATGGAATCTTGGACAAAAAACTCCTCACTTTTTAAGCCTATGAACGCATCGAGCCAGTTTTTCATACCTTCAATTGAAGTCAAGCGTATCCGAGAAAGGGCTTTCCGCATGGACCGAAATAAGTGGTAATCGGATCCAGACTATATGGCGAGTGGGGCTAAACTTCCCATCCGATATTTTTCAAGTTCGTTTTAATGAGATCCACGACATGTCGAGCATTGTCATGATGGAAATAATAATGCGATGCAAAGACTTTTTTTTAATGGCTATTAAGCAGCATTTCGGACATGTAAAATCACCTTTCAACGGCTATAACTCGTATGGTATCAAATTCCCTAGCTTTTGAATCAATCCCAATGCCTTCAACTGTCTGGAAATTGTTGCTTGGTCAACATTTAATGATTTTGCAAGTTCTTCTTTCATTTTACACGGATCTTCATCGGGTATTGCTTCCAATTCTTCATCTTCAAACCTTTTTGCCCCGGACATTTCCTGTCTTCCGTATCAAAATCAACATTTTTTAAAAACGGCAAAACCAGTGCTAAAAGTCGAATTCGATGAAGTATCGTCAATCGATGAGTTTTCTTCGATTTAGAGGAGTACAGTACAACTTCCCAGGATTACCTTTTCGTTGACGCGTATTTCGACATACACCTTCTCTGATCAAAACAAATTTGTTGTTTACACAATGACTACTGGACGCATTCTACAAGGTGGCGCGAGATTAATCACTCTATCGGAATATGTTATAATTTTTGCAAATGGCGTCGTAAGTCAATCATATTTGACATTTGTGAACTAGACAGCTGCAGTATACAAGGAAACAAGCTAGACTCCGCAAGAGCGTGGAATAATTGTGTCAATTTTTTGACCAATAATCGGTCGGTGGTGTTAACGCAATCTGAATTTCGATGTCAATTTCCTAATCGTGTCGCACCAATTGGGCAAACATTCCGACGCTTATCTATCCGACTCGAACAGACTGAAACCACATGAGACCATGCAGGGCGTGGCCGCCACCGGACTGGTCGTTCGGCCGAGAATATCGCAGCTATGGCTGTCGATGTCGCTGAGAACAAAGAAAAATCAACCAGACGATGGGCCACACAATTGGGCATCATCAGACAGACCCTACAGCGAATTTTAATGAAAGACAGTTAATGCCTACTTACTGTCAGTCGCCTACTGTCAAGCCATCCCCAATCTCAACAACGAAAAGGACGATTTTATGTGGAAAGTCATCATGAGCATTTCCACTTAAGCGGTTACGTCAATAAGCAAAATCTTCTTTTCTGGGGCACTGAAAATCCGCTTGTGATGCATGAAAAGCCATTACATCCACTCAAAGCCAGTGTGTGGTGCGGCGATCACGCAGGAAGAGTGATTGGGCCGTTTTTTTTTTAAGACGAAATACAGTCACTGTTACTGGCGAACGCTACAGGGCCATGATAAACGACTTCTTATTGCCGGAATTGGATGAGCTTGGTGAATATGTGTTTTCAACAAGAGGGTACAACCGCACACACAGCACGAGCCACAAAGGATATTGTGAAGGAAGCGTTTCCTGGTTGCGTAATCACCCGTTTTGGCGATTTCTTTCAGATTTGTTTCTTTGGGGCTACTTGAAGTCGCGGGTTTATGCCAGGAAGCCTCAGACAATCAAAGCCACTCTTGATCATTCTTTTTTATTTAGTAAAGAAGTAATTTAAAAACAAAATTGGATGATTAATTTTGCGCCAGCTTGTACAAGCTGAAGCCAGGTGACATAGATTTAATTATGACGCAGTTACAATATGGTCGGATACGTAACGTATAGTACTAGTAGCGCTGTCTCTTATAAATTCTTTAAAATTAATGCAAACACCTAATACTATTGTATTTTCGAAAAGCCTCTCTTATTCAATTCGATTTACTCACCCTAAAGACCGAATTCATTCAAAAGACTTAAATGTGGTAGTTCAGCTCACTGCATATCAGAATCCACTCGACGGTAAAATGTGATTCTAGTGAAAATAAGTTGTTTGCTTTTGGTCAATTTATATATATTTTTCATACTTTTTTAAAAAAATTGCTCGACATAATCTCCCACGGAACAATGTGGATCTATGTGAAATTAAGTTGTATCCTTGTCCATTTTTTGCCTACGATTTTTGACGCTTTCGTTTCGATTGTCGTAATTGTCATGGATTATGATAAAGCTGCTTCCCCGAGCACACACTTCCTCACAAGGCTGCGCTTCTTCTTTCCACTCAAACAAAAAAAAAAAAAAAAAATCATCCGAGATGAATGTTCAGCAAATTACAGGAACTTTCGGTTATTATTTATATCCATCTATGCTTGTTGCAAATACAACATCGAAAAGAAAAAATTGGATTAATACAACCCACAATATTACAGGATTCCCGTTACTTTTTGGTTAACTTCGTATAAAAATTCGAGCTTACAGCTGTAATAATTGTGATTACTCGCTATTCTCGCTATTGGATCAAGTCATGTATTTTGCGGTGTCTCAGTTCGTGGGGCTATAGTAAGCTCTCAAATAAACGTAAAGCGATGATTACGGCAAAGAACCCATGAATTTGGACGCGAGCAATATATGTATGTTCCATAGATTGGCAAAAATTGACGATAATTATGTTTCGGGCTGCCATGTGAGAAGCTAGAAAACCGAACCTTCCCCCCAATTTGAGCAATTGGGCAAGTTCTCTTAAAGTCATTAGTGGAGAAAAAAAAAACGTCCATTAACTGGACAAAACGCAAAATGTGAGAACTCAACTGACCGACCGCAAGCTTCTTTGTTCCTTCCTTAACTACTTTTATCTACACTTGAAGATCTTCGTAATTGCGACTCGTATCCAGAATCTAAAATAAAAAAAAAGTAAATTTTAACCTACAAAAAGAAACGAGACTCGCGTGTGCCTACTTCGACGTCCCCTCTATTCATGATCTTCATAAAAATGTATATTTATTAGCCAAATATTGGCGTCTTCCATATCTTCAATTAATTAATCTTCATCTTTTCAGACACTACTTAATCGATGAGAGAATATCTGTTGATTCAAGCATATTGGCGCCAAAGCCGGGACGCTAAGTGACGACTGGTTTATCCAAAAATATTTAAATAAAGCGGATGTAGTAAGAGGAACTTTTGGAAATTCCCTACAATTAAACCATTTTAATCTCTGTCTGTGCTTTGGGCTTGGGGGTTTTCTTTTTTTCTTCCAAGATGTATTATTTGGCTTAGTGGTGGGCTTAAATGAAATCAAAGGTATAGCCGCGGGAGTTGCTGACCTTTCCTTTCATTTATTTTCTGATTTTTCAATCCGGGGTTTGCCTGGATGTTCTTTGTATTTAGTGGAATCATTGAACTGATTTATGATATGCATGCTAATCGAGGCCAAGTCAAATGTCAAAATAATGTTTTCATTCATTTATGATTGTTCTAACCAGTCATGCTTGGATTCACATCATAGACGCGGGACAAAGTTCGAACTACGAGTAGAACGCATTTGTATAGAATATATTAGAGACGATCGTGAGTGCTACGAAAAGCATAATTCAGTTCAAAAGCGATCTCTATCAGCCGTGCAGCAATTAATATAACTCGGCTGAATAATCGTAAAGAATGGACTGGGTGCAAGGCATCCCATGAAACAATCAGCCTCTTCTAAGCAAGTTCCACATACATATGTACGAGTATATCGATAATAATCAACTATTATGGCCGATAAAATTTTATTTGTGAGTAAAACCTATTTTAAATTGGTACTTGAACGTCCCTGAGCAGTAGTCGTAAACTCAACGATAGTAACCCTAAAAAGTCACATAAATTGTTCAATCGACCCGCTAAGTGATAGGCGCGAATGATCTGCTTGAGTATGTTGCATGCAGTTCGGCCAATTGAATTGAGAGAAATTTGCATTTTATGTCATGTTAATTGAAGTCAATTGGCACTTTGCTGATGGGCTGAAAGTAGCTCTGTACGACATACTTATCTACTTCCGATGCTTGCGTCAAAACGCATCGAGCTGGGCGATTCGTCGTTCATAAGGGAATTATAAGTGACTTGAGTATCTTACTAACTCATATGGATTCTACCCGGTCCTCACAAAAAAGCTATTTAATAGAATGGGTATATTATATTAAGACCAAGTTCGGCATGCGTTCACCACTCCTAGTATATTGAAATAAGTTTACTTGCACCGAACATATTCGTACATGTAGGTCGTTATAAATTGTCGATCTACTGATCATAAATAAAGTGATCGTTGCGGCGAGAATTTGTGAAGGGAAGTTGGAAAAAGGTTTCTCTAGAAGTCTCCTTGTTCTGTTTGAGTCTGAAAAGGAAGGAAAGTATCCTAAACTTAAGGGAGCTTTGAAAGTCCATGCTAGCGAGGTTTTAGTGAATGCAGAGACGTGATTCCGACGTCGTTATTATTCAAATGAAAGCTTTTTTTCATCAAAAAATCCTTCAAAATTAATCCATACACTCGATTCAATGTATCATTAAAGCTCAACATAATTCGGATACATCATATCGCTCATATTGACTAGTAAGCACAGTCTTTTCATATGTGAATAAATGTCTTTTTTGACAGACAATGTTGCTTGTGATCTTGATCTTACTGGCACCCATGCTCACTCTACGACCATTGCGGCCGCTGTAATGATGTCTATTTCATAGAAACAGCATTTTGATTACACTAAGGAAATAAGCTTTAGGCCTGCTCTTTCGAGTAGAAAACTTATCAATCTATCGGGTGTACAAATGGGAATCCGCCATTTTGCTTTTCAAAAATTAGATCCTTATTTCAAAAAAATGGTTTTATTTACGCGTTATTCGATTACCGTAGTAAAAAACAGAAACTCTAAGTACAACTTTGAGCGAAAAAATAAAACACGTGCCGATTTGAGTAGACAAAATTTCTACTGGTTTCCGGAAATGCCCGATATTGGGACCAAAAAATTTGGAGCTAAAAAGAGACAAATACATAAACGGAAACGACATCGTTCAACAGGTTTCACGTTTATTCTTGAGAGTATTGTCCACCGATAGCATTATAATTCCGCATTCGACAAACTGCTCTTCTTTGGTTCGATCCACGAATTGGCTCCACTTTTTGGCTTTCAGTCTTCATACTAGCAAAGCTGGGGTAGGGAAGACTTATGCAAAGGCTTTCCTGTCTGTACGCATATATCAAACTAAACTTGCCGAGGAGTAGCTATGAGTCTGAAACTTGCCTGTGCTATAGAGTGCATGATTCTGAGCTCATAGCGACCTGAGATCCAGGTAAAAGTTAGCAAAATTCAAGGTAGAAGACCTGGAATTGTAGCTTGCTCCCGGCGATGCTGATCCCATCTTGTTTGAAAGATAGGAAAGGCCAGGCAATTCGTCGCCGATCGAATAATTTCTCAGAAGGGATAGTTTCTGGAAAAAAGGCGGTTGAGAGATAACGTTCCATTTCAGTATTTCCAGGTAGTTTTGTATCTGAGCAGCATATAGCCAAGCATGATGTCGTACTGCAAACTCATTATGTCGTGTCTTCACTCATATTATGGCCCTGTTTCCTGCAATACTAGGAAAAATTATGAGAAAGTTGTATTCAGTACTGGGCTCCTGTGATGGTTTTACCTGGAGTTACAACTCATAATAAACGTTTGGTTCGGTGGTCGATGCTGATACTTTAGATTATCGTAAGATCTCGATTGTGAAAAGTGGTTCTTTTCTTGATCTAGTAATGCCTTCAAATGTGCATCCTCCAGGCTACGATGAATCTATCTTTCTCCTCAAGATGACCACTATGTAGCCTTAAAACCAAAACTATGTAGCCTTAAAGCCTCTCCGTAAATGGCTATAATCATTCGACGTGCTTTAGACACTTATTGCATATGAAGCCTTTTTTTTATAGGGTTCGTGCAGGTTCAAGAGTGTACGCTCTTATGGTGTTTGTCACACAACCTGGACGGGGAGCAGATGGTTTGTGTCGTAGTTGTTCGTTCACTACTCTCCGGGGGTGGTTGTCCTAGATAGGACTTTTTGAGAGATTCGACTGAATTTGTCGTGTTGGTTGCAGTTCACAGTAACTTTTTTTTTGTTTGATCGTATACTGCGAGTGTTATTCCTTCGTCAGCACTTTTTTGATCATCTCTCATTCACAACTGATGTTGTTGCACAGTTTTTCCGTATTGTTGTTCTTAACTATGGACCGACTTGTACTGCAGACATCAGCGCAACAGTCGGTGATGATTACCATTGCACCACGATCATCCCCCCCTGATTGAACTACCGAACTGGTGAAGAGACGACTGTGAAGGGCCACCACGTTTACCGTAAAATGGGAACAATCGTGTAACTTGCTATGGAGATTTGACATCAGTAACTGAATAATAAACAACAGATTTGACAAAGGTCACCAAGACAAATGACCGCCAAAGGTCGCCAAAATCTACCCGCGCTAATTGAAGAACCCTTTAGTTTAAGAAAATTGTCTTTCTGCATAGTCCTAACGAGTCATCTTTAGGCCATCTGTTTTCTTAACTCAGGATTCTCTTAGAAAATAATTCTTCGTCTTCTTTCCTTCCAAAACCCATGGAAAGAGGTAGACGTCAATGGGTGCAAGATCTGGCGAAGAGCGGGTGTTCGTGCAGTTCGAATCCCGTTTCGTGAATTGCAGCCATCGCAATTGGGGCTTTGTGAGACGATGCGTTGGCTTAGTGAGACAGCATTTCAGCTCGCATTTTGCCGCGTATTTTTTCCTTTAGGAGGCTCGCTTCTAAGTCATCATTTGTTGTTTGGTATCACGCACAGGATCAAAATGGTGGATCCAGGCCTCGTCCTGGTCACGAAACGATCTTCATCTTCAGTGGATGTTTTGTCGAGCTTAAGCTCCTTGGCCCATTCTGCTACTGTGAAACATGGACTCTGCATCCCCCAAGGTTTTCACCAAGTCGCGGTGTATGTCTTTGGTAAATAATTGTTCATACAGAGGTATTTGATGACCAAAGAAAATCTATCCACGATCACTATGCCATAGACTTTAAAAGGTAGTGCCTTCCAACAAGAGGTGTCATTTTACAATAGTAGAAAAACACAATATTTTTATGAAAAATTATGTTATTTTTATATAAATCTAAAGTACAAAATCTGAGGTCAGTAATGAAGTACAGAACTTCCAAAAAGTCGCATAAGTTCTATCTACGAATATTCACAGACAACAGCGCATGATTGTCTTGTATTTCCCGACTACTACTGATATTTTTTTTAGCTTGAATCGATCATTGGAACATTGTATGTATTCTTTATCTTTACCCACGGATATTATCCAGGAACAAGTATAATCACAAAATATCGCCGGCCAACGGCCAATTGAAGTTATCATTTCGAGAAACTACACGTCTACGATTCTTTTTACGCGTTAGGGAGTTTGTTTACCGAGTTTTCAGGCAAAAAAAGTCAATCAAAATCAGTCGGTAACGCAATCGATTAACTTAAATGGGTGTCCCACGAAAAAATATGGCCTAACGACACCGCCAATCCAAATCCCAATACCAAACTGTCATTCGATATTCGAGATTTGTCCAAAAAATAAGGTGACTTTTTTTTCTCGAAGAATATTTATTATTTATCAGTATCTATTTTGTTCCCCTCAAAATAATCCCCGCAGATATAATACACTTGCGCTTGAAATCCTCGAAGCACTTCTGATATGTGGTTTTTGGTATAGACTTGGGTTCTTCCAGCAATGCGGTCCTTATCTCCTCAATTGAGGCAAATATCCGTCCTTTGTTTTAATGATGCCGGGGGTCAAGTCTGGTGAATACGGTGGCTAGGGCACGATTACGGTATTGTTTTTGGCCTAAAAGTTAAGCACAAGCAACGATGAGAGAGCAGGTTCTCTTCGAATTATGAATTATTTCTTCCCACAAAAAATCTGAAAAAACTCATGGCATGAGCCAACCGATATGCCAATATCGTCGGCAACTTCTTTGACAGTGATTCGATGATTAAACATAACAACTCAAAAAAGTCACCTTATTTATTGAACCAACCTCATACAGAGTGACTAATGAAACGCCCTACCAAAAAAAAATTTGTTAAGTAAATATTCGATTTTTTTTAATATACAGATTGCTATTTAGATTTAATAAAAATAAAATCTATCACCCATTGGAGCCGATAATTTCTATATAAAGGAACAGTTGCTCGAAGGCCCACAGTTCAGACGCAGGAAACAATTGCTATGGTAATTGCTACCATGAATTGTTTTTCTGATCAATTGACCCGCTTGGAATTTTGCTAGAAAGGAAAATAAGCAAAATTATCGAATATGAAATGAGTTTACCCCCGAAATTCTCGATTAGACGAAATTGCATCCAACTCGAGTCATAGTGTGGTGAGAGGTTTCATCAAACTGCCTTCTCGGACCACACAATGTGGATTTTATTTTCCAAAACTATGGCGAAAGAACCCTTTCACCTCTGTGTGGTTTCAACAAGAAGTTAGTCCACCCATGGGCTATTATAGCAAGGTTACCGAATGAATTTCACCTTTTGTCGGCCCCATGGTCTCCAGACCAGGCTGCGCCTAATGTTTTCTTGTTTGCTTATTTCAAACAGGAAGTTTACCAAACGAAACCATCAATTTTCAATGATTTAAAACTATCAATTCGATCAATAATTAGGCGATTCTTCTTGCAATTCTGCTGGCAGTGATGAACAATACCGTGTTATTATGCCGGGCATGAGTCACTCACCGTGGAGGCCATTTAAATTCTATCATTTTTAAAAACCATTAAAAAACCATAAAATTGAATCATCATTTAATTATTTCATTTAAAAACAAAAACATAAATTATGTGAAATACAAACAGATTCTTAATGCAGCCAGAGTCATTAGCCATCCCGTAGATGGAGATGGAGATGGAAATTCAGATAGGGCATTCTGGTCGCACATAATCAGTCAAATGGAAATGAGCCTCATCACTCAGAACAATTTTTGCGTCAAAATCAAAAACCGGTTTATTTATTTTCGGAGCCCGCTTCGTGATCCACTGGGTTCAATTCATTTGTCGAATATGGTGCAGTGCGTACGCCTATTTCCTGTGAATGTTGAAATTAGGTTTTCACTCACAATATCGCAAAGTTCTACTATTCTTAAAACTCCAGAGTTCAGATGACTTTTTTAAATCAATCTTTTTGTTAAGGCTTGTTTGAGCTCGATGCCTACTGCACTCGTAGGTATATAATCACGATCCCCGAAATTCAACCAAACCCCTCTTATTCGTTGACGGCTTATTTATTTGCGTTGAACATCCTATAAAATGTCAACACTTATGGCGCATTCCTCACCATCTCAACAAAAATCACCGCTAAGCACACATAAACAAACGGTTGACAACTAATTTGAATAAACCCGACAAGTCCATATTGTTTCAACTATTAAAACACTTCCTAATGTGCCCGGCTTAAATTACGTAAGACAGCTTAATTCGACCCGTCAGCGGTACACTTAATCCGCGAGAACTTTATTACTTGACAAATGTCTTTGTATCTATAATCCATACATGCATGGATGAATAGTATTCACCAACAGTAATAGCATCATCGCGTTTGTGTCTATTCCGCACTTGGCCAAGACCCTAAATTGCTCATGTTAGATTCAGAGCTCAATACGGTCAGTACGCAGCCGATACGTTGACGGCCGATGTAACGTAATGTACAATATATAGATAAAGTATCGCTTGTCATATTGTAGATTTTTGGATTCTCCAACGCTCCGAATTCTATGGAATGCTTGGGTGTTGTTTTGATGAGGTGCGGTGAGGTACGTAAACGTATTCGTACGCGTTTACCTGTGTATCTACCTCCCTGGCTGTCTGCATCATAGTGTAACTTCGACCAAAATACTAAACTCCACCGCAGCTTGATTGGAGTACGATATACTCGTTCGATTATTGTTTATTTTGTTTTTTTTTTTTAATTTTTTTTATTTTTTGTTTTGTTATTCGCTTCTGCTTTGTTGATGATCATTCAGCGAAACCGTCGATCGTGAAGATGATGCTCGCGCGTGATGATGTCATTACCAACACCGTGACGTCAAAGTACGATCGAGGGGTATGGAATTTTATAAATTGGAGAGAGCGTTGCGATCCTCTTCTCATTTCACATTGAGTCGCCGACTCGAGTTAACGTCCGTTCCCTGGTTGCTTCTTTTTCATAACCCATTCGACTTAACTTGAATTGTTATTAGACATTTTCCTGTAGAACGTGAATCTAGTTCATTCAAAGTGTATACTTAAGTATCTTAAAGTGTTCCGAATCGAAGAAAATAACCCAATCCAGATAAATACAGAGAAAAAGAGAAAAGTCAAAGAAAGTTTCCAACAGGTCACCGCAGTAAAAAAAAAATTAATCGCATCTGAGTCTTTTCTCTTCTCCGGCTTACTGACTGTATCTGGAAGATACACACTCATAAATCCACGGATACGAGTACTTGCAAGTGCGCAACCCGATTAAATTGTGCATTTTAACCAGTGAGATACATTCGATTTACGATTTCCATTTTACGTGGTTACTGTCTCTGTTCGAGTGTACCGCAGATACATTTTTTTTTTTTGTCTGTCGTGTTTTCATCTTTCTTCGTCGCCGATTTAGTTTAACAAGAGAGCGTGCTTTTGCCAAGATCGAATACAAGATATTCGCGGTTAGTTTGTCATATCGTCCGATCAGAAGAAAGTGCGCACCCAAAGTGAAATTAATTTAGCGTACAAGCTTATGGTAAAAGATTCGTCGAGAAACTTTTACACTTGAAAAGAGCGAAAACGATTTTTTCACTTTGTTTTTGGGACGGCATTTCAAATCGAGCGATATTTGTCTTCGAGTGCGTGATATTTAAGTGTAAATCGTTGGACAGTCTGCTTTAATTACTTTTAAACGAGAATTTAATTAGCGTGAAAATACCGACATCTTCGCGATAGATATTTTAAGCGAATAAAAATAAAAGAGGAATGATGGCAGTAAAAATAATTGCGACTTTGCTGATCCTGTCGGTATCGCTGCAGATGAGTTCCGGCTCGGCGATCCCGATTTGGGAGTTTTTGACACGTAACGAAAAGGTGAGTTTTCGTTTTATTACTTATTTCTTCTTGTGGTTTTATTGGTCGATGAAAGAGTGGGCTATTTGAGGCTTTCTACGGTTTTGCGCGGGTAGATCACACGCGCGATCGTTTGTCTCATATAGTTACCTAGCTCTTTGGCACCTGTTGTATAGTACTACCCTTATCGCAACATGAAACACCACCGGATGCACATGCAGGTGTGCATGCTTCCCATTGATAAAGCACCTATAACCCATCAACTACTACCCGCACCCGCAGCAGCAGCAAACGTGCCGAGTTTCAATAACACGACTACGGTATATACCCATACCATGTTCATGTACTTGATGCCCATATGGAAGCTCGGTAATATATTTGCATATCTATGCAGCAACAATGATTTATCGCCTTTTGTTTTCATCATTTTTTTGATTCTAACCCCGCATCAACAAGTCGATCAGATATTATCGAACAGAACAGCTCACATGCGCTGAATTCATTAAACGAATAATCGTATTTATTTACCTTTTTATAATCATCCACACCTATTCGTATCTATCCGTACGAGAGCCCCGGCATGTGGTCGGATGGATATTTGTAAAGCTGTTCAATCATTAGTCTCACTGTGTAACCTCACCTTGTAGTTACATGATGCTATGTTACGTCTAGACAGGCGAGTTTCATTTCATGATCACTTCAGTGTTGTTATCTTTTTTTTTACGTTTTTCTATTCTACTGCCGGCAAACAATAGAGTTAGATACAAGTACACTATACGTAAATCACTCCAATCAGTCTGTGATCGAGCGGATTAGAATCCCGACAATAATCGTTAGAAATAGAAATAAACGTGATTAAAATAAGTGGTACATGGACATCTAGTTTAAGGACATGTGCTCATCATTGAGATCATGCATATAATCCCACGTTGAAAAACAATTAATTAAATTCGTTGAGGTTTATGAGCTAGCGAGGTCTATTGTGTGGATCCATGAACTGCCAGGTGTTTAGATGGATGCGGATTAAATTGCAACAGACTTTAATTATACAGATTGACTAATATTGATTTGTAATAAAATTATAGATAGAATTAATTAGAGGGTGGCGAGACAGCTGGTAGAACCTTTTGTTCATACGTCGCTTGGACCATTGAATCATGATGCAAACTGTATCATAATTGCTCGTAGTTGTAGAGATGACTGATGTTATTAGCTCGCAATTCAGAATATTATTGGCTATCAATTCACAAGTCTTACAGCCTCAAACCTTTTAGTCATTGACTTAACGAGCCCCGAAGATACTAAAAATTTTGATATTCTTCATACATATGTACATACATATGTATGTGTCTTCGCTTTGTCTTGGAGCATAATACAAAATAGATATGTCAAGTACTTAAGACCACCGAAGATATTCTGATGTTATATACATAGCGTGTTCAAAAAATAACAGGAATTTTTAAAGAGAATTTTATTTATCAATCTCCTTCATACCAGTTCCAATATTTATTTCAAGACTTCTTGAAATCGAGTCTTCTGTAAGAGTGATAGATTTATTCCAACACTTCGCTAAGACTTCGATGCCCCCTTCTTGTTAAACGATTTATTTTTGCCCTTCAGTTTCGGCAATCATTTTTTTATTGGAGCCAATTCTTCTTTACCTTCTTAGGTCTGCAAACAGGTATTAGTCGCTGAGAGCAAGATCTTGAGAATATGATGGATTGAGAAGCAATTCACAGCGCAATTCATGCAATTTTGCCATTGTTCTGATCAGCTTGTGACAAGGTGCTGTCTTGCAATTTTTTCTTCTTCATATCGGGTTGTTTTCGCAATTTCTTCCTTCAAATGCGTTAATAACGCCATAAATAATAATGAGACCGCTTGGTCGCCCTGGACAGTTTTGATGATTTGTGGGTCACTTAGCTGACTGCCGACTTGACTCTGGAACGCAATGTTTCATTCATTGTCACATACTGCATAAAAGGATTATTATTATTATTGCTCTGAAACAACCCCAAACAGCGCCCTAAATCGTCGACGCTTTGTCGTTTTTCATCAACTGGGAGCACGCGCTGGTATACACTACTTTCTGATGTCTTCAAAGTGTCAGATATCTCACTCAACTTCAATTGACGATCGGCCAAAGACATTTTTTGGACTTTTCTCATGTTTTCTGAAACAACTGCTGAATTTGGGTGTCGTCGACGATTTTCTATTGATCTGAAAATCTCAAAAATAATGTCAGTAAACCACTATAACTTGTAAGTTAAACGTCAGATTGCTATGACAGGAATCGTTTGAAGGTTGGCACTTAATATAGATTTGTCCGTGGTGACGTCAACTACATATAACATATTCGTACATATCTTCATATGTATGTATGCGGTTCTACGAACTTTTGAGTGATATAAAATGATGGCTATTGTTGATGGCTTATCCACTTAAACTATACTTAGAAAGTAAAAGCTCTAAAGAAAGTAGTCTAATGATGATAAATCCTATGATCTAGGTTACCAGTTTATGTTACCATTTCGAGAAATTAATCGACCTAGAAACTTAGGCGACTATAACTCGAGGTTATGACGTGTTTCATGACTCGTAGTTCCATTGCGTAGAGAAACTATCGGGAACATTTTGTTTGCCTGACGTGACTGTACGCGCTCGTAACGAATCTTCGGAACGCGTCAAGCATTAATCACTTGCAAGCTTTCATTCCGATTAGATCGACTTTATAGTGGACTCCTGCAGACTCGTTTTTTTTAAATTTTTGTTTTTTATTTTTAGAACTCAATTATCCTAGAGAAAAATGCTTAAAATTAGCTTAAATAACAACTGACATAAAATACCTTACTGGCCCTTTACGAACACTCTAAAGCAAATAGAACAACTTAAGGCTTCGGCTTTCGGCCTTACGATTTACTTGTAAACATTAAAATAAATAAACAACTCAGGCCAAGAAAAGTGATATTTTAAAAACCCTGGAATCAGATCATTTTTTTTAACAAAGAAACTTATAACTAAGAATAACTTAACCCTACCTTAACTAAAACATACATATATATCTTGTTTTTTTGTTTTAGTTATTGTTTTGTACTTTTTTGTGTTTTTAATTTTTAATTTAATTTTTTTTTTGATTAAAGCTAAAATTGAACTAAACCTACCTGTCATCCTAGTCTGCCCTAGCCTGTCCTTACCTACTTTAACCTAACCTATCCTAGTCTATGTAAGCCTGCCATTGGCATGTGGCAAGCTTTGCCTTAAAGAGACTATTAAAGTTATCCACTGACAGGACAAATATAGGAATGCCTCTGGGGTGACAAAGCCGTTAAGGCGAACTTTCTCGTGGTACCTTTACAATCCTGACCCTATTGTATAAGACCTCGTTCGGATAAAAGTTCGTGTTTGATTATTCTATTTAATCCGAGACAAGTTCTGAGAAATTGTCTCTCAAACACCCTAATTCTTTCCATTAAGCTGGCTCTCACATTGAGTCACACGGGACATCCATATGCAATCATGGGCCTGATTAAGGCCATGTGGTAGATTACCTTCACTCTCGACTCAAGTTGGCTTCTATGAAACAGCCATCTTGTGAGATCGAAAACGCCCCGGGCTCTTGCCAGAGCAGCATCTATATATTTGTCAAAATACAGATACTGGTCAAGCTCAAAATGTAGCTAACGATTGAATAGTGCCACGACATAACATTTTATGCTAGACTGGGGAAATAGAGTTCAAAGACATTGGGCATGGTTCATCAAGTGTTTAAGAATAAAAGCATATCACAAACTGCAGTTTTTAAGTGACACAAGCTCTTCAAAGAATGCCGAAGAACGTGGTGGATGATGCCCGAGATATACGGCTGTCGACATGAGGAACTTAAAACAAAGTGCAACATGTACTTGAAGGGCTGAATTCCGACCTGAAGCGGATAGTTCTTTTTACACTAAAGTGCTAAGAAGACAGAAAAGAAGGGTCGACTGCCCCAAAGCGACGTTTCCCCATCCCCCCCTAGTGTCTTGACTTGGTGTCTTGACAGCAGACTTTTTCTATTATCAAAAGTAAAATACTCTCTCAAGGCCCACCACCATGAGACTACCATAAGAAGCTTGCGCGTTAACCCTGAAATATTCCAGAATCCGGCTACAAAGAAGCTTTCGACTTGTAGAAAAAATGTCTGAATTCTAATGTTTGATATTTTTATACCAATCATGAATTTCTTCAAGTTGAAATCAAAAGGAAATCAATTTGTTCATAGTGCTCTTAACTGACAGTAACAGCTTTCTAATTTTTATCTTCGAAGAAAATTAGACTAATGATTCCACCAACCCAAAAATCATACTAAACAGTACTTTTCGTGAATGTTTTCATCTCTCCAAATATTGTATGATAATTTTGTTTGCTGAACAACGTAAACGTGAAATGAACTTCATCAACAATGATGCTCTGTGTGAAGAACTAGTACCTTGCTCTAACAACCACCTAGCGAGCCTTAGTGCTGATTGATTTCCAGATGCAAATCCTTATTCATACATAAGCTAAACAGTAGATGATTGAATGCCTAATGCGTGGGAATGCCGGAAAATTGACGTTTAAGGGTTTTCAGCGGCACCTCGTGCTAAGGCAGAAATATTCTCGATAGAGTGTCCAGTGAGTCAGTTTCTTCTAAATGTTTCACTCATCCTTGAGTGACGTATTTAGGCGATTATTCACATAAAACTAAAGACCGACCATCTTCATAATAGCTTAAATAACTTTGATGCGTTGCTTACGTATAGAACTATCCATGGATAAGATTGCACATGTGTTGACAACCCTTCGCCAAACCTCCCTGTCAAGAGTTCTATTTTCCATTTTTAGCTGTTTGCTCCATCTCTTCTAGGTCCATCCTTATCTCATAAAAAAAAAACAATAAAAAAACAACAAAAAAGAAAAGACAAAGTACTTTGTTGTTTCCGCCCGGGATCGAACCGGGGGCCTTCCGCGTACCACTTTCCGATAACCACTACACCACGGAAACACTTGACGTTAGATCTCCATCCGACGCACATTTACTTTAGCTATATTTATAGGCGCTATCTGAAAAGACAGCAAACCACGCACAACGTCATAATTCTGATTGAGTGCTGGGAGGTAATGAACATGATGAGGTCTGGGTACGTAAACAAATGATGATAGGTGCATATATCCGTTTATTCGACTTAGTACAAGCTAATGTCTACTTAATGTAACGCTATAACTATGATTACAGTTAAGGAGGTAAACGGCATGGCCTTCCTGGCGGTCTTTTTCCCTCTGGTTTTCTACTTGTTATTCCTTCGACTGTTCGTCTATTGTCCATTCGTTCTACGTGTCCTGCCAAACAGTGCTCCGGACTGAATAGAGTTCCTCGAGTTTTTTGATTGCGGAGTTTTATGCATTCGCTTATTTCGTTGTTTGGCTTTTCTCCATACATTCTTTTTAAGATCTTGTTTCCAAAGACCCGAAAGTGTAAATGGCATTATTATGGTTTTATAAATACGGATTTTAACAGAGGGAGACAAAAGAGTTGTTTTGAATAATTCCTTCATCGCGAAGAAGCACACCTTGCCCATATGCAACCTTTTACTTATTTCGATCTTTATTCCGCTTTTGGCAGTCAATATGATACCCAGATATCTGAAGTCGTCCACTTTCAGATGCGTGTACATTCAGGTGCGTGGTTTGAATTGACCAAAGTCGATCAGTGACCATATAATTTTTAAGCCTACTTCCTTTCCTTCAATTATTACATTTCTTTTGGCTGATTCCTCACTATATCCCAGCAGGTCTAGATCGGCAGCGTACCTAAACTAAAACGAGTGTGATTCCATTAAACTTTATTTGCATTTTCCTTTGCTTGAAGGGATCTCAATATGAATTCGAGCACTATATTAAGAGAAAGTGGCGACAAGGCATCTCCTTGTTTTAATCCTTCTATTATCTGGAATGATTCGCATGGGACTTCCGGACATTTCCGACTTGTATCAGAGTCACAATCTTTTTTCGAAATTCCCAGCCTTACAAGGACCTGATACATATCTGGTCACTCGTCGAGCGAATCCTCCTGAAGCCACACTGGCAATCTCCGATTATTTCCTTTGCGCATGAAGTCAGTCTCTTTAATAGAATATATGGCAGCACCTTGTAACAACTTGGTACTAAAGATATTTCTCGGTAATTGTTGCATTGTGCTCGGTCACCCTTTTTAAATATGGGAATGATGATCGAGTTTTTCCGTTCCTCGGGGATGATTTAATTTTCCATAGTTGTGATGAGCCCATGTAATTTCTCAGTTAATTCATTTTCAGCATATTTAATTAATTCCGATGGTATTAGTTCGATTCGTGCGGCCTTGTTATTCTCCAGCCGATGGATTACTTCTTTAACTTCCTCAATGGTTGGCAGATCTACCTGAACCCTTGTTGTGTCGAGAACACCGGCTCTCCATCTACAACCAGTAGTTTATCGAATTATTTCCTCAATTGGGTTGCAACTTTTTCGCTGTAAGAAAAGAGCTCCCCATTATCGTTGAGGATACTCGTAAATCCTGATCTAGCTTGGTATCCTTTTCGGACATTAATCCCTGCATACATTGCTCTCGTGATCATAGCCGCACAATCTTCCTGAATTTTAGAAAACTTTTCCTTTGCCATTGTCGTTTATTATCCCGAAAGAGATGGCTGCTTTCCTTTCGTAGGGTTTGATATCTGGTACGTGACATCCCTTCGTCAATTTCCAATGCTTAAAGTCTTAGAACATTAGGGACTTTTATTTTTTCTTCGCTTTCTTCGTCAAACTAAGGCTTTTTTTCGGTTTTTGCAATAGGCAGTAGGCTTTCCGCTGCCTCCTTTACAACATTTTTTATTGTTGACCATATTGCATGTCTTGTTTCGACGTTAGTTCCTATGCCATCTAGTAGGATAGCGCACATACATATATATCGTTCTTAATTTTATTAAGCGATTTCCCAACAATTTTCAGCCGTCTCTGTTTTCGTTCAAAATGTAAAAATATTTGAACCAATTTTGCTGCCACAATTATAAAGCCAACAACAATCCAAGACTTATGTTACCTTTTCGACAGCTAGCAGCTGACTAGCATTATATAGAAAACCTTTGGACATATTTAACAATATAACAACAAACTCAGCAAATTGATCTAAGACAACCTACTAAATTATAGAATTCCCGTTACTTTTTGAACACATCTCTCTCTCTCTTCACCTCTTTCCTCGTATACCGAACTTGACTTGATAAAGTACCAATACTATTATTATTTATTCACAATTATACCATTTTTATACAATAGTTTGAAGTTCTGGAATGCCAAAATGCCTAGAAAGACCTCAGATTTCTATTATCCTGATTGTCAGCATTTGAAGACAAAAAATCGGAAACTTTTCCAAAAATCATTGGCCAAAGTTGTATCTTATTTTTCGTTGGCCTTTTTAATTCCAGTTTATAGTATACTGCAGTACGGTAGCCCTAATATTTATCATCAGGTTCTAAGGGGGTATGTTTGGTCAGCCATATTCTAGACATCTATAAGTCTTGTCATAATGAGGCTAAAGCGGAACATTTTAAAAACGTAACTTGCCTTCCCAATCAGCATTCAGTTCATAGTTTTCAAATCTTAAATTGATGAATACTTACCGTTTGGCTAAAAGTGTTGACCTAAAATCTTGTGCTGTACACAAGTAAAAACCATATCCAAAATTTGTCTAAAAACTATTATACGACATTATAACTCTTCTTGACTTCTCTATGCGAGATTATATGTATATCTTCCTGCCTTTATGACTGAGAACTTTGCTTTCAAAATTTGAATGCCTTCGTATATGTTAAAGATATTCACTTTAAACACGGCAATTGAATTACCTCTATAAGTGGCACGAATGAAAAATCTATTGATCTAATTTCGACGACTGCAAGGTCATTGTAACAATAGTAAGAGTCATTGGCAAGTTTGCTATTAAGCATGCCCTTTCAATGAAAAACGTTTGTGGACTAAAGATAAATGGTTTGGTGAAAGCATAGGAGGCAAGGCTTAATTTGATATAAAATTGTTTGTTTTTGATTGTCATTCGCATCTCAATGACACAGTATAGCCCATTGACTCACTGCTTCTGGCATTCGTATACCGCTCTAAGTGTCCGAAACTAAGTCAGTAAAGTACGAACCTCAGCAAGTATTCTCTACCTCACTTGAATCTAAGCATACGATTATTTGTCTTGGAGCACTCTTTAATTCAAGCTTAACCCTGAAGCATATCAAAATAAACCTCCGCTATAGACAGTGGGAAAAGAAGCAGAAACAAAGTAGTCAACGGTTAGCTTTCAGATTCATATCGGTAGCTAGGCGGCTACTTAAGATTGCCTTAGGCCCAATGAGCTTCTCTGATCCAATAATACGTCCAACCCACGCCTCATTAACGAAATACTTCCTGCAAATTAAAATAACATTTATCTTCTCTATTGTCCGCCAATCAAACTGATACGACATTTCAGCACTAAACGAGAAAAAGAAAACATCGAAGACGCCTATAGTGTGACCTCCACCCCAAACAAAGCGTTGCCACCTTGAGGGTAAACGTTTTAATGATCCTTCAAATTTTAATTCTAGAGACTTCTTCAAACTTTTTTTATCATATTCGTATCTAGTATTTGCACTCATTGTCGAAGATCCCCTTCGTTTAAGTGAATGGAAATTTATTCGTTTACCCGCTGACGGTCACCATATCAGATAGATTTGGTGTGCTAAGCACAGCAGCTTAATGTCATTGGTAAGACTTTGATAAGTTAATATTAATAAGTATTAAACCATGCGTCTTATCTTTGAGCAAGCCGAGCTAATAGACTAAAGCGTGGTAATGAACTTAGAGCGTCAAGCTTTAACGTTACCTACTTTAGTCCGATACTCTGTTTACATGAATTTTAAAATTTTGAATAAATTTTTAAATGAATAAATGAGACAATCTAGAGCTGCAAATGTCAACAGCTTAGGCCGGTTTTTTTTTCATTTTTAATTTTCTACTTTTGTTTTGACGTTTTTAAAGATGACTGGAATTGGATTGTTTATTTTTTCGATGTTGTTTTTATATCGCTCCAGAGCTTGCATGTTTATAAATATTCTTTTTTGTTTTATTTTTTGTGACAAGGGAACTGGTATTTGAGTGGTATTTTGCAGAAGCGACAATTTGATATCCGGCTAACACGTCATAAAATATATTGAAGTAAACAATTTGGAGCCAATCTGGACGAAGAAGACTTGTTCAATGCGAATTTTGACTTTACTTGCTTTATTTCTTACTCAGCATATTAGATAGGGTCTGCGAGGGCAATTCTTCTACATATATAGAGGTTTTGATCTTTTTAAGGGTTTGTCTAGTATGAGTATGAGTAGACAAGTTTCGCTAGTCTACGAAGAGCAGTTTCGTTTATACATATCTCTCAATCTGAACATATAGAGCCCATGCTGCTTTCTCTCCGTTTATCACGCATTTGATCAAAGACATCTTTCGAATTCCTATAGAATAAAAAGGAGTGAAAGGCACTCCTCGATAAAAGCCAATAACTTTATTGTAGCCACTCTCATTAGCATTTCGTTTTGCATTCTTGGCGTATAATAGCTTACCGTCGTTTATAACCAAGTTCAGAGCATTTATCAAAAACCAACGACAAATTGCTAACTTTCTAACCCATTAAATCGAATGCCAGTTGACCAAGCGAATTCAGCTAACGACCAAGGTAAACGAACTTCAAAAAATTTCTTCAGAAAAGTACAAGAAAGTCCAGGCCAATGACCTTTTTTTTCCCCTCAAAACCGCCACAAGAAAGTAGTGTAACATAAAATAAAGCATACACACGCAGACGCAGAGGTAGAGATGAAAGGTAGACGCAGACAATTGCGCAATGACAGTCATTTGGGCTTTCGGACGTTAATCGCTGGAAAGCAAACAAACACTCTTGTCAAGTGCAAGGGATAAACATTATTTTTCTCTCGGGAGGGCAGTGGCATCAGTAAAGTTGATGATAGGAAGTCGTAGAAGGAAGGAAAAGTATACATTCGCGGATGATTTATGGGAAATATGGAACTAAAGTTATGACTCTCATATAGCTTGTAAGAGCAGATAATTCTTTTAGGGCTTACACTTTCTCCCCATTTTTTTAATGACATTTTTTCATCGTGTGCTGTAATAAATGAATAGTGCTTTTGCTGATAGGAAATGTTGATGTACGTTAAACATGATGGCCAGTGGGGGCTCAAAAGGGGTTCACTCTCCTTTTGTAGTTACATGATGCTTATGCCTTTTTGTTTTTAATTACGAGGCTATTGTTACGGTTGGCGAGAAGGGCCGACGTCAGCCAGTTAAGTTGGTACGTCCTTAACCCTCTTAATGGAGCTCAAGGCTGATTCCGAGGGAAGTGACGCCTGCTTCTTAAAAGGGCAAGTGCACTCTGCCTTGGGGAAGGCTGTTAAGGGAGCGAGTCTGTTGAGTTTTTAGAAAGTCTGTTTAAGGTTGGAAATATTCTCTTAGATTGAACCCTGTTCCTATCGGCATATCTAATAAATTGATTTCAGAGGCTTAGCGATAGGTAAGATTAGATAGAAAACCCATCAAAGTTCCTGTTGCTTAACGCCTTGAGTATTGCTTGGCTACCGGAAAGTTCATTTGTAGTTGGAATCAGTGGGGTAGTTTGTTCCAAAAATATAAACGCCACGGCTGATTCCATCTACGAGCCATCTGTAGACAATTTACGACCTTTTCCAGGGGATCACTATTACCCCAGGTTAAAAGGTTTAGGATCCATATTTCAAATTTATTATCAGACATGTAAAGGGTGACCCAACAGATGGTGTGGATGTTGGTTGTCAATTACTGAATTTAATGTGGTTGATCTTTTCAACAGATGTCAAGCATATTCAGATGATGGATCGCCCTGACATCGTAATTGGGGACTGAAAACTCACACCAAAAAAATCACTCTGTGATTCGAATTATGGGTTGGGCCGAAGATAAGGCTGAAGAGGCAGAAGCAATTACAGGGAATATAGAGCGTTGCCTCTAAGGTTATTCTGACACTTTTAGGCATCTTTTTGGGGGGTTATTTTAATAGTTAGGTCTATGCGAATTACCCAGCGACAAGTCATGACCTCAAAAACAACATCCAAACTGAAATTGCGATCATTGACCACTCATTCTTCAAAATGTCTTCAAAAATGTTGAACTTCAGGTCATTGCTTGCAGCAGATGCCGTGGTGTTATCATATTCATTATTGCCATATGCCCAACTTTATGATCTTGCAAGGATCAACATTAATTTTATAAAAGTGTTTATTGAATTTAACGAAAACTTCCGCACCGATTCTTGATCCGCGTAGAAGGCTCCGCTTGCCATTGCAACTCGCCTTTTGTTTTTGGATCTCGCATGAGGGTAGTTTACCATTTAATTTGAGAGAAATAAAGCTCAGCACTTTGGTCCTTAGAGTGAATAGTAGCATTTCAGCTTTGCTTGTTGTACTCCTTTAGCAGCATTCCCTTGGTTTGGTTTTTCACCGAGGGAAAAACGTCACATCATCAGATTTGTAACAGCTTTTACCGTGCCCCTAACTAGTCTCAGCAGAATGTTGTCTATCAACAAAAAGCACATTTGGCGATGCCCAGAGTATCTTGAATAAATCAGTTTTTTCAACATGAACGAGTATATCCAAAGTTCCAAAGATCAGCAGGAATCGAAACTACGGAAGCCATGAGAACACGCTCCTCCGATGAACTTAATCCCCTACTGCATCTTCTCCCCCTTAGAACTTAAAGTCCCATTAGAGTTAAGGTAGCGTGCTTCTGTTCTCTCAGGCCGTACGGGCAGAGCTCTATCAATTTTGCCGACGAATTTGACGTTTCTTCCAACGTACTACATCACACCTTCCCTCGACTTCAATAGTGCGGTGGACTCTCACTTTCCTTCCAGAGAAGAATGGAAAGCGTGTAACCCAGTCGTGAAATTCCAACTTCTGATTTTCACCGATGGCTCCAAGCTGGTGCACGGTGTCGGACGGGAAATATTCAAACTCCCAAATTAATTTCGTCTTCTCGATCACACGAGTGTTTTTCAAGCTAAAGTGCCACGTCCAATCGCTATTTGTAGCGATAGCCAACCCGCTATTAAAGCTCTTTCGTCTGCTTCCACCTTCGCCAAACTGGTGGATCCATGGAAGAAAGAAATTAAACGAGCTGGCGGCCGGACTGATATCACGCTTCCAGGGCTCCAAAACATAGCAACATAGAGCGGAATGAGAAGACCGATGAGTTAGCCAAGCTCAGGTCCACTTCAAAATCTCCTACTGAAACTGTGGACCTGTAGCTGAACCCTCTTAAAGGCAGCACCATGCAACACCTTTTCAACATAGCCAATCGAAAGGGGGCTATCAACTACAGGATATAAGAAAAACCTCGCCCAAACGATCTCCTCAATAGACACCGCTTCACATAGCTAGAATCGTCAACACGGGCCATTGACCTACAGGAACTCGCGCTGCCAGAATAGGCATCCGGTCTAACTGGCGTAGTTTTCACAACCCCATGCAGAGAAAAGCCTACACCATTATCTCTGCTAATGTCCAGCACTGGCAAGCCGCAGGTTCTTCGCCTTTGACCTCTCCGACCTCTCAGAGGTAGCCAACCTCAACTTTCACATACCTTAGGTTTCATGAGTTTTGTCGCATCAAAACGGCGCCTGAGCGCTAATTGTACCCTGACGCGCATAGTCGCGTAGCCACCTCAACCTACCTACCATATGATCCATCATCATCGCCTTCTAAGAATAGTTTCAGTATGTGCTCTATTAAAGTCTTCTTCATTGCTTTAAAGAGTGGGCGAAGTGTACGTTTTCTCACCAACTACCTGTACCTATCACCTCATCTCAGTGAATTTGCCCTTTCTGCGTGTATATTAAGATATGGATAGGAGACTGACTCCAGGGTCTCATGAATGTAGCTTTCTACTACGCATTCCATTGTCACCAAAATCAGTACGTCCGAAATATTGTAAATCCATGTCCACTCAACCATAGCTAGTACTGCCAGTAGGCTTTAAAAATTCACGCTAGCCACTGAGTTACTGTCTTGTAAGTCCTGTACATCTTCCACTCAGTATTGTTAGGTGATATATGAACCGAGCCGAAATTGACCTACGAAGACAGACCTTTGCAATCTTTTTTTCCTAGGTATCACTCATGGCCGTCTTAAGAATTATTCTAAAGGTCTGAAAAGCGAGCTTAAGTATCTACATGTTCCTCACATAATAAGGTAGAAACAAGTTAATGATGATAGCAAATTGACTGCGCACGAAAATAAACGATACATTGCGCCACCCTGTTTCCGTCATATATGTCATTTGTAGTACGATGCCAAAATGTCACGTAATATATGCAAATCGGGGTTATGGCGCGTTTTTTATGTAAATGTCAGCCTACGTATTTAACTACTTCTACGCGTGTATAATAACTAGATATTTTAATTCTATAGTCCCAATTAAGGTAATCTGTCATTTTGAGAGAAACATGCTTAAAAAAGTCGGATTCCATACTTCCCACATCGAAAAAAAACAAAGAATTTGCACAAAAAAGTCAAACTTTTTAAGTATTATCGTCTGGCAAGCCATAAGTTACATTTGGAATCCATCTCAGACGCCTACTGTGTAGTGACACTAAAAGCTTGAAAGCCATTGTGTTAGGCTAACGCCCATCGACTGATCTTTAGCTTCCAATTTGAATACTAACTCATACCAGTGATCGACGACGAGCTGTCTTAAAATCACATTTTATCAACCTTTATGCATATTTTGTAAGTGAACCTCATGCCAGACGTATTTGAACTTTCACTTTTGCACACGTCTTGACGTTACCTACCTATGGAAGAAAGTTTATTTAAAACATACGACAGTGGAATTCAAATGAGATCATCACTTGGACAGATTGCACGTCTCTCGTGTGATTTATAAAAAAAATTCCAAAGTGTCTTGAAAGTCGTAACAAATTAAGCACAATTCATAGTTGACATTGAAAAGGGTCACAGGTTAGTTAGCCATGAAAGAGCGTGAACGTCATTTAAATGAGCAAATGTTAGCTAACAGCTTTGATTTGTTGCACTAAAAGCCGGAAAGCCACTTGTACCGAGCATAAGTGCCGATTACGAAACACGTCGTTACCTTGACCAAGTCGAAAAATCGCAACATATCACTGCCGTTTCGCGCAGCACGTCGCTGAAGATGGACATTCTGATAGAATCGTCTAATAAACTCCACTTAATCACTATACGCTGTTTGATTGTCGGTTTTTTTGGCTGTGAATGTGATACTATCCAAGCAACTTCAAGTACTCGTACATCACTTTCGCATTGAACTTGTCACGAGCTCTAAACCAGTTTCGCCTTTTGTCCCCGAAACTCCAATGCTTGTCACCCAGCACTCAGTTGAATGTCACTCAGTTATATAGGAACAGACACACAATATCGTTCCCATTTGAATGATGCCCAGATCCGATCAACAGCTACGGGATTAACCTATAAACCCACGCTGGGTTGGGCCCTCGCACTTATGATTGAGGAATTCGGTTATTATTATTTCTGTCTCATACTTAACTGCAATTTGCAGTTGAACTTCAATCCAATTCGCGGCACGTATTCTTACATACCATATTGTGGGCTTATGAAATGCTCCTTCATTACGATTCAAGTCGTCGGAAATTGTCAAATTCGCGCGATCGCGCTTGGGAGAAGGCGGCTAATATGTGACACTCACACCCGAGGCTTGGACATTGAAACAAGCAATAGGCTTGGATTTATGACAGCAGTCATTGTTTGACTAATTTTAATGCTCTCTAATGAGAGCGTGACAGGACGCTATGTATGTAACGTAATTGGTCACGATCATAGGTGGCTATTGGACCCCCCGATGCTAGTAGGCATGGAGAGCCAGGAGCGGCGCAAGTAATGTTTGACTCTTCAGCGTGTAATTAAGTGAATGAAGCTCGAGGTGTCATTTTGACATGAAGTCATTAACGACTGAAAGTGTAGACGTGTTTGCCAGTTTACAGGGTATGACCATGTCAGCGGTGTTACTGGAGCTTAAATATGCTCGTGGGTGCCTGTCACTTTTCGACTTGTTCGTCGTTAAATCCTGTGAGTTGTGAGATAAGGTTATCCGATTTATGTCTTGCCACAGTTCAGCTGGGGTTTCGGTACCATGAGAAGCAAATGGAACACATGACTTCTGACCCATTTGAAAAACACCTAATCGCGCATGGCGCACCTTCTTAGGTTTGAAATATGTATGTTTCATACTCGTAATGTTTCGTGAGGACGACTGATGGGGCAACATACTCGCAATATTTATTTAACTGGGCTTGAAAGCGGGCTATTTTACTAGGATAAACATCGATGAGCTAGCTAATTGGCTAGTAGTAATAGAAATAGAAATAAATAGGCAAGTTTCAATTCCAAAGAGGCTACTTAACTGCGACAATGCTAGTGCATGCTAGTATATCTCGGGTGGGTTTTTCTGGTTCCCATTTACCACAATTTTGTTTACAGTTCCATTTAAAAAAATTGTTATATCGGAAAAAAATTTGATCACCAATGTGAATGGCTCGGTGACGTCTAAGAAGGTCTAAATGTTCCAAGTGTTGCATAATTTGTATTTTATAGGCGTGTAAATGAAGATCGATAGTGCCTGCCTACTTTCAGTGACTGGCTGTCGGAGCATGTTTGACTCGATAACGAATCAGTTTCTTCAAAACGCGTCAATAAAATGCTGGATTCTGGACTCTCTAGGCCTTTTACATATTCCCCATTCGCGCAATAAGTCTAAAAAAATGCATTGTTGTATGGTAAACGACTTCATGACTGTTGACAAAAGGCTGATGAAGTTGACAAAGGCTGATCCCAAAGGACTAACCATATTGAAATTAGTAAATCACAGTACGGAATAGCTAACATCCACCTTTTAATAGGATAGCCGGCGTACACCTACTCCCCCAAGACATACTAGTACCCGTACAAGGATAATACGGCTAGCTATAGCGAGTTAAGGTCATGAAGACGATATTAAGGGATTTGACCGAGACCGATTACATGACCGCAACCTTGATAACAGCTTGTGAGTTAACCAAGAGAAGAATGGAAGAAGGGAAAGGTGATAGGGCAAACAAACTATGTATATAAATGGCAGCTGAGTCGGAGCGGGCATCGTTTCAGAAAATTCCAAGCGAAGCTTCTCGTGGAGCTTCTTACTTAACACTACAATTACATAAGCCGCCAATGTCGCTTTACGTACTGACACCTGAGGGCCATCAATTCAATTACTGCATCATTCATTTTGGTGAAACAAGCCAGTCAGATTCAGAACAACCTTTTTCCCAGTCCAACGTTGACATTTTCTTGACTTCTTCCTGAACCTCCGATAGAAGTAGTGAAAACTCAAAACGATAAACCTACTTAACAGATTTAGAGAAGACATCTTGAGTAAATACACTCACTGTTAGGCCTTTTGGAAGCCACCACTTGTACTTACCGGCCTAGTATGTTGAATACGAAATTACACTCAAATTTGCTATTGAATAACTTGAGACCAAGTATTTCAAAAAATTTCAGTTCGAGAAATGAATACGAGGAATATGCTGTCATACACTAAGGTTTGTCTTAAAATTAGAGCTAAATCGCGTATAACAAGAGGTAAATAGAGACGACTATTTACAAGCTTACTTAAGAAACAAGATGGGCTCAGCTCGCCGGGACCCAAGCTACAATTCTAGGTCTTCTACTTTGAATTTTGCAAACTTTTACCTAGATCTGTCCAGACGGACAGACAGAAAAACTTTTGCATAAGTTTCCTCTACCCCAGCTTGCAAGTTAGAAGACTATAAGTCGTCAGTTGAAAGTAAGTGTATTTCTCGAGCCGTATCACCTTCGTTTACTCATCGGAGACATCAGATCTTAGACTTACATTAGGAGCATAAATCGGAAAGAGTACGTACTGGCCACTTTCATCGAGATTGAGGGAGCTTTTGATAAAGCAACATGTGTAATGTTGCTAGACGGCATGGCGTAGATGAAGCACCGGCTTTGTGGATCAAAGCAATGCTTGTGCAAAGCTCATTGAACGCTGCTACAAGCCTCGAAAAATGTGTCACATCCGGCGTCCTCGATGCTCTCGATACCTCTGATACTGTCATGATTCAGCTGGTTTAAAAGACATTTCCATTTTAACACCCAAGAAAGCTAAGTACTTGGGAATTATCTTAGATATCAAGCTTCTTTGGTCAAAGCATATTGAGTCAGAAACCACCCAAGCATTGTCAGCTTTTTGGCACAACTTGGGGCTCATCGGACCCTCCTCTGATAGCTCACGGCTAACACGTAAACAGGCAGTAGCAAACTCTAAAGAGCGGCTTGTTTCAGATGTACGGAGGCTATCCCCATCACGCCGGGCACTGCTCTAGATGCTATGATGAACCTTACACCCTTTGACGTATTTATCAGAGGATGCGCACTGAAACCATGTCTTGCCTCAAGAGAAATGGTTTTTGGTACAACTCGCATTGGAGTGACAAAAACATATCCAATAGCGCTATAATTTCACAGTCAAATTTCATTGCGTTAGGACTGGCTGTGACCATGTACTGGACCTGGACCGTATTTTTACAGATGGCCCCAGATCAGGGCAGGGATGCAGCGCGAAAACGTCCGATTGCACTTTTCGTTGGGCAATATATGTCTGTCTCTCAATCAGAGTTATACGCAATCCTAATGGTCATGCACTATCTTGTGAAGCACAATTGGAAGGGAAAAAGTATATGCGTCTGCATGACAGCCAAGCTGCAATCAAAGCTGTGTCCAACCCACTATCCACCTCCAAATTAGTTAGAATTCAAGACCTTTTCAAACAAAGTCGGAAGGCTTGTATGGTCCCAAGTCACTCTGGGATCCCAGGAAATGAAATTTTGGATGAACTCGTTAGAAAAGACTCAGAGGAGAGCTCCTCAGAACCTTAACCCTCCTTAGGTCTACCTGCTTCCATGGTCAAATCCGACATCAACGATTAGGTCTTTAATGCACACAGTCGTAGATGGAGTAAATTCTTCTTATTCTTAAGGAGAATTGATTGCAGAAGACTTACGGGCGTCATTACGGACCATTCCACTTTTTCGAGGATGACACAGCAAAACACTATCTCTGCGAATATCCTGCCTTCGTGACGCACCCTTGGGGCGGCGTGATGTGTGCCGAATCTCTTAGCTGTACATGACTGAAGCTCCTCTTCATTTTTCTCTGGAGAAGGGGGAAAATACAATAAAGTAAGGTGTTTGTCTGGCAGTACAATGGACCAGTGCTTTCGTCTGATTGCTCCAACAGACAGTAAAACAAAAAAAGAAAAAAAAAAAAACCTACGGTCCTACCTTCACCTTATCCCAGAAGAGCACAGAAAACGCAATAATTTCAAAACCTTTCATCAAAGATGATAAAGTATTTTCCATCTACACCCAATCACCCAAGTCAAGGCTAGCAAAGAACAAACACCTCCTAAGCCCCTACAGTACACTCAACTAACATAATTTGATTCGCCACATCACAAGTATTATATATTACATGATTTTTGGTCTCGTCCAAGCAGGCACTAATTGAAATGTGTACAGCATGCCCCTCGTAATCTTGGGTCAATCAGCCAAAATTTCAAAACACCACTTAAGGTAGCAGCGGAATCGACCACCAAAAGATGTCCTTGACGCACTTTTTCATCGTTTCACGCCCTAGCTATGCTTTTTCTTTCATTAACATTTGCCTCTAAATGATCGCTTGTCGAAATTAACGGTTCAGGTATAAGCCTCTTTGGTCACGTTTGTTTATTTGATGATTTGTTTGTTCGTTTTATAGCTATTTACGGTTTTTTCTTTTCGGCATTTCGGGTACTTCGGGCAGAAAAGTTCAAAACTAATTCGAATGCAAACATGCTTGCGCGTACGGATCATGTTCGCAGCGGTGTCGTAAGACAGTGTGTACAAGCACAGATGTGAACCGTTATTAAGATGTAAGGTATTCCCAAATAAATAATGCTTCAGGGCGGCAAACACTCGAGCTACTACAGCTGGTGAGGAGTGTGCACTTATTTCAATTGAAATATTTCGTATCGATGAGAGGGACTAATCGAACGCATGTATGATGTGCTTGACAGGTGGTGCATTTGATAGAGTAGCATATCATTAACATGCTCCTGGAGAAGATGTTGAATAACATGGTAAACATGGTCACCCCTGGAATAGAAGACACCTCTATCAACTACGTGGAAGTTATTGTTTTGAAAGAAACGCTTATCCAACTCTTTCTTCATTGACCCTATGTAAACGCACCGTGGTGGCGGTCGACAATTGACTCTTCATTTGTCATTTCACGCGTGTGAAATATCAACACTTTACTTATTTCTCAACGACTCCATACTCAAAAGCGTGTTACATATGTTCCCGTCGTTTTGCTTATTCGACTTGGAAAGTTATTTAAATCTAAGCAATTCGATTTGATTTCGAAAAATATTTTTTTATTTTTAGCTGATGGTTTAATTTTTGTTAATGATTTATCACCGAATTCAGATTATCACCTCATAAATCTGAAAAGCAGTTTATAATGCCTTAAAGCTGTCATTAAACCTATTAAAAAACTGATTTTGGGTATAATCAATTTGCCTTTAGCTACCGATAGTTATTTGTTCCCTTAATTAACTTCCCCTGCAACGGCTGGGCCACTCAGACACAACTTAGACACCTTCATTAAATTACTAACGCCTGTTTCAAGAGAAAGTGAAGTGCAAGATTTCATACGAAAGTGTTTCTGACTTTCAAAACCAAATCACTTTCTTAATGATTAATGAGCGTCTGGTTTAATAAAACCTAATTTCTAGTTAATTAGAGGTATGTGTCTGCATATGTTCAAAAAGTCACGGGAATTTCGAACTTTCATGAGCTATATTACTTATAATCCGTCTCGGGAGAATATTTTTTTGTTGTGTTGACAAACATTTTTCATAGCTACATGTACCTACATATATACACTGCCAGCTAAGCCTATTGACCAGTTACTTGCGCTTTAGTAGGACCGGAGATCGCCAAATATCAATCAAAAGTCACTTATGATGTTGACCTGACATTTAGCCCTTACCATGACATCTTTTTGAACGAAAATTTCTCACGAATCGTTGATTCCCCATCCGACATGCTGCGAGACTTAGCTTCGTGTACCTTTTTTTGTTTGCAGAAATAGAGTGAACCTCAAGGCGTCATTATGCCGCATAGATGAGGTTAAAAACCCTAAAAAACCTCAGAGTGCTAAGCTCCACCTCAAAGATCGAATTCCAGAAATTTGACGGAGGTTGAAAGTAAGTAAGTGATAGTACTTTCCAAAACCCGAAAAATTCCTTTTACATTTTGAACAACCAATGTAATTGTTACTTCGTAACAAAACGTAATTTTCCAGTAGCTAACATAAGACTCTCCCATCTTTAATTGCACCTTGAGAACGCCGCCAGGACCAGGACTAAGATCCAAAACAATCTGCACAAATCATAGAAAAGCAATAGGAAGGTCGTCAAAGAGTCATCAGCGAGACCGTCATTGACGTGCTTGGTTTCAAGCCACCACCTACTAGAAACCTCTAGCGTTATGACGTGTGCAGACAAAAGCTGGTGGGGAGCCCTAAAAAAAGGAAAGAGCCCGCACTTCTGAGAAGTAGAAAGTTTTTCCAGAAAGTAAAACGAATAGACCTGGCTATAAGGCCTGAACGAGGGCTTAAAGGGTGGAACACCGGAAGCTTCCCTCCGAGTCTTAGTCGTTGCTGGGAATATGTGATGACCACTTTTCATGATAGATAAAACACTATCCACAGTGGGTGAAGGCAAGAAACAATTCCATCCATCCGACTAGCGATGTTGAATTTAAAGTTTAAAGCTTCCAACGCAGATGGACTATTTAACGCAAATGAAAATGGGTTGGTTAGGAGCACGCATCCACTTATCTCCGAGATATGGTCCTGGAAAAATCTCCTAAACTTCATTTATAAGATCGTGCCATGTTATGTGAACGAGTGAAACAATTTTTATTAGTGTGGTCCTAGGCCCGAAAAATCCATGACAGATCAAATATTCAAACTGCGTCAGAGCTTGAATTTCAAGTCGATACAAACCACCTTTTTACTGACTGTAAAGCTGCATCTTTACAGAGTCTTATTATAGTTTAACATCCCTGCTAACTTCGTTAATCTGTACAGGAATGCAAGGAAAAATGTTCATCCGAGGCCTCCGATATCAATAAAGAAAACAGGACCTTGAAAGTGTCATGTCAGCCAATACAAGAGACACAGTCTATTTCTAGTCTGAATTTATAAAGATGGTATGACATGATTGGAAGGGTAAAGCGAGACGTCAAATGAGTAAGTCAGGGTAAAATCAAATATGTGCGATGATCAAAGAAAGACGAGCATCTCCGGCGTGTTGGCCGCTATAACTTTAAGGCTTTAAAGGATTTCGTCTACCTTGGCTCAGTAGTTACAAGCGGCAACGACAATAGCGTTAGACGTAGAATAAAAAATTTCCACTCCTGCTTTTTGGGCTCAAAAGGCAATTGAGAACTTAATTTTTAAAAAAAACCTTAATTATCCCAATCGTCTCTTAAGGCGCATTGTCTTAAACAGTGATTAAACATGTAGTCAAAGAGGGTCCAGGACGATTCGAGTGAAAATCACTGCTTGCTAACAGAAAGTGAAAGAGAAAATACAACAAAGAACTGTACGAGCTGCACAAAGATTTCAATTTCGGTAACGAGTTCAACATTTAAAATGGATGTGCCATGAAAATCGAATGAGCATCACTGACGCCAAGAGTCTTCAGTTTCAACCTCAAGAGGCGACACAGAAGAGTACGACAGCTGCTAAGGTGAAAAGGGTACTCAACCAACTGGACGGGTGGAATTGGGAGCAGCTGGTGACTAGAGGTCCTCCTTGGTTGAGGCTCAGATTTAACCTAAACTGAAGCGCCATCTAAGTAAGTAATTAGGAGAGAAAGGACGGGTACCCTTTATAACCGCCAATGAAACCACTACGATCCAGATTTTAAAGAGATTAAAAACCAACTGACTTCAAAGATAAGGACTTAGGTATCATTCTGGGGTCTAAAACGTACTGAAACTAGTGCGAGATTTGTTAAAAAAATTGAGGTGACTTTTTTTTATTTTTCTCGAAAAATATTGGTTTATTCAACAATATATTTTTTGTTCCCTCCATAGTAATCACCCTCAGATATGATACACTTGCGCCAGCATTTTTTCAAATCCTGAAAACACTTCTGATATGCACTTTTTCGTAAATCCTTGAGCTCTTCCAGCAATGCGGTCTCTATCTCCTCAATCCAGTCTTTTCAGTTTTGAGAATAGAAAAAAGTCACAGGAAGCCAATACGGTGACTGATACCGCAGTATTTCTTTTAACCAAAAAATTAAACACAAGCAACGATGAGTGAGGTGCATTTTGTAATCCAACAGCCATGACGCTGGGGCTTGGTTATTAACATCTTCTCAGCCTTTTGTAAAAAGTTTTTACCACTTCTGACCATTTTTTGGCTCAGAGTAGACTTGCCATGTGCCACAGTCAACATTTCGAGTATGTTATATTGCCATGCAATTAGACACGTCTAACACCTATAACTGTGGAAAACAAACTAAACATCAAAAATGGCTGACAATGTCAAAATATGTTACGGGAAATGTGTGCCAACATAACAAAAAACAAATTTGAAAATCGAATGTACTAAGCTCGCCAAATTCAAAAAGTCACCTTATTTTTTGAACGCACCTCGTATAAATGACCTAACTTTGTAAAACAAAATTACGACTTACTTTGCCAGGCTATTAAAATAAGCCAAATAATCATAACTCGACTCTATCTTCAGTCTATTAAATCTAATTTGTACACTGTACTCACATCTGTCCTAAGGTGCAAAAAATCACACTAATTTCTCGCCTCGTAATGGTGTGAATCAAAGTCAAATATTAGCGAATGTGTGTAGGTCAAGGCCCACATTACCCTGTCAAATAGTTCTAAATCAAGCTTTTTCCTCGTTCCGAATACGATCTGATCCATTAGCACTAATCCAAACAAGCTCCAAATGTTTTAACACGCAAATTGCATTATATAATTGGAAACCTTTCCGCATAATGAGCAACCTTCACAAATGTCAATATAATCTCTAGACATGTATGATACGTGCTTATGGTTTGAAAACAAAACAAAACACTCAGCATTCCAGTGGAATTTTTGAAGCCAAACGTCGAGATGTCTTCTGAAACAGGTATTCGGCGTTATTTGCTATTCCTGATTCTAAATTTCTAAATTTTTACAAGTGGCGCCTGAGTGCTTGGATTTATTATTGTAGAATTTGTGCTTTTCTTACGATTAGAAGGGCATGGTATTAGTAAACATAAAGCGCAATCGGATAAGTGAAGATATTGCGAGATGCAGTCGTATCTATAAGTCACGTAGCCGGCGAATCCAAGCCAACATCATTTCAATACAAATCACGCACTCACGTAATACTACCCAGTTACACAAATCAGAATACCCACTTAACCATGCATCCAGATACTATGTACATCTGTATCTAAACAAAGAATGTGTGTTCCTCAAGCCGAGTTGATATCATCATCGCTTTCATTAGTATCTAGATGGGTGCACATACCATTATATATCTGGGCCAAAGAACTGTAACGCCAGTGATCCAGATTTGCAAAATCACCCAGAAAGAGGCACACAGCCAAGGCAAAGCACAAACAAAGCAAAGAGAAAATGAAAAATCCCCACATAGACAATAAATTATTTAAATTAGATCTTTTGTTTATAAAACATCTACTACAGTATCCTCCTCTTCTTTCTATTGTTTTATTACAGATGTCTTATTTGTATTCAACATTCGCCCGACTGGTGAGCGATCATTGTAAGACGAACCCAGATAGCCGAAGCGTACCGGTGAACCATTGCAAACGTGATCTCCTCAGCTACGGGTACGAGAAGTTGCAGACATTCGCAGATCTTCAATTGGATACGTTGGATCCGTATCAGCGAGGTGCTAATGAATTGAGTAAGTATACCTGTTTTACTCATAGGAGGATTTCTACGATACGATGATATTTTGTTTTGGTCTTTATTGCCAAAGACCGGGGGTAGAATGAGAGAAATTTGAATGATAGTAGGTACTGCGTAGATACATAATTTGGGAATTACGTGAAGCCCGAAAGAATATGTCTGAGTCATCGTGAGAACTGTTTTGGGGCTAGGATGTCGTACATAAAGTAGAAAGAGCAAAGAGTTAAAAACACCGCTGAAGTCATGCTTCATGATTAGAAAGTTCAGACAAGCACACGATTAATAGATTTTAGGTTCTAGGTGTAGAATTTGAATTAACACTCTGACTCATGCTTGTTTTAGTAATTTGTTTATTCTTTACTCGTTTTTTTTTTTCCTGGATAAACGAAGGTTGAATAGTTTTGTCTAACTCCCAGTTCAAGGCCACGTTGAAGACGATGATGTATTCAACATTTGACATTTGAGAAATGTGCCAATAAGCTATATTCAGATGTAGTCATTCTATGTTTTTTTTTGCCATTGTCTGACGTAATTTCAATAGATTTTTGGTAGTTCTCTAGAATTACCATCACAAGGAACACTTGAAAATCTACATACTTAGCCAAGCTGAAAGAATAAAAAAATGAAATATCGTCGAAGATAGATTTTGAAGAAGCACCAACCAACCAGCAAGGTTACAAAGCTACTGGGTCAAGGTTTTTTTAACTTTATCTTACCGGTGAGGGATACATATGTAATTGCTGAACGTACCTTATATAAATCTGTTTCTCTAAATATTTTTTGGACAAGATCTGTTTGGAAGTCAGTCACAACCGTGAATTAAAAACGTGTTGCATTAATATGTAGAAAAACGATATTCACACCTTTCCTATCTTGAAGACATCCAGCTCCGTTCGTATCATTTTTTATCAAAACGTTGGTCGATCTTTGATGCTTTTAAGGCGTCTTTGATGATCACGAATTTCTTTTAGCCCGGGTGTTGGCTGGTATACTACCCGTGAGGACTTCTACCGTACAGACTTATGTCATCAGCTGAAGCCTTTCCTAACATTTTAAGATCACTATCGCCTTCCATATTGCAATTGCATAGCTTATTGATACTGAAGGCGCTTAGCAATGGCAATGGACTAACTTCCCATCTAATGGGTGATATGGAAGGCTATCGTGCATTACGCCTTTTAAAATGGCGAAAAATGGAATTAAGGAAAATGTGGCCGAAAACTGAACGTGCTCAGAGCACCCTGACGTATTTCTGAAACATACTTAGGCCCACAATATAAGAGAAATAATTATAAAAAATCAATAAATTAATTAATGCAGAAAAACATTTAGGAAATACAAGGTTTGTTCAAAAAATAAGGTGACTTTTCGAATTTCACGAGCTAAGTGCATTCGATTTTTGAAGTAGGCACAAATATCCCCTAACATATTTTGACATTATCAGTCATTTTGGATTTGGTTTTTTAGGTTAGACGTGTTTTAATGTGCTTGGCGATTCAACATACTTGCAATGTTTGCTGTGGCATTTGTCAAGTCTACTGTGAGTAAATAAAAAAAAAATGTTTATAAGCGGCACGAGGATTTTATAAAAGGCCGAAAATATTTTAATGACTATCCTCGCTCTGGACGCCCCAGCACGTTAACAAGGGATGAAACGTTTAAAGCAGTGACGATCAAGATTTGCTGTAAAAAGTACTCACTGATGTCGAAACCAGAATACATGGTTATGACGTCTTAACCAGAACCCAATCATCTGAATGGAAGCGACCAAACGAAGGCAATAAATATTTTTCGAGAAAAATTAAAAGTCACTTTATTTTTTGAACAAATGCCTTTTGAATTTTTCCGACTTTTCTCTTCTGTTTTCTCTGCTTTGAAATGGATTATTCTAAATTCTCGGTCAATTTATTCTGAGCTCATAGAGTGAGCCCTGATCGTGCTTCCAACGAAAAAAGAATAACGAATTAGAAATTCCGATAAGCCTTATCTAAAAAGGAACTCTTTTGAACAAATCTGATCTAAAATAGAAAAAGTGTATTTTGAAACAAAACTGCAAGCAATAATCTGTGAACGGTGATAAGGCATTTAGCGTCCAATGTCAAAATAACACTTCAAAAAGGAAATTAGGAGCAAAGATATTCTCACCCTAATCGTACATTATCCATAGAGACTCCTGATAATCATCAAATGTCTATCCTTCTAACATTAGAATATGCTATTCATAATGAATTTACTTTGCTGCAAGATGTGTTCAAATCGGATTTTTGAATTTTCGAAAAGAACTTTATTTATTCGTCTTCGTCAATATCATCCCTGTCTGAGCTAATGAATGGTGTGGATGTTGGCTGTCATTTACTGAATTCAATGTTGTTTAATACGGTATTTCACATTTTAAGTCCTAAGACTGTTAACAACCAACAACGCATTTTAGTATTTAAATTTCACGAAAATGGACAATTTGTAAAAGCCACATTTCGTAAAATTGGCGAATGGTGAAGCGTTTTGTTAAAAAAAAACTTGTTCGTAAACGCCAAAATATCATCAGTGGTCGGAACTAGCAAGGGACCTCAATTGGTCGTCGAAGTCAACAATGGGGCCTCATTTATTTTTATTTATTATTATTATATGTCATTTGGAACTCGGAAGTTCAATGCCCCCTTAACAAACCTCCGATAAGCCTGCCTGTCATGAGTGTGTTTGTTGCTTCCAATATTTATGTTGTCCTTCCATCTACGGCGCCGCCTTGTCGCTGGTCCTTTTCCCTAGAATTTTCCACTCATTGCTGTTTTGATTGTTCGTCCCCTGTCCATTCGTTCTACGTAGCCCGCCTATCGTAATTTTATTATTCGCACGATGCTTGGGGCTGAATGAAGTTTCTTGAGTTCTTGATTGTGTAGTTATCTCCATTCGCCTGTTTCCTCGTCCTGTTTTCCATCATAGATTCTCCTTAAAATCCCGTTTTCAAGGACTCTCAACCTATTTTCCGTGATTTTATTACGTAGTCGAGCACCAAATTAGGAAAGAGTATTGGTATATTTGTACCACTTTCACCAAGTTTTTCGGGAATCCCAATCTTCGAAGGACATACCTTTTTAAATCTTCCTATAAATTCCAAATTATTGTACATAACAACATTTAGATCTACTAAGCCGGTGCCAAAAACTGAATAATATTGTATTTTTGAATAGAAGGGTGCAATAAACAAAATTGCCGTATCTGGAGACTGGAAAACCCATTTCAGCATCGGACCGGCCCAATAAATCAGTATAATACCATCCCGCGATTATCCTTCCCTTCCCCAAACAGTCGGTGAAGATGATGCGTCGTGATCGTGGTGCAATGGTAATCATCACCGACTGTTGAGCCGTAGGTCTGTAGTTCAAGTCCGTCCATAGTCAAGAACAATTCCTATACGGAAAAACTGGGCAACAACATCAGTTGTGAATGAGAGATGATCAAAAAATATTGACGAAGGGCATAACACTCGCAGCATACGATTACTTCAAAATTCATACTCAGTGTGTGCATTTCTAATATAACACCTTAATAACATGGAAACAAAAGAGTTACTGTGAACCACAACCAACGCGAATTCAGTCGAATCTCTCAAATCCTATTTAGGACAACCACCCCCAGAGAGTAGTGTGGTGATCGAATATCTTCGACCCAAACCATCTGCACCCCGTCCAGTTTTGTGACAAACACCATAAGAGCGTACACTCTTACACCTGCACGAATTATAAAAAATAAAAAAACATTGTGTCACGACTTTTCCGGTCAGTGGAAAGATACAATTTTAAATTCATTTAACGAAAGACCCTACAGCATTTTCCTGTCCCTATCAGCGTACGTTTGTAATATTCAACATGTTTCGCAAGTCACTTCATTTGACCTCAAACTTTTCTCATTACTAAACCTATTACACTGCTTGACAGTAATTACGAAAAATTTATTTAAATCTTCATACCTAAAACACCAATTGATATTTCTTTTTAGCAATATAAACTTGAATGGTTGATTGTTAGTTGAGTTCAAGAAACATCGATAATTGAGCGAGCATATTACATAAATTTATTTTCAAATTCAATAGTACAAAAAATCCTACTTCCCTTGTCCCATTTAGTGTTTCGAACATACCAGCGATGAACTTTGCCAATTCCGACTTCTCCTAATGGCTCCTTTGAGGCATTAGGTAAAAACCCATCAAGTCTAGGCAAGAAATACAATAATTATTAGCAACTTGCATAATACTCGTAAGGCACTAAATTTATCTTCGCCGCCACCATATGATTATTTGCTCGCCCGTTTCAAATTGATTTCACTAAGAATCTTTAAGTCTTCGGCTTTATACGTTCCCCTAAACCCTGCTGCCAATAAGTACATTGGCAAGAAAACCTTATTAATACCGAACCTGGCAATAAGTAGCTTTGCCACACAAACAATCCCACCAATCAGGAAATCGTCTCAACCAACATAAAAGTGGTTACGAAGAAGACACAACACGACTTGAAGCCTAGTGGCCTGATATGACCATCGCTTACAAATTGAAAACAAATGAAACGAATTCCAATTCATGAGGTACGAGTTTCGCTAGCTTCCCGCGTGACTGTGTTAGAAATTCATTAGCTAAAGCTGCCGCAACATTTTAATGTTTGTCACGTTTTCACGTAAAAGCAAACGTAATCGGCCGTCCGTCTTCGTGAAACTTTGAATTTATAGTCTTTCTTGGCATTTGAAGGAAGTCGAATTGTTTGGAATGAACCCAACGAAAAATAAAAAATAAACGAATATTGATGAGCTATTGTTATTGGGGGAGTGGAGGTTTCGATTTACTTCAAGCACTAGCTCGTAGGCTTGAGGTTTTGTTACGCGTACGGATGTCATTACGTTTTTATTTATTAAATTTCATTCAGTCTTATTAATGAACACCTTTTCTTCTCTTTCCAGTTTGGTCAACAATCATGCGAGGTCATCCGGCCGTAACAGTGCCACCCAGCCGGCGGCCATACCCAACTCAACAGCCCGGTTCAATAGTCGTTCTAACCCATCAACCTTCGAACAATAAGTCATCATATCCAAAGAATCCGCTTTTCGACGAACCCGAACGCAAACATGCCTACGCTATGGACATGGACATAGCCTATGGCTATGCACCACCATCTTCCTCAGCAGCCGAATTTCAATATCCCGTCGAATCCCAACCTGCTTCTTCAGCTAAAGAGCCTGCCTACCTAAGCGGTCCATTCGTGATTCGTGTCCGACCAGATGGCACGCCAATCGATGGCGACAGGAACACCCCTTATCCAACTGATGACGATCTGGAAGCCTTTCAGGCAGCCAAATTCGCAACAATCAGCCACAAACAGAAGCGAGTAGCTACTCAACACCTGCTTGCACAACAAGCTCCATCTGAACTCCGTACAAGACGTCAATCTAAGGTCGTTAGTAAACCGTACCCTCTCGCTAGCAGTCCCTATTACACTCGCCGGCTGGTACATGTGTAAAGCAATAAGCGAAAAAGGTTAAGGCCTCCTCCACAGCCGTGCTTCCTGGTTGTCATAATGACACATCACCGAGATCGCAAAATTCTAAGAGAAAGAGGGGAGACCCGTCACCTTCCAAGCCCAATCAGACTGAGTGCATGATACTGTGTGAATGCTAGACCGAGCGACTGAACGAGTGGGATTTACTTCTTTTTATTTTTAAATCAATATTTATACTCGATGCCAGCAACCTGCACCGCAAGGGGCAATCATCAATGGCAATTGAAGATACACACCTACTTACCATACCATATGCATAGATATTAGATACTATCGCATTTCAATTGAATTGATGTTCTGTATTTCAATTGACAGAAAACCGGCTTTCCTCGAGAACAGGAAGTCGATCATTCATTCGATTACATCCAGACACATTGCCTAGCCTAAGTCTATTCTTACATTTTGTATGCAAGTGCTTCTCAACTTATTTCCTTGTTTATCTATGATTTGCCTATTTTTGTTTTTCTTTCTTTTTTTTCGTTTTGTAATAAATTATTAATAAATTAACGATAATCTAAATTTAGATACGTGTCTTTTAAGTATTTCATTTCGGTTTACAATAAGGTTAACAACAAACTCAATTTTGTTAATTTAATTAGTATTTAGTACAATATGACGAAAATTATTTAATTGTGATTACATGCAATTTTTGAAATAAAATAAATTATTGAAGAAAACATTTTTTGCCTTTGTTCTTGCCGATTTAGGTAATTAATAAATAATAAAGAGCTATCCAACAAGAGGTGTCATTTTCAATTTTGTGCTATTATTGAATAGTCGAGAGTCAATTATCATTGCAATGACTTTCCAGTTTCACTTCGTATTATTGATAGATGTGTATACAGTATTTAGTAATTACGTTATATATTCCATGTACATTTCAAACTTAAAACTAGTAAAGAGTGATTTGCTGTTTGTTTTTTCAGTTTTCTATTTTGTGCATCTTACAGATGATTCATGATATATGTTTAATTTAAAAATATTCAGTTAGCATTGCCATTTCGTTACAAAAAGAATCACATTTGAATAAAATTTACAAGTTATTGAATTTTGTTATCAAAACTCGTACTCTAAGAAAAATGTCTTTGACACACTTCAACCTGAAGGTTACAGCTCGTGCAAGAATTGAAGCCGAACGATCTGCCACAGCATCGAATTTTCAGTGAGGACTTTAGAAGAGCTTAAGGATAGGTTAGGTTAAGGAAGGGGAATGTGGAGGTTGAACATCATTTCCACTCGGAGCCCAAAGGGGCCATTGTGATTCCCTTCATTTGTGGAATACACATACTTTTAACCTGTACTATCACGTGGTGGCTGCGGGGGCAGTGGCAAAGCAGATATTGGATAGTCTCGATTTCCTCATCCTCATCGCCGCAGCTCCGGCAGAGATCGCTGGATCCCGAGTTCCATTTCCGAAGCTTTGCTCCGATGGGACAGTGTCCTGTGATCACTTCGATGGGCATACGGATCGAGTTTCGATCCAGCGCCAAGAGCTTCTTTGTTTTGCCGATATTAAGTTTTGGCCACGATGATTTTGTCGTGTGACTGTCGTTTCTTGTAAGCCAAGACGTGTTGGCTTATTTATGATCGTGTCATTTATGATCCCGTATAATGCACTGATCGGTGGTTGCAGTGACGTGCCCACTTCGTTGATTTCCATTTCAGACCCTTGTCTGGCCAATTCGTACACTCATTCATTCCCTGCAATTGAGCTGTGGCCCCAGACCCAGCAGAGTTTGACCTTGTGGTATCTGATAGACTTCAGTGAGTCGCGACATTTCATGACAGCCTTTGATCTCGTTGTACAGGAGCCTATTGACTTCACTGTCTACAAAGATGGTGAAATCCTTTGTTGGGATATCGGTTACTTGTAAGTGTTTGGGTGCTTTCTCATGCCAGGATCTCTGCTTGGAAGACGCTGCACAAATCAAAGAGTCTAAATGATTCTTGTTTGTGCAGGGTGTCAGAGTAGAACCCGGCCCCAGTGCCTGTCGGGGAAAAGGATTGATATTTTATGGGGGGAAATGTAGTCGGTCGTAGCTACGAGGCTACTAGAACCATGTTTCTTTCTTAGATCATCTATTATTCTGAGTATGGCTGCATGTCCATAGTTGGTTTGTTTTCACAAAGAAGATTCCTTTAGTCTGAGAGCGCTTTTTACAGCACAGCCTTTTATGAATAAATCCAGAGGAAGGAGATGAAGTATCATGTCCAACCCTGCTTCCGTCGTGCTTTTTATAACTCCCGTTGTACAAACAGCGGCTGACCTTTGTACTTTGTTGAGCATGCTCATGCAGCTTTTCGTGCTGCTCGCAGTCCACCAGACTAAGACCCCACAAATTAGAATGGGTCTGATGATTGCTGTGTACATCCAATGAATGATGTACGGTAAATTAATTTGCATCACTAACAGCCTCCTTTGACTTACCGCGTTCATTGGGGAGCCTTACCTTCAGGGTTCTGCTGGAGAGCTGGAGGGAGATTCGCTTTGTTGATTTCTGGTTGAAAAGGTATGTTGATAAATCATATTTGGTACGATAAGCAACCTCAGGTAATACAAGAGATGCCAGTGCAACAGAAATGAACTCAAACTTTTTTTCCCCAAAATACACGCGCTAAACGTGATCGACATGGGATTCTAGCAAGATGGTGCTAAATGCCACAAACACGCGATTCGATGGACCAGTTGAGAAATGTATTCGGTGAATAGTTTGCCTCTCGTTCTGGACAGGCTAATTGGCCGGCTATATAGTGCGATCTAATGGCTTCAGGCTACTTTATATAAGGACATGTCAAATCACTCGTCTATGCTCGATGAGCCAGCGTCAATTGCAACCTTGAAAGATTTGGACAATTCCTGATGTTATTAGCCAGATACCAGCTAATATGATCGAAAAAGTGACTTAAAATTGGGCTCACCGTATGGACAAATTAAAACATATTTGTGCTCAATATTTGTATGAAATATAATTTAAAGTAAATGGCTAGCATTGGTTTATCAACTTGAATGATTATTTTATATACTATTACAATTTTCTTGTCTTATTTGACAATTAAAAACCAAACGTTTAAAAAAGAACATATAAGACATATTGTTGCTGTGAACCCTAAAAACTCAAGGTTTGTATCGAGGACTCAATGATTCCAGATTGACTTGAAGTATTAGTGGACACAAACAGTATAAGCTGAAGTACTTAATTTTTGTTAACTGAATGATGAAAAGTACAGAAATTGATCCGGTGTTTAAGGCTTTGTTAAAAAGTCTGCAAACATCTGCATCTGCGAGCGAAGCTTGGATCCAATCCAACAGCTTGTTCTAATATGTCGAATCACGTCTTCATCCCCAAAATTGGAAAACCAAGTGAACAACCTAAATCCTATTGCCCTATTAGCCTTATAAACTACTAAAAACAATCTAAAAACTGATAGAACTCCATATTAGGGGTATATTAGAAAGCCAAAAACTTCTGCATCAATATGCATACCGCAAAGAACGATCTACTGCGAATGCGCTGCATCACTATATAGCGCATGTGGAAAATAGTTTCACCCGCAAGGAGATCGCAATTTGCGCCTTCCTCGATATTGAGGGAGCATTTGACAATTCTGACTACAACTCAATCACCACTGCACTGTCCTGGGGAGATGTAGAGCATTCCACTAACCATGAGCGATGCTTGAGCTGTATTATATCAGCTATATTCGGAGATGTCTCTGTATCAGCAGCTAGAAGACTCCACAAGGTGGAGTGCTTGCACCGCTTCTCTGGTCGATAGTCATTGACGATCCACTCTAGAAGTTAACCAAACTCGGTTATGAAGTTATCGGATACGCCGATGACCTTGCAGTTATCGTTACAGGTAAAAGCGAAATTTCTACCTGTGAACGCATGCAACTTGCGTTTTAATTCTTTTCTGACTGGTATAGCAGAGAGGGTTTATTGACAAGCCCAATAAGACAACCTTAGTCCCGGTACAAACATTGGATTTTCAAAAAAAGTCAAGTATCTAGGTATTGACCTTGATCGCGAACTTAACTGGAACTCCAACATCAAAAGCAAACTTGCAAAGGCGACTAAGGCAATGTGGGTCTGTCGACACACCTGCGGTAAGCCTGAGGATTGAAATCTTAGGTAATCCACTACTTTATATCATGATAATATGACCTATCATCACTTATGCGTCTGCTGTATGGTGGACAAAAGATGAACAGAAAACTACAATAGTTAAACTAGCTCCTTCATCTCAGGGCATTACAAAAGTCATGCCAACTTGCCCGACGGCAGCCTAGAAGGCACTGATCCGTATTACTCCACTACACCTTTTTATTAAAAAGGTTGCTATATGTAGTATAATCAGACTCCCCCGCTCGGAAACAGATCAGACATGTAGACCATTGGGTCACATGTCCATTCCATTCCATGTCCATACTGATCCCAAACCGTACACCGACCGGGGATCCCTTGCTAAATGTCAAAGGCCTTGGTACGCCTCCAATATGGATTCCGGCTTTGGCGCTGGCATCTTTAGACCAAATCGGAAGATATCGGAGTCCTAGTGTCCTCAAAGCCGAACTATACGCCATCCTAATGTGCATCAATCTAAACTTAGATACTGGCATAAGAGGTATAACTAATGAGACCAACTATACTGGATTTTTCAGTACCATATTGGATTGAGGTCCAGATGAATTTACACACTGAATTTTATACTGGAATTTAATAAATTTTCAATTTGCGCGTACTACGAATATTATACAAGTTCTTTCAAAAATCAACACTCATACGCATGTCGAACGCACTCTTTCATCACGTACTAAGTGTAAACTAAAGCTGATGACAGAAAACCGGTTTTTGATTTTCCAGACCATTTTGTAATTTTTGTATAATAAGTTTCTCGTGGGTCGTTTTGAAACAATTCCCTGACGACCCGCGAGTGAAAAATTCATTGCGCATAGTAGTATAGAAAGATCTTTTGATATGGCCACAAACTTTTCGGCCCTCTTTGACCAATCGGGCTATACGACAAGATACTGCTGGGCTGACAAACTAGTTGAGTGGCGCTCCAAAATTTCGCCAACAGACAAGCGATGGATTGAGATTTTCAAAGATATAAAATATATTTTGTGTGTCCCTAGATCCTCGGTCGAGCGCGAAGCAAGGGACATCGCAGATTCATGTTTCCACTCATTCTTCCATATTGTCTTGATTTCTTCGATTTATTAAAAACGCAACCAGATTTGTTGCGTAAAATCTCGTCTCAGGACAAGTTCGCTTTCGAACAGATAGAGCCGCACTCAACTGATGTTAGTCCGATGTCAATGCAGTTCACTGAAAATAAAAAAAAATTGTACTCTGTTTGATTGGTAAAAAGAAAATAGTTGAACTGAATATACTGGATTTTATTAAATGTTTATACTAAATATATTGGATTTCATTTAGCAAGCGGTATTACCATCAATACACTCTCAAACAGTCAGGCAATGCTCAAAGCGTTGAGCTCGTATAGTACGAACTCAAAATCCGTCTAGGAATGCCACGATACCCTGCAAGACCTAGGCAAAAGAAATAAAGTCAAACTCTGGTGGATGCCAGGTCACAAGGACATTAAAGGCAACATAATCGAAAACCAATTCGCTAGAAAAGGTTCTAGCGAAAGGTACATAGGTGCCGAACCTTTCTGCGGAAGTCAAATATTGTCGCAACACCTATCTTAAATACGAGGTATGTCAAATAAGTTCCCGGACAACCGCTATAAAAATTTTTATTTTACAAATTAGGCTCTATAACAACGATGCCCTTCAAAGTAGTCCCCTTGTGCAGCAATGCACCGCCGCATTCGATTTTTCCAGCTCGCGAAACACCTGGCCTACTCGGCTTCTGGAATTGCCTTTAACAGCCGCGCCGATTCGCTTTTTATGTCCTCTGCACTGCCCAAATGGGTCCCTCTCATGGAATCCTTGATCTTGTCGAATAAGAAAAAGTCACAGGGTGCGAGTTCTGGGGAATATGGTGGGTGTTCGAGCACAGTTGTACGATTTCGTGCCAAAAAAATTGCTCACGGTTAATGACCGATGTGCTGGTGCGTTGTCGTGGTGAAGAATCCAGGAGTTCTCTTTCCACAAATCGGGTCTTTTCCATTTCGGCATGCCTCACTTTACTCACTTCGATAAATAATTCACTAAAATTCGAGAACGCAACCTATCCACTTGAAACTTCGTATGCAACAACTAGACAGATGTAGGAATATGGAACGTAACTCGGTACCACGTCAGTGTTACCACACAGCGCGCAAAAAATGTTGTCCGGGAACTTATTTGACAGACCTCGTATAATAGAGCCGATATCAAAATCTGGTAAATTACCTTTAGGGACTCTGTAGTATAAGATAGTATCTTAACAAAATTGGGTTCTCATCTGAAAGCGAGTGTCGACTCTGTTGCGCGTGTGCAACGTATCTTCCTCAGAGAGATTATGACTCCTGATGGGATCAGCTCGACTCCTGCAAGTGACAACCTCAGCTTTATTACTTACTTACATACCCTCACTTAAGGTTGGGAACTCTGTGTTCCATTCTTGCTTGGACAAAGCTAACGGCTTAGCAAATAATTTCGTAAGTAATCATTCAACCCCTAGTCATTTTGCCCCAGCCATGCATACTACATCCTCCGTTGAGCGATCAATTAACTTCAATAGGTCACACCCACTGGTAAGTAGCGTCAACCTAAAACCCTTAGATGAATTAAAAGATATTATACACAACCCTAAAAACAGAAAGTCATCCGGTTTTGATGGGATCAAAAATGTGTTTCTTAAGAATCTTCCAGAATCTTCTCTCATATATTTGTTAAATATTTTCAACGCCTGTCTTAAACTAGGATACTTCCCGAAAATCTGTCAAGATAATTCCAATTTTGAAACACGACAAAACTGAAAATTTGCCCAATAGCTACAGGCCGATAAGCCTGCTAAGCTCTCTCAGCAAGTGTTTGGAGAAGATAATCAAAAAAAGAATCATATCTTTTGTGGACGATAACCGAATATTACTTAATGAGCAATTTGGATTTACTGCTTTACATAGACTACTCACCAAATAGATCATTATAACGAAACACATTAAAAGTCATCTTTCTGGTGGCAAAAGTACTGGCATGATAATCTTGGACGTAGAAAAAGCATTCGATACCGTTTGGTTATTTTATAAAAATTATTCAATCATTCTTCTCGAAGTTTTATTGTATCTTTAAATCAAACCCCCGCAGGTAATAAACTGATTAATGCGGGAGTCCCACAAGGATCAGTACTTGGGCCAGTCTTATTTAATATACAGGGTGTCCCACGAGCAGTGTGCCAAAAAGCTAGAGCGTGTAGGTCTGGTCAAGACAAGAAAAAAATCGTATGGGAGGGGGGGTCTATTACCCCCCCCCCCCTCCCCCGTTTAGCCGGTAGGGGCTAAAAAAATTGGAAAAAAAATTATTAAAAATCAACAGTTACATCCACAATGCCGTGATGTACTTTTTGGTAAAGCCAGAAACCTCTCCTTTCATCTTGTTTTTAAACGAAGTTGTTTTAAGGAATAGTTTTTGAGATATTTATTTTTTCAAACTCAAAATTTTGAAAAAAAATAAAAAATAAAAATTTCGAACTATCTTTTTCAAAATTGTATGTAATTAAGTACAAATTTTTTTTTCAAAAATTCAATTCTCTTATTAGTTTTTAGTTAAAAACAGAAAACCGGATGTCTTGTAGTTTTTGAGAAATTAAAAAGAACCCGAACCATTTTTTTCTTAGAAAAACCTTTTTTTTGGTTTTAACGCGGCTGGACTTGTAGGCAAATTAATGTATGAAACATTGAGCTCTTTTTTATTATTTTTGAAAAATTTAGTTTTATTATAATAAATTTTCAATATGATCCCCATATTTTAGAAGGCAAAAATTATATCTCCTTCTAATGGCTGCACATAAGTCTATGCTTGACAAATTTTCCTGCAATTTGACTCCAGCGACTTCAATCCGTTCTTTCAGTTGTTCCAAAGATACTATTTCCACTTCGTAAACATAATTCTTCATGAATCCCCACAAATAAAAATCTAGAGGAGTTAAATCTGGTGATCTAGGTGGCCATTCCGTGGGGCCCCAATTTCCGATCCAACGGTCACTAAAATGATCATCCAGCCAGTTTCTAACCCGTAAGCTGTAGAGTGCTAGTACTCCATCTTGCTGGTAGATTAAATTATCTGCTATGGCCAAAGGAACGTTGTCCAACAAATCGGGCAAAAGGTTTCGTAGGAACTGCAGGTATGATTCTCCATTAATAATGGCATTCAAAAACCGGGGCCCGATTACAGTTTGTCCATCAATACCAAGCAAAACATTACAGCTAAAGCAGTGTTGTGATTTATTTTGTTTTTTGTTGTGTGGATTGGTGCTACTCCAATGATGCAAATTGTGGAAGTTAGTAACCTCATCTCTGGTAAACTGTGCTTCATCCGCCCAGAATATCCTTGCAAAATAGTTTCGTTCAGTTTCATCTCGAAGCAGTAATGATCGACAAAATTCTGCTCTCAAAAACGTGTCGTTTGAACTGAACTGGCCTAAAATGGTACGGGTGTAAGTTTTCAGTATGAAGCACTCTCCATACGCTAGATTTGGGCACTCCAAGCATAATAGCTATCCTCCTTGTACTAAGAGAGGGATTACGTCGGATCAAATCCAAAATTCTTTCATCTAAGATTCCTGATCCATCTGTAACTGATCTTTCGCTTCTTCGATGCTCTAGCCCTCCGTGCTCTCGCAGACGTCGGTGGATTCTTGAAAACATGCTACGACTGGGACACCTCCGATTGGGATATCTTTCAGCATAGAGTCTTTCGGCTTCACGATCTCGACCATTAGCTAAACTGTAGCAGAAGTGCATGTCCGTTAATTCTTCTCGAGAGTATGAGTTTGACATCGTAATGTGTTGATGAGTTAACATCCAATTTGGAAATGGTCTTTTATTAAAAATGCGATGCCTTTTATTTACATTTGGGTTGCAAATATTTTGTTTTTCAATAAAGAAAAATTGCGGTTTTATTGCCTTAAGGTCCTAGCGGGTAGCACTAATCGGCGGAGGGCGGACCGAGACGAAATTGGCAGGTCAGTTTTGAGGCGTTATCAATGAAAAAAAAGGATTAATCCAGGGTTATTCCAATACTGTGTCACTTGATTGTGTCCTCATAAAACTCCGAATTTTTCAAAAATAATAAAAAAGAGCTCAATGTTTCATACATTAATTTGCCTACAAGTCCAGCCGCGTTAAAACCAAAAAAAAGGTTTTTCTAAGAAAAAAATGGTTCGGGTTCTTTTTTAATTTCTCAAAAACTCCAAGACATCCGGTTGTCTGTTTTTAACTAAAAACTAATAAGAGAATTGAATTTTTGAAAAAAAAATTGTACTTAATTACATACAATTTTGAAAAAGATAGTTCGAAATTTTTTTTTTTTTTTTTTTTTTCTTCAAAATTTTGAGTTTGAAAATTAATATCTCAAAAACTATTCCTTAAAACAGCTTCGTTTAAAAACAAGATGAAAGGAGAGGTTTCTGGCCTTACCAAAAAGTACATCACGGCATTGTGGATGTAACTGTTGATTTTTAATATTTTTTTTTCCAATCTACTTAGATAAACATTTAACTTACAAGCTACACAAATCAACGTTACGATCAAGATTCTCTACCCATTCATTTGCAGGAATTCAAAACTGCATAAATATAGCAACATATTGATATTCAAGGCTATTTTCAAAGCAATCATGTTCTACGGATTTCCTGTCTGGAGTACATGCGCAAAAAGTAATCTTCGTAGGCTCCAAACAACACAAAATAAATTATTAAAAATGATCCTAAATGTTCTCTACTTATTGTCTACTTAGTATTTATTTACTTTTGTTTTTACTTACACACTATCTATCTGTTGGACTCAAATTTCTGTTTTTGTTTCACATTTATCCGATTATTTTCATACATATTTCTTTATTTATCCTTTTAATTATTAGTTTTTTTTTTTTCAATTAGTTTCACATTTGTCATTAATAATGAACTTACTTTTCACTACTAGCGGTGTTTTGATGTACTTGTCTATTCGTTATATTTATTTATTTATTCCATTAATTGCTTATTTATTTTGTATTTATTTTATTACTTGTTTATTTATTTTTCATATATTTATTTACTTGTTTGTCATATTTGTTTATTTATTTAAATATTTATATTTATTTTCTTTATATTTATATTTATTATATTTATTTATTTATTTATTTATTCATTTATTTTTTATTTATTTTTTATTTATTTTTTTCTTGCACTACTACAGCAGTTTAAAATCAAGTGTTAACACCACTTCTCTTTTCCCTATAACGAAATAAGGTATTTATTTGCAAGGAAGGTTTCTTGTGGCTTTTCCTTCTAACTGAACGCATTTCTGTGATATATTATTTAAGTAATTGTATACATATTCCAGATGTAAGGTAATGGAAACCAAATCTTTGCGAAACGAATATTGTCTTGTATTTTATTAATTGTATAATTTCTGCCACATTAAATAAATATTCTATTCTATTAAGAAAGTAAAGGAAATCCTCGTCTAATTGGCTAGCAGGCACAATACACCCACACTGGTCGCAGGGCTCTATGCATCTGTTAGCACTAGCCCTCAATTAAAAAATAAAAAATGTCGAATCACTTTATGCGAATAATGGAGGCAGTAAGAGGTGTGCACAAGGTTTAAATGAAACGAGCACAGATGAAATGAGCTTCTTTACTCAGAAATAGTTTGTGTAAAAAATACATATCGAGCGAAAATATAGCTAGAAATCATAAGTATATGCACCAGAATAAAGACTGGCGAAAATAGGTTACTAATATACTGAATTCCTGTTATCGTCTCGTATGAACACTCTTGGGTTTTTTATCACAGTAGTACTTCAAATTGAACTTTTTTTTCAGTTTTCCACCAAAAAAACTTCTGTTTTGCGTCCTCTTAATCGTCCATTAATTGGGGATAGGAATACGTTGAGCGCCTGGAGGTTCCTTAACTACCACAGAGGTTTGGTCTAATCTAGCTTTTAGACTTTCTACTAATCTACATATATTAGTCACGGAGCTCCAAACCAAAAAGCATTTTACGCGGTCACGATGATAGTGCCCTATTATCAGGCGAGGTGTTGGACTGAAAGACTATTACTTGTTCAATTAGTCATCATGTTATATCGGATCGAATTGTCCAATAACCTGACTGACTCTTGTGTGTTGTTTATTTTTCCAAGATTAGGGTAACTTCGGGCAATTTTAATCAATTTTTGTTAATGATTTTATTATTAAATTTAAATTAGCAGTTCAAACGTCGGGTTCAATCTCTGAGATAATTATTTTCTTGAATTACGTTATTCGACTTCAAGTGCCGTCAATTCGGCTAATAAATCCAACTTCGACGCATTCGTCTTAAGTGCAAAATGATTAATGTTGATTGCGTACTCATACCCACATACTTATCGTGACAGAAAGTCTGTCAACATCATCCAGGATGTGAAAAGGGTATAACTCACTGCAATGAATGATAGCAGAAGGTCAAGTGCACAGGCCTCAGAGAGGTTTCTACAAAGAGGCTTATCGTAATCGATTACCAAATTTATGAAAAAAAAACTGTTTAGTATTCCACAGGTACCGGTATTATTATCTTTCAGAATCTTTTTCCTCACATAAACACTAACACAATACAAGTCGATTGGCGCCATTAGTGCGACATCCGGAACCGCCTAAGCAAGAATATATACATACATATGTGAAAGACCGATCCAGAAAAATTTCACGAAAAACCCCAGAGCCGTATTAATTAGTTGAGAAAACAGAATCCACTTAAGAAAACAAAATTCCGGCCTAGACACCACAACAATATTGGCGCCCGAATTGCTTAGTTAATTAGATTCAAAAATATCTCGAAAGAAAACAACGAAAAAAGTTGAAGAAGTACGAGTTAGTATGTGTCTTCATCTTCCCGGAGGTTATGGGTAGATGAATATATCTTTCGAATAGATCCGCGTTTTTGTAAACTGAATTAATAGTGCGAAGAGTAGGCGGGGAATGGCGCGGAATCTCACCGATGCCACAGGAATTTATCACGTGCTAAATCTAGAGGAATGTGGAGCCCAATTTGATTATTGGCTGTTATGTAACCTGATGCTCATACTTGTTCAACGATTCTTTTTAAACATTTGTTTTGAATGTCATCTTAAGGCATCGACCTCTTTGGTAACACCGTGATCTGATCGATTCCCCGCATAGGCGCCATGAGTCTACGGACGTCGAGTTTAACGCATGCGTTGTGGATTTCGAATTCAATATGCGAATTATTCATAACGGTGGAATGCTGGTTGTCTAACAAGCCTATGGAGGCTTGTAAATGACAAGGTCATTAGCACCTTGATTTAAGGGAATATTTACGTCAAAGTGTGGTTAAACAACAACGGAACGGAAGCAGTGAGGCCGCCACTATAGTCTGATAGGGATGAATAACATCCGCATTCGAACAGAAATCTCGTCCTTCATTTCAGTAGTTCTCGCGACCATTCATTGTACTCTTTACCTCTTCTCATTGCACGAACTACTTATAAATTCAGCACAAATCCAGTGGTTCCTCCTTCGAACAGGTGTCAGCTTATTTCGAGTCATCTCACGGATGACATTAAACCCAGCTAATACTCGCATGTTGTACGGATGTCATTGTTCGATTTCGGGATTAACCCAAATATTTGGTTTCTTGATCCCGGAAACAGTTAATTAGATACTGTCACATAAGGCTGTCATATCGTAAAATGACGCAGGCGAAATGATCATAAAGTGAATACAAATGTGTCCAAATCTGGTTCTGATCTGAGCTCTACTTCTTCGAACGACCACTTAAAGTGCTAAATTCGACTCATCCTAATAAAAGAGGACCAATGAGTCAGCCATATGGGTATAAATGGACTTTATTGCTTTTGGTCATCTTTTAAATTTGGACACAAGCCATCGACAAGTCATAATTTGTATTTTTAATGGTAACTAACCTGTGGGTGCAAATTTTTAAAGGCGTTGCACGGTTGCACACTTTTTTTATCTTGAAAGGTGAAGTTTCTTGTCAACGACCGGTCCAAGTCAATTAACTCATGGACTGAATTCAGTTTTTCTTTGGTTTTTTTTTTTTTTTTTTTATAATTCGTGCAGGTTCAAGAGTCTACGCTCTTATGGTGTCACACAACCTGGACGGAATGCAAATGGTTTGTGTCGAAGATGTTCGTTCACTACTCTCCGGGGGTGATTGCCCTAGATAGGATTTGAGAGATTCGACTGAATTTGCGTTAATTGTAGTTCACAGTAACTCTTTTGTTTCCATGTCAGTAAGTGTTATGCCTTCGTCAGCAGGAGACTTGGACGCATCGGTTTGATGAAAACGGCTTGACAATGAATTGCTGAGTAAGGGTGGTCGTATTTTCTTGCAAGTCCACTTACGCTGCATGGCACTTGTTTTGGATCAGTTTTAGTTGATAGTGACATCATGCCCTGTTTCTTCCAGTATGTAACTATTGCTTTGTTGAAATTCGGAACAGCTACCCAGTAAGACCGCTGCTTTGAAAACTGTTGGACTAGGTTAAATATTTCTAAAATTCACATTAATAACAAATGATTTTTTTCCTGTTTGGTTTTTTAGTGTCCTATTTTTGGTAGCTTCCTCATGATTTACGACATAAGTTTCAGTTAAGCATAGTTACTACGAATTGCCATTTTATTGTACAAAGACGCTTAAAAATGTTTGAATTTTATTACCTAATTTCGTACCTTGTGGAAAATGTTTTTCACCTACTTCGATAATAAACGACATAAGATCAAATTTCTCACCAATTGAATTGTAAATTCGGCTACGTGGAAGACTTTACGCAAGGAGCTTGGCTTAAAACCTAACCGACTACAGCTCGTGCAAGAACTGAAGCCTAACGATACGCCACAGTGTCGAATTTTCGGTGAGTGGGCTATTGAACCAAAAATGAGCATCATCGTTTAAAAAAAAAGCGAAAACGGTCAACAATACCGCGAATGGGGGTCTCAGATGGTCCGTTATGTAGCGTGCAAATTTGGTAAATTTGGCACACAAAACCGGTTAGCAAATTTCGGTAAAAAATTCAGTTTTCCGTGCAGGGACGGGTTAAGAATATCCCTGCAGCGATACCTCTCGCTTGTCGTAAAAGGCGACTAAAACAAAGGTAAACAAAAATCACATATACCACCATTAAACTGCCCCACAAGTGTACATGCAAATCCGTGGGTTGACACGACTGGAGATCACCGGTGTTGTAAGAGTAAGAGCCACAAAAAAAAAAAAAAGGCGGGCCGAAAAACAATTAGTGCAAAAAAATGCAAAAACACCAGCATTTGATTGGCCTCAGCGATGAAGTAATCCCAAACCGGAAAGCCTGCCGCTACTTTCTGAGGTCAAACCGGCGGACCCCACAGGCGGACCAGTAGGAATGCAGTTAAGTGGGAAGGTTATGGTCCTACACTTCTGACCATAACAACGCCGTAAAAAGGAAAAGAAGAAGAAGAAGAAGAAGGTATATCAGTACTTCGGCGTATGCTGTAAGAGGCAAGATTGAGAGTTTTCGATGTATTTCGAATGGAGAAAGGTATACACCGATCGATAGCTGGTAGAGACATCCTTATATACGACCAACGACCCTAGTGGTGTAATTGTATCCTTTATTACGGCTGTGGTTACTTTAGAATGACTTTACAGTTTTAATTATAGAGGTATTTAGGTAAAAGTCGAGTAGAAGATCAAGTTTTATTTGGTTTGCTTACTATCCATAAGTAACAAACCATGAAAAAAGTTTAATCAGATGTAATTGGACGTCATTAGCATTTACTTAAATTGAAAAATGACTGTTTGCTTTTCTAGAAGCTGCCGCACAAACAAAATCTGGTCACTCATCGAGCGGTTCCTCCTGAAGCCACACTGATTATTTCTTAGAGACAACATTTTACTGCACCTTGTAACTACAATACTTGATAGCAGCCCTATTCCTTGGTAATTGTTGTATTGTATTCGGTCACCCTTTTTAAAATAATTGATCGAGTTTTTCCGTTCCGCCGTAGATTTTGGCGGCCATGTTGTTTTTGTGACATCTGTCAAATCTGTTGTTTATTATTCAGTTTTTGCTGCCAAATATCCATGGCGAGTAATACGATTGAACAGCACGTCTAAATGATGAAACTTTATTATAAAAATGAGTGTTCGTTAGTGCAAATGTGGCGCATTGCACCCATTTTACGGTATACGTGGTAGCCCTTTACAATCTCTCTTCACCGTCTAGTGGACAAATTTGAAACGACCGGTTCAGTAATCGATCAGCCCACATTCCTACGTCAAAGGAACGCAATATCGGCGGCAAACATCGCCGCTGTCCGCGAAAATAAACATCAGAACCCGAGGCAGTCAAATCCTCGCCATGTACAAGAACTTAGCTTTTTGCAGACTTAAACTTGGCGAGTTTTTCGGAACTTAGGCCAACACCCGTACAAGATCCAACTCAACCAGGACCTCACAGTTCATGACCATACACAACGCCGTTTGTTCGCTGACTGGGCTTCGGAGCATTTGGAAGAAAATCCGAATTTTATCTGAAAGATCATCTTTATCAACCAGGCGCATTTTTGGATTAATTTCTGTGTTAATAAGCTTATTTGTCGTATATGGTGTCGTATAAGGTGACAATGTATCCCCAAAAAGTTACCATTTGATGTGGATGGTGGCGTCATTGGTCCGTACTTTTTCGAAAACGACGTTGGTGAGGCGGTCACCGTCAATGGCGAACGCTACAGAACGGTGATAACCGATTTCTTATGGCCCAAATTAAACCATATGGAGCTAGACGACATGTGGGTCCAGTAGAATGGCGCTACAGGCTACACAGCGGAAGCCTCGATTGACATTTTGCATGAACAATTTGAGGATAAGGTTATTTCTCGCGGTCATGCGATTTGACCCCGCTGTACTTTTTCTTGTATAGTCTCCTGAAGTGACAGGTCTATGCGAATAAACCACAATTGACCGGTGCCATCGCTCAAATTTAGCCGGATCTCTGCGGAAGAGTCATTGAAAATTGGCCCACTCGGATCCGTGCCACAGAAGCCGAGGCGGGCATTTGAACGATGTAAAGTTTCGTAAAATAATGGCAAATATGGGCCTTTTAAATAAAAAAACGAATTTCGTCAATACCTCACACACAGTTTGGTATTCCATTTCAACATCTACCCACCCTTATTGGAAAACCCCTTTAGTTGGGATGAGTTCTTGTACTTTCTCTGTTAATTCCTCTCCAGTATATTTTAATAATTCCGGTGGTTTAAGGCCTTATACTGCGGCCTTGTTATTCTTAAGTCGACCCATTGCTTCCTTTACTTCCGCGATGGTTGGCAGTTGTACCTGAATTTCTGCTGTGTACCATAGACAACATCATTTTACATTGTTGCTTACTCTCCATCAAGTACGTTAAGCATTTCATCCAAATATTTCCTCCATTCCAACCCTTTTATTGGCTGAAATGAGCCCACTATTATAAGTAAATCCTGCCTTGACTGATATCCTCTTTGTTTAGCGTTTAGCTCTGCATACAATGCTATCAGGTTTTAAGCCGCACATTCTTCCTGAACGTTAACACGCAAGTGACCGTTGGGTGTACAAATTTAAAAAAAATGGTTTTGGTTTCAGTTCACAAGGACTCACAGAAATTGAAGCCACTTTTATATGAAAAGTACAATAAAACCTCGTTCGAAGCTCCTAATTAACTTAGATGTAGTATGACACTCGGAGAGTGAACTACGAAATGTAATATAAACCCACTCGTACAGCCTATATCACAAAATACTATTCACTAGACTTGTTATCTACTGTATATACAAAGACGGTTATTTTGAAAAGATAGATAATATTTATTTTTCCCCAAATAATACAATAATATGTATTATTACTAAAATTACAATTATAAAGAAGTAACATGAAGTGAGAAAAAATTAGTGACATGTTGTATTTTTATATAAAAAAAAATTGTGTTATATGCTACATCAAACGGCTGTATAAATAGAATTAAAATCGTCAGGATTCGATGAGATAAAAAACATATGTCTCAAGAAACTGTCAGGTTTTGTACTTGAGAAATTGAAAGATCTTTTAAATAATTGCCTTAAATTGGGATATTTCCTAATAGATGGAAAGCAGCTAAGGTAATTCCTATTTCCTCCCCCTGCTTTTAACAACATTTTACTGTCTGCAGAAAATGTTCTTAATAAACTAAATGGTGTGGAATCGAATTTTAATCCCGGCCCAGACGGAATCCCCTCGGGATTCTTAAAAGTATGTGCGGTTCCACTACACGATATACTATGCCATATTTTTAACCTATCATTAAATAGTGGCATTTTTCCTTCCATTTGGAAAAACTCTTTTATTATTCCAATATTTAAGTCTGGTAGCAGAAGCAGAATTGAAAACTACAGAGGCATCTGCAAGCAATCGTCCTTACCTAAACTGTTTGATTCCTTAGTAACAGAAAAATTGAATTTTTTTTGTAAATATCTAAATTGCAATAACCAACATGGCTTTGTTAAAAACAGATCGACAGTTACCAATCTCCTCCTCTTCACCAACTATGTTATTTCTGAAATTAGTAAAGATAACCAGATTGATGCAATTTACACTGACTTCAGTAAAGCATTTGATCGAGTGAACCATAAGCTTTTGCTTTATAAGCTTGAACGACTAGGTTTCCCTAACATCTTTCTCAGATGGCTATCATCGTTCTTAGAAAATAGAGTCCGATTTGTAAAGTATCGCAATCCAATTCCCTACAAATTCAGGTAACATCAGATGTCCCACAAGGTAGCCATATTGGTCCTCTCTTGTTTATTCTATTCGTTAATGAGGTTGTGAAATTTCTACCCCACTGCAATATCCTAATGTTTGCCGATGATTTTAAAATTTACTCGGCATGCAAAGATCCCATCAGCTTTCATCGTTTAAGTGATCATCTTCAAATATTTGCTTTGTGGTGCTCTAAAAATAAATTGTCTCTTAATGTTAGTAAATGCTCGATTATTACTTTTTCTCGGAGTTCTTCTTCCTATATTTACTCTTACTCCCTTGATGGTAGTGCAATTCCACGTATTTCCTTAGTTAAAGACTTGGGCGTTATGTTGGATTGTAAACTATCCTTTAATTCTCATGTTGAGTTTATCGCTCATTAAACTAACAGAGCGTTAAGAATGTTAAAAAGTTATGCTAAAATGTTCATCGATCCTTATGTTTTAAAAACCTTATATGTATCGTTTGTTCGATCTCTGCTGGAGTATGCATCCGTCGTTTGGTGTCCCTACTACCACACTCATATTGCGAGATTAGAATCGATACAAAAACGATTTTTAAGATTTTCTCTCGGGCGACTTCCTTGGTCAAATTTTAATAATTTGCCTCCATATCAAGATCGATTGAAACTTATTAGACTCGATTTACTCGAAACGAGGAGAAAGGTGTCAAGAATAATTTTTTTACATAGAATCCTTATTGGTGAGATTGACTGTCCTGAAATATTGGGTCTCTTGAATCTTAACGTTCCATCCGTCAACTTACGTATGTATCAATCGATTTTTCTTCATAACCCACTATCATACTAACTACGGCCGTTCCTCGTCTTTAAATGGCTTGCTGTTATTATATAATGAACGTGCGTCGTCAATCGACTTTAATATGTCGATACCATCCAGTAAAGCTAATTTAATTAACCATTTCCAGACATAATTGTTAGCTCAAAGTTATATATCATATATTATAGGTCTAAGAAAGTCTATGTACTTTATTGACTAAATAAATAAATAAATAAATATTTTAAAGCCTGCAAGGCACCTAATTTACCTTGTAGTTATAGGCCAATTAGTTTGTTAAGTTCCCTCAGTAAATGCCTAGAAAAGGTTATACATGAACAGTTTGGATTTAGAGCTTTCCATAGCACTATTCATCAAGTGCATCGTATTACTTAAGATATTAAAAACAACTTTTCAGACGGCAAAAGTACTGGCATGGTGTTCTTGGATATAGAAAAAGCATTCGATACGGCTTGGCATGATGGATTATTACATAAACTTCTGAATCTTCATTGCCCACTCTATCTTGTCAAAATAATCCAATCATTCTTATCATCCCGTAGTTTTCAAGTGTCTATCAGACAAAACCTCTCGGGCAATCAACTGATTAACGCTGGCGTTACACAAGGATCTGTCCTTGGTCCTGTCCTCTTCAACATTTATACCTCCGATTTCCCAAACTTACCAAATTGCAACATTGCCCTATTTGCTGATCATTCTTGCATATATTCCTCCGATATAATTGGTTTTAACGTTGAAACTAATTTTTACGTTTTTTTTACGATTAAACGTCATCGAAGAATACTGTAACAATTGGAAAATGAAAGTTAATGCTCATAAGACTCAAGCTATCTTTTTCACTCGTAAAAGAAAAGCTTGTTTCCTTCCTAGCAACAATCTTTTTATTAACGGTACTCAAGTTGAGTGGAAATCAAGCGCTTAACATTCAGCCATCATATCCAAGAAACTATAGCAAAAATTAATCTTATGATAAGAATCCTTTATCCTTTCATATGTAGAAATTCACATCTAAACGTTGACAACAAATTGCTTATCTATAAAGCTGTATTCCAAGCAATTATGTTCTACGGATACCCTGTCTGGGGTAAGTCATCTACAAAAAAGGCAAGTGAAACAAAATAAAATACTGAAGATGATTCTAAACCTGCCTTGGTTCTTCTCAACAGACGAATCACATAAAATGGCTAATATAGAAATGATTAAAACCAGAATTGAAAAACTTAATTATCATTATATCGTAAGCTGCTTATCATCTGACAATGACTTGATTTCAAATTTGGTTACATAACAAGTGCAATTCCTTTATTTAATTATTTATCTTATTTTTTAGTTATTTATTTGTTATTTATATACTTATTTATTTATCTTACTTTTTTGGTTATTGTTATATTTTCATTTCAGTTATTAATACATATTACACTCTATTGTGATTTATCAAACTTGAAATCAAGTGTCACTTCTCTCTTCCCTCTGACGAAGCTCACTAACGTAAATTGAATGAAGGTTTTTAGTGGCTTTTCCTTCAAATATAAGCTAATTCTGTGATATATTATCTAAATATTGTATATATTTTAGTAGTAAGGTACCAAAAACCAAATCTCTGTAAACTCCAATTTTGTAAATAACTAAAATTTGTGTCACAATAAATACTAAATACTAAAAATATGGGTGGGGTGACCCTCAGAATGAAGTTTACATTTTGTAAATTTAAATTTCAAAACTTATAACTTAGAACTAATACTAAATTTAAGTTTAAAAAAGAAAAAAAAACAGAAATCGAAAACAGCAAGGAAAAAACAAAAAACAAACTAAATATAATTCAATCAGACTAAAAGGATTTATTATATTTACACTCTAAGAAGAGATTCCAAATTTTGTGGATGTACGTTTAAGAGTCAGTGTTTGAGTTGTTTCTTGAATGCAGCAGGTAATGTAAGGGTCATGATTGATTGAAGAAGTTTATTAAACAAACGAAATGCAGCCACAGTAAACGAATTTCTAAAAACTGTAGTGCGAAAGTTGAGCACTGAAATTTATGTTTCCTGATCTTAAGAAAAATATGCGGAGAACCTTAAAGCAATAAGAATGACTAACTGGTAAAATTTTCAAATTTTGAAACAATGGAAAAATAGGATGCATGCGACGTTTTCTGCAAATTTTCCTAATTATATGTTTTTGGAATAACAATAATGGCTCAATTTTATTGAAATACGTCCCTTCCCAGCAGCTGATTCTATATTGTACTTTGGAGTCAAAAATAGCAAATAAATTGTTTTCAAAAGATTAGTAGAGCATACATTACGCAAATAGAAAAAGTTTCTGAGAGTGGTGCGAAAATATTATTTCAGAGCATCAGTGTATATCGAAAAAGACATTTTTAAGTCAATGGTAGGTCCCAAATATTTGAAATCATTAACTATCCCGATGTCGAAGCATTGATCGCTACAGTTAATATCGTTACAATAGGTGATAGGAGGAGAACTGTAATTACAAGAGCACTCGACAGTTTGAACCTCTGGCACTCAGATGCATGGTAGACAAAATTCGTTTCGAAACTATTTTGTGATGACAAATTAAAGAACATAATTTTGGTTTTTGAGCTTATTATTAAATTATGCTCTGCAATCCAGATTCTTAGTAGATTTAGGTCAAAATGTATATCAGAAACTAGATTTAAACTACTATCTGAAGCATAAGCGCGCATCATCTGCAAATGCAGTGAGAGCACCTCCAAAATTCAGTCCAAAAAGTGAATTTATGTATATTAAAAATAGTATGGGCCCCAGAATGGAACCTTGAGGTACGCCAAGATTAATATACCTTGTCTCACTCCTAATCGTATCACTTTTTAAGACCTATTATACAAGTAAGAAGTGAACCAATTGAACATGAACCCGCGAAAACCAGCTTTCTCAAGATTTCTCAGCAAAATTGCATGGTTAACCATATCAAAGGCTTTCGTAATATCGATAAATAATCCAACGGTATACCTTTTATTGAGAGCAGAAGTTTAAGAGAGCCTCTTCTGTTGATTTACTTTTACGAAAACCAAATTGGGCTGAACTGAAAAAATGAGTGCTGTTTGGAAAACGGATGGTAAAGGCTAACAAAGGCCTCGTAGGGGTAACATTTATCCGACGGATGTAAGTTCCACAAAAAACGAGAAGAGTCACCGCAGACAAACACCTTGCGGCTCTGTTAGCAAGTCCTATCTCCACCTCCTGGTGGTGCCATCTGGAGACTCTCTTTGGGAGTTACTAACGGAGAAGGGCGAATGGCGAGATCCTGCGCCAGAAAACAGGATTAGTCGGTTGGGCTATGGCCTAGTGAGCCGTACCTGTAAAAAAATTACTCACTACGAATCAACCACAAGACTCGGATAATGATGGATACACTGTTGACGACCCCGGCAAACGTATAATTAAGGACTATGAGCTTTGGATCTGTACGTGGAATGTGAGGTCCCTTAACAGACGATTGACGTCAGACACTCCTCTAGTATTCTCGATGTCCGAACGTTCCGAGGAGTCAACATTGACTCGGATCATTACCTTGTTGTAGCCAAGGTAAGAACACGGATATCAAAACAACAAGGGAGTCGAGAAAAAACACCACGGTTCGACGTCAGAACTGTCACTGATGTGCCACCCAGGAAAAACTCATAGTTTGACGACGAGTGCAGACAGGCCCATGCAGCCAAGCAAGACGCCTGCAACGCAATGCTGCATCGAACAACGAGAGCTGTTCGTGAGCTCCACGAACAGAAGAGGAAGGAAGCCAACCGGCTTCTCAAAAAGAAAAAGAAAGAGCATGAGAAGCGCGCGGTCGAAGAGATGGAAAGGTGCTACAGCAGGAATGAAGTCCGAAAGTTTTACCAGAAAGTAAAACAATTATCCATTGGATATAAATTTCGGACTGAAGCCTGTCGGGACGAAAATGGACAACTGGTAGTAGAATCGCAGTCCATGCTGAGAATTTGGAAGGAGACTGTTAAACGGCGACGAGGACCCCAATACCGCTGTCAGGCACAATGTTCCACTCAATCTCAATTTGGACGACGATACGCAAGAATTCCCCCCCCCCCCCCCCGACTTTGACGAAGTCAAGATAGCAATATCGAGACTTAAGTCAAACAAGGCTGCTGCAGCGGACGGATTGTCCGCGGAACTGTTTAAAGCAGCAAGAAAGGAGACCCCTTTGACTGCACCAACTACAGAGGAATAAGTCTCCTTAACATCGCCTACAAGATCTTCTCTGCCGTTTTGTGTGAACGCCTGAAACCGTTGGCCAACAACCTGATAGGTCCATATCAGTGTGATTTCAGGCCAGGGAAGTCCACAATAGACCACATCTTCACACTGCGGCAAATCCTGGAAAAGACCCAAGAGAGGCAGATCGACACTCATCACCTATTCGTCGACTTCAAGCCGCATATGACAGTGTGCATAGAGACGAGCTTTGTATAAGCCATGCCTAGTTTTGACATCCCTACCAAACTTGTCAGATTGTGTAGGATGACGATGGAGAACTCTCGCTGCTCCATCAAGGTCGGCAACGAAGTTACCGAGACCTTTAATGTCAAAAAAGGTTTTACGTAAGGCGACGCGTTCTCATGTGACTTCTTCAACTTAATACAAGAAAAGATCGTGCGAAACTCACAAGTCACTACCGATCTTCCAGAAGTCCGTTCAACTGCTGGCTTCCGAGGATGATATTGACGTGATTGGTCGAACACAGCGAACCGTCAATGAAGCGTTTGCTGGCATTGAAGCGGAGGCGCCTGAAATGGGTCTAGTGGTAAATGAGGGCAAAACGAAGTACATGTTGTCATCCAGAAAGGACATACGACATCGACGTCTCGGACAGAGCGTCACAATGGGCAGCATGAACTTCGAGGTAGTCAAGGACTTCGTCTACCTCGGCTCTGCAATAAATAGGGACAACAACATCAGTACCGAGATCAAACGCAGAACCACTCTTGCCAACCGCTGTTTCTTTGGGCTCATCAGAGGCAATTGAGTAATAGAGCCCTCTCTCGAAGGACCAAGTAGGCTTTATACAATACCTTAATCATCCCAGTCCTGCTTTATGGTGCAGAAGCATGGACGCTGCTGAAAGCGGATGAGGAAGCTCTTGGTCTTTCCGAGAGAAAAGTTCTGCGTGCGATTTTTGGTCCTGTTTGCGTTGATGGCATCTGGAGGAAAGGATTCAATCACGAACTATATGGGCTGTACGGCGGCATGTGCCTGGTTAAGCGTCTACGGATACAACGCTTAAGATGGCTAGGCCATGTAGAGCGTATGGATAACACAGCTCCGGCCCGAAGAGTCTTTGTATCTGAGCCATTGGGACAACGCAACAGAGGACGTCCTCGACTCAAATGGCGCACTCAAATGGAAAAGGACCTCAACCAACTTGGTGTGCGTAACTGGAGAAGGCTGGCTGGAGACGCTTGTTGGTTGAGGCCCAAGCCCACACCGTTATGGTGGGCTATCTATGGGATATCTCCAAACTTATGAGAGGCGACACTATGTCTAATCAATGGAGGGAAAGCTATCTTCTTTCTTTGCACAAAGGAAAGGGTGATACGCGAAATTGTGATAACTACCGTTCTGTCAAGCTGATGTCGCACACCATGAAGATCGTTGAACGGGTATTAGATAGCCGACTGCGGAAAATAATACGACTATCTGATGACCAGTGCGGGTTTGTCTCGGGTAAATCAACAACAGATGCAATCCAAAGTATAAGGATCAGGATGGAAAAGCATCGTGATTCTTCAAAGGACTTGCATATGGTGTTGGTTGATTTCGAGAAGGCCTTTGACCGGCAACCAAGAGATCTTTTATGGGTAGCGCTAAGACAAAAAGGAGTTCCAGAAACCTACGTGCGAGTGATTATGGACATGTACGAGAGAGCAACGACAAGAGTAAGATGCACCGCAGGAGTCACCGAAGAGTTCGCAATCAAAGTCGGTGTACACCAAGGGAGCGTCCTCAGCCCACTGCTTTTTATAGCAGTCCTTGATTGCTTGCTTGAAGGAAAAGTGACGGACCCCAATGTGCACCAGCTATTTTTTGCTGACGATGGGGCCATTATAAGTGATGATCAGGCGTCCCTATAACGAGCACTTGATGTGTGGTTGGACATTTTTGAGGGACACGGGTATCGTATTAGTTCAAAGAAGACAGAGTATCTGTGCTGCCCGTTCTCTGACCCTCATCAGCCTATTCCAGACATTTACTTGAATGGAAGAGTGCTTCCCAAGTGTGAAAAGTTTAAATATCTGGGATCTATGATTAATAGAGAAGCAACTTGTGATGACGACATCAAACATCGCGTAAGCGTAGGGTGGATGAAGTGGCGGGAAAACTCCGCCATCTTCTGTGATCGAAAAATGCCCCCTAAGCTGAAAGGAAGGCTCTACACTTCAGTTGTACATCCGGCGCTCACATACGGTTCACAATGCTGGACAATGCACAAAAAGTATGAGAGCAAATTAACGGCAGCTGAGATGAAGATGCTTCGCATGACAGCGGGAGTAACAAAGCGTGACAGAATTAGAAGTTCAAAGATCCGAGGAAGCCTCCACGTAAAAGAAACCATCACAAGAAAGATAGAGCACGACCGACTCAGTTGGTATTGCCATGTTCAAAGGAGAGATCCTTTGAACCCCGTCTAAAAGGCGTTATCAATCAACGTTCCAATTTCAACACGCAAAAAAGGCAGGCCGAAAAACAATTGGTGCAAACAAATGCAAAAACACCAGCATTTGATTGGCCTCAGCGATGAAGTAATCCCAAACCGGGAAGCCTGCCGCTACTTTCTGAGGTCAAACCGGCGGACGCCACAAGCGGACCAGTAGGAATGCAGTTAAGTGGGAAGGTTATGGTCCTACACTTCTGACCATAACGACACCGGAAAAAAGGAAAAGAAGAAGAAGAAGGGTCTATTAGCTTTCATAGTACCCACAACTGTGATATTTTTCTGCAACAGTTCTTTAGCCAGTGGTAGGCTTGTAAAATAATTATCCATTGCCACATTACAACCTAAACCGTACAGTGGCTCCAGAACTCTATGGACAACATCATTCATCCTGTTTGTTTTTTGAAACGGACCTTCAGGCTGTGCTCTAACGTAGATTTCAAAGTTGCATAAATACGGAAACTTTGTATGTACTACCATGAAGCTTTTTATTTCGATTTTGCCTGGTTTGCTCGGTATGTACATAATAAATCCGCAACGTCCTCGAAAACCAAGAAGCTGTTCATCTAAAGTCAAATAGTCACTGGGAACGAAATTATTGTGGCAATTGATTCTAAATAGTTCTACAACTTTTCTTATAGGGGCCAGTCGATTCGACGAAGGATAACCATCCTGGATTTGGTACACGAATACTCGCGCGGACTACTATGGTAGACATATGAGTTTGGCGATTAATAATAGAATTATGCGTTCGCCAACAAATCAAAAGAGGTACTAACCTGTTGAAAAATTTAGTTGAGAGGGCTTATCTGAAAGAACAACGCTCTTACATAAAAATCTGTTAAGTTATGAACAAAATTGCTCCTATGGTCTACTATAGTAGGCCACGCGTGTACTCCAGTGTTAAGTCCCGGTAAACTAAAATCTTTGATCTCTAAATTGTAAATCCATATTTCGGAAATAAAAACAAAATCGGGAATATACTCAAAAGAGTTCAAATGAGATATAAGGGATGAATAATTTTCTCTTAGGCTTCGAATATTAGAATGAATGAAAAAAAGTTTGTTCTTACAAAATGAATTTGATGTAAATACTTTCTCGCAATTATTATAGTAACGCTTGGAGGTAGGAATAACATCGCCAATAAGGTTCAAAGAGCAATTTTTATGCAGAAAAGCAAATAAAACAATTTTTCTGTTATATTTGAATAGGCCTTCCAAAAAATAAGTTTTAGAAATAGGGACTTCAGATAGTAGGCTTCTATAACCGAGCTATAGCCCTTAAGATCTGATCTGCGGCGACCAAACAAAGACTTATTTTGGATCTCCATAAAGTAACACTTACAGGGATACCAGAAAAGACTTCACGCCTCTTATATTGCCATTGCGCGACTAATAATCCACCAGATATAAGGCAATTATTGCTTATTACTAAATTTGACATTTCACCTCATTCAAAATGGCAAAAAAAAATTAACGAGTCCAGCAAACATGAGCGGATACAGGTCCTATTTAGCTATTCCGCCTCCCCTAATCGTAGATTGCCAAATCGCCCATAGAGACATAACGTTAAGCTCACAATCAATTCAATTGACTTCCACCCTGACGTTCTCAGAGAATCTCCTAAAAGTATACCCCCATCATAAATGTATAACATTACCATGACCTAAAGCATAAGTGAACCACGTAAATTCATATGACAGTCAAAGACATTTGGACATTTCTAATCAAAGCAAGAATTCTCAATTGCTGGGATTACATTTTAAATTCTTGTATTATCCTTTAACCAATGTGATAAATTGTAACTTATGCCTTGTTTTAAAGTGTCTTTCCTCATATCTATCAAAAAGGATCAACAACTTTTCACCGGCATACAGTTCTACTGTCAATAAAGCACCATGAAAGGTCTTCTTGCATTTCTAAAAAATAAAACTGCATTTTATGTAAGTTTAACCGGCACGCTCATCGGTGCGGCATGTCTTGTCAAGTGAGTACTAAAACGTTTGTACTTATCGATAATTGAATTATTGATCGTTCGAATTGAAGGGATCAAATGCAAGGCGGCAAGTATCGCAAGAAAACCTTAGCAGCTGGAAAGGTTTGCATCGTGACCGGGTCGAATACGGGTATCGGAAAGGAAACGGTTCGAGAACTGGCTAAACGAGGGGCTTGCGTGTACATGGCATGTCGGAATATGCAGAAATGCGAAGAAGTAGGTTCAGTGTAATGTGGATTCCGCTTTAAAATCGTTGTCTTCCTAGGCGAGGGCGGAGATCGTATCGGAGACCCAGAATACCCGTGTTTATTGCCGAGAGTGTGATCTGGCTTCCATGGAGTCCGTCCGGAAGTTTGCAGAGGCGTAGGTTGTCTTACTTAGATTTTATGAACCTTCTAAGGGGGTGTGTCGTTTCTAGGTTCAAAAAGGAACAACCCAAGCTGGATATTCTGATCAACAATGCCGGGGTTATGAGATGTCCACGGACTCTCACGAAAGATGGGTTCGAAATGCAGTTGGGAGTCAACCACATGGGACATTTCCTTCTTACAAACCTACTCATGGACACCCTGAAGGTATATAGCCATCATCAGCCGAATTCATTGATTTTTCACCGAAAAACTTTCATAGAAAAGCGCTCCAAGTCGTATTGTGGTCGTCTCGAGCTTAGCCCACACTCGTGGTGAAATCAATGTCACCGACCTGAACAGTGAAAAAGACTACGACGCTGGTGCAGCGTATAGTCAAAGCAAACTCGCTAACGTTCTCTTTACCAGAGAACTGGCTAGACGGTTGGAAGGTAAGCCGAGCATGCATCACTTAAGCACTCCGCCTTATCCCATTGATTTCGTTCTAGGAACTGGAGTGACTGCCAACTCACTGCACCCAGGGGTCGTCGATACCGAGATCGTTCGGCACCTGGGCATATTCACAAACTTCTTTTCGAGTATGGTCTTTAGACCGTTGTTTTGGCCATTCGTTAAGACACCTCGGTCCGGCGCACAGACAACAATCTATGCAGCTCTAGATCCGGACTTAGAGAAGGTATCCGGCGCGTATTTTAGTGATTGCGAGTCGAAAGAAGTTGCCCTTGCTGCCCAAAATGACGACTTGGCCAGGTGGTTGTGGTCCGTCAGTGAAAAGTGGACGAAGCTAAAGGGTTAGAGAGAAAAAAATTGCTAGTTAGGAATCAAATGAAAGTGAAAAGAGCGTTACGGGCTTTTCGTTTTTGCAATTAAAGTTTTTAAATCAAACATAAAACTTGTGTTGCTAGTCTGACCTGATACCTACCTACCTATCTGAAAAGGCCATCCCTTGCTTATCTTGATTTTATTATTTTATTAAATAGGAAAGGTACGGCTATCCGCATCTATCCTTTATCGTCTAAAGTCCGGATATGTATGACGATACCCGCCTTAGTAGGATAGAAGGCCATCTCTAACCCGACTCGACGCCTTAGAAGATATAAATACCATGCGAATACAACGGCACAACAATTCAAAATTATTTTTTCGCATAAAACTTGATTTCTCTAAATACAACCATCCATAACGACGATTTTGAAAAGTAACGACTAATTCCGATTTGAATTTCCGTTTCCGTTTCATTTAGGGCCAAAAAGCAATGTACTTACTGGGTACGCAAAGCCGACGTCTATTTACTAAGCCATTCAGTGATGCCAAACAGCCTCCTTTCCATATATATTTTTCATTATAGGGCTTTGAGAACGCCGGAAATGACTTAAGAAACTATAATCTCCGTTTGCAAAATATAATTTCAAAAATTCTTTGAGAAGAAAAGTCGTAAAAACGGAAACAACACCTGTTAAAATTAAAACCCACTATAACGAGTTTGCGGCAAGAAAAGTTTAGTTTTTGATTTATCCCAATTTTACTGCTTGATATATGTGAATTGAAAGGTTCATTCATCATTCTCGAGATCGGACAACAAATCACCATTGTTGATTAAGTTTTAATCAGAAATTAAACCAAAAAATAAAATATTTTTGAAAACCTGCTAAACCATGTACCAAAACGTCATTATTAGTGGATCTCGTATGAATGATGTAATAGAATATTCGCCTTTTAATGCTCTTTAAAATAAAAACTCAATTTTACCCCAATAATCCTATAAATTCAAATTTTCTTCACTTTTAATTTATTCTTCGCCATGATTATAAAATCTATTAAACACCGACTGGTTACTTCCATTTCGAAACCCAAGCAATACGACGCACGTAGCTGTATGCCGTTGAATGCTTTCAATTTCGAAATTAAATAAAAACATTTAATTTTGTACAACGGCATTAATTCATTAATTATCAACCAATAACACGGAAAATAAAATTGAAATAAAAATGAATTACTAATTTATTATGCTGTGTCAGCAATTGTCGACGAAAATTAATCATGAAAACAAAATGCCACAGTCGAGCACATTTGTCGCACAGGTAAACGGAACATCTACATCGTAGTCCGCCATTACGTTTAGTGATGAACGTGTCCCTGTGAAAAACTCGTGTCGTTGCACAACCCAGTTAATTTTCCAATAATCCAACGCGTGAAATTACATTAAAATAGTGAAAATAAATAATTTAATATCGTGTTTAATCATTTTCACAAGTAAAATGCTGTAAATCGCCCGGTTCGGTGCGAAAAATATGCTGTGAAAAAAGCATTAAGCATTCGGTTGTTCATTGATTTTTTTTTGCTGTGTGGGGTGAAATACAATATGGCGTCCTGGTGATGTGTGTGCTACATAGAATGCAGAGCCCTCTGGGTGGCGCATTTATTTCAGTTACGTTCATTTGTCGTCTCAGCCTGTTGTCTCTGTCGTTTTACTACACTTGCTCGTCGTCGTCGTTGTCGTGCTGCTAGATTTGTTCGAAAATTGTCGTGGCCGCATCGAATCGAATATCGCGCGAAAATTTCGAAATTACAGTTGAGTCTGGCCATACCATCTAGCTAGCTCTTTTTTTTTTTGTTCATCTCGCTCTCGTTGTCTCTCTCTTTCGTTGTGTCTTCGGTCACTGCCATTCATCTCGTTTCGACGGTCTCACGCGCGCTTTATATCGCGTTTCGTCGCCTGTTCATTTATTGTTGCTGTTCTATTCTCTTGCTATTCCGTTTTCGAAAATCTATTATTGTGTGTGTGACAGGAAAAGTGAGTGTCAGAATTGGGTTTTTTTTTTTTTTGGTTATACGTATTTCAGTTTTGAGAGAAAACAGTCAATACACATGTGCAAAGGAGCATACCACCAACAGAATAGCTCGCATTCATCGCACATCATTGCAAAAGAGATAAACAAGTCGCGAATTGTCAGAGTGGAGTATGCCTAATACTGCTCCTTGTCTTTCAACCGTGTTGCGCGATCTAGCTTGTGGTCTCGCTCTATCGGATAAAGTGGGAATTCATCCTCGTCGTCGTCGTTGTCGTCGATGCCGCCATTATGGCTTTTCGGGATAAATTCGGCAAAAATGTTATTCCCACAAAATCGTGTTCCCGGCTTTGCCACGACTATGTTGCTTTAAAATTCTATTAAAATCGTTCGAAAATGGTGTGTTTCGATAAATTGTTATCATTGTGATTCGATTACAAATAGAAATTAAGTGATTTTTTATGTTTTGTGAGGGAAAAAATCAATTTTTTGCATGCCCTATTGGAATATAAGAAAAAGAAGAGAAAAAAAAAATGCGTCTACATCGCAGGGGTGTGAATTCGCTGCGTTTTCCCTATTTCTGTTTCCCCGAGCGAATAAGGCGTGTGAACATAATTTCGCCGCTATTTTTTTTGTTTGTTTTCTTTCCTTTTTTCGTGTTTTTCGCTTAAGTTTATTGTTTGGGGAAATTATACTGCGAATAAGCGAATCCGGAGAGTAAAATATTAATCAAAAAAAAAAAATATAGCAAAATGCGCCGCGTGACATTTCGTCGTTTATGTTTTGTTCTTTTCTGTGTTGTTTGCTCCATCGTACAAAAACAAAATGAAATGATAATAAACCGAAAAGTGTGTGCGAGTTCCGGCGACACACCTGTCACTATTATGTTTTTTGTTTTAACTCAAAATTCCTTTTTTTTTTGTTGTTATAATGATAAATGATGAGTGTTGGTAACATGAGGAATTTGATTTCTACTTTAGAAGCCTACTTGGATAACAAGAACAACAAAAGCAGTAGTTGAAGAAGCAGGATCATCGGGATCATCAGCAAAAAGTGATAGAACAGGAGCTGAAGTTAGAGCAGGAGGAGGATTTCTAGAGGCAATTAAGAGTGTTGTCAGCAATTGGATAGATTCGATAGCGGCAACAGCACAAGAATCACGAAAAATTGCGCCATTATTCATCGATAGCCAAGGGATATTCGCATTTCGATACGCCTTACGTCGCGTTCATCAGTCCTATGAAGGGAGGAGCGAATTCAATTTACATATTTATAATTAAAACGTAAAAAGCAATCAAGCATTAAAAAGTAAATAAAATAAAAGCAAAATGTCGAAACTATCGTTTCGGGCACGAGCCCTGGATCCAGCCAAACCAATGCCTATCTACTTGGCCGAAGAGCTGCCCGACTTGCCGGAATATTCAGCCATCAATCGTGCGGTTCCACAGATGCCTAGCGGAATGGAGAAGGAGGAAGAATCCGTAAGTAGAACTTTACCTTTGTTTACACAAATTAACACACACGCACACACTCAACTGTCTGTATTATTCCGGGCCCCTGTCGCGGTATCCTTCCTTGTATGGCTGTTCCGTCCAGTTCTGCGGCCTTGTCATTCATTGTAAACAAATTAATGTTTCGATTCCTTCGATCGGCCGAATGTAAACACCGGAGAAGCCGGAACAGCTGATCGGCGGGGAGAGCACAGCCGTGGGTGGTGGAGGGGAGCGATCAATATCTTAAATCTGCCGCTCACTGTTGTCATTAGTTTGTCTTTTTTCAATTTCGTCGTTCCCCGTGCTGCTGACTGAATGTTGGTTTCTGGTCGTGCTGTGTGTCATGTGTAGGAAGTGGGATGATGGGTATATCGCGCAAAACAGTGACTAACGGAGTGTACGGAGCAAGTCAATAACCTCACCACGATGTACTGAACGCGAGGTACACATTCGCATACACACTCTTACGCTATGCAGTACATTTTGGAAATGAGTAATAAACCGAGTACTATTATCAGATTTGCATTTTGCAAGTAGGTTTTCGCAGTCTTACGGGTATGCGGGACAGACGTGGATAGTCTTCTCAGTGGTTAAGCATGACAATTGCGAGTCGGGGATGTTTGCAAGTTAGTCAGATTAGCTCTGACCTATTTTCGAGGTGGTTTTAGGTTTTCGAGCTCATTTCCCTACCCGGCAAATACAGACGCGTTCATATGTATGTACATGTGTGGCTGAAGTGGAATAAAAGGACGATGGCATTGTACCTGGACGTCTTTTTCTGTCTTTCTTTGTCGGGAAGGCGGCCAATGTTTATTGTACGTCTGCTGTTGGGTATATTTGGTATGCAGGGTTACCGTCTGCTACCTGGGACTTTGTGGATTTACTTACTAAGCAGAGGCCAATGGAATGTGTTTGATCTCTTCAGGCTTTCGGATCAATTCGGTTAGGGGTTGCGTTGATTCAGGCATGCTTTAGGCTGTAGCATTGTTGAAGCTGCTTAGCGGAGTGGAATTTTTTCTTTCGTGATTGTTGCGGAAAGACAAATGGCCGAGGAGATTGTTTTTACAACCCAGAACATGACTTGGGCTGCATCTGCGTTTTACCAGGAATTTAATTTGTTCACAAGCATTGGGTAAACAGCGAAAATGCCACAAACCTGATCTCGACCAGGTATTTGGATGAGGTAACTCCTTGTGCTTTCCCTTATAGAGTTTTTGCGTCTTATGTCTGCTTTCCGCAATGAAAATGCAATATAAATGGAACGTTCTCCGGGGATGCCTCCTGCCACTTGAGGTATAATACAAAATTGAGGGCCTAAGTGTCTCAAGGGTAACTAATAAAACCGTCACCGCTGCGACCTTGTTAAACCACGGAGGAGTTCGTCGTTTACTACATGCTTGATGTCATGAGAGCGCCGAAAGTAAAGCTTTGGGAATCGACAGTAGTGTTTTGCGGTTTCTCTCCCTATTCAAAAGCAGAATTGCCGCACAAATGTTCGGCCTTTTCTTCCACCTGTAAGCTACCCCAGACAGTCTCCGCGTATGCCTTAGTATAAAGTTTGATATTCGCTCGGATGCAATTTGGAAGCCTAATACACATATGTACCTGGGCCAAGGATTTTTAAGGCGTCTGTGACATGTACAAATCTGGTTTAAAAAAATTGTTGGCTTGTAGGGGTCCACATAATAGAAACGCTCTATGGTTCCATGTGGAATTGGAAGCCTCTGTCCAATTATATCATCAGTTTGACCCTTAGCTTCACATGAACTGTCATGTGCTGCGGGTAACTGCAAAAGCAAGGACTGCGTGTGGTAGGTGTTCAAAAAGTACCGGGAATTTACGATTTTTATTTGTCTGCCTAAATATTACCCTTCAAACTAATCCCTGTCTTAAATGATGACCTTTGGGAGAGAATTATGTCTCTTAGCAACGCGCTTTTAATCTCAACTAAGGCAGTGAAAAGTGGGTCCTTGAGGGCTTTTTTTTAAATTTTAAAAACAAAAAAAGGTATTATAACAAGGCGAATATGACGATTAGGGCGTAATTAGAACACCACGAATGCGTAGGTAAAAGATTGGCATTTGACGCTGACGGCATGGATTTCGAATACCAAATATAGTTTGTGATTTCTTAAGCGTTTGGTTTTTCACTACCAGAACATGCACAGAATAATTGAAAAAAATTATATAATTTTTATTTGAGTTAATAAATCAATGCTTCCCATTTACTTTTTAAAGATAATTTCTTGCAAATATTGTTCACGATTAGGCTTTAAAAGGTCCATACGTACAATCCAATTCTGAGTCACTTTTTCTTACATATTGGTATCAGGCCAATAACGTGTGTAATGTTCCCTTCCAAGCCTGCAATTGACGCTGGCTTATCGGCATAGACGAGTCATTTGACATACCCCGATAAAAAATGGTCTAAAGGTGTCAAATCGCACGATTTAGCCGGCCAGTTCACCGATTCAAAACTAGAGAAAATTTCGCTCGCCGAACTCATCTCAATAGGTCCATAGATTCGTGTGCTTTGTGGCATGTAACGCGAGCGCCAATGGCGATAACGTCTTCACGTTGATCTTTGGGATACCCGGGCCCCAACCAAACCCAAATAGTCAAATTTTCCTGGTTTATTGGCAGCACTTGTATTTCCTGATGTCGTATTACATATGTATGTATGTTTCTATTCGACCAGAAATGAGCTTCGTTGCTGAAAATACTTTTTCGTCAAAAAAATGTTCTATAATTCGACGCTGTTGCAGGTCGTTCGGCTTCAGTTCCTGCACGAGCTATATTCTGTAAGGTTTTGGACCAAGATCCTTAAGTAAAATCATCCACGAAATCAAGATCCCAATTGCTGCGAATGACGATGAATGGAGAAATCGCGGCCTTCATAAAGACTGGTGGATACAGCAACAATATTAACCACTATACCTACTCTACACAAACCCGTATGTGGCTTGATATCCAAAAGCGTGATATTGGCGTGAAATTTCGTCACTACGTATTGCTTGCTCAGCAGATCGATTATAACGCCCATAAAATGGCCGAAATGCGCGAAAACCATTTTTCGCAGATTACAAAATTTAATGATAAGGGGTAAGTTCTCCAAGACTAAATGGCAAACCTAACGGAGCATGTTTGACTTCGACACATGCCACCAATCACGCGCGAATTATTAAAAATAGAACACTGAAAAACCAAACGACAAAAAAATCATCCTTCATATTTCACACTGTTTTCTCCTATTCTATTTTACGACCTAAGTTAACATGTGGGATCCAAACGTTGCTTTAGCGCTAATTAACATATTATTTTTTTAGTTCGAAAAGGAATAGTTTTCGGTGCATATCCAAAACATTCGAGAAAATTGCCAATCTCTTCTGATTGTCCTTTGTCGATTTCACTTCGTTTCGTTCACGTTTTCATCGGCTGTAGTTATATTACAGTACTTAAAATGCTCGTCGGCATAATGGCCTTCCTGGAAACGCTTAAAGCGCTTGCAAACCCAAGTTCTAAAGTGTGAGTCAACATATGTTGGCTGTCGTGCTTTGGCGAGGTGTTTAGACGATACTGGTTCGGTATCGGGTAAGACAACACGTAACCGCCAAAAATATCACTTATGTGAGCAAAAGTGCTCTCAACCAGCCAAGAAGCATCGTCGCGATAATTACGCCTCATTTTACGGCGAATTGTAAAGGTTGGCCTTCATTTACACGCATATAAAATCCCAGTCATACAAGTATTGAAGGCTTCAGACTAATTACGATGCCACCTATTCGTTAAGATGATTTGTCATTAAATTTGATCTTTTCCGGTGAAAGATATTTTTGGAGGGATAAGTATGTAAATAAAGGAAATTGTCGTAACTAGAAACCCCAAATACGCACGAAAAGTCAATGCGCAGCCAAAAACAAGATGGGATCAATTCGCCGGCAGCCAAGCTACAATTCCAGGTCTTCTACCTTCAATTTTGCAAACTTTCACCTGGTTTTGTACGGACTTATACCTTTGCATAAGTCTTCCCTACCCCAACTGGTGGAAACCTAAAGTCACTGTACTGTGTGCCGTGGACTATAGATGATATGCGTGCCTTTTCGAAGATGAGGCTGAAAACCATGTTACAATGAATTTAGAGTCTTGTCGCAGTATCCAAAATCGAATGAATGGGTTTGAACGACCTTGGCCTACAATAGGACGGCGTTGTCGCTCACATAGGCCTTCAAAACCAAACGATCAAATCGAAGATCGCATTTTTTCGGTTGGAGGGCTAGTTGATTTATATGATCAATATTGATTTTATAAAAAAGATATTTATCTTCCACACAGCTGGTTTATATTTTTTTTTGTTTTTATAATAGACTCACCAAAGCCAACATTTCTAAAATCGACACGAGAATGTCGTGGCTCAGTAGTTGGTGTCTCAGCCTCTTACGCGATTAACATGAGTTTAGGCAACAGCCAAGTCGATGATATTTCATCCCACCGTGTCTCCTAATTATCGAGATGCTGGCGGAGCTATCCCGTAACTCGCCGATAAACAACAGGTCCCTTTCATATATCGGAATACAAAGCTTGTATTAAACGGCCCGTAAGGCTAGATATATACAATGGGGACAAAAATAATAGGGGGACAAGACGAGGCAAAATACTCCTCTGTTGTTCAGCATGGCAAGACACCTAAGTGGTATAGATTCGACAGATGCCGCGCGTTTTCCGAAAGAAATAGCATTTCAAGTTCATTGGACTACTTGCATCAAATTATCGTTAATTCTTCTTCTGGTCTGTGAAACTTCTATTTCGAAAACTCCCCACAAAGGCTCAATTGGGTTTGAGTATAGTTACCAGTTCATTACTTTAGCCCGACTTTCTTGGAACCTTATTTTACAATCCTTGAACAATATTTGGGGCCATTATCTATCTTGCTTTTCCCACTTGAGCTTATGATTTACACTGCATAATGTAGCATGGTGTTCTAAATTGTATCTCTGTGTACTCTAACGTTCATAAAAAAAACACAAATCTTAATCATGCGACCACCATGCTTCACTGTATTTCTTCTGTATAAGGATATCTACTAGTCCCAAGAATGTTATCCCTGTCTTTCGTCGGACTCTAAGATGTTTTTCCAATGCTGCTGATTAAATTCAGCAAATTTTTCTTTTATCTTAATCATTGCTGTGCTAAGATGAGGAACTTTTCTTGCCACCTTTCCATGTAAACCACATTCCATAAGGCTAAAAACTAATACATTTGATTTAGTATATAAGTCATTGAAAAAGGAAGTTGGAAGAAACAGAAGTTGTTTTTTGCATGCTCTTAACAGTCCATTGCAAGCTGCTATAGTTTAGCTTGTTTCTCCGTTTCTCCACATGTTTTTGGCCTTTTTTGTGTTCCCTAATAGTATTGTGAAATTGAGTTTTTCAAAAGTTCCGAACTTACGCACCGTTTATGGATTTACGTATAGCTCACCAATTTGTAAACCGTCTTCAATGAACATTGCTTTAAAAGACAACGTTTCTTCGAGAAAAAATAAGATTTACCTTGAAAAAGGTTCGTATTCCGTAGCAGCCCCTTTTATTTTTCGCAAGCCCTAGTAAACGGGTCATGGCATTAGCAGAAAGCGCTACGACCTTCCAATGTACTAATAAGTGCTATGATAAAACACAAAATGTCGTAATGAGAAGTGGACGAGTATGGAAAGTAAAAAAAAAGGTTGTAACAGAAGTAACTATTTGGCGATTTTTGAATGTGTTTAACGTTAAAATAAATTTAGCTTTGAAGAAAAAAACACCCCAAGAGCCTCTTAGACACCATCCCGAGATCTAAAATTTTTCCATCAAGAATGTTTTGAAGACTTTGGAACAAGCAGAAATCTGGAGAAAATGGCGGTTACCTTATAGACCTGACCGATTCTGATTCTGCGATCATAGTCTGATTATGAGTCTACAGCTCAAAATGGGTTACTCCCTCAGCACCCTACCCTACACTCAGTAACACCTTGAGTGGATGAAGTCCATCTCTGGGATGTTGTGTTGGTTCGTTTTATGGACTAAGACATGACATTGTAAATAAGCCATGTCTCATATCTAGTGACTATCCGGTTCAAAATCGGTTTTTGATTGTCGCGCGATAGAAGCGCAGACCAATCTTCGATAATTTGCTGAAAATTATTTTGCGATAAATGGTTTGGTACCCATTTATCTTTATGATTATTCCTATTATAATTAGGCTTACCTTGTATTGGCTTGTGAGTTCCCTTATCGCAACAATGGCATTTTTATGACGATGGACTTTAGGAGCTCATCGTCTAGCGCGAGGATAATCTTTTAGGCCAAATTTTCTGAACTTTACCAACCAACCCTGACACTTAGACTCGCTGAGAACACCATCCCTATACACGTTTGGGATTCCTTTTGTAGCTTCGCTTCCATTCTGGCCTTCCCCGAACAAAAATAAAATATGCCAAATATACTCTTCCGATATTCCATTTAAAAATCCGGCGATAAATTCTTACAATGAAGCTTGCAGAGTGAATGAGTAATCCAAATTAAAGGGTGGGCCAAATACAAGTTTATTTTTAAAAATGAACAAAATTAATTTTTTTTTCATGTATTATGGCTTTATTAGTAAGAACAAGAATTCCCATTAATTATGAAGTACAACGTCGTTCAAGTGGCTGCCTCGGATGGCTTCGCAGTAGCGCAATGTCATTCCAATTTTCTAAGACCTTGTTGATGGTTTCGGGCTGTAGCACACGGATTGCTTGGATGATATTGATCTTAAGTGCTTGAATTGGTTTCGGATTGTTGGCATAACATCGGTCCTTCACGGTTGATTGTCAATCAATTGACATCGACGGCTGACAACACGATTTTATTTTTATTTTTCAATTCATTTTTATTTCATATTAACTTATATCTATCTTACCCTAGTCAAAAATGCTTAAAACTAGCTTAACTATCTTAACAAATGTAACTATCTTACTGGCCCTAGGCGGACACTCTAAAACAAACAGAACAATTGAAACATACTTATGTCTTTCGACGTCTACATGAATTTATTATTAACATTATTATAACTAACTTAAGCTAAGAAAAATGTTTTTTTTTTTATTAAAAAACTTAGCATATGATCATTTGTTTTTTAAATATTTTATATAAAACTTAAAACTACCTTAAACTAATTAAACCTAACTAAACCTATCTTATTCTAACTTAACTAAAATATATATACACAAATATATACATTATATATATTTTATATATATATCTTTTTTTTATGTTTTTATTTTTAATTTTTTTTTTTTTGTTTTAAGTTTTTTTTTTTTTTTTGTGATTTTTCATTTTGTATTTTTTTTTTTTTTTTTTTTTTTTTTTTTTTTTGTCGTTTTTGCCCTAGCCTACCCTAACCTACCCTACCCTACCTTACCCTACCCTAGCCTATGTAAGCCTGCCATTGGTGTTAGGCAGGCTTTGCCTTGAAGAGGCTGCTCCTATCAAGGTGTCCGTTGACGGAGTTCCCTCCAGCCACCAAAAGCGTTGATGCTGGCGGACTACGTCTCCTCGATCCCGGCGTGAGACCGATCTACAGAACCTGAGGCGCTCGGGCTCACGGAGCGCGACATCGGGTTCGTAGAGGAATCGCCGCTCCACGGAATTGCGACCCACGTGGAAGATTAGCGGTAACGCCAATCTGTCCTGGATCAGCCCACATCTATCTAGATAGAGGAATGCTTCTGGCGGGACAAAGCCGTTAAGGCGCACTCTCTCATGATATAGATCATTGGGGTAGTAAGCCCCGAAGATCAGGCTATTGACCGAAGTCATTGCTCTTGCAACGTGGCTTCGAATCAGTTTGATCAGAAAATTATCTATCCGTACAATCCTGGCCCTATTGTATAGGACCTCGTTCGGGTAAAATTTCGTGTACTCAGATTCGGGAGTCCTATGTAGCCCGAGACAAGTCCTAAGACATTGTCTCTCAAACACCCGAATCCTTTCCATCAAGCTGGCTCTCACATTGAACCAGACGGGACATCCATAGGCAACCATGGGCCTGATTAAGGCCATGTAGCAGATTACTTTCACCCTGGAATCAAGTTGGCTGCTATGAAATAGCCATCTTGTCAGAGCGAAAGCGCCCCGGGCCCTTGCCAGAGCAGCATCTACATGTTTGTCAAAATATAGATACTGGTCCAGCACGATCCCAAGGTATCTGACTACACTTTGTCTCGCCAGTGGACGCCCGTCCGGCCCAAAGATAGAGAACCTGCGCCAATTTTTTCTAGTGTCCCGAGAGGCCCTAGACAAAGGCGTTCTGAACAATATAGATTCTGATTTCTGGAAGTTGATTTTCAACTTCCAGTCATCACAATACTGCTGAATTTTTTCGAAGTCACGCTGCAGAAGAGTAACAATGACGTCGATCGTTGGACCTGATCTGTACGCGATTAGGTCATCTGCGTACGCTATTGAGTGGTGTAGAGAAACAAGTAGATCACTCAGGTAAATGCTGAAAAGGATCGGCGAATTTACCGTACCCTGTTGCAGTCCGTTTTTGATTTCAAATATTTGGGTAGAAGTTACATTGGCAATTTTCACAACGAACTTTCTACCGGTTAACATGTCAAAAATCATATATAGCAGTGGTTTACTTATGCCCAGCCGACTGAGCTTGTAATAAAGACCTTCTAACCATACGGTGTCGAAGGCTTTTTCCAAGTCAATCAGACAGGCACCCGTGCATTGGTTCTGGCATTTATTCCATTGGATATCCGACACAAGCTTCGACGCGGCATGAATAGTATCATGCCCCGCTCTGAAACCGAATTGGTTATCCGGGATGATTTTATTGTCCTCAACCCATTTAGACAGGGCCCTATGGATCACCTTCTCGAAGACCTTGCTGATACTCGGAAGGAGACTTATCGACCGGAGATTTGCCGGGTTAAAGGTGTCTTTACCCTTCTTGGGGATTGGTTGCACCACCGCTGTCTTCCAATGCACTGGATAATATGCATTATTCAGTGCATTGTTGAACAGGATGGTGTACCTCTCTACAGCCATTGGTGGAAGGTGCCTAAGCACAACATTGGATATGCCGTCGATGCCCGCGGATTTTTTCCTTTTCAATGACTGAAAGATCATCTGGAGATCTTCCGTCGAAATGAACAGGGTGTTAGCCCCCTCACTGGCGATGGCATTGCTTGCCATGAAATCTTCATTGAACCTGGTAAAACCAAGATTCTCAGATCGCCAATGATCGAAATCATTTCTAAGGTAGAAGTGATGAAGCAGGGCTCTGTCCTCCAGATCATGGTTCGGGCGAATACTATCATTTACCTTGTACACTTCCCGGAAAACAGCTCCCACTGTCGCCACCTTCTCCTGAGGATCCTCAATCACGAAAAAGTCGTCATCCAGGATGGCGCCATCTGGATCGATGCTAACTGTCCGTAGCAAACGTTCATTGTCTGACGTTCTCGGAAGTTTCAGATCCTGAATGTCATTCTGATTGTTTCTCCGAAATATTTTATTTATTTGCGGAAACATACTCGCGCTGTTGGATTTTACAGCACGAATTCTGTTGTTCCAATGCAAACTTACAGATATTCTGTAATTTTCTCTGATCAATTGTTGGAGATTTTTAATCAGTGACTTCAGTGTCCTGACCTCCGAGTTTTGTCTGTCGGTAAACCGCCTGTACAAGAGTTTGAGTCTTGTTAGGAGTCTACTTTTTTGTCTATGCAGTGCGTCGATTGTCGCGTTTCGGTATATGTTTGTGGTATCGTGCTGTCTTTGACGTGGTATCGTACTGTTCATAGTCTGTTTAATGATATCGTCCATTTCTTTGAGATACCTGTCAATCTCGTGGTTTGACAGGTTCCTATTAGTTGGTGGGAAGGAGGCGCTCGAAGTGAGCGCTCTCGTCAGGGAATTGGCGAAGCGTGGCCAGCACACTCTACTGTAATCGTAGGGGTGCGTGTGGACGTACTCTGCCATTTCCGCGAACTCGTCAGGTACTGTGATCACGGCACATAGTCCGCAATGGTCACTGTCGTATACAATGGTCCGTAGACAGTTAATAGACCATTCGTTCGTGTCTGCCAGTCTCAGTCGAGAGTCTATCAGCATTAGATCCAGATAGGAGCCGCTCCTAGGATACGACGGACTATCCGTTGCGAGCAACTTGACTCTATATTCAATGTTGTGAAGAACCCACCAATGGCTTAGTAGGCTCCCCCTAGTGTTGGGAATGTTATTTCCCCAATCACTATGTTTGGCATTTAAATCGCCGGCCAGAATGTAGAAGTTTTCTACCGAGTTCAAGCGCAGAGATCGAAAGAGTGTCTCGAGTTCTGCAATAAAAATATTGGGTTGAGGTGCTTCAGGTGCATAGGCTGATACAATGTACATTCTCTTTCCATTTCGGAGAGGAATGCACACAATACAGGCCTCCAGCACCTGGAACCTCCGCACTTCACTGCTATATATGACCTTATGTTTAAGATTATTTTTAATGAAAATCGCAACTCCCCCGCCTTAGCTGACAACACGATTTGGGAATTTGATGCACAAAAGATCGATTGTGGCTTAGGCTGTGTAGTATGGCACCGCCGTCATCCTGCATTAACCAGAGGTCGTCCAAATCCATGTCTTCAATTTCAGTAAAAAAAAAAAAGGCAGTTAACATGGCTCTGTAACGCCCACCGTTGAACGAAACGTTGTTCCCAGCCTCATTTTCGAAGAAACATGGTCCAATGATGCCACCACTTCACGATCGGCACCAATCGGTCACTCTCTGTGGATGCATTGCCTTCTCGACAATGACGTGCGAGTTTTCCGATGTTTTTTAATGTAGCCGCAAAGATGAAAATGCGCCTCGTCCGAAAAGAAGATTTTTCGCCAAAAATCGTTATCCAATTCAAGCTACACTAAGGCCCAAACTGGGAAGCGACAACGAAGCGGACGGTCGCGCCCCTTCAAATGCTGAGTCAATTGGACCTTGCAAGCGTATAATCCGAGATCTTCGTGCAGTTGTTGAAATGTTGAGCTGTTGAGATCGAAGGCGAGTTGATGTTCGTGAATTGAGTCTCACACTCTCGGCCACAGCAGCCACATTCTCATCTGTGCGCACCATACGACGACGGGGACCATGAATGTTGTCCACTAGCATACCAGTCTCACAAACTTTTAGCACAAACTTGCGTACAGCAGTCGCGGTGGGTGCTTCATTTTGGCCAAAACTTCTTTTTAAAAAAACGCACTGTTTGGGCTACACTGCACTCACTTTGGAACTAAGTTTTCAATATTTCCCAACGTTGTTCAAGTGTAAAGCGACTCTTTTCGTCCCGCGGAGGTATGATACTCACTTTCTGTTAAGATTTCAAGTGAGAGGCAGCTGTTAATGTCAAAATAACCTATGATTTAAAAAAAAACCACTAGATGGTCCATCCTTCACCTAGGTTACAACGTGATACTTCGTTGGATCTGCGGCAGAATGGAGCTTATATTTTTCATATGTCTATCTAAGCCCGAAACCCTTGCTTAAACAGAGTTTATGGACCTTTTCTCGATATTTCTGTCTAAAATTTCCCATAGTTGTTCAATTGGTTTAGGAGACTTTTGGAGGAGAGTTAAGTTGCTTACAGGTATACGGAGTATACAGCAACCATTCCTTGATAATTTTGGCTCTGTGCGTTGGGTCATTATCTTGTTGAAGACTCAAGGCATTGTAAGACCCGATTTTTGCAACATGGTATTTGATTCTCCTTTAAGATGATTAGGTAATCCTTTCTGTTCATTGTAGACTCAGTGAAAACGCAAGTTTTTGTTCCCCCAGCCGACATAAAACCTCATACCATCACTGAATCTCCACTATATTTGACGCTCGGCGTGAAGTTTTAGGAAAGCAAATATCTCGGATTTACGTTCTGCAATCACTTACTCACTATTCAAGTAGCTTTTTGCGAAGGTGAGCCGTTTCATACGATTAATAGTAGATATACATATGTATGTACACAGTTTCTCTCTTGCCAGTCTTCCGCGTAACCCATTCGCACTTAGGGCTCTTCAAAAAATCCATATACATATGTATATTTAACAGCAGATTCAATAGCAGCAAACAGTGATGCAAATCAGATTAATATAGCCTGGAAGTTGTGGAATTCGTATTACTTTTTGAACATATCTAATATACCTTTTCCAAATGACAGACTATTACGACACCCATATTGGCCAATTGTAGCAGGTTCTTTAGCCTATGATACACTGGTTTCCAAGCAATAGGTTTTTAAATTGGTTTCTTATCGTCCTCCCTGCCCAACTCACTAATTGTTTCACAAACCCAAACCGCTCTTGTAACACGAGTGAGTCATTGACCTCTGTTTATTCAACGGACGGCTTTCATTTACTTTAACAGACACTCCAACATTGAATGATGTTGTCGCCCTAGTGACCTTACTTACTGTAGGAGTTGTACTCATTTCCAAGTTTACGATTCATAGGCAGATGTAAGCGATATGCTTGAAGTTTACAAATACGCTTGAGTATTACACCATCTAATCGCTGTTTCATCTCGGAATATGCACCTCGATTCACTGGATATGATGACTCAAATCAGATTTTCCTAATGTCACAGTTCACGTAACCTCATCTCATTTTTAATGGTTTTACATTTCATCTTAATATTTCGTACCAAATGCGGTTTAATCCCGTTTACTGACCTTGCTCACCTTATGACTAGGTTTTTTACACGTTGCCCATTGCAGGCAACAAGTGGGAATAGATGAGAATCATAATATGAGCTTGACAAAGAAGCATTACACAGCTGCAAATCGGTCCATATACGCGAGTAAACGTTGCTTTACTTCAAAAGTTGCTCGTTGAAACGTCAATGTTTACGAAATTGTTCTCGCATTTGTCTGTTCAACTGTTTTGTTTTTTTCATTATCAAGGCCTTGGTCCGAAGGTTTTATAAGTCTCCGACACAGCTTGTCAATTTGTATTAAGGGCACATGTGTTTTGCAAATTTTTTTTAATATCACAAAGATGATATTTAATTCCAATTAGTGTTGTTAATGATGTCTGCTTTGGTACCCTTATGGTAGCTGCCACTATCCCCATTCAAGTAACGTCCAAAGGCGATTTTTAAACTCACGTAGACATTTAATTAGCAGCACGGAGCGCCAATTCTATGAAAATATCCCTTATTCTCCGTAATGGAAAGATATTTTCGGTTAAAAATATTTGAAAAGTGTAAGAGCCACTTACTCAAGAAAATTAATATCGCTCGCTCATAACTTGAGAAACTTTTACCATGAAAAACGCCATTCAAAAACCCGCGCAAATGTACGATTTTCATCAACCGCACAGAGGCAACTTACACCAACTTCTATCCACCTGAACCAACTTATTTGACTTCCCTAAAATGTGTATGCCGCACGGCAACCGTGTGTGCGACGTCTTGTTCGTCGTTCGCCTAAACACGTTATGAGATGAAGACGTTTAACGTACGTCCTTCAAAAATATAAGATAACATCATTAAAATTCCTTTCTTCAAGTGACATGGGGTGGAGGTGCGCTTGCTACTTCGTATGAAGCTTCGCCGTCGTCTCTGCGCTAGTGTTTACTCGGAATGAGTGCAATTCTCATGTTTTCCCGGTTCCAGATGAACAAACTTTATTAAATGTATACGAAGTTGGCGGAATCGGAATCATTAATAGTGTACCAATAAGAGCTTGCTTTTCGTTCCCCCCGGCGAGGTTACATAGTAGTGGATTCAGTTGTTTTGAGTGAATATTTTGATGTTTCGCCCGGGTAAGCTGCTTATAAAGTTGCTTGTTGATTTTGCGTTACTGAATTGACTGCCTAGTCGATAGGCAAGTCTATATCTTCCAATTGTCCAATTCCGCCAGGAATTTATTTCGTACCAAATACGATGTATGGGTGTACGATTTTGGCAAGTCGCCACGAAGGGAGTAGTTTTTGGTAAGAGCTTTAACAGAAACAAGTTTTATACTTAATCTTGTCCAACTTTTATATACTTTGTAGTATTAACAATGTCTCGTCTATCGATTTAGGGGGTTTTATGTATCTCATAATACATGACGAGTTTTCTAGCATTGGATAAAGTGTTGTAGAACAGAAACGATTCCCTATCCTTATTGAGGTATGTATTTCTTTAAGCTAGTCTCCCTCGTTTATGTGTCAATTAAATTCGTTTGACGAAAATAGAGTCGGAAAGATGGAATTATGTACTACCGAAAGGAGTGCTTAACCCTCATAGCATTTGTGCTTAAATCGTGTGTCAGGCTATGATGATTGTGTCAAATTTTATGCGTCCGCTTCGGGTTATTCATGACTGATAGTGAGCCATTTCAGCTTGGTTTGGGAAATTGTATGCACAGATATCTGTCACCAAATTGTGTTTACGGCCTGTTTGTGCATTGAAAGGTGATGTTTCAATACTTCAGCAATCGTGTTAAGTTTGTGTTTGGTTTTTAATTGCAAAAATATATAAAATTTTTATTTGAGTTTATAAATCAACGCTTGCCATTCTTGACTACGACTAGGTTTTAAGTAGTCCACACATAGAGTCCAATTTTGAGTCACTTTTTCGTGCATATTGGTAGCTGACTAGTGTCTTGTGTAATGTAATCATCCAAGGTAGCAATTGACGCTGGCTTGTGAAGACATACGCGTCAAATCACACGGTCTAGCTGATCAATTCAAGACAATTTGCTAACTGAACTCATTTCTCAATTGGTCAATCGATTCGCGTGCTGTGTGGCATCTAACCCTACCTGACTGGAGCCACATGTCGACCAGGTTCAGCTCTTGCATTTTGGTCATAAAAAAGTTCGAAATCGTTGAATGATAACAGGCGCCACTGACACTAATGTTGTTCTCACGGTCATCTTTGAAAAAATACGAATCCAGGATACCATTGGGATAATTTTTTCCAGGTGCATTGAGAGTTCTTGTATTGTCTGAGGTTGCTCCATTGAACCAGAAAGGAGTTTCGTCCCTGAATAAGTTTCGTCGATAAAAAAAAGCCGATCTTCCTCAACACTTCTAAAGTAGGCCATCCACCACAAATTTGTTCATGAAATCTTTGCCATCCATTGATGAATATGTTCGAAGAAACAGCTAAAATAGAAATATTTCCATTCTTCGCGAACAAAACCTCGAACACTGAAATCTGTTCGCGAATACCTCCACTAACATCGAACATTTTGTGGCATTGAACAAATCCGCGGTGGATGGCCTATTTAAGGCCCACTCACCGAAAATTCGACTCTGTGGCAGGTCGTTCGGCTCCGGTTTCTTACACGAGTTGAATTTGATAAGGTCGTTGCATAAAATGTTCCACGTTGTCGATCACAATCCCAATGCTGCGAACGGTGGTCACGCTCTTTATTAACACAGCAGCACTATTGTCCTCTGCACGCACTCTACGTATACGGGTAGGTGGCTTAATGTCCAATAACATTTAACCGAAATTTGGGCACTCTGACTTGAATTGCTTGCTCGGTAAGTCGATTCGATTTTTACGACCATCAAATTGTAGATGTGCATGAAAAACAATTTTCACAGAGCACGAATTTTCATAATAAAATTTAATTCTTTCCATACTGAAATGGCAATACGAACTGAACATGTCTGACTTTGACACATGTCACGAATCACGCATGACACATGTCAAAAATACACGCCGAAAAACCAAACAGCAGGAAAATCACCCTTTATTAGTGTTTGTGTTTGCTTTATTGTCTTCCACACGCTTCTTTGATTGATATGTTTAAAGTGGTTAACCCAGGTCTTGCACAGGTTATCATGTTCTCTACAAAGCCTCTCTAATGGTAAGAAATTCACATCAAAAAGGGCCTGGGAGAAAGAGTGGTCTCCGTTCGTTCGCCAGAAATCCCAGGAGTTCTGAACTGCTCACAAAATCCCAAAATTTCATGAATAATATTGATCATTATTATGTCCTTAAATAAAATCAATTTTAAATAAAAGAAATATTTAATCAAAAAATGACAAAAAATCGCAATATTTCTTCTCATGCCAATAAGAGGGCCGTCCAACAAAAAGTGTCATTTTAAAGAATTTAAAAAAAAAAACATTTTCATGAAATGGACTGACATTTTTGCTTTTACTATTAATGGAACACAATATCGGCCTGAATTCCGCCTGCAAATAGTCAATCCTTTGAAGAAGTGTTTCACACCATTTACGCACAAATTTAGCTGTGCTTCACGTATGAAACCTCTGATACCTCGGATACGAATGCTTATTTGGGCATTGGCATGGATTTGCTCCAGTGGAAAAAGTCAAAGGGTCAAAGCACGTTCTCGGTACCCAATAAGCCTTAATTAATCACATATCCATGAAATTTGCCACGCCACGTTATAGAGTTATTGTTTCCCTAGTTGTGTGGTATTTGGTACTGTCCTCTGGATAATAAACGTCATCCACATTTATGGCATTAATTTTAGCAAAAAAAAAAACACCGCCAGCCCCTAAACCACATCATACGTTGTGGTTGAAGGGGTTAATCCACTATTTCTCTTGGGTTTTTGTAATCTCTAATAGCTCAGTAGTTAGTGTGTTAGCTTCTGGCGCTGATGGCACGGAGTTATATCGAGAAATACTGACAAAACTTCCTGTAGCACCCTCGTCTAGAAAGCTTCTTGAAATTTGCCATTCGGAGCCGGTAAATGTGCAGGTCCCTTTCGCCTATGAGAAAAATGAGCTACACGCAAGTAGGTTATTAAGAAAGGCATATATAGGATGGGGCACCTAGTGTTTTTTTTTTTTTTTTTTAATCATAGGCTATTTTGACACCGACCGCTTTTTTCCAGTCGAAATCTTGACAGAAAGTCAGTATCATACCTCCGCGGAACTAAAAGAGTCGCTTGAACAACGTTGGGAAATATTGAAAACTTACGAGGGTGGTCCGATAAGTACTTAGCCTACAAAAGAAAAACAACAATTTTGGAGAAATGGCGATTTATTTTTCAATATAGTCTCCTTTTAGCTCGATACACTTGACCCAGCGATGATCCGTCTGAAAAATACGTTTTCTCGAGGTCTGCAAAGTAGGCCTCCGTGGCGGCGATTCGACTGAAATTTTTGCCCGGCGAGTGACTTTTTCAAGTTTGGAAACAAAAAGAAGTCGCACGGGGCCAAATTTGGAGAATTCGGTGAACGGGGCAGCAGTTCGTAGCTCAATTCGGCCAATTTGGCCGTGGCGAGAGCGGAGGAGTGAGCCTGTGCGTTATCATGGTGGAAGAGCACTTTTATCTTCGCCAAGTGGGGCCGTTTTTTCTTCAATTCGGCGTCGAATCGGCCCAATAATTTGGCATAGTACAACCCTGTGACCGTTTTGCCCTTCTCCAGGTAGTCGATGTGGATCACACCTTGTGAATCCCAGAAAACTTTCCAGCCGATGGGACAGTCTTCGCCTTCTTCGTAGCACGGTTGCCGGGTGAATTCCACTGTTTCGACTGTTCCTTGGTCTCTGGTGTGTACCAGTGGATCCATGTTTTGTCGACTGTCACGAAACGACGCAGAAACTCCTTCGGATTGCGCTTAAACAGCGTCAAACTCTGCTCTAAAGTGGTCTCACGGTTGCGCCTGTTGTCCGGAGTGAGCAAACACGCCACCCATCGCGCCGACAGCTTTCTCATGCAGGATATTACCCACGCGATCTTTTGAAAGGCCTACTGTCTCAGCTATCTCGCGCACCTTCAATCGGCGGTCTGCCAATACAAGATCGTGGATTTTTGTCACGTTATCCTTCGTGGTAGCCGTTTTCAGGGCACCTGGACGTGGCTCATCAAAAACCGACGTGCGACCACGTTGAAGCTCGTTAAACCAATTTTTGATGGTCGTACACAGCATCCAAACGCTCTTTGATTTCGCTGCGCGATTTCCTTCCAAAAGCAAGAATCGAATCACCGACCGATATTGCTCTTTTTCCATTTTTCTAAAATCCGTGGACACTCCCGCTTCCACACGCAGTCAAAACAAAACTACGAGTCCGATCCGGCTTAAGTGGCCGTCTACTAGAATGTACTACACGATAGTAAGTTGCTCTTGCGGTACTGGCGCCATCTGGCGGTGAGGCTAATTACTTATCGGACCACCCTTTTAAAAAGAAGTTTGATCAGAAATAAAGCACCCACTGCGACTGCTGTACGTAAGTTCGTGAGACTGTTATGCTAGTGGACAACTTTTATGGTCCCCATCGTCGTACGGTGCGCACAGTTGAGAATGTGGCTGCTGTGGCCGAGAATGTGAGACTTAATTCACGAATATCAACTCGCCATCGATCTCAACAGCTCAACATTTCACGCACTAGCCTGAGGAGAATTCTGCACAAAGATCTCGGATTATTCGCTTACAAAGTCCACTTGACTCAGCAATTGGAGGCGCGCGACTATCCGCTTCGTTATCGCTTTACAGTTAGGGCCTTAGAGCAGGTCGAGAAGCCAGTGCATCCGCAGAGAGTGACAGTTTGGTGCGGCAGCATAGCATCATTGGACCATTTTTTTCCGAAAATGAGGCTGGGAACAACGTTTCGGTCAACGGTGGGCGTTACAGAGCCATGTTAACCGACTTTTTGTTACTGGAATTGAAGACATGGATTTGGACGACCTCTGGTTCATGCAGGATGGCGCGCCATGCCACAATCGATCTTTTGCGCACCAAATTCCCAAATCGTGTTATCAGCCGTCTTGGCGATGTCTATTGGCCGCCTCGGCGCTGCGATTTGACCCTTTTGGACTTTTTTTTGTGGGGAACCGTGAAGGACCGACGTAATGCCAACAATCCGGAAACAATTCAAGCACTTATGGCCAATATCATCCATGCAATCCGTGAGCTACAGCCCGAGATCATCAACAAGGTCTTGGAAAATTTGAGTAACAGAATGCCCAACTGCGAAGCCGGCTGAGGCAGCCACGAGGCAACGACGTTATATTTCATAATTAACATAATGGGAATGTTCATTCTAATGACTAATAAAGTCATTATACTAATTTTGTTCATTTTATTGTATTTTTAAAAAGAAACTTGTATTTGGCCCACCATTTATTTGTTTACATACCCAGCTAAATGAAAATGAGCAGTCATCACTCAAAATAATTTTGTTTAAAAAATCATGACCCAATCAGCGATAGTACTGCGTTGTGCGTGGTCTGCTGTTTCAATAGGACCGTATAAGGATGTAGGCCGAGATATTTATGCAAAGTCGTAACGGATTCTTATGATCGCCACGAAATGGTTTTCAGTAATCCTCCTTGAGACTATATTTGGAGTCTTAAACTTACGGAGACGTTTGGATTAATAACCTCCTAGTGATCGCATTATTACTTGAATGTTAATAATTCATCAATAGCGTGAAATTTAAAATGACACCTCTTGTTGGATGACCCTACAAATTGAAAACCATTTTATGGATCGACTTGGAATTTGCATTTTCTTTTAGGAATAGTGAAAAAATGTAAAGCAAAACACAAAAAAGCTAGCTGTCGACCTATTTCGGAGACCGAAAGTTGCGCCAATCATTCCTAAAATTAACATACTTTTCGTCTCAATTAGCATTTAAGTAGGATAACTGTGGAGGCCGTTGGCATCTCAAAAACTTAGTAATGTGCTTCGTTTATACGCACACCTCTTAACTATTTGTACAAGTCACTGTGCCACTGAGTGTACCCCAAGGTCGTAACCGTAATAGGGTGAGCCCCGACTTCGGATTAACAACTTCACGACGGAATTTCCAAAATAGAAATTAACCAAAATAATGAAAAATTAAGATGTTAGCTGGTATACACAGGTATAAACTCCTTAGTAATGAACGAATAATAAAACTAAAGCTGCCTTTTCCCTTTTTTTTTTTTTTTTTTTTTTTTTTTTTGAATATATATTTCGGTAACTTTCCATCAGTTCTTGGGGCGACGGAAACAAAAACCTTTATCATACCTACTCAAAGTACTCAAAAAAGAAATGAATACCATGCGAACAAGCTGCTCCAAAGGGAATGAAAAATTCCATCAGCTGGCCGGATGGAATTGTTTTTTAAAGGGCGTTGAACAAAAAACGGAAGATAAAACGAACATCTGCACAAGTATGAAGCGAATTTATCAGTTGACTTGCATACACGCTCATTCATACGAATTCGCTGATTGTAGATAGTGCGAGTCAATAGAATAGAATGCGATTCACTAATACATTTTTCCGCCAATGGATAATGACGACATTAATCGCGCGTCAATTCGCCACACTATGGGCTAAGGGTTCAATTAAAACTTTTTGAAAACGAATAGAAAATTGCGAATTATCGGAATGAGGATATTATTTTTCGTTTCGCAACTGAATGGTAATTAATTTCGCGACATTGACATCGGCTTCTAAAAATAACAAATTGAGCGAAGCGACGTTCATAAATATTTATTTTTCATTTTAGAAATTGCCTTTTTTTTGTTCGCTTTTGTGTGTGTCTGCTTCCACTCTTCCGTATTTCTCTGTTCTGGCCTGCGTCGATCAAAAGAAAAAAATAAAAATTCTACTATACATTGGCCTTCGTCTTTGTATCACATGGACCCGTCATATGTTTGCGATTTACAAGGATTCCACTGGATTCCACACTGGTTTTTGTCGTTCGCTTCCTTTTACAGAAAACAGGTATGCAGCTGAAGAGATGATACTTGAATAGTATTTTGCCTTTCGTACCATTTGGTAAAGGGACTGATAGGTTGGAATAAACCCTTCCGAGATTGGCGCAACTTGTTTTAATCGATTGCCCTACCTGGAAATGATGGGTTTTCATTAACATTTTGTTGTATTGTTGCTTTTTTTGTAGAAGTACTTCCAGTTCATGCAGAAGACTCTCGATAAAGTGAACACGGGTTGAACGTTTCATATTAACCCAAGGAAAAAATTCAGTAGTTACAAAATGAGCAAGACAAAGGCCTTCGGCCGAGACGAAGGTTTTAAACTACAAAAGTTATAATATCAAATCCTCGTTTATAATTGTATATGCGGAATGACCCATGTTTCTCTATTTAAAACCCGATAAGGGTGAAGCTCTTTCAAAAGCTGTACCTTTTAACTGAGCTCAGTATGGGCAAGGTTTCAATAAAGTGCAAGGAGTCTTCCTTGATTACACAGCGTACAATTCTCAGTTGTATGTGATATCTACAGAGTGAGCCAAATACAAGTTTCTTTTTAAAAACTTCATTAGTAAGAACAAACATTACCATTAATTATGAAATACAACGTCGTTCGAGTGATTGCTTCGACTGGCTTGCGCATTCTGTCACGTCAATTTTAGAAGACCTTGTTGATGGTTTCGGGCTGTAGCTCACGGATTGCTTGGATGATATTGGCATGATGACAAAACCGTGACCCAAAGGGATCAAATCGCAGCTTCGAGGCGGCCTCTCGACAATAACGTGCGAGTTTTGCCAGATGCGGAAATGTTTGTTAACGTAGCCGCCGAGATGAAAATGCGCCTCGTCAGAAAAGATGACTTTTCGTCCAAAATCGTTGTCCAATTCAAGCTGCACTAAGTCCCAAACTGCGAAGCGATAAAGAACCGGATGGTCGCGCGTCTTCAAGTGCTGAATCAATTGGACCTTGTAAGCGAATAATCCGAATAATATTTGTGCAGAATTCTCCTCAGGCTAGTGCGTGAAATGTTCAGCTGTTGATCGATGGCGAGTTGATGTTCGTGAATTGAGTCTCACACTCTCGTCCACAGCAGCCACATTCTCATCTGTGCGCACCGTACGACGACGAGAACCATGGGTATTGTCCACTATCATAGTAGTCTTACGAACTTTTTACGCAAACTTACGTACAGCAGTCGCGGTGGGTGCTTCATTTCGGCCAAAACTTATTTTTTAAAAAAACGCACTGTTTGGGCTACACAGCACTCACTTTGGAAATAAGTTTTTGATATTTCCCAACCTTGTTGAATACTAACTTTCTGTCAAGATTTCGAGCGGGAAACAGCTGTGAGTGTCAACATAACCTATGATTTAAAAAAAAAAAACACTAGATGGCCCACCCTTTATAGTGTTGAAAAAAATAATAGAAAAAGAGGGTAACTAATGGCATTTTGCTCTGGTGATTCAATTTTAATTTTAATTTAATTTTCGTGAGCACGAACACCTCCATTTATTCAGCTTAATTCAAGCTTACATTGGTCTAACTTAACCTAATTTAGAACCTGTATCAAGAAAATGAGTTTTTAAGCAAGGAGTGTTGAGGTTGAAGTCGAATTAACAAATCTCAGCATACGAAGAATGGGTTCATTGGAGCCGTAGGCGGTACGGAGGGTGGGGAGATAGAAGAGGCGGGGATTTCGTACATTGCGAGGGTTCGTGTGGATAGAGACAGAGTTGTAGAGGGTCGCGCAGTCAATGGTGCCTGAAAGGAGACGATGGATAAAAAGAATGTCAGATGCTGTTCTTCTTTCCTCCAACACGTTCATGTAGCTTAGTTTAAGACGGTCTTGATGGGTGATTAGGTGGTAAGAGCAAAGGGTTATTCCAAGGGAGACCCTCGATTATAGAAATGTGGCTTCGTTGGTAAGGGGGGCACCCTTGAGAGGCGTATTCAAGAAGGGAGCGGACAAAAATTATGTAGAGAGATCGGGTAACGTACGGGCTAGAAAATTCTTTAGACCATCGCTTCACGAAACCGAGTGTTGGATTAGCTTTAAGGGTTATCTCGTCGATATGTGCCCGAAAATGTACTTCCTGATCACATAATATACCAAGATTGCGGATAGCCTGAACGGTGGAGATGGACTGATTATTGAAGAAATAGAGACCAGGAGGACTGGTTTGATTCGTTTACGTGAAAAAGTGATTGATTGGCATTTGGAAATGTTAAGCTCCAAGTAATTTTTGGAACACCAGATGGAAACACTAAAATCTGATGGAATAAGAGAAGAGTCATGACTGGAGGAAATGGTCTTGAAGAACTTGGTGCCATCGGCATATAGTGAGATATGAGAATGTTTAATCATCATTTCAATATCGTTAATGATAAGAACGAAAAGAAATGGACCTAAGTGGCTGCCTTGGGGGACGCCGAAGTAAGCTTAAAAAGGGTTAGAAAAGGCAGATCTGAAACGAACACTGTAATAGCGATTTTCCAAGTAGTTATGCGAGTTATTTTTTGAAAATAGTCGAAATGAGTTAAATCTCTTATTGAAATGTTTTTAGAGGCTTGAAATTGGAAGGTCTGTGCATCACACGCTTCTCTTTATTCTCATATTCTTTTTGTTACAATATGTTATGACACTTGGAGCGATAGTACTGGCCGTTGCCTCCTGGTGTCTGAAAGTATTTTCTTCACCCTTTGATGAAGATTTATGCCTCCAATCATTTGAGCTCATTATACCAACATCAGGCGCAAAATCATAATATCTGAAAAATGACACCCAAATAAAACGTATATGTCAAAAAAAGTCTCAGAGTAGTTCCTCTTTCCACTAAAAGGCATAGGAAGAATCGCTCAAATTCGCAAAAAAATAAAAAAATAACGTAGGTCTGATAGGTTTTGAAAATAAAAATAAATTTTCTTGTAAACATTCTTTGATTCAATGAAACGAAGATAAATTTGGTGGGATCGGATGGCAAAAGAAGGGTCAGGCGTCCTGAAAATGTAGCACACCATCTTCAATACATTAGCAAGAGTGTTAAACATAGAGGCGAAAGCATACTGGTATGGGCACATATGGTATGACGTCCAATTAAGAAGACCATGGACCAGCCTTAGGATATTAGAATAGATCATGATTCCATATGCTGAGTGGGAGATGCCATGACAACGACCCGAAACACTCCGCTGGCACAACGAAAAGGTGAGTGGAAGAACATCATATCGAACTCGTGCGATGGTCCGCCCAGTCACCTGATCTTAATTGCTTGGGAAATGTCTGGGGAGTCTTAAGAAAGTCCACTGGAGCGGAAAAATCTAAAAATAACGAGGAACTGTGGAAAAAAAATATAGGCAGCTTGGTACGCCATATCAACGAGTACTTGTCGTACGTTGGTCGAGTCTTTACCCAGAAGAATTAAAAAATAATGGATTTTACTGTCTGAGTTTTAAAATGAAATCTGTATACTCAGTCGTCTTACTGTTTTCTTCGTTACTGTCGTTTGCTTTTGCTTTTTTCCTATTTCCATATTAAAAAGTTCAAAAATAGGTTGTTTCTATTACTTTTCCCGACACTGTTGAACTACAGTAATAGCATTTCACCCGTGGTTTTGAATACTGTTTAATGGGTTTCGGTTAATATAAGCGTTTTTACCCCCAATATCATTATGAATATTTGGAGCTTCACTTGATATTTTAAACATCTCCCGGGCTGATCCTTCGATCTTTATATGTACATATCACATGTCCCAAAGTGGGAGAGATTTTCATTGCCTATTCACCAAGAAATTATGCAGGCTCCTTGTTTATGTAGTTTTCAGATGCACAGCATTCTTATGGGGTAGATGATAACTTGGCTGTGGCATTAGTTAAATGCCATTTATATAGAGGTGGTAGTTCAGTTTCTAAATATAGTGTGTCTTCGACAGCCTGAAGATTTTCTTAGGACATTATCTTAGGAGTTATTCAACCTTCTTATATTCCCAAATTACTTGTGCCGTAAAACACTTTATTGATCTCATAGCTGTTTTAAAAAATTGTATAATTCGTTCTCGACGCATCATTCTTCGTGCTTAGGATACCTTTTCTGCTGCAATTAGTTGCGCGTTTTCATTCCCTTTGCTTCTCCCGGAGCTGCTTTCAAAAGATATCAATAGGTAATCAGAATTCCGAGGTACTTGTTTTGATTGACCTTTTTATAGTTCTTCACCTTGTCAAATCAATTATTCGCTAAAAGTTATAATTTTAGACTCGCTGATGTTGAGTTGCAAAGCTTGTTAATCATGATGTGCAGAAAGGGTTTTCCAGTATGATAATTTCATAATTAGAAAGCAGCAGTTTTATAGAAAAACTAAAGGAAATGTGTTCCTACTGGCAGAAAATCGAAAAGACCGTCCATAAAGGTTTAAAAGAGGAGGGTCTCTCATAGTGTCCTTGTTACATTTCGATCCATCCCAACCTCCGTAACGTTGCCTTCGTATATTTATTGTAGCACTCTAAGCATTTTGTTTGAGAGCTGTTTAGTTTGAAAAATAGGACTCTTCTCAGTCAACGCTCGCCTTAAAATCAACAAAGATAGCATTAAGTTGTTTACCTTTGTAAATACGTTCAGGCTAAGTCGTTACAGTCGTTATCCTGAATCCAAATTGCTAGCCGCTCCAGGATGATATCCGTGAATATTATAGCGTTTTGGATCTTTTGGGTTTCCGTCCTTAAATATTTTTTTTAAGTTGCTGGAACTTCTCTCGTCAAGTATATAAAGTTGAAGTTCGCCGCAAGCTTTTGCAGTCGTCGTATTTTTTCAAAAAAAAAAAAAACCTAGGGAACTGAATCTTTTCCCGGAGTTTAATTATCACAGCATCCTTTAACGGCCCTAGTGACGTCCAACCGTCCTGGTCAGTAACAGATTAATTTAAGAATGGTTCTTCGAGAAGTAGGAGTACGTATTGCATTTGAATTATTTTTTGAGGTGGATTTATCAACTTTTCAAAGTCGCTCTGTGCGAACCATGAACTGGACCGACCATCCTTCATGTTCGTAATAATTGTTGAAAGATTTGAATGTGAAACAGTTGCTATTGGTCAGAGATGTCGATAAGGTAAATTCTAAATATGAGCTTTCTTTCTAAAATCAATGAATTTTAAGATTTTTGCAGTCTACATTAGTCCGATTCGCGTGATTTTTGTTTTACTGTGGTAAACACTTTCAAACATTTTCTATAGTTTAGTTGCACTTGTTTAGTTTACTGCCAGCTATTAAATGTGTTTTGGTACGACTGGCGGTTATTTATATCAAAAGGGATCAAAGAATTGGAATTGCCTTGAAAAAAAGGACAGCAAAGTACCAGATAGATTAAATATTGTTTTGGTGAATTTGCAACGGATAAAATTTACTTCAAGAGTTGCCGTGAAGACGTTGAGCGTCTGGGAGCCGTGGAAAAGGAAGGAACAATTTTTGAAACATCGCTGAATCACGTTCAGAGAATTAGCCGAAGATGTTGGTATATCAAATGACTCATGCTATGCCATGGATATAAGATAAGCTCAATAATAGAGCTACTGATTGTATCTAAGACGATGAGCTTATGGCATACGATGTAGATGGCCTACCATAGGGCAGATTGTTAACCACTTTGCGGGGCACAAACTGACAGACCGGTCCTTTTAAAATCTATACTTTCTGTGCCTTTAGTTTCCATGAAGAGCTTTGCCCTTAATCATTTTTTGTAGCAAGATAGATGGTCCGTGTACATCCTGTAGAGATCGTTAGACTTCGCGTTTCATTTTCGAAAGTGGGGCAGTGTCCTATGATAACTCCCTGTCATTTGAAATGTCCCGCCATTTCGGAGCATTTAACATTTAATTATGATTGCGATGACGTTTGATAAGTAAAATATAGGAATAAATACGCATAAATGAAGTTATAATTGAATTCCCGCAAAACAATTTCGAAAGATTTTTACTGATTTGGTTATTTGGATTTGGATGCGCTTTCATGTACAGCTCTAGTGAATTGAATCGAATCAATTGACACAAGAATGCGGCCCGCAGATCGCGCACGGCGCTTTGCTTGCCCTGTTTGGGTGCTGGAAACTAATTAAAAAGATAATGATTTTTTACGCATTTCAATTTCCCCGGGTACGTAAAACAACAAATTTGTTGCTTGCGAAAAGCAAAGAGAAGTATTAAAACAACCGCTTCGTCCACAAAGAGTAATAGTTTAGTGTGGTTTTGGGCCATATAATATTTCCTAAAAGGATGTTGCTATCTTTTCAGTGAACCTTAACGTTATTCAGTTAAAATAGTTCGTTGTTGCTGATACTCAACAGCGCCATTTCTCAGGGCGCTTCTTCTGACCGCCGAGATCGTGCGATTGGACTTGGCATTGGATTTTTTCCTTTGGATCTATGTGAAAGTCAATGCCAATGTCCCACTGATCATTCATATTTCATAATTACAAACCTCTCCAACCGGCATAATCTTTAGCCAGTTGGTTACACTTCAATTTACCGGTGCGTACCATCTTAGGTGCTGTCTTCCCCTGTTGCGTCGTCTCTAGCTGTTGGAATCGAAGATCAGTCAGGAGCTTGTGCACTTCCACTAATGTCCGAAGCCTCCAAGCCATAAAGAGTTGCCTTAGTAGAGAGAGGTTTTTATTTCTTATAAGCCTTTTGTTCTCAAAGAAATCTCAGTTACAGCGTGCGCCATCTCATATGGGTCGATGTAAATTTCGAATAACTTCAACAATTCTCAACCGATTTTGGGAATTCAAAAATCGATGCAAAAATGGGCTCTTTTTCGCACATTCTCCATAACATTTTCAAGCATTTCGGTCGAAATTTCTGCGATTTCCGCACGAGCGGCAATCTGAGCTGTTCTATTGTCTTCGGGCCGTTAGCATACACCTTGCTTTTCAAGTATCCCCAAAGAAAAAAGTCTGGAGGAGTCCTTTTTGACACCAATCTTCTTACGCAAACGATTCATTGTTTTGTCCGCAGTATGGCATGTCGCACCGTCTTATTGAAACCAAAAGTGAAATTTTACGCATTTCTGGGACCACATAATGGGCCAACATCCACCGATATCGATCGCCATCCATTGTATCGCCAACTTTGAATAAATACGGTTCAATGATGGTTTTTGCGCATACACCGGCCCAAATAATACAATAACTTTTTGATCATATAGCGGCTCTTCGTGAATAATTTGAAGATTTTCGGTGCCTCAGAGGCGACAATTTTGTTTATGAACTGGACCAGAGAGCGTAAAATGTGCCTCATGGGTCATCAAAATTTGCTGCCAGAACTCCGGCTCAGCATTAATCAATGCAACGACATTTTGTGCGTATGCCAAGCGCCGTGGCTCATCTTGTGGCAAAATTCTTTGAGTTATCTGCACTTTGTATGGAAATAAGTGAAGATCATTCTCTAAAATTCTCCGCAAAATGGTCCCACTGATGCCTAACTGCTGCGAACGGTGCCGATATGAAAAACTTGGGTCTTCTTGAACACTGGCCTTCACAGACTGAATAGATGGGTTTGAACGCCGCGGACGTGGCCTAGGTTGCTCATGAGGGCAATTGAACAGAACCAAATTGAAAGAAAATTCGAGGCCCAATGACGAATTGTAACTTTTTTGGGCGCAACACGATCACGATCTTGTGCACGATACTCACATTGAGTTAGCACAATCGAGCGTTCATTTTTAATGAACATTGAAACTAATTTCGCGCGTTCTTTTGCTGTGAAGCGATTCATGATTAGAATTGTACTGAATTGACGTTTCCAAAATGCTATGCCATATGAAAATCGGTTGACAATTGTTGAAGTTATTCGAAGTTTACATAGACCCATATGAGATGGCGCGCTTTGTAACAGTTATTTTGCGTCTCACTAAGCGTAACGTTGGCGTTGTTGCTGGTTGTCACTAGAAAACCGAAGTAGATTAAAAGCTTAACGTCAGATTTAAAATGGTCAAGATTTCGCCCTTGCGTCTTTGATGTTAGCGTATATTTGGCTTTGCCCTCATTTACTTTCAATCCTTTAAAGCGCTTCATTACCTTCCCGTTGTGTTCGTCAATTCACGTCAACACCACCCGCGTATACAAGAATGCAAGACTTTGTATTGTTTTTGTCTTGCTCGTGAGATCTCGTTTAATGCTTACTGACCTTAATGTAGCAGCGAGAATTCTTTATTGTCATTGCTTTTCATAAAAATACTGCGTTTTTCTATTGATTTGAATTACCGAAAATTCCCATTATTTTTTGAACACACTCTGTGTTAGACACCTTTATGGACACAGCAAACACAGTTTAGCAAGTAAATTATTTTATCCAAAATTTACATTACTCGTATCTCAACCATCGTATGGCAACCATTTTTAGTCAAACACACTGTTCGCAACAATAGCACCATGCATACGCGTTTAGAAAGTGTGCGTTATACCAACAACGCGATGTGATAAAGAACAAAGTCGACAATGGCCACTGTTTACGATGAATTACACGTGAGTCCCGCTCGCCAAAGTTCAATTTTACAAATACCTACCTATACCTCTACGAAGTGCTCGTAAACTGAGAGTGATGTCTTTTCACAGAAACCTGTCTCCAAGGCTGAAGCGAGTCACCGGAGTTTTATAGCACTTGGGAAATATATGTGTTTTCAATTGATTCAACGGGAAATCGTAAGACTTGCTGTTGACAGGCAGGCATTCATGCCACACGCGTTCAACCAGATGTAAATACTTTCACAAATCATTCTCAACGTTAATCTTGTGGAATGATTTTGAGATTTAAATATTCTCCTGCTGGAGCGACAGTCACAATCGAATGCTACTGCTTCCTTAATGGCCGTCTAATGACACACACGCGCTGAGATTTGGCGCACTTTTTTATTTTGGCTTAACCCATGAATGATTATGAAAATTATGATTCTACTTTACAATACCTGTCAGGGGATGACTTGTATATGGTACACACAAACATCATTTTGATCGTATGAACGTTTTTTTTTTTACGTTGCAAGGATCGTGTTTTGGTTTTTAAAGGCAACCAACGTACCCATGCCCGTAGACAAGCAAACATGATGATGATGGATGCTTTATTCGAGTATTTTGATGGGAGTTTCTTTGGTTTCAACTTTGTATTCATAAAATTTTTATTTTTTTTTTTGTTTTCCTTTTCCGTCATAACTGATATGAAGCAATCGGTACAATGCACGAGAACGTTGTGCAGCGAGACGATGGGAGGTAAAAGGGAAAGACGTTAAGAAATCGAATAAAAGTTGCGGGAAAGTCTTATTTCCTTGAAACTATTTTTTCTTATTTTTTTTAAGTATCGGTCGTACCGACCAAGTTTATTATAGCGCCTTGAGAGGGGATGTTATTAGTGATGGATGCTATTTGAAAAAAAGCGGTTTATTAAAACTTCTGAGTTGGTGGTAGTTGGGGTGTATTCGGCCTGACTTTTGATCGATCTTAATGTTCATCTTGCGCTGGTAGTTTGAGGAGAAACATCTCATTTTCGTTGGTTTATTATGATTTTTACTCAAATTGTCGATGGAGGCATCTGGTGCCTCTTTGCAAAAATGATTCTCTCCGCCAAACGTGCCTTTTTTTTTAATGGAGCTACTTTTGTTGGCGATTTCACGTTCCGGAGGAATGCAACAGAGCTAAATTTAAATCCAAGATCAACTTGAACCTTCTAAAAGATAGATAAGGATTCGCCCTATACTTTCAAGCTAGCTTGATTGCGTTTTCTGGCTTTTTTTTCTTCTATACGGCATTAAAAAGCATGTTAGAGGATATTGAATGTTTCTACTTTTTCGATCAATTGCGTGTGTGATCCTTGTAAGTTGATCGCTACTGATCCTATGTTATTTGGTGTTTGTTTTCACTTTTGCACTTTTTCAACAATATAGTAGTGCGTTAGGTCTCATATTAGCATGTGGTATTTATCCCAGGAAATTGTTTGACATAGACAGTTGAATGGGTAAACTATGCTTGTTTTTATTATAGGGCTATCCAATTTGTGATTCCGAAAGTAAATTTATATAAAACACATTTTATGATATCAAGTTTGATAAAAAAATATTTCCAATATATTGTTTAGACCTTGCCATTTTGAATGGATTATAATATTATTCAAATGGCCTCCATGGGAGTACTTGCAGAACACCATTCTGACAAGCTAAGGGAATAACTTAACGACCATAATTTGACAAATTTTCGTTTTCAAAACGTCAAGTTTGTGAGTTGTGTATATAAACCCGATCTTTTGCGTAGCTCCACAAAACAATATCCAACCACGACAAATTACACGATCACCAAAACGCGTGCAGGAACGGTTTCATGCAATAAAGCCTAAACGTGTGTCATTTAAGATGTGGCACAGTCTTGTTGAAACTTTATGTCTCCGGTATCTACATATATTTTCGATTTAAGGCCAGAATAAATGAGTTAGCATTTGCCCAAATGCTGTGCTCGTCTCGAAATCAATGGATTTGGATCTTCTTCGACAGTCTTTCACAGCCGCCATATTTCCTGCAGAGCGAGTCTTTCTATCATCGATATGCCTTAGGACTTCTGTAACAAGATCCCTTTGAATTTTTTATTTACCCTTTAGCGATAGTACTCTGAGATGGACGATTATGTGCACCACAATCTGCTCGTAATGGTCGTAACGTACGTACTAGGAGATCACTACTTTTGTAGCAAGTTTTCACACATTTAACGCACTGAACTATTGTTAAGCGACCCATATTGTAAAATGGCAAATTTTAAACTACACACATACATTTTTCGATGGTAATTCGGTTTGACATACATGATCGTAACAGGAATGTCAAATCCGGACCACGAATTGGATCATCCAATATTTTACATCTGAAAATGTTGTCTTCAGAGAACCCCTGCAAACTGTCCGTGGATTGAATCACAATACTTCGTTACCCAGTGACTGCTTTGAGGTGGAAGGTAGTCGCATAAGGTAGCTGCATAAGTTATATACATACCAAGTGAACCAAATTTGTTCAAAAAATAAGGTGACTTTTTGAATTTCGTGAACTAAGTAAATTCGATTTTAGAATTTTTTTGTTTGTTACGTTGGTAGACATGTCACCTAAAATATGTTGACGTTGTCAGCTATTTTGGAAATTTAGTTAGTTTTTTACAGATATGAAGGTTAGACATGTTTGTTTTTTTTTTTTTTATTAGCGACCCAACATACCGAATATTGACTGCGGCATTTGGCGATTTTACTCTGAGCAAAAAAAAAAATTAAGTGGTACAAGCTCTTCACAGAATAGGGAGAAGATGTCAATGACAATGCTCGCCCTGGACGCCCCAACACGTCGACAACAGATGAAAATGTTGAAGCTATGAAAAAAGTTTTTATGGAGAATCGTCAAATCACTATCAAAAAGTTACTGGGGTTATTGGCATATCGATTGGCTCATGCCATAAAATGATTCCGATATTTTGGTCATGAAATGCCAAATGTGAAAGTTTTTCTCACTGTTGTCGTGGATTGCAATGGCATGGTTCATGAGTTTTTGTCGGAAGGTCGTAAAGCCAATAACGATTATTACCTTAAAGCTATGCGCTTTCTGTAATACTTATTAAGAAAACGTCCGGATTTGTGGGAAAAAAATTCATGGCTCATATTAGTTATCATGAAAAAACAATATTATAATCATGCCTCAGGCACCTTATTCTCCGAATTTGGCTTCCTGTGGCTTTTTACTCTTCCCGAAACTTTAAAGACCCATGAAAGGACGGATATTTGTCGCAAAAGCTCTTCGTTTTTGCTTCAATTTGATGAAATCGGATACCAAAACGCATGAAATGATTGTGGACGCCTGTGGTGACAGTGCTTTATCGGAAACAACGTGCAGAGATTGTTTTCATCGATTCAATTGTGATAGGCCCAGGAAGCCATTAATTGAGGACTCAATTGTAGGCTCTTTGGACATGGACGATACCCAATCGAAGAATGGGTGCTACTAATACGTCTAGGTGCCATGGGAATGGTTCAGAAGGTCAATAATTGGGACGCGCAGGAATTGAACGATAGGCAAAGGGGGCGACGCCAAGGCATATACAAAGTTTTGTCCCCGAGATAAAAAGAAAGTCATTCCGGAATAGGACTGTCACTGGCGATGAAAAGTGAATATATTTCGGGAATTTTTAACGCAAGAAATTGTGGGTTGATTCCAGTCAACCATCAATATATTCGCCAAGAACCGAACGCGTCGGAACGAAGATAATTCGATGCAGGTAGTGGGATCATCAGGTCTACTATGAGCTTTGTTGAAACCTAGAGAACTGTTTATGCTCATTGCAACCACCAATAACTGATCAAATGGCACCGTGCTCCATCGTTTAATTTTAATTTTCGTGGGGGCAAACAACCCCATTTGTTGAACTTGATTCAAGCTAAACTTAATCTAACTTAATAGCTAATGAGAACGGGTGAGGGGGCGCGATCCTTAGAAACTAAGACTGGAAGGAGGGAAGATTTATTGAGAAGATAAAGTTTTAGACATGGAGTGCTGAAGTTGAAGTCGAAGTTAATATTCGAATTAACACTTGCAGCGTATGGGAAATGGGTTCATTGGAGCCGTATAAGGTGCGGGGGGTGGATAGATAGAAGAGACGAGGATTGCGTGTATTACGGAGATTAGTGTTAAGAGATATGGAGTTATAAAGGGTGGCACAGTCAATGATACCTGTAAGCAGTCTATGAATGAAGGTGATGTCGGATACTCTTCTTCTGTCGTCCAAAGTACTCAAGTTGATTAGTTTAAGACGGTCTTCATAGGGCGGTAAGAACAAGGGATTGTTCCAGAGCAGACCTCGAAGAGCGAAACGTAGGAACCGACGTTGGATGCTTTCGATTCTAGATACAGTGTCGGTCAAAACAAAGGGAACCATGCCTTCAATGTACATTTTTCTCACATATATTTATAAAAACATAACAAATATATGTAAAAAATTATAAATGTCAATAATTGAAACAGAAGTAATAAATGTGCGAACATATTTTATTGTTTATGTGAACAGGAAATAAATAAAGACCGAAAAACTCCATATACTCAGTATTTATTGCGGTCAAAACAAAAGGAACTCGGTGCCTGCCTGCATTTTTTCCCCTTCTCAATTTGTATTTAATGATTTAGAATTTTTTTTTTTCATTGTTTTAACGAAAACAAATTCATTTTCAATTGAATTGTGTTTGAAAATTTTCTGCTTATTGTAAAATAAGTGTTAAATTAACGTTTAAAGAAAAATGGCTAGAAACAAGTATAATTTGGCATTTAAAAGCAAAATAATTGAGGATTTTCAAAATGGATTGACGCAAAAGCAACTCTGGGAGAAATATTCACTTAGTAAAGCCGTTATAAGCAGACTTGTGAAGAAATTCAATGAGACTGGGTCCGTCGACACAGTTCATAAAGGTGGTAGGCCAAGGAAGACGACAATTCGAACGGATAATTTAACTAAACTAAAGATTAAAAATGATCCATTTATAGGTTCGAATGCTATTTTAAGCGAACTTCAATTAGATGTCAGCGAATCTACCATTAGAAGAAGGGCGAGAGAGGCGAGCTTGAAAACTTACAGGGCAGTACGAAAGCCATTCATTTCAGAAAAGAATAGACGTTCGAGTTTGGAATCCGCTAAGACTCATTTGAACTGGTCAATTCAGCGTTGGAAAGCCGTTTTGTTTTCGGATGAAAGCAAGTATAATTTAAAAGATTCTGACGGCATGCGACGTGTTCGACGACCAGCTGGAAAAAAAATTATGTCCCAAATATTGTGTACCAACATGGAAACATGGGGAGGAAAGAGTGTGATGGTTTAGGGATGTGTATCAGGACATGGTGTGGGCCCACTTCATAGGATCAACGGCATTATGGATCGTTTTGAATATAAAAACATATTAAAAAATATGCGCTTACTATGGAGATTTCAACACGATAACGATCCCAAGCACACCTCAAAACTCATAACACATTGGTTACACGAGAAAGGAATTGAAGTTTTGAAATGGCCTGCCCAGTCTCCTGACCTGAACCCAATAGAAAATCTTTGGGAAATTGTAAATCAAAAGGTGAGGAGACACGAGATATTGAGAAACGTTGAGGAATTATTTAGCGTTATCAGTAATGAGTGGGAAAACATTTCCATGGAAACTGTGGAAAATCTAATTTCCTCTATGCCTAAACGATGCGCTGAAGTCATAGAAAACAACGGGTTTTCCACCAAATATTATTTTTTCTTAAAATTATATTTATTAGTTTTGAAGTTCCCTTTGTTTTGACCGCAAGAAATACTGAGTATATGGAGTTTTTCGGTCTTTATTTATTTCCTGTTCACATAAACAATAAAATATGTTCGCACATTTATTACTTCTGTTTCAATTATTGACATTTATAATTTTTTACATATATTTGTTATGTTTTTATAAATATATGTGAGAAAAATGTACATTGAAGGCATGGTTCCCTTTGTTTTGACCGACACTGTATATGGGTTTGTTGATAAGGGGACCACACTTGAGATGCGTATTCGAGAAGAGGGCAAACAAAGGTAATATAGAGGGATCGAGTCACGTAGGGATTGGAGAATTCATTAGACCCACGTTTCGTTTCAGAGTTGGCTTTATGAATTATATCGTCGATATGTGCGCGAAAATTGAGCGGTTCTCCATATCTGAGGAAATTCTCCAAGAGACAGGGATAAGTTGAATATTTTTGAGAGCGGGACAGAAATGTTGGAGGAACATTTTTTTAGTAATATGGTATGGAGACCATCAGGCCCAGGAGTAAATTCATCATGCAGTTGATTCAATTTATTTTCAATGATATGGGGGTCCATAGTAAGTGGGAAAAATGGTCCATGGGAGAAATTTTGTAAGTAGTCGAAGTAAGTAGTATCCGGTACAAGAGAGTCATCGGTGAAAGATTGTTTGAAAAAGTTGGCTATAGTTTTGGGATCATTCGAGGTTTCGCCATTGAAGGAGAAGTTTTGTAGTTGACAAACTGAAAGAAGGACTTAAGATCGTTAATAAGATTGGCTTGCGTTTCGATCGAATGGCGTTCGTAGAGCGACTTATGCAGCTCGGTGAATTTCAGATAAATAACAATGTAGTTAGAAAAGTCATTGGGGGAATGAGTACGAAGGAAAATTGCCTACAGTTTGTTTCTTGTGTTTCTTAGTGAGCGGAGCCTGCGATTATACCAAGGTGGGGAGGTAGATAAATGTTTGGATCGGGAAAGGGGAACGTAAAGAGAAATAGAATTGAATATTTCTCTGTAGAAAATAGATATGGCGTCATTTATTGTAAGGCTGTCAAAATTGAAGGGAGGGGGCGTTATTGAGATATTTATTGATTAGGTTGAAATTTGCTTTGTGGAAGTCGTAGGACTTAAGCGGGGGGGGAGTATTCAGTGGTGGAGAGTCGTGAAAAAAATGAAAGAAGAAGGGGAGGATGGTAGTTGCCGATGGTTGATAAGGAAAGGGGACAAAGTGAAACAGAGGAACTAAGGGGGTCTGTTGTGAAGATCAGGTCTAGCTGTCTACCCATGTAATTTGTGATGCCACTAACTTGGCTTAGGTTTGAATCAGCTAGGCGATCTAAGAAAATACATTCTTTGGCAGCAGAGGGATTAGTGGCAATGTAAAATGATTGATCGTCTGATGGAGCCCATTTAAGAGAAGCAAGATTGTATTCAACAAAGAGAAGGATTTCATCATGAGGATCCCGTAAATCATTTATGCTATCAATCGTGTTAATGGCGAGTTCATAGGATTCAATAGGCTGAGATGGCAAGATATAAAAGCAGATGACATACGAGGTTGGTCCGATAAGTACTTAACATCACCGCCAGATGGCGCCAGTATCGCAACAGCAACTTACTATCCTGTAGTACATTCTAGTAGACGGCTACTGTCGAAATTTCAGTCGGATCGGACTCGTAGTTTTTGTTTTGACCGAGTGTGGAAGCGGGAGTGTCGGCGGACTTAAGAAAAATGGAAAGGTCGGTGATTCGATTCTTGTTTTTGGAAGGAAAATCGCGCAGCGAAATCAAAGAGCGTTTGGATGCTGTGTACGGTGACTCTTCTCCTTCGATGGCGACCATCAAAAATTGGTTTAACGAGTTTCAACGTGGTCGCACGTCGGTTTTTGATGAGCCACGTCCAGGTGCCCAGAAAACGGCTACCACGGAGGATAACGTGACGAAAATCCACGATCTCGTATTGGCAGACCGCCGATTGAAGGTGCGCGAGATAGCTGAGACAGTAGGCATTTGAAAAGATCGCGTGGGTCATATCCTGCATGAAATTTTGGGAATGAGAAAGCTATCGGCGCGATGGGTGCGCCGCGTTTGCTCACTCCGCACAACATGCGCAACCGTGAGACCACTTCAGAGCAGTGTTTGACGCTGTTTAAGCGCAATCCGAAGGAGTTTCTGCGTCGTTTCGTGATAGTCGACGAAACATGGATCCACTGGTACACACCAGAGACCAAGGACTTCACCCGACGAACGTGCTCCGAAGAAGGCGAAGACTGTCCCATCGGCCGGAAAGGTGATGGCCACCGTTTTCTGGGAGTCACAAGGTGTGATCCACATCGACTACCTGGAGAAGAGCAAAGCGGTCACAGGGCTGTATTATGCCAAATTATTGTCGATTCAACGGCCCCACTTGGCGAAGAAAAAAGTACTCTTCCACCATGATAACGCACCGGCTCACACCTCCGCCCTCGCCACGGCCAAATTGGTCGAATTGGGCTACGAACTGCTGCCCCATCTACCGTATTCTCCAGATTTGGCCCCGTGCTACTTCTTTTTGTTTCCAAACTTGAAAAAGTCACTCGCCGGGCAGAAATTTCAGTCGAATGAGGAGGTCATCGCCGCCACGGAGGCCTATTTTGCAGACCTCGAGAAAACGTATTTTTCAGACGGGTTAAAGAAGTTGGAGCATCGCTGGGTCAAGTTTATCGAGCTAAAAGGAGACTATAATGAAAAATAAATCGCCATTTCTCCACCCTCGTGGAGTGCTTTACCGGGCAGTACAATTTTGATTGAAACGAAGTCGAGATACGGGGAAGAGTATATTGCAATAGGGGATGAGTCGATTGAGTTAAGGATGCCACGTAAGGGCCAGCTATCGGTAGGTCGATTGAGATCGTCGTCGCGATCTACTTGCAGATATGCAACTGGGACCTGCCATCCTATGCCGCATATCCGCCAGATCTTTTTCCTTCCGACCACCATCTATTTTCATTCAAAAAAACACCGGATTTACGCTTATACACCGGTAGGGAAATTTGTGATTGCCGATTCCGACTGGCTAGTTGACACACTATCCATTGATTAACGTAGCCCACGCTCGACTGCTCTATCTCGAAATATCTGATTTGCCTCTAAAACCGTCCTGGAGTTCGTAAACAATGGCTCTTAAGTCATAGTCTGCAGCGTAATAGCCGACATAATTATTTCACGTTCTGTTTATCCAATTTCATACCAGCTTTTCCAAACTTTAACCAACAGCAATGACATGTTTTGATTCTAGGATTGATATCATACCTTCATGAGATCGCCTTAGATAACTTCTTTCTCCATAATTAATCACGTTAACGAGCTTCGTTATGACTTTCTTTCAATGTCAGTCTTAGCCAAACGAGGTCGAACAAAACATTTCTTGATTTGTCCTTCATTAACTATGATATAGATCCATAAATAAGCTGCCTGACCGTACTGAATCAATATCAGGCCTTGACACTCGCCATCCAATGTTTACATACAATCGCTGTTATTGTCTGTTTTGTTTTTCGTCTGGATTTGACTGATAAATACTTTATTGTCATGCGGAACTAATGAACCTATCGTCGACGATACAGAATTCAATTCCCACTTGCACAGTAAAATGTAAAAATGTCGTTCATTGTACGCAAATCCCGTATTAGTCGTTGAGGTTGGTATGATCGTGTTTTATTATCGTCATGCCTTGCGTAGTCCTTTGTCTATCCCCCACATTCATGGGCTTTGCATATATTCCTTAATAATGCTCAACATTATTCTCTACTTTCCAGGAACATCACCTACAAAGGGCAATATGTACCGGGCTTATCATCCCTACGCCAGAGGTGTTCTCGTGCGAACAGGATTTCTATGACAGAAGCTACCCTCCCAGCTACAAAATGCCACGGCAAATGATTCACATGCAACGTAAGTATACTTATCATCTATCCTACAAGCACAAAACGTTGTAAACTATCTTTTGGTGCATCCAAAATAAACATACACAAAAAAAAAAAAAAACAATTAAAAAAAAAAACAAAAAAAAAACAAAACCACATTAAACCAAACAACAGCACTTGGTCTAGAGCAAGACATACCCGACTATGACATGGACAGTGCAGACGAAATGTGGGTGAATCAACAGAGTCGGCGACTGGAGCTAACGCCATTGAAGTTTGAGCAAATGATGGATCGACTTGAAAAGAGTTCCGGACAGACTGTGGTTACGCTGAACGAAGCTAAAGCACTGCTCAAGCAAGACGATGAAGTTAGCATAGCAGTTTACGACTACTGGTTGAATAAGCGCTTGAAAACCGTAAGAACCCGTAGAACTCATCCTTTATTCCTTTAACATCACTCATCATTCAATTGTTATAGCAACATCCGCTGATCCTGTCGGTGAGGACGGAAAATCGGCCCGGCACATCAGCAAACAATCCGTACTTAGCTTTTCGCCGACGCACTGAGAAGATGCAAACGCGAAAGAATCGAAAGAATGATGAGACATCGTATGAGAAGATGTTGAAATTAAGGTAAGACGACCATAACCGATTCATATCAGTAAATTCATATTTTGATAATTCTCAGGCGGGATTTGTGTCGAGCAACGACTGTACTTGAGATGGTGAAGCGACGAGAGAAAACCAAACGTGAACAACTGCATTTATCGATCGAGATCTTTGAGAAACGAGTACAGCTGCGTGACTTTAGCGGCAGCCTATTGTCCGAGCTCAGTGCGACCATCAAAAACTCAAGGTATCATGATACTACTATCCTCATACCGAACAATATTCTAATTTCTTTTCACGAAATTAGGCCAGCATTTGCACCATTATATTCAAATCAATACTCACACAATTCGTCCGCTTCATCTGCGAATCAAGTTGGAGATCTTTTGCCGTCGAATACCGCATCGACTAGTGGCGCTCATGGTTATTCTTCGACGTCACAGTACCTGAACTCTTCGAGTCTAGCAGTTGGTAAGCTGTCATACATTTATTTATTGTCGCGAATATGATAATCTATGAGTTGCAGATCCAGTCAATGCTAGCAGTAGTGGTAGTCGTAAAGAAAAAAGACAATACAAGAAGCGTAAACACAAATTATCACGTGACAAGCAGTATTCAATAGTTCAAAGTTCATCACCTGCGGCAATAGAATCGGCAATTGAAACCGAAGAGGATGATCTCACTAGTAATCTACTTGGTTCGGAGGGTGAGGATGATGGACAGTTTGCATTTAGACGTAATAAGCACTGCAATTACCACCGGGTAAGTATTTGTGTCAAGCACATGACGATATTTGTGTGCGCGGTATAAAAGTGCTTATTCATATTTGATTATTACTTTTAGCCGCTTGTCGAGAGTTATGGAAACTGGCCATGGGAATCGAAGAGTGATCACGGTTTTGGCGACAAGAAGTACAGGTACACCCTGACATCTATAAGGCATCCAAGGTAAGTGTTTAACGGACGATAGTGAATGAATATTTTAAGTTGGCTTTGGTACTATGTGCGAGAAACGTAGAAAAATGAATCACGCAACGTGATGATTCGTTGGATGAGCAGGTTATCTGTTTATGTTTATGCAATGGGAGGGGCTCTAGTGATTCGGAGGGTGATCGATAACCCTCTAACCTGTACCTTTTCTATTTTGCTATTCTTGCAACTTTTGTTTGCTGTTATGAAGGCCAGTACTCGTTATCAAATCGAATGTTGTAAAAATACAACAAATATTCACGAAATAGTCGGATAAGCACTCTAGGACGCACCAGAGCGCGCCACGACTACCCAGTCACATGCTTTTATTAGTCTACCATAAAGAGCTTTCGCATTTCTGATCGTGTTTCCTGATTTTCTAAGTGACTATTCCGAAATTCTTTCTCTGATTCGCCAAGCACATAGTCACGATTATATTCCATGAGTCATTTGCCGCTTTCGTGATTTAAAAATTTCCCACACAGTCCAAATAGCATCATAAAATTTTGCCTCGCGTATCAAACGCTGATTGAAAATTCCATCACAAATATGCCCCCTTCTCACTTGAAAGTCAAATGAGTCACGGAATTTAAAATTAACACGCCATTCCAATCAACCAAGATCAATGAATGTAGACGTTCCACACAAAACCTTGCTTTCCACAGACTAGATACTATCAGCATGCCTCTGTTGACGAAATACCCGATCACCAGCCAATGTGGGCTAAACAAAAACAAGTTTACAAAAACGCACGTCATCGTTACCTATTGAATCAGACAAACATTTCCAAAGTCTCGTCTCGTTAACTCAATGTGCACACAACCAGCCCGTTGACAACCCGATAAAATCTCAAAATATACATATTTCTCATAATTTTCCGCCATTAATTATTAATTCCACCGTAATTATAAGCGTACTCCGTACATTTCCACATTCAATGCATTTCATTAATCCACTTTTTGTTTATAACGAACACACCCTATCCACCACACGGCGTTCCACTTTGTAACTCGCAAATTAAATGGTTTGCCGCTAATTTGCCCAGTGAAAACACTCGAAAAATACATTTTGCAAAAACAAATTGTTTTTTCCTACACTTTTCGAAAGCTTTCGAGAATCTAATCCCAAACATCATCATGCTATCGCGGGAAGCATAAAAATTCGCCAATTTTTGCAGCACAATAAAACCGATTCGTGAATATTTGAATAGCAATATGTGAATGTCATCGAACCGTCGAGCGAATTTATGAATATAAAGAACATTTTTAATGTTTTGATGTTTTTTAGCGTTCAGTTTTGATGGTAGTTGTGTTTATACGGGCCGGAGATGGGGTTTATTTTAAGGCTTATGCAAATTAGCGATAGGTAGATTGGAGGTTTGAGCTGATTTTGTTGACTTGTCGTTTCACATTTTTCCCTACTTCATGCTGAGTTGGTTTTCAACGCAATTGCTATCGGTTTTGATTGTTTTTCTTATTTTGTCTTTTGGTTTTTGTATTCAATTGGCCGATTTCCATTGAAATCGACGTGAATTTCAATTCCATTGGAAATTGTTTGTTTGGCTCTAAGCTGGAAGGCTTTTTTCCTGCATCGGCCTGACGGCCGGCAGACTCTTCAATACTGATCAAATAGAGTGAGCAACTGGGCTTCGTAAAGCCTTCACAGCCCTTCTCTAGAACGACGATTGAAAAACTACTGGAAAAAAATAAATCTCTGCATCCTTTTCAATATGAGGTCATCTAATTGGATGGCCAATGTAAATTTGACGGAGGTCGCCATTTGCGCCTTCTACGATATTAAGGAGCATTCGATAATATTGACTACGACTCAATCTCATTAGAGTATCAATCACCCAACTAATCGTTGATTTAAGGCAATACTCTAAACCTAGGATGGTCTCAGAAACAATTTCAGCAGCAAAAAGTGAGTTATATCACGGATTACCTTTCTTTATTCTATCCTCCCGGTTGTCCGGAAAAAGAGCTAGGAGATTCGGCGCGAGCGAAAGCGGGACAGTCGCAGAGAAAATGTTCTGCTGTGTTATCTTCATCGCAAAATGCAGCACAGGTAGGCGCTTCACTGATGCCAAGCACGCAGAGATGCCTAGCAAAAGAGTAATGGCCCGTAATGACGCCCAAAAGTCTTCCTCATTCAATTCTCCTTAAGGATGTTGCGGATATCTTGCAGACATCAGGGCGTACGCTTGACTTGGCACTGGTTCTTCATGAGCTGTAACGCCATTTAATAATAATAATCAGGGCGTACGCGCTTAGTCATCCTGCATCCTGGATATTCCCTCCGTCTACGAATGTGTGTATCAGAGATCTTATTAGCCTATAAGCCTTAGTGAATTTAATCTTCCGGCTTAGTTCAAAAAGGTCTTGAGTTCATGCAATTAATTTGGATGTAGGACTGCAAACGGCATATGCTTTTTCCCTTCCACTTGTGTTTTACAACATTAGGATTGTTTATAGCTCTGATTGAAAGACAGACGAATAATTTGCTAACGAAAAGTGGGGTCGGACATTTTCGCGTTCAAAGAGAACCCAAGAGCCGGACCTCCGGCCAGACCTGGAGCCATCTGTAAAAATGCGAAGACAGTCCTTTCCAGGTTCAGTATCTGGCCAGAGCCAGTCCTGACGCCATGGAACTTTGAATGTTGAATGTTGAATGAGGCTACGATATGTTAGCGTGTTAGCCTATTCTACCAGACACCCGGTATGAGCATATGAGATTATCGGTCTTATTATTGCCGCGTATATTCAGAGGACCTTTATCGACGATAGCCCCATTATTTGCCAAAAGCACCTTTGCATTACCAAAAAGCTGACAGCGCTCTGATGGTTTTTGAGTCAACACATTTTGACCAAAGAAGCTTACTATCTTAGATGAGATGAGATGACTCCCAGGTACTCTCACTTTTTTTTTACATAATCCATATTTTTTCTAAACCCAGGATTCCCTTAGACAAAAATGGATTTCTTGCCTCGGATGTGTTCCTTTAGCCGAGGAAAAAAGTAGAAGGCACTGAGAGCTATCTGGCCAATAGGGCGAGTGTTTGAGCAATTCAAATCTCGTTTCTTAAATGGCAGCCAACGCAACTGTGTCTTTTTGAGTCCGTGCGTTCTTTTGCTGAAACATCACTCCAGCTCCAGCTTTGCTGCGTCTTTTTTCTCCACCTGCATTCTTCTTATTTGGTTTGCATAGTAAGATCCCGAAATAGTGGCTACCTCTTCCGAATATTCCACCATAATTGCTTCTTCAGTGTCCCAAAAAAGGAATGCATAACCTTTCCCGCCGAACTTGACACTTTAAATTGGCATCGGTGAAAAGGGACGTTTCCAAATCATCAATCCAAATGGATCCATGGCTCGTCCATGGTCACGAAAAACAAAAACATTTTCTGATCTGCTTGGAACTTGAGATTCACCCTCGACTCGTTTTTTCCTTTCGCTCATCGGTTAATAATTTCGGTTCCCAGCGCGCAAAGACCATTTTCATATGCAATTGAAAATTCTCTAAACGCTACCACATGAGATCCCTGTGAACTCATTTAATGCCTAATGTTTGCTCTTCGATCTGCTAACAAAACATTTTCGACTTGTTTCACGTTATCTTCAGTGAGGGACGTGAATGGGCGCCTTTCGCGATGTTTATTTTTAGTGGATGCTTTGCCCAGCTTAAACTGCTTGGCACGCATGCTACTGTGGAATATGAAGGGGCAGAGTCCCCCAATGTTTTCATCAAATCGCTGTGTATGTCTTTGGTAGACAGTTTTTTGAAGCAGAGACATTTGATAACAGCTCTAATTTCATTATTCTCCCTTTTTTTTTTTTTGCTATCCCTTGTACTTCCTGGGAATCGTGGTCTGTTTGTATGATTTTTTTACAGCAACGTAGTGGGCAAAAAAAAGCTTTTTTTTTTTAATTTTTATGAGGACTGAAAATAGTCGATTATCATTACTTTTGGATCACCCCTCGTTGAGCACAAAATCATTAATACCGAGTTGCTCCTTCTTTTGCGGTAATAACCGCTTTTCTTCTAGAAGGCATCGTGTTAATAGTGGCTCACAGTCCAAAAGCTTTTTTTACCGTGGTTACTTCTTCATTTATTCTTTATAAAGTAGACATTTAGAAGTTAGTTTATAACAGTTTACTAACCGCTTGGGCTCGGTGACCAGGTGTATAATCTTTTTGAGAAATGAACTTGTCAATATAGGAATGATGCTGTTCAAAATACCAAAACATACATTATTTCTTGACCATGTCCTTGAGTGTTCAAAGTTCTATTAAAAAAGTATAAAAGGCTCAAAACGTCAAAAGAAAAGTATCCCCAAACTATTTGGCTTCGAGGAAACTTCATTCACTTGACTTTGCACTCGTCGTTAAGCCTTTTTACCTGCACACAACAAATTAAATTTACTTTCTTCGAACCATATCACTATCTCCAGTCATCCTGAGTCCAATTTTCACACTTTTTCGCGCAAGCCAAACCACCTGTTTTAAATTTTGTGGTTAAGAAAGGCTTTCCCTGGCCATCTGCCATATAAATCTAAATATCTTCCGAAGGCGCTTAAACCAACTTGATGAAATTCACACAGCTCTGCTCTTATGAGGACAGCACTTTTAAAGCGATCTTTAATGCTGATTCTTTGTAATACATCGTCCGTCTTTTGATTGAATTGTGTTTTTGCCCTGAGCATTGTTTTCCTACCCAAAGAATGTAAATTTCCTTATTTTCATCAGTCGCACAGTGGTTCAACGAGAGCGTCGTATTTCAGCCCTAAGCTTACGAAGAGATAGCCTTTCCACAACCAAAATCAATATTTTTTTATTTTTTTTACCGGACGTTTCATTTCTATGTACTTTATCGCAACTCAATTAAATTTTTTTTCACTGAACACGAAGCCGAATGTTGTTCCGGGAAATACTGCTCATATCTGTTAATTAAATCCTTAGTCCTAAAATCCTCCGCTTTGATGCAATAAGCCGTTTTCTGAGAATTCATTGCATGGTGCGATTTTATTAGCCCTGCTAACCGACTTCGGTTTAAAAGCCATGGTACTGCGATAGCCATGTGATAGTCACAGGCAAATATGCCGAACGCATATGAACTGGACTTCAATTTATCTTTGTCTGTTTCATCAGCGATAAACCCAACTAAATGCCTTTTACTAGGAAGTAGACATTTCACACTTGACTAGCCACCCTAATTAGTATCAACATTAGATTATCAGATGAGGTTAGATATCTATGAATAGCCCTGTTGCCGCAGTTATCGTAAAACCCGTGATCCGCACTTCTGGTTATAACACATCACTTAATAAGTTCTTAGAATTACTAATTAACATAGTCTCCCTTGGGGGTAATACATCCGTTTCATAACCATTTCGATGTTCTTTTTGTAAAACGATTTACACTTAGTCTCAAAATATCTTCGGTAATCATTTCTTCATTGGAGCCGGAATATTTTTTAGGACTGCATTCAACTTGTAGTGGTTGAGAGCAGTTCTTGCATTACTGCAATCAACCTGTGGCTCAATGTGTATTCGTTCATTGGTCCATTGTACTACCAGACAGATACCTTGTCTTTATTGTATTTTCCCGTTGTCCGAAGAAAATTGAGAGGGGCTTCAGTGACGTAGAGCTAAGAGATTCGGCACACACCACGTCGGCCCCAAGGGTGCGCGAACAAAGGCAGGACAGTCGCAGAGAAAGTGTTCTGCTATGTCATCCTACTCGCAACATGCAGCACAGGTAGGCGTCTCACTGATGCCAAGCACGTAGAGATGCTTGGCAAAAGTATAATGGCCCGTAATGACGCCCGTAAGCCTTCTGCAATCAGAAGAATGTTGCGGACTTCTGGCAGACATTAGGGCGTACGCGCTTAGTCATCCTGCATCCTGGATATATCCTCCATCTGCGACTGTGTAAACCCAGTCGTTGATGTCAGATTTGACCGTGGAAGCAGGTAGGCAAGTCCTGAGAAACTCTCCTCTGAGCCCTTTCTAGCGAGGCTAAGACTTTACTAGTTGATATTTGCATTTTTGCCCGTTTTACAGAGTTATATTAATTAGCTGCCCACTTATATGACTTTTTCGTGATATCCTGTATCTAGTTGATATAGCCCACCTTCGATTAGCTGTTGCCTTTGAGAAGGTTCATTGACAGGCCCACTGTTTCAGTAGGGGAGTTTGAGGTGGCCTCGAGCTTAGCTAGCCTATCGGCCCTCTCATTCCCCTGTATGTTACTGTGTCCTGGAACCCAAAGGAGCGTGATATTAGTCTAGCCGCCAGCTCATCTAATTTCTTTCCTGATCCACCAGTTTAGAGAAGGTGGTAGCAGACGAAAGAGCTTTAATAGCGGCTGTCGCTACAAATAGTGGTGGACATGTAATTGGGGTGGACTGCGCCGAGTATTTTGCAGCCTTCCCGGATCGCTAGCACTTCAGCTTGAAAGATGCTGTCGAGAATATTCCCGATCCTTCACCGTGCTCCAGCTTGGAGCCATCAGTGAAAATCAGAAGTTCGAATTTCGCGACTGGGTTGCGCGCTTTTCATTCTTTTCAGGAAGGAAAGTGAGAGTGCACCGCACTATTGAAGTCCTGGGAATGTGTGATATAAAGGGTGGGCCAAATACAAGTTTCTTTTTAAAAATACAATAAAATGAACGAAATAAATTTTTTTCCATGCATTTTGGCTTTATTAGTAAGAACAAACAATCCCATTAATTATGAAATACAACGTCCTTCACGTGGCTGCCTCGGCTGGCTTCGCAGTAGTGCATTCTGTCACCCCAATTTTCCAAGACCTTGTTGATGGTTTCGGGCTATAGCTCACAGATTTCCTGCATGATATTGGTCTTAAGTGCTTGAATCGTTTCCAGATTGTTGGCATAACATCAGTCCTTCACGGTTCCCACAAAAAAAAGCCCAAAGGGGTCAAATTGCAGCTCCGAGGCGGCCAATTAACATCGCCAAGACGGCTGATAACATGATTTGGTAATTTGGTGCGCAAAAGATCGATTGTGTCATGGCGCGCCATCCTGCATGAATCAGATGTCATCGAAATCCATGTCTTTCAGTAAAAAAAAAGTCTGTTAACATGGCTCTGTATCGCCGACCGTTGACCGAAACGTTGTTCTCAGGCTAATTTTCGAAGAAAAATGGTCCAATAATACCATTACTCCACCATCCGCACAATAACGTGCTGGTTTTCCGAGCCCCAGATGCGGCAATTTTGTTTGTTAACGTAGCCGCCGAGATGAAAACGCGCCTCGTCAGAAAAGATGATTTTTCGCCCAAAATCGTGGTCCAATTCAAGCTGCTCTAAGGCCCAAACTTCGAAGCGATAACGAAGCGGATGGTCGCGCCCCTTCAATTGCTGAGTCAATTGGACCTTGTAAGCGAATAATCCGATCTTTGGGCAGAATTCTCCTCAGGCTAGGCCGTGAAATGTTGAGCTCTTGAGATCGATGGCGAATTGATGTTCGTTAATCGAGTATCACACTCGAGGCCACAGCAACCACATTCTCATCTGTGCGCACCATACAATGACGGGGACCATGAGTGTTGTCCTCTAGCATACCAGTCTCATGAACTTTTTGCACAAACTTGCATGCAGCAGTCGCAGCCAAAAATATTTCCCAACGTTGTTCGAGCGTAAAGCGACACAGTTTGTTCCGCGGAGGTATGATACTGACTTTATGTCACGATTTCGACCGGAAAAAAAGCTGTCGGTGTCAAAATAGCCAATGATTTAAAAAAAACACTAAATGGCCTACCCCTTATTCTGTGGGAAGCGAGGTCAAATTTGTTGGCAGTGACAGAGGCCATACGGTCTGGGTGACCAGAAGGTCGCGTCTGATGGTGCTGCACGTCGCCGTGTATTTCACGTGAAGGTCCCAAGGGTGGAGATACAGTAGAATAATAAATGCTTCGAAGGGGCATGTTCCCATGGCTCCCGTGGTTCTGATTCCTGCTGATCTTCGGATCTTATTAAGTTTATCGATGTTAAGTTTTGCTTAGGGCGGCAAAGGTGAGAATAGGACGGACAACAGCTCTGTTACTGAAAATCAACATCGTAAACGTCGGGAAACATAGTTCGGTGGTGCAATCCATTCACTGAAACGGTCACATTAGCATCACTTTCGGAAAATTAAGACACAATGACACCGCTAGTCTAAGAACCGCATCAAATTGTCACTCGTTGCGAATGGATAGGTGGTAACACTATTTTTCTCAAGTTTTCGGAGCTGCGAAAAGGAAATAGTGTTGAGGGAAAAGTCCGGATCTCTAGGTTCGTCTCTAAATTGACTCGCCTGGGCTTTCAGTCACATTCCCGGCTACGGTGGCGATATTTTCAGTTGACCATTATCACTTATCCAGCCACGACATTTAAATTCGCTATAGCTGTACGAAAAGGCGTCTGATGATGCCCAAAAGCAGTACGAAATGTATAAAAGGTTTTCGGGATATTTTCACCGACTTTGCAGAGAACTTTTTTACAGCACTTTGTTCGGGTGTGTTTTAATAGATATGTAACAACCTCTTAGTCTTTACTTATGGAAAGTAGTCGCAATCATAATTGAATGTTGACAGTTCAACAATGTCGCAGAATGTAAAGTGACACCTCTTATTGGATTGCTTTATAATACTAACTAATTTAACTACTCCTTCTAAACCAAATCATGCATTTGTAACACGAAGATTATTTTTTCTTTAATTTTTAGACAGCGTTGCATAGGCTTTGCAAGACGTCGGATGGGCCGAGGAGGTCGAGTCATACTAGATCGAACATCAAGTACCCTCGATGATTTCTGGTCGAAGTTAGGCTACACCATACTTCAAAGTAATTCGCAGCTAACCACCGCAAGTTCAACCGTAAATCCAGCCAACAAACAAACTCAGAACACAATAAAGACCTGCCCAACAGCCACAACCGCAACCATAGCAGCAGCAGCAGCAGCGGCAACAACGCCAACAGCGAACCTCGACAGTGAAAGTGTCTTCGACTATTATGACGATGACGACGACATTGACTTTGACGACGAAAACATCTCCCGCGATTCATGTTACGTGTCAGCATTCTATAAATCGGTGCCAATTAAACATCCCAAACGCAAACAACACACAGATCACAACAATAGCTTTCATCCCAAACATAGATCATCAAGTAACAATGAAAATAACAATAGTATTAGCAACATAATTAGTTGTCCAATTATGGAGAAAGAAATCAAGCGGGAGAAGCTAAACGATGTCTATAAGTTCGAAGAATCTCGACTAGCAGACGTCGTCTCGAGGCTCCACGAGGACTCAACAATTCCTAACGACAGAAGTAGTAATAGCAGTAGTAATTGTAAATTTAGTTGTAATAATTTAAACGAACAAAGTTACAATAGCATTAACCGAACTACAACAACCAATTTAAACAACAGTTACATGATGAATAATAATAACAGTAACGATGGTAAGCCTAATGTGATAAGTGCCGATGTCGTGATCAAAGAAGAGATCAACGATTCGGCTGACCTCAATATTCTGGACGACGAGAACGTCAATCTGGCCCGCTTGAGTAGTTATATAAATGCCAATCGAAATAATGCAGCGAATCAGACACTGACAACCACCGCCCAGATCAAGACGGAATCTGGTGAGATCGCCGGTTTAACGATCAACAACAATCAGTTGCCGAAGAGTCATTTCACCGAGGCGAAAGATGCTCTACGGCAACAGCAGGATATTAATCTGGATGACTACTTAAAACTCGACGATAAGTTGAATGGCAGAACGGTGAATTCGCCTGGGGACGGTGGTGGCAGTGGCGGCGGGACGTCACCGCCTCGAAACAATCCAGTCGATCCATACAACGAATTGCTGTTGAGTACGATACGAAAAAGTTGGTTACATTTTCGTCCAAAGACGCCGCCATTGGGCGAGGACGATGAGGAATATTCGACGGAACGATCTACACTCTTGACAACGGGTACATTGGATGGTGAAGAAAACAAACCAACCATCGTGCCTGCTGTTGCCTTCTCAGCTCAAACGCCCATTTCCATTGAAATGCAACGGTTGACTCGTTGCGCGAGTCCGCCATCGTCTGTGCTGCAACGAAGCGATATGACTGCAGTTGATGTGAATCTACTCGATAGCGATTCGAATGATGCACTCTTCACAACAAATCCGTTCACTTATGCCGACCTAGAGCCTGACACGCAACTCTTACCCTCAGTGATAGCGGCCAACTATCTTAGTAAATCGCCGACTGTTTCTTCGAATCCAATCGACGATAGTACGAATCCAGGCATGGATCTGAATCTGAGTGGTGACAGTCTGAACGACATGGGCTTCTCGCTCTGCGAAGATGACAACGAAAACATGCTCGACAACATTCTGCAGGAGTGCCAAATCGATGAACTGAAAACACTGCATCAGGCGACGAATTTCTGGAATGGTATCCTCGACGGTGGCGCTGGTCTGTTGGACTGCATGGATGAAAAGAAACTTCCCAATGATGCGCTGAAAGATGAAGCGGAGAATTCATCGGCAGATGTAGTGCTCGATGACGATAAAGATGGCATCAAAGCCAAAGCGGACGAGAAATTAAATAACATCAGATGTGATCTCGGCAGTTCGAGTTTCTCGATCTTAAACGGTCTAAAGGATGAAAACTTCTTTAAAAAAGAAGAACCAAAAGAGAAACTACCCGAGGTGAATAAAATCGAGCCGCCCGACGAGATTCTAGCATCCCCGCCACCGCCACCGGTTCCATCGGCAGCCGAACCACCAGTAACAATAGCACAACCACCCGCCCAACAGCAACAGACACAATTGGTACAGCCGCAAGGCATTCTAACATCGTCGGAATTCCCTGCCAATGCATCGATTGTCCATCAGCAAATCGGTCTGCAACGGACTGCCCTGCGAGTTGTTCATTCCCTGCAACAGCATCAGCAACAGCTACAACAGAATCTTCAATTACAACAACAGCAGCAGCAACAGAAGAATATTGTCACCGCAGTCGTTACCCAACCGGGTGGTGGTGTCGTGACGACAACGCGTCGTCAACCGCTCCCCTCAATGGCTACTACCAACCACACGGCTATATTTGCAACACAAGATTCCAACGGAAATGGCACTTTGCCACAGAAAATCTATATCAAACAGAGCAACTGCAACGTTGGTAGCGTTGTGGGCACGAATCAAGTTCCTAATAGTCTTAATCAACAGAATGCAGTTATAACGTTAGCGAATGTTAAGTTGGAAAACGATGTCACGTGTGATAGCCTGGGCAACGCAACAAGCTTGATGACGACAAATGGTCCGAATCACAGTGGAGGCGGCGGTGGTGGTGGTGGTGGAGGAATGGTTGATGCTGGCGGAGGGAGTACCAGTGGCAATGGGAATATAATATCGGCAGAAAATATGATCGGGCATCAGGCGTCAATGATAATAACAACGTCGAAGCCGACGCAGCAGAATCAGCCGCAAACACAACAATTGATTTGGCGACAGGTTGGTCAGGGAGCGACGGGTATCTTGTCGACGGATGCAGCGGCAAATCGAATAGTGTGGACTAGTCGGGCGGCGCAAAAGAAGCAAATCAATGGTCCTGAGGGTAAGTTTTGTGTCCTTCCATAGAAATTCCTTTTTTGGTTCCATAGAACATTGAAAATAAATCTAACACTCGCGTGTATGCGTTTCTCTTCCTCAGCGATCGATAAACTGCTCTTAAGTCGAAAACTTTCGCAGCGAAAGTTTCATATCGCCCATCAGCAACAACAGCAGCAGCAGTTTCAAGTTGTTAAAACCGGGGAGGACGACGTCAACACCACGACTCTGCTCGATGGAAACGGTCAAACATCTCAGAAAGTCGTCCCAACTGGAAAGGTGATCAAAATGTCTTCGTATCCGGTCGTCGTTTCAGAATTCAGTGTGCAACATCAGCAGAATTCAGCGGCTGTTGCCGCTGCCAACCACAACTATAGTCTACAGCCGTCATCGCAACCGATTACAATGATCAGTCAGCATTCCAGTAGCGGGGTTTCCGGATCCAGTGGCAACAAATTAATTCTGAGCACGTCAAGTCCTGCGGGAAATGTCACCAACACTGGCAATTTCACTATCGCCACGGCTTCGGGGGATGCACAGAACAAGATCCACTACAAAGAGATTCCCAACACAAACCTCAAATTGAACATTGTCGGTTCGTTGCAACAGGGTAATATCGTGGTCGATTCGAAAAACACCATCAACGCGCAACAGCTCAACAGTCAGCAACTGAAAACCGCCCAACAACAGCATCAGCAGCAACAGCAGCAACAACAACAGCAGCAGCAATTGCAGAAAATTAAACGCGATCGCATACTGAACCTGGCCGGAAGCGAAATACCTGACAACAAGAGAATATACTACACGAGTTTGCTGAATCTGAAAGCGCTCAACAAGAATAACTCGGGTCAAGTGCAGATGCAAATCTCGCCGGGAATGACCGCCCTATTAGGCAAACATCAACTTCCCCGTCTCAGTAATAATCAGACGATTTTCACCAACATGCGTACCGTACCGATAGCCAATCAAGTGGTGAATACCCAAACCGGAGTCTCGGTTTCGGGCACCGGAACAACAACGGCAATGTTCACGACATCGTCATCTCCGAAAACTTCCAATGACATTGCAGTTAAAATCAATAACAATTCCAACGACATGGCCACTGTTTCGTCCACAATAAATGCAACCGGCAATGCGACAACGACGGCTACGGCGAATAACAACTCACTCTCGGCCGGTATCAATCTAAACACGACCAATAGGTGAGAAAAGGGGAGATAACTAACGACTATTCAGTGCGTAAGTCTTGCGCTAGCGGCGGATGTATCCGCTTATCTACTCCAAAGAGTCTTGAAGCACATGCTTATCGTTGTTGATGTTTGCGCGATATTATAAACAAAAAAAAAATCAAAAAAAAAATCGAAAAAAAATTACACACACATTTAAAACATAAACTGTTTGATTTCTACGCTTCTATTCTCTGCATCTATCTCTGTCGTCTATCTTTCCATCAGCTGTCTCCATACGGCCATGTGGAGAATTCTGCGCCAATTCGCAAAATCTCGATTCAGTGTGCATCTATGCAGCCAAACAGCAAGCTCGCGTAACAGTCAAGTCAACAGAATCGCAACAACAGCATCCGCAGCAATGCCCCATTCATCATCTATCAGTTCTAACAACTTTCTCAAATACACTGCATACGCATATACCTATATAGCCCCACGCGTATATATGTATATGCCTATCACCGCCAGCATTTCCATTTATATAAACAACAAAAAACAAAAAAAAAGAAAAGAAAATACCTGAATTACACGAGTAACTTCGTTCTCTTCATTTATTTTCTCTAAGACTGTCGTTGATTCAGATACAAAAACCGATATAAAAACAAAAAAAAAAAATACAAAAATTGTTGTTATTTTATTATTTGAAAGAATTTTTTTTTTACATAAAGCAAAGGAAGAAAACAAAAAAACCTAAATGTCATACGTTCTTAATTTTTATGTTAGTATTAATTTAATTTAAAAAAAAAGCAAAAACAAACAGAAAAGGAAATAGAAAAAATTAAAAAAAACATCTTATTAAGATCTTATTTTCAAGATCGCCCTGTACATAGTATAATATATATATATAAATATAAATAATAATACATAAACAAGAAAGAAAACAAAATAAATGAATCATATTATGAAAGTAATCAAAATTTGAATGTATTAATACCTAATGAAAAAAAAACATTTTAAAGAACAAGAAATCAGAAAATCGGAAAATAAAGGAACAAATCGTTATGAAGAAGAGACAACACGGAAAGGGAATAAAAAAACAAAAAAGAAAAGAAATGTAGGGGTTTAAGAAAAGTGAAAACCGAAAAACAACGCTGTTGTTCTGGTCTAACATGCTTTAAAAAAATAAAAATAAAATGAAAAATCATATTTATAAACTTTTTCCCTCTCTCTCTTTCTCTCTGGTTCTCTATCTCCGTTTTTCACTCTCCCCCCGACTTCCTCTCTCGTATGAGTAGAGATGGGAAAAAAAAGAAAACCGAAACGATATTGATTCAGCCAATTCGCCGATGGTGATCCTCAGTCAAAACGTCCCAAAATGTACTATTTTTTCACAGAGTAGCATCGAGTTCGCTGTCAATTTCGGAAAGAGCCAAGTATCGGTTCAAGTCTATCACTTTCTCTCCCCTGATTGCTGTTTTGTTTGAAGTGCAGCTGTAATGGTGATCCTCGATCTTAACGTCCCAAAATGTACTATTTTTTCGCATAGTAGCATCGAGTTCACTGTCACATTTCGAAGAGCCAAGTATCGGTTCAAGTCTATCGCTTTCTCTCCCCTGTTTGCTGTTTTATTTGAAGTGCAGCTACAATGGTGATCCTCGATCTTAACGTCCCAAAATGTACTATTTTTTCGCATAGCAGCATCGAGTTCACTATCACATTTCGAAGAGCCAAGCATCGATTTAAGTCTACAATTTTCTCTCCACTGTTTCATGCATGTAAAAAACGATCTGGGAGATCTGAAAGAATTTTATTTTATCTCTTAATGGATAAAGCTGTCACTTCCATTTTACATGGCCCTATTTCTTTGGGGCTGTTGCAGTTATTTCCACTTCTGAACTTCTGGCAGCTCGCGCGGTAGAAACTCTATTGAAACCTTTTCCTATTTTTCCCAAGGCAGCCTAAGATCTACCGGTGTTTTGTTTCGACTTTGACGGGTGTAGGTTTCTATGTGTAGTTTAAAGACGATCATGTTTCTGTGAGGTTGTTGCTGTTATCCTTTTTTGAGCTACTGGCAGTTCAGAGCCGTAGAAACCCTATCGAAACCTTTTCCTATGGTGTACCGATGTTTCATTTCGAATTTGACAGTTTCAATGGGCTTTTTAAACAATTTCAATATTTTCGATCCACTTGACTTATACAAATTCCTGTTTCGATCTTCTGCAAAGCAAAAAATGGAAATCAAAACTGAGCGCCTGAAATCGATTCTGTCTGCCAAGACGGCTGAAACCAAGCGATGTCAAGCACTCAGCGATTAAAAATAATAATTACAAGCGCATTGTCCGAACCCGATCGATGTTGTGGTTCAAAACAGAGAATCCACTATTTTTCTTCCTCCTCTCAAGAGTTTAGGAATCGAGTCAAAAAAGGAATTTGTATATTTTCGACCTCGAGGTATTTTTGATTCCGTCATATTCAAGAGCTTGCTCCTCCCCCAGGCACCTATCCTCTAATTTTAATTAATAAATACACAATAAAGACTATAACTTACTATCATACAATTAATCTTCCCATTTTTCTACGTAAGCACATCTCCTTTCAGAGTACATATTCGACAACTGGCTGTACATTTCGATTTTCCCTTTAATTTTCAAATTCAATTTTTATCAAAAAGGTAACAGAAAACCAAGCAAACCGCTCAAGAAATTAATATACATACAATTGCACTCCCTCTTATGCCTCTTATAGTATAAACCTAATCAATTGGATCGATATACTTTAAACATATTTATATCCATTTTAATAAAAAAAAAAAACAAACAAGTTCTCGACCGAAGAACTCTTTCGAAAATCGTAATTGTGATTTATTATTTCAATAAAAAAAACAAAAAAAAACTATATCAGGACAATAGAAACAATTTATTTCGTTGAATTATAGTAAAAAAAAAAACAAATAATCGCATTGTTCGATTTTTTTTATACAAAACTACTTAAATAAAATAAAAACTCTAGCACATACCAACAACAACACATACACAGAAACAAAAGAAAATATTTCTAACAACTGAATTATATAAGAATATTCAAATATGTATGATATATGTATGTGTGTCTAATAATTTAATTAAAAAAACAAAAATAGAAATCACTATAAAAAAAAATAAATAAACGGCAGTAGTTTTTAGTATTCAAATTATAATTAAACTAATTACGATAATTAATTGTTTATCAGTGGTTTAAATGAATAAACAATGAAAAATACGCTTATAGATAAATAAACTCAGAAATTGTAAGTAAATTATTTATAAGTTTAATTATAAAACAATACTTATTATTTCGATTTTTTTTTTCACTCTCAAAAAATCGTTTCTTTTCTTGTTTATGGATTCTCTAAAACAAAATGAATAAAGAAACTTTTATGAATGAGAAAAAAAATATTTAAATATAAACAATTACTATAAAAACTAACTAATTATAAATATATATATAAAAATAAAAATATATATTGAAGTAAGTAAATGTAAATCTGTAAACTATTATTTAAGTATAAAACAAAAAAATAATAAAACAGAATAGAAAAGCTTAGGTGAAGAGAGAAGATATTTGGATTTTAAATGTAACATAAAATAAAATTAACAAAACATTAAAGAAAAATTCACACAACATACAAGGAAGATATAATACAAAAAAAAAAAAAACAAAAAAACATCATAATATATAATATACTTTATGGAAAAAATAAAAAACAAATTGTATTGTTATAATTTCAATAATAAAGAAAAACCTTAAAAAGATGAACTCATTTAAATGAAAACAGAAAAAAAAAAAAAACAAAAAAAAAACAATGCGATGCAACATTTTTTATATATAATATAACGTAATGCATAATTGAATTTTTTTAATAATTAAGAAAAAAAACAAAACAAAAAAAAATGCTTCTCAAGTGTTTTTATTTAATTTCAAATGGTTTGTTGTTTGTTTTTCTCATATGATATGATTAATGTTGATTGTTCTTGGTTTGTTGATTAAGTTAAAGGTTCTCTGGATGTTTTTAATTTATTTCTTTTATTTTCTTTAATATTCAGTTTTCGTTGCTCGTGTGACTTGATGCCGTTGGTACGTCAATGTTTTTATTCTTTCTCGCATTCTATCATACTTTAACTCATAATTGCAAAATCATGGCGCAAAGTTGAGATGTTTTTGGAAATGTGTCTTGAAACTGATTTTTGGCATTTTTGATAAAAGCATGCTCAAGTTCGTATATTTTTTTCAAACAGCCATATTGCAATGGTTCATGATTTCCATTTCAAGCTCTTGAATATGTAGTTTCTGTGGAATCTGTCCTTCGGTGTATGCATTGTATTGAGGTACGAAGTGGAATTACGGCAGTGTGTGTAAAGGAAACAACTTGAATATTCTTTTAGAAGTACAGTGTAAACTCATATAGCGAATTTAACGAAAAACTCCTTAAAATGTAGAAATTGTTAAGGTTCGTTTGGTCTACATTGTTACGGCTATTGTGATACATCACTCTCAATAGCGAAACAACAAATACTTCATTACTTAGACCCCAACAAAGGTTAACTTCATAGACCTTCAAACAATACTGATACAGAGCCGTACATTTTTCGTTTCAGTTTTTAATTTATTTTTATTGTTCTTATTCTATTCTTATTTACTAGGCAAAAATAAATAAATTTAACTCCAATCTTACTGGCCCTGTTTGGACGCTCTAAGTCTACCTATATTCCTTAATTAATAATGTCTACCTGTCTAAACTTATCTATTCTATTTTTATAAAGGGTTTTACAAATGGCGCGGGTAGATTTGGGCGTCAATGTTGTTTTGGTGACACCTGTCAATCTGTTGTTTATTATTCAGTTACTGATGCCAAATCACCATAGCAAGTTACACGACTGAGCAGTAATCAATAATTATCACAGCCAGGCAGACCTATGACTCTTCAACGTTTGGTGGTCAACATTCAAGATCGGTCGAGAACATCGCCGCGGTCCATGAAAGTGTACAACAGAACCCGGGACAGTCGATTCTTCGCCGTGCACAAGAACTCGGCCTTTTGCAGACTTCAACTTGGCGAATTTTGTGTCGGGACTTGAGCCTACACTCGTACAACCTGCCATATTTCTAAAAAAAAAAATGCTCCTCAACCATCTCTCTCCCTCTCTCGAAAATCTTCACTCTATCCCTATCCCAAGGTGAATTCCCCCGCTTATGGAAAACCTCATTTATCACCCCTATACACAAAAAAGGTCCGAAGAACGTTGTTAACAACTATCGTCCCATTGCCAAACTGTCACATATACCCAATTTTTGTGTCCTTTACCCTATCAGCCTTATAGAACGGCAAAGAAGTCGACGTTATCTCAACCGATTTCAGTAAAGCGATAAAATCTCCCACAGACTGATACTCTTCAAATTGTCCTCCCTTGGCTTCGACCCCATTTCTTTGAAGAGGATATCTTCTTACCTGGAAAATCGCTATTACAGTGTTCGTTTTAGATCTGCCTTCTTTAACCCCTTTTTAGCTTCCTCCGGCGTCACTCAAGGCAGCCACTTAGTCCACTTCTTTTCGTTCTTACCATAAACGATCTTGAAATGGTGATCAAACATTCCCACATCTCATTATATGCCGACGACACCAAGTTCTTCAAGACCATTTCCTCTTCCCTTATTCAATCTGATCCATCCGGTGGTCCAAAAATTGCTTAGAGCTTAATATTTCCAAATGTTAATCAATTACCTTTTCACGTAAACGAATCAAACCTCCTCCTTGTCTCTACTTCCTCAATAATCAACCCATCTCCACGGTTCAAGTCATTCGCGATCTTGGCATATTATGTGACCAGCAGCTAAATTTTCGCGCACACATCGATGAGATAATCTTTAAAGCTAATTCTGCACTCGGTTTCGTGAAGCGATGGTCTAAAGAATTCTCGGACCCTTACGTTACCCGATCTCTTTACATAACCTTTGTCCGTCCCCTTCTTGAATACGCCTCTCAAGTGTGGTCTCCTTACCATTTCCTACACATTTCTAGAATCGAGAGCATCCAACACCGATTCCTAGGTTTTGCTCTTCGAGGTCTTCCCTGGTGCAATCCTTTGATTTTACCACCCTACCAAGACCGCCTTAAACTAATCAACATGAACACGTTGGAAGAAAGAAGAATTGTATCTGACATTCTTTTCATCCATCGGCTCCTTTCAGGTATCATTGACTGCACGACCCTCCTACAACTCTGTCTCTATCAACACTAACCCCCGCAATGTACGAAATCCCCGTCTCTTCTATCTACCCACCCCCCGTACTGCCTATGGCTCCAATGAACCCATTTCTCGTATGCTTCGAATCCTTACTTCGATTTCAACCTCAGGCCTCGATGCCTAAAAATCCGCCTTTTTAACCACCCTCCCGTCTCTCCCGTTCTCCCTAGCTAGTAAGTGAGATTAGATTAAGATAGCTTGAATTAAGCCCAATAAATGGGGGCGTTTGCCCCCACGAAAAATTAAATTAATACAAGATCCAATTGACCCAGGAGCTTAAAGTTCATGACCATAGACAACACTGTTTGTTCGCTAACTGGGCTTCGGAGCGTTTGGAAGTGTATCCCAATTTAGGGCGAAAAATCATTTTTAGCGACGAGACGCATTTTTGTACGAATGGCTATATGGGACGACACACGAAGTTCACCAGGTTCGTGGTCGTGGTACTATGGTAATCATCACCGACTGTTGAGCGGAAGGTCTGTAGTACAAGTATGTCCATAGTCAAGAACAATTACTATACAGATAAACTGTGCAACAACATCAGTCGCGAACGAGAAATGATCAAAAAATGCTGACGAAGGCATAACACTCGTAGCATAAGATTACTTCAAACTCTGTGTGTGCATTTCCAATATAACGCCGTAACAAAATAGTTACTGTGAACTACAACCAGGTTGTGTGACAAACACCATAAGAGCGTATACTCTTGAACCTGCACGAACCCTATAAATAAGTTGCAGTTTGGTGTTAATTTTTGTACGGCGGCGTCATTGGTCCGTGCTTTTTCGACGTTGGTGAAGCTATCTTCAATGCCGAGGGCTACAGAACGATGATACCCGATGTCTTATGACCCAAATTAAATCATATGGATCTAGACGACATGTGGTTCCAGGAAGACAGCGCTACCCCTCTAGCCTTTTTCTGAAGTCGCAGATCTACAGAGTGTCCCACGAGCAGTGTGCCAAAAAGCTAGAGCGTGTAGGCCGAACCATTTTTTTCTAAGAAAAACGGCTGGACTTGTAGGCAAATTAATGTATGAAACATTGACCTCTTTTTTATTATTTTTAAAAAAATTCGGAGTTTTATGAGGATACAATAAAGTGACACAGTATTGGAATAACCCTGGATTAATCCTTTTTTTTCATTGATATCGCCTGAAAACGTCTGGGTCCGCCCGCCTCCGATGGGTTCTACCCGCTAGGACCTTAAGACAACAAAACCGCAATTTTTCTTTATTGAAAAACAAAATATTTGCAACCCAAATGTAAATAAAGGTTATCGCATTTTTAATTAAAAACCATTTCCAAATTGGACGTTAACTCATCAACACATTACGATGTCAAACTCATACTCTCGAGAAGAATTAACGATCATGCACTTCTGCTACGGTTTAGCTAATGATCGAGATCGTGAAGCCGAAAGACTCTACCCTGAAAGATATCCCAATCGGAGGTGTCCCAGTCGTAGCATGTTTTCAAGAATCCACCGACGTCTGCGAGAGCACGGAGTGCTAGAGCATCGAAGAAGCGAAAGATCAGTTACAGATGGATCAGGAATCTTAGATGAAAGAATTTTGGATTTGGTCCGACGTAATCCCTCCCTTAGTACAAGGAGGATAGCTATTATGCTTGGAGTGCCCAAATCTAGCGTATGGAGAGTGCTTCATACCGAAAACTTACACCCGTACCATTTTAGGCCAGTTCAGGAACTCACCTCAAACGACAAGTTTTTGAGAGCAGAATTTTGTCGATCATTACTGCTTCGAGATGAAACTGAACGAAACTATTTTGCAAGGATATTCTGGACGGATGAAACACAGTTTACCAGAGATGGGGTTACTAACTTCCACAATTTGCATCATTGGCTAGCACCAATCCACACAACAAAAAACAAAATAAATCACAACCGCTTTAGCTGTAATGTTTGGCTTGGTATTGTTGGACAAACTGTAATCACCACCTAGATCACCAGATTTAACTCTAGATTTTTATGTGTGGGGATTCATGAAGAATTATGTTTACGAAGTGGAAATAGTTACTTTGGAACAACTGAAAGGACGGATTGAAGTCGCTGGAGTCAAATTGCAGGAAAATTTGTCAAGCATAGGCTTATGTGCAGCCATTAAAAGGAGATATAATCTTTGCCTTCTAAAAAATGGGGTCATATTGAAAATTTGTTATAATAAAATTCCGAATTTTTTAAAAATAATAAAAAAGAGGTCAATGTTTCATACATTAATTTGCCTACAAGTCCAGCCGCGTTAAAACCAAAAAAAACGGTTTTTCTTAGAAAAAAATGGTTCGGGTTTTTTTTAATTTCTCAAAAACTACAAGACATTTTTGCATCCGGTTTTCTGTTTTTAACTAAAATTTAATAAGAGAATTGAATTTTTGAAAAACAAAATTAATACTTAATTACATACAATTTTGAAAAAAAAATAGTTCGAATTTTTTTTTTTCATTTTTGTTTTCAAAATTTTGAGTTTGAAAATTAATTTCTCAAAAACTATTCCCTAACACAGCTTCGTTTAAATACAAAATGAAAGAAGAGGTTTCTGGCTTTACAAAAATGTATATCACGGCATTGTGGATATAACTGTTGATTTTTAATAATTTTTTTTCCAAATTAAGTCAATTTTTTTTAGAAAATTGCCCCTCCCGGCTAAACGGCGGGAATAGACCCTCCCCCCCCATACGATTTTTTTCTTGTCTTGACCAGACCTACACTGCTCATGGGACACCCTGTATGCGAATACACTTCAATCGACCGATGCCTTTAAGGTCAACGTAACACAGGCCATCGCTTAAATTCAGCCGCATCTATGCAGAAGAGTCATTGAAAATTGAACCATAGGGATCTGTGCCACCGTAAGAAGCCGAGGCGGGCATTTGAACGATGTCATATTTCATACCCAATGGCAAATATGGGCCTTTCAAATAAAATAAGAATTTTATTAATCAGCCACACGCAGCTTATTTCATTCCATTTTAACATCTACCCGCCATTATTGAAAAACCTTTTATATTTTAAAATTAGACTTTCTAGGTAAATTTATGAAACAAACCTAGATTCATGCTTTTGGTTTTCTTTTTGCTTACCGTACCCTAAGCTGCATAATTCTCATCTTAAATATTATCAAGTTGGCTAGCACTCGTGTGATTCGTTCCAAGTGATCACCCTCCTGATAGCATCTTTTAGCAACTGGACTTCGTCATCTCGATCGCTGTGCATGCCCGGGACCTCATCAAGGCCAACAAGCCGCAGTTACTTATCAGGCTCGTTTAAGTATGATTATCCCTTATCTAACCCTAATCTAACTTACGATCTAAGGAGTGAGGAGGGTCTCACCGGAGTAACACACCGCTCTGAGAAGCGATTTCAACTGACAACCATCAATAATCGGCGTACTGGTTAGCAACATCAACCTTTCGGAATCCATATGGAGAAATGCTTCTGGGGGGATGAAGCCTGATCGTATGTGTATCTCGTGGTATTTATAATTGGGCTTGTAAGCCCCGAAGATTAGGTTTTTCGTTTGTAATTGCCCTTAATATGTGCTTTCGGATCTTTTAATACTTATGAACTGGGACTCTGGCATTCTATATTTTCTATTGTATCATATGACAGACCCTAAGGCACTGGTATCTTTCTATATAAACTGGCGAAAAATGAAAAGGAACAGAGTGATGAAGAACGAAATGTATGATCTTGAGCTACCACCAAGCATTGAACAAGCTTTGCATGCTGCAGAACTGCAAAAATAAAAAAATATTTTTATTCGAGAAAGATAACTGCACTATATCCCAAGATATAAATAAAATACAACGAAAGATATAATTGAATTACTGGCATAGTTAAAAACAATAAACACAGATAACAGATTATAATTTTGTTTCACTTATTTTAATCAAAATTTTCTCTCCGCTTACCGAAAATTCTCTTAGTTCCTTCAATTTCGCTATAAGGAGCTTACACTGTATTAGGTCGAAAAAAAAAAATCCATTATCATCCCATGTTCAAAAAGTAAGGTGACTTTTTGAATTACATTAGCTCAGTATTTCCTTCTCGGGCTAACACAGCGGTGGCGTTCCAAACAGCAAAAATGTACATATACATATATCCTGCGTATGTCAATTTCAACTTTTTCGCTCAGGTAGTTTATTTTTAAGAATTTTTGTAGTAGACGTCTGTTGTGTTTTTCGTAAAATGGAAAACTGGAATATCGTGTGGTCTTCAAACTCTTCACTCTGGATGGATTAATCCCTAAGGAAATCGTTTCGAAGTTGACAAAAGTTTACGGGGTGTCTGCTCTTTCGATGTCAGCCGTTAAAGGGTGAGTAGCTAGATTTAAACGTAGTCGCACGAAGATCACCGAGGGAGAGTGAAAAACCGCAATCACGTCGAAAAAGTGCATGATGTCGTATTGGACGATACGCGAGTGAAGATGTGGGGATATCGGAAGAAAGAAACATCTTGCTGGGTGATGACGATGAAAAGCATCATTCTTTGGACTGATTCAATAAGGATCCGACCGAGTTAGTGCGGCGATTTGGCACCATGGATAAGACATGAATCCACCACTGCACGCCTAAAACGAAACAGCAGTTCAAGAGTTGATGGAAGCCGGTGGTTCAGCTCAAAGAAAACGAAGTCGATCGTATCTACCGGAAAGGTCATGACCAGCGTGTTTTGGAATGCGAACGGGATCCTCTAGCCTTCTTCTTCTAGGCGTCAAAATTCGCGAGAAGAAGCCGGTCGTACAAGAAAAAATCATCTTTCACCGGATCAACGCACCTGTAAATAAGGATGCGTTGGCGATTGAAAAAATGCGGGATTTGGAGTGCGACTTATTAGGCCATCGCCAACCACTCTCTTGTTCTGACACCCTCGTCTTACGTCTGTTCCCAAATTTGAAGACATTTTAGCGCTTCGCTTCTAATAAAGAATTTAAGTGGGAAGCAATATTGATGTTAGAGAAACGCTTGACCAAATGTGTGTTGAACTCAAGGGAGATAAAGTAAAAAAATAAAATCATTTTTTAACTGAAAATCGTAGTCTTTTATTGCCAGGCCGACAACTTCTCACCTTACCCTCGTAAGTGGTACATACAAGCTTTTTACAGAATGCCCGGTCCGTTGAAGCAGTGCAGAAAATTGTTCGGAGAATCATCGAATCACTCTCAGAGAAATTGCTTGGGATATTGCCAATGCATATGCATATCGCTTGGCTCATGCCATGAATTTTTTTCAGATATTTTTGGCATGAAACGTGTGTCAGTGAAGTTTGTTACGAAATTGCTAAATTTTAACCAAAATAATCGTCGCATGAACATCGCTTAGGAGCTATTGAATAACGTGAATGACGATCCAGATTTTCTGAAAAGGGTTGTCAGCGGTGATGAAACATATGGTTAAGACGTCGAAACCAAAGCCCAATCGACCCAATGGAAGCGACCAGAAGAGCAAAGAACGAAAAAGGCACGGCAGGTTCGTACATACATATGTAAAAGTTTTGCTTTTTGCTTTCTTCGACTACAATGGCGTGATTCATCCTAAGTACATGCCGCAAGTTTGTATGGTTCCTAAAAAGTCGATCGACAACGACTCGCACTCGGAGCTGGCAAAAAAGTAGACGTTGTCGCCACTGACTTCAGCAAAGCTTTTGACAAAATGTCTCACCAAATTATTCTCTTCAAGCTCACTGCCCTCGATTTCTCTCCTGGTCTTAACTCATGGATCAAATCTTATCTTGAAGATCCTCAATATAACGTTATCTTCAGATTTTCTATCTCTGATCCAATTAATGCTACCTCCTGTATCCCACAATGTAGTCATCTCGGTCCATTGATATTTATTCTAACCATTAATGATGTTGACAGCGTTATTCTGAACTCCCAGCTCTCCATATACGCCGATGATATTTAAACACATATCTTCCCTTGTTGACACGTGCTCTCTCCAATTAGACCTTAACAGGTTCACTACTTGGTGTCAAAAGACCATCTCGAGCTCAATGTCAGTAAATGCCAAGAAATCACTTACTCCCGCAAGCCCTCTTCCTCACCACCCAGAACCTACATTATTCGTGATGAAACCGTTCCCCCTGTCAATTTCCTGGTTGATCTAGGGGTCATTTGTGGCCGTGAACTCAATTTTGACATACATATCGAGAACGGACCCCACAAGCGGACCAGTAGGAATGCAGTTAAGTGGGAAGGTTATGGTCCTACACTTCTGACCATAACGACGCCGGGATAAAAAGGAAAAGAAGAAGAAGAAGAAGAAGATATCGAGAACATTATCAAACGTGCTAACTCTACCCTCGGTTTCGTGAAACGTTGGTCCAAAGAATTCTCCAATCTTTACGTTAAATCATTACACATTACTTTCGTTAGGCCCCTTCTCGAATATGCTAGCCAAGTCTGGTCCCTCTCTTACGAATTCCACACTGAGTATTGAAGCCGTAGGTTTATCGTTTTGCCCTTCGTGGACTTCCCTGGGCTGACCCCCTTAATTTTCCACCTTATACGGATCGCCTAAAATTAATCAACCTCCAACACCTTTAAAGAACGACGTGATGTTGCAGATATTCTATTTATTCACGACCTTCTCAGCGGTAACATTGACAGCCCCACATTATTGCACATGATTCCCCTTAACAGCAACCCTCGTAACCTTCGGTCCATGCCCCTTTTCCGTATAACCACTCACCGCACAAATCATAGCTACCACGAACCAATGTCCAGAATGCTGCGCAAAGTTAACACCAATCTTTTCGACGTTTACCTCGAAAAGTCCAGGCTTAGAATTGCTCTGTCTTTTCCACCCTGTCACCTAGTTAATAGGTTAATTAGGTTTTTTTTGTTTTTTGTTAAGGCTTGCATTAAGTGGATAAAGTGCGCCTGTGAGGGCGTCAAATCAATAAAGTATATTAACTTGAAGTCATGAATCGTTTACCAAACGAAGAAAGCGTCCGGATTTGTGGCAAAAAAATTCATGGCTGTTGCATCACGGTAATGCACCAGCTCACTCATCGTTGCTTATGCGTACATTTTTGGCCAAAAAAAATTCTATAATCATACCTCAGCCACCGTATTCATTGGATTTAGCCTCCTACGACTTTTTTTCTCTCCCCAAAACCAACAAGAACCATGTTTTCATGGAGATTTGCTTTGATTGAGGAAAATAAGAACGCATCGCTGGACGAGCCTATACCAAAAAGTGCATATCAGAGTGGATACGATTAGAAAAAACGTAGACGCGAAATTTATCTCACTGGACATTGATGAATAAATAAATATTTTTCATGAAAGATAAAAAGTCACGTCAAAGTTATTTTTTGAACGAACCTTGTATAGATCCTATCGGACTAACACAAGATGGCGTTACAAAGATGAGGTTTCGCATTAAACTAAGTTTTGTTTGAGCGCGCGCCAAAGAATAATACCATAGTATAAGGTTTTTCTTTGATGGAGGTGAAAACGCAAGAGTTTAAGTTACTAATGCTGTAACAGCCAATCATGCCATCATGTTTTGGTCTCGTCGATTCCGTTCCGGTCATTTCCATGTCAAAGATGCACCACGTTCTGGAAGTCAAATTGTCGAAAATATCGATAAAATCGAATCTTATTGTCATGTAAGCACTGTTTTCATAACCCTGGATCTAAACAAACCGCTAGGAACCATTTGAAAAAGACTGGATACAAAAATAAGCTCGATGTTATGGATGCCACACGGGGTAACACAGAAAAGCCTCATGGACCTTATTTCCATCTGCAAATCGCTGCTGAACTTCTCAAGCGGATGGGGACTGGCGATGAAAAGTGGTTCACTTACGAATACTTCAAGCGGAAACGGTTGTGATCGAATCGCGTTGAACTGGAACAAATGATGGTCGAACCAGGAAGGTTTTGCTGTGTCTTTGGTGGATAATAAGTCGCACGGGGTCAAATCTGGAGAATACGGTGGATGGGGCGGCAGTTCGTAGCCCAATTCGACCAATTTGGTCGTGGCGAGGGCCGAGGTGTGAGCCGGTGCGTTACCATGGTGGAAGAGCACTTTTTTCTTCGCCAAGTGGGGCCGTTTTTTCTTCAATTCGGCGTCGAATCGGCCCAATAATTTGGCATAGTACAACCCTGTGACCGTTTTGCCCTTATCCAGGTAGTCGATGTAGATCACACTTTGTGAATCCCAGAAAACGGTGGCCATCACCTTTCCGGCCGATGGGACAGTCTTCGTCTTCTTCGGAGCACGTTCGCCGGGTGAAGTCCACTGTTTCGACTCTTCCTTGGTCTCTGATGTGTACCAGTGGATCCATGTTTCGTGAACCGTCACGAAACGACGCAGAAACTCCTTGGGGTTGCGCTTAAACAGCGTCAAACTCTGCTCTGAAGTGGTCTCACGGTTGCGCTTGTTGTCTGGAGTGAGCAAACGCGGCACCCATCGCGCGGACAGCTTTCTCATGGCCAAAATTTCATGCAAGATATGACCCACGCGACCTTTTGAAATGCATACTGTTTCAGATATCTCGCGCACCTTCAATCGGCTGTCTGCCAATACGAGATCGTGGATTTATGTCACGTTTTCCTCCGTGGTAGCCGTTTTCGGACATGGCTCATCAAAAACCGACGTGCGACCACGTTGAAACTCGTTAAACCAATTTTTGATGGTCGCCATCGAAGGAGAAGAGTCACCGTACACAGCATCCAAACGCTCTTTGATTTCGCTGCGCGATTTCCCTTCCAAAAACAAAAATCGAATCACCCACCGATTTTGCTCTTTTTCTATTTTTCTCAAATCCGCGGACACTCCCGCTTCCACACGCGGTCAAAACAAAACTACGAGTCCGATCCGGCTGAAATTTCGACAGTAGCCGTCTACTAGAATGTACTACACAATAGTAAGTTGGATACTGGCGCCATCTGGCGGCGAGGCTAAGTACTTATCACCCTCGTATAAGAGAGGCGTAATTGTGTTACCTTCCAAATGGCAACAAGTTATCGTGCAACACGGTGCATATTTGACTTAAGTCGAATCATTCTAATTATGCTCAATAAAGCCTTCAATTTTATGCAAAAATAATAGTTTTTTTTTACTGCACCCTATATTAAGCTTAAGTAAAGTGCCATCCAACAGAAGGTATCATTTTAAATTTCGCGCCATTGTTGAACAGTTCAACTGTCATTGATTCATCTTCTGATAAGCACAAACTACGTTGTGCGTGTGTCAATACACGCACCATATTTTGAAATTGTGAACAGTCACTACAAAAACGATGATAACATCACGAACACATTGCATAAAGCTCTTGACATCTCCACTACCACGCTTATAAGATCCAATTGACACAAGAATTGAAGGCTGATCACCGACCATGCAGTTCTTTCACTGATTGGTAGCTATGAATGAACAAAGTCAAGATTTTTTAGGTAAGTGTTGAGGACATAAATGAAACAAACCTCTAGTGGAATAACCTCTCCGTCTACGACCAGTGACAGCTTGGTGTGCTTTGTCGATTGTTTCAATAAATTGATTACATTTCGGAATGATGTTGGCCGTAAAAATACAATTTTTATAATTTTTCATAAAAAAGTTGCAGTTTTTTATTGATTTGACATGACACCTCTTGTTGAATAACTCTTTATAAGTGAATTCAACAAACAAGCGCCTAGTAAGCTTATGAATCTTTCCGATTTTACTATATGCTTGTCCCGTTTCGTATAATGTTGGTATATTTCAGGAGATAGTGCCTCCTAGAGAGTGTCGTCCTCTACAAATGCGTCGCCCTCTACAGATGGTAAAATCGTTTTTTTTACTTCAAGGAAAGATGAATAAGTCCTAAGACGCCATGACAGATAAAGTGGAAGATGGGATTCCAAGACTCCTAACACATAAGAGCCAACATAGAAAAAATAGGGCGAGAGAAATTAATGTTCCTCGGCTGCAATGGACGTAGGGCGAGTTGCCTATATTTTTGCTTTTATAAGCAACAACCATGGCTTATCCAAACAACTAGCACATGATCGGGTTTTGAGTATTTTTTTCCCCTAGCTATGGTGAAACGCGCGATATATGGCACTACTCCACGTTACGAGTACCATTTCTTTGCTGTGTAGCCTTAGGTATGTATTACGAGTTTATCGATGACACCCATACACCACCCTCAGGAAGATCTCGATTGCTCTAGAGCACGTCTGTAACAAGCGTAACGGCCGTCTTCACACGAGTACTTGTCCTACTAAAAAGTAACGTAAGTTTGGTATCTTCTTCACATCTTCTTCATTCAAGGACCGACTCACAAAAGCTGTCATTAACTCCAAGAAATCCTCATTTCCAGTGGTAAATTAACATCTTTCCACAGTGGGCCAATCACACGCCGGCAGCATTCCTCAAGGCCTTCAACCGAAACAGAAAGAAAAAAGACCGAATCAACCTCTACCTGGACATTAATTGAATAAACCTCGCAATACAGTTGACATCACCTATCATCGTGTCAATTTAATTTGAATTCGATTACGTTTAACCAATTCCACGACAACGGAGGAACGGAGGAATGGTGACGACCGACGGTGGCAGGTTCTCGGTGTATCGCCATTGTAGCGAGCACGACAGCGATACCACTGCGAAAGATGGTATGACACCAGCTGACATTTTGACATGACACAATGCGAACCGACGAAAACATTCAAATCAATAGGAATAGAGGTAGATTGGAGGTAACTTGTAATTAGGAGATACATACACGGGTTAAGTTGACATCAATTACAAATGGCACGAAATGGAATCGAAGACGAAGACGAACGATACAAGAAGCATTGCAAGAAGCAATGAAAACTAACAGTTGACCACAAGTATGTTCTTCGCTTTTCGGTACGTCCTCTGTCAGCAGACACATACGAGAAGCGTACGAATGGTCAAAGAAACAAACCGAGGAACAGATAGACAGATAGACAGACGGACGGACATGAAGACGGTGGAGGACATATATTATCTTACTAATAGATGTGCATCGTCAAAATGACTATTGCCATTTGACAGCTGGTCTATAATTATGTATAAGTTTCGTTGTAAGTAGATACTTTACGTTGGGGGCAGAGACCACAAGCTGGAAAGCGTCAGGATGAATTGATTAGAAACGAATGCATATGCACGGTATATGCGTGACGTTTAAGAGTCTGATTGTTAGTTGACTTTGGCAGCCATAAGGTATGAGTGTTTCAGAAAGTTATTATTATTTTGACAATTCTAGCAAGCTCACTTAGGCAACTCACCAATGAGGTAGGTAGGGCTTATAAAGGGAATTTATATTAGTGAGCTAAGTGCATCAGGCCTTTGTCGGTTGGCCAATCGAATAAAAAATAATAATTATTGGAACTAAATATTAAGTTAAACTAATGGAAGGGTTCTTGGTTATCAAGGTCCAAGGCCACATATTTAAAGTGTTAAATTTATATTAGGTAGCCATTCAGTATTGCAAATGATGGCATTGCTCTCCAATTTTAAATGAAATTTGTTGCAAATGGTAACTGGAAAAAACCTATAAATTGACTACTTTAAAGATTGAAAAGTCTGAGAACCGGACTTCTACTTCTAAATGCTCACTTTACCATCAACTCAGCGTTTTAAGATTATTTGATCAGATAGTGCACCTGTCGCAAAATCATGTGAAAAGCTTGGGGTTAAATGTCCGAATTGAGTGGACACATTTGAAGCATATATGTATGTACTCGTACAGTCCGGGCTACAGTGAACCTGGGGCTCAACCAACAAGCTTCTCCAGCTGGCACGACCTTTTGCCGGTTGTTTCCAGTGCCGCACTCCCAGCTTGTTAAGTTCCCCTTTCACCTGTTTGCGGGTTGGATTCGAAGGCCCTTCTGGCCGGAGCTGGTTCTAGGCCTACATGGCCTAGCCATCTTAGACGTTGGATCCAAAGACATCGTACTAGGCCGATGTTGCTGTACAGCCCGTATAGTTCGTCGTTGTATCTTCTCGTCCACTCTCCGTTTATATAAACAGGACCATAGATCGAACGCAGAATTTTCCTCTCGAAGCAAGGCATCCTCATCTGTTTTTATTAAGGTCCAGGCCTCCGTTCCGTAAAGGAGGATCGGGATGATCAGAGACTTATATAGTGCTATCTTGGTTTTTGGAGAGAGGGCACTACTTCTCAATTGCCTCTTGAGCCCAAAGAAGCAGCGGTTGGCAAGAGTAATTCTTCATTTGATATCAGAGCTGGTGTTGTTGTGGCTGGTAGTGAGCCAAGGTAGACAAAGTCCTTGACCACTTCAAATTTGTAGCCGTCAATTGTGACGTTCTGACCAAAACGTGGGTGTTGTGCGTCTTTTTTGGATGACAGCATATATTTGGTTTTACCCTCGTTCACCGAAAGACCCATTTTAGCCGCTTTTGCTTCAATGCTTCTGAACACTTCACTAACGCCTCGCTGTGCCCGCCCAATTACGTCAATGTCTTCTGACTTGAAATAGATCCTACCCCTTGTGTAGGCCCATAAGTCTTCCTTACCTTAATCCTTTTTTAACATCAAAGGTCTCGGCTAATTCGCTTAATTCCGACCTTAATGTAGCAGCGGGAAATATCCGTTGTCATTCTGCACAATAGGACGAGTTTGACAAGGATGTTAAAATTAGACATGGTTCGGTATAGCTCGTCTCTATGCACACTGTCATATAAGGCTTTAAAATCGACAAAAAATGGTGTGTGTCGATTTGGAATTCTTGGGTATTTTCCAAAATTTTCGGCAGTCTATTTCGATTTACCTGGCCTGAAACCACACTGATATCAAATTATCCACAAAGGCTTTCAGTCGTTTACACAGTACGGCAAAGAAGATCTTGTACGCGATGTTAAGGAGATTTATTCCTCTATAGTTCTCGCAGTTATAGGGGTCTCTTTTCTTATGGACTGGCAAATGATGCTGAGATTCCATTCGTTGGTTTTCCTCCGACCATATTTTACAAATGAGCTGATGCATGCGCCCTACCAACTCATCTCCAGCCGCTTTAAATAGCTCAGCAGATGGACGTGGCTTTGTTAGTTTTAAGCTTCGAAATAATAAGCTTGATTTCATATAGGTCAGGTGGACGGAATTCGCTTGTATGTCCGTTGCCAATGGATCATTCTGCCTGATAGCGGTATCAGGTCTATCATCGCCGTTATATATAGGTAGTCTACAGAAGTGGTTTTCCCATATTCTCAGCATCGACTGTGACTCTACTACTAGTTGTCCGTCTTCGCTCTGGCTTTATAGACTTGGCATGTTTGTTTTACTGTTTCGTAAAACTTGCGAGCCTCATTCCTGTGGTAGTAGATCTCCACCTGCACGATCTCATGCTTTTCGTGCTCTCTTTTTTTCTTCGTTAAAAGCGTGTGTTCCTCATTCCTTTTCTGCTCACAAGAGGCTCTCGTCCGCCTATCTAGCATGGCCTTGTAGGTGATTGGCTTTGGTCATCAAACCAGGGGTTTTTAGCTCGCAGCGGTTTGAAACCCAGCACGGCGTCTCTGATGGCGCGCTGGCAATCATCATCGATGTCATTGGACTTTGCAAGAGGTTGAGGGAAACTCGATCGGCGAAGATCCTAACGGTCTCCTGCAATTGTAGCTTTCCGACGTCAAACTTTTGTTGTCTTGATCGACTCCGTAGCATCCTTGATGTCCTCATTCGTATCTTGGCTAGTGATCCGAGCCGATGTTGGCTCCTCGGAAGGTTCGTACATCTAGGATGCTGGAGGAGTGTCTGGCGTCGATTCTGGTTGATGGTCGACCGATCTGCTTAGCGCCAGGTTCCTTTATGGATGTTGAGATGAAGGAATCGTGTGCTTGCTACAAGGAGGTTACGTCCTGCTATGAGTCCATTGTGGGTTGTGGTGTTATGTAGCCTCTGTCTTCCTATGATCGACTCAAATATGTCTTCTTTACCCTAGTACAATTTTGGTTTCATAATTGGGGCATTGGGCGTATGTCCAGGAGATCATAGAGAGGTCCATAGAAGCATGAACTTATACGTCTTATACGAGTATTCCCGAGGATGCCTTCGATGCGGACTGTTATGAGGCGTTCGCTTACATGCCGGAAGCTTAAGACTTTTTGTCGGAGTCTTCCTCGAATAACAAATCCGCATCCGAATAGGCGTTGTTTGTTTTCCTTGTAGCAGATACCGTAATAGTAGATATTTAAAAAAAAAACATTCAAACAAAAAAAGGAATAGAGGCAGAAATTCACTCTATCACATAAAGGGTCCGCCATCTAACGTTTTTTTTTTCAAGTAGTGCTTATTTCGTGAATGGTAACACTTAGCTCATGTCTGATTTGACAGATAATTAGTTTTATCCTTCCGCTGAACGAATATGGTTGTGTATACGCTTGAACAACGCTTCGCTAAGTAGGCCTGCGATCGACTTACAGAAGATGCCGATTTTGCCAAAAAAATCATCTTTTCAGATGAAGCTCATTTTGATCTTGGCGGGTATGTAAACAAGCAAAATTGTCGCATTTGGGGCACAGAAAACCCGCACGCATACATTGAAAAGCCGGTGCACCCAAAACGAGCCACTGTTTGGTGCCTATTTTGGTCTAGAGGCATAATTGGGCCATTTTTCTTCGAAAATGAGCAAGGAGTGGCCGTTACAGTCAATGGCGATCGTTATCGGGCCATGTTGAACGAATTTTTGTTCACAAAAATTGAAGAGGAGGATATTGGCAACATTTGGTTTCAACAGGACGGCGCTACGTGCCACACAGCCGAAGCTACACTCGATGTTTTGCGCCCTGTTTTTGAAGATCGCATTATCAACCGCAGAGCTGATCTCGTTTGGCCACCTCGGAGCTGCGATTTGACACCGTTGGACTATTATGTGTGGGGTGCCGTCAAAGATAAGTGTTACGCCGACAAGCCAGAGACAATTGATGCTTTAAAGGACAATATTCGTGAAGCCATTGGTGAAATACAGCTGCACACAATCGATAATGTGCTTAAAAATTGGACCGATCGTGTGGGCTACTGCATGGCCAGCCGAGGTAGCCATTTGAATGAAATTATTTTCCATTATTAACCGGAAGGATTGAACTTTCAAATAAAAACAGAAATTTGAGAAAATATTCAGTAGTTTTTTTTATAGCATTTTCAAAAAAAAAAAAATTATTTGGCGGACCCTTTGTAAGTTTTATTTAAGAATAATTGTATTTCGACCTGAGGGCCAGGTTAGCTGCACACATTGGTTCACTAACCGGCGGATGCCAGGACAGCTATCCAGGAGAGGCCGCGTGGAGGCTGGGTATAATTTGGATTGAGAAAGAGCAGAAATCGAATTTGGTGTTCGCCATGTTAAACACAATTAATTTCTTTGCTTTATTTGTTCCCTCGCTCACACCCAAATGGCCACGACCATGTGATATATTTCCAGAAACTTATATCGTTCCACAAGAACTTGGAATAATTAAGTTGCTTAAGAATTAACGCATTTAGAAAATTTATTTAAAACAAGCTCTTAAGGAGATTATGTCGAGAAAAAAGTAGGATTAAGAAAAAATTACACAACCAAAAACCCGAGAAATTCAATCTAGCCCAAAGCATTGTTCGAGTAATAAAAGGGCAGGACACATAAACGAACAGTTGATGGAATAATAAGTGGGAAACCGAAGGGAAGACCGCTAGGAAAGCAGTGCCGTAGGCCAGCTTAACCCTCATGGCTACCAAGCTACATTAAGTATTAGTTTGTATTAAGTCGAATAAATGGTAATAAGAGGTAATACCCTCCCAACCTTTGTTTACGGACGCACACCATAACGAGCCTCATCTAGCTCGCACGTTGTGCTTAGTTTGCTGGCTTCAATTCTTATGTCGACTGGAACTTGTACATGACTCTGTCTTTTCCGTTTATGCCTTGCCTATAAATGGAGCCAAAAGATGTATGCGTCGGATAGTTAACTCACATCAAGTGTTTCCGTGGTGTAGTGGTTATCACATCCGCCTAACACGCGGAAGGCCCCCGGTTCGATCCCGGGCGGAAACAACAAAGCACTCTGACTTTTCATTTTGGATATTTTTTTTTTGTCAATGGGAGGACAATATAACGGTTGAGACCTAGAAGAGATGGGATAAAACAGAAACACATGGATGGAATACACTATTGACAGAGAAACTTCGTGAAGGGTGATCAACGAGGCTCTGAATTTCCGAGTTCCAAATGGCCGGTAATAATAATAATAAGTTGCAAAACGTAATTCAAATTTATGTTGCACAAATTCGACCTTTGAACATTTCGAAAAAAATTTTATTCAAACACAGATATCTCCCCTATTATGCCTTCTTGAATAGTAAAACTGAACATGCGGTTGCCTTTGCAAAATCTCAATCTTCGAACATGTCGGAAAATAATGTTATTCGGGCGCTCATACCTCATTTACTAAGATCCTTTACTACGAAAAGAGCTCGTTCGCATGATCACCAGTGAATGGAGAAGCTAAATATGCAGTTGCTTTTGCAAAGTCTCAACCTCCGAAGAGATCGAAAAAAGCTTTACTTCAAGCACCCATATTTCCCTTACTAAGACCCTTTCCCACGTAAAGACCTCGTTTACGTGATCACTGGTGAGTGGTGAAGCTAATGATGCCCCTTCTTTTATGAAATATCGACTTTCAAAAATGCCACGAGTCTTGGTCTTGACCCTTCCGAAACGCCTTAACAGCGGCTATAACAAGGCTATCGTCTTCAAATTTCTTGCCTCGGTTATGTTCTTTGAGCCGAGGAATGAAGTAGAAGCCAGTGGGAGCAAGCTCTGGCGGATAAGGCGGGTGATCGAGCAGTTCAAATTTCGTTTTTTAAATGGCGGCCATCGCAACTACGATTTTGTGATTTTGTGAGCCGGGTGTTGTCTGGGTGGAACAGCACTCCATCTCGCAGCCCGCCGCGTCTTTTTTTCTTTAGCGACTTCTCGTAATTTTCTTATTTGGTCTGCGTAGTAAGAACCCGAAATAGTGGCTCTCCTTCCAAATATTCCACCATAATAAATCCGTCAGAGTCCCAAAACAAGATGGGATCAACTCGCTGGGAGCCAAGCTACAATTCCAGGTCTTCTACCTTGAGTTTTGCAAACTTTTACCTGGATCTGACTGTTGTTTGATTGTCCAGTGTCACGTAACGTAACGAAAACATTTTCTGATCTGCTAGGAACTTTTCGAGATTGACCCTTAAAACGTCGACTCGTTTTTTTCTTTTGGTCGTCCGTTAACATTCTCGGTAACCAACGCGCAGAGTTTTTAAATAAGGGCAGGTAGATGTTAAAATTGATTGAAACAAGATTTGTATGAGGTATTAACAAAATTCGTTTCTTATTTGAAAGCCACATGGATGCCATTATGTACGAAATACGACGTCATTCAAATGCCCGCCTGGACTTCTTACCGTGTTACGAGTGGTCCAATTTTCAGTGACTCTCCGGCTGAATTTGAGCGATGGCCTTGATTATGTTCACCTGAAGGGTACCGGTCGATTGTGGCTTATTCGCATAGACCTAAGATTTCAGGCAACCCCCTAAGAAAAAGTCTAGTTTTGATGGGCAATTCAGGCCAGCTCTGCGAGCGATAACCTTACACTCAAATCATTCATGCAGAGTGTCAATCGTGGCGTTCGCTGTGTGGGGCGTAGTGCCGTCTTATTGGAACCACTCAAGCTAGAACTCGTCATTGACGGTGACCGCTTCACCAACGTCATTTTCGAAAAAGTACGGAGGCCGCCGACCCAAAATCCACACCAAACGGCAACTTTTCGAGGATGCATTGAATATACGAATTTTGCTTGTTCAAATAGGGGTGGCTCGAATAGGGGTGTTCTTCCAAACGGTTCGAATCCCAGTCAGCGAACAAACGGTGTTGTCTTTGGTAATGAACTTTAAGCTCCTGGGTCAGTTCGATCTTGTGCGAGTGTAGGCTCAAGTCTCGACGCAAAATTCGCCAAGTTGAAGTCTGCGACTGCCTCGGGTTCTGCTACACACTTTCACGGACCGAGGCGATGTTCTCGGTCGATCTGCATTCCTTTGATATACGGCTAATTGACTATGTACGGCTAAAGCCACTAATGTGGCTACCAAACGTTGAACAGTCGACTGTGAAGGTGCATCATATCCAGCGTAAAATGAACACAATGCTCGCAACGTTTGCACAAACGATCAAAATTTTATCATTTAGACGTGCTCTTCAATCGTGTAACTTGTCATAGTGATTTGGCTACAGTACTTCAATAATAAACAACAGATTTGACAGATATCACCATCAAAATCTACCCGCGCCAATTGACAAACCCTTTATAAGCAAGGAAAAAAATGTATGAATTATCATTACTTTTGGATCACTCCTCGTATAATTCAACAACTCATATCTCCCTTACTGAGGCCTTTTCGCAAGAAAAGAATTCATTCCCCTGATCACCAGCAAATAGAGAAGCTAAATATGTGCTTGCTTTTGCAATTCCCCGCGAGCTGTGTATTTCAAGACTCGGCGTCTCAAAGATCGTGGGTGTCCGATTTGTAAAAGTATATTATGTGGAAGTATTTGATGACTTTGATGTTAATCACTTTTCAATTAGTTTTGATCTTGTCTTAGAAGGGCACACTAATTGCCCTACCTCAATCCCCTTAACACACATAGTTAGTAGAAGCAATTGGCAAACAATACAAGCTGCACTCGATTTATTAATCCGAGCGCATTGCATAGGTGCAGCCGGGCTTATTCTGCTCTATCGTCTACTCGTATGTGCTTAATTACCCACATCCATTCCTATGACGACTTGATTCGTCACACACTATCCGCCGATTAACTTATTCACTAACATTATTTAGGTTTATGACTTTTAATTAATTCCGAAGGTTGCTGCAGCACGACCAAGCGCTCCGCTCATCGGACCAGCCATTGCCCAATCGGTCGGTGTTTTTTGTTCGCAAAAACCACCAGCCACTCGCCGTCGTGTCCAGTAAAGTCGGCAATCGCAAGCTTGCAGTCACAATTCGCAATGATAAGTTCATCCCCGTTAAACCTTAAATGTAAAAACATTAACGAAACCAAAAAAACATTCGGTATGTAGCTGCGCACTGTATGTACTCATTCTGTATTCCATTCCAATAAAGAATAACTGGGTACATTTATGAGATACATTAGCCAAGAATGGGGCGGTAGGCTCTGCCCGACTCCGTAGGCATATTGGGCATCGGTTTCGCGTTTCTGGTCACCGACAATCGGTTGGCCTAAACGATCGTTCCATGCTCGCCGGATTTATGTGGCTCAACGAGGGAAACAAGTTGTGGTTATGGTTATGAATCGACGTCGTTCATTCTGCAGGCATGCAGCGGAGCTAGGCTTGATGGTGCACCGCGGTGCAGGCGATGCTGCGACGTGCATGTTGGTAGGCGGGAGACCTCTTCGGACCAAATACTCGCCAATGAGATGTAATTTATGGTATGACTAAATTAAATAATAGTACGTTCTTGCTGAGCTGAAATGCTTAATTGGCCATTTTGTATTCTGTGCGTTTATTGGACGGTATGTTTCCATTTTTTGTTCTGTTCATACCGATGCAATGTGGCATTGTGCGGACATTTTCGCAGACTCGGGAGTTGATGGACTCAGTAGGCAAGATGTTATGGGAAGAAATGCATCGTGTTTCAATGCAAACGAACTGATTATTCGGAGTATCTAAGTGCGCTGTAAATCTCGATTGATTCATTCATAATCTGGTGATTAATTGTCATCGGAATATTTTTGGAATGGATTATGTAGATTCGAGCTGTAGACTAATTCATGTTGGATTTATGGCGGTTTGTTGGAATTTCGATTGTATCGAGTTTCTTAATCAGATTTTTTTTCGGCTCCAGCTGCGAGTATGAGTTGTGGCTAACACGTAGGTAGATGTTGCGGCCAATTAGTCTCTGTCGATAGCTGTGAGTGTTTATGTGTGAGAGGCATTTTTTGAGGCCAAATATATGAAATGTCGTTCGAAACCTTAGGAATTTTAATAATTTCTTAGTATCTAATAAAATTCACTCGATTTATTGGTGATTTAAAGAAATGCACTCCTGTCTTTTATAGTGACAGCATAGTAATAATAAATAAAGTACATGGGCAAGGAGTATTGGGCCGAGTATGGAATCTAGTGGAACTCCATCTTATGCACATAAGCTTTTTATTTTATTGCATTTGAGCTCTTTATTTACATGCATATAGATAAAATACATCATTTTCAAAGACGTTGATTTTAATAACATTGGACCCATTTTTTTATAGGAAGTAAGATATCTTACAGAAAAAAAAAAATTATAGTGGGTAACACGTAAAAAAAATTTAGGGATCCTTCCTATCGAATCGAACAACATTGTGTCTTTACCAAAGTCAAAGCTATGCATTTTAACTAAAATTTCAAAGGTATTAAGGACACGCCTGGGAAAATGTCTTCACCCATGCCAAATCGGGTAATGGAATTAAATATGGCTCTACCGTAAGCATACTTTACAATTTGTATATAATAGGCACTACCACAACTAAAGACCTTTGCAAAATTTGTTTAACATTAATTTAAGGTTAAGGAGATATGAAAAAAAAAAGAAAATTTAAAAATTGACTCGCCATTTAGTTTCTTGACGTTTTAAATAGCTTCAAGTCATCGATTTTAAAACATGCTCTTTAATATTTTTTTTTTTCAAATTTTAGACAATGTTTCTTATCTCGTTCGGGAGTCTATTAAGAGTATTCGGTTTAATGTATAGGGTCCGCCAAATAACTTTTTTTTTTTTGAAAACGCTATAAAAAAAACTACTGAATATTTTCTCAAATTTCTTTTTTTATTTGAAAGCACAATCCTTCCGGTTAATAATGGAAAATAATTTCATTCAAATGGCTGCCTCGGCTGGCCATGCAGTAGCCTACACGATCGGTCCAATTTTTAAGCACATTATCGATTGTGTGCAGCTGTATTTCACCAATGGCTTCACGAATATTGTCCTTTAAAGCGTCAATTGTCTCTGGCTTGTCGGCGTAACACTTATCTTTGACGGCGCCCCACAAATAATAGTCCAACGGTGTCAAATCGCAGCTCCGAGGTGGCCAAACGACATCAGCTCTGCGGCTGATAATGCGATCTTCAAAAACAGGGCGCAAAACATCGAGTGTAGCTTCGGCTGTGTGGCACGTAACGCTTTCCTGTTGAAACCAAATGTTGCCAATATCCTCCTCTTCAATTTTTGTGAACAAAAATTCGTTCAACATGGCCCGATAACGATCGCCATTGACTGTAACGGCCACTCCTTGCTCATTTTCGAAGAAAAATGGCCCAATTATGCCTCTGGACCAAAATCCGCACCAAACAGTGGCTCGTTTTGGGTGCACCGGCTTTTCAATGTATGCGTGCGGGTTTTCTGTGCCCCAAATGCGACAATTTTGCTTGTTTACATACCCGCCAAGATCAAAATGAGCTTCATCTGAAAAGATGATTTTTTTGGCAAAATCGGCATCTTCTGTAAGTCGATCGCAGGCCCACTTAGCGAAGCGTTATTCAAACGTATACACAACCATATTCGTTCAGCGGAAGGATAAAACTAATTATCTGTCAAATCAGACATAAGCTAAGTGTTACCATTCACAAAATAAGCACTACTTGAAAAAAAAACGTTAGATGGCGGACCCTTTATTTTAATGGCCTTTCGCCGTAGACATTGTTTAGAACGGGCAATTGGTACAGAACGTCAGTTTGTCACCTGGTACTGATATAATGACAGATTGGTGTCCAGAAGCGCTAGTCATCAAAACATTCCAACGCAGCAGTCAGCCTGAAGATTTAACTTTTAAGACCCTCACCCTGTACTCTGCCAAATTGTTGAGTTTTAGGACACATCTTAAAGATTTGTGCATGCAAATTAATATACGAAGGTGGTCCGATAAGTACTTAGCCTCGCCGCCAGATGGCGGTAGTATCGCAAGAGCAACTTACTATCGTGTAGTACATTCTAGTAGACGGCTCGGACTCGTAGTTTTGTGTTCACTGCGTGTGGAAGCGGGAGTGTCCGCGGATTTTAGAAAAATGGAAAAAGAGCAATATCGGTCGGTGATTCGATTCTTGTTTTTGGAAGGGAAATCACCCAGCGAAATCAAAGAGCGTTTGGATGCTGTGTACGGTGACTCTTCTCCTTCGATGGCGACCATCAAAAATTGGTTTAACGAGTTTCAACGTGGTCGCACGTCGGTTTTTGATGAGTCACGTCCAGGTGCCCCGAAAACGGCTACCACGGAGGATAAAATGACAAAAATCCACGATCTCGTATTGGCAGACCGCCAATCGAAGGTGCGCGATATAGCTGAGACAGTAAGCATTTCAAAAAATCGCGTGGGTCATATCCTGCATGAAATGTTGGGCATGAGAAAGCTGTCGGCGCGATGGGTACCGCGTTTGCTCACTCCGGACAACAAGCGCAACCGTGAGACCACTTCAGAGCAGTGTTTGACGCTGTTTAGGCGCAATCCGAAGGAGTTTCTGCGTCGTTTCGTGACAGTCGACGAAACATGGATCCACTGGTACACACCAGAGACCAAGGAACAGTCCAAACGTGGACTTCACCCGGCGAACGTGCTTCGAAGAAAGCGAAGACTGTCCCATCGGCCGGAAAGGTGATGGCCACCGTTTTCTGGGAGTCACAAGGTGTGACCCACATCGACTACCTGGAGAAGGGCAAAACGGTCTCAGGGCTGTATTATGCCAAATTATTGGGCCGATTCGACGCCGAATTGAAGAAAAAACGGCCCCACTTGGCGAAGAAAAAAGTGCTCTACCACCATGATAACGCACCGGTTCACACCTTTGCCCTCGCCACGGCCAAATTGGCTACGAACTGCCACCCCATCCACCATATTCTCCTACGAAAATTATTTGCGCTAATCGAATAAGCCAGGACACAAAGAACGGATGCCAGCGGATCCAGAGTTAGAAGGATAATGAGTGGAAATCCCGAAGGGAAAAGGCCGTCAGAAAGGTGGCGCGTAGATGGGAGGACAACGTAAGGACCTAGAAGAGTTTGAAAGGAGGGGGAGGCTTGGCTAAGCTCCATCAAGCAGGCTCTAACCTTTCAAAATGTCCGGTCATAATGGGACGAACACAGCGAACAACGTAGGAACAATGGTGTAGACTCTATATTTGCAAAAGAGATACGAGATGTGTAAATTAACTAATGATTGGAATACAATTACAATTCAACATTGTCTCCCTCAAAGTAAGTTCATCGGAAAGTCACACAACGTAGGATACGGTTCTTCTATTCTCATAGCTGTGCTGGAACTCGGACACTGGAGTAGCTTTCAGCTGGTTGATCATATTTGCATGTTAACGTCCGTTGGGGTGAGTACTTAATTTTAGTTTTTAAGAGGAAAAAGTCGCAAGGATCCAAGTCCAAGGCAGCATCCATTTATCCTTGATGTTTGATCTCATCCCTAATTCATTACTCTATTCTTACCATTAACAATTTGATCGAACATGATTCCATATTTTATCGACATTTTCATCGATTCTTGAAGTTGAAGGCTCCCACTGTTTAGGGGAAGCCAGCGAAAAACAAGTTTGACAAGTTTGAAACCTGATAGTACACCGTTGCTTGAAATTGGTGTCACTCATTTTAAGAAAGAAAAGTGAAAAATGCAAAATATTATTCACGAAAACAATTGCTACAGATAAACAAACGACTCTAGTAAATTAAAACTTGTGCTGGAAGCATACTGTCCAATCAAAGCGTAAAGACGTTAACGTACAAAGCTCTCACATGTAATTAAGCGACTTGTCCACGTTCAGGTGTAACACAAGCTAATTGCTAATTACAACAATGATACCACAACGAAATCGCTGGGATGAATGCAACGATCGTTAGTCTTCGACGTTCCGAGTTAAAGAGAACGACTTTATTCTTTCTTTTGATTTTGTAAACTTTTAGTGCAAAATGATTTGGTACTTTACAACAAATATTACAAATAAAATATGCCGGATTATAATTGAAGGGCGCCAAATTTAAATTCTGGTATATACATTTCAATATGGTTTGACCAGTGTTTCAGTTTGTGTATAGTAGAGTACGAGTACTATTTACGTACATATGGTGTCGAACACATGCAGCATGTTAATCTAATTTCCCTCCAAGTCTTGTGTTTTCGGTGTTGCCACATCGATCGACATACCTACTGCTAGTCTCATTACTTAATTTATACCCCTCGTATATGAATAGATACAATTCTTTTTCTTCAAAAACCGACAATTCCCGACATTTCTTGAACGTATTTCGTACACTAGCTCATATGCATAATCAAAACAGATTATATTGAAAAACTGATTGTATCGTGGCTCTTATTAAAAAAACCTCTCCATCAAATCAGGAGAGGAAATAAAATAGAAGAACAAGCTACCTTCTAAAAATAAGTTATTACCTACCAACAAGAACTTTCAAGCCCGATTTATACCTTTTAACATGCTAGATGCTACAATCCTTTTCAAGAGAGGTTCGAAAAAAAAGTGCTGGCCATGCGAATGTAAACACGGTTAGGCCCTTTGAGAGAAGTCTTCACCAATAACAGAAAATATGACAGCGGTCAATACTTTAGATCGAGAGTTATCCATCAAGACGTGTCATTATTTTTCAATCAAAAGAAAATGTTGGTGGTAAAAGTGGTTACAGTTTTATTTTTGTCTAAAGCACGTGTTTTAAAGTCGGTAATAAAATGCATGCCTCGTTCAGAAAGAACCGACAAACTGCCTTTATCTGAGACACTAATGCCACAAATGCTATAGCCCGGGATCTTGCACGACTTTATTAGCAATGCCGAAGAAATTGTTTGCACAGACTATAGTAGTACATAAAATTAAAGCATTTGGCCATTCAAGTGTGCAGCTATAACAGTTATAAAAAGAGACTGTCATTTCACCAAGAAAACACCATCCAACAGGAGGTGTCATTTTAAATTTTCGCACTACCTACTGTTGAACTGAAAATAATTAACTATTATTGCTACAGGTTTTAATAAGAAAAAGCTAGCGAGGATATAAAATATGTTATATGTACATATTCGCACAACATGCTGAAATAATGAAAATATCACGGAAACATTTTGTAAAGTTCGTATAGGCGTTCTCCCACAGCCTTTCGTGAATTGATATATTTGAACACCTTGGTCAGGTTAGTGATATAAAGAATCCAAAGTTCAGCTGAGACATCGCGGCCGTAGCTCAAAAGGCCTTCGCTTATACATACATACATATGTCTAAGCCTATAAGGCCGGATTGATACAAGAATTTTAGCCATCGGACGACGCAAAATGTTTTTCGATCTTCGATCGGGTGCTGGAAATGAATGAAAAAAAATCGTTTTTACAAAAGTACATACATACATATGTATGTACATATGTATGTATGTATGTATATTCGGAATAATAATAAACATGCGTCGAAAATTCATGGAAAATAGTTGAACAACCTCTCTACCTACAGCACAGCGAGTGGTATTGTGGTGTAGTATTTGGGCTGACGGTACATTTGGCCATTTTTGTGGGCAAAAACAATTTTGATGCAACTATATGTGACACGTCACACAAAATTGATAAGACAATGGCCCCATTGCATGACAAATTTTCTGGAAGTGTAATTTCTCGAAATGGAGATTTGAATTGGTCGCCGATATTGTACGATGTACTTACCACCATTAGGCTTTTCCCTTCATACTACGTTAGAGATAAAGCCTCTGCCAATGCCTCTTGGATGATTCTCACGTTTAAAAAGATACAGAGCTACAGAAATGGCCGTTAAAGCATATTCATCATCGTCGAAAACTACAGATGTCAGGGGGCGAACGCATATTTTAATATTTTGGGAACAGATTTTGCAAGCGATAATATTGATACCAAGATCACAAGCAACGACAAGAGTTTGAATAGAACAATCTTCGATCACTCAAGTTTCATCCTACGTCCGACCGTGATTTCTATTTACCACCGAGAGGCAGAGAATGAAACAAGAAATAAGAAAAGGCAAAAATAAAAGCCAAACGCATCCATAGGTACACTCCAAGCCAATCCACTTAATTTTCCATGGAATCAAAGCCAAGCAACTTCTTCAGTGTCAATACTCGATAGTCGATTACTTTTCCCAATCAGCACTCAAGCAATGTCCATATACACAGATTATTTTTTTGTCTGCCCTCAGCATTGGCATGCCTTTAAATAGGCACGTACATAACGTACTAGTAGATGCCACAATCGACATTCTACCAAAGCCTTCGATTTCAATGCAAACAACCATTCGCACCGTACATACGAATACTACACAATATCCCTTACCTTCTGCACGCCAACTCAACCAAGTGCCGACTCATCTAAAAACGCCACAAACACTTTATCTGCTCTGCAGGCCAAAATGCCATTTCATTCCTCCACTTAATTAACCTGTTCTCGATTTTCACCTCAAATCTAACAGAGAATTCAAAAATATATTAGCAATAAGTTGTCGACAGAGAACGTGCAGACTGACTTAACAATTTAATATGACTTGCCTACTATAGTGGTGTGTGGAAAAAAGCGACAACAACAATCGGCAAAATGACAAAAGCATGCAAGCAACCCTTGCCAAGCTGTGGGCTGGCGAGGCGATCGAGTGCGTTGCACACATTCTGTTGCTCGCCTGTCAAATGCTGCGTGCACCATCGTTTGCTATAAATACATACGCCACTGTTATCAAACATGGAGAGAGGGGAATGCACTATATTATGATTGTATATTGTAGATACAGCTGACCCCTCCCTTAATCCCAATAAAAATCAACTTATGTGTGTAGCTGCAACACTTCCAACACGGTCGTCTATCAAGTACTTCGGCAGGGGCTACACAGTACACAGGGGAGGACAGCACTAGGCCAACTGGATGTGGATATAACCCTCTAATTAACAATCCTCCCAAGCCTCCTCGGCGAGAGCAGGAGCAATATACAAAAGAAAAAAAGAACGAAACCATCAACGGATTAAGGGAGACAGAGAATATTTGCTCAGACTCTAATCGGAATCCACATACACCACGTCGACCAGAAACCAGTTTTCATATATAAACCAGAAAGTCAAGTCCATCCCAATTGTCAGAAACGGCAACGCCTTCGAAATCGCACACAGCCAGTCACCCGAAAGCGGGGAACTTGCCCGACGACTATGAACGAGTCTGTTTATCTAACCATTCGTACCGCCTACATTCGTATGTTTGCGTTCCACGGAATCGACTTCAGTTAAACGACGCGGTTTGACAACGAATGACGCGACGAATACAGATCTCTCTACTCTCCGTTATTTCGTTCAAGTAGATACAGATAAAAAAAAAAATATGTGCATCCGTCGCGATAAGATAAAAAATTTCAACAATTAATCGGAAAAAAAATTTAAAAATTCATGTTCGATTTTCGAAATCGAAAGTGTCAAATGGTGATTTGTGTGCCACGCTGACAGATTGACCGCACTCCATCACGCTTTCCATCTTCATCTTCTACACTTCGGACTATGACATTTGAGTGCCGTCGGCAAATTTGTTGCTAATTCTTGAACGCACTCTATTTCAATCGTTTTTTTTTTGCGTTTTTTTTATTGTTTTTCTGTGACGGACCGATGTGGTTAAGCGTGTTCGATAAATGACAACATTAGCAACGTCACGTCTTTTATTGCCACCGCCGCCACAACTGCTGCCAATACTGTCAGCTGTAACGCCTGCAGAGCCCCCGGCTCACAAAATGCATCCCGACAAGCTACTGATGCACGCGCACGGAGTGACAAGTCCCAGATTGTGTGTCGCGGGTCAATTGGTTAAGGCGGTACCCGCAATCACAAGCGCACTCGGGCCCGTTCCCCTCGGTGACAGTTCGGTAGAGTGTCTCTCGACAAGCGGTGCCGACGATGACGAGATGAACGACGAAGTGGCCAGTGTGTGCGACAGTGAGGGCAGTGAACTGTCTGTTGGTCAGGAAGACTGTGATACTCGTAGAAGTAATAATTTAGGAAATTCCGCTGACAGTGAAAGTGTCAGTGTAGCGTCGCGTCCAACCTCGGCCGACGACAATCCGCCAGCTAATGCATCAACAGCCGAGGAACTAGCCGATCCTTTTGCAATGGCTGCGTTGCGAATTCCCGCTGTACCTATTGTCCGACCAAGTCCTACGCGTTTTCAAGAGGAATTCCTACGGAAATCGCACATCTACGCGGAGGAGCTGATGAAACAGCAAATGCAATTTATGGCTGCGGCGCGAGCCAGTGCGTTTACCTTACGTCACACCGCCGCCGATCCAGCGGCAGATAATGTCCACAATTTCTCCGGGATCCATTCTCACTTGTCGGCTATCTCGAAAATGACACAAATGTCACAGATGACACAGAATGGCGGTGAATCGGCTCTGAGCAAACTTACCGCCTTCGGCTTGGTCGCTCAATCAGCCAGCTCCTCGGCGTCCAGCCTCAATCAGTTGCAACAGCAGATGCAGGCCCATCTGCCATTCATCAATAACAACATCCACGAGCCGAACTTGAAATTCAGCATTGACAACATCCTGAAGGCCGACTTTGGGCGTCGTATAACCGACCCACTTACAAAGCTAAGCGGCGACGCTGCCAGTGGCGCTGGCACCAACTCACGGGGGCGAAATGCTAAGCGGATAGACAAAACCGGAGCGAGTAGTGCCAAAGTGTTGAGCGGGACAGTTACAACAACAGCGACGACGACAACGGGAGCGGCGATTGATTTGACAAATATCTGCAGCGGTGTGGCGCCTACTCTACCAGGCGGTCACTGCAGCAACAGTAACGACTCAACCAGTACAGTATTAAGTAGTAACTACAGTACGCCGATTAAGTCGCCGACTAGTGCTTCGAGTGCGAATACAACGGCGACATCGCCGTCGGAAACAACAGGTGCGGACAACTCGGCGGAATTGTGTGGTGGCGGAAGTGGGAATGCCGGAACGAGTTCGGGCAGCAGCAGTGGCAGCGGTTCCAGTGCAAACGGACCCATAGTCTGGCCGGCGTGGGTCTACTGCACCCGCTACAGCGATCGACCTAGCTCAGGTGAGTCAAATTTTAATTCAGTTCCTTCAACGCTGAACGCTGGTTCTGGGCAGAAAAAGTGTACATTTGTGATGTAATCAATCAAGTCACAGTCGTGCTTTTAATTAGTGCTCTCGTATTAGTGCCGCTGCGTGATCTCGTCCTATTAGTTCGAGCGAATTTCACTTAAACTCATAACTGCTCGTTCAGGCGATATTTACATTTCGTCCGTACTACCCCCTACCCTAGATTATGCCGGCATTAAGTAGGTATGTACGCTGACTTGAATAGAGAATAAATAAATTATAATAACTCGGATTACAACTTAATTTCGCTGGAAATGGAATTATTCATTCTAATCAGGCTAGGCTCGTATTATTTTGATTTTTTATGTGTTTTATCGCAATTGCGTTGGTTTTTCTGATTCCGTTTAACTAATTATTTTATTTATTTTCCTGCTCCACATCGAATAATCTTTTCAATGAAATCTACTCAACGTCTTAGCGGCTTATAATATTTTTTATTTATTCGTTTTCATGTTTTGCCCATTTACTAATGAACTAATGCGATATTTCAGTTTCTAGTCTTTCTTATTCAAGTGCTTGCATGGATTAAATTATCGCACCGGATATAATAAAGGGATTTGATTCATGATGTACATATCTTTCTGTTGAAAAAAATGTAGCAAGTCAGGAACAGAAAGTTTAAGAAAAATACCATAAAACTCGCAATATACGCATACAAAAATAAACAAAAATCCACGGTAAATAAATTGTATAGTATGGGTGCCAGGATGGAACCTTGGGGTACTCCTTCATATGCACTTAAAAACAATGATCGGACAGAAAACTTACAACTTAAGTATATTGCGTAGATAAAGAAGGAAATTGAAATTTTTTTTGACCGTTTTAGGGAAAAGTCCACGATGCCAAACATTTTCTATGATTCTATGATAGTGTCTAACCCAAATTTTTGGTCAAGAAAGATATGCATGCTTGTCATCAATGCAATTCGTGATATTTTCTTTAAGCATCTTTTTTACTCAAGTTACTGAGTAAGCTGATTAGACGGTAGGTTTCAGGACTATCTGTGGGCTTATCAACTTCCGAGCTTCCACTTGGCTGAGAAATGCGTCACCATCTTGATCTCAATTTGTGGTAGATCATATTTTTTACTGAATCTTACCCATCAGACTTCATAGCTTTTTTATAAAGAACTCAATATCTAATTCACTTACGAAAGCATTCAAGGACACGCCTATACTTAAGCGTCTGAACGTTTGTAAAGTGGTATTAACCAAAGTGTCTGCATACATATCACACAGGTTGAACAATATAATATAATATGAAATAATAAAATTTAAAAAAAATGAGAATTATGAAAACAGCTTAATCTTAAAATTGTTCGTTTAACAATTATATTTCCCTGAAACAGCCCATTCCGTGATATGCATGCTTTTTCAGATATTTATTTTAGGTAAATGCTAGGAAATTTCAAATTTTAGTAAATGCTAGAGAATAAGTATTCCTAGGGGACATACATAGTGCATAGTGCGGATGAAGTTCAATCATAAATACTTTATATCGTATGCATTAAAACGGAGAAGAATTTCCTTTTTTTAGTATTTATTGGATTTTTTTAAATAGATAAATAACTTGAAATTTTGCAAATAAATATTTTTTTCTGTTATTTAAATTTTGTAGAAAAAAGCTTTCACTAATGGTTGATGATTAATAGGTTTTATGAGCTCCGCGCCTTGATAAAAGCTTGAATTTTTCATGGCATAAAAGCTATTAGATTTTGACACTATTCTCTTGTTGTGTCATCTGCATATTATCTTAGCTTTTAAAAGAGTTCAGCAATTCACGATCGGACTCAAATCGGGTCTATTTCCAGGCATTTTACAAATTCTACAAAATAATCCACATACTATTCAAAACCATAGATTTGTGACACCCTCTCACTCTATTTTTAAAATAAGGGAACTTACTTTTTTCCTTGATATCATGATATAAAATCGTTTTGACAAATAGGATCAAATGACTGAAAACTAGGTATTTCTGGAAGGCAATGGACGGTATCTTATGAAATGTGAAAATATATAGCGTAACATTTAGAAGAAATTAATATCTTGTTGAAACGCACTCTTTTTTTAAATCTCCCCATATTTGTGTCAGTTTCGGTGCAGTTTTGATTAATTTAATCTAATTGTAATCTTACGACTCTAATTTTTGAGCTCAAAAAGGCCCTTTTTTCTTGGTCTCCTGGCAATCAATATTTTTTTTTCATTTTCCTTCAAAAATTCTGTTGTTTTACTAATAGGTCAAATGCAAAATGTTTCGTCGAGCAGATCTCGGCAATCAATGCCCCGGTTTTTAAATTTTTTTGTCTAAATAAACAACAAACAACATTCTTAGTCGTGACGAATCCGAAATTAAAATAAAAATTATTTTCAAACCTCAATGTTAATTTAATTTAATTATATTTAAGTTTTTCAATAACTGTTTTAGATTTATAAATAGTAATGTAAATATATTCTAAAATCTTATTGTTTGAAAAGTATATATGTACATATGTAGGTTGGATAAAAAATTATATTGTGAAACTCCGAATTTTGTAATGAATGATTATTCATTGATTATGTCAATATTGCAGAAATAAATAATATCTCCCTTGGTGATATTGTATATTTAGCGGCGAAACTTTGACACGCAATAGCGCGCACTAATCTAACATCATGTCAGAAAATTCTGTTGTTGATGAATATTTATATCAATTTCTTTTCTTATTTCTTCTACGATGCCACCGATTAATAAGTGACGATTCGGTAAATCAAAAGATGCAATTCGTCGAGCAAAAAATCATAGGAAACGATCTGAAGCCCTAGTTGAAGCTGACTGAATAAGAATTAAACGTTCCATTTATGACAAGCAACCAAATGAGGAAAATGTGATTGCTCCCGACCCTATTTTCCGCCCAGAATTGTCTTTAGGAGCTGTAGACCCAGTTAGGACTATTTGTTCTTGCATTAGACAAAATGATACCATTTTAGGCGTTAAATTGGGATTGTTGGAGGAAATGCGTGATTTGAATAAATTCAAACATATTTTCTACAAATTGGGAAAGAAAGATGCATTAGAAGCTGAAAAATCTCAAGTTGCCGAAATTCCACTCTATGCCAAAAATAATACTGAAATGTGTTGATTTGTTTAAGAAAACTAGTCTTTGAAAAAAATTTCAGTACATTTCAACACCGATCTATTATGGTACTGCGAAGCCTAATGGCTAGCACTGCAGCCGTCTAGTTTTAAAACTGTCACATGGCTGCATCCAATTCTCTTAGAAGTAGCCCAGGCAGAAAGTCGTTCATTATTATCAAACTCAATTAAAAATTCTGTTCACGGTGGAGCTGTTTACTCACCTTTTTTTAGTTATTTCAAGTAAAATCAATAAGCTTTTCACTCTTTCATATTTCTTTATAATAATATAATTTCAACTCTCCATAATTTTTTTTTTTTTGAGTAAATCTTTATTATCAAATCAAAATTAATATTTTTTTTCTTATTAATAAGCCTTACCGTGGTGAAGTTCCGACTTTTGCTTAACATCTACAATATATGAGTATTATTGAGGCCTGTTTTTTTGCTCTTCCGACGTATTCACTAATAAATATTGTAATCGCATAGCTTTCTCCTAGGATTTCTCCTTTTTCATGGACGGTTGTTGTACGGAAAGCTGATTCATGTGCACGATATGCTCTTTTCAAATTCACACGAAAGTTAGTTGCACTTGACTAGTTACACTTCTTGAGAATTGTATGAAATTGAAACTGTAAGCTACGATAAGCTGTGAAAATATTTTTTTTCCATGCAACAACCAGTGAGAAATATGAAATTTTGTATGAACTGTTTTTTTTTTCTTGAATAGATTCAGAATTTACTGTCTTAATAAGTCAAATCTCGTAAATTCTTAATATCAGCTTCCACCTTTCTTCTGAACTTTGTTTTTTGAAACATTTTTATTGTTCCTATTCTATTCTTATTTGGTAGAACAATTTTTTTTAAATCTAACTTAGAAACTTGTTTTATGCGTCTTACTGGCCTAATTCATAATGTCTATTTGTTTACATTTATCTGTTTTTATAAATTATAAATATATCTGTTTTATCTGTTTTTATAACTACATTCTAAAACTGGACTTTCTAGGAAAATGTCAGTAAAAATCTAAATTCGTGCTTTTATTTTTATTTATTTTTTGCTTATTCTAATACTTACCTATCCTATGCTGCTTAATTCTACACTTAAATATAATCAGATTCGTTAGTACTCATATGAGTCACCCTCCTGCATGCATTTTTCAGTGAATAGGCCCCTCCATCTCATTCACTCTGTATGGCGAACAACAGGCCTCAGTCAGGTTCATCGAAGATCAAAAGATCGATTAACTAACCCCAACTCAACTTACAAACTAAGGAACAAGGAGGATCCAAAGCCACCAAAAATCTGCTGTTCTAGGAGATCCGAGTCCTCCTTTGTGGTACTATAACGTATGAGCTCATCAGCTTTTAATATTTCTATGCATATGTATATCTACATAAGGGTTTTGCAAATCTAACTGAAGCACGTATTTTGGTTTTAGTTTTTTGTTTTTAATATAAAAACATACTTCCCAAACGGTCTTCACAAACCTATTCCTATAACTATTTTAAAGGTTGGTGTTCTGTTATTTTCTAAAATAAGGCCTTATTTCATTTTATGCAAAAGTCTTGTCTCTTGCAATGCTTCCTAACATTTAAGATAATCTCATTTTTACCTGAACATGCCATACATGGAAACGCCCACTTCAAGGCTCCTTTCTTAAATCCAAAGCTTTTATTGCTGAGCTCGATAACTATCATTAATTATATATTGTATTAGAACTATTTTTAGGAATTGCTGATAGTTGCTTTTCAAGAATTTTTTTATTGCATTCAAGCAGCTTAAAAAAAAGAGTCCTTTCTAGCGAAAGTCCGTATAGCTTATAATTTAACCGGAACATTAAAATCGGTAGCGATCTACATTGATTTGGTTTGAGCAGCTCATGGTAAATCGCGCTCTTCTATACCCACCAACCAGAGCATGAGCTTTGATCTATAGATATATGGTTTCGCCGTTGATGGTTGGCCGGGCTTAGCGCATAACTTTCGAATTTTCATAATGGATTCATTTTTCATCGTCAGTGATAATTCGGCGCAAAAACTTCTCCCTATTTTGTAGTCGTAACAGCTGTTCACAGGTGAAATAATGTCTTTCGACGTCCCTTGGTTTCAATCCGTATGGGATTCAGTTGCCTTGTTTTTGGATCAACCCCATGGCTTTAAGGCAAAAAGTGTTTGACATAAGTCTTTATCGAGTTCTTGCTTAAATTTTCCAACTTCGAACTTTTCGGGCTGCCAAGGCTGTTCCTTGTTTTCTAAGCGAAATCACGACAAAACCACTATATCTGATATGATATATATTTTGTCACCAGCTCTTTCCTTCATATTCATGTAATCAAGTAGAACTACTGCCAAATGATAGCAGTTTTGAAAATATTTTGGAAAAACACTACGAATTAATTCCAACTCCCAGTACTTGTATGTACCTATCCTATATATGCGCATTTATAACGATATGGAGTCATGATTTCAAATAAAAAAATAAAAAATGAGAAAGTGCTTAACCCTATTAGATTGCGTGAATTAGATTACAAGACTGAAAACTGCTGGAGAATGGGAAATTCAGTCTTTCGTAAAATTCTTATCTTGATTATGATGAATTATAAATAAGTAATTCAGTCTAGTGGACAATGTTACCAGAACGAGAGGTAAATTGAGAGACTATATTTCTTCGCAAATATTATATTTGGAAATGTCTAAATTACTATCCTGCACTATTATGCATTTGTCTGACGGTCTTAAAAACGACTGTGAGAAACTCTTTATGTTGGCAGTAGGTATAGCATTATTTCCAATACATATAATGGCCCTCTGAGCTTGAAATGAGTATTAATTAAATTGATGCCCACATTAAGCATTTGATAGAAAAGCTTACTACATACCATCATGGATTAATGGATTTTTGGTTAATTATTTTACATAGTGGAACGATTATTTTTATTATCATAGCTTGGGAATTATGGTAGCATACATATTGAAAGGGCTTAGACCCAAAACAGGTCTAGATCGATTTTTGATTTTATTTTTAAATGTTTTTCGATGAATGTTATTAAAACCGAAAAAATACTATTAAGGTTTGTTTCGGATTTTATATCCACTATACTCGTATGTATATTGGATCTATAATTTGAAAATAGGGGCAAAAAAAATGACTTTATTTCAATTACCCATTTACTCATTGTTGGTTATCCTATTCTTTGGTAATGCATGGAAACCTTGCCAAAAATCATTCATCTTTGAGGCCATGAAAGAATTAAGGCTTCAGTTGATCTGAGCCTTATTCTCGAAAAAGTATTCTGCATTGAACGAAACAAGTGAAAATCAATAGGGGCCAGGTCTTTCATACTACACATGCGATAAAACTTCTCAGCAAGAGTTTTTGTACAACGCTTTTATCGGTACAGGACGGGCATTGTCATGATAGAAAATTACACATTCGGTTCTAAACGCATATCTGGTCGTTTTTCTGCCAATGCTCTATTCGAGGGAATCAATAGTTGACGGTTTATCACTTCCTTCTGGTCCTCATAACAACACAACTTCACCTTCGCACTAGTACCATGAAAATTCGGTTTTGGAGTCGAAGTGCCGGGTTTGCTCTGAGTTTATAGTTGCCATAGTGGATTAAATTTTCGTCCCCAGTTATCAATCGACACAGGAATGTGTTTTTTGTGTTCAAGAGGAATTTCTAGCATCCGTAGTCGCCATTCGATTTCGCGAGGCTTCAACTCATATGGCACTCAGTTTCGTTGCTATTGTCTGTTGCATTGTTTTGAGTAATGCCTCCATTTTCTGTCTAAACTCCCAACAACATTCGATGACTATTGATCACGAATTAAATTAGAATGTTTACACTTTGGTGAATTGATACATAATGACAACTAAAGTCATACGATGAAGCAGTGCCATGGAAATATTAACAGTCTGATTCTGAACTGAGTAGTACAACTTACGCCATCTCTTATAAATGTCTCATTTTCAAGTTATACACCCAATATTTTTTACAAGATCGCGCAAAATTATTCATCTAATTTTGTTTTTGAATTACTTTGTTAGTAAATAAAAAAACAATTATTATGAGTGATGGAGATCGTTACTTGAACCTTTACAATTATTTCTCTTAAGTAGAAAAATTGATGTCCGTTAAGTTGCTGCCGCCAGTTTTGATACACATTTGTACCCGTTTCATCGCATTTTCCATGACTTTCCGCAAGATTTCCGGTGATTATTGTTCGCCTTAAGGGTTGTGATTGGCTGCTTGTTGGCATAAGCCTGCGACTCCAAGCAGCCCCAAAGAAAGAAGTCTGGGATGGTTAAATCGGGCGATCTTGCTGGCCATGCTTCCTTCACAATATCCATTGTGGCTCGTGCTGTGTGTGCGGTTGTATCGTCTTGTTGTAACCATATGTTCATCGAGCCTCGCTCATCCAATTCAGCAGTAAGAAGTCGTTCATCATGGCCCTGTAGCGTTTGCCAGTAACAGTGTCTGTATTGCCGATGGCGTCATAAAAAAATACGCCCCAATTACTCCACTCGCGTGAACGCCGCAACACACAGTGGCTTTGAGATGATATAAACGCGGATTTTCAGTGCCTGAGAGACGAAGATTTTGCTTATTGAGTAACCGCATAAGTGGAAATGTGCCTCGTGGCCCATGATGATTTTCGACACAAAATCGTCCTCTTTGTTGTTGAGAGAAAGGATGGCTTGACAGTAATTCACACGGGCCTGACGGTCAGCAGGTATTAACTGACTAATTGCACTTTGTACGGAAACATGTGTAAGTCTTTCAATTGAATTCTCTGTAGGGTCCGTCTGGTGATGCCCAATTGCGTGGCCCGTCGTCTGGTTGATGTTTCTTCGTTCTCAGCGACATCGGCACAGACAGCCGAACGACCAGTCCGGTGACGCCACGCCATGCGTGGTCTCATTGGGTTCCAGCCTGTTCGAGTCGAGTAGCTAAGCCCCGGAATAAATGCCCAGTTGGCGCGACACGATTAGGAAATCGACGTCGAAATTCACGCTGCGCTAACACCACCGACCGATTATTAGTCGAAAAAATCGACATAATTGTTCCACGCTCTTGCTGGGTATAGCGCTTCATAATTTATCTGTTTGTATGCTGTAGCTGTCTAGTTCACAAATGTCAAATATGATTGACATACGACGCCATTTGTAAAAATTATTACATCTTCCGATAGGTGATTAATTTGCTCATTGTACAAGGTGCGAGTAAAAAGTATAACTTTCAAAGCGTAGGTAAAAGAGTAACAAGCTTACCTGTAGGAACGTGTCATGTATTTTTTTCAGGTTTTTTGGATCCATTTTTTAAACCTTATGCACCGTTATTTTAAATTGATAAATTTCAGAGTCGAACATCAAGATATCTTAAATATATTTGAACCAGTCGTCCACAACATGATTGGAAACCCATATTTTCAACCACTACAATTAAAAATATTTTGAAATAAATTATAAATTAAATATTGAAGAAGTACTCTTTCATAAAATATGTAGGAAGAGTTCAAAAGTAAAGTATAAACAGAAAGAACGTGTTTGTGAGCCACTTGGGGAGAAAAAAATAATTTCAATCTGGCAACGCTACTAGTACATACCTATACTAGAATTTTTTTTTATATCCAAACAAAAAGTATATGTACACGTTTCCAAAACAGAGTTATAAAAAGAATTAAGATATATTTCTATTTTTATGGGGCTATCCAATAAGAGGTGTAATTTTTTGTTAATTGATAAACGAAATATTTTTATGAAACTAGTGACATTTTCATTTTCATAGAAAATACACGTTTTGAGGTTATTAACTAATGTTTTTAAAAAATTCTAACCGGCTCATGAGAAACAATTTTTAAATTTTCTTTTAGTGCATGAATCGTCGGTAGAGCATTGGCTTAGATTTCACAAGGAAAAAATGTAAGGGCGTTAAATCTGGCGATCTCTGCACCAAATTGAAGTCTCCATTTTGAAAAATCGCATGTCCTGGAAGTTTGACGTACATATTAGACCTAAAATTCATCTAGACCAATTCCTGTGATTGTCTCGAATTATCACATTTTCCTGTTTTTCGTAATAATCTCAGCTGAACCTGCGGCGCGAATACATTAGAAGTCCCACTTCTAATTTATACATTAAATTCCCAATAGTAGTGTATAAAGGTTCTTGATGGTGACTAGCAGAAATACCACCTATACAAAACGCATCTGTAATGTTCGCATTACTTTGTAGTAAATGTTAATTTTTTTTAAATCTCATCTATCTATCCATCTGAAAGAAATAGATTTTACTTTTTAAAAATCATTCACTGTTGATAGATCAACAATGTCCTGAAATTTAAAATGACACCTCTTGTTGGATATCACTTTGCATTTTTTGCCGTCGGGAAAACCACTTTCGTATTTCTGTGGCTTTCTTTAACTTAAAACTACATATATGAACCATCTAAGGCGGGACCTAATTAGGTTTATTTCCTTTTTTATTAGTTAGCCCAATTCAACAAATTTTATTGTCCTCATATAATCGTAGCAATCGTAAAAACTAAGTCACAAATCGCATCGGTTAAGATACTAAAAATTCCTTTAGTCTGAACTTGACTTACCTACAACAAATAGTTGTGGCTATGTAAAGTCAACGTTTCGCCTAGATTCCCATAATGGCTCTTCTGACTTGCTTGACTTTCCAAAGCAGGGTGTATTGAGCTTAAAAACCGAAGGTTTCCCCCTTTTTGTTTACGTTTTTTGTTTCAATTTCTTTTGCTGGGTAACACATTGTCAACCCCTCGTGTGAGGTAACATACACAAAACGGCCCCACACACATAACATATATTAAGGGTTGCGCGTACTATTAGGCACTTAATTTACTGACTTCCAGCTGGAGAACGGTTGGCTATGACAGAGTCCGAATATTCGAAGAATGTATGTTAAATAGACAAGAACAATGGTTGAAAGTCGTTCGAGTACTCGTTCGTATTGCAGATACACTGGCGTGGTTTTTATAGTATTCGGAGGCACATAGCTACATGATTCTAATGGTTATGCGGTTAAGATTTATGGGCGATTCTTTCTTATTTTTGTTTTGCTTTTTAAGGGTCTGATTTGGTGATGGAATTGCTGAGTCGTTTTGATGCGAATTCACTTGAAATGTTGCGGCTTTCTTAATTGCTTAATATATGGAGAATGGAGAGCAGTATTTTGGATTTCTTTACTGTGATGTAACAGGAAAGCTGACGAGCACCAGTTGTCAGGTACTTAATTTATTTAATAAGCATTATGATTAGAATTGTTAGATGATTGTGAAAACCCCGATTGAAGTTCAGCACATGTTACAACATCTGATATAACTAACTGGTGGCCGTTAAACCATATTTCCATGACTCAATAGTCTTTATATACCCCTATAACTCCGCACTGAAGAAAAAGGAATTAAGATGAAAGTTACAGCTTACTTAGTATCATTAAGTCGGCTTATAGGAAAATCCGAAATGTATCGGAAAAAAGAGATTAATTTAAAAAAAAAGCTTGGTCTTTAGGATTTTTTAAAAGGGGATTTTCTTATTGAAAAACCCACTTCAATATCCGCCTAGGCATCCACTATACGAGTACAACACACAGCACAGACATTTTCCGGAGCTCCCTTGCATAGTGCTAGTTGGTATTTATGATGAGCAAGCATAGGCGACGTGTTCAAAATATAAGTGGAATGTTAAGTTCTTGCAAATAATTCTATTTATTCGTGTACATTAATGTTATCCCCTTCATATAGTCGGCATTGCATTGTTTTTTTGCTAAGAACTTGAGTAGGTTCGTGTGCAAAGACCAATATTTGTTTTCCCTAAAAGTTCGGCCAAATTTCTTTAATACGGCTGTAGGACAAACATTTTCGGTAGCATTTCTGTCTAAGATCTCGTGATCGTTCACTATCGTTTCATATATTTTTTCGCGTATTGGGACGTTCAGGGACATGTCGCGTTTTTTTTTTTTGGAAAGGTCTATATCATTCGTATATTCTATCTATAGTCAAAGAAGTCACACCAAAAACAATATTTGACATGTCCTTGTAGGGCAGGGAATCTCTAAAAAGTTGGTGAAGTTGATTGAAGTATACCAAAAGGGAAATAAATTGCGAGTTAAAGGACGAAAAGCCTTTTCTGAAACATTCGAGGTATATGACGGATTAAAACAAGGTGAAGCCTTGTCACCAATCCTTTTAATTTGAGATTCCTTCAAGAAAATGAGCGGAAAAGCTGATGATGTGAACCTGGAAGGTTTCTGGAAAGTAGACAAAGAGTTGAGAGAATCATTGAAAGTCTACTGGCCTAAATGGTAGGGGTAAAAATTATAAACGGCATGAAAGGAAGTAGATCTAGAAGTAAATTAAGAGAAACTAAATATATGGCCACTGACCGACTTTGATCGACCCAAACGTCGCATCTGGTTTGAGAAAGTTGCTGGAAACCGTATGGACTGACCACTATTGGGGGTAGTCGTGGTGCAGTGGTAATTATCATCGACTGTTGAGCGGAAGGTCTGTAGTTCAAGTCTACCCATAGCTAAGAACAATTCCAATACGGAAAATTTGTGCAACAACATCAGTTGTGAATGAGAGGTGATCAAAAAAATGTTGACGAAGGCATAACATTCGCAGCATAAGATCACTTCAAAATTCATGCTCGGTGTGTGCATTTCCAATATAACACCTTAATGACATGGAAACAAAAGAGTTACTCTGAACTTCAATTAACGCAAATTCAGTCGAAACTCTCAAATTCTATCTAGGACACCCACCCCCGGAGAGTACTGAACGAAATTCTTCGACACAAACCATCTGCACCCCGTCCAGGTTGTGTGACAAACACCATACTCTTGAAAACAAAAAACGTCTTAAAGATCGATGTTTTATGCTTTAATGCTTTTTCATTATTCTTTGAATAAATGGTTCCTCGCTCTTATGGGCTCTTTTTACTTCTTCGATAAGTCCCTTGTAAGATATGCTCTTTGAGAGCTCTCAGAGTCGACGACTTATACTGATTGATCCGTGACTTCAAAAAACCTCAAAGAAAAAGGTCTGGCACGAACAAACCGAGCAGTTTTGTTAACCAGGGCGAATTTCAAAACCGAAGCATTAGGCTCCGATCTCTATTGTCGCGCGAGTTATTTGTGCGGTTGGAACCTGTTTAAACCACACGACCTCCAATCTCGATTATCAATTTGCGGCAATTCGGTAACAACTCCTTGTTAATGCGCCTGTATGGTTCACCAGTCATAGCAAAAGTCGTATCATGCCAAGGCTTTGGGTCGATGTAATGGCTCTTCGTGAATGATACGTGAATTCTCAGTGCCTCAGAAACATATATTTTGTTTGTTTGTAGCAGATAGGCCTCACCGCTCATTATGAATTTCGTTCAAATCACTGATGAATTATTCCGTTAAAAAGCTCCACGTTCTTGAGAAGTATAACATCCCATGGTCGATCGACGTGTATTTTGCATCACAAATACCAAAACAAAACTGACAGTTGCCGCCATTTACAAACGTTATAACAGCTTCTAATAAGCTGATACATTTTGGGCCATCCTGTTCCTTCGTATTCCTTCTCAAATCTGGTAAAGGCTTCAGCTGTATCCATCGTCCATAAAAAGGACATCGGAATGTATGCCATAATCAGACCAGTGACGTGAATTTCCTCCGTGGAAAAGGTAATAAAAGTCCTACCACAATCTGGGCCTGGTTCTGGATGACCTTAGTTGACACAATTTACATTCATTGGCAAATAAACTGAAATTATCATAGCCGTATCCCAATGCGCCGTTCGAGCGCTCGGGCTTTTGACAGCATGAGTAGCAACAATGAATTCATATGGAGTAACACGGAATGCGTTGCCTCGGCTAATATCGTAAATATCGTAAGCTCGAGCTCAACGTCGGAGTAATAGTAGAAACACAATGTGGCGGTCACGCAGGAAACATTGCTTGCACTCTGTCATATTCCCGTTCTTCCAACGTCCGTTCGCCTGAAGCCACATTTCGTTATAGATATTTCTAGGTCGCGCGTTTGACATATTTTTATCGTAAGTAACGCCTGTCTAAAGCCCGAGCGCTCGAGCTCCACATTATGGTACGGCCATTATTGCGATTACTGAAATTTTAGCCATTTTCAACCCTCTGACCATCGAATATAAGGTTTATGGAGGGCACAACACCATCTTGAAACAACTAAAAGAAGAAATGGATAACTAAGCGTCTGAGTGACTGATTGGCACAGTTCGTAAAACGTTTGCTTACAGGTTTTCACATTTTAAGCGAACCTAATACTAATAACCTTTGAAATCATAAGCGTACTAGTTAGTTGAAGTTTGAGTCCAATCGATCTAACTGGATTGCATCCATTCCAAATGGCTCGTGACAAAGTTAAAAAAAAATAGGGCTCGCTGAAGCCTCGGAGCAGATGGTACTATCCTTATTTGTTTACTATAGTTTAGACTGAAATCAAGCATCTAGCTCAGAGCTGCTAAATCCAAAATCTGCCTTAGCATTACCTTAGAGCCATTCGGCATCCCTCGCCTCTAATTGAGAGACAACAGATGAAGAAAAGGCAGCCTGATGAAGCTTTATTTCCAAAAATAGTTACAGGCTTATTCTTGAAGGTATTGTCCGTCGCTAACGCTTCTTTCTACGCAATCCACGAACTGAACTAAGTTCTGGATCGGAAGTGCTGCTTAACCAAGTAATGCGTCATCGATTTAGAATACAGTGGGACGAGTCGAACGTGCACTTCAATTTTTCTACGACTTGAGCCACTTGTGACCGGGGATTGTCGTGCTGTAAAGTTATTTTGACGGGCCCTTGCTCGTATTGTGCCTGCTTATTCATCAATATTCGACTCCACTCGTGTTCAATGCCGAGCTCTTATTGCAACCTTGTTCACCAGCTCCCAATACCACGCAAACTGACTTGACCATCGATATTGGTATAGAGTAGCAGCGCTTTGGATTATCGTAATTGATCCATTTTTCAACGTCAGTCGTAATACGATGCGGAAAACACTTCCTTTCTAGCCACTGGACCATTCGACGTCTCTCGGCTTCAACTCATATGAAACCCTATGTCCTTGCTTTTGTACCATTTCTAAGGCTTTCAAAGGATGGGAAATGACTTGTTGAGTTACGGCCAATCAAGAATCTGTAAGTTCTTGTTTCTTTTAACATAGATCGTTTAACTAGATTCAGTTATGTTCAGTAATGCTGTAAATTCTGCGTCCTTAAACTTTTTCACCAATCCTAAACGCACCTTATTTTCCACGATAAAATTACCATTTGTGAAGCGTTGAAATCATCCGTGACACGTACTTTTACCACTAGAAGCCAAACCATTATTTTCGAAAGTTTATGAAAAGTACAAATGTAAGCAAATAGCGCTAATCGACGCGAGCAAAATTCTTGACAGACGCCAGAAGTTTATCATGTTACGTTTCTGATCTGATATTTATGACCATCATGTATGGCTAGCGCCATCTAGTGGGAAAAAAAGCGGATTCCCATTTATTTGCCTGATACATAACTTGGCATCATTAAAGCCGGCAAAACTAGAATCTCTAGCATTGGTTATTGATAAGTATCAGTAGAGAGACCTATTAGTCCATAGTCCGTAATGTGTATAAATCCAAACTAGCTAGCAGTGCATAGTGCTAACTATTGTGCAGGAAACTTGAGAAAGTCAATAAATCAAATCAAAATTCAAAAATACCATAACTAGTTAAAAACTTTTACAAAATTACGCGATCGCAATGAACACATTGGTACGCAGTCTCAAGTGTTGATTGAGCACCTTTCCTCGTCTATAAATTAAACGATCAAGCCAAGCTCAAATATTTTCTCTGCAATCAATAAAAATACTCAATTAAAAGTGACTTTCAGTGACTTTTACAATTAATTGCCCCGCAAGTGCTAATGCTTCTGTCCGCGCTAATTTACTCCCATTGCAAGCAGTCAGCTTACCGATTCGTTAGACCTCATTCGCAAGTCCAATTGTGGCTTGTGAAACTCGGCTAAACTGATGCAACCACTTTAATTACAACTAACGAGCAATTAGTAATTCCTTTCACTTAATTACAAATTCTATCAGGTGGACAAAAAAGCTAAGTCTAGTCGAGCTACTCGTACGTACACCCCCGATTCCATTGAGTGGCAGGTTGATGACAAATCACCCCGCAGAAAACTCAATTCCACTGGTTTTGACCAAAAACCGCGACACTCATCTCCCTATGGCGAGCAATAACACGGATTCCACCCGCATGCCCCCCGAGGTGTACTTAAATGGCCCGTCTCGATCCGACATTTATCGTAATCGACATACTAAAGTGACAAAAAATTAATTTCACCATCTGATCAGCGCTCGCTCCAAATGCAGCCGTAATCAGTTCTCATTTTAAGGCAGTTCATGAGTCCAATAATAAACTGTCAGCAACTACTGGCCGATAGCGCTTTCGTGGTGGCAAGTGGACTACTCGTCGAGCTAATGTATCGCATTCGAAGAAATTCCTTCGAAGCGGTGGGTAATCCAAGTCCAACTATCACTTTTCCTGCCGGCTTAGACCGCTTTGGACCATCGTCGTTCTGTCCCGATCGTCGTATTGATTTGGTGGCCCCAGAGGAGGAATAGAAATTCACTCGCCGTCGACTCGAACGTGAACTATTTGGTTAAACACAAAACAGACACATGTGCATGCTACTATGGTTGTCCAGAGCTGCCTCCATTCGTCTTACCAACATTTTGAGCGACTATCAGAGTATCGGCTAGTGGCTACTTAAGCTGACAACTTCATTTGGCTTCATTGGCCGCTCCGATACAACTGTTGTTAGACCATAAAGATCGAATATTTATTTCAGTTCCACTCGTCGCTGGCTATCTGGTCGGTGGTTTTCCATAAACAGTTGAAACCTCTAGCATGACATGCTCCGACATGGTCTTGCACTGCTCTCGACAACGGCGACAGCAACGACTGCGACTTCCACGCGACGATGGCGGAGACAGCAACGGTGTCTATACCAATGACGATGTGGTTGCTGTCGTCGTTCCCGGCTTAATCTGGCCGGGAAAATCATTCCTCAGTCGCGTTTGCTCGTACTACGAAAAACTAACAACTCTATTGGCATCAATTACCGGCCCAAAATGATGTTTTCCTTTTTCTTTTTTCTGTTTTATTGATTTTTTCTTATTTTTGATTTTCAGTTTTTTGCTATGTGCTCTTCCAAGTCGGACATGTTGCTCGTATCATCGGGAGCGCGCGAGAGGAGTATTATTTCCAAATAGCTTGCCAACCTGCTTGTAATCAGTTTGTTTATTGGGTAATTATAAATGTGATTGGAAAAATTGCTACCAGGTGTCAGCGGTTGCTGGACGTTCTCCGGATTATCTAGTCCGGAGGCTTGAGCGAAATCGGGCCTTTGCTATGGCAGCTATGTATTGTAAACAATTAGCACGAGTTCCATTGCGTTATTGCCATCGTTAACTGGCTATTTTGCCAAACTTCCTCGTTGGATGAATGTAATTTGAAGAACCGATTAAAACCGCTTCTGTATAGCGGATGATCCAATACGAGGTATACTTTTTTAATAGAGACTCTCGGGCATAGTATGTACGATAAATGCCATGTTCATATGATATTTCTATTCAGTATTTATTGACATTTTATTGTAAATAGACTCGTGTTGGAACAACGTTTATAAATTGTGGAAACTTATTTTCAAAGTCAGTGTTCACGGAAAAAAAAATTCACGCACTGCGACCATTGCTCATAACGTCCAACATGAGACAAAAGCTAAAATTGAGTCGAATAATGTCGATTAACGTCCAAAAATGTAAAGGACGTTCATCCATCGACTTGAGCGCGTTCTTCTGTTTTGAATATTGCTGCTATAGCTGAAGTTTGTGAAACAAAATTGCGACTACCGATTCATCACTTTTCTCACGCGATGGGTCTCTCATATGGCATATGGTGGCATACATATCCAGATTGTTCAGTGATTGAAGCCGTTTGACCTTCGTTTGCGTCGTGAATTTGGTAAATATTTCTTGGATCAACTCCAAATTGGCCCGCTTTTTCATCAATTTTATGTGAATTTTTGTTGCAAAAAGTTCAACACATTGGTGCGATTTCAACAGAGTGGTGCGACGTGTTACACAGCGGGCGACATCCAGAGACAAAACATGAACTCAAGGAATGCACCTGCGAGTTAGTTTTCGAGATCATATGATCTGATTCAGCTGGGTTATTTTTAATGGAGGTTTGTGAAATCACTTGTTGACGTTGATAAATCAAAATCGATTGAAGATTGTGGAAGCATAACACGTGTTATGCATGCGACATACTTCAGAGAGTGCTCAAAAATTAGACCCAAAGAATTGACCATCTGGGGAGTACTTGCAAACAGTATCTGCCAGGTTAATTGCCATGAACTAAACTAATGGCTCAAACAGAATTTTCAATAAATTAATTGGTTGTTAGGCATTTCATTTAAAAAAGAGGTTAAGAGGCTCCTATTGGATCACTCTTTATAATGTGACCCCATAGGTTCGGATGGGTGCTTCACAGGTTCAGGCTTCAACTCAAGCATAGTTCAACTTGGCTGATGCGAAGGGAGTTATAACGTTTCAAGTAAACACATATTTGTATGGCCTCAAACCTATCTAAAAGATATTCCTTCTCATATCTCTCTCTATTACTCGTCAATATTTGCTATTAGCCATGGGTTAAGCAGGTGGACTAAGCTGTTAAGCCTATTACTGTAGGAATAATAAAATCATTTTTAAAATCACCGACTCGTCACACCGCATGAGATTCTTTTACGCGTCTATGCATATATTTTTTCAAGCCTCGTAGCCAATAGAGAAATAAAGCCGAAGCTTCCATAGATAAAAACTTAATAACAAGAAGCCCTTCCTGGTCAGGCATACTATAGGAAATTTTGTAGAAGAAGCAACACAGCGAAATACCAGTTTTTTTTGCCAAGATGCGAACCACGTGAAATCGGCGTCAGAGATCAACAAGCTAAACATTTAGCCAGGGTGTTCGTTTACAGCGAAACCATTACTTTTTTGAACGGAGAGTGCTTCATAAAGGCTGTAAGAAAGTCTGGGGCTTTGCCATTAAAGAGGTTATACAAGAATTTCAGTACTAATGCTGCTCCAATTGCAACCAGTGAACCGAGCCCTGATAGATCGCTCCAAACAAGATTTGACAACTCCTTTCGCCAATGTTTTAACTATAACAGTCTACTAGCTTTGAATACTTACAAATCCTGCCAAATAAAGTAAAAATGTTAAGCCCACCATCTGCTTATTACTTTTACTAAAGTCTAGGGTAGGTCTGGGCTCCAACCAATAGCTCCCCCATTTAGTACGATATCTGGCTATTGACACTTTTCAAGTTAAAGTGCCGCTTAAGATGTTGTGGTCTTCTACGCGTCCGAGCTCACGTTTGCAATCGAAGACATGTTGTCAGTGTTGCCGAACACTCATACAGTATATCCTCCATCCTAGTTACCGATCTTGATTGCGCAGCGAAAAAGTTATCTTTCGTCATGATGCACAAGTTCATTGCTTTACAGAGCTCATCCCTGTAGTTGCAGCGTAAAGATGTGAAGGCTGCATGGTCCAGAGGCTGGTGTGTTGACTTTTGACACCGATGACACAGGATAGAATCCCGCAACAGCCAACAAGTCATCGAAATGGTATTTTGGTGGCGGTGTTCTTCCTAAGCTGGGTACCAATATACTTCTCGAAATTCGCCGTTCGAAGTCGGCATTCAATGAGTAATAAATAAATACACACAGCATAGGTTATTGGGAGAAAAACCGGCTCTAATCTTCCACAGACTAATAGGTAGGTACGTATGTTGAGGTGGCTACCCGACTATACGCGTCAGGGTACAATTAGCCGTTTTGATGCCACAAAGCTCGTGAAACCTAAGTTAAGTGAAGGGGGATGTTCATTTAAGTCCAGCCTCTGGAGTTAAGAAAAATTGGTTATGTTGGCCAAACTGAGGTTGGCTACCTCTGAAAGGTCATCGGCGCAGAACCTGCGACTTGCTAGGACATCCGCAGAGATTAGGCAAGTGCACTACGTGGGGTTTTGCCAGTACCCCGCCGAGGACAGAAGCCGCGGATTAAACAGTCGATTGGTGTTATCGGAATCTGAACTCGCTCATCGCGTGTCAGAGGCCGATACACTACCCACTGGACCACAGCGCTTTCCCGCAGACAAAAATAATAATAATTCCAAGATCTGTGAACTTTTAATCTAACTAAAGGATTTTTCAATAAGGGCGGGTAGATGTTGAAATGGAATAAAACAAGCCGTGTGTGAGATATGAGCAAAATTTTTGTTTTATTTGAAAGACCTATGTATGCCATTATGTATGGAATATGCCATCGTTCCAATGCTCACCTGCGCTTTTAACGGTGGCGTGGATCCGAGTGGTCCAATTTTCAATGACTCTTCCACATACTTATACATATATATCCGACTGAATTTGAGCGATGGCCTGTATTATGTTCACCTTAAGGGCACCGGCCGATTATGGTTTATCGATCATGTTATATTATTATAGACCTACGACTTCAAGAAACTCCATAAGAAAAAGTCTAGCGCGTGACCTGTCTGGCCAATTCACGTCACCTTTGCGAGAAATAACCTTACCCTCACGTCCTTCATGCAGAATGTCAATCGTGGCATCCCCTATGTGGCACGTAGTGCCGTCCTGCTGGAACTACATACAGTCTAGGTCCATATATTTAGTTCAATTTGGGCCATAAGAAATTGGTTATCTTCGTTCTGTAGCGCTCGCCATTGATGATGACCGCCTCACCAACGTCGTTTTCAAAAAAGTACGGATCAATGACGCCGCCGGCCCAAAGTCCACACCAAACGGTAACTTGTTCAGGATACATTGGCACTTAGTAAGCCTCGTGTGGGTTGGTGTCCACCCATGTATGGCAATTTTGCTTGTAAGCACAGCCATTCATCCAAAATTGCACCTCGTCGCTGAATTCCAGAGAAAATTGGGGTCCGCTCCTAAAAATCCGAAGTTCAGTCAACAAACTGGTTATGAACTTTGAGCCCTTGGGTCAGTTGGATCTTGTACGGGTGTAGGCCCTCGTCCTGACACAAAATTCATCAAATTAAAGTCTGCAAGTGCTTCGGATTCTGCTATAAACTTTCGCGGACCGCGCCGATATTCTCGGTCGATCTTGCGTTCCTTTAACGTACGAATATTGGCTGACTGCTTACCGAATCGATCGTCTCAAATTTGGCCACCAAACGCTGAAGAATCGACTGTGAAGGGCCAACACGTCTGTCGTAAAATGACTTGTATGTTGAATGAAGTTTGTACTACTTATTTTGATAACAAAATGTTATCATTTGGGCCTGCTGTTCAATCGTGTAACATGCCATGGTCGTTTGGCATCCGTAACTGAATTATGAACAAAAGATTTGACATACGTTACCAAATTAATATGGCCGCCACAGGCCACCCAAATCTACCTGCGCCAATTGAAAAACTCTTTATTTCCAGACCGCCTAGCAGGCTCTATTCTTTGCCAAGTTACTGGCATCTCCAATGACATGGGAAGGCATCTTGACCTCATTTACACGACTGAGCAATTTGACTTCTCTTTTACTTTATTCCCTTTTTTCTATATACTATCATCCACTTCTTTGCTAATTTTTTCACGATTTTCTATTACGGAGCACTCCCCCTAAAGTCTGAACTTCTTACTATTTACACAAACCCATATCCTGGCAAGACACAACCGCCTCTGCCTTCGCACCACCCTACCTCGCTACTTTTGTATAATCGCAAGCTCCATTCCTTGAAAACCAGATTAAAAATAACTTTCTAACTATATCACTTGTATCACTTCTATTCAGAGTAGACTCGCCAAATGCCATAGTCACAACCTTTCGAGTACCTTGGAGCACTTAATAAAATTTTCAAAATCGAACGTAAAATTTAAAAGAGTCCTTATTTCTACCAAACTTCGCTTACGTCCATAGCACCAATTTCCATTACCAACCAATCTATTTTCGAAAAGAGTGTGGCCCAATTACGCCACCCGCCCAAAACCCACAACAATTTTACTTGGGATTTCGTTGCCTTAGATGCGAAATTTTGTTTGTTTGCTTACGAAGGATAAATTCGTGTTGAACTTATTAATTTATTTCCACCATCAAATCGGGGTTGTGAATGGCCCGCATGAATGTTGTATGATGACAGCCCAACAAAATCGCGTAATTTAAAATGACACCTCTTGTTGGATTACCCTTTATATGCATCATAGCTTCAGCCATTACTTTTATTGACTCAATATATTTAACCTTCATACAAAACGACCCAATCAACTACCTGCGAAATACAGATTTCAACCGATCAGCAAGAGTACATGTTCCACGAACGTCGAATTCCAGTTTGAATCCGAAAGCAAAACAAAAACCACGTCATGGCCCAACTTCTTACTTCAATTTGTCTTCACTTTATCTTTGTTTACGTTCTCTTTGCGGTCGCGATGCAGTGCAGCCAAACAAAACAGTCAAGCAATTGATTATAGTGTTAATCACTTAACAAAATCGAGTACTTGACATGCTGCAAAGCCACAAACCCCAATATCAAGACTTGCGGCCAGTGCTTCGCAATCGCAACTTGTGGGAATCGACTCCTCGGCATCAGACATTTCCATTGAAATGAAATCCAAACTACGATCTTAACTCATACATTGTAACTGAAATCACTCAAAGCTTAATGCAACCAAACACCAACTGCACGGATTGAATCTGTGTAATTGATTGATCATAACCCGATGCCAAGTGAACATTTCAATTTCGCCGCATACGGATGTGGGATCACCCTATATGGATCTCAGGGTGACTCATTGCTGTTTGTTGTCCTGTATGCTGGTTGTAGGGGACGTGCCTATTACCGGCGCGGGTGGACAGTTTCCCGGAAATTCCTAGTTTTTCAAATCTTCTGCTTGCACGCGTATGACTGGGCAAAGTTTTCAGCTCTTTTCAAGTCAATACCGTTGCTCGTCGCGCTTGCCGCCCTTTTCTCTTTTCTATTCCATTCTATTATGTTCCTGTTAATCCGCCTCTTGTCCGCTCGAAGTAGTTCGTCATCCTTGACGATTTCACATTCTTGAATTGGACTCGAGTAACAGGTAGAACGATGAGCGCCAAGAATCAAAGCCTCATACGAGAGCCATACTTAAGTAGTTATAATTCCATTGAAATGAGTCGATCGCGCTGGATCAACCACAATCGGTGGTGGTGATGGCGAGTCAAGATTGTCTTGTTTTGTTCATCTCGTCTTCTTGTGTCAAGGGGCAGAGGTATAATATGGCACGCTGGAGCGGGAGACACTTGACGATGGAGCTGGCGCAAGTGCATGAATCAATAGGAAAGTAAAACAGATTCTGAAGTGAGAGATTCAGTGTCATCTCTCACTGACTTTTGAGCTGACAGATGTTATTGTTGTTAGATTTGGGAAAATCATTCAAGAGGCAGGGGAAAGGTGGGGAGACTCTCGGCAAGCGCCAACGAACCGAACAGCAGCCTGAAATCAGACTTGCTCTACATCGTAAATGACTTTTGTTATTCTTTTTCGATTTATGACGGTTGACGGTAGCTTCGTGACCGGCTCAATTACAAGCTGGTGAACGTACGAAATAGGGTACAGCTGCGTGGCACAGTTAATTGCTCTTGAAACAAAAAAACATCGATATTACCTGGCAATGAATGCTATTAAAGCTCAAATTTGCTATTTCGGGAAACAGACAAAAAATGAGCAAGAAAGTTTTGAGATCATTGATCCTTTCTCTACACTACTTGTTACCATGAATAAAGCATCGAAAGCATCAATGGTACTCTTCTAGACGTATCTTGTCAGCAATTTTGGATAACTGAATAGAAGGCTAGTCGCTAAAAGAGTGGAGAACCTTGAGAAGTCTAACGAGGAACTGTAGTATCTAAACCCCGTAAGCTGGCCTATGCTATTGATGGCAACTGTGCACGGATTAATACGATTACATCAGAACTTAAAGTAAGTTGATGGGCTTGTTCGTAGTCGACGCTTGGTTTCCATTCATCAAAGCTGTTTTATTCTGACCATCTACAGCTGCATTGAAAGTCTTCTGAAAGCTTTTGAATAGGTCAATTTTAATTTGGTGGCGGCAATACCCATTTATGCCACTTAATGCAAGCTTGTACTTAAGTTTGAGTAGGGCGATTGCGAAGACGATGTTTTAGGCATGGAGTGCTGGGTTAAAATTGAAATTTTTAATATTCAAAGTGACCCTACGCAATGTACGAGAAATAGGTTCATTGAAGCTATACGGGGGCTAGCTAGATAGAGTGGTGGAGGGTCGTGCTGTCAGTGGTACCTGGAAAGAGACGATGTATGAAGAAAATATCGGATATTTCTTTTATTTTTCCAACGTATGCGAGTTGATTATTGAAGGCAGTGTTTATAGGAAGGTAGAGACAAACGATTACTACAGGACAGACCTTGAAGAGTAAAGAGTAGAGATCGACATTGGATGCTTTCGATTCTGGAAATGTGAATATTTTTATGGTATAAGGAGACCACACTTGAGGGGCAGTTCCCCTCCAGCGCTTAAGTCTTACGACTTCCACAAAGCAAATTTCAGCCTAATCAATGAATATCTCAACAGCGCCCGCTTAAATTTTGACAGCCTTATAATAAATGACGCCATATCCTCCTTCTACGGAGAAATATTTAATTTAATTTCTCTTTACGTTCCCCTTTCCCGATCCAAACATTTATCCTCCCATCCTTGGTATAATCGCAGGCTCCGTTCTCTAAGAAACAAAAGAAACAGACTGTGGCCCATCTTGCTTCGTACTCAATCCCCTAATGCCTTTTCTAACTATATTGGTACTTATCTGCAATTTACCGATCTTTATAACTCACCCTACGAACTCCATTCGATCGAAATGCAAGCCAATCTTATAAACGATCCTAAGTCCATCTTTCAGTTTGTCAACTACGAAAGGAAATCTGATGGCTACCCAACCCCACTCTCTTTTAATGGCGAAACCTTGAATGATCCCAAAACTATCGCCAACTTTTTTGCCAAATTTTTCAAAAATTTTTTTCGCCGATGACTCCTTTGAACCGGACACTACTTACTTCGACTACTTACCAAATTTCTCCCTTAGACCACTTCTCCCACGTACTATGGATCCCCATATCATCAAAAAAAAATTTAATCAACTTAATGAAGAATTCACTCCCGGACCCGATGGTCTCCATGCCATATTACTAAAAAAAAATTTCCTCCATTATTTCCGTCCCGCTTTCAAAAATATTCAACTCATCCCTGTCCTTGCAGAATTTTCTCAGATATGAAGAACCGCTTTTATAACTGCTATTCATTCTAAAAAAGGTCCGAAGATGTTAACAACTACAGCCCCATCGCCATACTGCTACATATAGCAAAACTTTTCGAAAGTATCTTGTATGACACTCTAAGTTTCCACTGCAAATCTGCAAATCTCTAATCTCTTCAAATGCAGGTCTACAAACACAAATCTTGTCGAATTTTTGACATTTACCCTCTCAGCATTAGAGAATGGGAATGAGGTCAACGTCATTAGAGAATGGGAATGCGCCTTCGATAAAATCTCCCACAAACTATAGTAATACTCTTCAAACTGTTTTCCCTTGGCTTTGAACCAACTGCGCTGAAGTAGATAGCTTTTTATTTAAAAATTACTACAATGTTCGTTTTGCCTTTTCTAACCCTTTTTAAGCTTATTCCGGCGTTCCTCAAGGCAGCCACCTAAGTCCACTTCTTTTCATTCTTACCATTAACGACATTGAGTTAGTCATCAAACATTCTCACGCCGACGACACCAATTTCTTCAAGACCATTTGCTCGCAACAAGATTCTTCACCTATTTAATCGGATCTCAACAGCTTTTCTGTCTGGTGCTCCAAAAATTCTTTGGAGTTTAAAATTTCCAAATGTCAGTCAATCACTTTTTCACGTAAACGAATCCTCCTCGTCTCTACTTCCTTAATAATCAGCCTATCTCCACCATACAGGTTATCTGCGATCTGGCATACTATGTGACCAAGAGCTCAATTTTGGCGCACATTTCGGCGATATAATTCGTAAAGCCAACTCTGCTCTCGGCTTCGTTTAGCGTTGGTATAAAGAATTCTCCCATCCCTACGTGAGTCGATCATTTACAAAGGTAAAATAGAGGGCCTCCCCCTTCTTGAATACGCATCTCAAGTGTGATCCCGTTATCAACAAACCCACATTTCTAGAATTGAGAGCATCCAACGTCAGTTCCTACGTGGTACCTCCTGGAACAATCCTTTGTTCTGACCGCCCTAGCAAAACTGTGTTAAATTAACTAATTTGAGTACGTTGGAGGAAAAAAGACATCCTTTTTATTCATAGACTTCTAACAGGTACCATTGACTATGCCACCCTTTATAACTCCATATGTAAAACACTCAATCCTCGTCTCTTCATACCCACCCTCATACGGCTCCAAAGAACCCATTTCCCATACACTGCAAGTGTTAATTTGAATATTAACTTCGATTTCAATCTCAGCACTATATGCCTAAAACTCCGTCTTCTCAATAGCCTTTCCCTCACCAGTTCTTCTAAGTTATTAAGTTAGATTAAGTTAGCTTGAATTAAGCTCAATAAATGGGAAATGAAAATTAAGGGGAAACCTTTTCCCATGGACTTTATTAACTTCCCAGTGGGAAGTTTTTGTAATGTGCCGATTTTGTGAATCCCAAATTTTGACATATCTCCACGTTTCAAGGTCATCAGAATCCAAATCCAACGTTTTTATATAGATGTCTGTGCGTGTGTATGTACGTATGTGTGAATGTGTGTTCGTAATCATTTTTCGTCTCGATTATCTTGAGAACCAAAGACCATATTAACATGGGACTAGATACATTAGACGCGAAATTACATAACATAGAACTGAATGAATTTTCAGCGAAATCGGTCCAGCGGTTTTTTTTTTTAAACGAGAAAACCAAGAAAAAAGGCAAACAAGCTGAATTTTAAAATGAATGAAGTGCACAATTTATTCATGCAGATTTTGGATACCTTCATACTCACATTATTAACTTCCCAGTGGGAAGTTCTTGTTATGATTGAGTATTTAAGCAAAAATGCAATCGGAATTGTGAAAAATGTCATTAAAGAAAGTTATAAAAAAAACAACACTTTTTTTCTACAACAACTCTAAACTTATATCAGGTTTGGAAGTATAGCATCGGTAAGGCTATAGCAATTAATAATATAATATTGCTATTAATATTTAAATATTATTAAAAACAATTGAATATTGTTAATACCAATTGAATATTGCTAATAACAATTGAATATCCGTTTTTTTGTGTTCAAAAATTTTTTTTTATTGAAAAAATGTAAAAAATACATCACTCAAAGTATTGTCCGTCGGAAGCGACTACTTTTTCCCATTTCTCTGGTAATTTTCGAATACCATCTCTAAAAAATGAGTCCTCTCTGGCATCGATCCAATCATTGAGCCATTCTTCGATTTCTTCAAAAGACCCGAACCGGTGACCCCCCAAATCGTTTTGCATTCGTCGAAAAAGCCAGTAGTTGGAAGGAGCAAGGTCTGGAGAATACGGCGGGTGGGGTAAGACCTCAAATTTCAGCGTTTCCAGGTAGTTTTTGACCGCTACAGCCACGTGGGGCCGAGCGTTATCATGTTGCAAAATCACCTTGTCATGCCTTTCGGTCGTTTCTGGCCGATTTTCACGCAATGCACGGCTCAAACGCATTAGTTATAGTCGATAACGTTTCCCATCAGTGGTTTCGCCTGGATTTAGCAGCTCATAGTACACCACACCCGTCTGGTCCCACCATATGCAGAGCATGACCTTTGAACCGTGGATGTTTTTCTTTGGCGTCGATGTAGACGATGATGGAACGGGTTCACCAGGCTTTGCATAGTATTTTTTCTTCTTGGGGTTATCGTAGTATATCCACTTTTCATCTCCAGTCACGATCCGGTGCAAAAACCCCTTCCTTTGATGTCTTTCAAGAAGCAGTTCCGAGGTGAAAAATCGCCTTTCGACATCTCTCGGTTTCAACTCGTACGGCACCCAATTTCCTTGCTTTTGAAAAAATCAAAATTTCTTTAACCGAACGGAAATTGTTTGCTGAGTCACTCCCAACGATTCTGCGAGTTCACTTTTCGTTTGGCACGGATCTTGATCCAGTAAAGCCTCCAATCCCTCATCTTCAAACTTTTTGGGCTGCCCAAGACGCTCTTTGTCTTTGACGCTAAAATCACCACTTTTGAAGCGTCGAAACCACTTTCTGCATGATTTATCGGTCGGAGCAGATTCACCATAAACTTCTACAAGCATTCGACGGGGTTCATCTGCGCTTTTCTTCCAATTAAAAAAGAAAATCAAAACTTCCCGCAAATGCTGTTTATTTAAGACAAATCCGGACATTTTCGAAGAGGCAAAAAATTATATTGTTGTCAGAAACAGACGCTGATGCGCACTAAAAATTGTTGACAGATGTCTCACCTTTCCAATGAAGCTATTACCTACGCTTCCAAAATCAGCCACAACTTGCAGGTGGCGCCATCTTTTGAAAACGGACCGAATTAATTTGTACCCCCAATAAATAATAATAAAAAAAAAAATTGTTCTTTCATTCTTCTCACTGGGAAGTTAGTCGTGTGGACCTTACGGTTCACACCTTGACCACTTTTTGCATTTAAGACTACCTTTTACAATTGATTTTTGAACAAAACTTTCGGTATAAACAGTATGGCTATAATTGACTAATGTCATCTTAATGACAAAGTTTTTAACCATTATAGATTAGCGCCTTGAGGTGTCCAAATAAAATCACAAGATCATGGAAGCCAATTCACAGGTCCATTACGCGAAATTATGCGTAAATCGAATATTTCCTTTAATGGGAGCCACATCTCTCCCACATTTTTGCCATTAAATCAGTGAACTGAAAAATCATTGATTTTTTGCATTTTTGAAAAAAAAAAGTGGACTCCAGTAGACTTCACCAATCTACATACCGCACCAAATGTTGTTTTTTTCGGGATGTAACATCTTATGTCGACTGTCTTTGCTTTGAATTCGTCAATTTTGCTTATTGGAAAACCAATTGAGTCAAAAGTGAGCCTCATTCCTGGACATAATTTTTTGATAGAACAGCGAATTCATGGGCAGTTGATTTTGGGCCCATTCACCGAAATTTCGACGTCATTCTTATCCCAGCTGAATTTTATAAGATCTTTTTTTTCCACAAAGAGCAAGTTGTCGAAAATGATGTCAAATTTGTCAAATTTGTTTTTTTTTTCAACACTCTCTTGAACGGAAGCAATGTTCTCTTAATTTTCCGTAAGCTTAATCTTATAAGTCTCGGGGTCATAACATCGTGCAAGCTCTTTATAAGTTGTCCTCGTAAAAATAATGGTAACGTTGTTGTATCACGTATACCATCAAGGAAAAAATTGCAAAGTCTACTAAATAAAAATGGCATTCACAATCTGACAACTAGTTTGACAGATCTAACTGTCCGAAGCTAGAATTGGTTTAGAAAAATATTTAAAATAAAATAACATCAGTCCCCTTAAAAATGTTCCGATTTTTCATTAATTTAAAATAACACCCTTTGTTGGATGACCCCTCATAATGCAACAGCTGAATGTCTTTACTTCCGCAAGTGAGTGTAAGTGAAATTGAGTTCAAATTGAGCATTCAAGTGCCAATTCGGCTATTATTCCGTTGAAACAAACCCACATATGTGCCTACTAAATATTGGTTACCTAGAACGTATGCAGTATTGACAAGATGTGACCTTGCTTTCGGTAGATAATTGACACGGGAAAAATGGTATTGTCTTTCTATTAATACATATCCTATCTGTGTCGTTCTATCAAGGAGCATTGATTTGAGTCAATACTTCAAGATCAAGAGTAAACAAATTTGTTCAAAATTTACAAACTACAATACCGTTGGCCTCGACGCCAAAGGAATTCAGCTTGGTCAAGACCAATTTCGGCTTAACGTTCACCAAATCTGTAAACGGAAGTCCTCGCAGATGACTGCATTATCTTTTCAGCATTTCTGCATCCATTGACCGACAAGGCAGCTCCAAGTTATTGACAGTATACACACCCTTCAACAAATGATGCTTGCGTCTATAAACGCCAGATGTAGGCGACAGTTGATGTAGTCTTCATGGAGCCCTCGTGTCGAAAAGCTCTCCACTCCACTGAAGAGTGAGCTACTCTCTATTAGAGAGATCGTGCTCTACCATGGAGAGAAACAACTCGTCATTGCCATATGCGTCTTCAAAAATCTTCCATTCTTTCCATAGATTCGGACTGAACATGACGGACAAGTTCATATGTTGTGAAAAGTTAAATTGCGCTTCAGGAACGACTGGAATTGCTGTGTTGGTCGAGCCTAACGCAGTAATCGCTAGCGTCTGATGATAAGCTTTCCCTTGAAGGTAAGCTCTTCAGTCATGCTTCGTAGTAACTGACGAGCATACGCTAGACTGATCCACCTATGAATTCCTTACACCCATTCAGCATATGTTTTTGGCCACACTTAACGCAAACACCTATATCAATCTTCGAAGACATTGAATGTTGTATTAATACTCGAACAACAGCCTTCGGAGGTCTTAGAGATTTTTTATGGTCGATCAATTTCTTTGTCAAAAATTTATGAAATCACTAAAGTTTGCTTAATAAATAGGCTTCATCTTCATTCATTCCTGATAAGGTCTAGCACCTAACTTACAAGCCAAGCATGTCAAAGCATATCCTCTCGTCGTTTCATAGACTTTTTGTCGGCAAAAACTCCATTTAGCTTCACTGCCCACACTCGGCTTTTGGATTCACATTTCGAGTTAAGTGGCAGGAGATTCGACAAAATTTGCAGTCAAATCGGACATCGTGCCGACCAAAAATCGCTTGAAGTAAGCCCATATCCCTATCGGCGTCTGATGAGTACTTTAAACGGTCAGCCTTGAGTGCCGTCCGCAGCTGAGATATGTTCTCTTTTCCTTTAAATCCGCCTCCGATCGTGGTCGGGTTAAAAACCTGCAATCCCGCTTGTCAGCTTTCGAGAATGATGGACGTTTTTAAATATTGTTCCTGTTTCACATTGTTACCAGGCTTGCCCTATCTCCATCTCGAAACGAAGGCTCTCTTATTATATGTGTTTTCAGAAACGGTGATTCCTTGGGGCTTCTGAGATCACCTAAAAACGCCTAATGGTTTGCTTGAATCATTTTTATCGTCTTATATTTTGAGAACTCCGAGTCGGAGGCTCGATGTCCTGTTGGTGACGAACCGTCATCTCCCTCTTCATTACCTCAAGCTCGTGATCTGTTTGCAATACAACGGCTTGAGCTTTTGCAGCGGCTTCTATAAAATGTTTTCCGTAAAGCTGGTAATTTTGGTTTCTAAGCCTTGACATTGCCCTTTACATTAAGATGTTGGCTACGCTCTCCATGGGTTCTGCAGTAGCTGACTTCAGGAAACCTAGGGGTGATAGTGGGTGATCCCACATTAATATGCAACGTTAACGGCAGGAATTTTTTTCTAGAAAATAAAACGTCTAGCCAAGCTCTTCTTAGGAGGTACGATGAGTGACTCTACACTACACTCCTAGCAGTCCATTGTCCAATATCCTATGTCTCTTTTTACAAATTGGAAGACGTCGCCAAAATATGCTAGAGGTACTAACGTGCGAATATGCAAAATATATGAATGAACAGAAATAAAGAAATGATAGTAATGAGCTTGGCAGTGGACCTAGGCTGGGAACAGATGTACGTATTTGATAGATTAATGATTGAATTGAATTTGATTCCTAAAATAAGTTCGGATCGATGACAAGTTCGGATGCATTTCTAAACCCATTTCTCTTTATACGAATTTTTGCTAATGCTCTTGGCAAAATTTGCTCAAACACCATTAGTATCTTATCGTCTGAAAGAAATAATTCCTAAGCCAAACTGGAATGACTATGGATCGTTTAACGTTTATGTATAATGAAGCGACCATAATAGGCAAAAACAAGTTTAGTTAGGTTGAGATATCATTTAGGTGTTTTTAATTCCTCCTAAAGTGTTTGAAAATCCATTTTCAGCCTCGTAACATTTATTATGTGACTCACCTAAGCATTTTGGCTATAATAAAGAGCTTAAGCGATTATATCGTAAATTTTACGATAGCGCCATTTTTCTAGGCCAAACGGAATAGCACCAAATCGAAAGTACGACCGTCATTTAAGGCGAATTTGGAATAATGTTTTTGGAAATTCAAAACAACGATAATTGGTAGTTAAGATGTTCCCTTCACACATCTACGGCTACTGAGCTAGATCCGTTCCTTGACACCATGCATGCAATGCACCAAAACACCACATGCGATACCGATTTCATTCATACAAGACTTTGGTGGGCACTACCAGCCGACCCATCATTCCGTTGAATTGTTTGTCAAAATTCGTTGGCAATTCCCGTGGAAGCCATCAAAACACTTTGCACGTACGGAGCGTTCTCGCCTCGGAAAAAGAAATCACCGAGCACGTCCGACACGAAATTGATGAATGAAGTTATTTCCTTAATCTGACAGACTCTGAACGCTCTCATAAGCGCTGATTATGAGTACGCGGGCCGAGAAGAACCGGTTGCCGGTTGATGGTGGTCCGTAGCGAGTCGTGTTCCTGATAATGTTGACAATAGTCCAATCCCAATCCCAGTGCCAGTCCCGGTTTCCAGTGGCAGGTTCGAAGAGGGTTTTGATTGAATATGCAAAACACTTCACAAAATTAACGCGAATCCGATAAAGTGCAGCGATTCCGGACGAGATAAGAGGCGATTTGTGGCCTGGTAAAAGCGTGTTTCTGTGTGGGTCTGCGTTGACGGTTTATGGTGAAAACAGGTAGACAGCCATACAGCGGATATAGACATTAATTTGAAAATCAACTGTGCTTAGCACAAATGGGCAGATAAACAAATATTGAGACTTGTTGAGATTTCTGCGATCACGTTCGCGCTGCATGTGACTTAGTACTGGTAGTGTTGCGGCTGTTTACACAGTTTGTGTGTCTTGGCGATTTGGTTAATGAGCCACTTGAGGCCCGGGCGGGAACAGACAGACATGACTGCAGCTGGTTGTTGGACGACTGTTAGGTTCGATGGTTGACCTATTAGATTCGGGCAACGATTGGGTTTGAGTAACGAGGTGCTTTTAATCGCTGTTTGAAATATGTGTTTACATTGTATCAATAATTGCTGACAAGGAGTCGCAGTTGCGGGGTGAAGGCAATTGCGAAGGAGATGCGGGAATCGTGGCGGGATCGAGATGACTTTGAGGCAAAAACACGTCCTCGTCTTACTTGTTATTTAGAGTTGTGGATATTAAGAGGGTATTAGGTTATCTTGACCAAGGACTTAAAGCTATTAAGCTAATGATATCCAACAATAAAACGTCAAGATGCGGTACCATTTGGAAATTACTGAGGAAACCGATCGGAGATACATTATATCGAGTTTATCTTACTTTAGAGCACCATGGCGCAGTGGATAGTATGACGACCGCTAACGCGCGATGAGTGAGTTCGGATACCATTAATATCACCGCCATCGAATATTCATTTCGCGGCTTCTCTCCTCGGCTGGGTACTGGCAAACCCCCCCGCAGTACACTTGCCTTCAAAAAACTTCTCGGCTCTCGCCGTTCGGCATCGGCATTAAACCAGTTCACTTGTGTGGAAAAACAAATCGCATTCAACATAAGTGAATGAGAGACGGTTAGCTCTGGCTCATCATGAGCTGTAGCGCCATCTAAGAAAAATAAGTAGTATAACTATTTATCGAAATTCGGTGTTTGGAGTCGGTAATTAACTGCAGGTCACATCACCTTAGCTCGAGAAAGATCTTATTGTTGTTATGAATCCTCTACGTTCGAGGTGAATTCAAAAACATCTTCAGTTGTTATTATATTCCTCAGTATGAAAATACTTTGTGCTTTTCCAATATAACACCTTAATAACATGGAAACAAAATTGTTACTGTGAACTACAACCAACGTGACAAATTCAGTCGAAGCTCTGAAAAAATCCTATCTTGGGCAAACACCCCCGGAGAGTAGTGATCGAACATCTCTGACACAAACCATCTGCACCCCGTCCAGGTTGTGTGGCAAACACCATAAGAGCCATAGAAAATAAACACACAACAACGAAAAAGTGAAATTCCCGTGACTTTCTGAACCCACTGCGAAGGTTATACGTTAGATCAACGCTCTATCCAATGACTTTGTTATCAAGTTTTACCCGAATTTCGCATGACCTCATACTTCGTTCTTAAGCCCTTGAGATCCACAACAGGTGCTTGAAATTTTCAAATTATGGGTTTTACAAATTGTTAGCCAAAATATTCTTAATCTAGCCATGGTATTTGCATGTTGCGTCAGGTGAAATCGTCCCAAATAAGTGATTAGAACTTTTATTCAATAGTTGGGGTTGATTGAACTAGACCTAACCTAGCTTAGACTAATGCAGGTATCATAGAGCAAATTCGCTGTAGCATTCTGGACAATGGTTCACTGCAGTTGTCATAGTGAAATTTCAGTCAAAAAAGGGCTACGGGTTCAAGATGTCGAGGATTACTGCTGAGACATATCAAATGCAATATGACAGGGCTGGCAATGTTTTCTGTTAAGAGCTGATAGATGAACAGAATTTTTGCAATTTCGTGGCGTTTGACGAGGAGTCGCATATTTAGTAATTTTAAGCTACCTACAGGGTTATGTTAATTGTCATTGGTTACAAACGTGTGGAAGCATTTGCGTCTCAGTTTCGTGGATTTTTTTTGTATTCGCAACAGATTTCGAACGAAGTGATAACGCTATAGTTAAATGAAGCTAGTTAAGTAAAAAGTCACTTGTGGCTATCGTTAGACCCTGCCAATTAAAAAACTTCCGTATCTCGTACCACACTTTCATCGCCTCGCGGTGTTTTGCATCAGCAACAGAGGTGGTTCAGAAAGCGAAGCCCCGACCTTAATGAAATCTTCGACGAAGTGGGAGGAAAATGATTACCGAGCTGAAAGTGGGATAGGCCAAACTAATAATAGCTTTATAAACTCGAAAAAAACAAACCGAAGCCTGGGATAACCAAGTATTTCGGATCTAAGGAGATTGGTGCTGGTGCAGTCAGCACACAAAGCACTCGTCAATCAAGAGGTTTTTTTTACAACGTTGCTTGCTTCATTTTGTCGACCCCGACAGGCTTTTTGAAGGCCAAGGCCGGCGCTAAAAGATATCAAACAGTGGATACGCTCAGGAAAGCCCTTCTGGGAAAATGGAATAATATTCGACAGGCCCTCGTTCGTGCAGCGTGTAACTTATTTGTCGACCAATCCAAGACAGTTCCCAGTAAAAGGGCTTTATCAAAAATTTTATATAAAACCTAAAAACAATCATTTTTTACAATTTTCCAGATTTCCCCCTCTGATTTGTCTTCAATATCTAAAGCTTATGTCCGTCTTAAGATTGAGTACAACATTCATTTCTTGCCTGGAACTCTCAAAATCTCCTTACTCGCACTATACAGAATTCAAAAGCGGACTATAAAATTTGTAGGAAGCATTGGTATTGCAAAGTAAATTAACTCGCTTGAAAATCAACACAGTATTTCCTCTCTATCATTATTTTATCGCCATTCCAATAAACAATGTTCAAGTGAGCTAGTCAATTGCGTTCTTGCTCTTCAATTGAAATACTTGTCTCGCTTTAGATAACCGTCAATTTACGTTAAAGCCTGTCACCATTAAATTCTGAGACTCTTTCCAGCCCAATATTTCACACATTGTAAGCATAATCCACAAGCAATAGGTACTGATACCTCCTTTCTCTTTAAGAGTATCACTTCAAGATAGGCCTTAAGCCTACCTTTATAAGAAACAATGCTATTTTGTACGATTTAAAACAAAAAAAAATCATGATTTTGAAAAAGAATGCACTTGGACCACTCGCGAAATTCAAATGCGGATTTAGCTCTGTTAAAGGCTCGTTAATATGATAACGAAAGTTCACTTTCCTGTCTCAGAAATGAAAATGAAAGGATCGAGATGGCTGCCTTGCGGAACTCCAGAAGGCGTCGTAAAGATACAATTCTTCCGAAAAGGACTTTATATTTTGGATACTATTCACGCATAAATCCGGGATATAAACCGAAAGTTGTAAGTTTGAGGAAGTTGGTCTCGTGTGGAATTATCGAAGGCTTTGCTAAAATTATATCGACAGTTTTATCATCTCCCAACGCGCTGATGATATTAGAGACAAATTAGGTCAAGTTGGTAATTAGGTAACATCCCTTATGAAATCCGTGTTGGCTTCTGGTTAGCTCTTCTGGTAATCATATGGTATATAGATGACATTAAGGTAGTTTTACGGAACAAGATCGACTACCTGAGTGACCAAGGCCTACCTGAGTGCTAATCACAAAGAAATTGGAATAATAATACTATCAAGTCTCCAATGCGAATTTACCCAAGGCACCAAAAAAGTTAATATGCACGGACGCATAGATATCTCTTTAAAAATGAAAAAATTATTTGAAAGTTTTAAAAGTTGACAACAGACAAAAAACGTAACAGACACCTTCCGCAGCATGAGCTAGACTCGTTTACCAACATATTTTTTTCGAGCATGATTGAACATGCTTACTAATATACTAAAATAAATATCGAGGGAATTAGACTAATATAATTCGTGAAATTACCCAATTCCTGCTACTTTTTGAACATATATTCACAATATGATCACAAAGTACCCGGAATTTCTCATTCAAAAGATCCGTTTTTGATATTTTTTTTCTAGGTTCGTACCTTTGCTGGCTATTTATATGTCACTTTGAGCACAATCTGACAGACAATCCGGCGCAATAGCTTATACCAATTTAGTTGAGTAAAAAGCCTTCCTGAAATGTTGCTTTTCTATCGAAATATCGTGTGGTACAGTTCAATCCGAATTTCTTCCGCTAGGCTAAAAATTAAATGAGGAACATCAACTATGTGAGCGCATCGAAGCTTTTGAGAGCATTGTGGAGAAATAACCCGTGGCTTCTTTAGCACGACAACATATTTTAAGTGACTATTTGACCAAACACTATGTTAATACCCTTCCACAAGCTCCGTTTAACCTGAGTTCGCTCGATATGACTTTTTGTTTCCACGACTCAAATGACCACTTCGTTTGAGACCTCAAAGAATAGGATAAAGTGAGAGTTCAGCTCTCAAAAGTCATGAAACTTACCACAAGCCTAGGAATAAAATTAACTGATACTTGTCTCTGTCGAGATTTTTCACCTGAAGCACTTTTTTGCAAACTACCCCAACCCATTGTCACTTGGACGATACTATATGGTTATCCATTACCATGAACTTCTTTATAAGTAATTGTCATGCCAGAAAAAAAATACTAGAGTTAAGGAATTTACTGTTAATTTATCGCTCATGGTGGCAATATTCACCCTAATCTGTATGTAGGAAAACCAACTGCTGTTATAAAGAAAATGTCGTTGATTCAAACTTTTTGCAAACCTTATCAAGTGTTCGCTATGGAATTATAATGCGAATAGAAGTGCTTCAGAAATGATATTGTTATTTGTTCTTGAGATACACGATGCGAAAAACAAGTTTTCGAACATCCACACACACGAACACACAAGCTAAAAATGATGAACCTGAGTTTTGAGACCCTGAAACGTGGGAATATCGGAACAATTTTAATTTGGAAAAGCGGACCCATTACCTTTAAATAAGAGGCTTACAAAACTACAAAAGACCTGCAATAATTTTCATAAAACCTTGAAAGTTCAGCCTTAAGCAATTGAAGACTGACAAGTTCTTGTGCTATTGACTGGATGAAATGATGAAGTAAGATCATAGGACTTGTATCGAGGTTATCCTATCGCTGTTTTACTAAAACCAGCTTTTGAAAGGTCTCTGGTGTCTCTGTTATAATTTCGATTTAGGATAGCCTAATTATATTCTTGGCAATATTTTCGTTTGATTCGTTCCACAATTTGCCTCAGATAGACGTTCCCCAATTAATAATCTAACCTGACCTATTTCAGGCAAACCTCCGGCCCCTTTGTTGCATGAAAGAGATTCAATAAAAAATTAATTTAAAACTTAATTCTTCGAAAGTTTCCCATTCGGGCGCGTTGACATTTTATCTTAGCTGTACTCCATTGCCGCAAGATTTATTCGCCTATTGCGACACAAAGCTTTTCACGGGAAGAATACAAAAGTATACATTCATCCGAACAAAAGGAAGGTTAGGAAAGCAAAACACAGACCCGACCTGTGCCCAGTATATTCAAATAAACTAATTCTCTAATGTGTATCTATCAAGCGAGAACAATCGTTCGCTATAAATTAAAAGCAACAAAAGCAAACCTGTCTAGGTAAAGAACCTCTTTCGCTGTTTCGACAACTTTCTTAATTCGTTATCGGGCCGCGCCGCATGTCACAACATCACATAATAGCCGGAGCAAGCAATCTGTTGTACTTACACATCTAAGTTTCGTGTAAACCCACGTATCTGCCCACTTAGTGGTTAATCTATACTTAGATACCTACGCCCAAAGAATGAGATATGCTCATTAACCGTGCAAAAAAAAAAAAGAAACAACAACCAAAGCTCGTCTAGCCTGGGTGGTCTAGCCGCTCGCTATAATAACACCGCGGCCAACTTATAGCGGGTTGGGTTCTGTTATTGTTATTATCGTTGATCGCCCCAACAGTGGATTGGGAAAAAAATCCATCTTAATTAGAATGGAACACAACTCGTAAGTATCGATTATGCCTAGGTTGGTTCGGGCACTAATGAAATCACCTGTTGCCGGAGGATCAACGTGAAACGTATGTGTGTTCCCACGGCGTTGAATGTTGAAAAATTCGATTAACATCGTATAAACTTAGGTACTCGTCCGAAAGGAAATCAACCGCAAATGTTTGTACTCGAAAAGGCCCAAGGGTAGATTGGCGAGGGTAGAAGGATTATACTCGTGCGAGGAACAGATCGAACATCTTGTCGCACATTGAAGCCGCAAACAAAACGGAAGCAATCTGACCGCAGAACTCATTGAAACCGGTCATGAGGTCAACTTCAATTTGACGAATGCAAACGAATTTCATGCAATAAATTGTCATGTAGTTGATCCATCATCATCGTCATCATCATCATCATCATCTTCATCGACAGCAACCGGAGTAGGATCAACTGAACAAGGACTGGAGGAATCAGGCAACAATAGCAGGGCAATTCGTCGATAATATGACTGGCATTCATGCATCTGCGCACTCATCCCTTCTCGCCGCCCGCTTCCGTACTCAATCTACTCTACTCACGCAAACTCAATTAAACTCGAATGCTTGAATTGAGACTGGGGCCGAAGCGAGATCCGCAACAATCTCAATCCTTGCAAATAAATTTATCGCAATAAAATAATAATCCTCAAGATGCATAAATCTTCCGTCAAACTGGAACGCACCAACCAGCCATCATGCAATTGGGATATTCCTACAGCAAGACCGGCAGGCTGTAGTCTCCACAGGAATTTGCTTATATTCAAATGGTAGCAAGTACGAAGGGGTTGAACGGATGGATGGATGGAACTCAATCTGGAATCAGGTAATCGAATCAAAAAATATTTATTAAATATTATTACTCGAGGACGATGAACAGATGTTTTCGAAAAAAGCTCCCAAGAGCGGCTTGGGAGTACCTTGTCGTTTGGGAACGAAATTTAATTGAACAATCAACTTCCTTTGTTTGCGATTGCGAGTGCTGTGTGGATTTGCATTTCAGATTCATTTTATGAAATGCAGACAACAGTAAATACGATGAATGATGAGTCCTGTTTGGCCCTGTCCATAACTAGGTGATGTCAGAGTGCAGGCTTATGACAGTTGAGAAAAACAAACAGACAACAGAAGACGGAAAGACAAGAGAACAAAAGCAAAAGCGAAAGCAATTGAGCGAATTGATGTGACTGCGGTTGAACTTTGCGTATAACAGATGCATGACTTGACTTTGACAGTGACAGGTAAATAAACTATTTTTCTTTGAGCGCAAAAAGCAGCCAACTAGTGTGATAGGTTCTGACACACTGGGGGTATTACCAAATGCTGGAGGTCGGCGATGATTACGATCGGTAATTGGAGAATACCTTGTCTCCACATCAGAGGCCGCAAAAAATATTTGTATACTTGTATGGAGACTGGTCTTAGATACATTTTGACGTTGTTGTCTAGTTCGGGGGGAACTGAGAATGTTCAACTGTTTCCACTTCAGCAGACTACCCACCTCTCACGAATTGCACTAGGGTAACCGACGACAGAAAATAGTGGATCCTGGGAACCCTGCGAACGCAATTGACGCCGATGGCCAAGTTTCTATCGGTTATTTGTGCGAATCGCTGCGCATCCTGAATTTACTTGAAAATAAGAAATCAACACGAATATAAAGTATTCCGAACGACGTTTCAAGGCACCGGAAATTTGAGGCAGTAGAATACCGCGAACACGTTTGCAGCGATGGATGCCTTGCAGCCAAGCTTTCATCACTCTTTCAAGCATATAGGCTGTTAGCAATTTCGCGTTCAAAATTGCTTCTGAGTTCCTCTTATGCCAATAAGCCAACAAATTTAGGTCACAAAAAGAAATTCAACGGCGTTAAATCGCATGGGCGATTAGTGATCAGCTTTGTGGCCGTAGCTACATCTTGTTGGAACCAAATCGCTGATGTTAAGTCCATCCAATTCTGGTCAAAAATAATTTTCCAACATGACACGACTGCGAACTCTCTTGACCATAATCTGGCTATGAAGTCAGGCACACTTCCGGCATGAAACACGGACCACACGATCACTTAATTGTCTCTTGAATCACAAATGGATTTGTTGATAACCAACAGCAAGACTACAGCTGTGATCGAAGAAGTTTTGGCGCATCAAATGATCTAGATGCATCGGTTAATTCGATCTTCTAAGGATGTAGGCCATGATTTGACCCAAAAATCGCTACAATGTGGAGTCCAATTCCTGCGAACGGCGCCCAATCGACTGATTTGGCTTAGTGCATTGTCTTACTCTCACAGGAACATACAATAGTGAATATGTTGACCCGATTTTATCCACTATTCGCGTAGCACAGACGTTATGTCTGGTCGCACGGTTAATACTATTGAAAGCTGGGGTAAGCGCTCCTAGAGTTGACCATCGAATCAGATTTTTGATCATAATTTGAAGTAATTTTCAAACCTTACTCGTTAGGAAACTTCACCATGTTAGCAATTTATACCTCGACTTCGCTTCTGCATTGACTTACCGATATCACGGGAAAAAGGTAGAGTGTGCCTTATAAGGGGCGTTTTTTTATTCCTTTGGTTTTAAAACCGGCAACACTGTTTCTATGGATTCTCAATTTGACAGTTGAAAGTTGATTCTTAGGCCATACGTTTTGCCATTTTGCGATCAATAGATTAATGCCAGAACAATGCATGCAAATCGTGTAAACTTATTTTGAAAACCATGGTTCAGTTCGCCAAACTTATCGTGCGCTACATCCATTTCACGGTTGACATAATTGTCCATTTGAGCATGATGACGTTTTCACACCACGTACACGGCAAAAAGACGACAAACAGTGCGAAGAGAAGAAGTTTTTGCCATAGTTGAGGAGAATTCGAATGATTCGATTCGCGATCGTGCACAGCGATTTAAGCTATGGCTGTCCACTTTGTGAAAGATTTTACAGAAAGATATTGGCTAGAAAGTTTAAAAGCTCCAGCTTGTAAAAGAGTTTAAACCGCTTAATCATTATACACGTCGAAGGTTCGGTGAATGTGCCGAAAACATGATTCAGCTTGATTCTCATTTTCGGTTAAGTGGATATGTAAACAAACAAAATTGCCGAATTTTGAGTAGAGAAAACCCAGAAACCTTTGTCGAGACGCCCTTCCAACCATAAAAACTCATTGTTTGGTGTGCTTTGTGAGCTGGTGGACTCACCGGCCCATATTTCTTTAAGAACGAAGCAGACCAGAATGTTACCGTCAGTGGAGAGCGCTCATGTCGCCGTACAACCCGTCCAATTCGTGGTTGAATCTTCTCCTCCATCCTCCGGCACACAAGGGCCTTTTCATCCACTTTTGATAGGGTCCATGCTCTTACGCCATACAGTAAGACTGGGATAATAAGGGTCTTATATAGAGACAAGTTGTCATACGAGAGAGGGCTCTATTACTCAATTGCCTTCTGAGATCGAAGAAGCAACGATTGGTAAGAGCGATCCTGCATTTGATTTCGGAACTGATGTCGCTGTTTCAGGTAACTGCGGAACCAAGATAGACGAAGTCCTTGACTACCTCGAAATTATAGCTGCAAATATTGACGTTCTGGCCAAGACGTCGGTGGCCTTTTTTAATGACAGCATAAGTATATTAGCCGCTTATTCCTCAATATTCGTAAGCGTTTAATTGAGATTTCGCTGAGTTCCTCCAATAAGGTCAGTGAGTTTCGTTTTATTTCTAAAATTATGTTGAAAAATCCACACGACAGCGATTTTCCCTGCCTAAATCCTTTATTGACATCAAAGTTCTTGAATGGAGCAACGAGCATTCTCTAAAGTCATCCTGCATAGTCTGACGAGCTTAGCGGGGATGTCAAAAACGGACAACGTTGTATAGTATAGCTCGGCGCTGTCGCATGTGGCTTTGATATCTTCAAATAGGTGGTGAGTGTCGACCTGAAATTCATTGGTTTTCTCAAGGATCTGTCGTCCCTGGCCTGAAGCCACACTGATAAGGACTTATCAGCTGATTTGCTGATTTTATGTGCGATGTTCAGGAGACTTATCCCTCTGTAGTTGTGGCAGTCAAAAGGGTCTCATTTTTGGATCGGAACAACGATACTGAGATTCTATTCCTCCGGTATGCTTCCTCTAACTTAACTTACAGATGAGCTTATGTATGCTCCCAACCAGGTTATCTCCCGCTGCTTTGAAGAGCTCAGCCAGTAGTCCATTTCGTCAACAGCTTTGTTAGACTTAAGTTTAGATATGGCAATTTTAACTTCGTCAGGGCGACGGAATTCTCTGGCTTCTGCTCTAGCTTTTAAGCCTTGGCATGTTCCATACTATAGAACTCACGAGCAGTTCTCGTCCTTCTATGCAGCGACGCTTTATATGCCTCCTGCTTTGCTTCAAGTATTTCCCTGCACTCATTATAGAATCAGTTATTCCTTCGTGGTGGAGCCTTGTTGCCCAGAACTTCAAAGGCAGTGCTCAGAGCTTGCTTACAAGCATTGTTGTTCTATTGACTGAGTAGGAGATGGAGGTGCATAAGAGAGCTTAAGGTAGACCTGATTAGCCAAAGCACTGCCGGTTTCTGGCAAAAGTAGTTTTCCGACGTCATATCTTAGTGTTTTGGCTCCACTTCACTGCATCCATATCCGTAGGCGCATTTTGGCTACTAAAAGTGAGTAGTTCGAGTCGATGTTAGGTCCTCGGAATGTTCGAACCTCAAGAATAGAGGAGAAGTGTCTGACGTCGATCGAGATATGATCAATCTTGTTGATGATTAATTGATCTGGCGACCGCCAGGTGCCTTTATGTATTGGTGGGAGATGTGGAAAGCGCGTACTGGCAAGAATGAGATTTCGCCCTGTTGCAAGATCGATAAGCCTGAGTACATTATTGGATGTGGTGTCGTGTTGGCTGTGTTTGCCGATGACCCTTTAAGAGATCCTTCCTTTATCCAGCTTTGCATTAAAGTCTCGTAGCACAATTTTGATGTCATAGCTTGGACATCGGGCATGTCTAGGAGAGAAGAGCTTATCGTTGAAGTAGTCATCCCTATCTTCCGTGGGGGCGAAGGCGTGAACGCAGATCAACCTGATGTTGGAGAATAACAGTCGCCGTAGTATATGTCACAGTTTTTCAACCGCTTTTTGCCCGGTCCATCCCATCACAGTTCCTGGGTGATGGTTAAGTCCCGCTTTATAACGATCTAGGGCGTCTGCAGGTGGTCTATTTAGGGACATAACATTCCGCCTGCAGATCCGAAGGTCATCGGCCTTTGTTTTGTGGCGTGGCTCGTCGTTATGAATTTGCTCCGTTTGATCCGAGACTTGTGATCGTTTTTGAGTGCATTGTGTTTCTACGGTTACGGTTAGCCGTTTAGTGATTGATAAAATTTCTTATTCACGGATAACTCTTTGGAAAAAAATCGGTTTACGGTATACATACCTGCCCTTTATATTTTTGCCGGAAAAAATTGAGCTTTTACGAATGCGGTCTTACGGCCGAAAATATTGGTCATCAGCGAGACTCAAACAACGCTATTCGAATACCAGATTCTTAACTTTGCTCAAGTTTTCTTCGTTGGCAGACATTGAAGGCAGACTCACACAGATTAGCTAAGACTGCTCAGCCTTTCTTCCCGGTACTTTTGCACCGACTATAATTCCATTTTTCTCCGTTTATATAAAAGTAAGATAATTCTAATTCACTTTTTCTCTCTGTCTTTTCAGGTAAGTCCGGAAACCCTGGGAATCTGGTGCTGCGATGAATTACCCACAACGAGGTAACGCATACAGGTATATTCTCACATTGCCAAGCTCCACATGCAATGCAATGACAAACCCTTTTGCAATGAATCAATACCTCCACCAATGCCATCTATTGTACTCATACTCGTATATTAAAAAGAGAAAAGCAAAAAACCCCTTTTCATTTGTATCTAATTAAAAGTCAAACAAATTGCAATTCACATGCCTCGTATAAGGCTTGACGACCTGTCATCACTTCGATATTCCAACATTTCAAAGCGTCCACCGCACTGCAATACCACGACACGGTCGACCGCCGCATAAGGCGTAATTCTTTCCTGGTTCTCCGTTCTTGCCTCGCCTACACCCCGGACATGCATACGTACGAGCACGCTCGTAAGCAGAGATGAATGGCCAATGTGAACCAATTAACTTTTCACAAACATTTCATCAACTAATGGAAAGTTCCTTTGAAGCATGCTCAACGCCAAGCGAAATGTTTGATATTTGTTTACGTAACGTAATCATTCGAACTAATGAATCAGAAACGGAGGAAAAGTCCGATGAGGTAACAAACAAACTGTCAATTTGAAAACTTCTTCATTGAGGAGATAAAATAACAACAAATTGATCGTGCCTCCAGAGTAGTCTCCGCGTCTGGAATGCCTATACCCATCACTGTCCCGCAAATTCAACGAGATTTTTTTCCGCATATTGAATTTCTTCATCCATCAGGCTCGTCATGCAGAATAGATGTAACGCTAAACATCTCTATCACTACCACAACCGCTGCTCTACCTCAGCAGCTCGCATCGGTTACAACATCGACAACATCTCATCCTGATTTGCCGCCTGCCGCAAGTACTCGCATCTCAACCTGACATGACAAAATTGCCAGAAACAGTACGTCTGCCTATCTATCTGCATTCGTGCATTGGGTGTGATCTTTTGTACATTCGCACCTCCAAAGCATAGGCATATCCAATGCGACAGATAGTATTTGCACTCAATCAGGCCGGCTTACGGCATCAAATGTACAAAGAACATAGCAAGAACCTGGACATGAGCATGGACATGGACTGTAGATAGAAATGGAAATGTGCAACTAACCAACAAACCGCCAACCGGCAACGGTTTAATATTGTAATAATAATATAATAACGCTGCAACATCGGACCGATGGACATTGTATAACCATTGCAACAAAGTTGCAGTTGTAAATCACACGTCGCTTGAACGATGATGTAAACCGACCACAAAGCAAATAACTAACCATACGCACGATCCAGAAACAAATGAGTCTAGGGTCTACGAAGCCGCCGAAGACGGTCACGAATGATGGATGCTATCCAGTATCACATAACCGCACTATTGGTTAGATAGGTAATAAACTCAAAGATGTTATGACGACAACAACGACCGATGAAGAGGAATCTCAATAATTGAATGCCGGCTGGTTGGTGCTGTCCCGACTAACATTTTGTCAATCATTCTCACCTCGAGACCCCGTCACTCCGTATCGATGCGTTGTGACAGATTCAGAATGAGCAGGAGCTGCAATATCATATCTCAAGCGAAGGGATTGGCCCCTATCGCACCATCGACTCATCCCTGTGCGATCTTTTTGCGGTCAAATCATTGCAACCGCATTTCTAACAATAACAATAACAACAACGTAAACAATAACAAGAGGATCTTGATCTGAAACTGGCATCTTTGTTCGATTTCGCGTCAACGCCAATTTCCTTAGAGGAGACAATCGATAGAATAGAATGCAGTGCGGTTGGGAAACGCTCTCTCGCCAGTATTCCGTATGGCTTAATGCCATCTATGAAGATATCATTTACGCGGGACACGCTCTGGGAACTTGATATCTTTGTGACAAATCGATGTGACAACTTGATGATTTGACGTTGGTTTGTTTCATTCAGGACAACGCTTTTGGGTCGCGCAGGGAAGTGCAACTTCTGACATTTTATTGTGAAATTGATGGAAATCGATATTGCAACACAATGTTGCTTGTTTGTGGTTACTATCCGGTGGAATGGTGTAGTGAGTATGTGTGGTAGGCTGAAAGGGCATTCAAGAAGGGAAGGTGCCTCAAGGTTTCGTGAAGAGTCGTGGATGTAGGAAGATTTTGACTTTTAGTCCATGATGTCAAGCACGTCTAAGCTACGCTCACGCTCTCCTGAACTTCCATGGCGAAGTTATTTTCGAACAAAATTCATCATAAGCTACGAGGCAACGAGCAACCTCACACCCAGTTCACGCGACAATAGGTATTTGAAAAGATGTGTTTCCGGTCATCTTGTCATATCTCGTTTTCACGATTTGTACTGGCTGGCAGCATTCCGACATTAGACCGCTCCAGACTTTTTTTAGGGTCTATCTGAACTGGCAACAGACTATGGAAGTTCTCAAAGGGATTATCCCACAATAGTTCGAGAGTTTATCGCCCGAAGTCCTTGTCGAAACGATTGGAATTCTGATGGAAACAGCCCTATTGGTCATCTCGTATGATGTTGCTCCACAAAAAGTAATGAAAGGTCCAAGTTTCACTAACTTAGTAACATGGGATGAGTGTTTTTGGGCCACTCTGTATATAACCCAGCTGACCCCATCCCAAACAATGGTACTCTAATGCAATTACTAAGGAATCTTCATCGAAGATTGCACATGTCCAGTTTTCGCTAAGCATAGCAATTAAATTCTAATTTGATTCCTAATTGTGGTCACTGAAGGCGGTTAGCTTTGTTTCAAACTCTACGCCTTAGCACTTTACCTATGAAATAACCTAACAACTGAAGGGAAATAGACAACATCATTCAACCATTGTATGGAGCCCCTGATTGTGGGTTACAAATGACTGAGTATAGCTAACCCGCTGACAAGTTCACTTGCTTTGAAAAGCACGGGGCATGGATTGCATTTCAATTTCTATTTTAAATAGGGGTCCGAGAGCAGTGTTAATCATTCAATTTTGTTATACGTTAGATTGCATAGAAAAAGTCCAAGAACCGATGAAATGAATGTAGAAATTGAAGTCCAATATTATCATAGGGTCATCCAATAAAACTTGTTATTTTATTATTTTTTTGAAAAAAAAAAAATGTATAGCTGCACCATTTCGGGGGCCTAAAGGCCCATTGTTTTTTCATCTCAGCGGCGTTTGGCACCAATTTAAAACCAACAAAATCCAGTCGGCATCTTTCGCTAACACAAACCATTGACTGAACGGGAAGGGTGGTACCAGCATCATTTTAAAGAAAAGATATGATCCCCAGCTTCTTCGGGGTAGATTTGCATTCATAAATACAAAGTCTGTTAAAAAAATAAGGTGACTTTTTAATTTTCTAGCGCTTTTTCCTCGAAGTACTTCTGATATGCGCTTTTTGGTATAACCTTGAACTCTTCCAGCGATATGGGATTTTCAGTTTTGGGAAAAGCAAAAAGGTGCAGGAAGTCAAGTCCGGTGAATACGGTAGCTGAGGCATGATTACGGTATTATTTTTGGGCACTACGTGAACAACAGCCACGATTTTTTTCCCATAAATCAGGACCAATTTCTAGTACTGTTTCAGGAAAGCGGAGCATAACTGGTAATATTTCTTATTGACCGTACAACCTTCCGGCAAGAACTTATGAAAACTTACAGCTTACAGTTTCTAAAAATCTGAGGGAATATGCGGACCAATATAACAGACAAACAATCTGAAAATCAAATGTATTTAGCTTGCGAAAATCAAAAAGTCACCTTATTTTTTGAACCACCTCATACATTTCGTGTAAAAATTCATGATTTGGCACGTTCTTTTCCCAGCACCCAGTCTTTGAGAAACAGCATTGTGCTAACATTGCTGCCCTAAATTCTTATGCCCCTAGGTGTGTATAAGTATGAAAGGCTAGAACTTTATTCAAAATGCGGGACAAAGTGGCTGCCGATAGGCTCAATTCATACAATCGCAATGGCAATTCAGTCCAGTGTTTACATCGCTAACCTGTCGAAGATGTTCGAATTAACCGATTCAATTCGCTATAGCTGTGCAAGAAGAGGCTTGATGATGGTCAAAACCAGTACAAGCTTTATGAAAAATTTCTTCAATATTTTCAACTGAGGTTTCATTATCTTAGTTTTTACTTAATCATTATAATGGTAGTCAGATACGGATAGTTCAGCAATGGCGCGAAAGTTAAAATAATACCTTTTGTTGGATGTTCCTTTATCTCATATAAGGATGAGCCAATAGATGTTGTGGATATTGCCATCTATCACTGACGATCTATAAAAGCTATTTGGAGCTTGAATAAGTTCTCGTGGTTTACCAGCAGATGACGCGAACACCAGAACTATGTTCACGTAAATTAATATAGTAACGCATGAACAAGGAAGCACTATTTCAACACTATTACAAAGAAGCGCACAGACCTTTTGTTGAGGCTTAGGCTGAGCATGCTTTGGATTGGTTTTGATGTTAGAGGTAAAGAACGCTGTCGCAAACCGAAAAAATTTAAAGACCGAGAACTGAAGGCATTACTTCATGGAGACTCATGTCAGACGCTAGTTAAACTTGCAGAATTACAAATAGATGACAAAAGAGTTAAAAGAGTTTCGAAACGTTTGAAGGAATTAGAAATCATTCAGCAAGAATATAGGATACTAGGTGAGGTTGAGAGACGTTGAACGAACCTTATTTTCCCCGTGAGAGCCGCTGCTTCAACGGCAGAAAAGGAAAAATTGCTTACTGTCGGACGATAAAAGTGGTAACTGTGCGATAACTCTAAGCGTGAGGTACAACACTCAGTCACAGCTCAGGTCGTCAAAACTTACCGGGAAACCCTGATATGGAACGTGCGTTTTCGATCGCCATATACGACACTTTTGTTTATTTATAAATCCATCCACCCAAAACTGTGGTCCATGACGAAAGATCAAAATTGTTACAAATTGCCTTGGCGTTCCAACATCCATTTCACAAATCGGCGATATCGTACGAGTAGATGGTAAGGCTTCCTTTAAAATTCACTGTAGAGTTCCATAAACTAACATATTTATGTACCCATTCTTAATTTCTCTCACAGCGATGATGTTTTGGCATGTATTGTAGGTTTCGTTCGAGCATGTTTGTAGGGAGTTTGACTTGATGCCGAATGGTTGTTTTGAAAACGCTTAAAACACTGTCCGAATTTCAGATTCATCAGAGTGATAATATTGATCGAAATGTATTAGGACCTTGAATAAGTTCTTGTTTTTTTTCCTTTTTTCGTGCAGGTTCAAGAATGGACGCTCTTTTGGTATTTCCCACACAACCTGGATGGGGTGCAGATGGTTTGTGTCGAAGATGCTCGTTCATTACTCTCCGGGGGTGGTTGTCTTAGATAGGGTTTTTTGAGAGATTCGACTGAATTTGTCGCGTTGGTTGTAGTTCACAGTAATTTGTTTGTTTCCATGTAATTAAGGTGTTATATTGGAAACACAAAGTATGAATTTTGAAATTATACTGCGAGTGTTATGCCCTTGTCAGCACTTTTTTTGATCATCTCTCATTCACAACTTATGTTGTTGCACAGTTTTTCCGTATAGGAATTGTGCTTGCTATGGACTGGCTTGAACTACAGACCTTCGGCTCAACAGTCAGTGATGATTACCATTGCCCACGAAATTTTGTTGTGGAAATTAATGCTTTACTTAAAAACGTGCCACTCCAAGTATTGTCCATCACTAACGACAGCTTTTGCTTATCTTTTAGGCATCATATAATTCCGCGTTGAAAATCTGCACTTTGAAGCGATCCACGAATCGGCTAAATTTTTGGCTTCATCGAAAGATCGATGACCCCAGCTACTACTTACAATATTTTTATCTAATGTTTTACTATATTTTAATAATAGTCTTATGTAATTTGAATAAATAGGATCTATGCGATCACTGGTTCAAGAGCCACTTCTCACACAAACCTTCAAACAATAAATTTATTGCGTGTGAAATTGAAGATCGCATTATTGCGGTTGTTGGAGAAATTGGTTGGCCTCCGAGCTCATGCGATTTGATAGTTTGAACTTCTTTCTTAATTTAACGAAACCTCCATACTAGCTGTCGGTTCGCCATATACCTGAGCCCTTAGAAACACCGACGTGGATTTCTCCCTCCTCCCTCGGCATATCCAATAGTCATGCTCATGGTTCAAACTGCAATCGTCCCTAAGGTTAGTTTTAGTTCGACCTCTCCAAATATGGCAAGAGGAAAGTTGACACAAAATTATCCACACAAGCTCAAACGTTGTGTTATAATATCCTCTCATTCTGTTGAAAAGCAAAATTGGACGAACAAATCGGAAACTTCTTTAGTAGACGAAAAGCTTATGTAAAATGAAACTGAAATATTGAAATATATGCATATTGGCAATAAATTTAAACAAAACCCCAAGACGTCAGCAAAACTATTGACTGCAGAGTTGTCCGAAATTATTAAAAAGACACTCTCTGTCAAATCAGTAAGGCAGGTTTTAAGGTCAAATAATTTTACATCAAAATTGAACGTCGCAAACCATTTAGCTCCAAAGTTAACGAATAAAAAGGCCTCGCATTCGCCAAAAAGTATGTTAGCAAGATTCTAAATTTTCGGAACACCTTTATTTTTAGTGACGAAAGCAAGTTAAACTTGTTTTGAAATGACGGGAGAAAGGGTTTGCCGGAAACAAATTACTAGGCTGAAAGAAGCTAATCTTGAAGCGACGGCTAAGTATGGCATGTCAGTGAGTGGGGACGATTAAATAGAGTTCATTGCCTGTAGAATAAGCCAGTAGAAATATTCAGCAAAGTGCCAGGAAAACGGGTTTGGGGCCAAATTACGTCTTTCGACTAGACTACGACCCAAAGAACCCTGCGCAAAATACCTAATTAAAATAAATTGTACCTTCTTCAATTTGTACCTTCAGTCGCTCGACATCAACCCCATTGACCATTTATGGGCTAGTCGGAAAGCAAATAAGAATGGGAGACTTTTAAGCTTAAATTTATTCATAAAACCTGTGGATAGTGTGACAAAACGACTGTTGTGCTGTTATTGATGCTAAGGGTGGTCATGTTACAAATGGTCAACACTTGCAGGTGTGTAGGTCGGTTTCTCGTATATTACAGCTTATGCTTGGTGTCTGAAACAAAATGTCAAACGCTTTTCGCGCAATTCTCAGCTACAAAATTCAAGTTTTGAAAGCCATTTTATTCTTTAAGACTCTGTACGTCAACGTATGACGAACGCATGACCGTAAAATGGTTTCCCTAAATGGCAGTTGGACATGTTTAGTCTCACAGCCTCATGCACATGCACATATTTATAGCCTTAAGGCTATTAACCAATAAAGCACAAAATTTTTCAATATTCTCATGAATTCTTAAAAAAAATTTCATTCGAAAATACTGAAAAGGTTGGAAGAATTGAACTAAAAAAAATAGGTCACTAGATATGGAGTGTAATCAATCTATTTGTAGCTCGCTTGCAAACAGGTCATCGGGCAATTGAGAAATGTCGACCTTTCACCTCACGCCACTAATAAGTTCAAGCTCGGTTGTCCTATGATAAGCTAAACTTACTAAATCAATGTCCCCTGATTCTCAAGATTAATTTCCCAAAGATGCTAGTCGTAAATGGCGCTCGAGCAGTGACTACTTTAAAACAGAAACGCTGAGAATGACTGACTAAATCAAAGCAGTTTTAGGGGAATTTTGCCAGCTTATAGGATTTACTCAACATCGCTGTACACCACATCTGGCAACAGCACGTCTTCCCGATTGACTTGTATGAACGTTCACTTTCAATTTTGCCCGAAGGAATTCGACCAACAGCATAGAACATCGCCCGAAATATCTTACAACATCATCGTGGATTTACATCGCAATAATTAAACCCTGACGACATTACAACTCGTACACCGCAACATGCACCATCTATCAACTGACAACCGACAAACATTGTCATTGGCCGACTGACAAACATTACAAAAAAAAAATCAAAGTCAGTCTATACTAAAGGAAGACACGGTTCCACCACATTTACACGCGCGTTATGCCGTACGAGTTCGGGAGACCAACCTCAGCGTTTTTGTTGCCTTTTTGTAGCCTTCCTCACTAATTAACTCATTAACATTTGGTTCCCGCGTCTAAAGAAGTTGTTTGTCGCGGTCGTATCTTGTCGGTCGTAGTTGGATACCTTTTTTGTTTTTCAACTACTTCGACCACCACCACTTGTACTGACGCTCGGACTCGATGACTTAAGGAAGAACATGATCTTCGCACAACCGTCTGTTGTTGTCCGTCCATCACATCGATCGGGCGAGCGACGATCTGACCCTCGGGTACTAATATGGGTGTTCTCTCCTCTAGACGTGCGTGGATCAAACAAAATCTGACAAGATACCTCGCTCTCGGTGTCTTTTTTTTTTTTGAGTGCTTGACAAAACCTATCTACTTCTATGATAGTTCGAAGAATTCGGTAAGGTGGGGTATGGTGTGTACTTTAATCAGAATCAGTGATGATCGCGAACCGGAAAATGCCAATCATTCAAGTGTGTTGCGATCATAATGAGATGTATGGAAGCTTTTACAGCTGAACGAGACAGCTTCTGGCTTACGATGAGGCGAGAATTTATAGCCGACTTTGACGAGTAATGATGTACTGTACAGCTTTTCGGTCAACATGAAAGCCTTGTGCCATAACTCAGTTCAACGAACGCTCTAAGAAGACCTCCCGCCACAGTGTACCACGTTTCACCTGCCAACCTCGCGTACCATGCCATCATCTTAATCAAGATATGTCCGATAAGCCAACCATCAAAGGCGTGCCTACATTTTTAATTACTTTCGCGCAAGTGACCCAATCAAACCTAACCGAACGTGACACACGATAAAGACTAAATTTCCCTCCCGAAAACGGCACCGAGGTGTATGACAGAAGAACATATCACGATACGAGTACGTACGAGCAGCATTGGCCCATGTGACATGACTCACTGCCATCGGCATCTTTTGCTAAAAAACAAGTTTGCTCCCCAAACCGCCCGCGTCACTCGTAGCCGGATTCTCAACAAAACGTTGTTGATGAGTTCATTAGTGAACTAATTAAGGTTAAAATTAAACAAACAGAATCGGAAAAAATTAAGGGAAAAGCAACACAAGAACAGACGACGACGAAGATGCCGCAACCAAAAAAAAAAGAAAACCAAAACACACAAAAAGCAAACAAACCAGACGCTAATGTCTTTATGAGGCTATCATGCGTACCTCATCAAAGCGCTCGGGCTTATGACATTAGACATTCGCGACCCGGAGACAAGAGGATGCGGATCAAGGGCTAATATATGCACGCAATGCGAGAAGATACTTTGATTGATTCAAGGCGAGCCAATTACAACCACAGAACGCGCCGAATGGATGAAAATATCTATAGACCTACTCGTACCTCGTGTATCTAACTAAGAGTCACTCTGAGACGAGAATCTTTTATCTTACAGTCTTCGGGGAGTTTTTTTAATTTTTTTTTATTTTATTAATAAAGACCACACATTCTCACAGGCGGAGACCACCCAGCACGAATTTGTGAGGCGAGTGCGAGAGAGCGCCCGCCAAGAGACGGATTTTTGCCTTCTTCCAAGCGATGCCCTTGTTTGCCAGTTTGTTGTTGTTATTTTCCGCTGCACCGATGAGCATATGACATTTGGACGAAGTCGATCGGGCAGTTCAAGGGGAAGATACACATTTGTCGTAGGGCCGATTGGCCGAATGGCATTTGCCTAACATGGCATTATCATAACGACCGTTTAATTAATCGATCTCGGTGATCGTGTAAAAGAGGCTTGTTGCTCCTGTGAGTAACCTCCGCCGCAATTGCCACTGTTGATCGGTCGATCGGTCGATCGTCTGAGTCATGATCCGAATCGAACTACTGCGACGGATGTCGTTTCGTCCAGAACTACCTATACGTTCGATGCTGTTGATGCTTTGCCCTTACCGATGATGATGATGATGATCGCGATGATGTGGATACTGATAGTCGAGCTCACAGAATCTCCAATTAGCCCTGTCCTAGTTGATGACTTAATTAAGCCAACGTGGCGCCTGTGTATCGACAATAAGAATGCGCGCGAATGTGGTGTGCGCTGTGCTCCCTTTTTTTTTTTTGTTTTTCTTCCTCATCCACCATGACCATGTCCGAGTTTATGTTCCCGTTCGCATTCGTGTCCACGATTCATGCATTCATTTCAGCGCTCGTCATTATTCTGGTCGACGACAAGGAGAAAGGTTTCGAATTCCATCCTTCTTAGACTGAATGCGGCGGTTGTACAGCGAATCATCATACAGTCGCATGTCAATAAAAACAATCTCGCATCATTCACTAAGATGAATACCGGGATGCGAATACGAGCGGGTGGGGAAACTGGCAGTTAATGTTAAAACTGACAGCGCAACATATCTGTGGCGAAATCACTTTGGCGTACTTCCTTCCTAATGACAATATACACGAGTATGATGGCTATACGCCAAGCTAGTATGGAAGTATATCGTTGCGATGACGGTGGTGGCGTCGGCGGTGACGGTGGCCCTACAACATTCCAATGATTTATGGTTTTTGGAAGTTTGACGTAAGGGAGAATGAGATTTGCAACTTGCAGATGTATCGAAATTGTGGACAAAGCGGAGACTAGTGGGAGGGTAGTGTTGTAGTGGTTTATGAGTTAGTGGACCGATTCGTAGCGATGCGGGTGGCGAATTGTTTTTTGTAGTCATGAATGCTTGTCCGTTTAATGGTAGGCGGTTTGACTGAGAAGATTCCGCGGAGCAGGGCAATTTGTGTTTACATGACATTGACACTTTGTTCATTCATTTAGTAGATGCGAAGAGAAATTATATATTTAATTAGGGAAACTGACGTCGATTGTGACAGGGATCTTGAAAGATTTGAGAAATGAGAGATCATGCTGCGGATGTGGTTTGGTGGATCATTTGAGGAATATAGATTTGTAGCCCTTAAGAACCAGGGGTATACGCCATGGCTACCTGATATACTGATACCGAAGATGATGGCGCGACACTGAGTCATTCCAATCTGTCGAATTGAGAGCACTAAACTGACCTTTGATGTTGATGACACGGCGTTTGAGTACCAAAACCTTTTTTTCGCTATCTCCGCTATGCTGGCTTTACAAAATAGTACAGCAATTGGGCTTGAGTGCTTTAGGAAAACAAAGGACCGGCATCCCCAAAGGAACCTCTCTGCAGGGATTTCAGGAGCATAAAGCGGTTCTCAAAAGAGTTTTCCTGAAATTCTTTAACTTTTCATGTGCGGCTTGTATTATGAGCGCACCTTTCTGAATTAAAAATGTTGACATACATACTCGTATATTCATGCTTCAGGCACCTTGAACCTGACTCCATCGCTTAGATGTCTGTGTGCGTGTGTATGTAGGCTTGTAAATTTCCTTAGTCTCGCATATCTCTAAAACAAGTAATGATACTGACTATGGACTCATTTCATTGATTGTGTAATTACGTACTGAACACTTGGTAAGGTTTGCAAAATTTTTGAATCAACATTTTGTTCTCTATAACAAAAAAAACTGCTATAAAGCTCCTATAAAAAATGATTGCCAACACGAGAGATAAGTTGAAATTTTTGAACGTTTTTTCGTAACGACAATTTGACTCTTCAACGTTTGGTGGCCAAGTTTGAGACGACCGATTCGGTTATCACTAAACCGACATTCGTACGTCAAAGGAACGCAAGATCGCCGCAGCGCAAGTTCATGACCATAGACAATGCCGTTTGTTCGCTGACTGGGCTTGGGAGCGATGAATGGTTGTGTTAACCAGGCAAATTGCCGTATGTGGGACGACGCTCACTAGGTGACAATGCATCTACAAAAAGTCGCCGTTTGGTGATTTTATGAGGTCGCAGGAGATATGCGGATAAACCACAATCGGTCGATGCCCTTAAGGTAAACATAACACGGACCATCACTCAAATTCAGCCGGAATCAACAGCTCGCACACAACTTGTTTTATTCCATTTTATTTACATTACCGCCCTTATTGAGTGGGTTATATTGGCCTTCGTCTGATACTCTCGGTTTAAGTTGGTATACATATCTAAAACATATTGATAAACATGTTTGTAATCTGATGATTAAAATACTTGCAGCAAGCTGGTAAACATGTTTACAACAAGCTGGCCAAAAGGCTTGCAAAAAGCTCATAAACATGTTTGTCACATACTTTCTGTCTGAATTGGCTTTCTATTAAAATTAGTTGTTTAATCTGCTCTCAGCTGTCAATGAGGAGCATAATGCTGTTGATGCTGTCGAATAAAATTTGTTTACATATCTTCATGTTATGAGGCCTCAAGAGCCTAGATCTCTCGTTTTTAGATATGCCTTTGTGTGTATGTGTGCGTTAGTAGCGCATATATTGGCAACAAATTAAGACATTTACTACCAACGCGGTATATTTGACGCATAAAGTGTAATGAAGAACTGATTGAATCTTCATTAATTTAAGGGCATTGAGCCGTCGTACTCGTAAGTTCACTGGTTTTTAATCTTCAAATGAATGATACGGGAAGCTGGCAGTTTGGGTGGACTTTTTATGAAAATCTAAGAGATGGTTGTTTTGGCATTGTAGGGGGAATTTATCATAAATTGAAGTGTTGGCTTCTATCTGCAGGTGCCACAACTTTCGAATCCCAATCTTGTCAACGAAATCGTATTTCATGGTGCTTCCTTCAGCGGGGAACTGACAAAGTGGCTGTAGTATATTTGCCCGGAAGAAAGTGTATGAAATATGCATCTATTTAGAGTGGGGAATCGATAGGTTTCCTTGTTTTTTACTTTAGATATAATTTTGCAGCAATTTATGCCTTTTGGGGTTAATACCACTGTTGTAAGTAGACTAGTAATAGCTTAAACTATAACCTTTTGTTTAACAGACGATGATGCCCACCACTCCATTAGGGATCAACTGCTCCACTTGGACCGATTTGGTAGCCCTTCGGTACGAGTAATATGTTATGCACTCTCTGGTGACTCATACATAATTGATAGCTCCAGTTAGGCTAGAAGACAAGCTTGAAACTTCATTGGTCTCTAACCAAGCTTTCAACATCTTGAAGTCGACAAAAACGATTCGCAATGTGCACAGCGATCTCACAACTTCTTTTTTTTTATAATTCGTGCACACAACCTGGACGGGGTGGTTTGTGTCGAAGATGTTCGTTCAGTACTCTCCGGGGGTGGGTGTCCTTGATAGGATTTGAGAGTTTCGACTGAATTTGCGTTGGTTGGTTGTAGTTCACAGTAACTCTTTTGTTTCCATGTGATTAAGCTGCTATACTGTTCTAACGCCTGGCAAACTCAAAGCAAATGTAATCCAAGAAATGTTTCTGTTCTGTTAAGGAATATATGCGTTGTTGTGGAATATATGCCGTTTTGATTGGCAGATTGAAGAAAGTTGCTCATGCCCTGGCTTCTGTAAAAATGCTAACTGTAATACTCTACGTATCAGTTAGGAATCAGGGGAGCAAAATTTTGTTAGTAAGCTCGACACCCTACAGCTGAAATGTAACGAATATGACAACTATACGATCGTCCTTCTCTGTTGTTATTTATTGCCTCAGTGGATTATCAAGACTAGGCTCAAAAAGTTGTTTCGATATTTGTCTGAGACAAGAAGTTTGAAACCTCATCAGTTATATTGCCTTGAATGTAAAGTACATTTTTATTACTGCCGACTTAAGCTCGATCGATTTTTTTTTCTGTTGCGGCCATTGTATCGCGACTACCTCTTCTGATACTTTATAAAGGAACTCTCGTCATTAATTCTTAAAACGCAACCATAAGTTTATATAGTTTTAAAAAATCATTATAAAATATACAGTCATTGCCCGATCAGAAAGATTTTTGAAAAGAGAATTTATATTTCTCTAACGTCATTTTCACAGTCAATTTTATATTTTGCAACAGTTGTTCATGCATTTTTTATGGAATTTTCTGGACTCCTCCTAAATTAAAATGTGGTTCATCACCGGAAAAATATGTTTTATAGTCGCGGCTCTGTAAAAGAGCACCAAACATGCTTTCAGCTAGAGGTTATCTTGTTCGACAGTTGTCTTTGTTCAATTTCCTAGTTATTTGGGTTTTACAGGGATTCAATCTTAAGTTTTATATGCTGATCTGGCATCCTAGAATTTTTCATTATTGAATCACTTACACGTTGGATGTGTTATTCAGTTCAACCGGAACTGGATCTTGGTGACTCGCAGATGTAACTGAGCCTGAAACTCTAAATTTTGTTAACCCAAAACCGAACTATCAGTTATGATGACGCATCTCTTTTTCTTGGAGTACTGATTTCAGAATTTTGCGCTGCGCCATAATGAACGAAAAGCTGCTTATTTAATACGCCTCGTTAGCGAAAGGGTTCTGGTTTTGTGACCAACGTTCCATAACGACTTAAAAACTTAAAATTCTGGCGCCATTGACGAGGAGCGTAGGATGGCTCCTCTAATTGACCACGGTCAGTAGTAATAACTATTTAAAATGTGTAAACTGCCATGATACACTCCGTATTTCAGAAATACGTCTAACAGCAATCACCGTCACGTCCATTGCTCTAGGCATTTTTCGTTATTTATTTTTTGTTGGAGGCTTCTGTTACCTGTTGAAGCACACAGACGCTGTCCATTGTGCTGCCAGACAGACACCTTAGATAGCCTTACAGCTCATGACGAGGCAGGTACAAGCTTCTCTTATTTACTTATGGTGTGTGTGATTTGTTTTTCACACAAGTAAACGGGATCTACAATTCTTGATTGAGAGAAGAGAAGCTTTTTCAAGGCAAGTGTACTGCGGGAGGTTTCGCCAGTACCCCCTCCGAGGAGCGAAATAAACATTCAATGCTGTTTGTGTTATCGGGATCTGAATTCTTACATCGCGCGTCAGCAGCCGACATACACTACCCACTGCGCCACGTTGCTCTAGGCAATATGTTAGTTCAAAAAATTAGGTGACTTTTTGAATTTCGCGAGCTAAGTACATTCGATTTCCAATTTGTTTTTTGTTATGTTGGTAAACATTTAGGAGGCATGTTGTAAAGTAAAAATGTGTAAAATAAACATAACTACTTGACATATTGACTGTGACGAATTCATTCATTAAGTGGTAGCTCTTCACAGTAGGCCTACTCGTAGAAGAGTAAGTAACGATGTCAGCCGTGGACGCCCAAGCACGTCACTTTGAAGCAGTGCAGAAAATTGTTATTGAGAGTCATTACTATCATAGAAGTTGTTGAGGATATTAGCATATCGGTTGGCCAATGCCATACAATTTTTTGCGCATGAAACATTTGGGCGAAGTTTGTTCCGAAATTGCAAAATTTTGGACCAAAAAAAAGTCCCATGACCATCACTCAAGATCTGTTGAATGGCATGAACGGTGATCCAGGCTTCCTGATCAGGATCAGGATCAAAGGTCAGTACGTTTGACGAAGTATGAGTGGTTGTAACCAAATCATAATGGAAGCAACAAAAAGAAAAAAAATTCATGGCTGTTGCATCGCGATAATGCATTAGCTCATTTGTCATTGCTTATGCGTAACTTTTTGGCCAAAAATATTACAGTATTAAAAATTCAGTAACCGTATTCATCGGACTTGGCCCCCTGAGACTTTTTTCTCTTCGCGGAACTCAATAGACCCATGAAAGGACGGAGACTTGCTACCACTGAGGGGATGGACTGTATCGCTAGAAAGGTCCAGGCGATACCAAAAAAACGCTTATCGAAAGTGCTTCAAGTATTCGAAAAAGCACCGGTGCAAGCGTATTTTATTTGAGATTATCTTAAAGGGAATAGAAGAGCTATTGATGAATAAATAAATATTTTTCGAGAAAAATAAAAAAAAAGTCACCTTATTTTTTGAACACACATTTTTTGAACAGTGTTTACCAAATCGATTGCTTAGTATGCTGGTTAGATATGAAAGAGGTTCGACCGGCGATTACTTATTTGCCTAGAAAATAGAACAGAATAATGCAATGAATTTTGTTAAAAGACTGGAATATGGCATAGTAAAGCCTTAGAAACGTTAAACATTGATTTCGCTGAGTTTCACACGCTCTTTGTGTGAAAGAGACCGAAAAGAAAGAAATTGAGTTTCAGAAGGGTCTTTGTGAATAGGAAAGTGGTGATTATTTTGAAGAAATAACGCTGGAATTCAAAAAGTGGAAATTCCTTTTAATTTTTGAACGTACTTCGTATGTCAAAGGAAGTTATTTCCCACAGACATTTACGAAATTATATATAAATTCTAAAAGCTACTACGAATCTATAATTTCGTTTCCCATAAGCATAACATGCATAGCACTCAAGGCCAACCGTGCCATATGCAATGGACTGATGAAATGTGTCCGTTGCTCCTTGCCCACGTATCCACATTCCATGAGAGAGTGGCACCTGCTTGTCTAGCCCTCTTACACCCATCAATAAAATTCATACATTCTTCAACAACGCATGTAGTTGGGGTTGATCAAAGTGCCACGCCAACATCTATCACCACCTGACACGACCAACTGACAAGCACACATCAGGAAGACATGGATATCCATGTGACCATACCAAACGCCTCGAACATTTCAATCCGATCGACTCCTATCGGACAACACGCTAATTCAAATCAAATCATCAGTAATACTGTTACACCATTCAAACGATCGAACGCGCTGCTGCTGCGCACACCGCCCTCGCAGGCGTAGCTGATCGTCATCAACCACGTATTCGCTTATTCAAATGCACGCGCCGCAACTGTCTGCAGTTGTTCTGTGTACACTTTGACATACGCAAATTAGATGGTGATATAAACGATTTGCGAGTATCATATTAGTGACTGACTGCAGTTCGATGACTGCTATGGCAGTAAGACAGAAGATACTGACGAGTACTAGAAGTGGAGATGTGGGCGCGAGCGGCAGGACCCCACCTCACGTAGTCATTTGCGCTTCGATGATATGTAACTGATTGATTGTGATTGTTGTATGCTTTCGAATAGAATCGTAATAAAATGTACTGGCAAATGACAGATACGGCAGTAGATCGGATGGATTACTGATGTTGCTGCTGTTGCCATCTCACATCTCACATTTGATCGAAAGACAGACGTTGGGCAAATGTGATGGGATGGGGCGAATAAGTGGATAGCTTGCTGCCTAGATGGATGTGCATGTTGGCAGCTTAGAGTATATTATCCGAGTCGGTGGGTGCAATGTGGGACGGAGGGGCACTGGGCTTAATTGGGCCCCCCGCAACGCATTTAAATGTGTGCGGTCCGAGGGCTCAAGATACATACATGCGAATGTACGATCAACGATCTTTTCTCTTCGTATTTTGTTCCTTGGCAATCTCAGCCCGACTCATGGGATGACTCTATTTTGCACTGAGGGTGTATATATATAGACATGTGCGCCTGCAGTCCTCGCGTGTATCTATCTTCTGAAGAAGGCAATTACCTTAGGGACTGATGTTATAATTGTGATCTACTCGGCTGGGATTGCAGATTGTTCTTATCAATGCCATGATGGAACGAGAATAAATGTGAGCCGAGTGAGGCTGGCAAGGAGAGAAATTGTTTTTCCAGTCTTTGTAGCTAATCCTTTGGGACGTTTTAATTACTTATGTAGATGAAGATATTCCACTGGTCAAGACCGTGTAATGGGGCCCATAATCCCATGCGTGCCGAGAGGACGAGGTAATTCTAGACGGTTGCTAGGGGGCTATCAATTTTTCCACCAAGATGGACATATGTATGTGGAATACTCAAGCTAGTGAGAGCAAATTTCTGTTGAACCAACAATCACCACAGTTCCCGCAGCCCGACATTCATAGACACTCGACCTATTGGCCCGGCATCAAGAGTGAAAGATAAATTTCTTACCTAATCATCTCACTAATTATCCAAAAACCTATCTCATAAATAGATAAAACTTTTATTATGACTCAATTTCGGATCTCCTCTTTGAATACCCACCTAATCGAGGGCGAACGTGTATCTATTCATGTATCTGTTGTATATCTACCTGCCGATATCACGCTTATCCAAATTAAATGATCGTAAAATCCATTTTGTTGACTCTAATGAACACATCAAATCGTTCGGTTTTTTTGTGTGTTGTTTTCCTTTATATTCCTCCAGCCCTCGCATCAAATCAAACTATGTAGATGTATCCATCGATGACTGCCGCCGTGCTGCTGCAACATCATCGACCCAGAATCACGGTGGACCACCCCGGCGATGGTACGGTATCTGGTGAAGAATTGTGCTCGAGGATGATTTGTGTGGAAGAGGACCGAACCTGCGGCTACATATACATAGATACACTCTGTTTTCAGCTTTTTTTTTTCATCATATCCGCAGCTGACCCGTGGCCGAAAACAATATGCAAAAGGCAAATCTCAACCTTTTACCTTTCCACAAGCATATCGATCAAGAGACAACGTGTGTGTTCCATTGAGAGTAATTGAACGTTCACACTATGCCTCCAAATATTTGAAATCAATTTTTTTTTGTAGATCTCGAAGTCGGTCCATGGGGAGCGTGCGGGATATTGGCAAAGTTAATTAATTTATGAAAAGGTTAATTAACTTGTAATTGTACTGGCGATGTGTGCATATTGTTAAAGCTCAAGCATGATCGGACCACCTGCGATTGAACGTGGGGTGGTAATGGTTCTGGGCAGCTATCGAAATGCTATGATGTCGGGGCGTGGCAGGCGAACAAATAAATACGAGTAAATAAATGGTTGCGAGTGACGTTGAGGGACAGGATTATTGAGTGCGTGGCATGAGGTAAAGATGTGGTTGCGATCGGTGTTTGATGGAATTGGGTTTTGTTTATGACTCGGAGGTGGATTGGTATCAACGCTGAGTGCAACGAACTATTGTTTGGCTGAACTGTCATAGCAAATTCGATGGCAACTGGGCTAGGCGCCGTTAAGGAGAGATGTGTTCAAAAAATAACAGGAACTGTAGGTTTTTGGTGATGTTTATTTATTCAGCATCATGGCATACATAATCTAGTTGTTCTACATCATTATTGATTTCATTTGGCTACTCCTAAACAAGCTTTTGGATGAAATTTAATTTCATTCTTATAGCAAAATTGACTACAAATTCCCATTTACCCTCTTTGACAGCTGACATCACATTCAACCAGCAATTTGTCTAGTAATATATCGATGCTCTACATATTTATTACCACAATAGAGCAAAAATCTTGCAAATCGGATTAATGCAACGCGAGAAATTCCATAGTTCCTGATATTTTTTGTACACACTCCATAAGTCTTGCAACATATAAAACGGGGTTCTATGTTGATGAGACTTATACGAGCTTTTACTTTAGACACTCTGGACTTACAGGTTTATTTTACAGAGAACCAATGTCGTCCACCTAACGAACTTAAAAATGGCGCCCTAGTAAGTGCGAGAATACAAAGGGTGATTTTTTGGCTCTTTGGTTTTCTTAGTTTTCCATTTTTTACCGCTTACATGTGATTCGTGACATATGTTACAATTCAGCAGTCTGAATAGATATTGCCATTTTATCATGGAAAAACTTTTATCCGAATATTATTCAGGAATCATTGAATTTTATTACAAAAATTCGTGGTCTGTGAAAAATATTTTCGCTCACTTCGATCATTTTATGGTTTCGTAATCGACCCTCTAAGGAGGCAATTCAGAAAAACAAAAGCAAGATAAAATTTTGCACCAATTTCACGTTATTAAGCTACCCTATCAACCGCGTAGAGTGCGTACAGAGGCGAAGATTGATGCTGTATTCGCCAGTGTCAATGAAGACTGTGATTTGTCCATTGTTGGCCATTTGAAGTAATTGGGAGTGTATTGCGCGACTGAGTGGAAGATTTCACCCAAGGACCTTGGTCTAAAATCTTAGCAAATATAGCTCATGCAAGAACTGAGCTGAACGACCTGCCAAAGCGTCGATATTTTCGTGAATGGTCCCTGGAAAAACTATCCTTCGAACTGTTGTTCGCCTCGAATGCACGAGGTGAACCTGGTCGACATGTTTTCCCAACAAGACGGCACATGTCACATAACACGCAAATCGATGGACCAATTCAGAAATGAATGCGGTGAGGAATTTATTTCTCGTTTCAGACTGATGAATTGGCTGTCTACTTCGTGTAGTTGCACGCCTTACCTATACTGATAAGCTAGTGTCAGTGACAGTCTTAGAAGACAGCATTACATGAGTTGTGTCGAGACACCACCCAATATGCTCGAAAGCAATTACTTAAAATGAGACTCTCCGCATAGACTACTTAAATCGTAGTCGTGATCAATATTTGAACAAAATAATCTCCACAAAATAAATGGCAAGTAACAGCTTATCAATCCAATGAAACATTTTATACATTTTTGCAATTTTGCTTCACTGTTTCTTGAAAAATTAAAACCAAATGCTTAAAAAATTACATATAAATTGTGTAATTCTGGTTAGGGCAGCGTACAACTTATAATCTCCATGGCTGTATAAGGATGCCTTTATAGTTTTCATATAACTTTTTTAGGATGGGACAGATGGTCTGTTGTGCGACTGGTTTTCATGAGCTTTTACAATTTCATTCACTCACAGTCAGGGAATCAACCATCGGTATTAGTCGACTGACTAGTTAACCCACTTTTGAAGGACAAGAAAGTTTAATGTTTCTATACAAGATTTGAAGCAGCAGCCCCTTTCAATGGGTTCGCGTTTTTGCAAACTCTTTGGCCGCACTGTATATCTCTTGCAAATATGGCCGGATATCATGTTAAGAATGCGACTCATGTGTCTAAATCACCGTATAAATAGGACACATTGGCATAAGAATACTCTCTTGGTTGTGTTCTAGGATGACATGTAAAATTGCAAGTGATTTTTGCATCAGCTTATAATTCGCAGTATTCTATACTTCAAAATAGAGCAGAGTGGGGATATTGATTATTCAGGTTGGTGCGACCGCTGTGCCTTTGCCAGCGATCGAGCAGGGCATGCTATATTTTCCTTTCGAAACGAAAAAACGATCGAGTTTCTCAAGCCTATAATTTCCCAACCAAATCCAACCCTGATTGCAGTATTAACTTGTAAGCTCATGCCCTTTAGGTTCGTGATCAACACATCCGAAGATACAAATTATTTTTCATCCTCGACCGCCCATAATAATCAAGACACACCGGCAAGCATTAATTAAAAAAAAAAAATCACAAAACCACAAAAAGTCTCCTCTGGCCACCGCCTCTAGGCATCTTTACATCAACTACCGTCGATTGCCGCTCGCATCACGCACGTCACGTACGAATTGGTTCACTGGAACCTGTCAACCGCGTCTTTTATAATCACGTGAAAAACTTTAAATAACTCAATCGAGCAATCGAACAATGTTACGCACCGGGTGCGGCCCGAACCAAACGTTCCACCGCAATCCTCTTCGCATTGCTACATTGTAAGCTGTAATGCATGATGCAATGCAATCAAGCAGATTCTGGAGATTTCTCCAGATGCTTTAAATGGGTGCAGATATTTCGAGGAAACCCCATTGTTTCATGGCGCCTACTACCATTTAATGAGTTAATATTCTCGTCGTGCCCAAAAATTAGGTCGAATGATTGGGATACTCCGTCCATGCACAGGGCCAAAATAGTCAAAGAGAATTCCAGAAATTTAATGTCCAGTTTGGAATAACATTTTTTGATAAGTTAATTAAATCGCTGGGATGACGCGGTGGATCGTATACGATCCGACAGCGACGAGGATGGGGACTAGGAAAAGAAGAAATCGAAAAGCCAAAGCAAACACAACGTGTCGTTATTAAACTGTGCCAGACAAAGAGTCTTAGGCATGTGCTTGTAGGTAATATGACCGAGAAAAATTCGATCCGAAATGAATCGGCTAACATGTCGATTTGCATTTATAATGATTTGTTAAAGTCGCGTTTACATTAAGACGCCTCTATTAGTCGCTTCGGAAGCATATCAATTTACTTGGAGCTGCGGTAGGTCGATGGGGATAGTTAGTTTAGATATGTTCGGGGCCCTATTTCAGAGATACACGGTCTGCATTTGTCAGTTGAATGCGGGTGGGCCGAAGGTTGGTTGTTTTTGTTTCTTCTTTTTACCTCTTTTATTGCGTGTTTTTAGGTTTTATTCGGGAATTGATGTGCTGTCACGAAGTGATTGTGAAATGCGGCAAAGGAAAGCTTTTGATAAAGGCCGTCGTGAGAGATGACATTGGAGAATGTTCGATGTTAATAGGTAGGTGTAGTTGTGCTTTAAATTGACTTATTTAGAAGTTAACAGAACACGATGTACTACGTTTATTATGCATGCCTATGGGGCAATGTCATTCCCGGGATGGCACTTCAAGAGAGTACCCAGAATTGTATGCAATTTATTTGCATTGGGTATTTCACAGTATTGCGTGCATTCTGGTGTTTCCAGTATAAAATAGAGTAAATTACAGACTTATGTGCAACGAGCTTCTCCAGTAGGCTAATGATACCTCTCTCTCCTGTTTTTTATAATTCGTGCAGGTTCAAGAGTGTACGCTCTTATGGTATTTGTCCCACAACCTGGACGGAGTGCAGATGGTTTGTGTCGAAGATGTTTGTTCACTATTCTCCGGGGGTGTTTGTCCTAGATAGGATTTTTTGAGAGATTCGACTGAATTTGTCGTGTTGGTTGTAGTTCATAGTAACTATTTTGTTTCCATGTCATTAAGGTGTTATATTGGAAATGTACACACAGAGCATGAATTTTGAAGTGATCATATACTGCGAGTGTTATGCCTTCGTCAGCATTTTTTGATCACTCTCATTCACAACTGATGTGTTGCACAGGTTTTGTGTATAGGAATTGTTTTTGAACTACAGACCTTCGGCTCAACAGTCGGTGATGATAACCATTTCATCACCATCACTTCCTGATAGGAAGATAGAAACAAAGGATTGTTTCCGGAAAGACTTCGCAAAACAAAAAGTCGGAAGCGGCGTTGAATGTTGTTGATTCTGGAAATGTAATATTGTTTATAAGACGACCACACTTCGTGGGCGTATTCAGGAGGAGGGCAAACAAAGGTTATGTAGAGGGATTGGTTCACGTAGATGAGAATCCCTTAGACTATCGCTTTACGAGGTCGAGACGGAATTGGTTTTGGAAATCGAGTTCTTAAGTACTTAGCCTACAAAAGAAAAACAAAAATTTTGGAGGAATGGCGATTTATTTTCCAATATAGTCTCCTTTTAGCTCGATACACTTGACCCAGCGATGCTCCAACTTCTTTAACCCGTCTTAAAAATACGTTTTCTCGAGCTCTGCAAAGTAGGCCTCCGTGGCGGCGAGTAGGCGAGTGACTTTTTCAAGTTTGAAAACGGTGGCCATCACCTTTCCGGCCGATGGGACAGTCTTCGCCTTCTTCGGAGCACGTTCGCCGGGTGAAGTCCACTGTTTCGACTATTCCTTGGTCTCTGGTGTGTACCAGTTGACCCATGTTTCGTCGACTGTCACGAAATGACGCAGAAACTCCTTCGGATTGCGCTTAAACAGCGTCAAACTCTGATCTGAAGTGGTCTCACGGTTGCGCTTGTTGTCCGGAGTGAGCAAACGCGGCACCCATCGCGCCGACAGCTTTCTCATTCCCAAAATTTCATGCAGGATATGACCCACGCGATCTTTTGAAATGCCTACTCAGCTATCTCGCGCACCAATTTTTGATAGTCGCCATCGGAGGAGAAGAGTCACCGTATACAGCATCCAAACGCTCCTTGATTTCGCTGCGCGATTTCCCTTCCAAAAACAAGAATCGAATCACCGACCGATATTGCTCTTTTTTCATTTTTCTAAAATGCGCGGACACTTCCGCTTCCACACGCGGTCAAAACAAAATTTCGACAGTAGCCGTCTACTAGAATGTACTACACGATACTAAGTTGCTCTTGCGATACTGGCGCCATCTGGCGGAGAGACTAAGTACCTATCGGACCACCCTCGTATGCCTGGGTCGAGGACCACCTGAACGGTGGAGATGGGTTGATTGTGGATATAGTAGGGACGGGGAAGAGGTTTGATGAGTTTTCGTGTAAAAAAAATTGATTGGCGCTTGGAAATGTTAAGCTCCAAAAAGTTTTTTGGATAATGGAAGTTTTGAAGAATTTGGTGTTGTCAGCTTTCAGTAAGATGTGGAAATGTTGAATGAGCATGTAATTGTCATTAATGTTAAGAATGAAAAAAGAAATGGACCTAAGTAGTTACCTTGGGGGACGCCAGAGTTACTTCCCTCTAGGCCTAGAATGTCTTTTACAAATTTGCCTATGCCTATGCAAATGTCTAATGAACCCTAAGAGCTTGGGTTGAAAACCAAGAACAGTGAGTTTGAAGAGAAATAGTCCATGATACATGTTCTCGAATGAAAGTCAGTTGAAATAGCATTTCTCTAAGGATAAAAAGGTAAAAAACATAAATTCGGCAAGGTTTGTGGTTGTAGATTTGCATTTGAGGAAGTCATATTGTCGAGGGGAGATAAGAGATTTGGGTGCTTTAGATTTCATAGAAAATAGTATCGGAGAGCCTGGGTATGTCTAAGGGCTTGGTGACGATAATTATTGACATGGCTTTTTGAACTTTTTTGGGTATGGTTGTCAGAAAGGAGGTTTTTAATAATTGAGGGAATTTTCTTTGAGAAAGTGATAAACTGAAGATATTTAGGAGAAGGACAGAACACATGGGGCTTTTTATATTTTAGATATATGCCAAGAAGACCATAAGGGTCAGAAATGAGTTCATCATCAAGGTGATATAATTTATTGTTAATTATAAGGGTTCAATTCTACAATGAAACATTGGTGCAAAGGAAAAATTTGGTAAGCAGTTGAACTAAGCAAAATTAGGTATATAAGAGTCGTCTGAAAAGGGAAGCTAAAATAGCGACGATAGTGTTGTGTTCATTTGAGGTTTTATCATTGAATGAGAGAGAGGTGGGCTAGCCATAAGTTTTTCCTCTATTGTTGACAAATTGAACGCAGGACTTTGGATAAAGTTGGCTTACACCTCGAGCAATATTGATAAAGGTTTTAAGCATATTAAGGTGCAGATAGGCACTCAAATTTTTGATTTTTTTTTAATATATTTTGGGCATGAATTATGTGTGAGCGATGTTTGTTCTGGAATGGCTAAATTTTAACCAAAGGAACCGTCGCATGAGCATCGCTCAGGAGCTGTTGAATGACGGGAATCGATTCAGATTTGTTGAAGAGAGTTTTCAGTGCTGACAGAACATGGTTGTATGGCTCTGACGTCAGAACCAAAGCCCTATTATACCAATCGAAGGGACCAGAGTAGCCAAATGGGGAAAAAAACACGCTCAGTTCAGTCAAAATCGAAAGTTTTGCTCACTGTCCATTATGAGTTCTTGCTTTGCTTGTGCATATTTTTTTGGGGACTGCTTGCTACAGATTTTTTTTTGTTGACGTACATTGGAAATAGCCAGAGTGAAGAGAATCGCGACGCTTAGTAGGTTTTGGTGGCCTCGCGTGAATTTAAATTACACTCAAAATCTTTGATCAGATCAGGGCCACAAGCAATTATAGGATCACTTTTTACTTTGTCTCTGTGCGTTGATTGAACATTAAATAATATTCACCCGAAATTGCGTCTAAGAGTCCGCATGAGGGTAAATGTAACAATCTAAGTCTACGGAAAACTCTGAATCAATTTATTATCTACAGAAAAAGCGTTATCCAGTAAGAGGTGTCATTTTTTTGCCATTTTTGAGCTACTATAAAATAAGTAAAAATTAAAATAATCGGAAATATTTGGTAAAATTCGTTTTGTTTCTGGGCATTTCCAAGCGCCTTCCACACAGCTATAATGAATTATTCAATGAATTTGAACCTCTCGGACAGCACAGTGATGTAACTCCAACTCATAGGCTCAAAAAGATCCTATCCAAGGACCCTTGTAACCCAAGATTCATCCTTAAACCAGATGGCTCTTTGACAGAATCCAGTAGGAAGCCCTAGAACTACTGACTGAAACCCACTTCCCAGGTTGTAAAACACCCGAAATCATAGTCCCCTTCAGGACGATGGTTCCGACGGTTCACAGAACTGAAGAAGTAATAAACGAAATTATTACAAAGCATAAAGTATCATGGGAAATAAATTTGTTTAAACCTTTTAAATCCCCGGGGCCGGACGATATTTTGCCAGCGATGTTTCAAAAAGCACAAACCCACACTGTATCCCACTTCGTAAGCATTATTTCCAATTCCTTGGGCGCAGGGTACATCCCAACAAAGTGGAAAGAGATAAAGGTAGTTGTCATACCTAAGGTAATCCACACTACCGTAAAGGAGTATAGGCCAATTAGTCTCTCGTCGTTTCTATTAAAAGCCTTGGAAAGACTCCTTGACCTTTACATCAGAGGGCCTATCAACTCACAACTTATGCAATACTCAACACGCCTAACTTAAAGGCAGATCAGTGGAAAGTGCACTTCCTCGATGTCGAGGGAGCCTTCAAAAACGTAAATATAGAGGCCATAATAACAGCTCTAGAGGGCATAAAAGTAGACAAATCCATTGTAATCTGGATTTGAAATACGTTAAATAAAAGAATTATCAATGCAGACATTGGATACAGCTCTATAAGGAAAGTGACAACTAGAGGCACACCACAGGGTGGAGTTCTCTCTCCCCTACTGTGGCTTCGTAAGCCAACAAATTCCTTAAAATCATAGCATATGCAGGTGACCTGGTTATCTTGATAAAAGGTAAATTTCTACAAACTACCAGCGACCTAATGGAATCTGCGTTGAAGTAATTCTCTCCTCGTGGGCAAAACAGAACGGTCTGAGAATACACCCCCAGAAAACCGAGCTGGTTTTGTTCACCAGGAAAAGGGAAATCCCTTTCCAAAAGTTAAAGGGTACTCCACTCAAACTCAAAACGGAAGCCATGTATCTAGGCATAATTCTTGACTCCAAACTTTCCTGGAAAGTTTTCTTCAAAGGCTGTCACGAAATGTCACGACTCACTGAAGTCCATCAGATACCACAGGGTCAAACTCTGCTGGATCCCGGTCTACAGCTCAATTGCAAGGGAAGAAAGAGCGGACAAATTGACGAGACATGGGTCTGAAATGGACATATCAGCGAAGCGGACACGTCACTGCAACCACCGATCAGTCTTGGCTTGCAAGAAACGACAGTCACACAACAAGATCATCGTGGAACGAGCTTAAAATCGGCAAAACAAAGAAGCTCTTGGCGCTGGACCGAAACTCGATCCGTATGCTCGTCGGACACTGTCCCATCGGAGCAGTGCCCCGGAAATGGAACCCGGGATCCAGCGATCTCTGCCGAAGCTGCGGCGATGACGAAGAAATCGAGACGATCCAACATCTGCTTTGCCACTGCCTAGCTTTCCAGAATCGGCGTCTAGCTTCGCTGAGCCATAGATTCTTCACAAAGATTGCGGACGTAGAAAATGCAGATAACTCGGATCTTCTAAAATTCATAAAGGTGAGAGTCTGATTGAACACCCAGACGGGTTCAATTCGAGACGATCACATGAGTCAAGTTTCAGTTCTTAGTTCACAAGTTCAGGTTCAAAGCCATCAGCATGTGAGCTTCATAACTCAACTGTCGATCGATTGATCAGTTTAAATGACATTAAGCCCAGGATCTTCCAAGCTAATCGGCTCGATTCTACCGATCAAACTCATCTTAAAAATCTCCTCGCTTCATCGACCACTATCGACCAATCACTTCCTCATCATCGCAAAGCGACTTTCCGATACTATCTTAATTTCCACTTAGTAAAAACGGCATTTAAATAAAATTCCCATACACTCAACTCGCCCTAATCACGTTTTATGTGATTTGTTTATAAAAATTACCCCAACGCGGCATAATGTGCAACTCCAAATGGCTGGTGGCGGCTAATAGCCCGCCATACCCACATCTACCGTCTATCAAAGCCATAGATAATTATGTGGACCCGGTCGCCGGCAACGCGACTCGGCGGTCTCATTGCATTGTGGCAGAAGTGCTCGTTGCCACTGCCGCGCACTGACTGTGCTACTCTTTTATGCATAACTAATTATTTCAAGTCGATGGTGTGGTGCTTGGTACCTTGTTTTTTGTTTTGTGAATGGAGGTTTGCCGACATTCGTTACCCGGTGCCGGCTGCCCGACTGTGCTTCAACTATCAAACTATCACCCAAAGCGATTTTATCTTTTTGATAGTTAACTTACATTGCTGCTAATATAGATATGTGCATTTGTATGTACTCGTAAGTGTCTTCATGGGATGCATAATCGTCGGTTTGGTTCGTGGTGTTGTTCGAGCGGCTGCATTTGATTGAGTTATTTTGCTATGGGGCGTAATATAAATGAGTTATTATGTGGCTTTTTATTTGCCCATTTGTTTGTTGTTGTAAGCGGTGAATTGTTGTTCTTAATTTTGTCGTCAAATGGTACAAGTTTGCGATCGCACACGGTACAAATATCGTTGTCACGTACTTACATTGATTTGAGTGCTTATTAATGACACAAACCAGAAAGTGGTTACTGACTTTCCTCCCCGCAAAGTGAGTAATTTACTGACATTTCTTAAGAAACGGAATACACAGAATGATGCTGGTTTATCCGGATCACCTAATTTCCATTTGCAGAATAGCAAGTACCTTCTGTCAGCACGAATTTAAATTCAGATTCCTGTAATACTCACCTTGGACATCAACCACACTCAACATCCACTTGTACTTGCCAGTTTGTCGGGTTTTTTATTTTAATTCATCAGCTATTAGATCCTGTTCGATTCTTATTGACATGCAGTACCATCACGAAGTTACTTACGTAAGCAATGAATTAACCTCAGCTTCCCATATAGTACGTCATTAATCCCCATCCGTAGCACGCACGAGACGCAGAGAAATTCCTTTCTGCAATCAGTAATTCAAATCCAAGTCGAACTCACTACATTACAGTGTAGTCCGGTCCCCAAAGTGCTTAAAATTACCTCAGCATACCCAACAATCTATGGCCCGTATTTTCTTCAGTTGTAATCTGCATCTTAATGAGCTCATTACCTGCACGAGTTGTCAGGATACTGAGCATAACGATCATTCCGAGTAGATTCGCAGTATCGCACCGAAACAAAAACTTGTCAACATCACCAGTACATTCCGTTTGAGGAGTAGGAAATCAAACTTCAACTGCCACACCGTATGGATACCGATTTGGCCACCGATATCCATCACATATCCATACTCCCCATATCCATAGTGGCCTGATTTCCCCCCGGGGGCTGAGCAATATAATTAAAATGCCATCGAAATACAAATGAACGCCTGTCATAAATCCTCTTACGGGCAGAACGATCGACCGAAGGCAATCGGCATGGGCGCATCATATCCTGCGTTTGTTGGTTTATATCATGAACAAAAGATACGCGTCCGAGTCTCGACGTAACATGAACAAAACCAAATCCGGACCTCCCAAAAATGGATCACATGGTGGTGCACTGTTGTGCTGCTGCTATGACGATATGGTATGGTCGAGTGTTCCCTTCGGTGGTTTTATACTGCTACATTGAAGTGCCTATAATAGACCTCTGGGGAAGATGTGTGAGATTCTCGAAGGGAATCCCAGTTAAAGTGAATTTTACATACATCACATATGTACGTTAGTTGGGTTGAATGTTGCCGTACCCGCTGCCACTGCAGCTTATTCCCTACCGCTTGCCTCTGTGACGTCTGGTTCTAGTGACTTCCTTTGGTATGATTGATGGCATAACTTGGACGAGCGGAACAGGTTCACTGCGGTGGATAATCGGAGCAATGTTATAACCCATAATAGAGCGACAGACACGCTCTGTGAGAAGATGTCTTCATTTGTTCCAAACGATGGAGTTGGACCTCGACGGTCACTATGACCGAGACTGAGACCGAGACTCGGGATGTAGGCGAGGATTGAGGCAGGGCTTGTGGCTATGACGATAGCGGTGGCGGTGGCGGTGACGGTGATGGTTATTTATGTGTGGCGCGCAGGTAGACTGTTGAATCGAACTATGCTGGATTCGGTCGACTCCTGAATGGAAGACACAACCGAATATGAGATATTAATTTGCTTATGCGGCGGTCGAAGGCAGTGGCTGGATTAAGAACAGCATGAATGCCATGGGCGCCAATGTGTGTTTAGGATGCGTCAGTCACTTATGTGAATGCTCGTCCGTCGGATGGTGCGGCTTGTGTTGGCAAATTTGCCGAAGAATTATTCCAAGATTACTCCGTCCGTGGAGGATGTTCAGTCGGAGGAGGAGGACACTAAGAGCTGCTATTAGTGTGGTCCAACTAATAGTTGGTCATTATCAGTTTTCCAAATTTGTGTTAATTTTTGTGATTTTATGTTAGAGACTCCGGAAGGGCGGACGTGATGTTATTCACATGGGGATTCCATTTTTCTGAGTCCTATGACTAATCTCGCTTGGATTGGAAGTGATTTTTTTCGGAATGCCGGTGAGGAGGACGGGATTGGAAGAAGAGGAACGGCAGCTCAGAGTCAAGTATATTACATTTGAAGAGCTCCTTAAATTCAATTTCAATTGAATAACTTGCCACAAACACCACAATCCACGACATCTCCCACGGCTAGAGACCTGAAAGCTTATAAACTCGAAAACCATAACACGACACTTAACACCTCAACGCAGTATCAGATATCAAAGTGCACAGATATCTCGAAAACAATATCGAGGTGTGAATTGACGTTGGCTTTTCAATTATCCGATCGCAAAGTAAAAACAAAAGCAAACACCCTCCTGCCACCTCCTGCCGGCGTCAGTCATTCGTGAATTTGTTGCAATTGCCAATGCTGCAACAACAATGTCATCCAATTGTCGACTCAATAAGCATATGCAAGTGTCACATTCCCTTGTCAGCTTTAATAGAAATATCACTCACCTGCGGACAAACACCTCACAGCGAGACTGCATCGCACTAGACTACCTCCAAGTGGGTATTAGTTACACTCACACTTGGTTAGCCATTTTGTAACTCAATAGTTGATCCAAGTACAAATTAATTGCCCGGATTCGAACAAGACTCTTTACCATATACATACGTAGACACTCCACCCTGTATCTGGGGGGGTGTAATGGTTGTAATAATAAATTTCATGATAGCGTGCAACATACGGCAAGCGGGGCACAACCCTATTTCAAGAAGTAATCTCCTTGTTGCAGCAACAACTTACATTGTTTGCCACGACATCCGTATCCATATCTGTAGCCACATTCTCGTCCGGGCTAACAACACCCGGCGAACATCCTTAAAATTCAATAAACAGGAAATCTGTTTCACAACTTCCAAAGCGAGGGTGGAACCAGAAATCCATATCCAAAAAGGGAATGTCGATGTCGGCATTATGGAGCTTATCGTGTCGAAACATTCGACGCGGTGGCCGTGGTGAAGTGCGCTCCCAAGAGGGTGGTTGAGCGATAACGAAGTGGTAAAAATAATTTTATGATTACCCACAACATTGTCACTACATTGTGAGGTTGGCGAATGGGCGTGGAGGCGGTACTGAAATATTTACTACAGATTAAGATTCATTTTAATAACAGCGTGAAGGGTTCGTTTGAGTGTTATGAATTGAATTAGCTGGCGAAGAGGTCGGGTGGTTTGGATGTGATGCTGGAAATTTTATCGCATATTAATGTGGTGTTAAAACGTTCGATGGTTTGCTTGTCGTGTTAGCACGGAGTTGTATATCCGTCCTAATCGTGATGTTTTAAAATTGTGCTGAAGGTCTGGAAAAATTTTGGGAAGGTGATCCAGGAGCTTGTTATGATTTGGTGCTTACATTATTATCGAAATTTACAAATGATTATGCAGCGGACTGATTTACGCATCATTAATTTGATAGCATCATCCATTAGCGTGCAGCTGTTGACGGAAAATCTGTAGACTAACACATATTAATGCGCCGGTAGATTGACAGAAGCTGGAATTTTACATGTCTTTAGCGCTGTGTCATATAAAGTTGTACGTCGTCGACAAAGCAACCTTTTACCAATGAATACATTTGAATTGGTTACGGGAATAGTCTATGATTAACAACTTATTTTAGGCTTTGCTACTAGGGGCTTCGTATACCAACAAATGACACGTGCGGAGCTCATAGCATCAATAACTCTGAGCTCATGGTAAGTTGACGAGGACAAAGTTCGCCTAAAAAAATGTATGTTAGCCCCCTTTAGCGCGAACTATGGCCTTTAACCGGTTGTCAAACTAGTTGTAAGCTGCACCAACGTGAGCCTACGGAATCTTCTTCGAAGGGACTTCTGGTAACTATCCAAAAACACAAGCGGCGGACGTGCATCTGCCTTTGCACCCACTCAAACCATGATAAAAAGTGGCCTATGCTGACTGATCGAAGTTGCAAATTTTTGTACGACCTTTCTATTTAACAAATGGGGGCCACGTTCGAGAAAACCAAGAGCTCATCTGCCCTATCAAATATCTTTTTTGGGGAATCGGTAAGTTTTTTTTGATTTTTAAAACCTTTCGTTTAGGCTTTAATTGGCGCGTTTCTGCCACTTAATATTCACTTTCTGAATCACATCCGGTGCTGATGCAGTTTTTTTTTTTCTGATTACCATCATAGCGATTTGCAGTAATGATACCTGTCGTGCAACGTGCTATGGTTCAAGACATCGAGGTGCAGTCAAGCTCTAACGATTGCCAATGATGAACTTCCACCTAAATATAGCATTAGCACCACAATACGCTTGAATTCCATTCGAGATAAATGCGTCATTCACGCAGTTATACCAACTGCTTGAGAAGTTTCGACGGCACAAATCAGGGATCAAAATAGAGTGTTGCAAGTTCTTCGGTGTCGAAGGCATTTGTAATCGGATCATATGCGGAACACCTCAGTAGTGTGACAGGAATTAATACAGGGTTATCCAATTACTGGTCCGGATTTAGCAACCATATTTCAATCACATACGTCAAACTGAACTGTCATCCGAGACAGCCAAAGTTTAGGTTAAGGTTTGCCATCTCAGAATATGGATCGTATGTTAAAATCGCTGAATATGTTCAAATTATGAAAACTTACTACAAAAATCGCCGTTCTCTAGTAGATACGTTTAACGCATTGCGAGTAGTTAATGGTCGAAATATTCATCCATCTGAGAGTCTTCTTCTTCATCTTCTTTTCCTACCTTCTAACCTTCCCACTTAACTGCATTCCTACTGGTCCGCTTGTGGGGTCCGCCGGTTTGACCTCAGAAAGTAGCGGCAGGCTTCCCGGTTTGGGATTACTTCATCGCTGAGGCCAATCAAATGCTGGTGTTTTTGCATTTGTTTGCACCAATTGTTTTTCGGCCTGCCTTTTTTGCGTGTTGAAATTGGAATGTTGATTGATAACGCCTTTTGGACGGGGTTCAAAGGATCTCTCCTTTGAACATGGCAATACCAACTGAGTCGGTCGTGCTCTATCTTTCTTGTGATGGTTTCTTTTACGTGGAGGCTTCCTCGGATCTTTGAACTTCTAATTCTGTCGTTGTAATTTGACGCTTTGTTACTCCCGCTGTCATGCGAAGCATCTTCATCTCAGTTGCCGTTAATTTGCCCTCATACTTTTTGTGCATTGTCCAGCATTGTGAACCGTATGTGAGCGCCGGACGTACAACTGAAGTGTAGAGCCTTCCTTTCAGCTTGGGGGGCATTTTTCGATCACAGAAGATGGCGGAGTTTTCCCGCCACTTCATCCACCCTACGCTTACGCGATGTTTGATGTCGTCATCACAAGTTGCTTCTCTATTAATCATAGATCCCAGATATTTAAACTTTTCACACTTGGGAAGCACTCTTCCATTCAAGTAAATGTCTGGAATAGGCTGATGAGGGTCAGAGAACGGGCAGCACAGATACTCTGTCTTCTTTGAACTAATACGATACCCGTGTCCCTCAAAAATGTCCACCCACACATCAAGTGCTCGTTGTAGGGACGACTGATCATCACTTATAATGGCCCCATCGTCAGCAAAGAATAGCTGGTGCACATTGGGGTCCGTCACTTTTCCTTCAAGCAAGCAATCAAGGACTGCTATAAAGAGCAGTGGGCTGAGGACGCTCCCTTGGTGTACACCGACTTTGATTGCGAACTCTTCGGTGACTCCTGCGGTGCATCTTACTCTTGTCGTTGCTCTCTTGTACATGTCCATGATCACTCGCACGTAGGTTTCTGGAACTCCTTTTTGTCTTAGCGCTACCCATAAAAGATCTCTTGGTTGCCGGTCAAAGGCCTTCTCGAAATCAACCAACACCATATGCAAGTCCTTTGAAGAATCACGATGCTTTTCCATCATGATCCTTATACTTTGGATTGCATCTGTTGTTGATTTACCCGAGACAAACCCGCACTGGTCATCAGATAGTCGTATTATTTTCCGCAGTCGGCTATCTAATACCCGTTCAACGATCTTCATGGTGTGCGACATCAGCTTGACAGAACGGTAGTTATCACAATTTCGCGTATCACCCTTTCCTTTGTGCAATGGAAGAAGATAGCTTTCCCTCCATTGATTAGGCATAGTGTCGCCTCTCATAAGTTTGGAGATAAGAACCATGAGCCATCGAGACCCAATGTCTCCCATCTTTTTCCAGAACTCAGAGGGTATCCCATCCGGCCCAACAGCTTATCTTTTCTTGGAGTTTTTAACCGCGTACCGAACTTCTTCGACTGTGATGTCGGATATTTCGGCATGATTCGGGGCGGCTCTTGGAAAGTACACTCGGGGAGACTGTTCGTTCAGAAGTTCCTCGCAATACTGTCGCCATCTGTGGAGAATTTTTTCGTCTTCCACCTGAGAGTACAATACACAAAACTGTATACTGTCAGCCAAAGAAGCCTTAGGGACTATCTGTCATTGGTCTTTACTTTTTTAAAAATCACGAAGATGTCACTGTGTATTCTCATCACAGCATCAGATTTTTTTTTGGCCTCAAATCAGAGATATAGCCGTGAAAGACATATGGTTTCAAGAAGACGGTGCCACATCTCATACAACAAGACCCGTGCGGCCTGGCTACTGAGATCGTGTAATTTGTTACTGTTGGATTTCATTTTTCTGGACCCTTGCCGTCTAAGAAACGAATATTCGTCAAAGTATAGTAGGAGTTGGCCGATATGTGTCGAAAAATCATCGAAAATTACCTCATCAAAATCAAATCCTATATAAAGTCTTGTACAGGATATTTGAATGACGTTACATTTTACTTATAATGGCAAAATCCAGGCAATATAATGAAGTAAAAAAATGATCAAAATCTAAATCGCGAATAAGGTTGATTTAAATTAACATTTTGAATCACGAATTGGATCAAAATGTATTAAAATATCCGAGAGACTTCGCAAAAGACCTTCGTAAGGTTTACATAGTCATAGAATAATCCAAATTAAGTAGAAAATTTACAAGAAGTAGCTCACACAATAAAGAAAGATGCAAGCTCCGTACTATAACTGTAAAGCTCTTATGAAAAGTGGTGATGAAAATAGTGATTCTCAAGTTAGTAATGGAGTACATCATCTGTCGAGCATGCGCCTTGGCTGTGCCTTCAAATACTCGTTTTCTTAACGAAACTTTTCAACACGTTTTTGTATAGTAGCGGCTGTATTTAGCGGATGACAGCGATGCGAAATAAACGCCGTCTTTATCCGTAACACCTATACCAAACTTCATGTCAGTCAACACCGTGTTGTAATGCATTGCATTCACTGAAACGGTCATACCAGAATTACATTCCCAGGGAAATGTAAGTGAGCCTAATCACAGATAGAATAGATAATAATTCTGGGTAGGTACAAAAAAAGCAAGATCTTGATCTCATCATTAGTCAACGAAAGAAAGGCATTGCACTGAAATTCAATTCCTGTATCAAATAAACCTTATAAGCATGTAAGCTAATACCTCAACGTAAAATACAATGCCAAAAGGTTGCCGATAGCCCCAGTTTCTGTTATTTCGAAAGGGACGGATGCCGACTCTCAGCCACAACGGCAATATTTTTAACTAAACTTCCTGGACGAACAGCGGAAATGGGGACTTCACTTCACTAACTTGTGTTTATTCATCGAACAAATTCATTATAGCTGTGCGAATAGGAACTTTATTATAATCAAAATATGAGGAACTTTACGAAAGGTTCTGGCTCGATATGTTCACCATTATCGTATTGAATGCATATATATTGATTGATTTAATATCCTTCTAGTTTCTACTTGTTAAAAATAATTTTGCTACCTATGGCTACCTATTGCTGCTTAATCTTTTAAATCTATTAAAACAAAAAATTAATCCAAATTCTACTGTTAAAGGCTTTAAGCAATGCCTTAAGTTGAAAAACTATAATTTTTGCATGATATACACTAAAAGCACGTTACGTAAAGGTTTCTTTTTTAAGAGCTAACTGAGAGGAAACCGACAAGAAAAACGATACTTGGATTTTTTAAACATTATCCTCGCTTATGTGCTTATTTTTAATTGTAACTTATGATTCAGAAAGTCAACAACTTTTAGACAAGATTCCAATTTATTCACCAACAAAGCCTCTTTTAAAAGTGGTCAATTCATGTCAACGTTTCTCCAACAGTTCGAGGGCCTTTTTCTAAAACGATATACCTTTGGTCTCAAAATACCCTTCGATTCGGCAATAACTTATTCATTAGAGCCAAATCTCTTTCCTATTAGTATTTTATTTAGGCCTGCCTATCCAGGGCATACAGTGGATTGGAAGCATATCAAAGTGCGATTCGTACCATTGTTGTGATCGATATGTGACACAGTGCACGGAGGCCAAAACCTTTCTAGAAAATGGACAGCAAATCGTTTGAATATATTATAAATAGAAGGGGTTCCAGTTTCGATCCCTGCGGCACGCCGTTCATGACATATATGTATCTTTTCGCATAAAACTCAAGCAACTTTCGACTCAAAACTCAAATTATTTTTATGAGCATTTTCAAGAAATTATAAATGGTATGGTCCATAATCAACAGTGTCAAGAAAACTAAGAAATTTTTCAACAACCTGTCCATTCAGTTGTCTTCCGATTTGACTGTAGAGTGTAATGATGGATCCTTGTTTCGTGGTGGTTTTTTGGGCCTCTATGAGCAAATGCGAAATCCTCTTTCGAACAGAGTTTTCTCAAACTCAAATATTTATGCAGTGGTGAAGATGTCCTATATCAACCCAACTCCAATTTATTGATCATTTTCATTTTATGTTTCCTGGGATAACTGCCGATTTTAGAGGACCAGAGCTTTCATTATTAGCAAACCACTTCTCTATCATTTAGCTCGATGGAGCAGTGTCAAGCAGCAGTTTTTTTTACGCTGTTTTTTCTCATTAAGAAGCAGTGCAATTTACAATGCACGAAATTCGGATTTGTCAATTGATCTGAAAATTTCTGAAGAAGCGTCGGTAAAACTTGTAGACTGAACGTCAGTTTTTATACATCATTTGAACGTTGTGTCTTCAAAAAACCATATGGATTTGGCAATTGTATGACAATCTATATGTCATCCTATGAACTTATTGAGTGTTATACCTGCTCCATCCACATACTTTTTTAAGGCGGCTAGTGCTAATATATAGCTTGGGGCACCATGACCAATTGTTGCTTGCTAGGCAATCAGACGTGGAGTTCCTCTACTTTGTTAATAAAGTTGAGGACGTCTCTCGTAGGAGCTTACATGATCCCCTCAGTAGTCATAATTTCTCTGAAGTGGATATGCCACTTGAGGTGGCAGAGGGCAACACACTCACATAAACTGCTCTGCAGTTTCCACGTCCTCAAGACAGAGTCGACACTCGGTTTTAGAAGAGAGGCTAATTTTGTTGAGATCATATCTCAGGCTACAGTGGCCCGAAAGATAGCAGGCCAGTCTTCTCATATCGGCTCCATTATATTTAAGAATATTAATAGAGTGTTTGGTCAGGGGCTGTTTATGATAAATCTTTTCGATTGTCGGAGTCCTTGAACGCTGTTCCAAAAGTGCAGATGTTGCGTTTTTTCCACTTGTCTAAGAAAAACAACAAATAAATAAATAAAAAAAAAGGTTCGGCATCTATGTACATATGTACCTTCAACTGGAACCCTTTCTAGCGAGTTCTAGTGAGTTGGACAGAGTTTTAAGGAACTTTTTCAAGCAATTGCAGTAGTACGTCCTCAATAACATGAATAATGTCGGCTTTCAATGCATCGATCATTATTAGTTTGTCATCTTGGACTAGCAATATCAGATATCTTTTAAAGAAAAATAATCTAAAGGTGTCAAATCTCAAGATCTTGAACGCCAATAAATAGGTTCATCACGTGAAGTTAGGCGTTCGATAGGCGAAAAACTGCATTTTCAAGTTCATGATTGCGGCGAGCAGTGCCTTTCACCGTGTACACAGACTCGAAAAAGCGCCGATCGAATTAATTTTTTTCTGTGGATCCTTGAGCATAAAGAAGGCGTCGCCAAAGTCGACACTCTCTGGACTTATGCCTATGTAATGTTGCTGTATTGTCTTTCGTCCGGAGGATTCGGACATAAGGGGGTGGTCGTGATGCAATGTTAATCTTTATCGACTGTGCGGAAGGTTTGTAGTTCAAGTCTGTCCATAGCCAAGAATAATTCCTAAACAAAAAAATTGTGCAACAACATCAGTTGTGAATGAGAAACGATCAAAAAATGCTGACGAAGGCAGTATAAGATAGTATAAGATAACTTCGAAATTCATACTCTATGTGCGCATTTCAAATATAACACGTTAATGACATGAAAACAAAAAAAGTTATTGTGAGCCACAACCAACGCGACAAACTCAATCGAATCTCTCGAATTTTATCTAGGACAACGACCCCCGGAGGCTAGTGAATGAACATCTTCGACATAAACCATCTCCATCCCACCCAGGTTGCGCGACAAACACCATAAGAGCGTTATTCTTGAATCTGCGCGAACTCTATAAAAAAAAAGGATATTGTCATGATTTTTTCTCCTGAATACTTAATTTATTTGCGGCAAAATGCTCTGACTATGGGATTTTAAAGAAGGAACATTGTTGCCCCAGCATTGCCTGCTGATTTTTTTAAAAATATGGTCCGAAGGCTCGCCTAGAGATCGCAAGATGCATTTTTCGTGATGAAACGGCGTTAAGATAGTCCCATGTAGATCATCTTCGCACCAAATGCCACAATTTTGCTAATTGGCATACTCATTGAGCCAAAAATAAGCCTCATCACTGGATCCAATTTTTCGATAAAGCAGCGGATCCGATGCCAGTTGATTTTGGGACGCAAACAAATGCCAATTGGCTTCAATTATTTCACCAGATGTATCTTATAGGTTTTGTCTTGTAAAATTTTATATAAAGTTGACGGGCATAGACCAACTTAATGTTGACGACGTCGAATCAAGAAATTTTAGACTGCCCCACTCTCCTCAACGGAAACGCGCACCCTTCTTATGCATCTTGGTGCTACTGAATTCTACAAAGAAAATGTTGTACAGCAAACAATGGTTTCAGATAGTTGATTATGATTAATGTAATATGGTGCAAAGGCTCTATAAATTTGGAGGATAGGACAACACTCTTCATAAGTGTCATCTAGGTAAAAGCTAGTTAAAAGCTGTCAAGGATGTCAAGACTGTATTTCCTTTATTTGTTTATTAATGCTTTTTCACTTGAGCTTGATGAAAAATTTGATTGTTCCGTTCGCATCTAACGCGAATCGTGATATCCTTCAAACCGGATTCATCGCCTGTCCCCTTCCAAGCGCACTCTATTTCTACTATCAACCGAAACGCGTACTCGAACAACAACGTATCTGTCACAAAAAATTTAGCCAATTTCCAAGCAACCGATATACATATTTCAAAATAAATTGAAAACTACTGCTTGCAGTAGTAATCAACGTTCTGTTCCCTTGACATGTCATCCCCTATACATGCTGCTGCTGTACTCCTGTGCTTCACAGCATTGCAGTTTTGTGTCTGATAAAATGTTTACGTCAACAATTTGGGAACTATCCGGCACCGATTAAATGGAAACTTTATAAAAAATAAGATAAAAATCCAACGTGCCATCAAAATGAAACGACCTCACTCGGATGCTGCTGCACATCATCGCATTCGCACTTTCATACTCTTAGTCGTACATCCCCCCAAATGCAAGGGTAGCTCTTCGCTCTGCCTCTATCTCGTCCGCATTTGGCGCGTTTCGTAGCTTTTCGATTCTATCTGGTGTCTATTTAACAGACATGCCGACATGAAGGATTTAATTAAATTCAAGTTTTCCTGACACCGAGATCACGTACTTTCACATTTTATCCGTTGTCTGCACTGAACTAAACTGTTGTAAATTGTGAAGTGGGTTCCGATGAGGGTGGCGGCTTCCATCGGTTTATATGCATTTCTGATATTTGGTTTTCTGTTTTCTCCCTGTGTACTCGACCGGCTATGACTAATTTCGAATGAGAGGAAAATGTTAGAATCCGTGACATGTTCAAAGTTTAAATTTCCAATCCCACCCCGCGTTATCACCATGAGCGCCAACGTGTCAACTCGATCAAGAGTGCTCGAACGCAGTATTCCGACACAACGACAATGATTGCGCAATAAGTTCAGATTGATTGGAAAATACTTTGTCATTGGGTTGAATTGGAAATTGTCTGCAATATTGTTGCCCACTACAAGGCAATGTAGATGATCGGCAAACACTCATGGGGTAGGAAACATGACTCAAATTTTAATTAATTGAATCCGCCGGGGTAGGCGGGGGTATGGCGCGCCATCGTGATCCGGGCAGGAGGTGCTGGAATTAATTTACCAACAGATATCTTCGTTTGCCGAATAAATTGCTCGCAATTAGCAAATTAACTAAATGACTTTCGAAGTATCTGTCTATTGTGCTCGTATATGTGTGTGTATTCATGTTGTTATATCACTCGGGATTGTAAATGAATTTACGGAATGATTCGCGTATTCAATCAATGAATGATGATTGGATTTTTATTCAATTCGTGCGCGGTAGCGAATCTCAAATTGAGAAATTTGTTACTTGGAAATGGGAATCGAATTGGCATGCAAGTGGCTGGCCTCTTTCACAATTTAATTTGATCGAACAAAAATCATTCCGAGACTGATGAGATGGAGAAAATATTTCTCCATTTTTAACTAACAGATGTGAAACAGGTAATGACACAAGTGGCTGGGATGAATGTTGACGAACCTCGTTTCACCTATCTGTCTTAATCCGGCCTGCGATCTTGCCTATCATATGCTCTCACTCCCTTGTGTTTGACTTTAAACTCTCCGCTCATTCGACCCTCACCCCTTCTTCAATTTGACGCAGTAAAACATAATAAAACACGTGTTCGGCATCGATATAGAAATACAACACCCCACGTCCCTGCGACCCCACGACCTGCGATTGCCAAGAAGCCGACACTTCTACAGTACGTCAGTATCTAATGCTTTTTTTATCCTTGCAAAATTGATTTGTTCAATTTTTCCAACGATTAAACTTTGTTCTCGCGGAAAATTCGTTGCAGGCCATTTACTTTCGAACTCTGGCCCCTTGCTTCCTTATCCACGATACGACTATATGTACGGATACCATGCTCGGGGTACGAATTTAAAAGTGATGTTTGTGTTGACGCTTGTACTCAGGGCGAATAAAAAGAAGAAAAATCGTATCCACCGAAGGGTGGATGAATTCCTTCACGTGCTGAAGGACTACGTCCATGATTGGAGGAAATATAATTTTCCTTCGTCTGTATACGTAGGTATCCGCAGCGGGTATCTGGCAAGTTTTATTGCACAAACGCAAAAGAATTTCATCAATTAATTTTGTTTTATTTTCTTATATCTTCTGGATTGTTGTTGTATTGATTTTTATTGTTTTTATATTTTCTACTCATTTCCATTTACTAATTATACGCTTTGCGTTCTTTTTTCCATCTCTTTGCAGGGAGAAGTAAGTGATTGTTTTTCATTATAACATGTTTACGTTTATACTCGTAATAATGTGATATAACGGTAAGTCATAGGATTACATTTTAAAACACTTTAGGAAAATAGAGACTTTGATGTCTTATCCAGTGTAGAAGAAGTCTGTTAATGTTAGCGGAAAGATATCATACTTTACCGACAGCCTTCACACATTTTGTATTATAAAGGGTGAGCCGACAGAAGATGTGGATGTTGGTTGTTCATTTTTGAGTAAATTTTAAAAATTGAGTAAAGAGTATAAAGTCCACGCAGCATCGCATTTTTGTTATTGGAATAAGTTCTCACTATTTTCCAACAGATGGCGTTACCAGAACTAGGTGCAAGTAATTTACGACGGCGATGCATTAACAATGAAGCACTGTGGGCCACATTGATTTTAGGAGTATGTTAGTGTGCCTAAGTAAAGGGCGGGTAAATGTTGAAATAGAATGAAACAAGTTGTGTGTGAGGTATTGTGAGCTGTTCAAATCGAACGAAGCCATCACGGGAGATCGTTATCGAGAGCAATTAATGTGTTTGAGCAGGACATTGAAGAGAGAACGGCCACTGTACAAGCAGGGTCACGGCAAAATGATGCTACTCTCAATTTTGCTATTGCGGCGCTTGGCCACATATTGCAAGAGCTAAAATGGGAAGTCCTACTCCATCCGCCATAGACGATGCCCCTTCCGACTACAACTTGTTCAGACCGATGATACCCATCGATCACACCCATTCTTATAAAGTTACTTGAGAAAGGGTCGATTCCTGTTATAGCTTCGAAAGAAGTGTTGTTTTGCCGATGCCAGAAAATAAAAAAAATGATGCCAGAAAAATAGAAAAAGTGTGGCTGGCGATGGACATTTTTTTTTTTTTTTGGGCCTTCTACTATCTGTTGGAGCACTCAGGCGCAAATACTGGTCCATTGTACTACCAGGCACACACCTTCTATTACGAGCTCATCAGAGATCTAATTTCCTGAGTTCCCTGAGTGACCTGGGACCCATACAAACCTTAGAGAATTTAGTCTTCGACTTTATTCAAGAATTTGAGTTCATGCACTAATTTGGAGCTGGTTAAAGGGTTGGATACAGCTTCGAGTGTAGTTTGACTGTCACTTCAACATAGTGCATGGCCATTAGAGTTGCGTATATCTCTCTTATTGAAAGACAGACGCATGTTTTCTTAACGAGAAGTGTAGTCAGATGTTTTCGCGTTCAAAGAAAACTTCAGCACCCTCCCCGCCCGGATTTGTAGTCATCTGTAAACATGCGAAGATAGTCCATTCCAGGTTAAGTATCTGGCTTGACGCCATGGAAATTCGACTGTGAAATTATAACGCAATAAGATGGCAAAAGTCATTGCGTCAGAAAGCATATAATTAGTTAATAAAACGAACGCTTTTGTTATTCCTTTTTCTTATTTCTTGTCTTTATTCTTATCTTATTTCTTATCTTTATTTCCTTACTCGTGGGCGACCAGCTCAGAAGTGCCGTGTTGGCTTTCAGCAACGATCTCTCGCACTCATCGGCTTGGTATTCTCCAAGACCGAGAGTGAGAAGAGAGTTGGGAAAGGCGGGGTCCTATTCACACTTAACGTTTGCTTGACAAACGTTAAGTGTGTAAAACCAAGATTTATACCATTACCATTATAATTCAAAAGATGGGAAATAGCAGAATGGTACTTAATACTATTTTATATTACACTTCCCCCACTGAGCCTTTTTGGTCCCCAAAAACATTTAACAAAATAATATTTATAAAGGTTATTACATGATTCGGTATTAACATAGTACAAATTGTTACAATTTTTTTTTCTTACTGTTATTAACAATTTAGTAATACATTCTTATTTAAGTACGAAATTACGGTAAGTATTCTGGTAGCTTCCTTTTGGACAGTGCAACTACAGTATTATTATGATTACGAAAATTCTTAAATTTTACGATTTAATTCTCATTGTGTTTACACCCTTGCGGAAATATTCTAAGCAATGTAAGGGTGGACATCCCTGAACATTACGATATACGATATTGACTTCATTGATCGTTTTTCTTAATGACATTTGATTCAACCCCCATTTTTAAAATTTTAAGCCTTGCAGTTAACGCGATTAATAAAGTTATTGTGAGAGTAAAGGAAAAGGGGGGAAAAAAAAGAAAAAAAAAAAAATACGTTTTCGACAAATTATTATTTATACGTACATAATTGGCTGCAAAAGTATAGTCGATAGTGACGTAAGCCTAGATCCGTTTCCTACAATCTTTATGTAAGTATACTTGCAAGCGGTAATGGTGTTATACTTGCTGATATTTGTATTTGCGCCTAAGTTGTTTTTTATAATATTTTGTATTTCTTTTTGTTGAAGTATCAATAACATAACTACCCTCGTCTCTAAACTTATTAAGCTTCTTAAACTTTTGTAAACATTTGCCAGCAGACCTATTCATAACTATATTTCTACAAAGATTACTGTCCTGTCCGTTGCTCTTGTTTCGATTCAAATATTCAACCCTGTTTTCCTTATCTCTTTTAAATCTATCGGCTAAGGATGTAATGTGTTCCCTGTCCATGTTTTTCAAAATGAAATCCAATGGTCTTAATTTCGTTGTAGAGTGAATAGTGTTATTGTAAATGGTTATTATTTGAAATACTTTCTCGTCCAATTCCGATTTGTCATTCGCCGCATTTTTGATTCTCAGGTGTTCATTGAGAGTGCCATGTAATCTTTCTATGTCGGCATTGCCAGTCTTAAGGGATCCTGTCGTTTTATGAAATTTAATGTCATTTTCCTTAAGGAATAATTCGACCGCAGAATGCAGTATGCAGGTTTCATTATCGGACACTATTTTATTTGGTTTTCCCAAAAATCTGATCCTTTCCTTAATTGCATTAAGAATACCTACCCAGTTCCTATCAGGTAAATTATGGACAGTTGCATATTTAGAAAATTTATCGATCGTAGTAAAATACATTTTATTTCTCTCAGGAAACCAAATATCTATATGAACGATATCGTTGAAAAACCTTGGTGTTTCGGTAATTTGCATAGGTATTTCTAAGGGTCTCCGATCATGTTTTGCGAGTGTACAAATGTCGCAGTTGTTAATAAATCTTTGAATTTCCGTTTGTAAGTTAGGGTAAAAGTAGAGACTTTTTAATTCGACGAACGTCTCATTTATGCCCCTATGGTTTTTACTAATGTGTTCTTTTTTTATAATGTCTATCATTTCGTTTTTGTCGACAATGTCCTTAAGTTTAATATTGGACTTTACTATATTTAAGTTTTTGTTCATTGAAAAATATTGGATGTACGCATTTTGAAATTCAACAAATAGAGGTAAGTCATCGCAGTAAATACAGAAATTTCCCTTTTTTATTAAAATTTTTTCCATTATTTTTACTAATTTACTCTTCCCTTTAACAAGCTGAATGTAATTTTGAACCTTTCTGTGAACGATCTTGATAAAAAATTTTTCTTTCTTACCATAGGACAAGTAAATTTGGTTTTTATACATATTTATGGGTCTCTCAGAGATAAAAATATGTTGCGTTGGGTCTTCTGGGGCGCTGTGGATAGTAGCGCTTGTGGATGAGATATCATTTTCATGGATCGGAGACGTTACAATCGCTTCGTTAACATCGCTAGTGGCATTTTCATTGTTAAAAATGTCTTCCAAAAATATGTCGTCGTCGCTTCTCATATCTTTAGTATTTTTATCGTTGTCAATGTGCCTACTGAGACCATCCGCTACATAATTTTCCTTCCCTTTCAGGTACTGGATGTCGAAGTCGTACTCGCTAAGAAAAATTTTCCACCTCTGCAGCTTCATGTTTGGCTCTTTAATGCTGTTTAACCAAACAAGGGGTTTATGATCAGTACGCACCACAAATTTTCTACCGTACAGGTATGTTCGAAAATATTTAATAGCCCAAACAATCGCAAGTAATTCTTTTTCAATCGTTGAGTAGTTTTTTTCGTGACTATTTAAAGTACGAGAGGCATAGCAGATTGGGTGGTTGCTTTGGCTAAGCACAGCCCCTAAAGCGTAACTTGAAGCATTTGTCGTTAAGACGAACTGTTTGCTGAAGTCTGGACTTCTAAGAATGGGGTCTGTTGTTAGCAAAGTTTTTAAATGTTTAAAAGCTTTAACGTACTCCAAGTCAGATGTGTTAACTCTTTCCGGTTTTTTTAAGTACCTTATCAACGGGTATGCAACCTTTGCATAGTCTTTTATAAATTTACGGTAATATCCTGTTATGCCCAAGAATTGTTTTATGCCTTTTTTGTCTTTGGGAAGTGGCAAAGAAACAATTGCATTTATTTTGTTTTCATCTGGTCTTATCCCGTTATTTACAATTGTATGTCCCAGATAGTTTGTAGTTGGTTCGGCGAAGCTACATTTATTTATTTGGATTTTTAAATTTGAATCCTTAAGTCTTTGTAAAATTTTTCTCAAAGAGTCTAAATGCTCTTCAAAGCTTGTGGAGAACACCAAGATGTCGTCTAGGTAGACGACACATATTTTATTAACGAAGTCCTTCAGCACCGAGTTCATTAACCGTTGGAAAGTCGCAGGGGCATTTTTCAGCCCAAACGGCATTCGAAGAAACTCGAAATGTCCATTCTTGGTCGAGAAAGCTGTCTTAGGTCTGTCACGGGGTTCTACCTCTATTTGGTGGAAACCTTTAACTAAGTCAATCGTTGTGAAGTAACAACATTTTCCCAATTTATCGAACAAGTCATCGGCGTTCGGCATAGGGAATCTATCCTCTATCGTCTGCTCATTAAGCTTTCTGTAATCGATGACGATTCGCCATTGCTTCTGACCATTTTTGCCATCCTTTTTGGGAACTACCCAAATGGGCGAATTATAAGGACTGCTGCTAGGGGCTATAATCCCCTGTGCTAACATCTCGGCGATTTGCTTGTCGACTTCCTCTGAATGAATTTCGGGATACCTATACAGTTTGCTAAAAATCGGGACTTCTGTTTTCGTGTTTATCCGGTGTGTAATTTCGTTTGTAAATGTTAAATTATCACCCTCTTTGTAGAAAATGGGCTTGTAAAAATAAAGCAAAGATTTTAATTTAGAAGCATCGGTCTTACTTAAGTGAGTTGCAAATATTTTGTCACTGATTTCCTTTTCGAAAGTTTCGCTAAAACAGATGTCTTCAACATGGTAACAGTTTTTTGCATATTTTTCTTCGTCTTCGTTAAAATACAGTGTTAATGTCGCATCGTCTGTGATAAGTGATCTGTTTTTGTAGTCTATAATTGGGTTAAGTTTACAAAGAATGTTATTGCCTATGAGTCCGTCGAAAAAGTCATGAAATTGAAACTCAATAAATTCTATAGAGATATTGTTATTGAATTCACGAAACAGAGGGATTTTGTACTTAGTGTCAGATTGAATTGTGCGCCCGAGAACTCTAAGATAATGTGTGTCAGATGGTACATTCCATTTTGGATTACATACGTTTTTATTGATGATGCTGTATTCTGCACCACAATCAATGAGGAACCTTAGAGGGACGGTATTACTTTTGACAACTATATAAGGTAGTTGTCTTCGTGACTGTTTCGAAAATTTTGGGGGGCGTTGCAGGATTCACATTTAATGCATTCATTATTTTCATTGCTAGCCACATCCATGGGTTCATTTCCATCATTCCTGTATCTATTTGCTTGTTGGGATATGTTATTTGAAGTTCTATTTGGATAAATGCGCGATTGTCGACTCTGTAGGGGGGTGCTGTTTTGGGTAAAGTTTTGAGGAGGGTTTCTACCGTTGTATGATTGTCTGTAAGTAGGCGGTGCATAATTGTTATTGCTATTACGTGGTTGTGTGTATCGAGTAAAGGTGTGATTGTTTCCTCGTGAGGAATTGGATGTTTGGGGGGATTCGCTATTTTTTCCATATTTGACATTCAAATATTCTTTATATTCGAAACCATTGGATCCTAGGGATTGATGACCTATCTCAACAATAATTTTAAATGCCTCGCCTAAACTTTGAGGATTTCTGCATAAAATAATTGTTCTAGTTGGTTCAGGCAGATTGTATCTGAATGATTCCAATGCGATTCTATTATTTGATTCAATCATATTTGTGTTATCATTGTTATTATTTATAAGGTATGCATTATTTATTCTGCTTAATAAATTATTTATTTCATTATAATAATTCGCGATATTAGTTGTGACCCTAGCTGTCCTTATTCCGTCAATTAATTTGTGTATTGGGAGCTTTTCCCCAAAATTATTTTTTATAATTTCCTTTATTTCTACCCAAGTTCCTACTCGACCACACTTTTGCAGTTCACATTTAGCCCTACCAACTATTCGGTCTTTAATATATCCAGTTAAAATAGATTTTGACGTTTCATCGAAATCATTTAGAAATAATACTATTGAGTCTACCCTGTCCAAAAAATCAACTGTACACGACTCGTCCCCATCGTACTGAGGTATTTTGTTGATTAACTCTAATACTAACTTAAATTTTTCTATAACCGTATCCATAATCTAATTTTATCTCTTACGTCTTGTTGCACTCCAACTTCAATGTGGTCCAACTTCTGCGTACTTCCCGCCTGTGTTTTGTTGTTTGTGGTGTTGTGGCACTATTATATTTCTTTTCCTCTTTCTTTGGTTTTTGTAATGGGAGCAACTTATACGGGTATGAATCGAACTTCGTAATGATCAACAGCGAACAATGCATGTATAAGTAAGCATGTTTGATCGTGTTCGATCGCTTCGTTGAGACTTATTCGATGGCTTGCATGTTATTTTGCAACTAAATCCGGTTTTTATTCAATTTAACTGTTCTTTTTTTTCGATTCGAAATGTATGAGTTAATTTAATTGCAATTAATCACTATTTTTATAATTTGATAACTTTGTATTTATAAAAAGTTGCTTAAATTTGTTAGAATACACTTTTCCTTAAGGTTTTTTTTTTTTTTTTTTTTTGTTTTTCGTTTTTTTATTAAACCCGCGTGGTTTACCGACTGCGCCAATTAGTTAATAAAACGAACGCTTTTGTTATTCCTTTTTCTTATTTCTTGTCTTTATTCTTATCTTATTTCTTATCTTTATTTCCTTACTCGTGGGCGACCAGCTCAGAAGTGCCGTGTTGGCTTTCAGCAACGATCTCTCGCACTCATCGGCTTGGTATTCTCCAAGACCGAGAGTGAGAAGAGAGTTGGGAAAGGCGGGGTCCTATTCACACTTAACGTTTGCTTGACAAACGTTAAGTGTGTAAAACCAAGATTTATACCATTACCATTATAATTCAAAAGATGGGAAATAGCAGAATGGTACTTAATACTATTTTATATTACAATATCCATGAGACATGGGTCGTAGGATATTTCTCGTGCAAGTACACTGTCACTCCATTGCGAGTTGTACCAAAAACCATTTTTTTCGAGGCCGATGCATATGAGATTATCGGTTTTATCATTGATGACTCCTAGGTATTTAGCTTCTTTGGATATCGGCATAGGGAATGTCTTTTAGCACCATCGATCACATTTAGCGTGGCCTATGACAGACAGTTGCTAAGCATAAGCCGACCATGCAACAAGCCGACGGCAACATCATCCGCATAGGCCTCGGCATCGATTACAGAGGCATTGAGAGCATCGAGCAGAGATTCGACCACAATGCACCATAATCGTGGAGACAAGACGCCACTTTGCAGGCATCCCCTATTTACACCAGATTTCACACGTTGCTCGAGGCTTGCATCAGCGATCCATGTCCTGTCAAAACATTGTTTTGATACACAAAACCAGTGTTTCATCTGTGCCATGCCGTCTAGCAGCGGTACTTTCGATAGCATGGAAAGTTGCGTTATCAAAAGCTCCCTCAATATCGACGAAGTACTTTCGAGTACGCAATCAATTCTCCCAACTAGGTTTTGAAGCGCAATCTCGTAGTATTTTCCGCACTGATAAGCATGTTGCACTTCCGAGAGAGGATGCATTCAAAAGGCACGTGCAACTCTACGAGTACTAGTCTAGGTATATAGGAATAGGTATACAGGCAAGTGATAAGTTAGTAGTGAAAATTCTTTTCTGATATTTTCTTATCCTGAAGCCTACGAAAAATGCCACAGCAAATTCTATGGCCTCAGTCGTTGCCACGCGTGACGCAATATACCAGCTACGCGGGGTTGTTTTCATCGTTTCAGTCGAAGATACCATTGAAGGAGTATGCAACGAGCCGATTTATCTAGGCAGATGTTTGCTGTGAGGAAGAGCTCACCATGAAGGTGCCGTTCATCAGGCCAGACCTCTCAGCCTGAATACGGAAACCTGTTGCTGAGGCTAGCTCCAGTAGACGATCTTCGCAGTGTTTGCAATCTTCGCTGGTCATCCTACTGTCACTGCCAGCACTCCCTATCCTTACCTTTTCAGAGAAGATGGCTGCCTCTTTGTAGAAGAGGTGCTTGTCTCGACTCTGCCTTCGAACTCCGATTACCCACCGCCACGTCAAAGGAGGAGACATCTGGCGGCTGTTTCCTGCGGCCGTCTTCCGTTTGCGAGGCAAAGGCCGCAATCAAGGAGATCACGGGTGGATTTCCGCTATTGCGGGTACTTCCATCCTTTTGGTTGTCCATTCATTCATGTTGATTAGGTTCTTCGGGTCTTGGTTCGAGGACATTGCCCTCTTAAGCCAACCTCCGCCATGACATGATGCCCTAGGAGCGGAGGGGAGCGATGGACAATACTTTGAGTTAAATGTTTCCTTCGACATGTCTTAAATGGCACATTAATTTTAATCGAGAACTTCTTCGAAGTCTTAATGTTACCAAAAATTTCGTAAGTTTTTCGACCAACATAATAGTTCTAGTGAGTCTAGATTTCGTGCATTAGTGAAATTTTTCGAAGAAACTAGTTCGGTCAAAATCCATATCAAGATGCTCCAACACGCTAAACCATCAGCGTTTTGAGCGAAAGTGTTCAAAACCAACCAGGCCCCTTAATTCGTCGCAGAAGTAAGAAATTAGTATAATACTTATGGTCACAGTTGGGAAAGACATAATTCTTATGGAACATCGAATATTGAAGACTCGCAAATGCCAAATTCTTTGCCCATGTTTTTGATGCCTTCTTACTAACTGTAGTCGACGAAGAACCCAAGCATTTACTTATTATCAACACGCTCATGAAACTTTTCAAAGATAACCGAATGGTAAATAACGTAAAAAACATCAATTTTTCAATAAATCATAGACAAAATATTTGCTGGACCGTCAGCAATATATTGTACATCGATGATCCAGTTCAAATAGTGAATTTGAATAGAACACATTTGTAATTTAGATCTCGGTCATTTCAATGATGAATATGCCTTAAAGGTTCCAAGAAGAGTCAGTCCATTCAAATTTTGTCTATAGTCGGCTCAGATGGATCATTAGGTCGACCGTAACCTGCTTCTACTACAGAATCACCATTTTGGTATAAGATGTTACAATTATAAGATATTATGATCCATGTTGTAAACTGGTAAACCTTGGACGTAACATATACAGTCTCAGATGGCAATTGATTGAAGTATGTGATGAAACAGGGATATCTAATTCGAACCACGAAATTGGATAAGTTCTTTGTCAACGAAGTCACATATCTTGGGTGCGTTATTAACGTTACCTTGTAATTAATAATTAATTTCTTGGTGCCAATCATTTTCATGGCCATGAAAATACCATACGTTATCACAGAGGTCCATTGGATGAGCTACTCAGGTCCATTGAAATGGACAGAAGATCATTTTTTAACCTGACGAAAAATTGGACATCTGACCTACTCCTAACTCACCACGATCCTTAGTCAAACACGATTGCATCTAAATCCGGTTTGAGTACATGCATTCTTCATACATTTCCTGACCGAATCATTAAAGCAATTTGCCCCGCTTCATGATCGCTAATGAGTTGAGTAGGAGGATCTAATACTTGCGTTTGCAGGTACTGAGTTTTACAAAATGATCGCCGAAAATACAAACTACACATGGAACTTGAAGCGAATACCCGTTCATCAGGCCAACTGACTTCAACGCAGTTGGCATACGATTTCGATGTCGAATTCACTTCAACCACCAACTTCGGCTATGCAGATGTACTATGACTTCTCATCGACAGAAACACCCAAGATATCGAGGATTTTGTGATTGCATCGGTCAGGAGGCCAAGCAAGTTGAAGGGATGATATATTGCGTCAAATATTTCATTTTCTGACTAATGGCTGACCAAGCAAAATTAAATAAAACAACGAATTGAAGTCATTTTTCAGTCGTAAAGAAGACATCAGCATCATCAACGGATGTATCATGTTGTCCAACGAGTAGTCACTCCAAAACCAGTTCTGAAACAACTTCATCGTGGCCACCCAGGAATAGAAGAATAAGCTATTGCTGGAATTGTTTATTGGAGAAACGTTGATTCCGTATTTAAGACATTAATTCGAAATCGTAACAATTGCAGACAAGATTCCAATAAAAACAATGCATCACCCAAGTACTCCACTAATGGAACAATGGGCGCGTCTACATCTGGATTCAATCGAAGCCCTAGACTTAATGGACGTTTTTTCTAAATGTTCACAACAAAAATTGTCAAAAAGATGTGCTCCCGATTTGGACTACGATACGATTTCAGACGACTGTAGCCAGGTTAAGAGCTCAGTTTCAAGAGTACATACTTGAAAATGGTATCGAACATCAGTTCGTACTACCCCATGTCTAATGGACAGGCTGAGCGATTTGCAGATACCTTTAAACCTTCGCTAATGAAGTTCAACACAGAAGGAAATTCATTCAAAACCTTTTAAAAATGTTGCGGGCAGGGACACACAAAATTCAGGGTCTCATCACCTTGAATCTTAGTAAACCAACAATTTGAGACTAAAAATCAAAATCAATCAAATATGACAGAGCAATTCAACTGATACCAAGTCGATATCATATATGAATCAAGACATACTCTAAGTACACCACACTACCAATGACAATTGCGCTGGACTTGTGCGACTTAAGCCCATAGAAATCCAGCTCCCTCCGAAGACAAAATCACATCGGAAAATTCAATTAATTCCAAGTCGTCGCCAAACGACTCCTCCTTACCACATCCAACACAGCGGTGGTACGGTGCGGATCATGGGTTGATAGCATGATTGGCCTGTATTTTGGGCCTGGACGATCTCTGGTTTCAATACGATTTCGTTTAATATTTGTAAATCATATTATTTCGGTTGGATCTGAGGTCATCCGCTTGGAAACGTTTAGACTTGAGGTTATTTGAAAAGAAGGGCCTATGCTTATTACCCAGCAACACTCCTGAAAAAAAGGTGTGTTTAATTGAATGAAAAAGCCCCCATTAGTTCTTTGGCTCCTTATTCAAAGAATCAGTGACCATGGTCTTTAAGGGCATATATAATAAAATTCGCCGTTGTCCCATAAGTCAGAGCCCAATTCAGCGACAAATTGAGGTGGTTGATCGGCTTCGAATACGTTTGCTCACAGTGGTGATGTTTAGGTATGTACATTCTGGCATGCTAACATCGAATTAGTCTCTTCACAAAGAATTTTACGTAATGATGCTTTTACAGATCGCCGATTGTCGTAGTAAGTTTCGATTCTAAATCTACTTTAATGCATGACAAACGACTCGAAATCAATTGTATTGATTCAATTATGGCAGTTAGTACGAAATATAATTTCAAGTGTCCGCCGCTGCTTAGCTTGTAGGCGTATATGTATGCGAGAAATCAAATTTTGTTAGATGGCGTTCGTTTTATTGACTTTGAGGGCTTCAATTGTTTGCTCTTCATTTACGAGGGTAGTCCGATAAGTACTTGGACTCACCGCCAGATGGCGCCAGTATCGCAAGAGCAACTTACTATCGTGTAGTACATTCTAGTGGACGGCTACTGTCAGCCGGATCGGACTCGTAGTTTTGTTTTGACCGCGTGTGGAAGCGGTGGGTGCCGTGTTTGCTCACTCCGGACAACAAGCGCAACCGTGAGACCACTTCAGAGCAGTGTTTGACGCTGTTTAAGCGCAATCCGAAGGAGTTTCTGCGTCGTTTCGTGACAGTCGACGAAACATGGATCAACTGGTACACACTAGAGACCAAGGAACAGTCGAAACAGTGGACTTCACCCGGCGAACGTGCTCCGAAGAAGGCGAAAACTGTCCCATCGGCCGGTGATGGCCGCCGTTTCTGGGATTCACAAAGTGTGATCCCATCGGCTACTATTGGGCCGATTCGACGCCGAATTGAAGAAAAAAGTGCCCCACTTGGCGAAGAAAAAAGTGCTCTTCCACCATGATAACAAATTGGTCGAATTGGGCTACGAACTGCTGCCCCATCCACCGTATTCTCCAGATTTGTCACTCGCCAGGCAGAAATTTCAGTCGAATGATGAGGTCATCGCCGCCACGGAGGCCTACTTTGCAGACCTCGAGAAAACGTATTTTTCAGACGGGTTAAAGAAGTTGGAGCATCGCTGGATCAAATGTATCGAGCTAAAAGGAGACTATATTGAAAAATAAAACGCCATTTCTCCAAAATTTTTTGTTTTTCTTTTGTAGGCTTATCGGACCACCCTCGTAATTTCAAGACGTCGTCTAGCAAGCCCGCTACAAGTTTACCATCGAGACAACGTCGAGCACAACACAGGTTAGTGTGGCATGGTGCGGGTCACAGGTTGATGGCATCATTGGCCCGTAATAAGCAATATGTTGACCGCCTATTAGGCCTGGACGATCTCCGGTTTAAAGAGGATTTGGTTTAAAATTTAAAAATTTTTTGGTTGGATTCGAGGTCATCCGTTTGGAAACAATTAGGCTTAGACTTCTTTTTGTTGAATTATTTGAAAAGTAAGGCTCATGCCAAATACCCAGCGACAATTCACTAAGAAATGTGGGTTTAATTGAACAAAAACCCCAACTAGATGCTGGATCGGTGTTGATGGCCTTGATAAGCATGTAAATGAGGGTCAACCTTTAACTGCATAAGTCAGGGCCCAATTCGGCGACTTTTTGAGGTGCTTCATAGGTTTCGAACACGTTCGCTCACGGCCGTGATCTAGGCACGTACATGCCGGCATGTTGCTATAGAATTTGATTCGATACCGAACTAGTCTCTTTAAAAAGCTTCAGTATTGACTCATTGAAGGCAGTTAGTAGGAATTTCAAACATCCGCCACGTCTTAGCTTGGAGGCATGGATGAATTTGACCTTGAGGGCGTCAATTTTTTGTTCTTTATTTAAACTGACCTGCGATTTAAGTTAGCATAAGATCGGGGGCCAGTTCACTTGCTCAGGATAACCAAACCGCCAAATCTCTAGTAAAGAATGTCCATCATAGCATGTGCTGTGTGGCACGTGGCGACGACCATATGTCGTTATCCGTATCATGCAGAAGTTTTTTAACTTTGATCTGTATTTTTGGACGTTAATGGTTCTGTCAATGCTAATTGCGTTTTGGGAGAACTGCTAGTCCAACATCCGCACCAAACAATGACTTTTTCACTATGCATTTGATGCTGGTACATCTTTTGTGGATTGATTTCGTTCCAAATTCGACAGTCTCGAAATTTTGGTCAACTTCCAACTGCTCCAGAGCCCAATCAGCCAACACACGGTGTTGTCTATGGTTACTAATCCTAAGTTTTTTTTTATACGTGCACAGATCTACATTTGTCCCGAAACTGAAGGACCAAGTTCTTGCAAGCTGTAAGAAATTGACTAGCTCGGTAACGCAGACCTTGCTCTTCAGTGACGTACGTGTGTTGGCTGATTATTTCGACTTGATAGGACGTTTACCACGAGGCCAAAAATCAAACAGAGTTCGTTGTTCAACGCTATAACCTTATAAACGGAAAAATTTTGAACTTTTTATGTTCAAAAATTAACGGGAATCTTGTAGTTTATTGGGTCGTATTAGAACCATTCGTATGAGTCGCCAAATGAAGTCAATAATGATGCCAAACTGCTGAAACGTGTCAAAATAGGTGACAAAATATTCGATTTATATTATGACGTCGAATCTAAGGTTCAACCGTCCCGCGGAGGCATTAAGGCTTGCCAAGATGGGAAAGGGTCGACACGTGCAGTTGAGCTTCGAGATCATGTTCAATGTGTTTTTTCGATTTTACGGGACAGTGTTTAAGCTCAAGTAGTCATTAAGGAATTCCTGCATTTGTTGGAAGGCAGCTCGTGATTACGTCTGTTCCTATGCAGCAGACTCTATATTCGTCAAAAAGGGTTCCGTGTGACTTTTTCCTATTTCCAAAAAAAGGGGGAATCATATAGGACCATCGACTCGTAAGCACTGCTGTTAGAAGTTTTTCAGGGAATGATCAAAGAGTGGACATCTTCTTGAAGAAGATTACATTAATGTAGGCGAATATATGAAATTCTCCATAAAAACCGAAAATAATTTTTTTCAATTTAACTGAACATTTATTTCCATCATTAGAATTCTGATAAATCACAAAATCAACTGCCCCACTCATCTCAATTCGACTGAAAAACTAATGACAAAAATGTCCTTAGCCTCTCTTGCAAACATTGTCCAAATTTGGACGACGGTCATAGTCTTATTCTGCACACCATAACCTCACTTCGATCCAAACTACAGTGGAAGAATTACTTATTAACCTTTCGTCGACTTTCGCACCTTTACGAGCCAACCAATAAACAATAACTAATGGGACGCCGCATACTTGGGTGTCATAAAACACCACCAACTACCCTTTTAAGCCACCATCTTGTACAACCATCGAATTTTGAAGTACCTCCTTGGACATTCCAAGAAACTACCTCCACCATAGTGCGCGTCAGTTGCGCTTTTCGAACGACCGAAACTTCCTGAAACATTTTTGACAAAACCGAGAAATTCTCATTAGAGCAACCAATAACTGCTTAATTCTCAAAGCACTTATCCCTTGGACTTTTACAACCCGTTCGCTAGTCTAAGTGTCCACCGGAAGTAAGTTTTGGGGTTTTGCCGGGAAATTGCGCCTCGCAAACACCAAAATGAAGTAATATTTTAAAACAGGACAGTTATTGCAAATTTTATTGCTTATTTTGGGAGACATTCCACAAACCAACCCCCCACCCATCCTGCCCGAATATATAGAGTCGGAGATAGAATACGTACCATTCCTGTCCAGAGCGGAAATAAGCGATTCGCAACACTTTCCATGTTAATTACTTTAAAACATCTTTTTCTATTCGCCGCGCCATTCGTGAACAGTTCGAATGATTTCGAAGACCAGCCTTATGCCGGGGGTTGGAAAACTGCTATTAGCTACACTTAGTCATGATGAAATGGCGATGATAAGCGAATTTTCGAGGGTTGCTGCTTTTGTTTAATTATTTTAGAGAAAACTTTTGAGCAGGATGGTGGGGGAACGGCCTTCGAGGAAATGAGTAGGATGGTGGATGATTGGTATAAATCTTGGATTAAGTGTTTGTTGGACGGATGAGGTTGTTGTCTTATAAATAAATTGGATTAGAGGAAAGTTTAAATGGTCGTCTGGTGCCTTGCTTAATTTCCTAGAAATTCAAGACGGCAATGTTGAAGAGCGAAATTGTCCTTGAAGTTGTCGATGAGTTCAATGAATTGAATTTAAGACTTAATCCCAAGAAACTAAAGGATGTCATTGAACTTGTCAATGCCTTCGTAGGGAGGTTGTCAGATAAATTTTTTTCTTCATCGTAGACTATCCTATAATTGATTTCTAGGAAAGAACTCATTTAGGACGTGGTCCGTTTCACATGAAACCTGAGTAGAGGACATACGATTCACGTGAGTAATTGAAGGAGTTGAAAAGAGCGATCTGAGTTATCTCAATTTTTTAAATGAGACATTAAAATCAAGACAAATTTCAACTCGCTCACGTCCGCTTTTAGATTCTTAGATCCACTCCTAGGTGGTGTTAGTAAGCGCATTGAGCCACCATGGAACCGCAATACCTTTGTTACGAGTTTGACATCTATCATGTAATCATATCCAGTTCTTTTGGCAGAAAAGGAGTATGCGGAAAGGTTTGCCTTTTCATTTTAATTTGAAGAGATCGAGTGTTTAATCGCATCGGATGCTTGTGGACCCGTATGTTGGCAGGGCTTTATTGAGAAAAAAAATTGAAGAGATTGGTTTCACCGGTTCAGAGGCGCAAATTCTGATCGGCTTAAGAGGGTTGAGGGCAATCAATTACAGGATTTTTGGACGAAGACGATACCCAATTGAGAAAGGTATTGAGCAATTGGGTGTTACTCAACTAGTCATGAGGAAAGGAAAGGGGTAATGCTAATTCACATGCGAAATCATGTTCGACAATCAAAGAAAGTCGTTCTTGTATCGGATTGCCACTGGCAGTGAAAAGTGGATGTATTTCGAGACTCCTAAAGGCACGAAATCCTGTATAATTCCAGGCCATCGCTTCGGGTGGAAATCGATGCTGTACTTTGGAATTGGCAGCGTACTATGAGCTACTGAAACCTGGTGGAATTGTTATATGCCCGTCGCTACCACCAATAACTGATCCAATCACACCATTCTCTATATCAAACTGATTTCCATCCACTACCACTCACCATCGCACAAGTAGAAAATGGTCCGAAACTACTTGCAGACACTCAGCTGAGAGATGCTTTCCCACTTCACCTATTCATCGAACCCGGCCTCTTCCGACTAGCATCTGTTTTCATCTGTAGTTTGATTCTTACGAAGTCGATTCCGAAAATGGCTTGGCGAATGGTTTGCCTCGAAACGGAAGGATTTGTTCAAGCGGTGGGAAAAATGTGTAACTAGCGAAGGTAAATTTGTTTTAATTTTCACTGAAAAAAGAAGCGCCGTTGTGGCTAAAAAGACAACAGATATATGTCAGCTTATATACCTGGTATACAGAGGGCAGGTAAGGAGGGAAAAGTGGCATCCTAAATATGCCTATTATCCTCGTTAGGGCTAAGTTGTAAATGGTCGTAGTAAGGATGCCTAGAAATACTATGAAATTTAATAACTTGGCTATTGCTAGTCTTATAGACTGGAAGTGGTAGGTATCCTGTGTACTTAAGATACCAAGCCAAATTTGTTGCATGCATAATGGTTCTCTACCAAATTTTAGGGAACGATTCTTGGTTATTTATGCTAGGGATCAAGTTGGTTTCAGTCAGATCGAGGATTCGGAATGGTAAAGCATGAGACTGTTGAAAGACTGCTGAGATTTTGAGCGAAGACCTCTATTTTCTATATTCTGGTAATAGAAGGTTAGCATGAGGATCAGGAAGATGATGAAATTTAGAGGCGAAAATATCTGTCGAGGTCGGCTCTGCTACGCTGGAGGTGGGATATCCGCTTTGAGTGGATATATTGACTTAGAACCAAATAATTTTTTGTCACCAGCGGCTTAAAATTTGATTTTTTTCGAATGACTTTTAATTCTTTCAAGGCGATCAGTGATTTTTGCACTGAAGGCTGATCAAAATCCAAGCAGCATTTTTTTGAATGTGTGACACTGTACAGTCTTCTAAGTGCATCTTTTTCTACATCAACCTTAACATAATTGCCTTTCTCTTGTAAACTTTTTTTCGGGTTGTCGTACTTATTTACTTCATATTCACAGCAAGCAATTTTTGCTTGTAGTCATCTCCATAACGACTGACTTACTTATGCTAACAACAGGTTTCTTACATGCTAGGTTTTATGTCTGTAGGTACTCTAAGAGAGAGCGAATCTCTCTCATCTACTCTTAACTTTACATCACCGACTTCACATCATTTTCAAATTTCTTGATATCACACTTATCAAGTTTCAATAAATCTTCCCCATCTACTTCGTTGCGACGTAAACCAGCTATTTCTCTAAAAATTTTGTTTTTTGTTTGACTTTCTTCTCGAGGTTGATACTCTTTCAAAGGTAATATTGGTATATATTTCACAATTTCAGACATGTTTTCCAAACCTTTGTGTTTGTTTTTTGAAATCAGTGAAACATTGTAATCCAAATTTGGCACTTTTTTGCTCTCGTATTTTTTCGAGCAAATTTTGCAATTGTTGATTGAAACATTAACTTTTCTTAAGAAAACATTTATTCAAGTACATACATTTTTACTTCCACGATCCACACACACACTCGTTCAAGAGAAAAGACCTGACTTAAGAAGAGGTAGAGGACAAGCGAAGCGGTAAGGTTAACCTCAGGTCAAGTTTAAATTAAAATTGTAAACATTTCGAATCACCGTATTTCATATCTTAAATAAACTCCCCTTAAATACCCGTCCTGTTTACTTTTTGAAGAATGGTCACTTGCAGCCGTGCAAGCTCAGGCTTCTAAACTTGCCAAGCCTAGTTCTTGGGGCTTTATACTTCGATTTCAAGCAATTCATTTTATGTCCATTCGTATGAAACTCTTTTGTCAAAACTTTAACTTCGAATTTGACCAAGGCTCTAGGCTTACCAATTATGTCTTGTATATTTCTGTTTTTAGTGAAGTTTGTCGGCTCTATTGAATAAAATGCAAAAATATTGTATTATTAGCTTTAAGGGTCATAGAGTGTAGTAGTAAAAATAATTTAGACGAATTCGAGCCTAGGTCTAACTCTAAGTAATTCTTGGTTAGGTAACAGAAAAACTAATTGATTTTTTAACTATTTATTAAAAGGTCCTCGAACGCGTAAGCCCAAGAAACCGCCTGGAGAGAAGGGCACCGCACCCGCCAATGAAGACAAACGTCCGCGTACAGCTTTCAGTGGATCTCAGCTAGCTCGTCTAAAAGTAAGTCCCATCTCAGACACATTTTGGACGACTCCTTTGATGTTTTTCGCTTCTCTTTTTATTTTCTCTCTCTAGCACGAGTTCACAGAAAATCGCTATCTAACCGAAAAGCGTCGACAGCAACTCAGTGCCGAGCTTGGTCTAAACGAAGCCCAGATTAAGATTTGGTTCCAAAATAAACGTGCCAAGATCAAAAAGTCCAGTGGAACCAAAAATCCACTGGCCCTACAACTCATGGCTCAGGGTCTCTACAATCATTCAACAATCCCCCTCACGAAGGAAGAGGAAGAGCTCCAAGAACTTCAAGCAAAAGCGGAAACATCTGCTTAGATTGACCTAGTTCCTCCACCCGGTGTTATACTTACAAGGATCATCTTTACAACGAAAGTATTAGACACATACTGAAACAACTTAAAAAAAGTATCTTGTATATTATAACCACCTACTCTTGTACAAAACCTGTATTCATAAAAGCATCTTAACTAAAATAAATTCAAAATAAAAGCAATACTAAGAGTTAAGTTATAAAAAAGGCACATTAGTAGCAATAAATCCGTGAGAGTTTATGTAAATAGCTTGTTTTCTGGCCAACTACAATAAAATAAGTTTCTAGTCCTCGAGAATAGATATATTTAAGAAAATCAAAAATAGTGTCTCTTGAAAACAAAAAACGAAAAAACTGTTGTATTATAGAATTAATTTTAATTAATCATTGGGTATTTATTAAAAACAAAGTATTGAGTTACATTTTGTATAATAAAATGAACAATAGAACTGTTAGTAATTTAATGAAAAAAAAAAAAAAACGATGAAAATTAAAATAAAAAAAAACTATTCAAAAAACAATTTATTCTTTAACCAGTGTCAATCGTACCTTGGCGGACAGCGCAGTGGGCCGGTGAGTTATGGTCGCGACGAGTTATTTATTTATCGCAAATGAGTGTTTTTTGAGTGTACATTTTGGTCGAGTTTTTTTTTTTTGTGGTGGCGATCTATTATTATACAGCCGTTGAACTTGGAGTGGTGGGCATAATATATTTAAAATAGTTCGTGTCACGATAAGAATGATAATAAATTGCAGGAACATGGCCTAATGGATTATCGAGTCGTGGGAATTCATGAATTTTCAATTATTTTTATTGAATTTTTTCAGTATTTTTTTTTTTTAATATTTTATTGACTTTTAACGATCTGCTGACAACACTCAAATGGTTATTTGCAATTAAGATAATCAAGGAGTGCTGAATGGTGCTTTAAGAAAGTTAAATAGTAAAGTGGTTTTTAATATTGTTGTTGGGCTATATATTGAAGATTTTAGTGCTCAACGTTTAGGAGATAATTAAAATAAAAAGCACATGAAGCAAGTGTAGATTCGATTTTACTCTCGGTAATAAATGTTTCAACTAGAAATACGATTTAACTGCACTTAATAGCAGGCATGATTAGAGGATATAAATCTTAACTCATTACATAAATACGAACAATATATAAATACAAGGTGCCAGGTGTACAAATGGAAATCTACAGTTTTTTCAATAGACGGCGTTAGAGGTACACATGTTAAGCTTGGGCTTCTGTCAAGAACTCATTACTTTATTTTTTTTGGATTGAAAATAACATCAACCTTTTGTCGGAAGCTTTGTTATGGTGAAAGAACGTTTCTCCCGATGGTTTCAACAGTACAAAAGTGATGGTTCTGAAGGGGAAAGCACGGAACCGTCGGCGAAAGAGTTTGATGCCACAAAATTAGAGGTGACCTGGTGAATGTCTTAAACATTGGGAAAGACTTATATTAATAGTTGCAATCACAAATAATTTGCTGGGGCAATTGGTAGATACTGAAAGTGAGAAAAAAAGGCGAGAGCAGTTGGCAAAAGAGTGTAAAGTTTCAACTTTCTAAGGATCGGACCAAATTCACGCTTTGACTTTTTCTCTGGGACTCCTTTCAAATCAACGGACATAGTTATATTGGTTTGATTCAAACGATTTCGTTGTTATGTTGGTAAACACACCAGAGCAAGCTGACAAACAAGCTGTTGTTTAGTTTGCTGCAAGGCGTTTGCTTAATACGATCGACGATTTTTCAACATTATGTAATATGTATGTTCAAGCTTATTGCGGTTTGAATAAGTCGTCCTTATAGGGAGGAAAGAACCGCAAGCTAAAGGGCTTTTCAATAAGGGCGGGAATATGTTGAAATAGAATGACACAAGTTGCGTGGGAGGTATTAACAAAATTCTTCTCTTATTTAAAAATCAAATGGATGCCATTATATGCGAAATATGTAATCGTTCAAATGCTCCCTTCGGCTTTTTACGCTGGCACGTATCCGGGTGGTCCAATTTTCAGTGATTTTTCCGCATAGATCTGGCTGAATTTCAGCGATGGCCTGTGTTATGTTCACCTTAAGAGCATCGGTCGATATTCGCATAGACTTGCGACTAAAGGAAACCCCACAAGAAAAAGTCGAACGGGGTCAAATCACATGATTTTGGTGGCCAATTCACGTCACCTCTGCGAGAGATAACCGTACCCTCAAATTTCACGCCGAATTTCAATCGTGGCGTCCGCTGTGTGTCACGTAGCGGCGTCCTGTTAGAACCACATGTCGTCTAGATCCACATGGCTCCATTTGGGCCATAAAAAATTGGTTATCATCGTTCTGTAGCGGTAGCCATTGACGGTCACCATCTTACCAACGTCGTTTTCGAAAAAGTGCGGCCCAAAATTCACACAAAACGGTAACTTTTTAAGGATACAATACCATTTGGTATCTAGTGTGGGTTGGTGTCGTCCCGTATACTTTTTTTGCCTTCTCAACTATTCATCCAAAAATGCGCCATGTCGGTAAAGACAATTTTTTCGGCCGAAATTGGGGTCCTCTTCCAAACGCTCCGAAGCCCAGTCAGCGAACAAACGGCATTGTCAATGGTCATAAACTCTGAGCTTCTGCATCAGTTGAATCTTGTATGGGTGCAAGCTCAAGTCCCGACGCAAAATTCATCAAGTTGAAGTCTGCGAAAGGCCGAGTTCTTGTGCACGGCGAGGAATCGCTTGCCTCGGGTTCTGCTGTACACTTTCACAGACCGGGACGATGTTCTCAGCCGATCTCGTGTTTCCAAACCGGTCGCCCCAAATTTGGCAAGGAGTCGACTGGACCACCAGACCTACCATAAAATAATGAAATGGACGCAACACAAACGCAAAGTTTAATCAATTGGACGTGAATAATTAACAAGAGATTTGACAGATGTCACCAGTACAACATGACCGTTTAGAACTGAGGGTATGAAGACTCCAACAAAAATTAATACTTTGTTGACAACATTGATCAGAGAACTTGCATTGACGTTTTGTTGAAAGAATGAAAACTGGTAAAGAAAGAGCTAACGAGCGACTTACACGTTTTCAAGATGGCCATAAAGAGGTTAAATTCTCTGAGATGCTGTGAAGTGGTACAAAATTCTTAAATTTCCGGCAAATACAACGAGGAATGAAAGTTTCTTCAGAGTTTACAAATGAAGACAATAACGAAGCAGAATAAATAAGTTTTTCAATAACTTAGTCCGAAATTCAGGAGTTTATCGCTCTTTCAAGTCGCAGCGCCGACACTCGCCATTTAGCAATGACTCGGCATCGTTAAAATTGATTAAAAATTCATGTTCTGTTGTATTTGCCACCAAATAATCATCCAATCGAACGAGCAATTTAATAAATTACGGCGAAATTCGGGGGAAAGCAGCGGTTGCTGAGTGAGTAATCAAGTCAGAATCTTGCTGGTATTGCTGTAAGGTCACCTCGATGACTCCTTCTGCATTATGAATTGTCCATACTGCGACCGCAGTATTTGTGAAAAGAATTAGGTGATTGGCACAAGAACCTGAGCTACATGCCCTTCGTACATTTTTGATTGGGATCTACAGCAGTAAGAGCTGAAAACAAGAAGAGGCGTTGTGGAATGGCCGCCAAGATGTGATTTTGCTTTCTTAATTTTTTTTCTTTGGGACTACATTGTACCGCTGATTTATAACAACAGATGAACAACAATTGAGCAAGTAGAGAACAAACATCATTCAAATCATTGGTGGGATACAGCCCGACTTATGCAACACAGTCATATAAAATTTGACTTTTCGGATCGGGGCCGCTGTGGCGAAACCACTAATGGCTATTGCTATGATAATGCATCGACCTTCACTTTATTGCTTGTTCGCAAATATTTTATCTAAAACAAAACTGAACTAATGCTCCGACCTCCATGTTTGCCACACAATGTCCCGTGTGCTCGTTTTTTGTTTCCAAAAGTGCAGGTAACCATAAACGTTCATCGTTTCGTTGACATACTTCGCGGGCCAATTGATCCGTACAAGAAAGTAAATTTGGTAAACTATGTTTTAAAACTCTGGTGTTAGAGATCGCATCTACACTTTGATATCTTTGTTACTTACCTTGGCCTCTAAAATTCAAGTGGATTTGCATCTGATGGCTGTGGAGGCCATTGTTTGGACGAACTGAAGAAAAGGACGTTGTTACGTTAACTACACTTCGTTGACGCGTGCTTTGTACTGTTGCAGAATCTTGTTAGAACGTCCGTTCTCTCTCAAAAAAATGTTTGGTTACTCAAACTTCAAGGCACGTTCCAATTTACTCTGAAGCCTCTCTCTAAAAACACAAGCGTTGGCCATGTCATTTTTTAGGTACCTTTTGGAACTTATAAGGCTTAAATTTGAGCCCGATTTTCAGTATCAGTTGCACAATTGTTTTTGATATCTTCAGGTCAGAAGTTCCTATATGTTACCGCCACTCCATCAGGAATTTCGTTCAGTTCAAGCCTTCACCACTTCTAGCGCTGATGCAATTTTGTTTTTTTTTTTGACTAAATTCATAGCATTTTAAAGACTGTCAGTATTTTTGTACCATAGTATGGTCTAAGAAGCGAAAGTTTTACTAACGTCGATGTACTGGGACAGCTGTATAGCACAATTACGTGATTATGTTTGAATTCCATTACGGATGAAAAAAACTCCGTGAAACTGCGACCCAAATGCCTCTACACCCTTATAAACAATGAACCCAACTAACTGTCATAAAGCTAAAAATTGACGCAGTTGCACTAATTGCTTAAAAAGCGACAACTTCTTGAAGTTGGTTTCAGTGCGATTGGGACACAGAGTAGATGATATCAAAGCGCATCGGGAGCTGAATGATATCTCAAAGCTCGAATTCCAAAAGTATAATGAATCGAAATAAACTGATAAGTACATATACATATGTATAATATTTAAAATCGATTCCTGTTATTTTTAAACATCATTCATAGGTTAGGTTTACTTGGTTCCTTCTTGTATAGTTATATGGCCTTGTAAAATCGTTGCAGGAATGCCAGCCAATCAATGACTAAGTTCGTCCTCAATTTTTGTGGCGTTTATCTCTCGTCAAGAGCCAAATACTGAACTTTCTGCAGAAAAGTTTATTCGCATGCGCCACATTTCGTTTCGTTTTGCTTTTGGGAGCTAAAAAATGCAAGGTGGCTTCTGAGCATTTTTAAATGTTCAAATCAATAGCATTAAAGCAAATGTTCTCTGAAGGTACCTAGATCATATATCCAGTATTGCTCTCCCATCTCTAGCAGATTTTCGCTAATTCATAAACGTTATTTTTAAGATCTTTTAGAGTCTAACTTATATTTCCATTGTTTTCCATGTTCACATCTTCATCATCATGGCATTCCACTTACCTTGAGAGACATTTCTAAAACCATTTTTCTAGTACCATCTCTTAACAGGCTCTTGCTACTGTAATTGTTTAAATCTTTCTTTGCGGTTTCTATACTTCCTTATGTCCGGCTCCTTACTTTCTGGGCTATCCAGAACATTAGAGGAGTCTATTTAATTCTTAAATTCTTTTAGTAGATGATTGTCATATTGGCTTATACGTGCCAGCATGCCACAAGCTTGCCAGAAGAACTTAACGAAATTCTCAAGCATTGGGCAATATGGACAATCGGCGGTTTGAAATGCGGGTAGATATCTTGGTTTCTAGCTTGACCAATACCTATATTTCAGTAGGCTTGTAGACGCTTGTATTGCTTAAGCTAAGAAAGCCTTTGGTATGACAAGGAAGCTGATTCACCGTAGTCAACCTTACCGCAAGACGCTACGTTGACTAAATAAGGGCAATCACCGCCTGTGGTTGTCCGTAGTGGTTTAATATTGCGCCGTTTTACGAGTATATTGAAAAGATTCGTGTATTCGAGAGGCAGTTCCCTGGGGGTCGATCTAAGAATGTGCAAAACGCCAGACTCCCAGCTACCCTCACAATGTCCGGTATTATGGAGTAGATCTAAACAGGGGCTATGGCTATCGACAATAATCTGATCTCCAAGACTTATATTACATCCCCAATCGTAGATACCACGAGAGCACCCTCCGATTGGACTTCAGACTAGACCCCAGAAACCTTTCTTCATATTGATTCCGAAAGGCAGTAAAAAATAGACAAACGCTACTGGACCGTCAGAGACAAAGGGATCATTCGTTCTGGTACCAAGTAATAATTTGTATAAGTATCGCAATGGCGGAGTGCATTTTCGCCGATGTGGCTAAAGCTTCCCAAAACGGTGCGCTACTCAGGTAAGATCCTCATTTCGTAATTTAGATTGACGAAGGCTAGAGAAAATGTTGAAGGCCGGACATTTTTCCATGCTTAAATAAACACGAGATATCTGGGTAATATCTGCATAATAAAAAGCAGTGAGTGAGTGAGATAGCCACCCAGATGGCTAAAAGAGGCAATCAGGAGAGTGCTAGCATCACCGCGGTACATGAAAATGTATAACAGAACCCGAGGCAATCGATTCCTCGTCTTGCACAAGAATTCGCCCTTCGCAGACTTCAATTTGGCGAATTTCGCATTGGGACTTGGGCTTATACCCGAACAAGATCCAACTGATTCAGGAGCTCAAAGTTCATGTCCATAGACAACGCCGTTTGTTTGCTGACTGGGCTTCGGAGCTTTGGAATAGGACCCCAGTTTTGGCCGAAAAATTATTTAAAGCGACGAGGTGCATTCCTGGACAAATGGCTGTGTTAACAAGCAAAATCGCCATATATGGGACGACACCAACCCACACGAGGTTCAAGGAGACAATGCATTCGCAAAAAGTTACCGATTAGTACAGATTTGGGCAGCGCCACTGGTCCGTACTTTTTCGAAAACGACGTTTTTGAGGCTGTCTCCGCCGCCAATTGCTAGCGCTATAATACAATTAATTTCTTTAGGCCTAAATTGAACCATATATGCCTGGATGAAATGTGGTTTCAACAGGACGGCTCTACGTGCCACACAGCGAACGCCACGATTGACGTGCTGCATGAGCGATTTTGAGGGTAAGGTATCTCTCGCGGAGGTGACGCGAATTGTCCATTATGGTCATACGATTTGACTCCGATAGACTTTTTCTTGTGGAGTTTCCTGAAGTCACAGGCTTACGCGAATAAACCACAATCAATCGATGCCCTTATGGCCATCGTTAAAATTTAGCCAGATCAATGCGGAAGAGTCATTAAAATTTGGAGCACTGGGGTCCATACCCCTGTCGGCTTCTTATGACTTAGATTGTATTCGAATTTGTACTCAAATATATTGCCTGAATTCTACAATTTAAAATGAAATGTAATTTTCGTTGACATTTCAACACATGCCGAGCAATAACTTGTTCATAAGTCGGCGAATATTTGTGTCCCAAAAGTTGTGCGATATCTTAGCTGACGAAAAAAAATCCGACAAATCCCACCAACCTGGTGACCACTTCATATCGCTAAAACACGAAATAACTCAAATGAAATACAGACTTTTTGTGATCACAAGGATTTTCGAAAGTGAAATCCAAAGACAAAATATGCTATAAAATTTCACAAGACAAGCCAAAACTCTGTGCTCACCGGGAAACCGACAGGTCTTTTTCAATACTTCCCCTAACAGTCATCATTTCTGCATAGCGTGCAGTCTAATAATCGGTAGGCCTTTAGACTTTGAGGCTTCTGTAATAGAGCCAGTGTCTTCGAAGTTTTTTTTACAGTTTTTTCTATGGTACGCTCAGGTAGATGATTACGTCGACCATAATCTGCTTATATGTCGAAATTTGCCTACTACCTACAGACTCACTAAATTTGTTGTAAGTTTTTATAACTTTAGCAGTTTCAACGATTATAAAACTATCTGCATTACAAAATGGTGAACCTTATACTAAACACCTTCAGTCTTGGATGACAAGATGGTTTGACGTTTATGAATAAAACGGTAATGTAAAATTGGAACCACGAATTGGATTGGACATATGAAAAAGGAATGCATTAGTCTAAGCCTAAAGGCATTCAAAATTAAGAAATATAGTAAGGCTTAGAGAGGTCGAAAAGGGCCAGTAAGAGACATGATCGATATTAAGATAATTATTTACACAAACATGATCAAGACATTGGTTTCGAGGGCCACAACAAGCTTATATAAACATAACCGTCGAATTGCTGATTACGTTGAATTAAAAACTCATCAACATGCTTTCTTAAATTTCCATTCTAATCCAAATAGATAAAAGTTAAAAGATGTTATTTAAAGCTACTAAGACCATGAGTAATCATAAGCATGCTTTTAACCCGGCCAAGTCTGCATTAATTGAATGAGACCAGGGACTGGACCATCACCTCAGAGTGAACGATTTACAACCCGACAGCTTGACTTCCACCATAAAGCCGCCACTTCAAATCCAATTTTAATTTTATGACCGAAAAACAAGAAAACAAATTTGTCCGCGCAGCTTTATGGTGGTCTTGTCAGAGTTGGAAAATTTATATTCGAATCGCTATTATTGCTCGTCGACTCGTCGTTCTTCTACAACTCGATCGACAAGACCGCTCAATCCAAGTGAAACGAAATCAAAAAAAAAAAATCAAAAAAAGGAATCAGATACGCGACTGAATGAATTATTAGAGACATGATTTACATGTCGATTAAAGTGTTTCGAAATTTATCGTTAGGTGTTGTCTCTCGAAAACTGGTTGTGCGGATGTGTAAATGCGGCATTCCCATCGCGAAATTAAGTCATAACGCTTGTGGCTCACTCGTTGATAAAACGAACGGATACACAATAAACAACTTGACTTTCTCGCCCACGTTCGTCATCCAACCCATATATAAGAGAAATTCACAAGTTTATTGCCACATCTTGTATATGCGGGTACATGTATCTCGATGATTCTTAAATGTCCACTGATTAAGGGGCGAGGGAGGTATGCGGATATCAGAAAAGATCTGGAAATTAAAATGTCAAAACTTAAGAAGTCATAAATCCAGCTTTCGGTTAATTGCGTTCAGTGTATTCGCACTGGATGGTTTCGGTCGAAAGGTATCTGTATATCTAAATGGCTATATCTGAATGGTTGCAACTTAATCTGGAGGAACAGTGATTGTAAAGTGAAGAATAATTTTGATTATTATTATATTCCCGTGGCACTATAAAGGCGCACCTACACAATGAGTCTTGCGAATTAACTGCCACAAATGCTCGCGCAGCTCGCAGTCGGGAGTGGCGTGGGCGTTGGTGTTGACCCCACTTAATCGCCGCCGTGCCATGTTGCGATTTTGGTGAGGGAGTTGTTTTCAGTTTTTATTCGAACCTAAACAGATAAAATTAAGTGCTGGACTTTTGTTAACTTGAACGCTCGCAGAGAAGTGAAAAAAAAAGGCAAAATTCTTTACTGTCGGTATGTGGTGTATCTATGAAGTTGTCGCACAAGTAATGAGCCTAACGCCGCCAGCGGAGCAGATTATCTGCTAGAACTTTAGTGCGGTGAACCTATGTATGCGGTCTAACAAGCTCATAACGCGACGCTGATTTAGGAATCAGTTTCACTGCATCCACTCGAATAGGCACACTTTAGATAGACTTTTGCCCCGCATGGTTATGAGAACAATTTATGTATAAGTGAGCTGGCGGTGTTGCCTGAGAGTCTGGGATTGTCAAGGTTGCATTTAAATAGATACGTTTCGGAATTTATCGATATCTGCCGGAGGTTTGAAGGCCCACAGAAAGAGAACACGAAACGGTAACCAGATATGAGATAGTGACTTCACGCTGACCATGGTGGATATTTTTAGAAATCTCACATTTCGATAAACTTTCTAAAATACGACACCGCGGGTGTTTGCTAAGTGTCGCGGACGTGGCAACCTCCTTCCTCGAAGCCTATAAACCTTGCCTTTAGTTGGATAATTGTAACGATGACAAAACACCCATTTATGACCACAAAGCCCTCATTACCACTGGCGGATGCTTTAATAAACCAGGCATTCCTAAACCGAGTTAAACGACTGTCCCACTAAATTAATATCCGCCCGAGCTACCGGGCATATAATGAATATAGAGTAGCCCGACATCGACTGTGGAATTTATTGCATAATTAACTTTTAGGAAGCAATAAGCATGCAGGACCTCTCCCACCCGTGAACAGAAAACAACAGAAAAAAAAATCGAAAAACGATCTCATGTCACCTAAGGAATTCTATTCAATTAGCGCCTAGAACAAAAACTAACTCGTTGTACAATATACCACTCGTACCCCTTCGAACAGTTCAACGATACATTAAGGGCAGTTTCTAATAGCCCTCCATCCTTCCGTCCATTTTTTTCCTTACTCCTTTCGCTTTATAATTGCCCGAATCCACGAACACAATCGACTGGCGTTCGTGTTTCTTGGATTCAATGACATAATCAAATAGAATGATGTCCTTTTGTCACACGACATAGGAGGAAAAAGGAGTAAAAGGAGCGAAAGGAGTTGTGGCAGCAACATGGCGTCGATATCGTTAAAATAACTCTTTTTTAATAGGAATGCGTTTTAGTTTCGATTTTTATAATGTCGCGCCCATTTATCCGTCGCTTGTGTTGGATAAAAAATGAAAAAAATGGTCGTCGGGATATAAATTTATTTTCCGCCCTTGTTTTAAGCCGAACCTGTAAAATGTAATAAAGTCAATGAATCGAGATCGGTGGCCAGGATATGGTTTCGTTTATTAATTAGTTTGTGTGCTGATGAGGTGCGGGGATGGACTGGTCATCGGCTATTATTGGCCTGAGAAATGGGATTGTCTATCAGTCCCTCATAGTGTCATTCATTTTAGGAACATTATGGGTAATAGCCCTAAAAATTTAGGAACACATATCCGGAAGGTAGATTCCCACGAAGGCAGTTATTGTCTTTGTACGGTTCCATTCACCTAGGTCTGAATGGATTGTTCGATTTTGGAATCCAGTAAAGCTCAAGGTAAGCAAGAAGGAAGAAATGTCGGACTAGAATCGAAAAGGCTAGGATAATGTTCAAAATCCGCACCGCAGTATGACTGGCATTTTGGGTGCCAAGCAAAATTGTTCAGTCTTCTGACTATTATATATACTCGACTATACTCGACTCATCGTTCAAAGCCCTTATCCATCGTTTTCCAATAGATGGCGCTGGAGGTCCATGTTGGTCAGAAACGTCAGTTGACAGGCTTGGGCGTCTGGCTAGTATGTCTGTGGAGTTCGTTGAGAAGATGGAAAGTATTTGAAAGAATACGATCCGCAACCGATTTTGCCGCGCATTCTTTCACAGAGAGAGTCACATGAATGACATGGTAGTGAGTCATTGCAAGGACGTGAAATATGCCAAAAATACTCTGCATTCATATCATCTATCGTACTAGCGAACTAGGAGCCACCAATGTGACTCCAAAAGGCAGAGCGCGACTTGGAAATCTAATAAGAGCCGAAAGAGAAGAAAGTGCGGATGCAGAAGAGTAGAATCGCGACGATGCTTTGTGAGATAAGTTAGTAAAATAAGAAGGTGATTTCGACATTTGACGACGCAGTATTCGGACAGACTTTGCAAGCCCAAAAGTATAGTCCGAGAGACGTCGTTTTCATGCGGAAGCTACTGCTGCTTTCCAGAATGGAAAGGTTTGTGGCTGACGATGAATTGCCATAACATTACGATACTCCAAAGCGAACAAAATCGTGTGGGCGCCGCAGCCATAAATCCACATCGATGGCCAAGCCGAATATCCATGGATCGAAGACCATAGAGTGTATTTTAATTATGCGTTGCTACAACTGGTGAAACCAGAACAGAAACTTGCTACCGAATACAACAAATGCAATTGAACCGAGTATTGAGTAAAAAGCGACTTTAATACGAGAAAATATTCAAAAAGATGAAATGTTTTTGCAGCACGTCACCGGTCGGCCACATATTGCTCAGGTCGTTAAAACCTACAGAGAAGACATCACCCCTTTTACCACTACCACTTGCCCAGACCGATGACGCATGGCCTGAAATTAAGTCGAATCGGGGATCGGCTCCAAAGACGTTTTTCCAAAGCGAAATTCATATGCTTCCAGAGATATGGGCAAAAGTTGTAGCTGGTGTTACACAAGAGCAAACATGTAATAATTTTTCTGAGATGAAATTCCAGATTTTGGAAAAAAAACGGCGGATTCCCATTTGATTACCCATGCTATATCGAACATTTCACGCCAAACAAGTCTTCCTACCTTAACTAACATAATCCAATATCCCTATCGTCTACACCATGCCAATGTATTCTCGAAGGATAAGCGAAGTGTTGGTTTGTCAGAAATCACCTAATGGTATTCAGCAAGCGATGTTCGAGGTTTGTTCAAAAGGTGATTTTTTATTTTTCTCGAAAAATATTTATTTATTCATCACCAGCGATTTTTCCAATCCTCGAAGCGCTTCTGATATGAGGCTTTTAGTTTGGCATTGAGCTTTTCCAGCTCTCCGTCCTTTCATGTGTCTTGTCAGTTTTGAGAAGAAGCCGTAAGATCATCCGGCTAGAACTTATGATGAACGCCATTTTAATCGAAAACAGTGAGAAAAACTTTTAGATTTGACCTAACTTGGCGTGCTTTTTTCGGCCTTGGTTCAACTGGCAGCTTTCATTGCGATGATATGGCTTCTATTTCGGCGACATAACTATACATCCAGGTTTCGCCACCAGCAATCACCCATTTCAGCAAATCTGGATCGTCATTAACGTCATTCAACAACTCCTAACGATGCTCATACGACGGTTCCTTGGGTTAAAATTTAGCAATTTCGGATGAAACTTCGCTGACACACGTTTATTGCCCAAAATATCTGAAAAAATTTCATGGCATACGCCAACGTATACGAGTATGTCAGTATCCTCAGCGACTTCATTAATAGTGATTCGGTGATTCACCATACGGCGTTTTCATTCGTTTTTGACCTGTTGGAGCGTCCAGGGCGGACAATGCTTAAAAACTTTTTTTGCTCATGCTCAGAGTAGAATCGCCAAGTGCCACGGTCAACATTTCAAGTATGTTGGCGTACTTAATTTTATTTTACACCTACAATTTAATAAAAACAAACTAAATATCCAAAATGGCTAACAGTGTCAACAGAGGTTAGGGAACATAATAAAAGAGGATCACAAATCGTATTTATGAAGCTCGAAAAAAAAAAAAAAAAAAAACACAAAATGTCACCTTATTTTTTGAACAAGTCTCGTATAGAGTATTTTCCAATCTGGTACTAATTTTATCTCTCAAATCAACTGAAAAATTGACAGTGTCATTTTTATTAAGTAGTCATGCAAGATTCAGCAAGGCTACCAAATTTTATAAATTTGGCTTTGAAGTTGTGGTTCTGTTCGTCAAACTTATAGAATACTTGTACCATACGATATCTTGCGGATCGTTTTCCGACATAATTTTTGTTGCAAGATGCAGACCGAGACGCTCTGTTCAGGAGAGTGTTTAAAAAGATCCAAATTTGTCGATTCGACGTCGTCCACATGAAAACTTTTAGGCAAAAATCATGATTTGAAAGCTTTCTTATGGAAAAATTGTACTCAGTGATGGTCATTGGACCAACGTTTTTTTTTAAAAATGAGGCTGATTAGCGAGTCATAATTTTTTCGTTCCCTGGTTGAATGAAATGAATATGGTAGAGATGTAGTTTCAGCACAGTGGAGCAACGTACCATTCAGCATACGAAACCAACAACTTATTGATTTGTAAATCATCAACATTTTTGGGAATGTGGAAGCAGCTATTTTTGGAGAACATGGCGTTTGAGTATGACGTTTCATGCCAAATGTTGAAACCATTGTACGTTAAATTTTCCAAACAAAAATGCCGCACGGTCAACCGTCAACAACAACCGAAGTGTCAAAAGTAACCATGAAGGCGGATCAACCTATTCGATCAGACAGCAAGCTACATACGGCGAAGTAGTAGTAACTTCGCCAACCCAGGAACTAATCTGTATATAAGCAGGTCGCACAACTCATTTAAAATGAAGAATTTGCTTCCCTTATTTTCCAATCGCTTGCCGAACTTTCGTTGATCGTTCGGGAATTATCGAGGGTTTTAGGTAAAATGCAATTCAATTGCAGTAAGTAGCGAGTTCTCGTTAGAGCAGCTCATAATAAACTACACCCTGCTGATCTCCCATGTGCAAAGCAGATCCTTCGAACTACGGATATTTGCCTTTACCAACGATATTGATGCTTGGCCGGGCTTATTCGGACTTTAACCCCCTTTCTTCGCCAGTTTCATTACTTTGATTTTATTTTAGACAAATAATATTGACACCCGGAAAGACATTCCCCTGCGAGAAAAAAAGCTCAAGCGAACGGTTTAAAGATGCTTAGACTCTCATACCCGTTGCTGCCAAAATATGCCGTCACTAACTCCGCTCCGAACTCCGCTGTGACTTTCTCCAAAAACAAATGGAAAAAGGTACCCAGAGATCTACAGAAATGTTTTGATGACCACCCGACCCATAGTTAACGAACAATTTATATTTTAGCGTATCATTGCTTGTATTTATCAGACAAAAAAAAAATTATTAGATTTCTTTCATTTTTGAAAAAAGCTTGGGACTACTTATGTGGTTTATTTAAAAATTATGGGCAAGACATAGCATCATAAAATGCGAGAAGTAAGTGAATTAGACTGTCATATAGTGCTTGAATTTGTCGTCGGAAAATATGTTGTTTTGCTGGAAATTTTTTGGACTTCACGAGCCAAAAGTCTCCAAACATTTTAGATTAAGAACATGTCATTTGCTGGCCAATTGTTTAAAATGCATTTCGTTGTCTTGAAAAATATCTTTAGTTGACTTGGTTACGTGAACTGGCGCCTTACTATATCAGTGACCATATGATAGAACATACGGCCGAATCCATTGCTAGTATTAGGACTTTGTCTCGCTGTAAGTCGGAAAAAACATGTCACTCGAAGTATTGCCCTAACCAAAGCTTTATCCCATATTACTGGCAGCATATGAACTCCCGCCTGAGTCCCGCAGTCAATTGCAGTCGATATCCCTTGATAGTTTTGCTCAGTTTGAGCTTCTCATAATTACAATTACCTTCAAAAACCCTTCAAACCTTGGATATTGGCCTTCGATGATGTTGATACACATCCGGGCTTACTCCACTTCATCCACTTTCTTTTTCTTCTTCCTTTTCTGCCGCTAATACAGCAGTTCATAGATGGAAAACAGCTCTCTGCTTCAGCACGAACGGCATTAAATGTCCTTGCTTCCGAACCATCATTCCTATTGCCTTTAAACTGTTGTGCAAAATTAATCATCCAATTTTGTTTTTGACTTACTTTTTTACTAAATAAAAAAAAAAGATTTTAAGTGACCGAAATCTTTATTTGGATTATTACAATTTTTTTCGCTAAGTGAAGAGGGTGATATCCGTCAGGTACACATTTGTTCCCGTTTTATCTCATTTTCCATGACTGTGACAACTGTTCGCATTCCTGTCGCATATTTTCCTAAATGACTGCGATCGTGTGAGGCTTTTTCGCATAAGCCCGCGACTTCAAGTAGCCCCAAAGAAAGAAGTCTGGAATGGTTAAATCGTCCGATCTTCCCGGCCATGCCGAATCATCGAAACGGAAAATTACGCGACCGAGAAACGCTTCCTTCACAATATCCATTGCTGTGTGTGCGGTTGCAACATCTTGTTGAAACCACATGTTAACCAAGCTCCGCTCAACCAATTCCGGCAGGCAGAAGTCGTTTATCATGGCCCTGTAGCGTTCGCTAGTGACAGTGACCCTATTGCCCATGAAGCCCAATCACTCCTCCCGCATGAACGCCACATCACACAGTGACTTTGAGTGGATGTAATGACTCTTCGTGCATCACACGTGGATTTTCAGTGCCCCAGAAACGAAGAGTTTGCTTATTGACATAACCGCTTAGATGGAAATGCGCCTCGTTGCTCATGATGGTTTTCGATGCAAAATCGTCGTCTTCGTTGTTGAGGTTAAGACACGCGACTGACGTTCAGCAGGCATTAACTGATGGACTGTTTGCACTTTGTACGGGAATATGTGTAAGCCTTTCACTAAAATTCGCTATAGGGTCCGTCTGGTGATGCGCAGTTGCATGGCTCTTCGTATGGTTGATGTTTTTCGCTCTCAGCGACATCGGCAGCCACAGCCGCGATATTCTCGGCCAAACAACCAGTCCGGTGGCGGCCATGCCCTGCATGATCTCCTGTGGTTCCAATATGTTTAAGTCGAGTAGCTAAGCGCCGGTATGTTTGCCCAGTTGGTGCGACACGTTTTGGAAATATACGTGCGCTAACATCATCGATATTATATCGTTCAAATGGCCCACCTTCATTTCTTACGGTGGCACGGATCCAATTATCAATGAGATGCATAGATCCGACTGAATTTGAGAGCTGGCTTGTTATATTCTCCTTAAGGGCATTCACTTCAGGAAACCTCACTTGGAAAAGTAGAACGGGGTTGGTCGCATGACCTTGTTAGCGAATTCACGTCTCCTCTGCGAGAGTTAAACTTACCCTCAAATCGTTCATGCAGAATGTCGCGCCGTCGGCAGTGTGGCACGTAGCGCCGCCCTGCTGAAACAACATATCACCTAGGTCCAAATGGTTCAATTTGGGGCATAAGAAGTTGGTTATCATCGTTTTGTAGCGCCGTTGATGGTGAGCGCCTCACCATCGTCGTTTTCGAAAAAGTACGAGTGCGGCCGCCAATCCAAAATTCACACCAAACGGTAATATTTTGACAATGCATTGTTATCTGGTGAACATCGTGAGGGTTGGTGTCGTTCCGTATATGGCAATTTTGCTTGTTAACACAGCCATTCATCAAAAAATGCGCTTCGTCGCTAAAGATGATTTTTTGGCCAAAATGGGGGTCCTCTTCCAAACAGTCCGAAATCCAGTCATCGAACAAAGGGCGTTGTCTATGGTCATGAACTTTAAGCTCCTTGATCAGTTAGATCTTGTACGGGTGTAGGCCTAAATCACTACGCAAAATTCGTCAAGTTAAAGTCTGGGAAAGTATGAATTCTTGTGCACGGCGACCAATCGACTGCCTCGGGTTCTGCTGTACACTTTCACGGACTGTGGCGATCTTCCGTTCCTTTGATGTACGAATGGTGGCTAATTGATTACCAAACCGGTCGTTTCAAATTTGTCACCAAACGTTGAAGAATCGACGCGAAAAGCAACCACGTCTACCATAAAATGGAGGCAACGTTTGGAAAACCTTTTACAAGACCTGCTAACGTCTGACATGAATCTTCTTAAAGGAATTCCTCAACTTTTTCGGTGTGACAGAGCGTTCTTAATGTTCAACATCAAAATTATTATTATAAAAGCGTCGAAACCAATCACTGCTTGTCGTTTCCGACAGATGATGCTTACCGTAGGACAAAACCAGATTTCAATATGCCTCAGCTGCAAATTATTTTTCTAACTTTCTATCAGAGATCGAATATGTCTGAATTCTTTCAGAGAAATCATTACATCCACAAAAATATATTGTTCGGTGTGCTTTATAAGCTTTTAGAATCGATAGCTCATTTTCCTTCAAAGTTGCAAATAAAAAAGCTGTTACTATCAATCGAGAGCTTTTTAAGAAAATGATTGAAGATTGTGGCTTGAAGAAATAGACACAGATGGTTGCCGCGAGTCATACAACCCATCAAAACATTAAGCTGTTGCGGTCTTCGTTTCCGGGTCTATGGTGACATAGACTGTCCAAATAAATCATGCGATTCAACACGATGCGATGTCTATGTCAGTCACACAGTTGAAAAACCACATCCGGACTGAAATATTTGGGCGAGTCCTTGAAAATATGAAAGCGTATGGAAGCCTCTAGACACTGTTACCGAAAAAGTGAAAAGTATTTTTGTGAAAACTTTTTATTAAAAACAAACTACGTGACTTTTGAAAGACCCTGTTGAATGATATCATATCTTCCGGATATCTTCTTCATGGTCATTCAAACCACCTTTAGGACTCAATTGTAGTGATTCATATGTCAAAATGTCTTTTCCTTAATGTCCCCAAATCAAACTAATTAATATGCAAGAGAGCGAAGCCGGTATTGATTAAATTCATGCGTCGGAAGTGTGTAACCTTAACATTTACCTAACTATGCCCAAAGCCTTTGTTACAACATCTTGAGTATCTGAAACAAAATGTTGCACACTTAACTCAACAAGCGTGAGCGGTATTTCGAGATGTCTACTCAACGCTCTCTTAACAATGCATCTCGAAACAATTACAATCACATCCGCACACAATTGTCATCATAATACGAGCACCCGTACCACCCCGTTCGCCGCCACGATCCCCCAACATTTCAATTAATCCAATTGCCATCGATCATAATTAAAATTCCACCATTCAACTATCCACCAACAATAAATATGATTTATGAATGACTTTGAAAAGCTACGCGTAGTCTACGAGTACTCGCATCTGTGTATCTGCAGTCGTTGCATTCGAACAGTAACAAATCGAACGTTGAAATTAGTTTATCCCTAAGCAAATGATTTATAGTTCAAAATAAAGAAACGAATTCTAGTTGCGTACAATGGTAAGTGTATCCGTGTATCTTGTAGGTAATTACGATTTATCTCCATAGACATGCAGTCAAAACAAATCTCAATAAATCAACACGATTATGGTCTACCAGTTGACGACGACCCACATAATGGTAAGTCGCAAGCCGTTTGTGGTGCGGTGCGTACGTACGAGTAGATATATTACATGTGGAGAAGCCGCGCGACACTTGTGTGTCATAATCGAAAGCACACTGATCCGGGGAGATGCATCGATCGAGATTACTGATCGTGCTGATTTGTTTGCGAATGATTGTGAGATGGAAAGGACGGGACAAGCGTTTTGCTCGACATTTCACTTTAAGCCGATAAACGTATCCTCGTTCACCATCTACCGATCGTGTGAGCTATTCAAGTTAATTGCTTCGACGATCAAGTTTCACTTACATCTTCAGCTGGCTTCCTTCCCGTAATCGGCCCCATTGAAAAAGTGCAGGCACTTTACTAACATTGTCCGCTCCCATATGCCCGAGCATCTATCACAACGTAATTTTTAGTTGCATGCACATTCATTTCATTTCGTTTGCTTGCCAACATCTTCATCGTTGATTCTCTTGAATCCTCTCTTAACATCAACTTCATGACAATCCAGAGGCGTGATGCAAACGAACAAAAACAGCGATAGACCATGGAATCGACGGAGAGCCTAAAGTACGCTCTCACACTAAACCCGAATGGACATATAACGAGTTTTAGGTATGCAAAGCAAAGAGTGGGTTTCGGCTTCAACTACGGCTTCGATCATTCCGCTGAACGTACAAATCATGAAACAAGTCATCGAGAAATTTCCTTCCATCCATTTCGAGGCTGAGACCCCAGCAGCAACTTGGGTGGTCCGCGGGCATCACTTTATTACGAAAACATCTCTCTTTCTACCCAGAGATACTTAAACGAGTACACATCCACTTACTCGATTTTTACTTCATAACATCCTCCTCATGTCTGCGCGAAATCAAATCGACGACGGCTCTAGAGGCGATGGTGTTGTGTGCTGGTATGGTAGCATGATGATGGTGTGGCAACAGTTCGATTCAGCCGGCCAACCAACCGTCTCTACCGGCGTATAACTGCTGTTGAATTGTAATGTCTATATATTCGGTCGGAATTGATTCACTTTGGCAAAGTGGATGCTGATGCTAGTCGGGGATCGCTGTGGCTAGATAGTCATGGCATAGACACACACACACTTGAGCTGTGGCTAGTTGGAGCGTGAAATATCCTTTTTGAATTGAATTTAATTAGTTTCAGAATACAGATGAATGACACAGCCCAGCAGGTGAATAGATAGGCACCTCTGTCCTAGAATGCAAGCCTTCGTTTAGTGCAACTAATTACTTTGTCTGTCGCACATATGACTCTAGTTTTTTTCTTCTCATTCCTCCCTTTCGTCCTTTTTTTTCCGTTGCAGTTGAGTAGATTGTATCCAAGAAACAATTAAGTATTTTTGTTGGACACATTTTTAATTAAACTTTGCACGTCACTCCGATAGCAAAGAAAAAATACGAAAAAAAAAGGACATCATCGTCCTTGTTACAATCTCCCTTCATTCCATTCAGGTACACAGTATCCATGTTTCTGTCTTTCTCGTATTTGTTTTTGTTTTTTTTACACTCAATTTCTAAATCCTGTAAAGGTTATCCAACCGAATTGGAAAGAAGAAAAAAAAGGACGATTGAAGCAATTAAACTTTTTGATCATTCGCAAGTGCTTGTTCAGTGTTCGGTGTCATGCGAATCGAATCGCAGATTGAGAGACATACTATATAGCTGCATTAGTAATCGTATCTATAGTCAACCCTTCGTCGAAATAGAGATATGTACGGACAGGGTGCGGACACAACAAGTCCTTCGACTTTATTTGCTTTTCTCTTTTCCTCAATCCACCAGTCGACCAACGAATACTGTGTACAAGAGAATGATTAAGGGTTGGGTTACAACATCCAACACCCGTGACTGGTGGCTGAGCCCTTCCGGTTATATTCGCGTTACTAACTGGACATGCGTGACAAATCTCATTAAGTTTATTTGACAAATATTTCATTTATTTGGAGAAAGGACCGGAGTGACAGAAAGCCGAGGAGGCAGTCGTCATGTGGGTGATGGTGGAGGGGTGCTTATGCCATCCGGTAAAGGGTTAAATTATTGGGTAATTCTTTGTTGACAGACGGATGTTTTTCTGGGATTTGGGGATGAATGAGAAAATTGTCAGTTGGGATAGTACAATAAACGTTTGATTTGTTATCAATTATTACGATCGTAATGGGCGCGTGTGTCTTGTTTTTGGTGAATGGGTTGGCTGGAGTGGTGTCCGTGAAGTGTTGACCTAGATTCAAGGGAACTCAATTGCGGTCGTTCGATTGATTAGATTTCGATAAATAGAAAATACAAGTTTCAAAATATATTCGAGTTTGAGGGTTTTTTGTTCATAAAGTCCGAGTTAAAGAAATATGTAGAGGTAAGTACGATTTCGAGGCAAATTTTAGTAAAGAATTAGACCCATCAAAATCGCAGATTGCAGTAATAAACAGAACAACCCTCTCTATGAATAGGGTCGTCCATCAAGAGTTGTAATTTTAAAAGAATCAAAAAAATTCACATTTTATGAAATGTATACATGTTTTGCATATAATCTAAGGTGCAAGACTTTAGCTGAAATGCAATATCTCTTAGACGTCTGCCTCAGCTATACCATCATTCTTTAGATGAAATTTTTCGTCACTTTTCTGCATAATTTTATTACGGACGTGACGCTTCCGATATTTAATTGTAATGCATGAAACATTTGTGGAGCATGTGAACATATCAAGTGTACCAAATAAAATTTCCCATTTTCCCAATAGATGGCGCTATACAGTTGTGTTCACAAAAATAGCAGTGATCATACAGCCTTAAAAAATAACAATTTTTTTTCTATGTACTGCTTTTCGCAGAACTTTCAATTAGGTTTTTGCGTCTAACGGGACTTCAGCTGTCATATAAGAGGCTACACGGTTTTCAAGCATATCTTCCTTTTTTTATTACATATTCATTGAAAGGCAATGGTTGACGGCTGTTCATAATAATAGCAGTGCCTGTGTTGTGATCAGTAAAAGAAGCTGAGCTACCAGCTCGAAGTTCTCGCAAAGTACAACTTTTGACAAAAAAACATGTGGCAAGAAGATTGGAATTCCCAAAAGCGCAACAGGAATGGCCAAGGGAGAAATGGAGGAATATTCTCTGGAGCGATGAGAGCAAAGTCGTTCTTTTTGAGTCCAAAGGTCGTCGGGAATATATAAGAAGACCCCAAAATGCGGCACACGATCCCCGCTACACAGTTAAGGCTGTTAAGGATGGAGGTGCAAAGGTCATGATATGGGTGTGCTTCTCATACCAACGGGTTGGCCCTATATATCCTATCAAAGGCATAATGGACGCTGCAGAATATTTAAAAATTCTCGACGAGGTCATGCTGCCGTATGTGCAAGAGGAAATGCCGTTAGTTTGGATCTACCAACACGACAACGACCCAAAACACACGGCAAAACGAGTAAAGTCATGGTTCGAAGAGAAAAAATATCTGTTATGGCCCGCACAATCGCCTGATCTTAGCCCCATCGAAAACTTGTTGGGTGATGATAAAAATGCCGTCCATGGGCGAAAACCACAAAATGCCAAAGAATTGTGGGAGGTAGTGCGACACTCATGGAAAGCTATACCAGAGGAGAGATGTCGCAATTTAGTAAACTCGATGCAACACCTCGGTATCTCGGTATAAAAAAATTATGAAAATGTGGATATGCCACAAGTACTAACAGTAAGCAATAATTATTTACGATTTCCTGTCGATTTCTTAGTTTAGTTTTCTATTAATGTTTTCTAAATGCAATAAGTACTAAGCACTGCTATTTTTATGAACAACCTAATAACTTTAACTGTTCTATATTGTTTGTAAAAAAAATAATAATATTTTGGATAATTTTAACACTTTTGTCTTATTTGGGGACCACTGCTATTTTTGTGAACACAACTGTATACGCTGGTCAGAAATGTCAGACGTAACATGGTAAGCTTAGGCGTCTGTCAACTACTCTCCATCAATACATTTGTCTGTATGAAACCATCGATTTTCGAGACAAATAAACGAAGAAATTTTGAAATTTATTTTGGCTAAGGCACGTCGAATGGATTCTATTATTGAAAGAATTTGTCAACAATGGTTTCAAATCCACAAAAGTGGTGATTTCGACATGGAAGGCAAAGACACATAAGGGTTCAATATGAGTTACAGTCGAGAGAGCGTCAAAAACATAGTATTCGTTACGATACTCCTATGACGACAAAGTAAACTTGCATGATAACGCTTGGCCACATGTTGTTTGAAACCAAACTGGAAACACTGGATTGGGAAATACCTCTTTCGCCGTATTCTCAAGATCACGTAAGCCTTTTTGATTACGCAAAGCCTGACAAAGCTGCCACTCTTATTGTTCAAAGAAGCCAAAACTAGGGTCGATTCGTGGATCGGCTCAAAAGACATACAGTTTTTCTAAAGCGAAATTCATAAGCTGCCAAAAAGATGAACAATATTTTACTCCAAATATATATTCATTTCACCGAAGCTATTTTATGTCTTATGTAAATGAGCAGGTTACCTTTTCCAAACCAAATATCAACTTGCTCTTTAACAAAGACATTGAGAATGTCATAGAGTTGGGTCTTTGCGTCTAACTTATTGTAACCTGAGAAATAAAGTAATCCCAGACATAAAAAAAGCTTTTAGGGCCCCGCAGCATCAGTAAAGGGCTCTGGGAAAACTAGTACCAAATAAGCATAGGTAAGCGCCAGCCCAAGCCCCCGGATGACGTATAGTAAATACTCGAAACTACACCTTCACTTCACCCTTACCCACAAATGTTAGTCAAAAAGATGTCCTTGGTGAAGAAGAGCCTGCCTTATCCTGCTTTAGACTCTTAAACTTGACCATACTTACTGACACTGATGTGTTGGTGGCTATACGATCCGCGGAATCGAATGTCATTAGACTTGAGTGAATTAATCTTAAGTTCATAAAGCGGTGCATGACCTACATTTTCAATAGCCCAAGTTAATTTTTCATCTGTATGGAAAAGGCTAAAATTATTGCTGATCCCAAAAATACCAAATGATGACTTACCAAATACCAACCCTTAGCAATTATGCCTCCAGATGTTTGAAAAAAAACATCCTAACTCAAAATGTTCACCATCTTGCTTTGTGATAAGCAAAGGCTTTTAAATTCAGGCATAGTTATAAAACTGCCTTGGTCGTCAAAGAAATCAGGAAAGGTTTCGATAAAAGAGGGTTAACCATCCTAACTCTGCTCGATTTTCCATATGGTTTTGAATGCCTTTAAATTCTCATACCAAACAGCAAAGCTGCACCATATTGCTTTGGTAATAGATGGTAGAATCCAGCTTTCTCCTTATGAAGACAGACGTACCGAATGGTTCGTCTGCACCTCCTCAACTAACCAATATCGTGGCACATTGCTATGTACAAATTTATGCAGACGACGTTCAGATATAAATGCCATTACTACTCGGCTCGGCGGCCAAAATGAATCAGGATCTCTAGAATTTCCTCAACCTTAAAAGTAAGTCCAAGTCACTTGTTATTTAGCACAACTCGGTCAATACCTTTACCCTTCCTGCTACTGGCTTACTTTAACGAAATCCAGCAGACCGAACAACCTATTCTGAACAGGTAGGGAGCTTAATTTGTCTCTCCCCCTTCGAACCTGCACTTTTATAGGATCAACATTTTTTTCATTCATGCCACCCGGCTGTGGAACCCCTTCCCCAGCGTTTTAAGAAGAAACAGAAACGCAAAACAATTTAAAAACACTGTTTTTTGAATATTTGGCTTATGACCATATTTATTTGTATTTGTTGTTGTGATTCCATTTATTTCATTTATTCCATTTTCTTCTTTCCATTAAATCTCAATTTATTTTAAAAGGGTGATTTTATTACTGTCTGGGTTTTCAGTATTCTATTTTTGACATCGTACATATAACTCGTAATATATATTAAAATTTTGTATGCTCAGGTAGTATTGCCATTTTATTGTGAAAATACTTATAATTGTGCTATAAGCCTATGTGGTAGATTTTACGCAAGGATCCTTTTCCAAGACTATACAAAATACAGCTCGTACAACAACTGAGGCTGAACGACTTGCTACAGCGTCAAGGATTCACTTTTTTTTGAAAAATGTTCTTCAGCGACGAAGCCCATTTCTGGTTTAATGAGTATGTTAACAAACATAACTACAGCAATACAAAAACTTTTTGTCAAAGCCCCGGAAAAATACACTGTTTGGTACGGTTTATGGTCCGACGATATCACTGGCACTTATTTTTTTCAAAAATGACAGTGAGAATGGACGAATGTCATTCAATGATTTCAAACTTTTTTTTGCCTAAAATACACGAGCTGAGCCTGATCGACGTGGGGTTCCAGCAAAACAATCCTACATAACACTCAACACACGAATCGATGGACCAATTGAGAAATGAATTCGGTGAGAAATTCACCTCTCATTTTGGACGGTTGGGCGACTAGATCGTGCGGATAATCCAGCGTCAATTACAGCCTTGGATAATATGATTACATGGGTTTTACGAGATAGCAGTTACGCAAAATTGAGCTCTCTCTATGGACCTTAAAAAGTAAATTGCAGGCATTGATTTATCAAGTCAAATATTTTTTTTTTAATTTTTAAAATTTTCCTTTGTAATAATCACATTTTATTATTTAATTAACCTTCATCTGTAACCTTCTACTAGCTTATAACGTAAATTATTCTGATGTTTATATGTATGTATAAATTAAATTAATTTAAAGACCGAATTAAAAAAGGAAAAATAACGTAATGCAATTTGAATAATTTGGCTCAAAATATTCACCTTTTGGAAGATGTTTTGATGTTTGTGAATTAAACAGAACTAAGCAGAATAGACGTCGATAAGCCATGGAACTACTCATGATCACGGAGTACTTTTTACGGAAAAATTTGTCAGTGATTTTGGCTTAAAGTGGATTTCGGCACCGATTTTCCAACCCTTATACGCAACTAGTCAAATGCTAGGCACTTAGCTGATCTCTGGGAATGAAGCAACACACGACAGAAGAGGCCTCGTAGTGCTCATTCCCACCAGATGCGCGGCAGATGTGCCGTACATTTTTTTTTTTTTTAATTAATTTTGTAGAACAAAATTACTCGTCCGATATGGACATTCTAAAGCAAACGAAAAAAATTATGTACAACTAAGGCTAAGAAAAATAATATTTTAAGAAACTTAGAATCAGAATATTTTTTTTATATAAAAAATCGTATAACTAACTAAATCTAACTTAACCCAAATTAAATAGAATATATGTATGTATCTACAAAAATACATACACGGTGTATGTTATATATATTTTCAATATATATCTTTTTTTGTTTTGTTTTTGTTTTAATGAAATCTTAAATTAACCTACACTAAGCCTACGCACCACCCTTGCATGCCTCAGCCTGACCTAACCTACCCTCACTTACTCTAACTTTAATCTATGCAAGTCTGCCATTGGCATGTGGCACACTTTTTCTTAAAGAGGAAGGCCTATTAAAATGAACCACTGACGCAGTCCCTTCCAGCCCCCAAAAGCGTTGATGCTGTCGGACGACGTCTCACCGATCTTGGTGCGACACCGATCTACTAAACCCGAGGCGCTCGGGCTCGTGGAGCGCAACATCACGTTCGTAGAGGAACCGCCGCTCCACGGAATTACGGAGCACGTGGAAGATTAGCGGAACCGCGAATTCATCCTGGATCAGCCCACATTGATCCAAATAGAGGCATGTCTCCGGGGGGACAAAGCAGCTAAGGCGCACTTTCGCATGGTACATGTAGTTGGAGTAGTAAGCCCCGGAGATCAGGTTGTTGACCGAAGTCATTGCTCCCGCAACGTGACCTCGGATCAGCTTAATCACAAAATTATCTATCCGTACAATCTTGCCCCTATTGTATAGGACCCCGTTCGGGTAACATTTCGTATACACAGATTCGGGTGTTCCATGTAATCCAAGGCAAGTTCTGAGACATTGTTTCTCAAACATCCGAATCCTTTCCATTAAGCTGGTTCTCACATTGAACCACCCGAGGCATCCATAGGCAATCATGAGCCTGATTAAGGCCATGTAGCAGATTTTCAAAGCAAAAGCGCCCCGGGCCCTCGCCAGAGCAGCATCTATGTGTGTGTTAAAATGCAGATATTGGTCTAGCCAGATCCCAAGGTATCTGATTACACTTTGTTTTGCCAGTGGACGCCCGTCCAGTCCAAGAACTGAGAACCTGCGCCAATTTTTTCTAGTGCCTCGAAAGGCCCTAGACAAAGGCGTTCTGAATAAAATAGTTTCTGATTTCTGAAAGTTGAAGTCATCACAATACTGCGGATTTGGTGTGGTTTTTAGCCTGGCGTACAGTACAAAATCGCCTAAAACACTAACTTGTTTAGCTATATTTTCAAAATAATGTGATTTCATTTATTTTTAAATATAAATAAATAACGCTGCAAGAAAATGACAATAACGTCGATCGTTGGACGTCATCTGTACGCAATTAAATCGTCGGCATACGCTATTGAATGGTGAAAAGAAGCTATCAAATCACTGAAGTAAATATTCGCCCCTTCATTGGTGACGGCATTGTTTGCCATGAAATCGTCATTGAATCGGGTAAAACCAAGGTTTTCTGATCGCCAATGATCGAAATCATTTCTAAGGTAGGAGTGATGAAGCAGGGCTCTGCTCTCCAGGTCGTGGTTCGGACGAATACTGTCATTCACCTTGTAATGTGCCGTCCATATCCACTAGAAGATGTACCATACAATTGAGCATTACACATCCTTCTCTGCAGCTTTATTTGGTAAAATGCTTGAAAATGAGTGCAGACAGTCTATCAATTACTGCCTGTAGACCATAAATCGCGTCTAAAGTTTTATTTCCGTTTTTATGTCTCGTTTTGGCGATTTGGACTTGACCACTACAGACTTCTTTTTTCATGGATCTATCAAAAAAGCCACAGTCTCTGGAAGTTATTGAAGATAATGTCCGACAAGTGTGAATGAGCTTATAGCCTAAAGATAATGTGGTGAAAAGAGCCCAAATAGTCATCAACATCGACATTGGCGTCCACTTCTGGCGTCCATCATCTTTAAAATGAAAAAAATCTAAAGATCAAAATAAACATTAATAAAAGAAAAAATAAATTAAATCACATCATTTTGAAAATATAGCTAAACAAGTTAGTATTTTAGGCGATTTTGTACTGTAGGCCAGACTAAAAACCACACCAAACTGCCACTTACTATTTGAACAGGTTGCTCGTATGTTACGAGCCATATTGAATGACGTCTTCGTTTTGCTTGCCAAAAGTCACCGAAAAGATAGTTGTATGTTGACAGTTTAAGAATGGCATGAATCTTAAAATGACACCTCTTGTTGGATAACCCTTTACATATGTATAAGAGGTTGCGACCAGAACAATTCCAGTCCCATTTTACATAAAATTCACCCCCCGGCATCATAGAACCTTATAGAGTCGTCGTTTCGTCGTTGAGATAGCTAAATGTTTATCGCAAAGATCGGATTGCAAAGGTTTTTCAAGAATCGAACGAAGTGCTGCCATAAGTGTACAACATCAGAGATAACTTTTTAAATAGGGTTAAGCGGCATTTCCTACATATAGACGCATTTAGATACATACTTATTTGTATGTGAGTTTGAAGTGCATACATTTTGTTGCCCATAGTTGCCCATTGCTCCCCATCGTCACAACAAGCAAAAGGTCAACCCCCTGTACCAGGTATGTCCATTTTTATTTATTACCGTGTCAGGCAATTTGATTAAACCCAATCGACTGTCATTGCCTCTAAACAATAGATATCCTCACTTATGCCGGCCGCCATCGAGTACGTGCCCCGCGATAGGCAAAGAAATCACAAAACTTCCTCTCAATTCATCACCACACTGGCCCGATAAGGTCACATCGCTCGCAACTTAAATGGATGCACAATCCGAAGATACGGACAATATAAACAACAACAACAACAATAAGAACGCATGCCCCAGCTGCAGTAACAGTCATTGTCATCCGCCCGATGACGTCCATAATACGTAATAATCCGACAGTGCCCTCTAACGATTACATGACTTTGCACTTGGGTGGCTGGACAGATCATCATCATCATCAGCATCATCAGCTACAGCTTCAGCTTTGGTTTCGATTTTTTTTTTTTCGGTTTGGAACGTAGGCCGCGCCGATGTCCAACACATACAACAACCAGTCAATGATCATTGGTTTCGATCAGTTGTTCGAGTTGTATTGCTGGTGGTTGGAGACGGCGCTCAGGGACGCTCCTGCCTTGGTGTCCAGTGTGAGATTTTTGTACCTTAGACAGACGCAATTAGTCTTCATCATCCATTATCCAAAACAGAGAAGAATAAGAAGAAGAAAAGTATATATCCTCGGCAATTATTGTAAGTGCGGGCGGGAGAACGAACTGGCTGACTGGTATCGGACGGATGGAGTGATGTCTGTGCCAGGCGGTCATGTCCACAAATTGATCGGTATCGATGACTTGGAATAATTGATTTCGCTTCTGGCGCATGTTGATGGCTTTGTGTTTGTCTCGCCCGCGAGTGTGCTGGTATCTTGGTTGGTGCTTGCCTACCGGAGATGGGGATTCTCATCTGAAGCTTGCGTACGTAGGGTACACTCATATCTAATGATTAATTGGGCTTTTGGAAGGTAACAATTTTGGAAGCGATATACCCACACTGATGATGACAAATTTATCTAGATTTTCGACGAATGGATATTTAATGCGATCGGTGATCGGACAACTCGCAGCTGAACGGATGGAGATGGCAGACTCTCGGGAATACAGATCGAGCATTATCTCAATTGGTTTTGGTTCAACTGAAGGTATTGTTTGCTGTCTGTCAGTCGCCTTAAATATCCCATTAACACGTTAATAAGCCTATTAGCGTCAACTGCCATCGCAGTTAACACGTCTTTCCTTAAATAAGGCATTCGAACTGTGTCCGGAGTGAATATTTGCCTATGCCTGGCGCTAGCAAGTTTGCCCAACCTAAACATTGAACAATGGTCCAAACCGTTCCTAACAAAACACAACCCTTTCGATTCCAAACACCACTTTATAGGACCCTTTTAATGCCAACGTTTATCCAGCATTAGTGTATGGACAGAACCCGTGACTTTTTCGTCTTCTCGTGTCTTAATTGATGTTTACTTAGGGCTGCTCGATTGTGCCAAGCAAACTGTTCGGCGTAAATCCTCGACGATCGATTTGAAGAAACCGTTCAAAAGTGCGCCACTCTCGGCCCGTGATCTTGTATGATCGTTGATCGTGTGATCGTGTGTTTGTGCTGTTGATCTTATTTTTTTTTAACATACCTGCACCTAGGGAAGAATGCAAGAAGAGTGGACAATGTTTTCCAGGTATTATGTGGCCTAGAGTAGTCTCGGTAACTGTGTGGCGCTAGTGCTATAATAGGTGATCGAGAGCGTTTCTTCCGAATGTGCGGTTCCACTTGGCCATTGGTATGGTGTGTGCAAGTGCATGCGTACGAGTAAGTTTCGTTTCTGATTCATTTCGGGCGCCCCTTTCACGACGAAAATGTATTGTTGTAGCAATTTGAAGGACTCTTGATGAGGGCAGTCGTCGTTGCCGTAGTCGATCGTTGTCGTTATGGGAGAGCGATTGAAGTGATATAATCTTTTAGGTAAACATTGTTCAGTAAGTGATGAAGTTGTTGAAAGATTAAGCGGAAAACAAAGTTCGAGTTTGAGATTTTCAACAGCTATTATTTGAAGGGAATCATAAGTGCCTAAAGTCGATGGAATTGTATGGAGCTTTACCCATGGGGGAATAGATCTATGTGGATCATGTAATGTCTGACGCGGAAAAGCAAAAGGTATGTGCATATGAGGTGAAATAATATTCAAATTTCTTTCAAGACAACTGTAATAATCCCAATGTCGCTTTTATCTGTTTTCTCGAAAGCTTTTTAAAGAGAAGTAAAATCTAGAATATTTCTTCGGATTCAGTAGCGGTAGATTGACCGAAATAGCCTCACTCGAGTAAACAATGTAAATATTTCGGAAACTCCTTTGGTCCTAGGATGGATTTGGCGTAAAGCAGAATGCTATTCGGTCTGAAATGCAGATGTCTTCCAAGACTTTGCAAAGCTGGGTTAGAAAGACTTATGCAAAGGCTTTCCTGTTTGTCCCATAACTCTAGCACTAATTGGGTACTAAGTGACGTTGGATTTGTCGGTGAACTGAAGCCTTCCACATCAAGGAATCATAGACTTAGGCAAGAAATTCGCCAGGAGTTTGATTTTACATATTTTTTTTCTCTTAAATTTCTAAAAACCTCAAAATGGATAAATTTTAAGACAAGCTGAAAAACATCTTGAGAAGGTTGTTTTACGATGCCCATTTACGAGTAGATTATAAGCCCGAGCATTTTTTTTTTTACTCCACGAACTTCTATGATAACCACTATTTTGAATTGGGGATTATGGTCTTACTAACCAAACAATGTTAAGCGATCAAATTTGTCTGTAGAGCTATTGTTATTATTCCAGTTCCATTTGGAACTTGGAAGTTCAGAGCCTCGATGACCAAGTTTTGCCGAGCTACCCTGTTATTCCTTGTCCATGCCTCTTCTAAATCCATCGTCTTCTCATCTATGGCACCTTCTTGGCGATCTTTTTCCTAAGGGCTTTCTACTCATCATTCGTTTGACCGTTCGTCCACTGTCCATTTGTTCTATATATCCTGCCCAATGCAATAGTAATAGATAATGCTGGGGCTGAATAGAGTTCTTCGAGTTCTTGATTGTGTAATTTCCTCCATTCAGCTGTTCTTCTTCTTTCGAAATCCATTTTCATCTTTCTTAGTCAGAGACCACATGCATAGAGCGTCACTGACATTATGGTTTTGTAAATGCGGATTTTAACATTCCGAGATAAGAGTTGTTTTGAATAATTCCTTCATCGCGAAGAAGCTCGGGTTGCCCATATGCGGCCTTTTATTTATTTCGATCTTTATGTCATTTTGTACTCAGATATTTGAAGTCGTCTATTTTCTCAAGTCGTTTAGCGAGTACAGTCTGGTGCGAATTTAAGATCGAACGAAGTGGGTCAGTTATCATATAATTGGTTTTCTCTTCATTTACTTCTCAGAATACTTCCTTTCTTGCCATTATTAGACTCCACATTTCTTTTAACTATTCTCTTACTATCTCCCAGCAGATCCAGATCGTCAGCGTAAGCCAGAATGGATATTATTCCGTTAAGGTGAATTCCCCAGATATGAAGAACAGCTTATATTCACAAAAAAGGTCCGCAGAGTGATGTTAACAATTATCATCGCCAAACTGTCACATATATCTAAACTTTTCGAAACTATCTTCTATAACACTCTAATTTTCCACTGCAAAACTCTAATCTCCTTTAAACAGCATGGCTTCCTCAAATGCTGGTCTACAACAACAAGTCTTGCCGAGTCCTTTTCATTAGTCGACATCGACAAAACCTTCCACAAACTAATACTCTTCAAACTGTCTTCCCTTGGCTTTGAGCCCACTGCGTCGATATCTTCTTATTTAAAAAAAAAAAACGTTACTACTGTTATAGATGTGCCTTTTCTAACCCTTTCTTAACTTCTTCCGGCGTTCCGTAAGGCAGCCACCTAGGTCCACTTCCTTTGATTCTTACCAATATCGACATTGAGTTAGTCATCAAACATTCTCACCTCTCACTGTATGCCGACGACACCAAGTTCCTCAAGACCATTTCCTCGCAACATAATTCTTCCCTTATCGACAGTTATTCTCTCTCGTGCTCCAAAAATTGCTTGGAGTTTAACATTTCCAAATGCCACGTCTCTATTTCCTCAAAAATCAGTTCATCTCCACCGTTAAAGATATCCGCGATCTTGCCATACTATATGACCAAGAGTTCAATTTTCGCGCATATCGACAATATTATTCTTAAAGCCTACAGTCTACAGATTTCTGCGCTGCTGATACCCATTTAATAAAGGTGGTAATTGCATGCCCAGTGTCCTGTTACTGCCTCACATAGAACTTTTAGATCGTCTTTATTAAGTTCTAGAACTTCTTTGGCACGTTTGGGATTGTGATTCTGTTCCATGAACGTTCTTGAATGTTTAAACCCACCTGCCTGTTCCAGAATTGGTTCTTTTGTTTAATGATCCATTTATGTAAATGGAGGTTTATATCCTTATTGTCAAAACCATTAAGGGACCCATAAAAGGTATCTGAGCACCTTTCTTGGCTTGTATTGACCTTTTCGTTTCCTGCATGGTTTTCATGACTTGGCATCCAGATCAGCTTGGTGTATTATTTACTGCCGGTTTGGTTAGTGTTTTCTCAGACAGTGTGACATTCTCAGACAGTCTTAAAGTTGAAAGTGTACTTCTTTAGCGTTTTAAGAACAGCTTGGCTGGCTGAGAATATAGTTATCGTAGTGTTAGTGGGTCTCTTTTCGCTAATGCTATGTGCTGCTTCATTGATTTCGATTAGCTCAGCTTGAGATATAGTTGATTCATTGCAGAGGGGAATGTGTAGGCTGCGTCTTGGTTCTATCACCCCGTACCTTGTTTCCAGATCCATCTGTATAAGATTTCTGCGCTCCAGCATTCATCCGAAGGGGGTTGTTATTATATTCCTCTCTGCTTGGTATGACTACTTCGTAGTAGTATACGTATTTACTCGGGTTAGCTTCCAGATGTTGTCCTTTTTAAGAATTTCTAGAAGTTCAACAAGGTCTCCATCTTTGTTTTTATGCCTGGATTCTCTGTAAGGATAAGGCTTGTTTTGCAGCTTCAACCTGTATGGCGGTGTGTAATTGTGGGTTGTTCAGTATTTCTTTTATCCCTGCAGTCGTTCTTATTGCTCCAATTGTGCAATCACACGCTAGCCTTTGTATTTTATTGAGTTTATTCTTGGCGGTTCTTTGTTCACATTCTTTCCAAGATAAAGCAGCGCCATAAAGTATGGTTGGTTTAATAATTTGATTAAGGATCCAAAGACTCATTTTTGGGCTTAGCCCCCCTGTTTTGCCTACTAATTGTTTTAAGGCCCAAAGAACTTTAATGGCCTTTGAATATGTTTTATTTATGTTTATAAGCCTCTTAAAAATTTACGAATAGGTTTTGTACCGTTTCGAAGAATTCCCATTTCTTTTTTAAAAGCTTTCGTATAGTGAAAATCTGGTCTGGTCTGATCACATTGGTAGTGTCCGATTATTTCCTTTACGCATGATGTCAGTCTCTTTAAGAGAATATTAGAAAGCACCTTCTAACAACCTGATAACAGCGATATTCCTCGGCAATATCTTTTAAATACAGGAATGATAGCCGAGTTTTTTCCATTCTTCGGGGATGGTTTCATAGTTCCATACAGTCATGATGAGCCCATGTAAATTCTCTGTTTATTTTTCTCCTGCATATTTTATAAATTCGTATGGTATAAGGTTGATTTCTGTGGCATATAAAGCTAAAAGCCCATCAACTTTTTAAGTAGTTATTAGCAAAAATCCATCGAAGGAAGTAATTTCAAAATAAGCGCTGGATTCAGTCGTTTCTTCAAATAGAAATATTTTCAAGGAACGGTCAGTAGTTCATTTCATCCTGAATGAAGCATTATTCTACTATAGAAAGGGTTTTTCAACAAGGGCACATGGATTTTGAAATGGAACCAAACAAGCTGTGTGTGAGGTATTAACAAAATTCTTTTTTTATTTGAAAGGTCCATATATGCCATTATGTTAGAAATATGACATCGTTCAAATGCCCTTCTCGGCTTCTGATGCCAGGGATACGATTAGTTTAATTTTTAATGACTCTTCCGCATAGATCCGACTGAATTTTGACCTTTGTTGTGTTCACCTTAAGGGCATCGGTTGATTGTGTCTTATTCACATAGACCTGAGGGTTCAGGCAACCCCACAAGAAAAATCTATCGGATGACATTGGTACGATACGATGACCACGATAACATTAACCTCCAATAGTTAATGTAGAATGTCAATAGTGGCGTCCGCTGTGTGGCACGTAGCACTGTCCCGCTAGAACCAAATGTCATCCAGAAGCTATGATTCAATTTGGACCATAAGTAAGTGGCTATCATCGCTTTGTAAATTCGCCATTAGAGGTGACCGCCTCATCAACATCGTTTTCGATGTTTACGGACCAATGAAGCTGCCGGCCCAAACTCCATGCCAGGCGGAAACTTTTTGGCATGCATCGTGTGAGTTGGTGTCGTCCCATAAAGGCCAATTTTGCTTGTTCACACAACCATTCATCCAAAAATGCGCCTCGTCGCTAAAGATGATTTTTTTGGCCAAAATTGGAGTTCTCTTTCAGAGGTTAGAGTCATAAAGTTGAATTTCCTCTATTGTTACATCTTTAGTCAACGCTTCTCTATTTTATTGAGTCAGTGTTATTTTCGATCCAATTAAGATATTCATGACCAATATCTGCGTTGAATTAAGTTATCAATTGATAGAAGATAACGGTTTTGAGCTAGCAAACGGAGCGGAATCGTCCTGAATTATATGATGTAATATCTTAATTCCTCTAATGGAACTACGCTATTATATTTGTTAAATATCCCCAGTATCCTCAGTAATAAATTGGTCTGAATATCGCTCCTTAGCTCTCCTTCGCACTGTCTGCTTTTTGTCAGGTCCAATAAAGTTGCTTCTTTGTATTACACATCGAGCTTACTATCTTTAAAAGCTGTCATCACAGTGCTTTTGGGACATCCCAAAACATCTGCGATTCGTCTACCAGAAAAATTCTCAAATGTCCTATCGCAAAAATCCCATTGTAACAGTCTTTAACTCCTTACAAGACCCTTTGTTGAGGTTTGGGGCTATAATGTATTTTATATAAAATAATTATTATCATTATTATTAAATCTTAATGGTACAATGACGCTCGTATAAATCAATTCCAACTCTGTCTACCGAGCCATGACATCCCTCTAAGCTTCAACGCAAATAAAGACAAAAATATTATAGATTTAAAGGACCAAAATTGACAATTTTTCCTCCATAGAGGCATAAGTGGGACAAATAGGCCGACTCTTGACAAATGATGTAACTTGGCGAATTTTCACAATACCCCTACCAATTAATGGACTTGTGAATATGAAATGTCGATTTCATGAACAAATTTCATAACTACCACATGTGCCACTTCTTTTCCAAACTACCAGCCAATGAAATCGATACTTCTACTTTACTTAACTTTTTTGCAATAATAATCAGGTTGCTATATAATTAATTTATTGCTTGAGTAAATGCAATTAATATTTAAAAATAAACGTTTTAGCTTTGAATTGTATGAATATCCTGCAACTTTAACTTCATCGCCTTCTCTTCTACATAAACAAATTTATAGACATTTTCCTGTTCGGGTTCAGTCGCCGTTTTCAGTAAAGATTTTGAATATACCTATATAATGAGACAATCTTTCATGCAAGTCCTGTTACTTCCATCGCTGCTATAGCTGCTGTCACTATTGCAATTGTTTTTTGGATAACCAAACAATTTTTTTTAATTTTTTTAATTTTGTTTTAATTTTTGTCTTTTGGCATCTTTTTCATAACAACCCCTTTGCGTAACAGAGTTGCAAATTTACTATACCTACTACTTTATCGTAACCGAATTTGTTGAGCTTTTATTACTCTCGGCAATGCAAAATGTCGTTCGCGCCACAAGCCTCGTCAAAATTCAGGAGTTCCGCATTGTTACTGAATTCAAAGTCCCTATTCCTTGTTATTTATGTTCGAACTTCCAAACGTTTATTGTATATAACCTCACCGACAAATAACTGCAGACTGCAGGCTGTTTCGGACCTGTTTCGGCAATTCTATAACAAAAAAAAAAACACACGATTTATTAGTAGTGTTTTTTTTTAGAGGTTTGGTTTTTAAACTGACAATATCTAAAGACTATCAATTTGACAGTTGAAAGTTTGATTTGTAATTAATACATTTTGCAATAAAAGTATCACCCATTTCACAAAAATATTGCGTTTCCCTATTGATTTAAATTGACATCTCTTGTTGGATAGTCTTATTTAAGAGCAATGACTATTGCAAGACAAAGATGGAGCGGAAATTTGGCAGACATTGTACTCCATAAACCTCAGACTCTGAGCTATAAATTAAAATAAAGGTATCAACTCTTTTCGCGAAAGTATTGCGATTTCCTATTCAATTAAAATGACACCTCTTATTGGATAGCCCTATATTAAGCTTATGACTATTTCTAGACCAAGACCGAGCAGAAATTTGGCAGGTATTGCGATAAATAGATTAACAGCGCATGCATGTTGTACAAACTTATTTTGAAAACCATGGTCCAACCATCTGAGCAAGTTATTCGGAATGCGATACATCATTTTCACACCATGCATACACACTAGTACTCTAGGCATCACCAAAGACGGCTAACTGTACGAGGAGAATCCGAATGGAGTCGATTCGCCATTATGCACAACAATTAGAGCTATGCCCATCCACTTTGTAAAAGATTTTACGGAAAGATCTTGACTTAAAAGACTATAAAATCCAGCTTGTGCAAGAGATGAAGCCGCCTGGCTGTTATACGGTAGGTGAATGGGCCGAAAACATGATTCTGTTCTCCGATGAAGCCCATTTTTGGTTAAATGGATATATAAACCAACAAAATTGTCGAATTTGGAGTGGAAAAAAAACCAAGAAACCTTAGTCGAGGCGCCCTTACAATCATTAAAACTTCTTCGTTCCTCAGTTGAATGGCATTGACGTGACAGTGCTTTAGTTTCAACAAGATGGCGCAGAATGCCACACGGCGCGTGACACATTGCGGGAAACATTAGCTGAGTCCCTAATTTCGCGTAATGGACCTGTGAACTGGCCACCACGATCCTGCAATCTCACACCTTTAGATTACTTGCTTTATGGGTATATGAAGTCACTAATCTATGCCGGTGTTGCTCGATAAAGTTGTCAAAAAGCCACAAAACAATGCGACAAAATAGACAAAATATAAATTTAAAACTACAAAATTATATTCTGCGAAAAATCATAAACTCGAGACAACTTGACAAAAATTGATCTGTAAACTTAGGAACCACACGACTATAGAGAAAGCTACAATTTTGATAAGAGTTTCAGCTAGTTTCACGTCAAATAAGCTGCACGAAACATCTATTTTAAATCTTTACATATGGCCACTACTCATACGACTAATGATTTGAAATTACAAAAAAATCATTAAACTAAAACTACCAATTGAAGTAAAGCCGCAAATGTATGCGAAGCTATCAATTACAAATTAATGATTCATGAGAGATAAAACTGCAAAACCAATCATCGTTAAATTACTTAACTACAAACCAACAGACTATCAAACTTCAATTTGAATTAACGGGCGTGACCTACAAAAGTGATTTTGTCAGAAGCTACAAGACCAACATGTACATCTGATGAACTAGGAAAAAAGTCAGAAACCACCAAAATAGTTAAAGTTGCAAGCCACGAAACAATGTCTTAAGACTGATAAAACTACAAAGTCAAAAACTACAAACACAAAACAAACAGCATACCTAAAGCATACCTTCATGTATGTATGTTACAACCAACAATTTATAAAAACCACAAGCGAAAGCAATAAACAACAAACTTCAAAGCTAAAAGCACTAGAGCAAGTCGAATATGTGAGATATTTGACATATCGGATCATATTATAGAGTGATTCAATAGTTATGTTCCAACTTTGACAGAGTATTGCATTTTTTAATGATTGTATTTCGTTATAGTCACCATTTAAATGCTATATAAACGATAGGCATTCATTCATACTTTACAGCAGTACCTTGAGTCTCCATCCAGAGAAACTTAATTTTGGTGTGGATTTTGGTTAGGTGGTATCATCGGGCCACCCATCCGAAAGTTAGGAAGAAAAGTCAATACAATGCTTATTTTCAAAAGAGGCGATATGGAATGGCCGCCGAGATCATGCGAATTCTTCTCAAAAGAGTGATGACAGTCTGATCATACAGCTACACAGTTGTATATCTGCCTCGCTTTAATGTAATTATAAAGTGAATACAACTAAACTCATTGCAATAACTACTCAGATCTTCTATATAAGCTTCAATGTAACCGTTTCATTTCGACATTCTTCGAATTATCGAATTCTCCCCTCTTTATCGTCGAAGCTGTTTTCACAGAAAACTCTTTCCCTACTCTCAAGACCATGACCAGCCTTCCACCCGACTGCACCCAGTCAACACAATCCACTCAATGATTGAGTCATTCACATCGGAAAATCATTATTAGAACGAATTTCCCCCACCTGGCCAGTTTTCCTCGTGCTCATCTTATTATTATATCGCTGCTACAAATCCTTCGAAGAGCTCTTAATGAACTGCTTGGAATTGTTTACCCGTCACTTCCCTTGCCACTTCAATTGAATGGCCACCACTTAACCTTCATAGCCCACAGCTCCACTGGGCCGCTGCTATTACCTCTTCTGCCACCACTACCACTCGCACACACATTCGTACTCAAAACCCACTCCATCCCTATATCATCCCGACTAACTAAAACTCCACTGCTTCGCATCAGCGATCACAACCTGGGCATGTATCCGTGCCTGCATCTGCAACTGTGTGTCCGTGCATTCGTATCCAGCGGTATAGTGATCCTCTTATTGGGTACATGATCTTCATTGGGCGACGACGGCGGACGTCAGACGCGACTAAGAGAACCATCAACCGGCAGCGACGTGTGTGGTCCCTCATTCAAGCCATTTCGCAATGTTCGTGCCTATTATTCCATCCATTCATACTGGTGCATCCGTACATACATATCTGACTGACTGAGTTCCGAATAAAATTCGCTCGCTCACCACACACCCATCGATGAGGTGAAGGCAAACGGCAGAAGGATACACAAGTTTCGTGGAGCTTAGAGGGCTCTGCGCGCCCCCAAAACCGAGTTAGTTATGATGGGAATTTAAATGTCAGCGTCAAGTCGTTTGGTTTTCAGTGCACGACCTCCAAAAAAAAAGCAAAAACAAAAAATAAATATTTATCGAACGGCAATGCGGCCTTCTGGCCCACGGTACTGCGGCTGTGATTTTGGATTTTGCATGCGCAGCTTACGAACTGAAGGGACACTGATGACTTCCGAGAAGTGTTCAGAATGAAATTTGCTTAATTACACGAAGGTGGCTTGTGAGTGGAGAATCGATGGTGGATTATCGATATCACGAACGATTAAGAGCTGTTTTGACAATTTTTGACAGTATCCTTAACGGATTGTAATTCGTGGTGGCCGAAGGAATGGAATTGACAGAGTTCGGAGATGTGGGACGGCGAGTGAACGTGCTGGTGATTTTTGGACGCGATTCGATTCGAGTGTATTACGCGATTGGAGGTGCTTTATATGGGGATTTTCTGGCATGGGCGCGTAGTTCTGCGAAATGGAAGGGAAAAAACACAAGCTGCTCAGCGAACGTTGATTTCAAGTACAGAATCGTCTCACATGTCGCTCCTTCGGGCATGATAGTCACCCATCAAGATCAATGCATCTAAGCATACTTCATCACCGCCTGTCAACCAAACCCTAATTAGGCCCTCAAGTCAAGCTAACCCCTGTCACCACCTGTTCGCTCGTTTCCCGGTTCAAATGAGATACCTCAACCACATATACCAAATGCAACGGGCACCCTTAAAACAGTGTTCCTCGTCGCAACGTCTGCCGCATACTAAACAGAACCCACACGCATCGTCATCGCATACGACATCACTTCCAACTGCTAATGAAATAATTTAATTTCGAAAACGATAAAAACCATCACAACACATCCAACAACCTGATCTGATCTGAACAACAAAAATGCTAATCAAGGACACTTCCGTCGGAAGGACAACGCGCTCGGGAAACTCCAAGTCTTCAAAACCAAAAAAAAAACAAAAACCTAATCATAACCTCATCACAAGCTCATTGTTTTTCCAATCGACAATTGATATCGAAACGAAATGCGCGTCTCCATACAGTGGAAGATAGATCGGACAAGATCGAAACAATTCAATTGATTGGGAAGACATGACGTGAATATAGTACGCATGCCGCCCGAGACCGCTCGGCCTAGCGGCGTGTGTGGGCCGTGATTTCGGTTCCATTTGATCGTTTGACGATCGAAATGAAAATCTCCGTCAAGAATATCAATCAATGATCGTAGTTGGTGGGATTTCTTTTTTTCCACTCTGACTTTATTGCACATCGACAACGACTGACATGAGATACTCGAACAATAGAAAGCCGAGTAGGAGTCCCGAGTTGACGGGATCGTCATGCATCCCCCGGTTTATGAGACTGTTTTGGAAAATATTGAGTTTTATTACTTAATTTTGACGCTGCTCGACGGTGTGTGGTTGTGATTGTGGCTACGGCGATGATGGGGTGCTTGTTAATAAGGAATATGATATTTATGACTATCTGGCGCCCTTCAAAATACGTGTGTTAAGTCTGATCTCGTACAATAGAATATCCCACGGTCTTAAAACACTCTCGCATATCCTTCCCGCAAGCGTTATCTAATGCAATACAAAATTGATTTATAATCAGACACCGGCTGCATTCCAAACACGTCCAATCCGCTAATGAACACCCAATGATAAATTATGCACCAGCTGCGAACTTGACACTTTGCACGAACAATACTGGCAATGCCACAATATGGCAGCTGCAACAAAGGCCAGGTCCTGGCCACCGCACGTCAGTTCATCAATGAACTTTCGCTCTGGCCTTGAAGAGAACTTTTCTCAACCGGACGCAGTTCATTTATCATCAAACACACACACACAAGACGGACCAAGTTGCAACTCCTGAGGGCTTCGGTTCGGTGCCAGTCGTGTTTGGATAGAGAGGTGAGTTTTATGAGGGATTATCTCACCTAATGACTTTTGCGCTGACAACTGTCATACATCATCGGGATTGTGGGCGGTGGCGATAGGGGAGACAATATCCATATGACGGGTGCCGGTTGAGGGAATGCGAGTGAATCACCTGTTGATTCCGAAAAATTGTCATTTGAAATGGTCTTTCAAGTTGATTCGCCGCGGTCTGGGGGACGAATGAATCATTTATCGAAATCAAGTAATAATGGATTTGAGTGGTGATGATGCGTAAGGGGACAGTGTTTGCCCTCCCACACGGCTAGAGTTAACAACATCATAAAGCGATGAGCTGAGTTGTAAAGAGAAGATATGGAATATGGGTTCGTTATAAAATTGGATGCGACAAGGAACAGTCCGATTCATGGCTGATATCGACGACCTTTTTAGTCAGTCTATATTATAATGAAAAAGTGAATTGTGAGGCAACAGATGATGTGGATGTTGGCTCTCAATGGCTGTTATTTTGATAGATGACAGCGTAGACAGCATTATATCAGTAAGATCAAACATTTATTGAACTTCGAGGTCAAGCCTTTTAGTACTCTTAAACTTATTTTTCTGCAGTTATTTCAAGCGCAAGGTCTATGCCAATAGCCCAGCTACAATTCAAGACCCAAAGCAAAACATCTAAACTAAAATTGCGCCCATTGACCCAGTTCTTGAAAAAGTCATCGATAGTGTGGACTTTTGGATGATGACCGCGATCGCGACCATGTGACCGTGGTGGTCACAGGACAATGTTGTCTTCAGACCAAACTTCATTAACCTATAAGGTCCGATATTAATTCAAGAAACAAGTTCGCACTGTCGTTGTAGCCTTGACCTATATTCAGTTTTGACTTTCTAAGAATAGGAGGGACTTAACGTCTTTTTTTTTTTAAACAGATTTTTAAGTTCTGAACTCGATAAAGGCTTTGAAAAAGGGGACAAATTCAAATATCTGAGTACCATATTGATGGCCAAATAATAAAAGGCTGCATATACGTATGTAGGCAGCTCATGCTGCAACACGTAAAACAACTCTTTTGTCTCGCAGCGTTAAAATCTGCATTTTTAAAACCATAATAATGCCAGTGACATTTTATGAATGTAAAACGTGGTCTCTGACTTGGAAGGAGGAAAATAGATTTCGGGTCTTTGTAAATAAGATCTAGAAGAAGATATAAAGTGAAAAACAGGACGAACTACACAATCAAGAACTCGAAGAACTCAATTCAGCCCCAAGCTTTATTTATGTAATTAAATCGCGAAGATTAACATAACAAGGCCGCCATGAAGCCCGCGCCTGGAAGGACAATATAAGGATAGATCTAAAAGACATTAAACAGAACATTACTAGTCAAACCGGTAGTTGAATCTGCCATCCGCTTTCAGAAGTTACTCATTTGGCGATTTTTAGAATTAAACGAGGTTTGTTCAAAAAATAAAGTGACTTCAAATAATATACCACAAATACAAGGTAGCGCAAAATTGATCGGAATGTATTATAACTTTTACAAATGATGTTGTTCATCAGTCATATTTGACATTTGTGAACGAGACAGCTGCAGTATACAAACAGACAAGCAATGAGGCGCTATACTCCGCAAGAGCGTGGAATAATTGTCGACTTTTTTGACCAATAATCGGTCGGTGGTGTTAGCGCAGAGTGAATTTCGACAACGATTTCCTAATCGTGTCGCGCCAACTGGGCAAACATTCTGGCGCGGCGCTTAGCCACTCGACTCGAACAGACTGGAAGCACAGGAGACTATGCAGGGCCACCGCCACCGGACTGGACGTTTGGCGGAGAATATCGCGGTTGCCGATGTTGTTGAGAACGAAGAATCATTAACCAGATGACGGACATCGGAATTGAGAATCACAGCGAATTTTAGTGAAAGACTTACACATGTTCCGGTACAAATAGTGACAAACAGGGCATCAGTTAATGCCTGCTGACCGTCAGTCGCGTGTGAATTGCTGTCAAGCCACCCTTAATCGCAACAACGAAGAAGACGATCTTGTGTCGAAAATCATCATAAGCGAAGAGGCGCGTTTCCACTTAAGAGGTTACGTCAATAAGCAAAATCTTCTTTGCTGGGGAACTGAAAACCCGCGTATGATGCACGAAGAGTCATTACCAGGGATAGGATTTTGTGGAATTTGCCTTTTTTTTTTGCGCAATTGTACGACACTATAGACTAAAAACAAACACGTTTAACGTTCCGCTCGTGCCAAATATATGTATTTTATTTTGCCTTTTTTATGCCTTTTCTTTCGTTATTGCCTTTTTTTGCCTTTTCCCATATTGTTCATCTTTTTAGCCTTTCCAAAGTAATACATGCAAAATTATCAAATATACACACAAAAAGCTAATGTATTCAATATACAATATTCATGCATGCATATGCATATGCATACGCATACACGAAATTCAATAATTAGCTCAACAAAAAAAAAACTGGAGTCAATAGATCCATGTAACTTGTTTGTGTGCCATCCCTCCCATTGATTGCCTTCTATGTTCTATTGCGCGACTGGCGACCGGCGCGTGTCAGGCTCAACGGACAATCATAAACCGGGCAACAACGGAATTAAGTTGTGCCGATATACATACATATGCACGTGTGCAGCGACGAAATAAGGAAACAAAACAAAAGAAAAAAAACCTTACTATTTTTCTACTCGCATGTTCCTCAAGGACAGTCATATACCGTTAGGCACATTTTAGGAGACATTATTTTGCGAAAATGCGTGTATTGGTGCATCTTTTTATTTTATTTCGCATTATTGTGTCATTGACTGTTTAGAGTGTGGTGTAAAAACTTCGTTTATTTTTGTCAATAAAAAAAGAGTTTGAGATTGAAATGCCTAAAATCGCGTGTAGGGAATCGCTAAAGTTACAAAGTTTTGTTTCAAAGTTTGGACGAGATGACTTTTCTACAGATGGAAAAGTCCTTCTTTGTAAATTGTGTGGTATAAGAGTAAGTCACGAGAAAAAATATTATATCGAGCAACACATAAAACGAGAAAAACACAAGCAAGCAGTGGCATCGAAAAATAAACAAAAAAATCAAACCATTACATCTCATGTCACTGGGATTGAAAAAAATTAATTTAATGCAGATTTGACTAAAATGTTTTTGGCATGTGACATACCTCTATACAAAGTCAACCGTCCAGAATTCAAGGCATTCATTGAAAAATATGTACAAAAAAGAGTTCCAGATCAATCAACGCTTCGAAAAAACTATGTGGATGACTGTTATCTGGAAGTACTTGCCAAGATCCGTGCTGAAATTAGCGACGACAACATATTCGTATCCATAGACGAGACAACAGATAAAGCCGGGCGCTGCGTTACAAATGTGATCGTCGGACCATTGCGAAAAGGTGGACGTGTATATTTACTTACATCTGAGGTTTTGGAAAGAGTGAACTCGACAACAATTGCAACTCTGTTTGATAATTCAATGCGATTGTTGTGGCCCGACGACATAAAGAGAGAAAAAGTGTTGCTGTTTGTGACTGACGCTGCGCCTTATATGAAAAAAAGTGGCAAGTTTTGTACTCTAAAATGCTTCATGTCACTTGCGTAGCTCACGGCTTACATAGAGTATGTGAAACCATCAGGAGCAGCTTCCCAAAAGTCGATTCTTTTGTATCCAATATGAAGAAAGTTTTTTTAAAAAGCCCGTCTCGAATCGCAGTTTTCAAAGAGAAGGAGCCAGGGCTGCCTCTGCCTCCACAACCCGTAATTATATTCCAAATATACAAATAAAACTACAATAAACATTTAATTTTGTACAGGTATTGACTCGTTGGGGTACTTGGTTGGCAGCAACGTCGTATTACGCGCAGTATTTTGAAAAAATTAAAGAAATCGTGGATGACATAGTAGACGATGCAAGTTGTGTGAAATTTGCTAGGGAGTTAGTTGCAGACAAAGCAGTGAGGACGCAGCTAGCTTACATTAAAACCAATTTCGGATTTTTAGTGGACCCAAAAGACCATATTTTTGAAAGCTTGCAGAAAAGAGGTAATTTGAAACTAAAGTTTTTCCTAAATTCTAACAGTACCTAATCATTTTTTTTAAATTAAGGAAACACGATTGGAGAAGTCCTCCATATTTTGGACAAAATCAAGAGCGACTTAGTAAAAGCGAAAGGGACAGTCGCAAAAGATGTTTTTGAGAAGTTCAAATCCGTTTTTTCTGCGAATAAGGGACTTGAGAGAGTGGAGCAAATAAATTGCGTTATTAGAGGGGACGCAAACCATGAGCTCCCTGCAAATATTGAAGTGGGTGATGTTGAGTGCTTCAATTGGGCTCCGCTCGTCTCTGCTGATGTAGAGAGATCTTTCAGCTCCTTTAAGGCGCTGTTAAGGGACAATCGCAGGCGGTTGTTGCCTGAAAATTTTAAAAAACTTATGGTAGTTCAAAGCTACTATAATTAATTTATATATTTTATTGTTTGTTTCAATAAATGCCTTTTTGGGTGTTTTATTTTGCCTTTTTTTAAATTTTTAGGTCCACAAAATCCCATCCCTGGTCATTACAATCATTCAAAGCCATTGTGTGATGCGTGAGTGAGGACGTAGTCGGCAATACGGTCATTGTTACTAGCGAACGCTACAAGGGCATGATAAACTACTTCTTACTGCCGAAATTGAATGAGCGGAGCTTGGTGAACATGTAGTTTCAACGAGACCGTACAACCGCACACACAGCACGAGCCATAATGGCTATTGTGAAGGAAGGGTTTCCTGGTCACGTAATTTCCCGTTTTAGCGATTTGGCATGGTCAGCAAGAGCGCCAAATTTAACCATCCCAGACTTCTTTCTTTTGGGGCTACTTGAAGTCACGGGCTTACCTCAACAAGCCTCAGACAATCGTAGCCGTTAAGGAGAATATTCGACAGGAATACAAACAGTTATCACCGGAAATCTTGCGGAAAGTCATGTAAAATGCGATAAAACAGGTACAAATGTACACTGGCCGCAGCTACTTTACGGAAATAATATTTTCCACTCAACAGAAAAAAAATTGTAAAAGTCGAAATAAAGATTTACATCGCTCAAAATCATTTTTTTTTATTTAGTAAAAAAGTAATTCAAAATTAATTTTTTGCTCAGAGCAGTCTCGCCAAATGCCACAGTCAACATCTCAAGTACATTGGAGCACTTCAAGAAGTAAGTAGTTTGGAAGGACCAACCCCATCAAAAGTCTATGTTTTTGTTTTGATGGCGGTCCTAAGAAATGTTTCAATGTCCTCACTAACTAACATTCCCATCCTGTTAACGCGACATCTACTCAGCTGCTTAACTATTGAAATTTGACTGATATCATAATCAGCAAATCAAAAGACGTCTGACTAAAAATATAATATTCATTCGTTCAACAAGGCCCAGCAGGGACTTCTTCGTCCATCTTTTGTGACTTGCGCCAGCTGAATAAAAGAAGAATAAGTAATGGTCTGATGAACATAATATCCTTAACTAAAACTTAAATTATGATATTTTGGTTTTTTTTCTTGTTAGAGGCTGCTGCTATCTGTTGGAGCACTCAGACATAAATATTAGTCCATTGTACTGCCAGACAGACACCTTAGATGGCGTTACAGCTCATGAAGAGCCGGAGCCAAGCTTCTTTTTATTCAGTCATTTTGTGTGCAATTTGTTTTTTCACACAGGTGAACGGAACCTAAAGCTTAATGCCGATTACGAATGGCGAAACTCGAGAAGCCTTTTCAAGGCAAGTATACAACGGGGGGTTTTGCCAGTACTCCGCCGAGGTGAGAAACCGCGAAATAATCATTCGATGGCGTTGATGTTATCGGGATCCGAACTCGCCCATCTCAGCGGCTGACACACTACCCACACTACCCACTTTTTGCTCTAAGTAAGAGCAAAGTGTTAGCTAACTTTTTGTTAACTTCTACTACTTGAGAACGTCTGCACGACGAGTTTTCTAAAGTTCAGAAATCAGAAAGTTTTAGCGAGTTCTAAGAAACTAGCATTTTTTTATTCTTATCGTACACAATTTGACGAGGCCGATTACGATATTGTCGCTAAGTATTATGCCTGCAATTCAGGCGATAGTAGGGCAGGGCTCTATAAGTAAATGATCGATCTTCAAAGATTTTAAAATTGTTCGGATCTCTAAGCGACTACCACAAAGTTTTAGAAACAATCATAACATTTCGTTATTGAGACATATGACCAAACCTATGTATAAATCCAATTGTTTAACCAGAAACTTTTTGGAAATACGTGGACGTTTTAGAAAATATATAGTAATTTTGGAATTTTGCGATCGGTTTTTCCGAACTTCTGCTTTTTTTAAATGTCGCTGTTTTTTACGATCTCTTCGTATTAAAAAAACAATGCGTTCGGCCAAAATAATCTCAAATAAATTTTTATTTTTGTTTTTAATTCGCATCACTGGATTAATTCAACCGATATCAAGGTGAAGAATAAGCAGTTTTTGAACAAGTATCCGATCAGACCAATATTTTAAGGTTCTTCCAAAGCTTGCTATAATATCTTAGTAGTGTTATATATATGTGGCATAGAACAATAGTACGTTTAAGATTTTTGAACAGTCAAATGCAATGGGTTTCGGATTGTTTACTTTTCAAAACGTTGGCTAAGATGTTCTCAATATGAATTTTAGGAGTCATTTAACTACTTTTTTTCAAAAATAAAAATAAACTGATCTCTACACATATTTCTACATACAGCTTTGTAAAAAAAATAGGGTAATACGCTCAGACATCATCCTCTTGGATTGAGGATCCTACAGCCTATTGTAGTAGTCCGGGATGATATTCTTTTGAACAATACTGAGTTTGACTGACAGTGCCCTGATTGAAAGATTGCTCCGAAAACCTCTAACCCAAATGTTATAAAAGAGTGACAGATGAAGTAACGCTTGTTCTTTTTCAATAAACGTCATGCTGTACTGACAACCGGTAATATTTGCCTTTTTCGCGCTATCCTACGCTATTTTGGTCCAATTTAATGTGAACCAGTCATTTGGCTAGTACTTGATCTTGCAGCTTTTTTTTCGTGCAACATTGTAATCTAGGCTTCTAGCTACCATAGTACTTAGTTCTAACCTTGTAAGGTATCAGTAAGGAGTATCAGTTTTAGAGTTAACCAAGAAGACTTTAAAGTCAAAAGTACACGCTCAGGCTTTAGAAGTGGAATAAAATATTTTCCTAATTTTCTGCCTACAAGAAGTCACAGAAATAGTTGTCGCAATGTTTCACCAGACTTATTGCAGAAAATAATTGTTGTCCTCATCCATAGCACCAATTTTAGACAAAACAAGTCAGTCAGCTTTCAACCCATTCCTTAAAACAGTCGCACCAGTATCGTTTTAAAAAAAAAAATCTGACTCAAAGAGGTTGTTACAGAACTTCTCGTGAGTTTTCGGAGCCTTACCCAGGCAAATTAAAATGGGCCTCATCTTTCTGAATAATTTTGGGTCAATAATTATGCATTGTTTGGTTTGCTGGCTTTAATCTATATGTTAACTGAACCTTGTAAGCATATAGGCGAGATCTTTATACAAAACGCGGCACGAACATTTCGAACAGGACCAGTTCCAATTATCGTCTTGAAAAGAAGCTAAAAGATCATCAAACTTGTGGTTCTGAGAGTAAAGTTGATATAAAACAAAATCATATTCAAGATGATGGCCAAATTTTTATTTAAATGTATTTCTTGGATATTGCCATTATAAATGAAACATAATGTTGTCCAAATATCTTCTATAGAAAGAATTCGATTCTGACAAGATTATTTCCGATCATTTTTGATTATTATTAGGCAATAACTTGGCCATAAATTGACGAATATTTGTTTTCAAACCCTTAGGAAATTGTAGATTGTGTATACCATATATATCTTACCATAAATCTACCAATATATCTTTAGCGTAACCCTATAAGAAGAAACGAACTGTGACAAATCCCACAATTTTGGTAGCCAGTTCACATCACCGAAATCACATTACAAAATATTTCCGGCGATAACGCCAAAATGGGTTGAGTTTTGTGAAATGTGACTTATTGACACCACATATCTTCAACATCCATATCTTCAATTTGAGACAAAAAAATCGGTTGACATTTGGCTATAGCTACGAGTATAGCTATTTTCTATAGTATTTTCTAACCGCAGCAATATTTTCAGCAGACCTAACTATTCTATTCTATTCTAAGATAGTAACTAAAAATAGTTCAAACTTTAAGAAATATTTCGGCGATCACCCCTTTTGTAATGTTTTTTCACTATTTCAGTACATTATGTTAGTAAAATCGGTTCATATTTAACAACGCTCTTGTTTTTACCTACCAAAAGCCATCGTAATGATCTGAATACTAGCAATTCAACATTATCGCAAAATGTAAAATAACACCTCTTGTTGGATAGCCCTTATAGAAACTATGTATACTGTTTAAATAGCATTATATTGCTTCACAGAAACTTTGACTGTTTTCTCCATTCGCCTTCCTCGCAGAGAGCACCATATATCCGAGAGAAAATTCTTCCTTCAAGAGTCCAGAATTATCTCTGCTTTCTTGCTTATCCAACATTCGGCTCCGTAAAGCAGGACTAGCAAGATCTGTGTTTTGTAGAGAGTAATTTCGGACTTCTTTATTAGGAGTTTTGATCCTAGCTGTTTTGACAAACTGAAGTAGCACTGGTTGCCCAGGGCGATTCGTCGTCGGGTCTCTACTAAGTTGTCATTTGTTGAGTTAACATTTGCCCCGAGTTAGACAAACTTCTTGGGGCTTGCAACCCAACATCATTCATTGGATGTACACAGCAATCATCAGACCCATTTTAACTTATGGGGCCCTAGTCTGGTGGACTGCTAGCAGCACAAAAAGCTATATGAATATGCTCAACAAAGTGCAAAGGTCAGCCGCTGTTTGTACAACGGGAGCCATGAGAAGCACGCCGCAAGCAGGGTTGGACATGATTCTTCATCTCCTCTCCCTGGATCTATTCATAAAAGGCTACGCCGTAAAGAGCGCTCTCAGACTAAGAGAGTCCTCTCTGTGGAAGCAAGCCAACTATGGACATGCGGCCATACTTAAGATAATAGACGACCTGGGAAGGCATGGTTTTAGTAGCCTCGCAGCTACGACCGACTATATTCCAACCCAAAATGACTTCTCTCTCAGTATACCTAATCTCAGTATCACTAATCGTATCCGCCAACTTATATTACAGCGTGACTTTGCATACAGCCGTTGGAAACGTTTTCGTCTGGAAGATCATCGACGTACTTACTGCTCGCTCCGTAACAAAGTTGTGTCTGAGATACGAGCTGCCAAATTTCACATTTTCTCTAGGCGATTTAATGCTTCTTTGGGCGGTAAGCTTTTGTGGAGAAACTTACGTAATGCTGGCATTGGTAAATCTAAGAATCATAATTTAGAGGGAATTGATCCGGATACACTTAATAATAGATTTATATCCTCATCAGCATTTGTAAACAATAATAATCTCCACCGTTCTCCACAATACCTTTCTACCCCAGCTTGTTATCCCAGTTTCAACTTTTCAGGTATTAATAGTGCCGACGTACTTGAAAGCATACTCAGTATCAAATCAAATGCTGTGGGCTTAGATGAAATGCATCCATCTTTTCTAAAAATTGTGCTTCCGGTAACCTTGCCCTATATAACTCACATCTTTAACACAATTTTAACAAAGGGGATTTTTCCGGCGCAATGGAAATTGGCCAAAATAATACCTATTCCCAAGTCTACCAGAGGTGACGAGTTCCGACCAATCTCCATTCTGTCTTTCCTGTCGAAAGTATTTGAGAAAATTATGCAAAAGCAGATTGGTGAGTATATAAAAACATATAACATTCTATCTTCCAAGCAATCAGGTTTTAGACAGAAACATAGCTGTATCACAGCTGTTATAGGTATTTCTGAAGAAATACGGTATGCCCTGGATGAAGGAAGTATTTCATTCTCAGTTCTTCTAGATTTCTCCAAAGCGTTCGACACAGTCGATCATGGTGTTCTGTGTCAAAAGTTGCATCGGCTCTACAACTTCTCGAGTCACGCTGTCAAGCTAATATCCTCCTACCTAGATAACAGAAAACAGGCTGTAAAAATAAAAGATGTTATTTCGGACTTTCTCCCCAACATCCGCGGCGTGCCGCAGGGTTCCATTTTAGGTCCCCTGCTCTTCTCCCTCTATATTAACGAACTTCCGAATTTTATAAAGAATTGCTCCATATACATGTACGCTGATGATGTACAGCTTATTTTTAGCTGTCCCTTAGGTCTAATAGAACATGCTGCAAATTACATTAATAATGATCTCGCAGACATAGCACAATGGTCAGCTCGAAATGGTCCTTTGTTAAACTCTAAAAAATCAAAGTGCATTGTGATCTCTAAAACACCCTTGGACCTATCCTACTTTCCTCCAATCATCATGAACAATGCCAATATCGAATACGTTGATTCTTTAAAAAACCTGGGTATTATGTTTAACCGAAGTTTAACCTGGGACAACCACGTTAATCTAGCCGTAGGGAGAACGTACGGTGTACTCCGTACACTGTGGGCCTCTCGATCTTTTACCCCCATTAAAACAAGGACCTTACTCGCTAAAACACTGGCCCTACCTATACTTACATACGGTTGTGAGATATTTCACAATTGTAGCTATATCTCTAAGAGGAAACTCAATGTCGCCTTTAATAGTATAGTACGTTATGTCTTTGGATTGCGGCGTTATGACCGAGTCTCTCAGTACACCAAGCACCTGCTGAACATGACTTTTGAAAATTTCCTCCAATTTCGCACCTTATGCCTTCTTTCGGATGTTCTACTTACACATCAACCTTCCTATCTATATGAACGAATCCGTATATCCTCTTCAAACAGATCCGGACAATTAATTTATCCACGCCATACTTGTCTGACATCTGAGCGTCAATTTTTTATAAATTCCATTCGCTTATGGAATAACTTGCCTCGCAGTATAAGACGAATAGACAACACTACAAGTTTTAAAAAGAAACTAAAAACACACTTATGCTTGAATTCTTAAACATTGAATTCTTAAATATTGGTTCCGATTTTGTAAAACTGTAAAAATTGTTAAAATTGTATGAACTATTTAATGCTATTACTATTTAAAAGATATTATATCTTACAGTGTAGCAAATCGTTACGTTGAAATAAAAAACTAAAAAACTAAAACTAAAACTACCTATCCTTTTCCCCGACAGAGAAGAGTGGCTATCAAACGTCGTAATCAACGACCATGAGATCACCCTCTTCACCGACGGATCGAAAATGGACACAGGCATTGGGGCCGGGTTTTACTCTGATACCCTACACAAACAGGAATCATTCAGACTCCCTGATATGTGTAGCGTGTTCCAATCAGAAATCCTGGCAATAGAGAAAGCAGCCAAACACCTACAGGTAGCCGATATCCCACCATCTGATATCACCATCTTCGTAGACAGCCAGGCTGCACTGAAGTCAATAGAATCCTATATAACGAGATCAAAGGCTGTCAAGAAATGTCGCGACTCACTGAAGTCCATCAGACACCATAAAGTTAAACTCTGCTGGGTACCGGGCCACAACTCAATCGCAGGGAACGAAAGAGCAGACGAGCTGGCCAGGCAAAGTTCTGAATTGGACATCAGCGAAGCGGACACGTCATTGCAACCACCGATCAGCGCATTATACAGGATCATAAACGACACAATCATCAAAGAGGCCAACTCGTCTTGGCTTTCAAGAAACGACAGCTACACGACAAGATCATCGTGGCCAGAGCTCAACGTCGGAAAAACAAAGAAGCTCCTGGCGCTGGACCGTAACTCGATCCGTATGCTCGTCGGAGTGATCACAGGACACTGTCCCATTGGAGCAATGCTCCGGAAATGGGACAGCGATCTCTGCCGGAGCTGCGGCGATGAGGAAGAAACTGAGACGATCCAATATCTGCTCTGCCACTGTCCAGCTCTCCAGAATCGACGCCTAGTGTCGCTGGGCCAAAGATTCTTTACAGAGATTGCGGACGTGGCTAACGCAGATATATGGGATCTTCTAAAATTCATCAAGAGCACGGGGTGGTTTCAGCCACCACAGGACAGGTAATTTTATGTGTACCCACACAAACGAAGGGAATCACAATGGGCCTTTTGGCCTCCGAGTGGAAGTGATGTCCAACCATCACACTCCCCTTCTTTAACCTAACCTAACCTAGACAAACTTCTTAATTACCTAAAAATTATATCTGTCGATGGTTACGTTCTATCTATCGCGGTGTTCGACGGAGCGGTTCTTGGTCGACAGCATATACAATATTTTGTGTTATTCTCAATATCTTTAAACCTACGAGGCCTACCTTTTCTTCAATTGTCGTGAATGCCCAGGCTGCGCGCTGGGAGCTTGCAATGATGTCAATGTCGACCGCTTATCACAGCAGTTGGACACTCTTGAAGAAGATAGTGCCTTCCGTGTCTGCCCCACTATCCTCTCAAGGACTTAATTGAAGAAATCACACGGCAGCTCGTCACCTTGTCAAAATCCGGTGCATGTTTGGAAAGGTTCCGAGATATGAGGTCTAAACTGCACAGTGCATTGCGAGTCTTCCAGTGTTGTGCGACAATCCAAATCAATTTTACCGGGATTGCGAAATCGGCCATCTTCCTGTAGAGCTCTTGACGATCAATGCTGTCGTATGCAGCTTTAAAGTCGATAAATACGCACTTGAATCCTTACTCCCTTTGAGACAAAGCTCCTTGAAACTTTATGATTCTTCTCCATAAACTTGTAAATTATTGCAACCTATTTCAGTGGTCTTTCAACTCACATCGTATTCCCATTTATCCTGCTACACACAGCCCATCACATTCCACTCACATTCCATTTCGGGGCATGGGAATTAAATGCAATCAAACCTGCACAGGTCGAGGCGCCTAAAACATACGAGACATGGACAATGAAACCTTAAACCTTAAAACCTTAAACAAACAGTCGGTTAAGTCGAGGCGGGACGCAGCAGCTCCGTTGCGCGGCGACAGCAACAAGGAAAGCCGTGTATTTATATCAACATAAACAAGCGATTACGACCACAATCAGTGCTACCCATCACAGAGGCCCTTCCAGGTGGTCCAATTAATCCTTGCGATTCTCTGCCAGGCACACACGGACTTATGTGTTCATGTTGTATGCGGATACATGATCATACGTCGCAGTCAGTCCAATCAGGAAATCCTTTAAGGGTGAGGATCATGTGCATGAGGAGATCTTTTCAAAAAAAAAAGTCCTTTTAACATCCCATCTCGGTCAGGTCGTTCTCTTTCTCTCTCCAACATGGCATACTTGTACGATTGACCCGAAGTGAACTTGTCAACTCCGGCAGCCTGCGGCACGCATGACATACCGTCGATGTCTCAATTACCATCCCATATGGGCAACCACGGATACAGTATTCAAGAAAGCGGTATGAATGCGAGATCCTTTCAAGTGCATTACTTAATTCTTAGTGTCTTGTCTCCTGGTTTTTTGTTCTCTTCCTCTATTGAGTGCGTTTTCTTTTTATTCGCCTCCTTAATCCGTTCGAGATATACGCTGACAAGCAGTGGGAAGATAGCAAGAGCAGAAAACAAAACCAAAAAAAAAGTAAAATCATCCAACAAGCGATGTGGGTGTTCCACTCCTTGAAGTTGGAGACGACAAGACGAGGAGAAGCATTTGTCAAACGCTATGCCCACCATGTTGTGCAATCTGTGTTGCCCAAACTGAAAACAGTCAGCCGCATCAAGGGCGGCTGTATGGCATTGTGCGCGGCATTGCCACCTTTTCGCCTTTTCGCCTCCTTGACTGTTTCCTTTCATCCGTTCGTCCATCGACTGGCACCCGTTACCCGTCGCCCGTCCAAACACGCTACACATGACGAAATGTATTTAGGAAGACTTGCAAGTCGATTGATCACACCCATGGGTAATCAGATTCGGATAAAAACGATCGCGGATGCTTTTAAGATTTCGGTTATCGAGATGGATTTTTGTCGAGACAGTTATCTTCTCTTCTCATTTCTTTTGATTTCTCTGTCTCTTTCTGGCCGGCACGGCGCGGCGGTAACGAACGGTGACGGACGGTGGCACCGGCCACTCTGGACCCTCAACAGTGGGAGCCTTCAGTAGCTGCCAATGTCTCATTGTGTACCGAATCGGTGTTCATTAATATGTTGAGTATTTATATTTCTGTTCATTCGTCCGCTCTTGGATGGACTGTATTGTCGCTGCGGCTGCTGGTTGGACCCTTGCGATGTCAATCTATCATTTGACGTCGCAGATGAGGTGCTCCTTTCTTCTGGCTTTTGGTCGGTCGGTGAGGTTTTCTGTTTTGTTTTGTGTCCGGTATTTGTGTGGTTTTGTTTGGTCGAGACTGTTTGTTGTTCCGAGATGAATGAGAGAAACCCCAATAGACTGATCGGGTTTTGACGAAGGGTTGAATGGAACTCGAGGGATATGATGGGGTGTCATTGTGTACTTTGTGTCAAATTGATTTGTGTTTGGTAAATAAGAATTTTTCCCACAATCAGGTTCGCGGAACCTGTTGGTTGCTGGGAATCAATGGTCTGGGAATTAGCTGAATGAATTAGCTATGGATCGATTGAGAACGTGGTGGGTGATTGGTCTTTGATTTAGGATTATTCGTGTTAATGTCTCGCCTTCAATGGAAGCCTGATTGTAGAGATGTGAGTTGGTTATTGTGATGGAATTGATCGGTTGGATTTCAGATGAACGTAATGTACAGGTCGGTTGCTAAAAAGCCAGCTCAAAGGCTCGGCGGGTCAAAGAGAAAGCTACCAGCAACCTAGTATGTCACTTCAGCTTCTAAGTAAGGTATACATAGTGATATCGGGCGGTTGGTGCATTCTCGAATTTTGTTTTCAAAAGTTTTAAATTGTTTAAGTCTTGCCATCGTTGTTCAGGTTTTGATGCTAAATTATTGTCGAATAACCTGTGATGTCAATGTCCTAGGGGAATGTCCGTTAGCCTTGAATTTGAATATTGAAGAAACTAACCTCGTTGTTTAGGTAACACCCTCTAAAGTCAACAAAACTCAACTACACACTAGGGCCACATAGTGTGTATTTACAACATTTGAGGCTTTGATCAAACAAATTGGTTACAAATGTATCATTCAAAGTATTTTCCATCGCTGGCCACTGCTTTCTCCCATCTTTCGGGCAGTGTACGAATCCCGCGTTGAAAAAATTCTTCATCTTTTGAAGCGATCCACGAATCGATCCAATTTGTGACTTCTTCATAAGATCGGAAATGTTGGTCAGCCAGGCCATGCGCCATTTATCGAAGCAGGTGATAGTCAGAGGGAGCAATGTCTGGAGAATACGGCGGGTGGGGTAGGACTTCCCATTTTAACGTTTCCAAGTACGTTTTGACCTCTTTTGCAACGTGAGGTCGAGCGTTGTCGTGCTGCAAAATCACTTTCCATAACGAGCACCTGTGATTGTTTCACTTGGTTTTAACACCTCATAGTACACGACGCCGCGTTGGTCCCACCAAATGCAGAGCATAATCTTGGAGCCGTGGATATTCGGTTTGACCGTCGACGTGGAAACATGGCGGGAATATCCCCATGATTTTTTGCGTTAAGGGTTTTCGTAATGAACCCATTAAAGTCCCCGGTCACAATGCGATGCAGAAATCCCTTCCGTTTTTGCCTCTGAAGCAACTGTTCTCAAACACACAAACGCCGTTCAACGTCTCTTGGTTTCAACTCATACGGGACACAAGTTCCTTCTTTCTGAATCATGCCCATGGCCTTGAGACGTTTTGAAATGGCTTGTTGTGTCAATTCCACTGATCGTGTCAATTCTTCTTGAGTTTGACACGAGTCTTCACTCAGCAATGTCTTAAATTCTGCATCTACGAAAACTTTCTCTCTTCCACCACTATGTCGATCTTCGACATTAAAATCACCGTTCTTGAAGCGTTGAAACTACTCACGACACGTTCTTTGACTAAGAGCGTCCTCACCATACGTATCTGAGAGCATTCGATGAGAAACAGCTGCTGTTTTCTTCATATTGAAACAAAACAGTAACACCTCCCGCAAATGATGAAAATTTGGTTCGTAAACTGACATTTTCAATCGAGAACAACTTTATGATGCAGACACAAATCGATTAATGTTTGAATGGTGTTCTGTTGATCCAGGTCCAAGCCAACTGCCTGATGTCTGCGATCTGTTTTTTTCGACCGCTACTTCCCGTTATCGACAAAAATGCGCCGAATTCAAAGCGAAAAGCATGGAAGGCCTCTATCAGGAGTTGGAAGAAATATCGTCTTCCGCGTCTGACAGGAACCAGGCTACCCAGGAGCTTCGACAAAACAATTTGAACAAAGGAGCAAATATCTTTAAGATAGCCGCCCAGAGAAGAAGAAATGCTCAGGAGATTCGTTTCCCAAAGTTTATTAACAATGCTGAAGGCCGACTCCTTGTGGAAGACGAAAAAATTCTCCACAGATGGCGACAGTATTGCGAGGATCTTCTGAACGAACAGTTTCCCCGAGTGTACTTTCCAAGAGCCGCCCCGAATCATGCCGAAATATCCGACATCACAGTCGAAGAAGTTCGGTACGCGGTTAAAAACTCCAAGAAAAGATAAGCTGTTGGGCCGGACGGGATACCCTCTGAGTTCTGGAAAAAGATGGGAGACATCGGGTCTAGATGGCTCATGGTTCTTACCTCCAAACTTATGAGAGGCGACACTATGCCTAATCAATGGAGGGAAAGCTATCATCTTCCATTGCACAAAGGAAAGGGTGATACGCGAAATTGTGATAACTACCGTTCTGTCAAGCTGATGTCGCACACCATGAAGATCGTTGAACGGGCATTAGATAGCCGACTGCGGAAAATAATACGACTATCTGATGACCAGTGCGGGTTTGTCTCGGGTAAATCAACAACAGATGCAATCCAAAGTATAAGGATCATGATGGAAAAGCATCGTGATTCTTCAAAGGACTTGCATATGGTGTTGGTTGATTTCGAGAAGGCCTTTGACCGGCAACCAAGAGATCTTTTATGGGTAGCGCTAAGGCAAAAAGGAGTTCCAGAAACCTACGTGCGAGTGATCATGGACATGTACAAGAGAGCAACGACAAGAGTAAGATGCACCGCAGGAGTCACCGAAGAGTTCGCAATCAAAGTCGGTGTACACCAAGGGAGCGTCGTCAGCCCACTGCTTTTTATAGCAGTCCTTGATTGCTTGCTTGAAGGAAAAGTGACGGACCCCAATGTGCACCAGCTATTCTTTGCTGACGATGGGGCCATTATAAGTGATGATCAGGTGTCCCTACAACGAGCACTTGATGTGTGGGTGGATATTTTTGAGGGACACCGGTATCGTATTAGTTCAAAGAAGACAGAGTATCTGTGCTGCCCGTTCTCTGACCCTCATCAGCCTATTCCAGACATTTACTTGAATGGAAGAGTGCTTCCCAAGTGTGAAAAGTTTAAATATCTGGGATCTATGATTAATAGAGAAGCAACTTGTGATGACGACATCAAACATCGCGTAAGCGTAGGGTGGATGAAGTGGCGGGAAAACTCCGCCATCTTCTGTGATCGAAAAATGCCCCCTAAGCTGAAAGGAAGGCTCTACACTTCAGTTGTACGTCCGGCGCTCACATACGGTTCACAATGCTGGACAATTCACAAAAAGTATGAGAGCAAATTAACGGCAACTGAGATGAAGATGCTTCGCATGACAGCGGGAGTAACAAAGCGTGACAGAATTGGAAGTTCAAATATCCGAGGAAGCCTCCATGTAAAAGAAACCATCACAAGAAATATAGAGCGCGACCGACTCAGTTGGTATTGCCATGTTCAAAGGAGAGATCCTTTGAACCCCGTCCAAAAGGCGTTATCAATCAACATTCCAATTTCAACACGCAAAAAAGGCAGGCCGAAAAACAATTGGTGCAAACAAATGCAAAAACACCAGCATTTGATTGGCCTCAGCGATGAAGTAATCCCAAACCGGGAAGCCTGCCGCTACTTTCTGAGGTCAAACCGGCAGACCCCACAAGCGGACCAGTAGGAATGCAGCCATCTTTTTGTTGCCAAAAGCTTAGCAAAAATATTTTCGCTTTCAAAAAAATATGTAGGTTTAATATAAATTTGAATTTTTTATTTATATGACTGAAGAAGTTCCTATTTTTATTCAAGGAATGAAACAAATTCCAACATTATGTTTTTTGAACTAGGTTTGTTCAAAAAATAAGGTGACTTTTTGAATTGGTATTGATAAGAGGTATTGAAAAAAATGGATCAAAGAATCTGTATTAAATTTTGTTTTGCGCCGTTTACATGAAACTATTAGAAGAAAAGATTCGGATTTGCTGGGAAACATTCTTGACTATTGCATTATGATAATTCCTCGTTGCTTCTGCCTAATTTTTTGGCCAAAAACTATATCGTAATCATGCTTTGGCCACTTGCCTTCAATTTCTTTCTCTTCTCTGAACTGGAAAAAATCCATAAAAAGACGGAGATGTGCCATAATTACGGAGAATAAGACCGCATCGCTGAAAGAGCTTAAGACTAAGTATTCCAAAAGAAGTATCAAAATTGCTTCGAGGATCGAAAAAAAACTAGAGCAAATGTATTGTATCATAGGGCTTACTTTGGAGGGAACGAAATAGACATTGAAATATTTGTCGAGAAAAATAAAAAGTCACCTTATTTTTTGAACAAATCTCCCAATTTTTTTACAGGCCGACGGGTTACTCTTAGTATTCCATCCCACTCCGATAGCTTTCTTTTCCTGCAATTGATTACTAACTTGCGTTTATGCTCCACCATATTTAACCCAGCTTAATCCCCAATGACTCTAAAGGGTAGGCCATTTAGTTGTCTTTTTTAAATCATAGATTTTGACACTAACAGCTGATTCCTGCTCAAAGTCTTCGCAGAAAGTCAGTATCATATCTCCGCGGAACGATAGGAGTCGCTTTACCCCTGAACAACGTTGGGCAATATTGAAAACTTATTTCCAAAGTTTTTTGTGAGGAACCGCGAGGGACCACACTGTCAACAATCTGGAAACGATTCAAGCACTTAAGGCCAATATCGTCCAAGCAATCCATGAGCTACAGCCCGAAACCATCAACAAGGTCTTGGAAAGTTGGGGTGACAGAATGCGCTACTGCGAAGCCTGCCGAGGCAGCCACTTCAACGACGTTGTATTCCATAATTAATGGGAGTGTTTGTTCTACTAATAAAGCCATAACACATGGAAAAAATTAATTTAGTTAATTTTATTGCATTTTTAAAATGAAATTTGTATTTGGCACATCCTTTATATTTGTTAGGAATGTCCTCGATTAATTGTATGTTAACAGCCCTAGATTCGTTCAAAAAATAGCACTGATTCTCGAGTTTTGAAAACTCTATTATTTACTTCAGTAGACCACCATTTTGCTAGTCTTGTCCCGAACATTTCCCTAGCTTAAAGATAACCTTAAGGACTCTGGGCGAAGTGCTTTTAATCCTTTTAAGATTCATTTATTTTTAAAAACAAAAAAATAGTCACTGAAAGCCATGCAATATACAGAATATTAGAGCATGAACCAATGTCTTTAGAGAAGTCTTGGATTGTAATTCGCATCTCATCATTTTCAACGTGTCCCCGGCCTTTAGAGAAGCACTTACATATGTACATCGTAAGCCCTAGCTTCCTGACAGCAAGCTACTCAAAGTAAAAATATTTAATATTTGTTAAACTTTGGTTGATTGTATTCTCATAACAATTGACTGTAAATTGTATGATCAACTTTTTGAATTAATTTCCGATCTCACCAAAAAAAAAACACATACAAGTAACTTCATGGGCACCTAAGAGCACAGTTTGCGACCTGTTTCTCTAGCAAAGGACAGATATTTGTCGAACAAGTACATCGAATTTCAGTTATGTTTGAAATTAACTTTTTAAGCATTGCATACTCTCTCCTCTCCTCTCTCCCTATCTATGCGAAGTTGTGGGGTAACATTGGCAATACGAACCCTTCCATTTTTCAGTAGTATAAGAATCAATAATATGATCAGTGAGAGCTCCTAAAGGATTTTGTGGAATGAACTCATTAAAAAAATTTCAAATATGTATCAGTTCATTTAAGATGCCCTAACAACAGCATTTTGCAGTGATTGCGGGTTAACCTATCGGATAAATTTTTTCCTAGAGTTGATTTCTTCGCTTAATCCCAAGATATCTAGCATAAAAAGACTAACTCTCTTGAACTAGCCGATAGATAACCTTCTTAGTTGAGGCTTAAAAACGTGGAGATACAATATACTCGTATAAAAAAAATTAATACGCAAAATCACATATCGTTTCAAGATATATTCTAGATGTAGTAACAATAAATCCATAATTAGATGTAGTAACAATAAATCCATTATTTTTCCAACAGATGGCAATAGCAATTAAAACGGCGCATACGTGAACTACATCGGATCATTCTAACTGTTAAACTATAAAGCCTTCAATTTCATGCAAAAATAATGGATTTATTTTTACTATACCTAATATAATCCTTAATAAAACTAAGAACATACTAAGCAACCAGTGTGATTAGCTATATGCAAATAAATTCATGTTATGCAGCATGTTATGCCTAGTGAATTAGACATATACATAATACAAAATATATAACATACAAAATTATAAAACTCCCATGGTATTACATATAAAAAGACCCACATACGAGTAGAGTGACCGAAATAAATATAAAGGCAGCTGCTTGCAATTCGAGAAATTACAACATTTCAACTGCTGTTGGGTATAACGATCATAAAAATGGGTTGAATTTTACTTTTGCACGCAGATACATATATGCCTTTTGATAAACTTTTTTTTTTACGAAATAATTAAATAGGCTGAATAGGTTTCTTTATCATCTTGGTAAAGCTCTGGAGCTGTTGATATATGTTTGAGATCATTTCAGTGCTAAACAATACTCGTATTAACACTGGAAAAAAAATGTCCTGTAAAAAAATTTCCCAAGTAACCGTGTTAAAGAAGTTTGAACTCTCAGAGCTGTAGCTGCCAAAACATCAACAGAATAGAAGCTTGAATTTGCTTTAAGCCTAATCTCCTGTGGAAATGCGACATGTTTTCGTCCTATTGGCCTGAATTTTGCTAGAAACTAGGTGTTAAGCTGAATTGTCGCATAAAATGGAAAATTCCTCTTCTTGGGGTTCTTTCAAAAATGAATGGAGAAAAATTCATCGAGCTCTTAGAAAGACTACGTGGAATCGATTTACAATTTATATTTCACCACGACAATGCTTCTATTCCCCGAGTAAAAACAGTTCCACCACGTTTTTTAAACCTCGATTTCAATGTATTACCCTGGCGCTCACGAAGCCTTAACTTGAACCCAATCGCCAAAACTTATGAGAATGGATAGGAGGTTTCTCTGCAGAAATTCTGATTGAGGACAAAAGGTTCGAAAACTTCAAAATAGCATCAAATTGATGCCAAGCAGAATTGGTTAGACATGAAAAGAAAGCGGCCCTAATAAGTAAGCAATATTTAATTTATTTCCTTGTGACGCTTAATTTTTCCTTTTTATTTACAATATATCGCCTAAAAAAGTTGTACTTTTGTATTGTATAATCGTATCTAGTAATTTTCGTCGTCCCTTGATTTTTTAAATAAGAGACATATCGCCGAGACAAGTCGTAAGAAATATTGTCGAAATATTGCCCATTTTTTTACTTCATTACTTTTACCCATCTTTCTGGCAGCAAATGGATTCCACTTTGGAACGACACGGCGTCTTTTAAGGGTATCCAGAAATCGACCCACTTTTGCCTTCTTCAAAAGAATGAAAGTGCTAGTCGGCAAAAGCAATGACGATGGATGGGGCAGGACGGCTCATTTATACGTTCAAAATAGAATTTATGTTCATTCTTGTATGGAGGGAAAACTCCATTATTAACCCGACCTTCGACATACTCCGAGTAGAGGTTCTTGTTTGTGATGGGCTCTTAGGTCTAAGAGTTCATTAGAAAAGGCGACGGACGAACCTATTCTGGTCGACGGCGACTCTCAAGTCTTCCTCAAAGATTAAGACTTTAGTGTCAGGTGGCAACCGGCTGTAAAAACCAATAACCAATTTATATACATGTATTATTCATGAGGTACAACATAATTAGAAAAAGATCTAAGGCTAGGGCGTCCCTTCTTCTTTTAAAAAAACGCACTGTTTGGGCTACACAGCACTCACTTTGAAGTAAGTTTTCAATGTTTCCCAACGTTGTCCAAGTGTAAAGCGACTCGTTCCGCGGAGGTAGATACTGACTTTCTGACCACCGTCTAAATAACATATGATTTAAAAAAAGCCACTCTTTACATATAAAATAGATGAATACAGACATAATAATTGTAAAGACTTTAGAACTACAAAATACATCAAAAACAAACCCTACTTACGAACGATAGGGATATATGTAAAATATAGTGCGAGTACTACCAGGGACTGCTAAATGAAGAATTCCCTAGGCGAGCTGAAGTAGGGTAACCTCCAACGCAAGGACCCATACATGAAATATGTAACTATTACAGATGTTATTATAAAAAAGCCATATTCAAAATGAAGAACCATAAAGGTGTAGGCCCAGTTAACATACTCGCTGAGCTCTGGAAATCTCTGAAAAGGGATGGAGAGGTATGGCTCTGTGAGATATTCAATAACACCCTGAAAAGAAAAAAGGCCAAAAAGCAGATGCCTGGAGAAAGAGTAGACAAGAACAAAGGGGATGTTCGGGAATGTGCAAATTATTGCGGTATAAAACCCATATCACATACCCTCAAAGTCATGGAGCGAGTCCTAAGTGAACGCCTCCAAAACCTTATCAACTTAATAGAAAATCAGTTCGGTTCCCTGGGAAGGGAATAACAGACGCCAACCATGCAGTCTGACTGGTCATAGAAAAAGCTCGCGAAAAGAAACAAAATATGTAGATAGTATCTGTAGATCTTGAAGAAGCTTTCGATCGTATGCCGAGGAACGTAATATGGCAAGCCCTAAAACTCGAAATGTCCCTGAACACTATATAAAATTCATTATGTGCACTGTGCACACCTGTGTCAGAAGTCTAGCCGGTCTGTCAAAGAGCGTCCATATCAAGGTAGGAGTTCATCAAGGTAGCGCACTAAGTCCCTTGCTTTTTAACATCACCATGAACTATCTAACCAAGGAAATCCAGAAACCCACACCATGGGAACTTTTATATGCGGATGATGTTGCTCTCATCTCAGACAGTAGAAACGAAATACGAGAAAATTTGGCGCGATGGACTAAATATCTTGAGTTAAACGGATAAGCAGAACCAAGGCCGAGCGCTCGTATATGGCATGCATCGCGGGAATCAAATTTGATGGCGTCGTCCTACCTAGAGTAGATAAATTTAAATGGGGGAAGACGTATCACTCATAGCCGTCATTACATACAGAACGATATCTAGGCGGAATAAATGACGTACAATAACAGGAGCTAAAAAGCCGATAAGAACCAAAGGCAAGGTCTACAAAACAGCTGTAAGGCCTTCCCTACTCTTTGGTAGTAAAACGTCATGCCCCTGCGCATGTTACGATGTGCGGGTGGAGTCACTCTCAAAGACAAAATGCGTAGCGAACACGTAAAAGGGAGTTTCAAAGTAACGCCTATAACTGAGATTACAGAGTCCGGGCTAATATGGTACCGACATGTTATGCGCAGACACGGTGAGCATATCATGAAAAAGTGCCTTTCCATGGCTATGAGAAAGAGAGGGAGAAAGACCGCAAAGTACCATGCTTTTGCATGCTCTTACAGATGATGATGCTTATCTGCGAGGTGAATGGCGCCGAAAGATTAGGAAAGCCGACGCCGCGTAATGGGAAGAGGCGAGTGCAAAGAAAGTTCATTCCTGAACTCCGCCTGATTGGTGCGGACAGAAAATTATAGCTTCAGTCGGCAGTAGCAGCACATCGTGTAATTAGTAAGCAAATCCATTTGAACCATCCAAACTGAGCTTCTGTTAGTCTGAAAATATTATTTGTTGCCATTGATCTCTCCAGTGTAGATGGTTCAACGCGAATTTGCGCGGCTATCTATACTGGCTTTTGACAACGTTAGCTTGGGCATTAATTTTTATTTTTTATTTTAAGTGTAACGAACCTTTCAAAATTTAGGGCTCACCAATGGATAAATCATTTTCGCTAAATAGTTGACAAGGGGACTTGAAACCGTTGCCTGCATTACGCATCAATAGGTGCTTTACGACATTAGTGACGCTTGGGGGCTGGACGTAATTTTGTCATAATTTTCAAGATTATAGAGACAATTGGTCCAAAATATAATTACAGAACCAAAATAGTTTATAAATAAATAATTTTTTTTTTAATTATGTCGGTTCGTGAGTGCGGCCGGCCTATTTACATATATAATCAGATTCCCATTTTCAGTTCTGCGAGACGAGGAGCATCTGATAGCATTTTTTTTAGTTTCTCCCATATTTGAACCCTTATGAAGTGTTCATTACGTTATTATGCATTGAATGAAATTATCCTGAAGTCGATATCATCGTTCGTTTTTGGGATATGCGAGGCGAAAGAAAAAGTTCAAACGTACACATACATAGACATTTCACTTATAACGATAAATTCTAGGAGTGATTTAACCACTATTTAGTTTTTTAGTGTCCTTTTTGTTCTTTTTGGTTTTAGTGTTCTAATGTATGATAGCAGGCTATAACTTTGAAAAAGTGACTCAAAATTCGACTCTCCGTATGGGGCTTTGAATATATAGCTTTGATCACCATTTAAAAAAACAATACGTTAAAAATAAATGGCAAATATTGGTTTATTAAGCTAAGTAGTTTGTTTTGTGCTTTTTTATAAGTTGTCTGTACTTTTCTTGACAATTAAAAACCAAACTTTTAAAAAATCACATATTAGTTAGGGTATTTTGAAACGTGGAAAAATATCAAAATTTCTAATTCTTTGTTTGTGTTGGCTTCAAGTTTTTTAAGCGTCCACTCTGAAAGCACCTCTGGCCTTAGTTGTTTGCGATAGCCATATATAGGCTGGTTTAAGCTAAAACCTTTTCGAAGACGCCGATTCTACCTATATAGTTGTGAGCCTTTGGAAAGGATATTTATCTTTCGTTATATAGGATAAGAGTTTTCTTTAACTGACAAAGCGGTATGTCCATGGGACTTCAAATTAGATAAACTCAACCTTCTTTACGTAATGAAATGTAAACTCATGTGATTTTTCAGTCACAGCCCACCCATTGCTTGTCACCGACAACTGCCCCACCCCTCAGACGTATTAAGGACAAAAATAAAATAAAACAACAAATAGAAATCATAAACCATCTAAGCTGGTGGCTCCATGCCCCCAGGTACAACCTTAACTCACATTATCGTAAAACACATGTTTCTTGCCGTGTCCACTAACTACCAACAGACAAAGCCTCCCAACTAGCCTCCAGCAACCTGTCGAACAACCGCTGAGAATTAGAAACAAAAGAAAAACAAAAAAGGAACATTTAAGCATCTAAACCGTTTGACTAATCACCAAGCATATGCATGCCGTCGACTGCACATTAATTTCCATGCCGAGAACCAAAAACCGAGAGAGAGAACGCGAGAGAGGGTAAAAAAAACCAAAACGAATTCCTCAAATCCAGTTCAGCTTTGTCCAAATGTTTTGCGTATTACTCATTAGCCAGACCTCGAAGCTGATGCATCACATTAAGCGAGTAAGGACTGGCTGCTTACACGCTCACAAACACTTGGACATCAAATCGAATTCCACTGAACCCAGAAAACGAAACCCCAACACCACAGCCGCACTATGAAGTTCCAAGGGACAATAAAACAAAAAAAAAATAATTCAAATAGAATACAGAACTCCATCGGGATAGAGGAAGATGGAACTTAGCCTAATTAACAAGATTATGTCTAATTGGACCACCTAGCTAGAGGTAGCTACTGTAGTACTCGCAGCTAACAGAGGCAGTCGGTCGCTGGTTGCTGCTTGCCCCGATCTTGATCTTGATCAAGGAGTGATCTGAATGTCAGGCGATTGTGTTGGTGGAACTATCCCATGGGTGCCTTCGTGTTATGTTGTTCGATCTTTTGTTTTTTTTTTTTTTTGCTTTTTCCTCATCCTCAACGTCATCTATCTTGCGGTTCATACGACTAACGTGTGTGTCCACTAGCAGTAGTCCGGTCAGTTGGTGACTCTCTGGCAATACTGTCAAGGTGCTCTGGGAATAGATTTCAATTGTTTTTTTTTTGCTGCTTCCGTTTGCCTGTTCTGGAGTATGCAGTTCTTCTGAGGTATGCTAATGGTCATTGTGCTGCATTCCATTCGACAGACTAACAGACGAATTGTCTCGGAATCGATGCGGTGGCATGCACTGTAGCGCAGGTGCAAGGTGCACACTGGTGACACTGGGGTGCAGGTGTTGACTCGTACCTACCCGTCGTGGGTCCGTGTAACCGAGATAATTTAATTATTGAGTTAGTAATCATGACGTGTTTTGACAGGGTGGCGATTGGGGAGAGTCGAAAGGTCGGTAATGCGAGATTATGGTCGGTTCGCGGGTGTGAATCTTATCGAAAGTAATTATGATATGCTTTCGAGTCAATTAAATAGGATATAGGTGACATTGACGTCTCCTGTGCAAGTAGGTTGTCGGTTGCAAGGTAACGATAACGATCGCAGGGAGTTCCTGAGGACATACCGCGATTTTTTCTGCAATTGAATGTAACGACAATTCCAAGGCCTGGAAAAAGAAAACCTCTCATCACTTCTGTGCTAACTGTCAAGCTATCACCCTTGCGTAATGGATTTCGCTATTACTCGTATTGTCCGTACCATTAAAACGACTACAGACCAATATACAACGCTGTCAAATGCCTTTTCCCATCGCTCCGCCGGGCGAATAATAATGAAATTAACGCGTACCGCATAGAACATGTTCGCTCAACACCTCATGACAGAACAACAATCAACAGTATAAACCACAACCGATAGCGTCTCTCTCTGATACAAGCCGCATATGGACGAATGCGTGCGCGTTCATGGACGACTGATGATTTCCATGCGCTACTAAAAGTAATTCATTAAATTTTCCATCTACCATCTACAGCGATGACGATGACGATGACGAGGAGTGCACAGGCATACATAACCAGATAAGCGAGTTTTCCGCCACATCCACACGTATCCATACATCAAGCAAAGCGATTCCATCCGTAGCGTAGAGGTGGAAAGAGAGAAAGTGATGAAGGAGTTCACAGTGTGCACGCTGGTAATTAATTTGCATAATAGAATCCATGGAAAGAGGAGTAAGACCCGAGCGGAGGCGGTCGTAGTAGTGATGGAGTGATGGCTATAGCAATGGCGATGGCGATGATGACGATGACGATGCCGATGGTCGCTCACATTATGCAATTGGTTTGCGTAGCCCTTTTGCCAAGCGTCTGGTAAACACGACAACAGACCGACACAGAGACGACTCCGGCTCGACTTGGTTTCGTGGCCAAGCAAATAACGCATTTCATTTGAGCCGACAATTAATTTATAAGCACTGCGTGAATTATGCGAAGATCCCTGGACGCACTAAGCATCGAGCATCGGTTAACGCAGAAATTCGAACCGATGCCCGGCGGGACGACGACAGATACCAGTCAGTATGGTCTGCAGTTAGCGCGCGTTGACAGATGGACCGAAAGAAGGCTTTTCGGCGAAGTCGTTTCGCTACTCAAACGTGTAACATGCGTGCTCCACGAGTCACCGCGGCGAAGGAGGAGGATACGAATGCTCGTACTGATGAACGATTTATTGATGCTTTCGAATGGAAATTCATCTCGGTTAAAATGAGCGGAACTGTACGACACGTTAAATGCGTTTTGCCACACAATTGCAGTGATGCGTTGAAAAATTGTCACATCTCGTCTCATTTTCGAGAGTGTTAATTGTATTGCAGGCAGCATCCACTTGGAGTTCATCCTGTCTTCGATCGAGAGACGTCGATCTGCGTATCCATAAAAAGCCATCATCTGTCAGTTAAATCATTTAGTGCAACGCAAGTAGGCAGCCGGATCGACCTACTGGTAATGGCTTCAGATCTACTCGATTTAAGTCGAGCATCCCGGGAGCCTCATAAATCAATTGAAGTATAGGGAGTGTAAGCTTACCGCAGCAATTAATTTATTTCCATGCGTCTACGTCTACGGGTGCAATGGAAGGATAGGCCATGAAGCCTTTCCACAGAAGCAGAGATAATTTCCATTAAAAAGTAATTGATTGAGCGTTAGAAAGTGATCATAGGAAATCTAGAGAAGGAGAATAAATCCCAGCCCTATCGCTCCTAATTAATTGAAATCAAACCGAAACCGCGTCAAGTACTTTGCGCAACGGGCTGTGTGGCTCGCAGATCCATATCTATTCATTCGCAGCTCGGTGCACACATCTAGTTGACACCATGCCATGCAATTAGCGCCTCGATCGCACCAATGCCACCCTTTTTGGCCCCCATCCGGCTATCTCTACAATCTCTCGATTCGACTTCAAGACATATAATTGCTAATTGGATCATTTGAATCACTCGACCGACGCGAGATGTGCGCGTACTGAGTGATTTATTCACTTCCCGCACGGTACTGAATGCCCCTGTGCACATCGGCGCGTCAATAGTCAAACTTCATTTTTCTGCACCAAACCAACTACTATGTACACCATGGCAATCATCTTCAGATGCAAATGAAATAAATCTTTGGCGGCGCGTTTAATGTACGCCAAAGAGCGGCGGAGATGCTCGACAACTCTCGGCAATTGTGCTGGAATTTCAACACACCATCTGTTTGGGAGATCCTCCGAACTCAGTATTTACACTGTACATTCGATCGGATACGACTACGATGTATCCATATGTTGGTAGTGGGCATAGTGGCGGGAAATTATCACCGAATCACTTTCAGATGCTAAACGAGTGTGATTAATTGGAATTGGCAGTGGCCACACACGCATCCGTCAGATCACCCGCAATTGAGCAAATTGAATGCATTGCTTTGTGGCTGCATGTCGGTTACCGTTTATCGCTTGCACTCAGTCGCGAGCAGATGACGGGATCGTAAGATGATGAAGAAACGTGTAATTAGTGTTAATTGGGGGCCAACTATTTGATTATTTTGATTAGGGCGGCTTTAGAAGTGCTAATTGGCTGTCGACGTTGAAACATTGTAGACATACCAGTGAGTGGTCTTGAAGAAAGCAGACAATGAAATATGATACTCGATTGCTTCGTTTTAAGATCAGGAATGTGAAGATTTGGGATCGTTTTTGGGGCGACAAAGCGTGTGGACGTTGATCGTACTTCATCACATGGATATACAATATCAAGTGCCAAAATCGCCTTCATAATATTAATTTAATTTTTATAAACCGTGAAGATCTCTGCTCAGTCAGTTGTGATGCGGCCAGAGAGAATTATTGAATACGATCTTCAGGATTGTTTTTAAGGACCACTTCCTCACAAGTTTTTTTTTTTTTATAAATAAGTCTTGGCTTAGCTGCTACCAGAGATTTCTTCACAGCTCCATTAACTGTATACCCTGAATTCCAGACCTAGGTATTCTTGGAAATGGTAAAAAGTTCATTTCGGGATAAGAGAAAAAAAGTCATTACCACTCAAGGTTAACGATCTTTTCTATAAAGGTTGGTCGAAAATATTGTTTTGGATCGTTCAAAAAGTACGCACGCTGACATATAGATGGCGCCACAATCAATAAATCCATATGATTTTTAAGAACTATCAAACTGACAAATAGCGATAAGATAATGATGTAGAAGAAACATCACGTCACGTGGATATTCAAGCGGGTCAATGTCTCCTCCAAGATGTATCGCCTGCTTTTATGTTCCCTTCAGCAAATGCCAAGGGATCTCAGGAACCCTAGATGTTGTGCGGAGCGTTGTGCTCAAGTTTGGCACCTGAATATGTGGTTATTCTAACTATCAAACATACTAAAGATTTAAGATTTTTGGTTTCAACGCCATTCATGTATAATGGCTGAGGTGACAATAGGCAAGAGTTAATACAGCCTTTCATCCTTGGTCTTACTTTCGTGATCATTTGGTTTTAATCCGAAAGTTCGATCTCCCCTTTCCTCTCGAACTAGGAGGCTCGGGTTCGAATAGCCTCTTAGCTCTGATCTATATAACAGGACTGAGAGGATAAATGTCTTGTAGAGCATAACCTTGCCGAGGGTGATTCTGCGCCCGATCTTCACTATGATGTCATTCTTAGAGTCTATGTTGAGGCGAGGTATGTACATGAACTCCTTAACCACCTCGAAATTATGGGTGTCGATGGTTATTCATTTTTCATTTTTAATTCAATTTTGTTATTCATTTCTTAGAGTTATCTTAAGCGCTACACAAAAGTGATTAAACTTAAATATCTTAAGTAACTAACCTTACTGGCCCTATATGGATTTTTTTTTTTTTTTTTTTTGTTGGAGGCTTCTACTATCTGTTGGAGCACTCAGTCACAAACACCGATCTATTGTACTACCAGACAGTCACCTTGTCTTTATTGTATTTTCCCCGTTGTCCGGAGAAAAGTGAGGAGGGGATTCAATGATGTAGAGCTAAGAGATTCGGCACCCACCACGTCGGCCCCAAGGGTGCGCCACCGTGCGCGAGCGAAGGCGGGACAGTCGCAGAGAAAGTGTTCTGCTGTATCATCCTCCTCGCAACATGCAGCACAGGTAGGCGTCTCACTGATGCCAAGCACGTAGAGATGCTTGGCAAAAGTGTAATGGCCGGTAATGACGCCCGTTAGCCTTCTGCTATCATTTCTCCTTAAGGATAAGAAAAATGTTGCGGACTTTTTGCAGACATCAGGGCGTACGCGCTTAGTCATCCTGCATCCTGGATATTCCCTTCATCTGCGACTGTGTACGTTAAAGACCCAGTCATTGATGTCAGATTTGACCGTGGAAGCAGGTAGACCTAAGGCGGGTTCAGGTCCTGAGAAACTCTCCTCTGAGGGACCCATACAAGCCTAAGTGAATTTAGTCTTCCGACTTTGTTCAAAAAGGTCTTGCACTAATTTGGAGTTGGATAGAGGGTTGGACACAGCTTGGCTGTCACTGCAGACATATATGCCTTTTCCCCTCCAGCTGCGTTTCACAACATAGTGCATGGCCATTAGGATTGCGTAAATCTCCGCTTGGAAGACAGACGCATATTTTCCCAACGAGAAGTGCAGTCGAATGTTTTCGCGCTCAAAGAAAACTCCAGCGCCGGATCCCTGCCCAGTCCTGGAGCCATCTGTGAAAATGCGAAGACATTCCATTCCAGGTTCAGTGTCTGGCCAAAGCCAGTCCTGACGCCATGGAAATGTGACTGCGAAGTTACAGCGCAGAAGGATGGCAGTTGTCATTGCCTCAGAAGGCATATCCATGAGACAGGGGTCGTAGGATATTTCTCCTCCAAGTACACTTTCACTCCAATGCGAGTTGTACCAAAGACCATTCCTCTTTAGGCGAGAAATAGTTTTCAGTGCACACCCTCTGATATATGTACAATATGTCAAGGGGTGGAAAATTCATCATAGCATCTAGAGCAGCTCCCGGTGTGCTGGGGAAAGCCCCCGTGCAGCTGAGACAGACCACTCTTTGGAGTTTGGTGAGTGAAGCCACAGCGTGTTTGCGTGTTAGCCTGCTCCACCAAACAAGCGATGCATATGAGATTATCGGTCTTATCATTGCCGTGCAGATCCAAAGGACCTTTTTCGGCGATAAGCCCCATGTTTTGCCAAAGGCACCTTTGCATTGCCAAAAAGCTGACAGCGCTTTGGTGGTTTTGGACTCAACATGTTTTGACCAAAGAAGTTTGCTATCTAGGATGTTTCCCAGATACTTAGCTTCCTTGGATATCGGGATGGGAATGCCTTTTAGCACCAGCTGAGTAATGCCAGTATTTTTCCTCCTTCTCGTGAACAGAATGACATCAGTCTTAAGAGGATTAACCGACAACCCATTTCTCGTGCACCAGTCTTCGATCACGTCTAGCGCCACCTGCGCTTTGAGACAAACATTCGCTAAACATGAGCCGACAGAGAGAACAGCAACATCATCCGCATAGGCCTGGGCATAGATTCCAGTGTCATTGACAGCATCTAGCAGAGAGTCGACCACCATGCACCATAACAGCGGAGACAAGACGCCACCTTGCGGGCAGCCCCTGTTTACTCCAGACTTGACACATTGTTCGAGGCCTGCATCAGCGATCAATGTCCTGTGCTTTGATCCACAAAACCAGTGCTTAATCTACGCCATGCCGTCTAGCAGCGTTACACATGCTGTCGAAAGTAGCGTTATCAAAAGCTCCCTCAATGTCGACGATAATGCCTAGTATGTTACGTACGCTTTCCTTTCGAGAGCGCATTCAATTCTCCCAACTAGGTTTTGAAGCGCAGTCTCGCATGTATGTATGTTGCATGTCCGACACAGGATGCATTCGAAGGGCAACTTGGCGCACGTGCAACTCTACTAATCTTTCCATGCTTTTCAGCAAGAAGGATGTTAGACTTATTGGTCTAAAACTCTTGGCTAGTGAGTAATCCTCTTTCCCTATTTTGGGAATAAAGACCACTTTCACCGCGCGCCAAGGAATAGGTATATAGGCAAGTGCCAGGCTAACAGTGAAAATTCTTTTCAGTGTAGGAAGCAGCTGTCTTATACCTTTTTGCAGCATAACGGGCGTCAATGCCCGGCGACTTAAAGCACGACGCACGTGCACGTCACTTAAGCGAGACGCACCATACCAGCTACGCCGAGTTGTTTTCATCGTTTCAGTCGCAGTTTCCAATGAGGGAGTGTGCAACGAGCCGATGACATTTTGATTTCCCGGAAAATGGGTCTGAAACAGTATCCCTATACGGATAGTCTAAAGTAAACAGAACAGATTAAATTATACCTTTCGGCCTTATAAAAAAAAAATTATAATAATTAAAATGAATGAAAACTTAAGCTTATTGTAAGAAAATATTTGTTTTTTTTAAACTTAGCAACAGAAATCGTTATATCGTCGTTTATCGTTTATCGTTAATCGTCGATCCTTGCATTTTGTCCTAGGTGACCGCTTTTTTGTTGACAGCATATATTTCGTCTTCTCCTCAATGATGTGAATGGCATAAGTTTCGACGTTATAACCTTATACCCATGTTTCGTCACCAGTGATGACTCTTTTCTGTAAATCTGGATGCTCCTGAGCAATGGTCATGCGACGGTTCTTTTGGTTAGAATTTAGCAATTTCGAAACAAACTTCGATGACACACGTTTCGTACCCAAAATATCTGAAAAAAATTCATGATAACGGCCAACCGATATTACAATATCTTCTAAAACTAAACTTCTCTGATTGTGATTCGATGATTCTTTATAACAATTTTCTTCATTGTTTTAACGAAACCATCCATTGTTGTTGCTTCATTAACATAATTTTGGGCTTTTGTGATGAACCACTTATAAACATATTTTTTTTTGTTGAGAGCAAAACATTCCAAATGCCATAGTCAACATTTTCAGTACATAGGAGCCGTTAATATTGTTTTTGACACAAAATTTCATACAAACACTTTGATCCATTTGTCAATAGCAGAAAATCGCCCGGATACCAAAACACATCTAACCTTTATATTTGTGAAAAGCAAACTTAAAATCTAAATGGCTAGCAATGCCACCAAACATATGTCAGGAGACATGTATACTATTAAAGATTAACTATTAAAGAATTTCGAAAATCGAATGTACTGGCGAAATTCAAAAATTCACCTTATTTTTAATAAAACCTCAGATACTTAAAATGATCGGGCAAGAGACTGAACCTTGTGGTATGCGGTATGCCTAGGTAAAAATAATATGAAATCTATACCTTGTCTGGTTGCTACAAAAATGTGGGTGGGCTTGTATAGGCAACGAGGATTTCTGATAAGTTCCCATTCTTTTTGGCAAGTAGCCATATTCTAAGCACTTGATGAAACGTACTGTGATGACTGATGATCTAGGAAAATAAGCTTGTTGTCAAAAAAATTCGATTTGTTTTGCTTTAATTTTTTTTTTCATAAACCTTGTTGAAACATTTAAAAATACTAATTGTTCTGTAAGCAAATGGACAGCAAAACTCAAAAAAAAATTGCCACATGTTACACTATTCAAGCAATGGATTGAGGCACAGGAAACTAAAATAAATCTGCTTGGAAATCACGGTAAACAGTTTGCTAGTCTACCAAAAGGTGTGGCGTGCAATACACGACATACGAAAACCCACTGTCAAGCATGAAACATGATGGTAGTATAATGATTGGGGTTGTTTTTCTTAATGGGGCAAAAGGTCGTCTGAACCTTGTCGGAGGCATATTGATTAAAGAAACCTCCGTGGATATATTGCGGAATATTGTGCCCTTAAAATAGCGGTTCTAATAAGAGAAAGACCCCAAAGGCAAAGCAAAACTGACAAAATTGTTGTTTGAGGAAAACAATGTTGATGTTTTTTAGGGGCCTTCTCAAACTCTCGACTCGAAATCGAAAATCATTGGACTGATCTAAAAATTGAAGTAAGCCAATGGCAAGAGTTATTGAAGAAGTTTGGTATTCAATATCGTCTGGTAGATGCCATCAATTACTACATCCTGTGAGTCATCGGTTGGAATCGGGTATTATAAATAAAGATTTGATAACCTGGTATTAGCTTTTTCATCCAAAATAAATTTTGGATCTCTTTTTATGTATTTATTATGCATTCCATTTAATTTGCGATATCAGGCAATATAGTTGACCGAACACGGTTAGCTTTGAATCCTGTCCATACCATGAATATGTTAGCACTATTCCGATACCGTTCTTCCTTAATATTTTTAATTCAAATAAGAGTTACGTTTCTTGGTATAGAAAAATATTGAGTGTTCCTATTATTTTGTCCAAAGCGATTAACAACATTTTTTTTGTCGTCTTGAAAATGTCGAATCTCATCTGTCATGTCAGATGAGAAACATTTTGGGCCAATTTTACTATTTTTTTTTTTTTTCAAAGGAAACTAATGTTTAAAGTCAAGAGGCGCAAGTTCATGGTGAACATGCTTCAATTCAGGAGGTTTATGACTTATGGCGATCGTGCCAAAGATAATGATTTTGGCATCGACAATAAAGACGGTGGAGGATCAGAAAAAAAAAAGATGAAGAATGGCAGGCACTGTTTGATAAAGACTTCAATCAAAGGCGAAATCGGCTCGCAGAAGCATTGAAAGTTAATCGTTTCAAAGCATTGAAAGGAAATAGGCTCCACATCAATCAGAAGCTGAAATTTTGCATGATCGGCCCAAAAGAAAAGTTTTTTTTTATATCTAATCGTTACTGGCGATGAAGAGTGAGTCTGTTTCGACAATCTTGGGTAGACCCAGGCCAACCATCGGTCTTCGAAATCAGTATTCAACATCTAGGGAAAGAAAATAGTGCCGTGCTGGGATCAAAAGAAAATGCTGTACTATGAACTGCTAAAGCCTGGTAAAGCGATGAATTTCCACCGTTAAAAACGGATAAAATTGAATAGAGCATTAAAGCCATGACCAGAATATGACACAGGACACACATAATGTTTTTTTTATCATGGCAATGTTCACCCACATGAAAAAAAAGTAAGAAACTATTTGGCATATATGAACTGGGAAGTACTGCCGCACCCGCCAGACCTTGGCCCCTTCTGATTACCTACTACTTCTTTCAATCGACGCAACACGGACTTTCAACACTTTCATTCTAACGAAGAAGTGGAAAATTGGCTTAATAAATGGTTGGCAACAAAATCCATCGGCACAGAATCCATCAATTGCCAAATGGGAAAAAATCGTAGATAAAGTGTTCATTTTTTGGTCTACTATACTTTCTTCGGTCCGCGACAGGACCACCATGTTCTACTTTTTTCATTAACCTTCGAACCAGCTATCTGTGTTAAAATTGTGTCTACTTTGTAAACGTTAAAAACGACATTAGAAAAACAGTTAGTGTTATAAAATTATTCACTACTTACATGCATGCGTTACTTTTGAAGGATTCTATATTATTTGAATTATCCTTTTCTAAATAGAAGAACGCCTTTACCTGATCTTCTGGGCTTGAAATTATAACCAAGGTATCTGACACCCAAATACAAATGTACAGCTTTAGCAAAAACATTTACATATTGATCCCAAATAACTTAGCATAGAAAATTGCTTACCTCCTGCGAAATAAATATTTAAGGTTTCAGATGGTAGACGGGCGACTCGAAGATGTAATCAGGTGTCAGCGCTGTTGTTTTTGGCCCTAAATGCATAGTTTAGAAGACACTTGCTCAACTAATTTGACTATAGATAAGCAGCGCTCCAGGCGTTCAACTCATACAGAATAAATTGCCAATCCTTCAGGAACGGCCGTGATACTCTGCAAGCTCTAGAAAAGAATAATAACTTCAGGCTTTGATGGATATCGGGATACTGAAATAACAGTGAAAACGCAATTGCCGACCTAGTTGGAAGCTTCTCCGAAAGATACATAGGTAGGTGGTGTGACGGTTTTTCTTTTCGATTTTAAAGGCATAGTGCGTCAAAAAATCTTAGCATAGGAATAAGCAATCACAACTTTCGGATTTGTGGCATTTTTGACGAGTTTTACACACTTCATTGCTTGAGTTTTTTTTTTTTTTTTGTTATACATATAATAATTCATGCAGGTTCAAGGGTGTTTAGGGAGCGCCGTGGCGCAGTGGGTAGTGTGTCGGCCGCTGACGCAAGGTGAGCGAGTTCGGATCCCGATAACACCAACGCCATCGAATGATTATTTCGCGGCGTCCCTCCTCGGCGGGGTACTGGCAAAACCCCCCGTTGTACACTTGCCTTGAAAAAGCTTCTCGGCTCTCGCCGTTCGGAATCGGCATTAAGCTTTAGGTTTCGTTCACTTGTGTGGAAAAACAAATGGCACACAACATAAGTGAATAAAAAGAAGCTTGGCTAACGCCATCTAAGGTGTCTGTCTGGCAGTACAATGGACCAGTGTTTGTGTCTGAGTGCTCTAACAGATAGCAGAAGCCTGAGATAGAAGAAGGGTGTACACTCTTATGGTGTTTGTCACACAACCTGAACGGGCTGCAAATGGTTTTGTCTCGAAAATGTTCGTTCACTACTCTCCGGGGGTGGTTATCTTAGATAGGATTTGGAGGATTCGACTGAATGTGTCGCGTTGATTGTAGTTCACAGTATCTTTTTCTTCCATGTCATTAAGGTTTTATATTGGAAATGCACACACAGAGTAAGAATTTTTGAAGTGATCTTATATTGCGAGTGTTATGCCTTCGTCAGCACTTTTGATCATCTCTCTTTCACAACTGATGTTGCAGTTTTTTCGTATAGGAATAGTTCTTGAACTACAGACCTTCGGCTCAACAGTCGGTGATGATTACCATTGCACCACGACCACCCTACCAGAGTTAAAAACGATAGTAACGAACGGTCTTTTGGACGCTTCATTGAGTGAGCTGAGTGCTAACTCAAGGATCAAGTTACAATGTTTCGGGGATTTTACTTAACATACACTGGGAACTGTTTTGTAGAAGATGACGAAAAATAAAACGTTTTAGAAGCCGAAAATCTGTGTTAGGTTTTTAACAAATTCTCATCATTTCAGCTCCCAATATTCATCGGTGCAATGTTTTTTTTTTTTTTTTTTTTTTTGTAATTCATTTTTTATTTATAGTTTTTTAGATCTATCTTATCCTAGAAAAATGCTTAAAACTAGCTTAACTATCCTTACAAATTTAGGAATCTTACTGGCCCTAGGCGGACACTCATCGGTGCAATGTATTTTTTTGTGCGTGAACATATCGATTTTGGAGTCTAATAAAAGTCATGTCGGAAATGCATAAATGGGCCAAGATCAAACACGACTAGAAACTGCTGATTCGTTGTTCGTAACTCAACAAGTTATTTCCCATCTTCTGAAAGGCTAAAGGCAAGGAAATCGGTCAACAAATGTACAAGAAGCCAATATGCGTCTTTTTTAGGAACGGAATGCTGCTCCTGCGACAAAAAAAGGGGTTTCCGGCATCGATTAGCGATAAAAAGCGGATCCAGTACGATAATCCAAGGCTCCGCGGACATGCATCAACATCTACGGTCAAACCGAACGTCCATAGAACCAAGCTCACGCTCTGTGTTTGGTGGAACAAGCTTGGCGTGATAAAAGTTGTTGCAATCGGATAAAACTATTACGGGAACTCGTTACTAAATACAACTAAAACGTTTGAGCCGAGCATTGAGCCGCCATGAACAGAGGCACGACAAAGTGGTTTTACAGAACGACAACGCTTCGCCAGGTTGTTAAAACCCACTTCAAAACGCTGACATGGGACGTCCTACCCAGACGTGTCCTCTTTTCAATTACTATCAGTTCCGATCCATGACACATGACCTGACTGAACAGCACTTCCGATCTTTCTAGGAAGTCAAAAATTGCATTGATTGCAACGCAATCAACAATGCGATCGAATGGAATCCATCAGCAGCTCATAAGATAATGCGAGTGGCGCGATTATTCCTCAAGACTACATGCTAAGTTCGAACACCTACGATGACAAGGGAACAATTGAAACACGTTTGTATAGCATTTATGTCTACGCCGGAAGTTCAATTTTAGTTGAGGCGAATTCTTCAATGATTCCTTCACTCCATACAAGTTCATATGCCCCTAGCGAACGATTTTGAATGCCAGTTCCTGCCTGTCTCCATTCAAACACTTAAAACCTTTAAGCATCTCAATCAGTTAAAGACCTGGAAATTCCTTCGGCCACAATAGTAATTCTTTAAATCAATGTCAATAGAAACGGACGACCAGACAAATCAAGGACGAACATAAACGCACGCACTTCCATAATTGCTCATTTCTACTGATCCTTCAACAGATAGGTCAATCATACCAACCACTCCACGTCACCTCATTGAATCTCATGATTTCATTCCATAATAACACGAAGCACACTGACCCGGAAGGACCAGACTGGTTAATTACCACGAATTAATCAAAACTACACGCACATCAATATCCTGACTCTGTCCGACAAACTGACTGACTGACTGATTGCGTCAAAATGACTACAACACTCAGCCCACAAGCTGGACTAAATGAATAAAACCAAAAAAAAAAACAAAACAAGAATAATGGCTGTCATGACTCAAAATGTCAATCACGTTGGTTTCTTTCCTTTTTTTTTATTTCATCCTCGTGAGGGTATCAACAGTAAATAATTATCTTACCCACAATTTTATCTCGAGAGGATCGAGCAGTTAAAGAAAAAAGGTCATCCAGGGAGTTGGTTTAAATACATTACACCTCATTACCGAATCCTGTGGCAGCTCCAGCAACATGCATTCCCCGCTGCACCAGTGTCGACGTGAAGGGTTGACTAAAACCAAAAAAACTGAAAAAAAATGTTTTCTTTATTTGACATTGAATGTAATTAAAACCGAATTTAATCGTACACAATGCAAGGACGAGCATTATCCTCCTAATTCACCAACCACACTGTTTACTCCTTTTTTGGTATTTTCTAAACTGCTTTTGGCTCACTTTTTTTCCCGCAGTCTTATCACCGAAAAGTGGACTATAGATATGAATACCTTGCGAATGTAACGAAGGATAATTGGAAAAATGTAAAAATGGAGAATTTCGAGGATGAAGGGAGATGCCCCCGTCGAAGAGCACGTTTTTAATTTAGAATTTAGCTTCGCGATGTTTATTTAATGACGGTAATGCGAGTGTCCCTTGTCGCCTTTTTGTTTGTCTGCTGTATTTTTAGTGAAGGATTTTTCCTTGTTCTGAAATCATGGGCGGAGATCTAAAGACACCCGTTTTATACCTGCGACTTTGTATGCGAGAACTTGTTTTTCATATTAAACTCTTGTATGTCAACGATGTAGAGTGGCTTTGGAATTTGAATGCGAATTTAAATTTAACACAAACAGACCGTTAAATTTGAAAAAAGGAAAACGATCGATGTAATTTGGTAGATTCTGAACTCTAAATCTGATAACGGGGTCAGGTAATAATGCGAGCCTAAGGATGGTAGATTGAGAAACAAACCAAGAACAAGATTCTTCAGTTGCTCTGATGAGAGTCTGTTTTAACTCCCATTATCAATGCCTGATGGCTTCTTGGAAGATAAAAGCTTCTGATCCGCTGAGGATGCCCGCGACTTTGTAGGCGACCGCCTACAGGCATTCTAAACAGGCATTACAAACAGTGCAAACTTATTTTTAAAACCATGATTCGGTTCGCCAAACTTATCGTGCATTACGTTCATTTTACGGTCGTCCATCTGGGCAAGTTAATCGGAACACGATTTTCGCGCCACGTATACTCTAGTAGATAACACGCATCCCCAAAGACAATAAACAGTGCGAAGAGAAGAAGTTATTACCGTTTTGAGGCGCAGTGTTTTCCCATATACGATTTGGCGCAAAATTAATCATCCGATGTTGTTTTTGAATTACTTTTTTACCAAATAAAAAAAAAGATTTTGAGTGATGGAAATTTTCACTTGGACTTTTGCAATTTTTTTTATGTTTTTTATGTGAAAAAGGTGATGATATTTGTACCCGTTTTATAGCATTTTCCATGACTTGCCGATTTCCGGTGATAACTGTTCGCATTTCTGTCGAATATTTTCTCTTAGGGCTGCGATTATCTGAGGCCTGTTGTCATAAACAAGTGACTTGAAGTAGGCACAAGGAAAGAAGTCTGGGATAGCTAAATCGGGAGATTACGCGACCAGGAAACACTTCTTTCACAATATCCATTGGGGCTCGTGCTGTGTGTGCGGTTGTACCGTGTTATTGAAACCACATTTTTAACAAGCCCCGCTCATCCAATTCCGGCAGTAAGAAGTTGTTTATCATGGCCCTGTAGCGTTCGCCAGCAACAGTGATCGTATTGCCGATGGCGTCCTCAAAAAAATACGGTCCAATCACTCTTCCCACGTGAGCGCCGCACCATACAATGGCTTTGAGTGGATGTAATTGAGATTAAGTTGTTGACATTGGTAGCCACAGCCGTGATATTCTCGGACGAAGGACCAGTCTGGTGGCAGCCATTCCCTGCAAGGTCTCCTGTGTTTCCAGTCTGTTCGAGTCGAGTAGCTAAGAGCCGAAATGTTTGCCCAGTTGGGGCGACACGATTAGAAAATCGACGTCGAAATTCACGCTTATTGGTTAAAAAAAATCAATGCAATGTATACTGCAGCTGTCAAACGATAGGTAAAAATCGGTAGGTAAAACGTGTTAAAAATCGAAAAAACATGTTTTGGAGATTCGTTACAAAACTCGAAATTCGAGATTGAAAAAGGAAACATGGTGCAACGGAGAATTAGTCTCTCTCTTCATGATATGGGAATAGAATCCTGCTAACAACGCGGAATTGTTACTCTGGGGATTTCTCCGAGGTCACGGCCCAACCGGTCCATTGAGTAAAGTCGTCTTGGAAATGCTTCTTGATACCCGTCGTTCGGAGTGATCGGGAAGAAATAAATCAGTTACAACTGATGCTGACGTTGGTGCCGATGTTGGTACTGATGTTGGTGCTGAAGATGATGCTGATGTTGGTGCTGGTTGGGTATGATGTGGGTGCTGATGTTGGTACTACGTTTGGTGTTGACGTTGGTGCTGATATTGGGTGTGATTTTGGTTCTGTTGTTAGTACTGATGTTGGGACTGATGCTGGTGCTGAAGTAGACGCTGATGTTGGTGCTGATGTCTGATCTGATGTTTGTGCTGATGTTGATGCTGATGTTGGTGTTGGTGTTGATGTTGGGTGTGATGTGGGTGCTGATGTTGATGCTGATGTTGGTGCTGATGTTGGTACTGATGTTGGTGCTGATGTTGGTGCTGATGTTGGTGCTGATGTTGGTGCTGATGTTGGTGCTGATGTTGGTGTTGATGTCTGGTCTGATGTTTGTGCTGATGTTGGTGCTGATGTTGGTGCTGATGCTGGTGCTGAAGTTGATGCTAATGTTGATGCTGATGTTGGTGTCGATGTTAGTACTGCAGCTGGTGCTGAAGTAGACGCTGATGTTGATGCTGGTGTTGGTGCTGATGTTGGGTATGATGTGGGTGCTGATGTTGGTACTGCGTTTGGTGTTGACATTGGTGCTGATATTGGGTGTGATTTTGGTGCTGTTGTTAGTACTGATGTTGGGACTGAAGTTGCTGATGTTGGTGCTGATGTCTGATCTGATGTTTGTGCTGATGTTGATGCTGATGTTGGTGTTGGTGTTGATGTTGGGTGTGATGTGGGTGCTGAAGTTGATGCTGATGTTGGTGCTGATGTTGGTACTGATGTCTAGTTTGATGTTGATGCTGATGTTGGTGCCGATGTTGCTACTGATGCTGATATTGGTGCTGATGTTGGTGCTGATGTTGGTGCTAATGTTGGTGCTGATGTTGGTGCTGATGTTGGTGCTGATGTTGGTGCTGATGTTGGTGCTGATGTTGGTGCTGATGTTGGTGCTGATGTTGGTGCTGATGTTGGTGCTGATGTTGGTGCTGATGTTGGTGCTGATGTAGGTGCTGATGTTGGTGATGATGTTGGTGCTGATGTTGGTGCTGATGTTGATGCTGATGTTGGTGCTGATGTTGGTGCTGATGTTGGTACTGATGTTGGTGCTGATGGTGGTGCTGATGTTGGTGCTGATGTTGGTGCTGATGTTGGTGCTGATGTTGGTGCTGATGTTGGTGCTGATGTTGGTGCTGATGTTGGTGCTGATGTTGGTGCTGATGTTGGTGCTGATGTTTAGTGTGATGTGGATGCTGATGTTGATGCTGATGTTGATACAGATGTTGGTACTGATGCTGGTTCTGAAGTCGACGCTGAAGTTGATGCTGATATCTGGTCTGATGTTTGTGCTGATGTTGGTGCTGATATTGGTACTGATGCTGCTGCTGAAGTAGACGCTGATGTTGCTGCTGATGTCTGATCTGATGTTTGTGCTGATGTTGGTGCTGATGTTGGTGCCGATGTTGTTACTGATGCTGGTGCTGATGTTGGCGCTGATATTGGTGCTGATGTTGGTGCTGATGTTGGTGCCGATGTTGGTACTGATGTTGGTGCTGAAGTAGACGCTGATGTTGGTGCTGGTGTCTGATCTGATGTCTGTTCTGATGTTTGTCCTGACGTTGGTGCTGATGTTGGGTGTGATGTGGGTGCTGATGTTGGTGCTGCTGTTGGTGCCGATGTTGGTACTAATGCTGGTTCTGAAGTTGATGCTGATGTTGGTGCCGATGTTGGTACTGATGCTGGTGCTGGTGTTGGCGCTGATATTGGTGCTGATGTTGGTGCTGATGTTGGTGCTGATGTTGGTGCTGATGTTGATGCTGATGTTGATGCTGATGTTGGTGCTGATATTGGGTATGATGTTGGTGCTGAAGTAGACGCTGATGTTGATGCTGATGTCTGGTCTGATGTTTGTGCTGATGTTGGTGCTGATATTGGTACTGATGCTGGTGCTGAAGTAGACGCTGAAGTTGATGATCTGATGTTTGTGCTGATGTTGGTGCTGATATTGGTACTGATGCTGCTGCTGAAGTAGACGCTGATGTTGGTGCTGATGTCTGATCTGATGTTTGTGCTGATGTTGGTGCTGATGTTGGTGCTGATGTTGGTGCTGATGTTGGTGCTGATGTTGGTGCTGATGTTGGTGCTGATGTTGGTGCTGATGTTGGTGCCGATGTTGTTACTGATGCTGGTGCTGATGTTGGCGCTGATATTGGTGCTGATGTTGGTGCTGATGTTGGTGCCGATGTTGGTACTGATGCTGGTGCTGAAGTAGACGCTGATGTTGGTGCTGATGTCTGATCTGATGTTTGTGCTGATGTTGGGTGTGATGTGGGTGGTGATGTTGATGCTGATGTTGATGATGATGTTGGTGCCGATGTTGGTACTGATTCTGGTGCTGAAGTTGATGCTGATGTTGGTGTTGATGCCTGGTCTGATGTTTGTGCTGATGTTGGTGCTGATTTTGGTGCTGATGTTGGATGTGATGTGGGTGCTGATGTTGATGCTGCATTTGGTGTTGATGTTGGTGCAGATATTGGGTGTGATTTTGGTGCTGATATTAGTACTGAGGTTGGGACTGATGCTGATGCTGAAGATGATGCTGAGGTTGGTGTTGATGTTGGGTCTGATGTTGAACTTGTCGCTGGTGTTGATGGTGCTGATATTAGCGCTGATAATTGTACTGACGCTGGTGCTGAAGTTGATGCTGATATCGATGCTGATTAGTGCTGAAGTTATTACTGATGCTGATCTAGACGTTGAGGTTGACCCTAAAGTTGATGCTTATTATAACGGTAATGTTGGTGCTGATGCTAATGCCAATATTAGTGCTGATGCTGATTCTAATGATGATGCTGATGCTAATGATCATACTTACCCTGTGTCTTATGCCGATACTGGTACCAAAACATTTTACTAATGCCGGTGCCGACGGTAATTCTGCTAATGATAACACAGGATGGTAATGAGTGAACCTTAAAATCGCTTTTGTTTTAGATATTTGATTTTCGATGATATTTTTGTTCTGATAACTGCATAGGCAATGAAAGATTCGGAAAGAGTTTCAATCAAATGCCTCTCAAAAGCAAATATAAAACAACTGAATTTTATTACTAAAATATCTTCAATGCCACTTCGAAGGCAATAACATAAAAATTTTGTGAGTTTTTGTCTAGCTTTTGACAGCCAAACGGTAACACAATTTTAGTTGTAATCTCACCAACCATGTGTTGTTTAATCTGTAACCATACGATTACCATAATTGAGCAGACCAAGCATATCAGAGACAAGCGAAGAGGCTATGACGCGCCAATCAAGCGATGGCCTGTAACCAGACAACTGATGTACATATATGAAATTATATGTCTTTCCATTTCCGTGTAGATCCATAAGATTACACCGAAAGACAAGATCCAGGTCTTGCGAGAGTAGTCTTTGAATTACCAGAAGACCGACAACGCCTTAATCGCTTTAGTGTTGACCAAATCAGCTTGCTTGAGATCTGCCTGCGACAGTCACCGAACATGAATCCACATAGAAAACAGCAATTTCATCCTCACAAGCTTGGATGTATAGGTCAGAAACATTTCGCGCACTTAGCAGAGAGCCTACTACCATTCACCATAAGAAATATATTTCTTCTGCTTGTGGTAGCGAGTAGCTGGACATTGATCGCCATATCCCAGCGATAATTCTGGACTTTAAGCATAACATCCAACAATTGAGGACACTTACCCCCTTTATCCTTAAATAGTAATTAGTAATCTAGACCTTTGGATGATCGCCTGCAACAGTAGCCATGGTGGTCACATGAGTCATGAAATTAATTGAATTTGAGGCATTATTGCATCAAGATCCATGTCAAATACAAGAAGAACATTGGCCGTAGCTCAATCACATAGTTTGATAGAATCGCCCAAAAAGAGGGAAATTGTGTAGTATAGGAGCTAAAGCTGAAAGATGTTAAATGGCGTTTTTTACGAGAGAGCTGCTGTTTTAGCAGAAAAGAAGAAAAAGTTTTTTTATATTGTATTCTTGAAGAAAAGTAGATCCACTACGGTACTCCAGCCACCAACATTTATAGCCAAGGAACGCATCCATGTATCGAAGCTCATGCTGGGTATATGATGCGACCAGCTGAGCGTGGTATATTATGAGTCTTTATATCCGGCTGAATCCATCATGAGAGCTGGCTACCAATCCAACTAATGCAATTAAACGGAGCCTTAAAAAAATTCGAAAAGACCCGGGAAGTGATTTTGCAGCCCGACAGCGCTCGGCCACATGTTTCTTAGGTCGTTAAAATCTGAAATCCACGGTATACTCCAGACCGCCCCTTGCAGCGACCACCTGTTCCGACCAATGACGCCTGGCCTTGTTAAACAGAACTTCCGATCTGCCAAATGGAGCTACAAATTCTGGGAAAAAAAGTCAGGGGACTCCTATTTGGGGCGAATGGAATTAAACAATCAGTTAAATTTAATATAATTTATTTCCACTGTTCAAATTTAAACATTTCGTTATAACCTTGCGATTCTATTTTAGCTTTTAATATATCATTATTTGAATAAAACTTCGCGAATCTTATATTTAAACTGATGTAACACCAATGTAATACCTTACATCAATGATTCCAATAATGGATACTAGATTTAAATATACTATAGTACAACTAAGTAATACTTTCATGCTCTTGCGGTAAACGGAAAATAACTAAAGAAATAAAGACGTATGAGGGACAGTATGTATAAGAGAGAAGGGCAAAGTGAGTGAATGCAATCATGTATCTCTACGCCATTAATATCACAAGTTTGTATCTACAATAACTTTTTTGTTTATACTTATTTCAATACAGTTCCTAGTTAGTAGATTTTTACATTTAAAATAAATAAAATTAATAGTCTCGTTGGATAGTTGATGCTTCGTCGACTGTTTCTCGGGGCAGTTATCTATGTACAATGAGCCTTCAATGAAATTGGTCAACTTTTCATAAATATTGCACTATGATCAGGATTGCGATGATAGGATAATTCACACGTCACGGGGAGTTATAGTTGCCCATTCATTCGCATTTCTAGCTCTTCCTCCTCCTTGGTTAGCGGCACGGTTGTGTGGTTGTATAGTCCCTGTGCCATTAGTTGAAGTGCTAGGGGATTTTTCGAACCTGTGGCCTTTTTGATTTTCGCCCGTTTATTCTGGAACCAGATCTTGATTTGTGCCTCGTTGAGACCGAGTTCCGAGCTCAATTGTTGTCGACGACGTTCGGTTAGGTAGCGATTCTCATTGAATTCACGCTGAAACGATACGAATAAGGAGAATGAGGTTAGTAAAGGGAGTGAAATCGATTTTCGTCGGCTTAGGGTAAAAGACAGGATGAAGGATGTAAAAGATGCGGTTTGGTTTCAATTGTGTCTCCTAACCGCAGGTGGTTGCTGTGATGTGGTTGATTTGTTTGTAAATATTTTCATACAAAAATATAAACTCGCAATTCGTTACGATTGTCACAACATGGATAAGGGAAAGTAACAAAAGAAAAGAAAAACAAAAAACTTACTTTGAGTCTAGCTAATTGCTCGCCGGAGAAGGCAGTTCGTGGACGTTTCTCATCTTGAGTCTTGTCTTTCGGCTTCTTCGGGCGACGATATCGGGGTCCTAAAAGCATAAGACAAAAAGGAATTAATAAAAAACACGAAACAGTAAAGCTTGGAGGGAGGGTATGTCATTCACTTTCAAAACTTTCAACATCTTTTCAACACCTGACTATGACATGTCACTCAAACTCAAGCTCGAAACACGTTCGTTTAGTAATCAACTGAAAACCTGTCAGCAATTCATCAAGATTCAGATAATCTGTCCCACCACACACGCACACACATATCCCATATAATAATGTAGGAAGAAAAAAAAATACGTTTAAAAGATTTACAATCTAACACTTTTGCAAGGTCGCCAACGGATACGAATGCATGTCACCCCGCGCGTATTGATATATCAAATGAAACACGCGTACATACATATATATCTATGGATATATGGCCATTCTAGCGAGAGTGCTTGACGTGTCCTTGTGGCGGTAATTCTATAAAACTACAAACGAACTTGGAAAAAGTATCCATTACATGCTAATGTATCTAATTCTTGACATAAGAAATAAACATTCGCATTCTTCTATGATTGTCATTGCATATCCGATTGAGATACTCCATTGTATGTTAATGAGTTAGTAGATGCCGGCGTCGTTGCACTGCGCCGGTAAAGCCTAACGCTAACTTTTAATTGAATCTACGCTCTCACGTAGTGTGTGGGTAATTATTTCATTCGAACATACATATATGTACATATATGAGATACTGAGAAAAGCGGACAAAAACGACCAAACGAAATGCTAATAGATACATTATGAGTTGACTGAATGCAGCACGTATAGTGCGAGCATATGTTTAAGTTTAGCAAAAACAAAAAAATATGAGTATACGCCACTGAATTAATTAACGTCCGTCAAATCGTTGTCGGGGTGGTAAAGGCGGCGAATATGCCATTGTGTGTCGGGGAAAGATGTCGCTGATAAGGCCGTATCCTTAATCACATTTGTCAACTGTCAGTAAACGGACGAAAGACACAAAATGGGGTAATGCCAAGCCAGAAATCGCTATGAATGCCAATGGGTACATGTTGAAGATATACATATGTATATGAATAGGTTTCTTTGAGACTAATTAAAACTCGGGGTTTTAGCCGTGTAAGATCCACTCATATTGTCCGACAGGGTAAAATCAAGCCAAATTAGACAACATCGATTACCTACTGTCGCAGACCTCCAGTCTTCGGTATTTAATATTCAAACCAAGTGGGAAATTATAAGAAGGCAGCTCAGCAGAGTAACACAGTGTTGCAAACGTTTGGCAACAGGGAAAAACTAATTGTGATATAAAGTGCGCCGAATCTAAGGGAACGCACTGATCCACAATGTACCATGCCGTCAGGGCTTCTTCACGATGAGAGCTAAGCTTTCCTCCAAACACAACATGATGGGTACAAATTGAAGAACTTCGAAATTCGAGACCAACATAATTGACTCTCCTACTCTTGCATTGCCACTAAATCCTCCTGTCCACTCGACCCACTGAACCGACTAGGACCGTTTGGGCTACGAATCGAAAACTTTCAAAACAAATCCACGACTTTCAAAAATCTACTGCGTTCAAAACTACCTAGTCTTACAGAGAACAATATAACTAGCAACTCGGAAGTTGGTCCCATTATTGAAAATTTCTCAAATGCAGTGAGGAAAAGTATGAAACTTTCAATACGTTTAAAAAAGGATTTCCGGAGATAGTTCGAATATTCTTCCTCACAACATTATCGCATAATTAAGCTGAGGAATTTCCAGAGATCCCTGTTGAAACGAACTCGAGATAATACATATTTGTTTGCTTTTAGAAATAGAATTTTGGAAATAGATCTTCGAACCAGAGGCTGCAGAATCTCGATAAAGAAAGTAAGCCTTCTGGAGCATTAAAAAACAATTAAAGAAATTCCTGCATTTGCTCTCAGATGCCGACAAAGCCAACACTCTAGCGAATAATTTTTCTAGTAGCCAGTCAACTGCCAGCAACAGCAGTTGAACAAGCTATCAAGCGTTCAATGCTAGCTTATTTATGACGGCACTCTGCCTACAGTTTCAGCAAACGAATTGGGAAATATATGCCCCAAGCTTCTTCCACATTCAGCTTTAATATCGCTTCAACATGTTTTCAGCCCCTGCATCAGAATGCGATACTGTCCTAAGGTGTAGAGGCGTAAGGCTGTTAAAGATCATAAAAGCCAGGTCAAAATACAAATGTACCTTCAAGTTACAGACCGAAAAGCTTGTTAAATTCACTCAGTAAATGCTTGGAAAGTCTAATTAAAACTAAACTAGTGTCTTTTCAATATTGTAACAATTTGACCCTAGAGCCTTCCTTAGTTTTACTCACTAAGTCCACTACCGCAGTAAAAAATTGTCTAAATATGGGCAAAAGTAATGGGGTGAGCCTTCGGCACTAATAAGGACTTTTCCATTAGGTAAAATTTATCATTTCACTTGTCCCGTCCTTTCTGTCGGACAGCAACTTTGAGGTTGTCATTAACAATGTATCTTCAATTGTTCACTTTCTTAATGGTGGTGTCCCGCAAGGATGAGTTTTTAGACCCATTCTTTTTCATTTATACACATCCGATCTTCCTCATTCATCTACTCGTCGGTGGCAATTGGCTTCAAGAATTGGAACGAAGTAAACCCTTCTAAAATTCGATCTGTGTTTTTAACGAGAAAAGGAAGGCTTGCTTATTTCCAAGAAATAGTCTCAAGTGAAATCGAGCCATAAATATCTTGGGATACACTTAGAAAATCAAAATTGGGCACGAGAAATAAATTACTTATCTTAAAGTGAGTCTTTTAAGTCATCAACTTCTATGGGTCACCAATATGTGTGCGAAAAGTCATATTCGTAGGCTTCAAGTTGCCCAAAAAGAACTGACGAACGCCATCAGTTGGATAGACTCACTAACAGAATAGCTAGACTCAATCGGCGTTGTTCTTGTCAAACTTCCCACAACGATTTTATTTCTAGTCTTGCTCTGTAACAGAGTAATATCTACAATATTTGTTTTTATAAATGGTTTTTCAATAAGGGCGGGTAGGTGTTGAAATGGAAAAATCAAGCTGTGTGTGAGGTATTAACAAAATTCTTTTTCTATTTGAAAGGCCCATGTATGCCATTATGTATGAAATATGACATCGTTCAAATGCCCGCCTCGAATTCTTACGATTTCACGGATCCGAGTTATCCAATTTTCAACGACTCTTCCGCATAGATCCGGTGGAATTTGAGCAATGGCCTATGTTATGTTCACCTTAAGGGCATCGGTCGATTGGTTTATTTGAACCTGGTGTGGCTTGATGTCGTCTCATGTACGACAATTTTGCTTGTTAACACAGAAACTCATCTAAAAATGCGCCTCGTCGCTAAAAACGATTTTTCGACCAAAATTGAGGTCCTCTTCCAAAAGCTCCGAACCCCAGTCAGCGAACAAACAGCGTTGTCTGTAGCCATGAACTTTGAGCTCCTTGGTCAGCTGGTTCTTGTACGGGTATAGACCCAAGTCCCGATGCAAAATTCGCCACGGCCGAGTTCTAGTGCACGGCGAGGAATCGCACTTGGGGAATGCCTCGGGTTCTGCTGTATACGGACCGTGGCGATGTTCTCGGCCTATCTTTCCTTCCTTTGATGTACGAATGTTGGCCGATTTATTACCGAATCGGTCGTCTAAAATTTGGCAACCAGCCGTTTAAGGGTCGACTGAGAAGGGCCACCACTTCTACCATGAAATGGCCGCAACGCGCGCAACCTTTGCATTAACGAACACTCATTTTGATAATAAAGTTTTATCATTAGGATGTGCTGTTCAATCGTGTAACTTGCCATGGTGATTTGGCATCAATAACATGGCCGTCATAGGCCACCACAGTCTACCCGCGCCTATCAAAAATCTCTTCATTTATTTTATTATTTATGAATTATTTATTTATTTGCCAACTACATGGCAATCAAAGTGGTAATCCAATAAATTGTGTCATTTTTAATAAATGCACAAATTTAACAATTTTACGAGAAAAGTCTAATGTACAAGCTCTGAAATCGATAATTAAGGTACTAAGGTGACATTGTAGTTCATGAATAACAATTTTGATAGTTTCTTTTGGTGCATGGTTCGTCGATTAGGAGACGAAGACTTTATCTCCAACATACTCGTAACCCGAAACGAAAAAGTCGAATTCAGTAATTTAATAATTCAATATCGAAAAGTCACACTTTCAAGTGACTTGTCGAGCAATAAGGCCATTGTTTAATCGTCTGTGTGGCATCTATAGAATAAAAGTCATCCACGTCCATGTCCCCGCCTCAGACAAAAGGAGGCTATCGTTCGGTTCGGCAACACAATCCGCAATTAATTGAAATAGCCGCATCAGCATAAGTTTTGAAGACATTTAGTCGAACACCAACGCCAGCCCAAAAAAAGACCAAATTGTTCCTCGTTGTAGATGGGGAACTTGTTCCAATACTTTTCATGAGCCCATTCTTACTCAGAAGAATTTTGGGTAAAAAATGATGACTATTAGGTACCGAAAGTTCGGCGTGGTCTGCCGACTTTAATTCTCGTATCTTAAGTAAGGGTGAGCTAAGCCAAGACCTAATATGGATTTTTTTGTAAAGTTCAATACAGAATTTTTAAGTTGGTCTTTATTGGCAATAATGGCATCTTCGGATTTTGTACGCTAAACATTGATAGTTTATAGGCCTGCCTGAACGGCGACGCCGTTCTGTTGAACCCAAAAGGCATCCAGAGACAATTCATTCAGTTCTGAGTCACTTTTTTGTGATGCATTGGCTTTTCGTGAGTTCATCGAGACATTGTCTACGCGATCGAACATCCACATAGAAAATCGGCGATGTCTTAAATGATTTATAGGTGTGTAAATTAGGATCAAAGGTGAAATAAGTGAAGCCCAATTGTTGATTTGGCTTTGAGATGCCTAGCTCGTTGCGATGATCAATTTCTTCAAACAATTTCACAACTGCATGAATTTCTGACTCACTACGGCGAATATGTTGACTTAAAAAATCATGAATTTTACAAAATATAACTTTTACAGATCGTCTGTTTATATAATAGCAAAAATGCGTTGTTGCTTAGTAAGCGACTCGAATCGCCAAAGATTATACTTGACATCTGCCAATCAGATCTATGGTATTCAAGTGACGCGTCCGCATCACTAATATTCCTTGATGATAACCAACCAGGTATGAACAACAAATAAATCAATTAAGAGACATTTTCGCTGTAATAGTAGTGAATTTTCACTATTTCAACACGCTGATCGAATATTGAGTTCAATTGAAAATGACACCTCTTATTGGATAGCCCTTAAAATGATCTGAACACAACATATCTGGTTATCACATAAAAGGGTGATATGAAATCTTCTTAAGTAACGAAGAATAATACTTGGAACCGCTATTTCTGTTCTACTTTTCGATCCCAATGGTTTATGTGGGCGTCTGCCCTATACCAGATTCAACAGATAAAACCTGAAGAATTAGCGAAACTTAGCCATCGGACTTATGCAATTTTAAATAGCTCATTCAAGCGCCTCAACAGTCTGGTTGATTTGCTTATAGTGATTGCCTCATAACTTTCGTCCTATTTGTCTCGTAATTCATCTCAGCCTCGTCGTAAGCCACTCTCCAATTGGCTAATACTGTGTAGGCCACTCTTATACTTATTTATTCATTTACTCTTATATTATTTACTGATTTATCCATTACCTTAATCAAATCTTATAATAAACTTTCACACTTCTCTCTTCCCTCAAAGTCAGGATTCAATGTTTACTGAAAGTTGTTGGTTTTTGGCTTTTTTAACGAATAAGCGAATAAACATCAAAGACGCTCAAAGACTAATTAAAACAAATGTGTGAAGATACTGTGTCGCGACGGTGGCCTCTATCGGATGGTATCTACTTAATTAAAGCCGACAGGTGTAAAACAGACACATACCGCGATATAAGACCCATGACAACCAAATATTGATGAACTCATAAATTAAGAAAGAAAAATATGCAAACTAGTCGGATTTACATTTCTTCGACATTTAACATAAGTAGGTACTTCATGATGATTTATACGTCATCTTTGGCAGATTGCAAAGCTGAAAACGAGTGTTCTGAGCCGCTTTAATCGAACAGGAAAAACTGGTTGTTGTTTCGGCTGTCATACTGCCGGATTCTTTTTTAGGAACGATTATGCACATGTCTATACTGCGAACTATGTTTCGGCCGTTTGAAAAGCAGTAAGATTGTCTATTGTCCTATGTTTTTTCTCCTTCCATCTTGTCACATGCAACGTCGATCTACCCACGCAGGCCAAACAACAAAAAAGGGAGACTATTGCGGCATACATGAGTGCATCAACAGCAGCTAAAAGCCACCGATGAAAAAAAACCGACAACGCACATATCTGTTGAAAGATTTAGGTGAAAGATACCCGCGTAATCACGCATACACGCCCCATGAACGAGCGCGCCATTAAAATCCAGATCATGTTGCATTCAATTGAGGAAAATCAATTCTTTTCCCCATTCCTCGCTCACGCACTCTGTCAATCGGGGGAAAGTGCCTGCTAATTGACATTTTAAGTGGATTTAAATTCAAATAAAAAAAGTAAAAAAAACAACAAAATCGATTTCCAATAACACTCACATGAGTGCATAAAGTATCTGCTAATACGATACGCTACTCTGTAATTAGAATCAGGAATCAAGACGGAAAAGTGGCAATTGCCACTTTCTACTACACCCTGCTGACGACAATACTCAATTTTCTCACGATCCGAAGTTTGCAAACAAAACTGAACCCAACACTTCATAGTTTAGATACAATATATTCAAGCCCTTCTGTGTGCATGATGGGGTTATGAGGCACCTTGCAAACTGACATTTACCATCAGGAACCGCTTGTTAGACGGTGTGCTATTCCCCAGCTGCTACTCATAGTCAGTAACTGCTTTTATGTTAGATTGTCGGTTACTAAACTACCTGCTTTAGCCCATCATTCAATTATAAAGTACTTTACCACTATTCTGTTCTAGCATAATTGGCTTTTCCACATGTGTTAAGTGGAGAAGGTATTATTGGAAAATAACACTTAATAGTGGTGCGGTTCGAAAAACAAACGTAATAAATACGAGTAGAAAAATGATTTTCTAATCAGGATTATTAAGTTATTTACACTCAATAGGTTAAGTAGAAGTCTATTCTGTTGCGGTTGCTGACTATTCTATGGTGAGTGGTAACGAGATGATGACATTGATAGATGAGGTGCACTTATCTGTTTTTCTATCTTATTTTATCTGTTAAAAAAAAAAATTATATTGGTTCAATCACTCAATCAATCATTCAATCAATCGTTCAATCAATCGCTCATTCGAATGATCATTCAGTAAACCGATACTAACCTGAACTAGGACGATCGCTATATCTCGTACAGTACACCCAAGCCGGCCACATCGTTTGCCCATTCTCGTCCTTCGTCGAACCATTGTCCGAGCGGGTGTCATCGGATGATTCCATGCCCGAATCACGGCTTATCGAAGGCGGCGGAATCGGCTGTGGACTGTTGGATTTTCGCGGTAACACCGATATAGAACCGGCCGACGATGATGACGATGACGATGATGCCGACGACGTGCACGAGACATTTGACGCTGGCGGTGGACTTGACATACACGATTGAATCGACGACGGAGGCTGAGTGGATTGCATTGGCTGTTGAGGTTGTCCGATTTGTGATACCGTCTTGCAGAGGCTCCCTAGCGGTGGCATTTTATCAGGAATAGACGGTTTAGCACTCCGTCGCATGATTTCTTCATGGATACGTGGATAAGCCGCCGGGTTGAAGTAACTGAGAAAATTCGCCCGTTCCAGCATCATAGCCGCAGCGGCTGCAGCTGCCTGCTGTTGTTGCTGTTGCTGACGACTGAAATCCAGAGCATCTGCTGTCGGTGTTAGGCGAGTGAAAGCCGAGCGTTCCGGAACACGAGCCACTTCGAATGGTCGAAAAATATTATTCGCCGTGGTCACTTTTTTCGCCACAGGTGTTGGTGTCGTCGTTAGCTTTTGGGCATTACCAAAACGATCACTGAGTATGTTGTTGATTGAGAAACTAATAGCCGGCGATGGCGGTGGCAGTCGATGATCCTGTTGATCATCATCATCGTCGGTCACACTGATGTCCTGTTCGTTGTCACCCATTATCGAATCGGATTCTTCTTCCTTAATATGCGGATGTTGATGCTGATGTGGAATATGATGCGAGCAAGGTGGCGGCGATTGATCATTAGTACTCGAGTCATTCAAACTCCCACACGGACTGAGTGGATATCGTAATGGATTCAAAGTTGTATGGTGGATTGCCGCCACAGTCATACTGTTGTGTGACATACTCATGTCGAGAACGTGCAACGGCGACGAGGTACTTTGCGGTGAATGTGGTACACCGGGCGGACTTGGGGCACTCTGTGGACTGCAACGATCCTCAAGGGCCATTGCTCGAACAACACTATCACTGACAAACACTATTTTTTAATTTTTTTTTTTATTTTTTTTATCACTCAAAACACTTGTTCACTAGCTCGGCGGGGGAGCCGATACAATTCTGAATTAGTTTTCAAAAGACGCGCCAAAAAGATGCAGATGACAGACGTCTGTTCACAACGAGCGCATAAACTAAATTAACTAATCATAGCTCCTTATCGGCGGTAGTAAGTCCTCGTTGGTCTCGGAACAACACTAATAGAACTGTTACAGCGGGGTAATTGAAATTGAACTACATATATAAGATGCGCGTCGAGTAGAACGTAAAATGGTTAAAACGTAAGAGGGAGACGAAGTATGAATGTAAAAGAAATGAAACCGAAGAAATAAGGAAAACCCGAATTTTCGCTGCTTGTCGTGTGTGACACAGTCAGTTGTCACCTGTAATCTGACAGTCGATTGAGTGAGAACTCTACGAGGACGACTGGATTTTTTACAAAAAAAAAAACACATCGAATACGAGCGCAAGCGTACACAGATACGTGGCGTACACACCGCACGGATGAAAATGTGTTTGTGACATATATATCTCTATTAGAGGTCGACGCACGTACACAAGCTCCCTGGCTATTTGATTACCAAATCCGTATAGGAGCGACTGAGAGTGTATGAGATTAGCCGAGAGGTGTGTCGATTCATAGGACGGCCTACGAGCCGGTTTCTATCTCTGTCACACCTACAAGATACTCACTAGAAAGGGCAAATGAACACAGTTCCTCTCACAACTCAATTAAGCTATGAGACGGTGGCTATGTGTTTGTTTTCATTCTTCTACCCCGGCTCCGGAGAGCCGTGAATGAAGGCAAGACAAGGAAAGTAGGAAAAGTAGCGTGGGGGAGATGGCGAGCATGTACATCTCTGGATGTACGAGGAACGCACTAGATGGGCGCGTCAAAGGCAAACGCTTCATTTTCATCATTCAAAGTAAACAAACTCTAATTGAATAAGTGGATCTTTTACTCTCTTTGTCTTACCCCCTATCCGAGACGGTGACTACGAATCGACGATATATGATAATACGAGGAGGTACGCATGTAGATGGCTATTTATGCCATGGAGAATCAATTGTTTTAGATACCCTCGGATCGATGTGTGTATGCGTGGATTTTTGTATCAATCAGAGCCGACAACTTTATTTCCGAGCATAAGTGCCTGCGACGAGCAGGGATATGGCAGGAGGGATTGTTAATAACTTCACAATCAGTTTTTTTTTAGGTACATATGCCTTTCTTCTATATATTTTTCCAAGGAATAATGCAGATGGGTGTTGCTAGATATGGCTCGATAGATCCTTAGTTAGGTACTGCTTATTAAAATCCTTGATTAGTGACCACAAATGTCTAGACAGTCACAGTCGAGTATTGATTCATGGAAAATTTTATTTATTTATTTGAAAAGCAGGGATTCCCTTATATCCAAAATACCGACTTAAGATCCTATAGGGCTGTTTTTAAATTGGTGAATTGAGGAAGACAGCTGAATAGACTCCCTAAATACCTATGGTATTTAACCATATATATATGGCAATAGATATTGTGGGTTGAGTATGAATGCGCATTGGTTTACCTACAAATTCTTGAAATAAAAAAACTTAAATTGAGACTACCGACATTAGAGGCGACTTATTTCTTTATTGATTTACGTAAAGCCTACAAGCGAGTTCAATTTTAGTCTGTTTTTTATGTTTTTAAGAATTTAATGTTTTATTAAAATGTCGATTCCATAAGTAATGTCTGATTTTTTAAGAGTTTGTTTTTTGATTGTCAATAGGAACACAAAAAAATATACAAAAGTATACAAGTCTTTTATTTATTTGATAAATCAGTACTTGCCATTTATCTTTCTAATATTACCTTGTGTAAATATTGACCCCATCTATGTTTCAAGTAGTCCATCTCAAATGTCTAATTTTGAGTTTCAAGCAATTTGGCAATTTGAAAAAAAAAAAATCGCTGGAGTCAGGCTTGGTGGATACGGTGGCTGAGGCATGATTACGGCTTTATTTTTCGCTAAAAAATTACGTCCACGTCAAGATGAGTGAGCAGTTGCATTATCTGAAGCCATAGCCATGCATTTTTTCGCACAAATGTTTTTTCATATTGCTTCACGTAAACGACGCATAATTTCAAGATAATATTTCTTTTGACCATATAACATGACTGGCAAGAGTTCATGATGAACCCCGCCCTTGTAATCAAAGAAAACAGTGAGCAAGACCTTCACATTTGACCATTAATTTTTCATAATCATATATCGTCACTAATAATGACTCTTCTTGTCATTCAATAGCTGCTGGGCGATGCTCATGCGACGGTTCTTTTGGTCAACATTTAGCAAATTCGGAATAAACTTCGCTGACACACGTTTCATGCCCAAAATATCAGAAAAAAATTCTGGCATCAGCTAACCGAGCCAATTTCCTCAGCAACTTCTTTGATAGTGGCTCGACGATTCTCGCAATTATCTTCACTGCTTCAACGTTTTCATCCGTTGCTGACGTACTGAGGCGTCCATGCCGGCATCGTCGTTAACATATTCCCGACCATCTGTGAAGAGCTTGTACCACTATAAACATTTTTGTTTTTTGCTCAAATGAGAATAAGCACCATCGTCAACATTTCAAGTACGTTCATTTTTCCATACTACTATTTAGGAGCTTGAGGATTCAACAAAATTTTTCCAAAGTTTGTTGTCCCCAGCCATGTGTCTCATTTCGATAAACGATTTTCCAATTTCTTTGCGTATGGTCCTTTGCTAAGTCGTTCGTGACATTCGTCTTCTTTTCTATCCTTGCGGGCTCCAAGTCAAAGCGGAGTGAGTCTCTGCTCTGATCGCTATACCAACATAGACTTGACACATGCGTTGAACACTTTTATTTTGGTGTTTTCTTGCCAGACTTTCTTCATATTTGCAAACATGCAACGCGCTTTTGAATTCCTCTTTCGCTCCACTGTCCCTTGAGGGTATACATACTTTCAAATTAAGTAAAACTCTCTACGTCAGCATTATCCAGACCATTCAATTTAAAACCGGTGTTATTGTAGAACCGGTTAACGCCCAGCTACACAAGCAACAATCGACGAAATCGCTCTTGCACTGAGAACATCAATACAATACGAGTAAACATCGAGCAATCTATTGAACTTAACTCCACACTGTATGCAGCATTTATAGACTATGTAAAGCCCTACAGAGGCGGGGAGTTCCATAAAAAAATTATTAATTTGGTCAAAACTGCTATATCGATACAATAACCTGAACACAAGTACTGGTTAGTTCATTGCAGCATTTTTTACTAAAACGGAGGTGAGGCAGGGATGCATACTGTCATCTTTCTTTGATTGGTAATCCTGAAATCACTTCGAGAGTCAACAGTTGGTTGGAAGATATTGAGCACGCTGATGGCGCAGTTCTGCTATCGCACACTCATCAGCAAAAGCAATCAAAGTTGAATCAACTGTAATAGAAATCGATTACATTCGGTCTAAGCATCAGAATTAGGAAAACTGAAAGTATTCGCATTAAAACTATTAACAACACCTGTTTCAAGTGCCTACCTACCATGAAGCACTTCATTTTATTTTAATACAGATTCTTTGATCCATTTTCTTCAATGTGAAAAAACAAACTAAAAATCCACATTAGCTGACAATGTCAAAACATGTAGATACCTTGCCCTCGAAATTCAAAAAGTCACCTTAATTTTTGAACACTGGCATGTAGGGCGGTCTTGCTAAAACCACATATCGACCAGGTTCAGCTTGTGCATTTTAGGCAAAAAAAAGTTCAAAATTATCAAAAGATTCGTGGGCGCCACTAATGGTAACGTTGTTATCACGGTCATCTATAAAAAAAATATGTCCCAATGATTCCGTCAAACCATAAACCGCAGTGCATTTTCCCGAGTGCATTGACAGTTCTTTTATTTTGTGTGAAATGGTTGAATAGTATGCGAAAGACATTTTTCAAGAGGAGGAATTTTATTAAAATAAGTCAATACTTTGTAAGCGTTATTCTAACTAAGGCTATTTGACATGTCTCGAATGATGCCTGAGCTGTTAAAAATAAAATTCTATACCATACTAGAAATTAATGGGTTTGATAAAGAAAGAGTTTTAATTTTTTTAAAATCCAAATTAAAATATGTACATATGTGGTATTGCTTTTCGGGAACATTTTTTTTTGGAATTTTGGTTGAAGAACTGAAAGTGGTTTTCCCTAGCTTCTTCTTGAAACCACATTAATGCTATTGAGTGACTTGGAAGAACTGATCGTCTCAACCATGTTCCAGCAACTTCCGCCGGTTCACCCAAGGAAAGTGTGATCGAGGTTCGTGAACGAAGACAGTAACCTTGCTTTTGACCAATAGAGAACCATTCCTTTCTATCCCCTCGACTCATACACCTACTCCTTTTACGTTGTCTTTGCAAGCACTTAGAAAGGCTCGTCGTTTTATACCCGTTTCAGGTATGCCTCAACCTTACCATGTTATCTATTCAACCAGTGAATATTGTGCTCACTGTGCTGATATGTTGTTGAAATTTTTAAAAGTGTCAGTAACTTTCGCATGGGCTAATTTGTAGCAAGCAAAGCGAGTCTTTTCTCAAAAAGTAAGGCATTTTCCGTTACAAATTCAAGTTTAAGTGGTCATCTTTCAAACGATCGTATTTGTCAATGCAATCAAATTTATTAGCACTGAATAAGATTTTTCGTTTAAAAAAAATTTATAGTTTTTTTATCGAAAACTGAATAGAACTCGATTTTATTAGCATTCCATAGCTAATTAATGTCAATTTGGTCCAGTATTTAATAGCACAAATCAGAAATCAATTATTATCAAATGTTTAACGATTTTGTTCCCGTCTGTTTTGATTGTGTTTTAATTTTGAATATAAGTGACGAGTATAACATAAAATTATAAATGAGTGATCGTGCTTAATGTTTCTAAAAAAATATATTTTTTTAGACTGTTTGAAATTTTGCGAATCCACCTTGGTTTCCATTTTTGAGTCTGTTTTTTAACATTTTTGCCAAGCAATTTTAACATTTTTAGTAACCTTAGGCCAACATTTTTCTTCTCAATTTATATGCGTATTGCATAAAATATAGTTTTCAGATATAAAGTTCTAGCTGTATTTGTGTGTCACTCGTGCGACGATTTTTCCAGTGATGATATGGAACTTGATGATAATTGACCACTAAACGATGACAACAAACGATGTTTGCAGAGGAAGCTGAGTAACTTCGTATGTAGCCGGAGCCATCTGTTCAAGAAGGTAAAATAAGTCGTTTACCTATTACTCATGGATCTAAATAAAAGAAAGGGGTTCCAGCAAACACTCCAGAGGTAAAGAGAAATCCTAAGGTTGTTGCTATGAATGAGATTTGTAAAGGTAGGGTTTTTAGAAGACATTTACAGCTTTAGCATTCCCCCGAAAACTATGTCTCGAAATCGTCTCCAACTGCTTCCAAAGTTAGTTCATTTTGCCGATAACATATTCATAGCAGCAGATGGTAGAATCGACGAAATGAGACCTCTTTGAACATGCTGCAAGGAAAATATCAGAGAGATCGTAAGTTTTTGGAGTTGACGACTACTTTTTCGCCAATACATTCCAAGCAAAATCCATCCTTATGTGGTGAAACTGTTTCACCTGGTAAACAAAAACTAACTCGAAAAAAAGTTGAATAGGTGAACGTGTAAGTTGCCTAACTCAAAATATTTGTAGAGAGCTTAGTAAAGGTGAAACCCGGACTCTATACGTGGACAATTTTTAAACCAGTTATGAAGTGTCGCCATGAAATTCCAACTCATGTGGTTGGAACTCTCGGAGCTCATAAGAAATATAAAATAAAGCACGGGACTAAGAGAATGCAATTGTTGATCTCAATTGGAACGACACCCGGTATGCCAGGATGTTCTAAACAAAAAATGATCCTGTAACGTCTATTTTGTCTGATCCACCACCAGTAGAGGCAGGAGATTAAGCAACGTTAAGGTGAAAAGCCTCTTGCTATTATCGATTATAACAAAGACAAGCTGAGGATTGGTCTTTCGGATTATGGTAAATGGCTTCCTATATTAAGACACAAAAAAGAGTGCTTGAGAACTCTACAGAAAAATTGCCATTGAATTTCTGTTGGGTTTGGAGCTGTAAATATCTGGTTTATAAAAGAGCCACAAAAAAGGTATTAAAATCAGGAAAGCTAGAGCGGAAGTTGCGGAAGGTCCACTATGCTCACAACTATAATAAGTAGTCCGTTCAGAGAAGCATAACATTGAGCAGCGAAAGGATGCTTATGATAAAACAATAAGACGAGCTTACGTTTTGTGTTATGTTGAATCTAAAAAGTCATCCGACAAAACAACATTTGAAAGAACATAAAAAATATTGACTTTTCTTTTCAGACATTGAACTTGGAACTCATAAACTGCAAAAAAACTAATTTTACTGAATTTTCCCAATGTACAATAAACAATTTTTTTTTTATTTTAATAAAGAAAAGGCTAATTATTGGATTCCAAAACTTTGAAAAAAAAGCTAATTATTACCCTCATGCCACATTAGGTATGCTATATATTGAGCTGTCGAACGAAAACGTGCGGCATGACAGTCAAAGCCTTAATATGGGATCATTCAATAAAATATGTCATTTTTAATAGATAGACAAAATCAACAATTTCACAAGATCTTCTCGTTCTTTTTTGATGACGCTACAGTCCAGGGTGAACTTGGGCCTCAACCAACAAACGTTTCCAGCCAACACGGTTTTTAGCTAGCTGTTTCCAGTGTCGCACTGTAGATGCGGCCCTCCTCTACTACGTTGTCCCTCCGGGTCTTCGAAGACTTTTCGGGCCGGAGTCGCGTTGTCCAGGCGTTCAACAAGGCCCAGTCATTTTAGACGCTAGATCCGAAGGCGTACAAGCTGATGTCGCTGTGCAGCCTGTTCTTCGTTGGATCTCCTCCTCCAAACTCCGTTTATACAAACGGAACCTCCGCATCCGTTTTCGTTAAAGTCTAGGCCTCTGAGCCGTAGAGGAGGGCCGGGATGATTAAGGTTTTGTATAGTGTAACCTTGATCTTTCGAGAGAGATCTCTGCTTCTTGATCCAAAGAAGCAGCGGTTTTCAAGAGTATTTCTGAGTCTTACCTCAGCGTTGATATTGTTGTCGTTGGTCATAAGTGAGCCAAGGTAGACGAAGTTCTTGACCTTTTCGAATTATAGCTGCCAAGAGTGACATATTGCTCAAGACGTCGGTGTTCTGCGTATTTTTTTTTGACGACAACATATATTTGGATGAGGGTAAACCTTAAGTCCCCTCTTAGCCGCTTCCGCCTCAATGCTTACTAAAGCCTCATTGACATCTCGCTGTGTCCTTGCAATCACGTGACAGCAAGCAATTTCCCAGATTTGAAATAAATCTTATCTCTCTTGTGTTGGCCAATGACTCTTGCACGATCTTTTCAAGGGCGATGTTGAAAAAGTTGCATGACAGTGTGTTGCTTTGCCAAAATCCTTTATTACCATCAAAGATCTCGATTAGTTTGTTACCGATCTTAAAGAAGCAGTGAAAGTTCTCCATCGTCATCCTGCACGGCCGGTCGAGTTTAGCAGGGATGTTAAGACTAAAAATGATTCCGTGCAGCTCCTCTCTATGCATAATCTGCAACTATAATCCGAATATATGCAACTAACACTTGACCGTAACAAAAACGTACCGACATAACAATTCGCGTTTAGACAACGAAACCTGACCATGCAGCAAACGCACATTAAAAATTAAGAGATAATACTTAACAGTATTTCTTGACGTATCTAAGGCTTTTGATAAAATCTGGCATATCTGACTGATTTTCAAACTCAACAAAGCCTACCACCAGAATTCTATCTGCTACTTAAGAGCAACCTTGACCAACGGCAACAAGGGCGAGTACTCCATATTGCAGATTGTTCCCCAAGGTAGGACCACTACTTTACTAATAATAATACTTACCCCGACAGCGCAAAACACTATGCTAGCCAGAAAAAAATCGATTAACATCGTTCGGTGACACATCCCGCAAATCATTACCATCAATACCATCATCAATTAAAAAAACACACCAAACTGTTCCTCTCGGTAGATGGGGAGGTTGTTCCAATATTCCTTTTTCAGAGCCCTCGGAATAATTTTGGTAAAGAATTATGATCTTGTTCGTTAATTTCCAGAACCTAATCAGTGAAAGTATGGCAGAGTCTGCCGGCATCAACCCTTGTATCAACTGGGCCTTATGAGTGTAGCACGAGCCAAGAGCTAGATTAAATACAAATTTTCAAATTTGCAGGCGATAATGCAGAAGTCTTTTGAAGAATAAATCGGTCAAATAGCCCTAACGAAGTAGATAGGGATCAAAGTGAAGATCAACTATTAAAATCACCGTAAATTGTAACGAGAGGCTAAATTATTGATTTCGGCGACGAGTTGATGGCCTGGCTTTTTTCGAAGAGTTTCGAACAGTTGTTTTGGTATGCACTGTCCGAGCATGCTGACATGGGGCTTGACTCGTTTCACCATTGCACGAATTTTGAACTTAGCAGGGCAATTTTGTTGATCTGGAGTTCGCCAATTTTGTAATTTTCACAGGTCACTTACTTGAAAAATGAAAATGTGTTGTTGCCCAGTAAACGTCGGTTTTCAGTAAAAATGTTTGGTATGCCAACGATATGTTCAGTTAGCTTTGTCGGACGAACACGCATCACAAACCTGCCTGGATGATGATCAAAGAAATACGAACGTAAGGAAACCCTTATTATATTTTCAACATGGTTGTAGTAGATTTTCACTATTTCAACGTACTGTTTAAGTACTGACAGATGAATTAAAAATGACACCTCTTGTTGGATAGCCTTTAAATATGATCTGAATGCAAATTCTCTGGTTGTTGCATATAGAGGCGATAATAAATCTTCTTAAGTACGGAAGTCATAAAACCTGGAACCCCTATTCCCATTTATCGTTTCGTTACCACTGGTTGATGGACGTCTACAGCTCGTAGCAATCTATAGGTATGAACTGAAGACTTAGTAAAACCATCGAATGGAAGTTAAATTTCAATCGCTGGGAAGATATCGGACTTATGCAATTTCTTATAGCTGACTCAACAGCCCGTTAGTCAGTGGTTGCCTCACCGCTTCCGCCCTATTTGCCTTGTGATTTATCTCAACCTCGTCATAAGCCACTCTCCAATTGGCCAGTACTTTCTCATAATTTTAATCCCACTCGACTACGATCGTGACTCCCTACGACGTTATTAAAATACACTCTATTTACGTAATCACAATAAGCAACTCCGAAAAACCATCAAAATCATGTTCAAATGCACTTTGGCATTGTACCTTGAGCTTCGTACAAACCATTCAGTTAGCTCTACTCAAACCGAGCAGCCATTCGAACAACAATTAACCATCAAATCAACAGCCCTTACTAGACCGTTGGTACTCCCACGAGATCAAGACCAAAGAGCAAATCACATCATCAAATACCCCATTTCAAACACAATCCAATCAACGGCATACCGAAGCGCGCTTCACCTAATGACTATTTAACGTTGTCTAAGTTAAATGCTTTCAATCAATTTGAATAGCCCATCAATCCAGTGGCCATAGTGCACGCATCGGTGAATGTGATAAGTGCCTGCGGAATTAGCCCTGATGCGGAAATTGCCTTATAATGACCACGCAAGCGAGTATTTCGTGTATGCGTTAACAACGATCGCTACCGACTTAATCGATCGCTTCATTAATAAGCCCGAAATTCAATTGCGACGTTTGGGTTACTCGCAGCACCGAAACCAGGGCTAAAGCTCTAATTAAATACAAGCTCGACTAAAAGCAATCCCTCGGCCTACAAACCATCTTAACAGTTGTTTGCTTCGATTGTTTGCTCGTTCGAGATACGTTTTCATATAACCGCTCAGGCATGTGTCGTGACTTTTTGAAAATCTATTCAAAAATTTCAATTGAAGAATGGGCCCCTATGAGTGTCCATCTATCCATCATTCGTCAGCGTGTATGAGATCAAATTAAGCAATCGGTGAGTTACCTGCCGAGTCTTTGGTACATGCTATACTAGGCCACTCCAATTATCGTCTGCCGAGTGTTTGCTTTCCGATTTCGAACGATTTTATTGGGTTTTTTCTCTTTTCTCTATCATTGTGCCCGACTATTAGGAAGCAGGTGATAAGTATGCGCCTTCGGGACGTTGGGTCGTCTCGAGATTGGGGAGGGCAGCCCGGCACGTATTGACAAATTGGATCATACTCGAGCCATGTGATTCGAACATGGAATTATTGGAGGAGAATGAAGAGTCGATCAACGCCAATTGAGAGGTTATCGAGTTCGATCGATATTTTTTGATGATGTGTTACTATCTCTTTGGCGAACGAATATCTATCTGGGCTAAGTGGCATAATTGTTGTGTAAATCATTCTCGGTGATTATGGTTGCCTGCCAACCATAATGGTTGGTACTTTTTTGTTTTTGCCTTTGATTGGCTCGGTGAGGCTCTTGGGATTTTCGGAGGAGACCCTTGCGACTTTCTTTTTTGTGTTAGATGGATATTCGGATACTTATTGGTTGAAGCCGTATGGGCAAGATAAATAAATTCGTTTGAGTATTTGGTATAGGCTTGGGGTGAAGATATTTTCGATTGCGATGGAATTCACTGCGTAGGATACTCGACAGCGCAATTTCGATCGGCGCCGCAAGGCGTGATTGATCAATTGGCACTTTATTTCGATTCGTATAAAGCTGTTTGCTTTTACGAAGAATCATTGTTTGACTTTTATTTTGTATTCGATCAGCGCTATTCTTGGGCAAATGATGAGCTGATGAAAGCCATCAAGTATTGTGGTTATTCCGCCAAAAAGTAGTAAACGATCCGTGTTAATAGTTTCTCGAAAAAATCCTTTATTGGTCCATCTGCTATCTATTTTGACGCTACACTTGGGCAAATAGTTTGATGTCAGTAATCAAAAACATTGGGCCATTATGGAAACAAATATTGCAAAGAAATATTGACATTTTCTGTGAAAGGGGTTTCTTGTTCGGAGCGGGATGAAAATGATGGAGAAACCAAACCCTAAATCATCTAAGTGGTACAGAGCGTTTAGTGAAGTTGTGAAAATCTAGCCTCATCCTGCAAAGGCAGTCACTGAAGAAAACCTTTACAATGAGGAAAATGGTGCTCGAAAATTGTCACTACAGTCTAGGAAAGCTTCCACAAATCTTTCTCTCGCAGCCCAAGCTCCATGACAGCTGTTTTTTTTTTCTCAAATGGATCATTGCTGCAGACCAATAAATTCGAACCCCACATTCATGAAATGCATCATTGAAGGTGACGACTTGACATGGAAACAAGCCAACAGACATCGGAGTGGTGCCCCACAAATAAATGAAAACCGAGAAAAGCAAGTCAAAGCCCCTCAAAAGCCAAGATTTGCTCAATGTTTTGTGTTTTGAGGCATAATCGTGAGGTTCAATTTTCGGCAACTTTATCGAGAAACTGGGGCCATATAAAGAGTTTTCCAATGGGGACTTGACAGCTTTGAATTTAATTCGTGAACGCACCCTTTCACTAATCTTCGAACTGTAATTGTCAATTTATTCAGTAAACTCAACATTTTCATCGTGGTAAAGTACACGAATGAGCAACGTCTGCAAATTATAAATATTTTCTACCGAAATTCGGAGTCGGTGACCGCAACTTTAAGAGCGTTAACTCCAATTTTCGGTCGTAATTCTCGCCCTAGTAGACAGGCAATAACAAGCTTAGTGCAAAAATTTGAGTCTACATATTCGTTGTGTGATGTTGCCGTATCAGTGAGACAACAGGTTGGTCGAAGTGTCGAAAATATCGCTGCCGTTCAGGCGTCCGTAGCAAACGATCCAAATCAGTCAATTCCACGGCGTTCTCAAGAATTGGGCATCGCTCAGACCACATTATGGCGTATTTTGCGTAAGGATCTTGGTGTACACCCATACAAGATCAAGCTGACTCGAGAATTGAAGCCGATGGACCATTTGAAGCGACGAAGATGCGCCAAGATGATGAATTTCATAAGCAAAATATGCGTTATTGGTCGGGTGAAAATTTACATGTGCTTCATGAATCACCACTTCATCCACAAAAAATAACTGTTTGGTGCGGTTTGCATGTCGGCGGCGTTATTGGGCCATATTTTTTCGTCGACGATAACGATCGTCACGTTACTGTGAATGGCCAGCGTTATCGCGCCATGATTACCGATTATTTTTGGACCGAATTGGAAGATATGGACTTGGACGACATGTGGTTTCAACAGGATGGTGCCACAAGCCACACAGCACACGTTACAATCGATTTATTGAAGAGTAAGTTTTATGAGCGTGTTATCTCAAGAAATGGGCCAGTCGATTGGCCGCCTCGTTCGTGCGATTTAACGCCTCTAGACTATTTTCTTTGGAGCTACGTTAAGTCATTGGTTTATGCCAACAAGCCGACGACGTTGGAAGAGCTCAGAGCCAACATTGAACGCGAAATAGCGGCCGTTTCGGCCGAAATGTGTGGCCGAGTCATCGAAAATTGGGTCCAACGAATCGACCACTGCAAACGTGCTCGCGGTGGATTTCGCCAGTACCCAGCCGAGGAGAGAAGCCTCGAAATGAACAATTGATGGCGTTGGTGTTATTGTGATCCGAACTCGCTCATCGTGCGTCAGAGGCCGACACATTATCTTCTGCGCCACGGTGCTCCCATATGTTTGTGAGCACATATGTTTCTTAAAACACAACGAAATTAGAGTTGCCTTAGACAGAGATCATATTGTACTACTCATTCTTTTCGATTTTTCCATGGCCTTTGACAATGTTAATCACTCAGTACTCTGTAGACTGCAACATAGATCACAGCGGAGTCGTGCAAATTGATTCGTTCTTATCTTAATGGCAGAGAGCAAATATTCGTCAAGGTGTCCCACAAGGATCCATACTCGGACCTCTTCTCTTTTCAATATACCTATACATTAATGACCTTCCACATATTGCTAATAATTGTCTTCATTTCATTCATTTGTATGCAGATGATGTGCAACTTCGATCAACCGACACTTGTCGGCAAAGAACGAAGTAGTTGGTTTGATGAATGAGGTCTAAACTAAACAATCTTTCCATAAATCTCATCAAGTCAAAGGCATTGCCCATCTATCATAAAAAAATCGATCTTATGCCCATTTCGGATAGAGAACCAAACCATTATACTGCCAGAAATTTGGGTATGGTTTTCAACCATAGACTTACTTGGAATGATCATCTTAATAGTGCAATAGGAAGGGCTTATGGTAATCTTCGTGCTCTTCGAATCTTTCAAAACTTATACTTATTGTACTTCTTTTTTGTAGTGAAGTTTTCAGTGATTACGACTCCGCAACCAACCGTAAACTCAACATTGTCTATAGTAACATTGTCTGTTTTGTATATAACCTTCTTCCAGTTGTTTAAGAAGATGGGGTTGGAGCATGTACTTAAGCATGTAATTGTTCAGCCCAAGACAATCAATTAACAGGAACCCTTTCGCATCCCAAAACACGTTGGCCACAACCCTTCAGGCAGATGCGATCGATTTTGGTTTCTTTGTCGCTGAGCCGCCGGCTTTCACCCATTGATTGGACTGCTCTTATTGGTGTGTACTGGTAGACCCGTGTGAGAAATCGCCATACGACCGATGTCTCCCTATTAAATCGGTCCGAAGAATGGTGTGAAAAAGACGCTTTCTTTCGACCGTTTAACACGATATCATACACTTTTTCAATGGTTTTTGGTGTGATTGCGGTTATTGACCGTCCTTCACGTGGGTCATCTTCGAGATAATATGCGATCACGTTCTAATTCAGCTATCGACTTTTTAGCGATTGGCATCCAAGGAGGAGAGTCCTTCCAAACTTTTCCTTGGGGGTTAATCCACCCAAAACGAAGAATTTTATTACCGCACGATATTAAAATTGATCCTTTTCAACGAAAAACAAGCAACTGCTGCAAAATATCGTATAAACAAACCACTTGAGAGAACAAGTTGACAATTTATCAAACGAACTAAGGACATGTATATTGTATACCCAGGCAGAGACATAATTTTTTGCTGATTGGAACGCTATCTCTGTGCTAGGTCGAAAACTTTTCATTTCATCCTCGTAAAAGGTGATCCAATTTTCGTGTTCTAAAAGTAAATTTAAATTAAATATATTTATAATTTTGATTTGAATCAAATTTTATTTTTAAACTATTTCCTAAATCTTGCCATTACGAAATATAGTATCATTTAAATATTTTACTTAAGAATTCTTGTAGGGCTTAATTCTTACAAAGTCATTTCAATTCACTTTTCCACATAAGGGGTGGGCAAAATAAAAGTTTATTTTTAAAAATGAAATAAAATGAACAAAATTAAATTTTTTCCATGTATTATGGCCAGAGGTCGTCCAAATCCATGTCTTCAATTTCAGTAAAAAAAAAAGACTCTGTAACGCCGACCGTTGACCGAAACGTTGTTGCCAGCCTCATTTTCGAAGAAAAATGGTCAAATAATGCCACCACTCCACAGTCCGCACCAAACTGTCAGTTGTCACTTTCTGTGCAGAATTTTCCTCAGGCTAGTGCATGAAATGTTGAGCTGTTGAGATCGATGGCGAGTTGATGTTCGTGACGTTCGGCCACAGCAGCCACATTCTCATCTGTGCGCACCGTACGAAGACGAGGAGCATGAGTGTGGTCCACTAGCATGCCAGTCTCACGAACTTTTTGCACGAACTTGCGTACAGCAGTCGCGTAGGCTGTTTCATTTCGACCAAAACTTCTTTTTAAAAAACCCACAGTTCGGGCTACACAGCACTCACTTTGGAAATCAATTTTCAATATTTCCCAACGTTCTTCAAGCGTAAAGCGACTCATTTCGTTCCGCGGAGGTATGATATTGACTTTCCGTCAAGATTTCGAGCAGGAAACGGGTGTCAGTGTCAAAATAACCTATGATTTAAAAAAAAAACACTAGATGACCCACCACACAACCCATCGGGCAATAACTTGATGCATGTACGATTTCAAATCGTCGAAAATGTACGGAAGATCTTTTACATAGTTCCACGCAAAGTAGGTACCCCACGGCGACAAATGACACGATCTTGGTGGCCTGTTCACCAAATCATAAGGTGAACCTAAACGGCTCATGCTGAGTGAGATGTCGCAGCGTCTTGCTGAAACTACATGTGTTCAACATCCATACCTTCGATATGGGGCCAAGAGAATTTCTTCAACATTTGGTTATAGCAATGAGAATTGACGGTAACGGTTGCGGCTTCATTATTTATGGAGAAGTATAGGCCAACGAGCCTTTCGACGATGGGTAGGCCTTAAAACACCGGTAACAGAGTCAGTCTCTTGCAATTTTTGCCGTTTTAACTATAGTACACTCAGATGGACGGTTGTGTTGACCATAATTTGGTTGTAATGCGCGAAACGTACTTACTACCCAATCACTATTTTGAAATTAATTTTCACACTTCTAACGTATTTGGCGTCTATTTAGCAATCTATATTGTGAAATGGCAAACTTTAAGCTAAATATATAATTTTTTGGATTATACTACGGTTTGATTCATGTGATTGAAACAGGGGTGTCAAAATAAAACTAATGAATTGGATAGCTCTGTAAATAGAAAGAAATGTATGGATGACTGGATTGTACTTTGAAAAAGACATACTGCTTCAAATGGAGCCTACTTTAAAGGCTATTTCATTGACTCAGTCTCGGTTATAGTTTGAAAAACAAACTTAAAACCAGAATGCGGTATAGAATAAATAGCAAACTAGAAAACACCTAAATATGTCTTGGTTCCCTTCTCTGGAGTCGTTGACATAGCGCCCATAGTATTCACCCAACGACTATCTTCGAATCTAATTCCTTTTATGGTTTTACAGAACAGCATTTTGGCTAAGTTTGGATTGGCAATAGGTTAGCACATGATTCATTATGATATATCTATCACTCAGTCTTGTGAACATTTTTAGAAACTACTCGTAAATCACAACCGCACAAGACTATTTGTTCATGAGAAACGAAAATTCTCTTCATGCTTTATGGAGTGTGGAGAATAAATATTTATCGAAAAACGATATTGAAAAAAGGTGTAAGATCGTCATATGAAGGCACTGCCAAGCCACATAATTAGCATAGAGACTGATTGCACTTTAAATCAATTCGTCATTGAAATGTGATCATTATCATCGTCGGAAATATCAAATAGAGGTGGGAAGCAGCATCATAACTAGATCCACGGGACAGAGTGGCGTAATGGTCTGATTTAGCTCTTATTCATCAATGATATTCTGTTAGACTTTGTAAAAGCATTATGTCGTGGCTTATCCTTATCCTTACCGCCGTCTGGAGTACTCCTCTAAGCAGAGCGTTTGGAAATATATGCTTTGTAAAAGCATTATGTCGTGGCTTATCCTTATCCTTACCGCCGTCTGGAGTACTCCTCTAAGCGGAGCGTTTGGAAATATATGCGTATAACGCTTGAAATGCGTTGAAGGCTCAATGTAAATAGGTTTGCCAATATCATCTGATTTATAGCCTAAGCCAACAGCAAGCCAATAGAAAACCACTTTGCCATTCAAACCAATGGAGTTCCAATTTGACTAGATCGACTTCAAAGGGCTATCCAATAAGAGGTGTCACTTTGAATTTGGTGTCGCTTTTTAACTATCAACAACCAACCATTATTGCATACGGCTTTCGATAAGTAAAATCTAAAAGGGTAATATATATCGATCAATATATACATGCAGGACATGCTGAAAAAGTTGTGAGTTAGTACAAGTTGGTGAAGAAATCAAGCATCTTCTCGTACGTCTGTATTGAATTTAATCGCAGCCAGTTATTACCGCATCAAGATCATGATTTTTAAATTTAAAAAATATTCTGTGAAATGAGGCTCAATTCTATTTGTCTAGGCTCTAAAAATATAATAGAAATAGTAAAACAAAGTCTGCATCTACATCGAGTACCGTTTGGTGCTTTCCTTTGGCTTACCGAAAGCCTGAATTTGATGCCATGGAGGTGGACGACCTATATTCTCAAAAGAACGGCGCCACATGTCATACAGTAGTTGAAACAATGACCACGAAATGGAGACTTCAAGAGCACGCCGAAATTGTGCGGATTGATTTTAAATTTCACGCCAACGATTTATGTCTTAAAAGAAAAAAAATGCGAAAAATCGATGAAATTCGTCGTCGAAAGTCGAGGATATATGGCAAGTCCTATATACATATTATTACTAATCTCAGAACTTGTACTTTACATATAAATAAAATATGTCACCACTTTTTGTCATACATAGATCTGTGTTTTTTTATTGATTAAAAATGACACCTCTTATTGGATGAAACTATGCGTATTTCTATTTTCATTGTTGATGCCTTTGCTTATCTTCGGGTTATCTTACCACGCTGTTTTCAGGGTCGACACCTTAATCATTCCAAATCGTTATTTCTTAGAAAATTATAAAAGCTCTAAAATCACTTTATGTACGAGCTTTGTTCAAGAAATAAGGTGACTTTTTGGATTTCGCGAGCTGTACATTCGATTTTTAATTTTTTTTTTTTTTTGTTATATTGGTACACCTGTCCCCTAACATATGTGGGCAATGTCAGCCATTTCGGATATTTAGTCTTTTTTCACAGATATCGAGGTTAGACCTGTTTTTGGTGTACCTGGCGTAGTTTGAATAAAATTGATCAAGGAATCTGTATTAAATTTTGTAGCATTTGGCGAGTCTACTCTGGGTGAAAAAGTTTACAAGAGGTACAAGCCCTTCACAGAAAACTTGAAAGATGTTGATGACTATATTGCCCTGGGCGCCCCAGCATGTCAATAACGGATGAAAACGTTGAGGCAGGGAAGGCAATTGTTAGGGAGAATCGTCAAATCACTATTAGAGAAGTTTCTGACGATATTGGCATATCGGTTGGCTCACGGCACAATTTTTTTCCAGATATTTTGGGCACGAAACGTGTGTCATTGAAGTTTGTTCTGAAATTGCCAAATTTTGACTTAAAGAATCGTCGTTGCTTAGACACCGTATTCACCGGACTTGCTCCCTGCGACTTTTTACTCTTCCCAAACTGGAAAGACCCATGAAAGAGCAGAGGTTTGCCACTACTGAGGAGATAAAGACCGCATCGCTGGAAGAGCTCAAGAGCTGTACCAAAAAGCACAAATTGTTCGAGGCTCGGAAAAAGCACTGGTGCTAGCGTATTATAATTGAAGGGAACAGAACAACAAAGTCACATTATTTTTTGAACAAACGTCGGCTCTACTCGTATGCATGTAAGATATAGGGTATTTCAATAGGGACATAACAATTCCGTATTTTAATATGGACGAACCCTCAAACTAATTTTGTAACCTGTTGATGCCAAAACCTCAGTCAAAGCTTCATTCAATAAAAATTGTAGGCAAATTTCTGAGATTGTGGACGCCACTTCAATTTTCGATCGTGATAACCGTCGCACCAGATAGGCTGTATATGCTGTTGTGGATGAATCCGAGTTAACATATTCACTATTGAATATTCCTGTACCAAGGAAACAATACACCGATCAAGGTACCTGAAATATCGCCGCAAGTGCTTTAGTACAAAATAAGTCAAATCAGTCAATTCCACGTTGTTCATAGGTATATTAGGAGTCATTCACATTGTGGCAAGCCATACTCGATCAAGTTAACTCAAATTAACTCTCGATCATTTGGGGCGCCGTAACTTCTCCGATTGGATTCCGCAAAAACTTGAAGAAAATCCTGAATTTCATCGAAAAAATTATTTTCAGCGATGAAGCTCATTTAGGGTTTAAAGGCTTTATCAATATACAAAATATGAGTTATTGGACACAAAGAAGCTTCGGGAGACTCTATTGTATGGATTATTTCATGCAGGAGGAGTGCTTGGGCCCTATTTTTTCATCAATGAAAAGTTTCGCAATTTTACGGTGAATGGAGTGCGCTATCGTGCCATATTGGAAGACAATTTTTGGCCAGAATTGTACACACTTTCAACATCAGTGATATGTGGTTCCAACAAGAGGGCGCCACATGCCACAGACCTGGTCAGACCATCAATCTATTGAAGGGGAATCGTGTAATCGTGTAATCTACAGAAATCGCTCGGCCGAATGGCCACCTCGCTCATGCGATTTATGGATTAAGGTTAACTCGTTGGTTCATGCCAATAAGCCAAGAACATTAAAGAAACTTAGAAACAATATCGTCCGCGAAACTGCTGACATCCCGATCGATATGCCTAAGAGAGTGGTTGACAATCGTCTCCAAAGAATCGATCGCTGCAAACGTGCTCCCGGTGGTCAATGAACGAAATCGGATTCCAAACCTCCGGCTGACGTGAAATGCAACGTCCGCATCTTTAATTCGAAGATCACTCGCAAGCGACTTCAGAAATATAAATTTAATTCACATTTTCCACCCGAATTCCGGAATTTTCTTCCGCATTGACGGCCTAACTGAATCTAAGCTCATTAATTACTAAAATATCCTCAATTGGTTTGATTAGCTTCATAACGACTTTGTTCCGCTTTTTACACCGTTTTAATGGTCAATTGAATTTATGGCATAATTTAAGCAAATAATAGACTTCATTAGGATACAAACGCGATTCCGACTTAATCGATAGCTTCCACAATCAATTTTCAAACATTAATTACATTTTTGCCCCCAATTTCAATAGAATTTGAAACAGTTCCGGTGTAGTCATCAGAATCCACAACTCATCTTCCACAAATTCGCCGGCATAAAATCCATCGTCCATCAACCGTCTGGATGGCATTCCGCGGCGAAATCAACAAATCCCCAACCACGCCATCTCACTCGCGCCAATGGCCACTGAGGTTCGAATTCATCTCTGTCGGCCATTAATCGTGATTAGAAACCTCGTTCAACCGCAATTCATCCATTTCCCCTTCGAATCACTCGGAATGGATGGCATTCTACCAATCCGTGTGAATACGAAAAGGGCACACTAACTCGTCGTCTATCTCGTTCGCACACACGCCCTTCGGCAAGAGTTATGCACAGCAATGGCTGTTCACTATCCCCATCTCACTGAATCTATCTCCCTCATCATCCTCTATCTCTCTCTAACATACTGCTCTTTGGACAGTTCAATTTGTTAATGGCGCGAAATCTGTTCTCCCGGGCAGAAACTTGATTTTCTCGGGCGACGATGACGTCGAGGGGAACTTTAATTTGTTCAATCGTTGACGCGTCACTGAATTCATTACAACGGCTATTAGCATGTTTGCTCTGCTACACTTCCTCATCCTTCTACTTGACATCTACACACGCACACAAACTGTGTGTGTATGACGGCATGAACGCTTCGCGGATGTTTGCCGTCATAATCAGAACGATGCGTTTGTTGACGTTTTCAATTGTGAATAATCACTTATTCATGTTCTGCAGTTTATCATGGTCCGGTTCTCTTTTGGTTTTTTATTAATTGTTCCTTGTTTGTTTGACATAGAAGACAAGCAAAGCAAAACAAATGAGTTGACGGGTGGGGAAGATTGAAAAAATGGGTTTTTGGTTCTGGCTTTTGGTTTATGGGTGATTCTATCTCGCTGGCAATTCGATTTGTGTGCCGGGAAGTTTGTTTGAAGATCGTTCATGGCTTCCCACGTGCAATGGGCTTGGTATTAAGAATTTATTAATCAGACTTTGTCGGGGTGTAGAGATGTTGCTTAATAAAGAAATTCAATCGAATTCGATTCGGATGCTCCGCAGTTGCTACATACCACTTATTGCTGGTGGGCGGATATCCATCATTCCTGCAGACTTGTTCGATGACATCGGTGTCCACATGGATAGTTGCCATTCTGAGTTCTCGGTAGTTTACTCTAAGCGAATCATATCCGAGCTTCTGCCGGATTAGTCGCATTCGCGCAATTTTTTCATAGTTGCATTGGGTTGGGGCACCTTGGCTCAGAAGTTGACGTGGATTACACAGAGTTCAATTTCCGTGAGAGTCAAATCATCGAACTTGTATTTCTCGGTGATACTGATAGAACTCCTCGTAGAATATGACTTGACTTGGAAAAAGTTTTTCAAAATTGGCTGTTTAGATACAATATTTCGAGTATGAAATGTGTGGAAGCAAAAATTTGTTTAGAACAAAGCCCGCGACGATAGGGCAGTTGATCAAGACCAGCAAAAGCTGTGGCGACAGCTTTAAAATTCATTTCAAATAGAGAGTTTATATAAATTAAAAATAGCAAAGGGCCCAGTGCAGAACCTTGGGGCACTCCTAGTACATGCTGCAGGAAGATGTGGATAGAGCCTTAATCCAAGAACCTCAGGTATATAATTTATACTATCCACATACTGAAGGTAAGCTAGGAACCTGTATAGTCGCCAAGAAATACCTAAACATTTTTCTCCTAGGTACATACAGCAATGTAGACCTCACGGGTGGTAACGTACGAACAACAGGACAGATCTATTTTGCTCCTATCGTCCGCATACTTGCCATACGATGAGGAGGACCCACCTCCAGACGCAGTCCGAGCACTTGTGCGACATGCCAAGTCGCGCGGATTGTGTCTATTGATAGGCTGCGACGCCAATGGACACCACACTCAATGGGGAAGCAGCGTAATTAATAAAAGGGTGAGTCCATTTTCGATTTCATAATTTCCACCAATCTCAACATATGCAACAAAGGTAATACACCAACGTTTCCTAACCGGGTTAGGGAAACGCTAATTGAACTCACTCTACTAAGTGAATCTGATTCTATCCGAGTAGAGAACTAACTGTTCCTTTTCGGACCACAGCCGAATACTCTTGAACCTTAACGTTAACAAAGAAAAACCGAAACCTTTCAGAAACCCTCAGAAGACAGACTGGAATCTTTCCTCAAACCTAGTTGCCAACAGGTTAGTACCGCCACAAGCCATCAATAACCCCGATCCAACTTACATTGAGAATTCAGTCGAAAACCTTGTGAGAATTCTTAAAGCGGCTGATCCTGTCCTTTGCAACGTGCTCGCAAGAAGACCAGCGCAGTCTGGTGGATCACAGAGCTAAAGCAACTCAGGATCAGGACCCGCACTCTATTCAATAGAGCAAAGATCACTAAAAGATGCGAAGACTGGAATAACTATAGATCCAGCTTCAATGAATACAAGAGTAAAATAAGAGCAGCAAAGTCTTAATCTTGGCGGGAGTTCTGCGAATCAATAGAGGATCTCAATGAAGCCGCAAGGCTCAGAAAGATCCTATCCAAGGATCCCTGCGTCCCGGGATTCATACTTAAACCAGATGGGTCTTGGACAGAATCCAGTCAGGAATCGCTAGAACTGCTGACTGAAACCCACTTCCCAGGCTGTAAAATCCCTGAAACCATAGTCCCCTTCGAGACGACGGTTCCTACGGTTCACACAACCGAAGAAGTAATAAACAAGATTATCACAACGGATAAAGTATCATGGGCAATATCGTTCAAACCCTTTAAATATCCGGGGCCGGAACACCTACAGGTAACCGATATCACACCATCGGATATGACTATATTCGTAGACAGCCAGACTGCACTGAAGTCAATAGAATCCTGTATAACGAGATCAAAGGCTTTCATGAAATGTCGCGACTCACTGAAGTCCATCAGACACGACAAAGTCTAACTCTGCTGGGTCCCGGGTCACAGCTCAATCGCAGGAAACGAAAGAGCGGACGAATTGGCCAGGCAAGGGTCTGAACTGGACATCAGGGAAGCGGACACGTCATTGCAACCACCAATCAGTGCATTATACCGTATGCTCGTCGGAGTGATCACAGGACACTGTCCCATTGATGCAATACCCCGGAAATAGGACTAGGGATCCAGCGATCTCTGCCGGAGCTGCGGCGATGAGGTTGAAAAACAGTGAGCTCTCCAGAAACGACGCCTAGCGTCGCTGGGCAAAAGATTCTTTACAGGGATTGCGGATGTGGCAAATGCAGATATATCAGATCTTCTAAAATTCATAAAGAGCACGGAGTGGTTTCAGCCACCACGTGATAGGGCAGGTTAATTATACATATGTGTACCCCACAAATGAAGGGAATCACAATGGGCCTTTTGGCCTCCGAGTGGAAGTGATGCTTAACCATCACACTCCCCTTATTTAGCCTAACCTAACCTAACCTATGTGTCCGATTTGAAATAGCATCCTTGCCTGAGTATGTGTTGAAGCATCGTTTTTAATATATGTATACTTCCTCCCAAAACTCAAGACAAAGAGCTGATCTGCGCTGTGACAAATCACTTTGATAATGTCGTGTTGGGACCTTTTAAGTTCTTTCTTAGTGAAGGCATTAACCCACTATCATAGAAGTATCAGTTATATTTAAATCAAAGACACATTTCTCATAAAAGCTTGGACACACTTTTGAAAAGCGTCCATAAATGTGGTCTAAACACTTTCCCGACTGTAATCTGGTTGGTTCGTTTATAAAAGAAGCTAAACATTCTTAGATTTTTCATTACTTAGAATATTGGAAAATTCGTCAATAAAGATCGAGGCGCTGAACTTTATAAATCTGCATACGCAGTAGACAACATAGTCTTATTATTAAATATAAACGATCATTTTAGAATATCAGCACTTTTGAAATCTAAATTTGAAGCAACACAATCATATTCAACCCTTACACAACAGCCAACACCGCCATGATGACATAAGTAAGACATAGACTCACAGATATGATGTCAACAGTGAGGTTCGATCGTATCAGTGGAGATCATAGCGGTATCCCTTATATCCCAATCCCCCGGACAACAGACAATACAGACACATGACGGCTTTTTGATCGAGGATCCCCAGGAGAAAGTCAATTCGATCGGCGCTTTTTTCGAGTCTGAGTACACGGTTAACAGCCCTGGTCACCGCCAGGAGTTAGTTTGTGGGAAGGGTGAACTCCTATGTTAGTGGCTCAATCTTGGGCCGGAACTGAAACGATTGCATGCCTGAATCAAATGCTATTTATCCATAGCGACCATGCTGCCAGTTATAGCATCCTTGAGGGAAGAAATGGAGTTATGAGGATGTCAATTGGTCTCATGCTTAACTATGCCCCATACATAATAATCCAGGGAGGCTAGGAAGCCATAAGAACAGGAGGATGTGGCCATGAATATTTTTGGTCATTCAATCCAGTGTTCTGAGCGGAGTCTCTCATGCTCCATGACAGTAGCTGGAAATTTCATGTGCGTAACATGGGGGACCTCTGTAGGATTTGAACAAAGTCATATCTCGTTTTTGCGGCTGATTTCTAAGTCTTGATCAATACGTTCTTTGCCAGAGAAAAACCTCGCGACGGAACCAATCACGGCACTTAGAGCAGCTTTTCCGTAAGCTTTCTGAAGTTCTCGATGCCGCCCACACAACCAAAAGTATACGACGCAAAAACAAAATCACTTATGCGTCAAAGTGGTTTGCTTACCATATGTCTAAGCTTGGTTCATGACGTTTTGGATACGTTACAATCGACCAGCACTTTCTACTGGAGCCATCTCTTAATACCACTGATATGGGATATGGATGTCGGCAAATACCATACGTACCCTGTACAAACTCACGCGGCTAGGAATGCCAAATCACCTTCTATACGAGTACGTGATTTTCGTTACCTCGAGCAGGATTTTTGATATAAAAATCGGCTTACAACAGTAAGCGGTTAACTCTCCAATTGTTAAAGAACACACAAGCGATCTTATAGGTTGTAGGAACGCTAGATTTGGTAGCGTTCAGATTAGGTATAAAAATGTAGGTCATCAATGCAACACTGTTGTGTGACAAAAATGATTTTTCAAAAATCGGAAAACGATACTGTTTAGGATTCCATTGTATAGGCCCTCTAGGAATACTAGACAAAAACTGGAGGAAATTCGCGATCATTGGGCAGCATAGACAACCAGTAGCGGTGAGAAACGCGGTTGCTGCTATCCAACTCTGCTGTTATGGGGTGGGATAAAAATCATGCGCTACGTGGCCCTAATAAGGCCAATCAACGCGTATGAATGTCAGGTGTGGTTCAATGTAGCATCATCTTATATGGAAAAGATTTGTGTATTCGAGAGGCAGTGTCTTAGGGTCGGTCTTAGAATGTTCAGAATGCTAGGGTCCCAGTTCGTATTATCCTAATAAGTGCCTGTACAACGGAGTAAGCCAATTGACAATTTCCTTGTTAAAATGACTCGAAGCACATTGCAAGGGTTATAACTAACGAAAAAATCCTGATCTTCGGGACTCACTACCCCACTTAGAAATACCATAAAAGCACACTCCAATCGGGCTGCCCCTAGAGGCATTTCTCTATATCGATTCCAAAAGCTTAGTGGGAACAAACTGCTCATCCGCGATGGTAACCTTGTCAGTGTTCATAAACTCATCCGTTTTAGCATCCCAATGGCGTACTGAGATCACGCCGATTTTGCTAAACAACACGCCGAATATCTGTGGCTGCGAAAACGCTTTCCAGAAAGTTGCGCTACTCTGGTAAAATCCTCCCCATTCTTTTGATTCTTTTGTCTGTAAGCTGGATTAGGATTAGCTAGCAGATCTTTTGAAGGCTAGGCGGTCATTAAGCATAGGTTAACCTGAAACCTTGAAACCTCTATTATCTTTCACCTAAATGTTTGGTTGTCCAAGGCTTCAAAGCACCTTCCAAAGCAATTTTGCGGTAAACATTTAGAATAACCCTGACCCCATGCTCCTAAAACTTAAGCGGCGAACATTCATCGACCATCGCAGCTGCCCGAACTGTGGTGGAGCTTAAATTTTGATGGCCAATCGAAGGTTCAAATTTCCGTCACATGTTTGTTTGTTCCCGACTTGTTCTCATAAGAGAACACTATATTCTGCAATTGGCCACGATCGAGCAAGCACAACAGCCCCTTGGTGTTTCGAGTCTCACTTTTTTGAACAAAGATTCGATTTCGGGGGAAATAGGGTTTTTAAATATTTTTATTTTAAATGAATGCATAATATCTCAAGAATGTTGTGTCTAAATTTCAAGTCGATCGGAGCAAAATTGACGAAGTTATGACTATTTTTATGCCTGTCGGATTTTTATACCCACCTGATTCGAGCGCGCTATTGTTACTAGGCAGCTGGTTCGATTTCTATAGAATTCCCTACCTTCTTTCTTTATAGAAATTTGAAAATGAGTACAAACGTGTTTGGACCTGTATTATAATTTTAGTCAATGTAGAGTATATAATTTAGTGTAGCAGTAAACGTTCTATCGAGCAGACGTACACGTACGTTCCGAATTTCGCATCATTTTAACATTATTGCTAAAATGCCTTAAAAAGTTACAAGATCTGATAGAGCATCAACTGGTGCGAGATTATATCGATCTAGAAAAGTTGTACCTCCGCAAAAATTTAAAAACGAAGACATTTCAACAAGTAGCGCATCAGCTAAAAAATAAAAGTGACCATTGAAGATCAAGTTACGGAGGATCTTCAGGAAGCTGAAAAACAAACAAAAGATGGCAGGATTCATCGTAGAGTGGAGCAAAAAGATGCTTTGGACATCATGGATGATTGCAACATCCCTTATCGATGATTCAGTGTGAGGTAAGCCGATAGAACTCGCTTATGAACGTTTCATCCCAAATTTTTTGGTGTTCAAAACTTTAAAGTGTTTTTTCCACAACTCACGTTTTTAAAGTCGGTGCCCCTCATAACTTCAAAACTACTGCACCGATCGTTTTGAAATTTTGAACTCTATTTCTGTACATAATTTACGAGGTTGGAGAGTTTTTTTTTCAAATTTGTTAATATTTTTCATTTTACAATAACAAATTAACCGATTTTTTCGCAAAAAATTCGCGTTTTTTCCTTCAAAGTTTTTCCAATAAGTGAAAAATTGAAAAATCGTTGAAGTTTGAGGCGCAACAATTGATTGTTTATTCATGAATACTGCAATAATGACCCAATCGCCTTGCTAGACATGGCTTCATGAGCCCGTAAAAAGTGACGGCTTATGTATACAAATTAATGAAAATCTGAAATACCTTTTATTTTTTCACCCCAATGAAAGACTCAGAGTGTGTTAATAATCCAATGAAAAGGAATAGAACTCCGCTAATGAGAAGCCTAATAGTCCGTGGACTATTAAGAATTATTCAAACACCAAAGTAATCTTTAGCAGGCTGAAAACAAAATCTTTTCGGTATAAGTTATTTATTGGTGCAGTGTTTTTTTAATTGCTTCTCAGGAACATTCTCTATCTAATTAGTACTTTGTTGGACTTCCTCTTGCTTTTATTACAGCTGCACATCGGCATTGACTCAGATAGGTTTTTCCATGTGGAAGCATGTATGGTGTTCCAGGTCCGGATAAGTAATTTTTTTATTATTAATTGTAAGATCTGGACTATAGGGAGGCCAAGTTAATTCTTCGGCATATTTTTCTTGGAAGTACTTTTTAACCTAAGAAATAAAAAAAAAGCAAATATTATTTTTAGTCATAAAATTTCTAGCTTATTTAAAAGCTTGTCTTTCATATTGAAAAAAAACAAGTTCATACTTACAATTTTGGCTGTATGACAAGGAGCATTGTTGTGTTGCAAAATTAGTACGCAAGCGTCATTAAAAAGCTCCAGCGCAGAGGGATCTAATATATTTTCCAGAACCCGTACGTTGCATTTTTTTCTGCAGTGACTTTCGACTCTAGGAAGACCATTCCACCTTTTGAGAAGCATCCCCACATCTCCAGTGTTGGGGGGCATCCGTAAGATGCATTCAGAGTTCAGTCTTTCCTTTGGTTCTCTTCGCGCAAGAATCCTCCCATCTCTAACATGCAGCTTAAGCTTTGATTCGTCAGAAAAGATAACATTGTTCCACATGTATTCAGTCGAATTAAGATGCTCTTGAGCCATTTTTTGGAAAATCCGGCTTCAGAACTGGCTTGAGTGTTCTAAGTCCAGCTTCCACGAGGCTTTTCCTCACTGAGCTTGACGAAATTATTTTTCATGTAGCTCGACAGAGATGGTTTTTAAGGTCCACGGAAGTCTTGAACCGATGCCGACGGCTGTACTGCACCAAAAAACGATAATCCACTGGGTTTGTGCTTTTTGGCGTCCCTGAGGTTCTCTTTCTGCTGGTAGTCCCGGTCTCGTGATATTTTTTTAAAATTCTATGTTGAGCAACATTTAATCTTCTAGAAATGTCACGTGTTGTCGAACTCCGAACTGATTTTCTCCCATTTTTTCTTCACTAAATTACGAGGGTGGTCCGATAAGTACTTAGCCCCACCGCCAGATGGCGCCAGTATCGCAAGAGCTTACTATCGTGTAGTAGATAGTAAGTTGACGGCTAGGTACTCGAAATTTCAGCCTGATCGGAATCGTAGTTTTGTTTTGACCACGTGGTATCCGTGGATTTTAGAAAAATGGAAAAAGAGCAATATCGGTCGGTGATTCGATTCTTGTTTTTGGAAGGGAAATCGCGCAGCGAAATCAATGTGTGTACGGTGACTCTTCTCCTTGGATGGCGACCATCAAAAATTAGTTTAACGAGTTTCAACGCGGTCGCACGTCGGTTTTTGATGAGCCACGTCCAGGTGCCCCGTGGAGGGGAGGATAACGTGACAAAAATTCACGATCTCGTATTGGGAGATCGCCGATTGAAGGTGCGCGAGATAGCTGAAGCAGTAGGCATTTCAAAAGATCGCGTGGGTCATATCCTATATGAAATTTTGGGAATGAGAAAGCTGTCGGCGCGATGGGTGCCGCGTTTGCTCACTCCGAGCAACAAGCGCAACCGTGAGACCACTTCAGAGCAGTGTTTGACTCTGTTTAAGCGCAATCCGAAGGAGTTTCTGCGTCATTTCGTGACAGTCGACGAAACATGGATCCACTGGTACACACCAGAGACCAAGGAACAGTGGAAACGTGCTCCGAAGAAGGCGAAGACTGTCCCATCGGCCGGAAAGGTGATGGCCACCGTGTTCTTTGATTCACAAGGTGTGATCCACATCGACTACCTGGAGAAGGGCAAAACGGTCACAGGGCTGTACTATGACAAATTATTGGGCCGATTCGACGGCGAATTGAAGAAAAAACGACCCCACTTGACCCCACGCACCGGCTCACACCTCCGCCCTCGCCACGGCCAAATTGGTCGAATTACTGCTGCCCCATCCACCGTATTCTCCAGATTTGACCCCGTGCGAAACTTGAAAAAGTCACTCGCCGGGCAAAAATTTCAGTTGAATGAGGAGGTCATCGCCGCTACGGAGGCCTACTTTGCAGACCTCGAGAAAAGGTATTTTTCAGACGAGTTAAAGAAGTTGGAGCATCGCTGGGTCAAGTGTATCGAGCTAAAAGGAGACTTAATTGACAAATAAATCGCCATTTCTCCAAAATTTTTGTTTTTCTTTTGTAGGCTAAGTACTTATCGGACCACCCTCTTATATACCCAAATTCAAACATCAAATAGTAAGTTTCTGGGGATGCGGAGGAAGTTCTTTACAATATGTGATTTTGTAAGCGTTTGGTTTTTTATTGAGGAAAAAAGGTAAAAATACCTTATAAGGGCGTATTAAATTCTTACTTAGATTAATAAATCAATACTTGCCATTCTTAACGGTTAGCTTGTGTGAATACTGACTACGATGCGTACCATGCGGCCAATTTATAATCACTTTTTCCAGCACATTGGCAGGTATGGCGGATAGAGTAGCAATATTTCTAACTGTACGCACTGTATATCCACAATAAAATGGCAATACTAACTGAGTATGCTTGGTTTAAACACATGTCACGAATCATGCACGAACTCTCACACATAGAGCCCTTAAAATCCAGACCAGAAAAAAATCACAAAAACGTATCAGACTGCATTACTAAACAAGATTTTTTCGCAAAAAATTTGGATCCGTTTCCTACTACTTCAGAACCCAATTAGCAAACGTACATATAGGAAGTCTGGTGATTTTGGGTCTTCAGTTCTTGTGTCAATTTGGACCTTATATGGATGCATGCTCAAGTCTTTTCGAAAACTCATTGAAGTCACAGAAAGGCTAGTTAGTGGTGCACGTAAGGAAATCGAGGCTCGACCAGCAATCAAATCCTGTTCTCTGAATTGGCTCAGTTAGACGAACTTTTCGGCGTGACCATCGGGATATCCAATTCATGTTAGAGGCTTGGCGTCCTTGTTTCGGTCACATATACATATGTATATAGCTAAACTGGCATCCGGTACTGTATATACTCGTAGATCGTTTAGTAATCGTAGAATGTGTTAAAATTGTGAAAATTGATTACAAAAATAGTGATTCTATAGTAGATACTTCTCGCGTATTGCCGTTAGATCATGATTGGCATAATGTCTATCTAAGGATACTCTAATCAAAAATATATAAAAAAAATGTAAGAGAATGACGCCATTACGGAAGGCCTATGCATCATCGAAATGCACGCTGATGGCGATTCCTTTCCTTCGAGGAACACCTCGAAGACTACACATTGTTTACCGATGCATGTTTCCAAGTATTTTGTATTGTTCTTGGAAACAAGCTCGGACTATAAGGAAAAGCAGAAAGATCACTGAATTTCGATGCCAGGATGGGTGCAATTTTTTTGTCCAGCAACCTCTCCGACAAATGCAATTGAAGGCGGTAATCACGCAAAGTACTGTGAGTCAAATCCAAAATAAAAATTCGTATGGCGTCACTGTAAATTCCGTTTAAGCACATCACGATTTCTAAGACCACTTGAAAAAAAAAATTAAAATATCGGTTTGCAATTCGTAACACAATACTCGGTCTTCCAACCAGCCATATCGCATCATCGCCGACGGAAGAGATATGAACACGAATTCGATCTTCATAAAATCGACGTGTATCCCTCGGATATTGTTCAATTATGTATATTTCAATTAATAAACGTCAAAATGTAACCGAAATCATTAGTCGAAAGATAAATCCATTAACAAAGTAACACCGCACAAATCCAGTCATAAAAAGCTCCGCAATAGAACCACAGATAGACGGACCCCATCATGCTGTGCCCGGAAGGTGCGGCACCAAAACACGATACTCTCTACTAAAGTTGCATGTTAAAGATACTCGTAATATCTAGATAAACATCACAAAAACAATACAACATCGGAATGGAACCAACCAAATCAAATCTGAAGGTATACAAAAACCAACCGTCTATCTACCATACATACTTGTATTGCACGACGAAAGCTCATTAAAACGTGTGCCGTCTCAACGCGTCATCGTAATGAACTCATTAGGCGAAGCAGCAAGATATGTAGCCAAAGAGTAAAACGAAACTTAATTAGAGACCACAACAGGGGAGCAGCCGCATTCGGAGCCCAGCCGTACGGTATACAATAAACAATTATCGCTGCCATCGAAGTTCGCTGTACACACAAAAGGTGCGGACAGTATATAAGTCGACCACACAGGGTGCATATGCTATGAGTAGATACCATCTACATATGTGAACAAGGTATATGCCTCACACTCGGAGCTTTAGGCGCTTGTTTCTACATAAGATGAAAAAAACTCGGAAAAGATACAATATTTATTATTAATTATTGTGTTTTATGGCGAGCTGAAATGTTAGAACCATTAGCCTAGCAGGTACATTCAGCGCGGCTGTGTAATTATTCAATCAGTGGTTTGTTCAAGCAGTCGATGTTGGATTGAATAAACACCAGTAGTTAATATGCAAATTCCGTGAGCCATTATTCCCGGTGGAGTTTTGCGTTAGATTTAACGGTTTTCCATGAATGTCGCGGCACATGAAAAGCTGAATTAAATCAACGGTTTACGAGATGTGGTACAATAGAATGGACAAGTCTAAGTTTAGTCGGTGACTTAAGTCTGACGGGAAACTCATGCTTTCTTAGGAATGTTAGTCTGAGTATTTTATTTCCTATTTGTGGAACGTACAATGCACGATCTAGGTCGCTAGGTATTTGAATCGCAAGCTGAACGTTTCGTTTTGTATATTGCTGATTTATCATTTTATGATACCAGGATCGGCAACCAATCAATTTAACCTCGAGCCTTTTGAATGTAAAGCTACACTATAAACGCACTTTGTGGTGACATGTATTGTTCCACGGCACAAAATCGCTTGGAGTGACACTTAGAACACAGTCTGTCATAAGCCGATTTGAAAACAGTTGTGAAAGTTACAGGCTTGCAGATGCCAAAGGTCTAAATTGCGCACTTCAGCCATTTTAGAGTTTTTAAGCTAGTGATTTTAAGCCGTGAAAATAATATAAACGTCGAAGCTACCCTGATGACCCATGCCTCAGTTCTGTGCAGGTGCAGAGTGATAAATGAAGAGACAGTTCTTAATCACAATGGCGCAACCTGCTAGCTCAGGCCAAACCCCGAAATAGGTAGCATATGGTTGACTTACGTTGGCTTAGACGCTTAGGCAATACTTTACTGAAGCCTTCTTCTATGCCCCTTCTAAAATGCTGAAGGCACATGACGGTCGACAAAAGATCTTGAGCATTTGATAAGATTCCTTAAATGCTCAAATGTAGCTACAGAAGACAAGTTTCAGGGCAGGTAAAGCCTCCTTTTATTCAGTGAATGTTTTCATTTATATATGTAACAAGGTAAGGACCGTTATTTTAGGTTCTTTTCATAAAACTTTTCTGGACTGGATATAATCTGACCTAAATGGCTATCCAACAAGAGGTGGCATTTAAGTTTCGCACTATTTTTGATCTATCGATGCGTACCCTCAAAACCTGTTGAAATAATGATAACTCACGTCCAGAGCGTGGTAGCATTTAATCATTAAGCGCCTTCTGGTACAGCTAAATTTAGTCCATAAGTTTGTTCGTTCAGGACAGGTTAGCAGTGTGAAAACTCCAAATTGTGTTCGTTCGGCGAGGTTGAAAATATCGCCGAACTAGCTGAGTGCGTCTTAAAATCTCGGTGTTCCGGAATGACTACTTTTCTTTGTATTTTACATAGAGACCGTGGCTCACACATCCTTATAAGATCCACTTGACATGAATCATCCAACATGACCACATCCAACACCATACTTTTGCTCACTGAATTCTTGAATGTATAAAAAGTCATGATTTTTTTACGCAATTTCACTCTAGGTGCTGAGGCTCATTTCTACTTGTCTGAGCACGTAAACCAATAAAAAGGTTAGTGAAGCAGCCTCCCCACTCACAATGTATGACAGTTTGGTGCAATTTTTGGACCACTTGATGTACATGTGAACCTGTCCATAAGTACTTAAAAGAGGCTGTCAGCATTCTTATCACCAAGGAAAGTTTATGGGGACCGAGTCACTAGAAATCTGACAATGTCATGACAATTAATATTCTTGCTCTCTTCTTGGGTATGATAGGCGAAATCCTTCAGATCTATGTTGGAGAGAGAGTCTATACAAGCTCCCATATTCAATTATGGTTTCCACAGAGTAAGTAGTCTGTTCAATTAATAGCAGGAATTCTTAGTTTATTAATATATTATGCACGTTTCTTCACATTTAGATGTCCTTGTATTGTTTTTATTAAACAATTTGACATATGCTGACGTTTCCTTAGACGAATGTATGTGTATATCATGGTATTTGAGCTTTTTTCACCTCATACATATCGAAAAGAAATAACCCGGACCAATTTTATACGAGGCACAAATGAACCACTGACCCTGTTAAAATTTGTAAAAAAAATCCAATTAATGTTTTGTTTTTGTAAGGAAAAACTAAAAAAAAAATGTGATCTTCGTCTCGCGTATCTCGAAAACAAATGATGATATCAACTCCAAACCAATACCAATCGACGTATAACTACATACTGAATACCTGATAATGTAAATAAAAATATATTATAACAACTAATAAGATAATTGAATTTTTGAAAAAAAATAGTCCCAAATTTTTTTTTTCATTTTTTTTTCAAAATTTTGAGTTTGAAAATTAATTTCTCAAAAACTATTCCTTAAAACAGCTTCGTTTAAAAACAAGATGAAAGAAGAGGTTTCTGGCTTTACAAAAAAGTATATCACGGCATTGTGGATGTAACTGTTTATTTTTAATATTTTTTTTTCCAAATTAAGTCAATTTTTTAGAAAACGGGCTAAACGGGGGGTATAGACCCCCCCGTCCCATACGATTTTTTTCTTGTCTTGACCAGACCTACACGCTCTAGCTTTTGGCACACTGCTCGTGGGACAGTCTGTATTATATGTACATATATATCAAAAAAATATTGTAAACTAGTTCTAAACTGCTCCTCGAGTATAAAAAAAATAGAAAATCGGTAGTTTCGACCAGTTGACGACCCTGGAAAATGACTACAAAAGGTCCCAACGTTGGGCGCTAGTTAATGAAAGACACTCCTTACAGATCTACAGATCTGATTTTTGAATGAATGTCTTTATTTCTCCTTTTCTCTGATCCTACTTTTCTTACAACTTCCTTAAAGCTAAGCTAAGCATCTAAAATGTGCGCGATGCAACTTTCAGTGGTTTTGCTGATCACGTTCCTGGGTGCGTTGACTTGGCGACCGATGGACTTGCCTATATTTGTATTAAATGTGAGCACAGCATTATCCCTTGCAAGGGAGGGAAGGATGAAGGATAAGAATCACCACCCACAACAGTGTAACAGGTAGTACTAACTACTTTACTAGAGTATCAGAAATAGACTGGATCACCAGGAACCAGGCGACGCTCGTGTAATTTCCGAAAATTAAAAACTTGAGACCAGGCGTTCGGAAATTTTAGAGATTTTCCAGGATGGGTGTTTAGTCTTCAAAGTACCTTTTTTATAGACTGCCAAACTTCAGCTACCTGCTAAAAAAAGCTAGCTAGAAAGGTCTTCTTTGGTGAAGGGGCTATAAAATCCTATATTCTCATACAATTTGGTGACGATGGCGCACTTTTGGCAGCAACGAGACCAAAAACTTAAATATAAGTAAGATGTCTCGAAAAGGGCAGCCATCGTAATTTCGGCTGAAATCGTAGTCGACCAGGGGATAAGGTGCGAATTTTGGAACGATGATCTCTGACATTCTGATAATAGAAGGTAAGAGAGAGGCATAGGGTAGGGGAGTAACGAGGAGGGAAACAATTAGGAACAAAAAACTGTAATTAATTTGGAAGCAGTTGAGAAAGAAGTGAAGATAGAGACGGAACATAAGTTGGATCCAATAAGAGCCCTCAAAGTTGTTTTTTAAGTAAAATGCATAAAAGTCAATTAAATAATTGAAAATTATATTTGAGCTATCAGTTCGTTTTTCGATAAATAATATTTCGAAATACACTTAGGTAATTATTTTTCAAGCACCCTTCAGAACATATCGGACGGTATTTCGTTAATAATAAGTATTTCGCACCATCCTGTTGAAACCACCACCGGATCACTGTTCTGCAGAGTTGAGGCAGGTTCCATTGCTAAATTAGCTGGATTTTGTATTCCGTAACCCTTGCCGTAATCTGAGCACTGACTTTGGAAATACATTTCCACAACTTGCAAACGTTGTTCAGACGTAGGGCTATTCATCATAAAATGTCAATGAATCCTGAACGGAAACGTTGCATGGAGATGACATTTTGCTAGCGTCTTATGCCCGAAACTCCTAGCTAGTTTTGGGCTTCCTCTACGAAGCCACTGACGCGAACACGACTAAATTATGCCTAACAGGTATCCGTGTAGTTATAATTAGCAATGCTTGGCTAACTTCGATCTTTGTTATTTAGTAATTTAAATCAGCTTATTACAATTTTAATTCATATCAAAGGGCGAATTTCACATACAAGTTGTGTTTAAAAAATAAATGAAAATGAAAAAAAAATTTGTTTGCAAAATATTTACATATTTCGGGTAATTCTATACTTCCTTTCTGCTGGATTTTTTTTTACGGCGAAGTAGTTGCTCAAAAGTTACCAAATCAAATGGCAATCATAGGGTACCTACATTGCCAGGGAATACGATAGATGAGACAAAACATTTCAGCCAAACTGCAATCAAAAAATTACCGAAGTTTAGAAAACAAATGTCTGGCCCATGAGTTCATAAAATTTGAATAAAATCTTGCCATAAGCTGAAAGGAGCGCCGTGGCGCACTAGGAAGTGTGTCGGCCTCTGGCGGACGATGAGCGAGTTCGGATCACGATAACACCAACACCATCAAATGTTCATTTCGCGGCTTCCCTCCTCGGCGGGGTACTGGCAAAGCCCCGCGTAGTACACTTGCCTTGAGAAAGCTTCTCGGCTCTCGCCGTTCGAAATTGGCATTAAACTGTAGGTCCCATTCACTCGTGCGGAAAAACAATTCGCACACAACATAAGTGAATGAGAGAAGCTTGGTTCTGGCTCTCCGTGAGCTGTAACGCCATCTAAGAAGAAGATAAACCGAAAAGAAGTGCCGCAATGTTAGGGAAATATTTTGAGTAAAAACAGGACTTACGAGTAGTTTAAGCGTTTCTAATTACACCGCCCCTGCTCATTAACAGCCGATAGAAATGTGAAAAAAGAAATGCTTATGAACAACGTTCGCCGAAGACGTTGACTCATGTGGATCGCGTAGCATACCTCAAACTCAATATTCGTTTCGTGAACATAGATGAGGTTAAGATCCTACCATTTACTAAGCTGTATAGTATCTCAAAAATCGAGTTCCATAAGTTCTTCGAGGGCAAATCGAAAATTCCTGTTATATCTTGAACAAGGAACTTGCTGACGCTTAATTCACAAGGACCGTGATTTCACTGACGCTACTTGGGTAATTTTCAGATCAATGGCAAAATCTGAATTTCGTGTGATAAAACAATTATTTTTAATGAGAAAAAACACTGCTCAAGCAAAGCAATGGCTTAACAAGTGCTATGTGGGTTTTGCTCTATCGTTGGAGTAAACGTATCACTTCTGAAGTAAACAGTGTTGTTGTTGTTAGTTATCCTATGAACTTATTGAGTGAGATGTTATATGATATAAAGAGCCATGGACACCGAAGCGCCTATGAGGGGAGCGGGTACTCTAAAATTAAATTAAATGGAAAGTTGACTTGTATCCTCAACAAAAAGGTCTAGAGCTTTTATCGTCATTATATCTGGCATAACAACGGCGTTAACACATACTGTTAACACGCGTGTAGCGAAAACATCCGAAAGGTAGGGCCCGCCACGTATGAAGCGATCGTCAGTGTCAAACACTGACTAGATTCCGCCAACCTTGAACAATCTGACCACAAGACGGAGGCTGTCTAAATAACTAGCCGAAAGAATACGCAAACTTCCGGGTTGGGAGCCAATTAATCAGTTCTAAGGAGGGAATAAAATATTTGGTTGTAATACTCGACAACCAAAGAATGCTGCCAAACATCGGTGTACCATGATATGGGAATAGGATTCTGTCCAGAGTGGTGAGCTCAATACTCCTGTACGCTATGCCGATCTTGGCGGGAGCTCTTACAACGAAGGATATAAAAAGAAAGCTCTTGTCTGCATACGCAATGCGGTTTTCGAACAATCTCGGATGAAGCAGTCTGTGTTATAGCGGGTATGGCCCCTACGGATATCCTCGTCGATGAGATGCACAGGGCTTACCTTAGGCGAACTAAGGTCTGTCAAGCGACGTTATCCGGAGGACTGTCAGCGACGTTATCCGGAGGATAAAAAAAGAAGAAGTGGCAACATCTGTGGCATTGTGGTAAGCCAGGTGGGATAACATGGAAAAAGGCATATGGACCCACAAGCTGATCGCCACGATCGAGGCTTGGAGAAAAAGGTCAGACGGTGATTGCAATTACCACCTTACGCAATTCCTGTCAGGTCACGGCGGCTATCGAAAATATCTTCACAGATTTGGACGCGATAGCTTGCCCTTATGCCCAAAATGTCCAGAGGAACAGGAAGACGCAGAGTACGCAATATTCCAGCCGATCTCGGAGCTTCTAGTAAGCCACATGATAAGCTAAGGGGACTGCTGGCTGGCGATCTGCCCCTTCATAACGAGGGTGTAGAACGAGCTAAGAAGACTTGATAGATGAAGAAGAGCTGAAACGGTTATAAGGATAAGTTGTTAGCCAGCCTCGCGTAGTAGTACCTAACGTCGGTCGCGCGGGAAAAGTGGTTGAAGTGCGCAGGGCTTCGTTAAGTACGTAGACGTATTCCTGACATCGAGTATTCGGGTTTGAGAATCGTGCGTACCAGTACCCCGGGCTACCGGCGTCTTTCGAAGATTACACATCCTTTAGCGCAATCATAAAAAATAACAGCACATGGAGGGCCAGAACCAAAACTTTTTTCGATCACCAAGAAGCTTTTTCCAGAGAAGTACATGACAGGAGATTTTGTCAGTATCACGTTAGGGAGAAATACCGAGAAATGCAATCTCGGTGATATGGCTGTTGTGGGACTCGAGCCCCGTGTTAGGAATCAACTTACTAATCTCTGTGCTACAACGCCCTCTATAGGCTGGTGTCAGGGAAACATTTTAACCTGAAGGCAAATATCTATATTCAAATCGTGGCCCAAAATGTATCACTCTATTGTTGAAGGATGTATAATTTTTGCGGATGGCGGCAACTGTTAGTTTGGGATGTAAACAAATGCGATAAAGTATGGAATGGTCTACTTCTCAAGATCGTGGAATAGTTGTCATTATGGTATTTTGTTATGGCATAAGTAAGTGATTTTGGCACAAATTTTCAGATCGTTGTATGCGGAGTCTTGCCTCGAAAAATACTACCGACTAAGAAGGCGCCGAAATGATTGAAAATTTGGTAAGAAGATGGTCATCAGCAACGGCTGCGCCTACTTGACCGATATAATGTTCAAAAAGTAATGGGAAAAACCTCGGATGAATGCTTTGCGCCAACCTGTGTAAGATAAAGTTTTATTTGTTAATAATTATCGAAGAAGGTGACATCACCAAAACCAATAACTATTGTATATAGGCCACTCTCTCATGACCTGCCTTCGTGTACATCTAATCTTGAAAACACTGATCTGGCACATTCATAGAGAATATTCTGCCCCACATGGAAACATAAAGAAAATTTAGCAAAACTGTCCCATGTCCTTGAAGGAAACCTATTTTCCTAAATTACAAGACATTCCCTTTATTATCCTTCACGAATTGAGCTACTGAAAATGGTCCTCCATTAGCCACCCAACATGATCATCAATCCGAGATGTAATTTTAATTTTCCAAGGACGGGTTCCACAAGCACACCGTCATCTCGCTTGTAGCCAAGACGACAAATAAAAGTAATTTTAGCAAACAACAAGCAGCTGTCCAAGGACATAGCAAATATTACACAAAAAAAACAACAGATTCGAGTAGATAGAGCAGACAAAACAGACAAGCAAAAAGGTGAGTAAGAAGTAGTCGTCAAAGACTGACGACTAGAAGCGCAGGAACGTAAATTTTCGCATTTTCTTCGCTTTCATTGTTAGTGTGACCACAGAAATTAAAAATCACCGACGGACACTCCTTGTATTCCATCGCCGCCCGTCGAGCGGCATTACCTACGAGTTGAAATTGGGTTCCCGAATCCCGTCGTGCATGGTGTCATTATCCTGTTGGCATGAAGAAAAGGATAAAAGAATTCGACCGTATCTCGATATGGTGTTCATTCGACAGACATTCCTTCTGTTGTCCTTGGGTTGGGTAATTTGTGTTATATACGCCGGGACGCAGGACACAGAATTGCCTTGAGTTTACGGTTTAATTGATTTCGAAAGAAGAGTTTCGTTTGTTTACAAACTTCTCGAGCTAAGTAGATTACGAAGACTGTGTTTGGATAATCTATGTCAGATCGTAACCAGAATTGTAGGATGAGCTGATGTAATCTGATTTGAAATGGCCCACATGTGGTCCATTGGTTGTGTTATGACACCACCCTTTTGGTCAGTTTTCACATGGATGTCCATGCATGCGACTGGTCTGTATGTCCTTATCTCGTCGAGCATTTAATTAAAACTAAACTCAAGCTTTGTTCCAACAAACTGTGCTATTTATTTACTCTATATGCGCACGGATATCGGCAGACGGCAAAAAACACCGCGAAAACAAATGGCCAAAAAGGAAGCAGGCAATCCTTACGAGCCACCATGGCAGCATGAAGTCCGTGGCAGCCATATTCAATTCGTAGCGATTCGTGTTAATATTTCAATCCTTATCGCGCACTGAGCTGCCTGCTGCCTGCTGCCTTCTACCGTCTGCTTGCCGCTGGTGTGGAAGTGTGGAAGTAACCTTTTCGTCGTGGTGCACATAAATTTCCTTGGAATCCAGGAGAACCAAAATAAAAAAACAAAAAACAATCAAAAAGCCAGACCAACCGAAGAAACAAAAGGAATTTAAACACCAAGAGCAACCAGTAAGCACCAACGGCAGGAGCATCATCCGACCAACTGATAAGAGAAACGACTGCTCGCTGAGCTCCAGCACCTCGACGACGGTATTCGAGTGCGAGTTACTCGTACTAACGAGCATCATTCCATACACACTGAACGACACTAGATGCTTTGGTTGCTATCTTATGATTGCCAGTCGCCGCCAGGAGCTGCCAGCTACCTTCGATAAGTTAGTTCTGCGGAATATTGTGAAACCGAATCGAGTCGAGAGTCGTTTTTCACGCGTTTTATGCAGCGAGGAAAATCGCAAACGCGCTCCGCGGATGATCTTGCCACCAGGCGAACGGGTGGTGGTATCGTTATTATTCATATACTTGGTGGACGACACGGCGGCACGGTCGCTACAATTTGCATTGCTGCATGTGCTCTGGGTTTGGTGTTAATCAGCAGCAGCTGCTGTTGCACTACCATGGTTAAGTCGCGAGAGGGAGAACAAAGAGATTGAAGGAAACTTCTGGAATTGGCTAGCTTATCCCGGACCATTTTGCATTTTTCGTCGCTGTGTTTGTCACCTCGGAAGCCGTGGGAACCGATATGCTCTTTATGCCGTCGTGCTTCGTGCCGATTCTTTTCCTGCTTCTGGCATTTCTTTTTTTTTTTTTTGCGGCCTTGGTCGTGGTGTTTTGTGTTATGACCGTGCTGGGACATGGCTATTAGCACCTTTGGTCGTTTATCAATCGGTAACATGGATAGTTCTCGGAATCGCAGGAAATCACAGGAAAAGATTGATTAGCACCGCGTTGGAATCTCAATTACCGTTGTCAACACGCACACGCGCGATTAATGATCCAATTGCCCACAGACTACAGCACAGCACTATTCGGTTGGCACTATTAGCAGGATCGGATTTGTGGAACCGGTGGAGCTAGATACAAGTACTTGTCGTCGTCGTGTGTGTGTATGTATCTATCTTTCGCTGTTTTGTTGAATCTAATTGAATGCCACATTTCCACAGTCGTCACGCACATCCATTTACTGGATGGCCGTTGCAAATCGCTAAATATGTTAACATGCAGAGCAATTGCGAACAACTCCTTGGTCTTGTCCCCTCTTTCTTCGTCGTTCCTTGTGCGCAATTGCGGCTGCTCTTGAACTTGATGAATCACTTGGCGAGCACGACGACGAACGACTAATCCGTGCGCATTCCACGCTCGTCAATGGAACCTATTCCCAAGCGTAGATGACGAGGGGGAAATTTGAATGTTACACACAAGGAAGTAGCCAAGATTGCTGGATCAGTTTATCTCAGACGTGATTAGCTACCGGCAGATGAGGTACGAGTATCGTTAATTACCAAGTTCCGCTTGATAGAATTGCAGCGGCAAATACATCATCATCAACAGCTTCGTCTAGATTGAATCTTCTGCTAGCTGCTAACGACAAGATTTCCTCTGAACTCAATCGATCATGCGGCATGCAACATGGTTTTAAGGATCATACAATTTAAATGTTCATCGGTTAAATGGGCGCATACTCCAGATACTCGTTCAAAGCAGATGTAGCTTCCCATTCGATGACTGTTATGGCAGGCAATCGATCCCCTTTCTCACTCTCTTCGTCTGGCTTTCGTTGTTTGCCTGTTCTGCTTCTGGTGCCTCTACTGCCGGTGGTTTGGACCACACACGATGCTTTTGGCGCACGGTCCTTTTGGGTCATTCAACAACGCGCGATCCCTATGACCACCGGCGCAGGCGATCTCACGGTTTCGAATATCTGCAAATTCAGATACATTCCACTACAAGCAACTGTGCGATGCACTCGAGTTCCATCTGGGAATATCGGTGTAGACGGATACATGCTTCGTTGCTACCGATATTCGTTATGATGATGACGACGGTGGACTTTTTTTTTTCCTCAAGCATCAAGAAACTACCATAGTATGATCCATAGAGCTGGAAACCAAACCCACGCCGTGATAAAAGTCACAACCACTTTGCCGATTGACAGTCATTACACCCAAACGCATTACTACCACCGATCATGACCGTCGAAGATGCTGGTGACAAAACGAACGAAATTATCGTAAATTGTAAAACGCGGCATACGCGCAAAGCAACCTCCACGGATCCGACGGTCATTTGTTGTCATCTTAACTGCATACGTGAAATGGATCGGACAAAAGGACTCGACACGTCGGAGAATCTTCAGAAGTCGAAAAGCTGCAAAGTGGCAGTTGATTTAATGGTGTTCACAGAAACAGTCGATTCGAGGTTCTAATTACCACATCGCCATTGCTGCATCCGTCCGTCATCGCCCTGATCATCATCATCAACATTATTACGAGTATTATTAAACTTTCATCCACGGATCGTCTTTCAAAGCCTGACCAACCAGATTGACGATGTCCCAACAAAGTGGCTTTCCATCGCACTTGATGATGATTAGCTACGGTTTGGAAGGCGTCACGCCCTTGTTTCTTATGTTACTGTCTTTTCGCTCCATGGCTTGATGGTGTTTTGATTAGAGTTGTTGCCGAGTTGTTTGTTGTTTGTTGGATACATTCAAAGTGTTTTCGGGTTGAAATGATGTTATTACATTTAGATGGGAAGATGGAAGATACGATTAGGTTCGGTTCGTCTCGAATGGTGGACAAAGCAATTGTTGCTTGTGATCAAATGAATTCATTGTCTAGCGTAGATACATTATGTACATAATAGCTTGAGGCATAACAGTTTATGGATGTGTGGATTGTAAGGTTGCCGGGGTAATTACATGTTGTACTTGAGTGATGGGTGATGGGTGTTGCAATGGTGAAAGTTCATCATCAGTTTCTTCTGTTTTCGGGAATTTTGATGGGCCGTCGCTGATGACAATTCGGATATTTGATGAATTGAAGTTTTACATCGTATTGCTGTATGTCGACGAGGCTATGTTGTTGGAGAGTGTTAGCCAAGGCACCTCGGTCCAAGGTTCAAAAGCATGACATAGGAATGCGAATAAAAGACATCCAACGGTCGTTTGCTTCACGTGGGATTCGAGAGGCATTTAGTCAACGTCCTTGGTGTCATGTAGACATTGTTTAAGATGCAAGATTTTCCCGAAGCGATTGCACAAAATGCGATAAAATTCATTAAGGTACATCTCTCGGAAGGAGCTGATGGAGCTAAGCAAATATAATCGTCTGACTAACCAAGATGCATTTCTCTACATAGCAATACCCCTAGTCATCTGTTTCAATGGAAATGCCGATTAAAAAAAATGAAGCAATTGATATTGTTACATAAAGAGTTACATAGGCTCTTATCTAGTCCCACTCCCAACAAGAGAGCATCCTCTTTAACGACTTTCGGCGTTTGCTCATTGCAAACACCGATTGTACGTGATCGGCTCTCTAACGTGGCGATTCTCTTAAGCCTCAGGTTTTTCGTAGAGGATGATCGAGATTTGAATCGTCCACTTTGTTCGCAGACGTCTAAGCGTTTAGATTGATTTCGATAGTGTATAAAAGAAATAAATGAATGAAATAATAAAGCAAACACGAAAACATAATCCAATTTTGTTTTAATAAAACACAATATATGTAACTACATATATCAAGTCGTGAAGGCATCATTGTAGTGGACCACATCATTTATCCCCAATCTTCTATCATCACAAGATCCGCACACGCCAAAGAGTGTGCAATATACAATATATTACAGATCAAAGGCCTAGAAAGAGCTTTATGTTGGTAGAAAAGACCAGAAATTTTAGTCCGGTTTCGATGCTTTTAATTCTTAAGGCAAATAGCTTAGTGTCCTTCCCTTTATCTACCTCTCTCAAAAATCTTCAGCCTATCCCCGGATATGGAAAACCTCTTTTATAACACCTATACACAAAAAGGGTTCGAAGAATGACATTAACAACTACCGTCCCATTGCCAAACTGTCTCATATACCCAAAATCTTCGAAAGTATTTTGTATGATAATTTAAGTTTTCAATGCGGCTTCCTCAAAGATAGGTCTACAACCACAAACCTTACTGAATTCGTTTTCTTCACCCTTTCAGCCTTAGAAAATGGCAAGGAAGTCGATGTTATCTCAACTGTGTTCAGTAAGGTCTTTGATAAAATTTCACACAGATTAATAATCTTCAAACTGTCTTTCCTTGGTTTTGAACCCCTCTTATTACATTGGATTCCCTCTTACCTGGAAAATCGCTACTACAGCATTCGCTTTAGATCTGCCCTCTCTAACCCCTTCCTTGCTTCCTCCGGTGTCCCCCAAGACAGTCATTTAGGCCCGCTTCTTTTAATCCTTACCATTAACGATATTGAAATGGTTATCAAACATTCAAACATTCAAAAATTTAAGGGTGTTAAGACGGGACAGTGATTGGTAGGAAGGCATTTGCCAAGAGCTGCTCGGTTGTTTTTGTTAGAAATTCCACATGTCATCGGAAGCCGTGGAATTTTCTGAAGACTTAAGTTTGGTGACTGCAGTACCTCTGATCGACTAAAGTGCCAGATTGGAATATAGTTGTCAAAGTTGAGACAGTCCACAAGCCCCGGGGAGTAGATTTCTATTTCTCTCCCCATTTCGTTGCATGTACTCAAAAAATCTGTTCATCGCATATTGCACAGCATATCGGAGGATAGCAGGCCCACTTCATGGCAAAGCTTTTCTTTCGTCTTAGCAGTATTCCTTGTTTTTTGTGTTCAAAAAGTACCGGGAACTACTCAATAAAACGCAAATGGTTCAATTATTCATCGGCATTTATTCTGTAATCTCCATCTCAGGCAATACACATATTCCAATGCTTCTTCCATATCTTCAAAACATTTTTCATCGGATGATTTCGGAATCGCCTTCAACTCCTTTTGTGAATTCTCTTTAAGCTCTCTTCTCAAAACGCTTTTCGCGCGAAATGCCCATCGTTTCGACGACATATTCATAGACCCATGTCTCGTCACCATTATTGATGCCTTCGATAAAAGTTTGGACAAAAGCTGGCATTACGTTGCGAAAGCAAAAATCAACATTTGCTGGCTGCTATCGCACTTATGTTCCCGCAAAGGTTATTGAAAACGATTTCCTTTACTTTTTCGATATTTTCAACAGTCACGGGGGTGGATAGAGAAACCTGGCTAATCGTATAGCCCGCTTTAGACTCTTTGCATCCATAGTGTACTTGTGGTGTCGACATTACCGAGTCTCCTTAAACTATCAGTCACATTTTAAATATTTTCGCACATGGATGGGCTTCAACCGACAAGCGTCTCCAGCTAGAACGTTCTTTTGCCAGTTGTTTCCAGTGCCGCACTCCCGGTTGGTTAAGGTCCCCTTTTATCTACGATTCAGCCGTCCCTAGCTGCGTCGTCCCTCAGGGTTGGATTCGATGACTCTTCGGGCCGGAGCTGAGCTGTTCATTCACTCTACATGGTCTAGCCTTCTTAGATGTTGGATCCGCAGACGTCGTACAAGGCCGATGTCGCTGTACCGCCCGTAGAGTTCGTCGTTGTATCTTCTAATCCACTCTCCGTTTATATAAACGGGACCATAGATTGAACGCAGAATTTTCCTGTCGAAGCGACCAAGGGCATCCTCATCCGTTTTCGTTAAGGTCCAGGCCTCTGCGCAGTAAAGGAGGACCAAAGGGCTCTACTTCTCAATTACCCCAGCAGCGGTTGGTAAGAGTAATTCTGCGTTTGATCTCAACACTGGTGTTGTTGTCGCTGGTCACTAGTCAGCCAAGGTAGACGAAGTCCTTAAAGACCCTAAAAGACCCATTTTAGCCGCCTCTGCTTTAATGCTTTGGAACACTTCATTGACGTCTCGCTGTCTCGCTTACGTCAATGTCATCCGCGTACGCAAGCAACTGCGCAGACTTGAAATAGATCGTACCCCTCACTTGGCCAGTGATCTCGTATGATCTTTTCAAGCACGATGTTGAAGAAGTTACATGACAGTGCGTCACCTTGCCTAAATCCTTTTTTAAGATCGAAGGTCTCGATTAATTCGCTACCGACCTTAATGGAACAGCGGGAATTCTTCATTGTCATCCTGCACAATCGGACGAGTTTGGCAGGGATGTTGAAACTGTACGCGCTGTTAAGGAGACTTATTCCTCTATAGTTGGCGCAGTTATAGAGGTATTCTTTCTTATGGACTGGGCAAACGATGCTGAGATTCCATTCGTCGGGCCTATTTCAAAGATGCGATATGTTGCATGCGCCCTACCAACTCATCTCCGGCCGCTTTAATAGCTCAGGCCGTCTGCGCCTGCGGCTTAGTTTTTAGCTTAATTTCTTCTAGGTCAGGTGTACGGAATTCTTTTGTACCTTCGTCCGTTGCGAATGGATTATTCTGTCTAACAGTGGTATCAGATCTATCATCGACGTCTACAGAAGTGGTTTTTCCATATTCTCAGCATCGACTGTGTGATAGATCTACAGATCACAGAAATATGGTACATGACACTTACAGTATCTTCAGTGTGGCTTTTTGAACGAAAGTAAATTTTGCTCTTAGGATCCCGGCAGAAGGAGAAGGCCATACGGGTCAAGTCGTAGCGCAATATTATCAGAACGAAATATTAATTTTTAATAATAATTAAATTAATTTCCATAGCTCCATTCCGTTTAAATCACGTCGGTGTACTATTCATAGGATGTTAATGAAACAGGAGTAGAAAATTTTTTTTTTTTAAAATAAAACAAAAACGAATAAAATTCGTTTATCTGCTAATCTTCTGGCCAGGCCCGGACGTAACTGATTTATGGCGGAACCTATAGCTCGAATCGTCTGTATCTATTTATCAAGTCTTCACTTGGTTCATATCATAAAAGTCTGATGTTTTTGTGGGAACGAAATTGACGCCGAATCGTAGCGTTATTCCCTTTCTTCAAAAAAATTTTTTGTAAAAAAACACTTTGATATCATGACTGACCAATCCACATTATAGGCTCCATCCTATTTGTGCTCCATCCTCCGCACTCAATCCGAATGACTTTTAAATATTCATTATCAAAATAGAACAGGAGAAACCGTTCAAGGAGTGAAAAGATTTTCAGATGACTGTCAATTGTTTTATCACAGTTTTAAAACAAGGCAGATTTCACGAAAAGGTCCACAAACTATTCTCAGATTTTAAACTGGCATTTGACTCTGTAAGACAATCGAAAATCTATTATGTCCTATCTGAAAAAGTTGGTGAAACTGATACAAGTATGCCTAAAAGGAATCTAAGGGCGAGTTAAAGCTCGAAAGGCTTTGTCTAAAACACACATGAGAGATTCCCGAAGGATTAAAACAAGGAGACCACTTATCACCACTTCTTTTTAATTTGGTGCTCGAATAAACCTTAATAGAATCACACTTGCTCTAGCTCCAACAGACGATTTGGAACTCCTGGGAGATAATGAAGAAACAGTTAAGAGATTATTAAGTCTAATTATGTCAGGAACGGAAATATGTTTACAAGTCAATGAAGAGCAAAACAGTGATTTTCTCGCTGTTTCAATTTTCAGTGTTCTATTTTTGGCAGTCCAGGTATGATTCGCGCCATGTGTCAAAGTGAAGCATGCTCACTTAGCAGTGCCATATTATTGTGGACAGACTTATGTACATCTGTACATGGCCTTCGAATTATTAAATTTTGTTACCAAATTGCGCTCTCTGTGAAAAACGGTTTGACGGTCGTCATTACCGACCTAGTAGAGTATGTACTTAGAAACGTTTTGCTGCTATACCCAGTGTTAATAAAGACCGTGATTTGGCCACTATTCGCCGTTCGCAGCAAATGCGATTGTGTTTCACCACTATGTGGATGATTTTACGCAGAACTTTTGGTCTAAAACCTTAGAAACTACTACTCGTGCAAAAACTGAGGCCGACTGACAACGCATCAAGCTTTCGGTTAGTGAACCCTAAAAAAGCTGGAGGAAAATCCGCTTTTATATCGAAACATTGTTTTCAGCGACGAAGCTTTTTTCTGGTTGAAGGGGTTCACAAACGAAGCTGCCGTATTTGTGCCGATGAGCAACCTCAGGCAATGCAAGAACTCCAATGCTTCCGGAAAAAAGTATTGTTTGCGCGGTTTATGGTCCAAGGGAATCATTGCTCCGTATTTGTTCACAGATAACCGCGAGAGTTTTGGTTCATCGGTCTGGTCTTGGACCGGACTATATATGGGCAACGCGTGTTTCTTCGCGATGAAGAGACTATGCAAACCAACTCTTTTGTCGCGCACTGCCAATCCATATTATAAAACCATAATAGTGCCCGTCACACTTTAAGGATGTTTAACTTGATTACTTACTAAGAAGGAAGAAAAATTATTACTGGTCTTTGAGAACAGTATCTTGAGGAGAATCTATGGTGGAAAACAGGGTGAACAAGCAGGCGAATGAAAAAAAAACCCAATCAAGAGCTCGATGAATCCGAGTAATACAATCCTAAATTGTAATATCGAGTAAATAAAAGCGGAACTGAGTTGGACAAAATACAAGGCGAAAAAAACGTCAAGAAGGCTGCATCGTAGATGGGAGGACAACATAAAGATGGACCTAGAAGAGACAGAACGAAACATGAGAGAAACATGTTTCTGACAGAGAGTCTTGGTGAATGGTTGTGAACGAAGCTCTCAAATTCCGTCTGTCTCTGTCTTGAGACAACGGGAGCGCTCGCTATCTAATTTGTCAGATATTAATTCAATCAACCAATCATCGTAGTGTACTAATTATCAAAGGCTTATGGCTGCTCAATTCAATTTCAGACTCTACCCACATCGATAACGCCTGCAAAATATCTCCTACAAGGATGTTCAAAAAACAACCAACATTTTGGAACTTCTTTCGATCCCTAAAATATTCCTAGAACCTGTTCTTTAAGATAGTACTTAGCTCATGCAACGAGGCATGCGGATCAATGACCCTTTTAGCGTATCCTTAAAGTCATATCGTCAACTGACTATTGATCTTATTTTTGCAAAACTAGGCAACCTTTATTCGCTCCTATTTTTGTTCGAAATTTAAGAGTTTTTGCACAAAATTTTCTACTATACATTAGCCTATTAGTAGAAGGATGTTAGGAGCCAATATTTACTTTGGTTGTGATTCGGTGATCTTAGATGGTGTTACAGTCATGAAGAGCCAGATCCAAGCTTCTCTCATTCAAGTATGTTGTGTGCGATTTGTTTTTCACGGGACCTAAAGTTTAATGCCGATTCCCAACGGTGAGAAAAGGAGCCGCGAAATTAACATTCGAAGGCGTTGGTGTTATTGTGATTCTAACTCGCTCATCGCGCACCAGCGGCCGACACACTACCCACTGCGCCAATGATTCGGTGATCATTTACAATTATTTCATTAATTTTTTGATTATTTAATTTTTAGTCAAGATTGCTCGTCATATTCTATAGCATGACCTCCTTGAACCAGTATTACCCATGATACCCTCGCCGATATCAATATTTAATATAATAAAGGGTTTATCTAACAAGAGATATCATTGTAAATTCTGTGCTGTAAACATTCAACTATCATTTCCATGACTTGTGATATGTGTGTTAAATACACGTTTGGACATTTTGTTGAAATAGTGAAAATTCGCCACAAAAGAGTGAAAACATTGTAGCGCCTACATGACTTTGAACGTCTCGGATAGGTAAGTGATGTTAAGAGTTCAATTTGCCTTCCTCCGACAAGGTTAAATGAGAACATGTTTGGCCTACATGCTCGTACGGTTTAGGTGAGCATGCACAACAACCAAGTGTCGGGCACATGGGTAGATACCATTATAGAAGTTGCAATTAAATTTGACCAAAAATGCTCAAGACAGAAAAACGACAAGATTTCTGGGAAGGAAGGAAATGCCTCCCGATCAGTTATTCAACAAACCATTTCAATGCCATTTCAAAATCATACTGTGCCAGCAGAAGTATCTGAAATCGTTGTCGCAATTTGTCACGTAGCCACACTTGGTAGTGTGTTGTCAACTAAATTAGATTCTTGATACTCCCTACATACGGACATTCATTCACTAACCGAAGACAAGGTTACTCCTTTTAATGACACGTCTAACGAGTGGCCACTGCTGAGCGTACATGAGACAATGTTCATTGCAAATTATTTACCAACAATTGCCTCTTATCAAGCAAGAAGCAAAACGGCACAAAGAAGAGGAATCTCTTTTCCCAAGAACTACAAGTCTCTATATAGTGCATGGCACGCGTCCATCGGACGACATGCAGTCAGAGCTCATAAAACAGCCACGCGTCCGACGGTAGTACGATAATCTCTGCGAACCTGTTAATTGCCTGCGAAGCACCATCCTGGTGGCAATTTGTCTTCCATCACAAACGCAATTAAGCTAAAGTGTCACTACGATACCGGTAAATACTTACAACTCATTATGACCGTTCCTTGTCTTTTCTTCTGTTATCCTCCTGTTGCGCGAGATCGGGATGACCTCGAACATGACAGTTTCTCTCCGATGTTGTTGTTTTCGACACCGACGGTTCGAGATCGAGTCAAGGACGATGACACGACGTGAACGAAAACAGAAATTACCATTAACCTTGGATCGGTTTCGTCCCGTGAGATCGCAATTAGCGATTGATATTTCTAAGGCATTAATAGCTCTAAGGTCATGCAGCACAACGTCCGGAAGGCGGTGTTCTATTCACTTGACCGCGTTACAGCTCCAGTTGTAAGCAGCGACTATTGACTCAGAGCCACTTGGAAGTGAATGGGATTGTTAAATATTTGCGCTACTGTAATTGGGAATTAGCGTTTCACTGAATAGCGCGTAATTGCTGTGAATTGAATGAAAATTATGATTGATGTGAGATACTTCGTAGTAATGCGATAATGAGCCGAAAATTTCACACTCTTACGCTATGCAATCGAATGAGAGGAAACCTGGTAAGTAGTTCAAAAGTTATTGAATTAACGAATTGTGTTATGAAAGGTAAAAATGGTTTTTTGATGGTTGAATGGATGGCTAATTGATTGATGGAAAGTTTGATGGTGAATCTGCCGTTGATCGGCTTTTGACTAATTGTTGTAAACAATTTAAGGGGAACATTGCATGGGGGGCGTCTTAATGGAGTCATGGATATAGTTGAAAGTCCATTAATGGCCGAAGCCTATTAAAATATTTAGGAACAAGACAAATTGCTATGGAACTGCCGACGAATCGACAGAGCTTGCTCTGGTATAGCTACCATGGTCGAGACTTATTCTCCTCTAACTTATCGACTGAGCAAATGTAATAAAACACGAATGCTTAGAGTTGCTTCTATTGGATTTTGCCAATCAACGACTATAAGAATATCATTGGCAGAACTGATGGAGCGACAATCTTTTTGAACGCATTTCAAAATTAACATTTTGTATCCAATTTTTCGATTTAAAAATGTTAGCATGCGTAACTTCATTTTTTGTGTTCCCTAAAACTCGCATCCGTCGTTCGTAATTTTTTTCTCGTCTCGCATATCTCAAGAACAAGTAACAATTTCGACTTCGAGCCAATTTGATTCGATGCATAGTTGCGTATGAGTAAGCGATATTGTTTGGAAAAAAAAATTGTAAAATATTTTACGTCTCGGGAATGACAAATTGGGAACATGGTAGTCTGGGCATTTAGTCACCTATTTTTAAAAAATGTATTTTAAATTATTTTTGAACCTATTTTTAAAAATGTATTTTGTCGCCTTCAAAGTAGGCCTCTTCAATTTGCCAGCACATGATGTAATTCTTCATACTCGTACATTATCGACTAATTGAGGTATAGTCTAGTATTATGTCATTTGCAGCAGCAAAAATGTTTTCTTTTAAATTTTTTAAAATTTATTTTAATTAAAAAAAAAAAAACTGCAGCGAATGGAAGTTGTTCGGACACGATGCAAGGCTATCGAAACTTCGAAAATATGATTCAATCGGCTTAGTGAAGCCATTATCGACCGCCACGACCGAATAAAGCTCTACAAACGTAGAGAATATGAATTATTTCTCCATGAGATTTTTTAATAAGGAGCACAAATTCAATAGTGTTTGCGTAAATTTACCTTTCCACTATGAGAAAGCACATTCTCCTCATTTCTTGTTGATACATACATGATACATATTTGAGGTAAAGCAATAGTCATATGCAATGGCATCGAGTTTAAAAGTGATAAGACTGGTATACGAGGGTTTAACGAGTTTCAACGTGGTCGCACGTCGGTTTTTGATGAGCCACGTCCAGGTGCCCCAAAAACGGCTACCACGGAGGATAACGTGGCAAAAATCCACGATCTCGTATTGGCAGACCGCCGATTGAAGGTGCGCGAGATAGCTGAAAAGTAGGCATTTAGGATCGCGTGGGTCATATCATGCATGAAATTTTAGGCATGAGAAAGCTGTCGGCGCGATGGGTGCCGCGTTTGCTCACTCCGGACAACAAGCGCAACCGTGAGACCACTTCAGAGCAGTGTTTGACGTTGTTTAAGCGCAATCCGAATGAGTTTCTGTGTCGTTTCGTGACAGTCGACGAAACATGGATCCACTGGTACACACCAGAAACCAAGGAACAGTCGAAACGTGCTCCGAAAAAGGCGAAGACTCGGCCGGAAAGGTGATGGCCACCGTTTTCTTTGATTCACAAGGTGTGATCCACATCGACTACCTGGAGAAGGGCAAAACGGTCACAGGGCTGTACTATGCCAAATTATTGGGCCGATTCGACGCCGAATTGAAGAAAAAACGACCCCACTTGGCGAAGAAAAAAGTGCTCTTCCACCATGATAACGCACCGGCTCACACCCCCGCACTCGCCACGGCCAAATTGGTCGAATTGGGCTACGGGCTGCTGCCCCTTCCACCGTATTCTCCAGATTTGGCACCGTGCGAATTCTTTTTGTTTCCAAACTTGAAAAAGTCACTCGCCGGGCAGAAATTACAGTCGAATGAGGAGGTCATCGCCGCCACGGAGGCCTACTTTGCAGACCTCGAGCAAACGTATTTTTCAGACGAGTTAAAGAAGTTGGAGCATCGCTGGGTCAAGTGTATCGAGCTAAAAGGAGACTATAATGAAAAATAAATCGCCATTTCTCCAAAATTTTTGTTTTTCTTTTGTGAGCTAAGTACTTATCGGACCACCATCGTAGGTGATTGCATAAAATTTCGTTCGAAAATCATATATTCCCGTTAATTTTCGAACATTTTCCCTATTTATTTAAAAGTTTACATGGGGCAAATGTCTCTACAAGGATTGCTCAATAAATTAGGTGACTTATAATTTTTCTCGGAAAATATTTATTTATTCATGAATAGCTGTTATGTCCCTTACCAATCCTCGAATCACTTCTGATATGCGCTTTTTGGTATAGCCTTGAGCTATTCCAGTGATTCAGTCTTTAAATTCTCAATAGTGGCAAGTCTCCGTCCTTTCATTAGTCTTTCGAGTTTTGGGAAGAAAAAAATCGCAAGGAGCCAATCCCGATGACAACGGTGGCTGAGTTCACGTTTGGTGTGGATTTTGGGGCGGCGGCGTATTGGTCCCTATTTTTTCGAAAACGACGGTGGTGAGGCGTCCCGTCAATGGCGAGCGCTACACAACGGTGATAATTTAATAATTTCTTACGGCTCAATTTGGACCATATGGACCAGACGACATGAGGTTTCAGCAGGATGGCATTACTTGTCACACAGCGAACGTCACAATTGTAATTCTGCATGATCGATTTGAGAGTAAGGTTATCTCTCGCAGAGGTGAATTGGCCATCAAGGTCATGCGATTTGACCCCGCTAGATTTTTGTATTGGGTTTCCTGACGTTGCAGGTCTATATGAAATAACCATAATCGGCCGATGCCCTTATGGTGAACATAACACAGGCCATTGCTCAAATTCAGCCGGATGTATGGAAAAGAGTCATTGAAAATTGGACCACTTACATACGTGTCGTAAAAAGCCGAGGAGGGCATTTGAGCAATATCATATAATGGCATACATGTCCCTTTCGAATAAAAAAATAATTTTGTTCGTACCTCACACACAGCTTATTTTATTCCATTTCAACATCTACCCGCCCTTATTGAAAATCCCTTTAAATATCTAAAATGGCAGACAATGTCAATATATGTATGTATGTATGTTAGTCGATATGTTTACCAATATAATAAAAAAATATCGGAAATCGAACGAAATCCATAAAGTCACTTTATTTTTTTAAAACGGCCACTTTTTTATAATAGGAGTATAATAGCAAAATAAGGCTTGATCACTCGCAATGGAATGTTCCTTCTTTTCGATTCTCATGTAACTAAGGTATGTAATCTTCATGAGTCAACTTGCATGCAAGTTATTTTGGTTACAGTTGGCACATATGTATATGCATTTTGTGAACACAACTGTGTATTACTGTAACGCTAGTTATTAATAAAATAAAATTATAGCGCATCGAAGAGCATACAGATCCCAGAAGTGGAACATGACATTTATAAAAGGTCATTCAACAGGAAGTGTCAATTTTAATCTACTTTGAGCTGTCATCACTCGACTTTCAGAACTAGGAAGCTATTAAACATGGATCTGTACAAACCTCTACGATATGTTGGAGTAGTGAAAAAGTGAAAATTTGGTGAAAATGTCGCTCAAGCCTTTCGTAAGGTTTCATACACGACTATGATAACTTTAATTAATAATTTTACAAATTTAGGAAGAAAACCCAAATTCATGTTCTGCCGATATGGTTAGTTGATAATATCGCGTCGTTGCTGAGATTGTGACTGTTAACCTAGTCACGATCACCCTTCGCATCAACTTGCACTGCTTTTGCATAAAACTCTTCGAAACAGCTTATTAAAGATGGTGAGACTCATTTACATTTTTTGGACTACAAAAACCCAATAGAAATAGTAGAACAACGTCTCCATCAACAACTACTGAAAGTTTGGTGCGGTTCGTGGGTTGGTCGCGTATTTGGGCCATCATTTTTACGAATGTGATGTTGGGGCTTCTGTCTCAGTGAATTTATTGATTGGATCGTTATTGAGTGATGTTGATACCACATTGCTTTTGAAATAATGACTTTAAGTATGACAGATTTCCTGGACGTGGTACTAAAAAGAAATCAGAGTTGTTATTCGCTGTTATTCTGTCCAAATTCCGATTAGACTGGGTTATATTAAAAGCCGATTTTAAAGCCATCTCTGACTCATCTATGGAACTTTGTAAACACATTGTAGTCTTCACAGCGATTATAACCGAACGATTCATGTGTCAGTCCGTCGAAAAATCGCCACGAAGCAAAGAGTGATATCAGAGTATGCTTTGAGCTGAGCAAAAGTAATCTAGAAATGTTCCAATCGATGAAAAAACGTATCGAACATGTATCACGTGCACAAGAATCGTAATGGTATTGAAAACCGTGAAGACGATAAATGCCTTCCGAAGCCGAAAAACCCGAGGAATGAAGAAAACATTGGGGAAGGCAGACAAATTCTATTCTCTCTCGACCGCGTCATCCCTTAGAGTTGGAATCAAAGACGCTCTACATAACCTAGCCATCTTAAGTGTTCGATCCGTAGACGCCATGCTAGGTTCATGTCACTGTACTGCCCGTACTGCCGTACCCCATTTATGCAGATCGGGCCGAAAATCGCACGCAGAATTTTTTTCCCAAATAGACAAAGGGCTTCCTCATTCGCTTTGGATAAGGTCCATGTCTTTTCGCCATAAAGCAAAACGCCGGTGGTTCGCGTCGTTTTTGATGATAGTGATAGAATATATTTCGTTTTGCCCTCATCGACCGCCAGTCCCATTTTAGCCGCTTCCGCCTCAATGCCAATTATGTCAACGTTATCGGCATATGCGAGCAATTGTTCGAAATTGAAAAAGATCGTGCTGCTCGTATTGATCGGTGAATTTTGCACGATCCTTTCAAGGACGATGTTGAAAAAGTCACACATTAAAGGTTTCGGATAAGTCGCTTCCAACACTGATGTAGCAGCGAGATTTCTCCAATGCCATCCTGCACAATCTGATGAGTTTGGCAGGGATATCAAAACTAGACATGGCGCTGTATACCTTGTCTCTATATACTCGTAGGTGGTGAATGTCGGCTTGGAACTCGTTGGATTTGTCCGCGATCTGCCGTAGTGTGTATGTGTATGTTTGATCGATAGTGTACTTCCCAGGCCTGAAACCACACTGATGTAGACCACTCAGTTTATTAACGAACGTTTTCAGGTGTTAACGCAGTACAGCTGAGAAAATCTTGTAAGCGATGTTCAGGAGACTTATACCTCTGCCACTGGCGCAGACAAAAGAGTGTAATTTATTGTGGATCCGGCAAACGATGCTACGATCCCATTCATCGAGCATGCATTCCTCTGACCATATCTTACTGATGAGCTGACACACACTCCCATCCAGGTCCAGCTGTCTTAAAAATCCCGGCGCAAGTCCGTCTACTCCAGTAGCTTTGTTGGACTTAAGTTTAGAAAAAGCATTCCTAACTTCGTTCAGGTCAGGGGGACGGAATTCTCTACAGTCATCGCCCGTTGTGATTGGGTCATTCTGCCTGACAGCGGAATATTTTTCGCCATCGCCGTTATACAGTCTATAGAAGTAGTCTTTCCAGACTTCCGTTTTCGTCCCTGCCGGCTTCGGTTTTGGCTTTTTGGCTTGACATGTTTGTTTTATTCGTAGATAAGACCTCCGAACGCCATTCCTCCAAAAGCATCTTTACATCTGCTCGATTGCAAGCTTCTCAAGCTCATTTTTCTTTGTTTCGAGAAGCTTATGATCTTCCCTCCTCTTCTGCTCATAATGCTCACGAGCAGCCCTTGTCCTTCTGGGTAGCGCCGCTTGATAGGCTTGCTGGTTAGCAGCGTGTGCCCTCCTACACTCGTCGTCAAACCACGGATTTCTTATTGGCGGCTCTGGCGGTCTGTTGCGATTGTAATATTGCCACGTTATATGCCGCTGGCCTTACTTGATTTTTCGAGGCCAGGCATATTCGTGGTTGTAACCTGGCTGTCACAAGATAGAGGACCGAGTCTTGTGGCGTCATCCTTGTCCTCGGTGGGGGCCTGAGAGCAAATTAGGCTGATATTGGTAAATTCAGCCTTGATGCGAACTGTTATGAGGCGTTCGCTTACATGCCGGAAGCTCAAGACTTTTTGCCTAAGTCTACCTCTAATAACAAACTCGGGTGCACGCGGTCTGATAGATTTTTTCTTTTTGTTTGTATTTCTTGGGTCGGCACCAGTGAATTCGTTTTTTTTTTATCCGAGGCTTTTAACGGTTTTTTTGGCGTATTGGTTTTTTTTTTCAGTTATGGCTTGCCACCGACACTAAGCTTTTTTGTGGCACAAGATATTCTTTTTCGCTACCAATTTCACATAGTAGTCCCAGGTGGCGCTATGACGAAGGGCAATAGGACTTACTAACAGAGCTGCTAGGTGTTTAGCTGCAGTGGCTTCTACACGCTATTTTGCCGGCCAACGTACGTCGGATATGTTAAACCTACGAGGCCTTTGTTAGTCGCCTTTTGGCATATTTGAAAAAGCATTAGCATTTATTTGACACAAAAACTGAAGCCAATAGATCATAATAATCAACGAAGAACTTCCGTCAATTGGTTGTTAAAACATGATGTCGGTACTTTCGAGAATTGTTTTCGCTTCGCGTATCTTGTGAACAGAATATGTTATCAACTCCATACAGGTCTCTGTCGACCAGTAATTGCATGGTGAAATGCTGGTTAAGTCTTCAATGTCATAAGTACACTGCACTCTGATTTTTCCAATGGAAAAATTGTACCCAAGATCCCATTTATTCAAATGGAAATAACGGTCTCTAAAATATTATCTTACTCGACTGCACTTAAACTCAAATTTGCCTATAAACGTTTTCATTTTCAATTTATCCATCAATTACACCCACTTCCGCCGAACTATCTCGGTATCATCTCCCCCGCCGAAGGACATGGTATTATCCATATGATACCAATAAATATCCTTCGATCAATTTAAATATTAAAAATGAAAAGATTGAATTACGAACCAATTTTTTTTTTCGATAATTTCCGTCAACCGTAGTCATTATACATATATGGCATCCTCTGCCCACTCCACACGTGCTGGTATCAAATCGATAACTAACCCCACAAACAACTCAATTACCCGAATTCACTTAACTAAAACATGAAAACATAGAACGCCGCACGTCTTAGATACGACCAACCATACGTGATACTTGTTACCTTCCAACCGACTCTAACTAGGTCCTGTAGACGATAATTCCGTGCTAAAAATGAACTTACCTTCATCGCAGTAACAACAAGCATGTTATCGATTACAATCAATACGCCATACGCGATTTCTAAGGAGCACATGACCGGCACGCATATGGAACACACGGCACAATCGTATGACTGACAAGCGATGAGACGAACAACGAGTATCCCTGGCTGCGAATGTAATCCATGCTAACATGAAATCATAAAAGGAGACGTCAATCAGAGACGATGGAACTGACGACGATTGAAAGGATAAATTATTACAGGTAACCGACTTTATTTGTAAGGTTGGATACTAACTGCCTAGACTGGTTGTAGGCGCTTAAGGGATGGTGCAACAACCTCGGTCGATTGTGCATTGGCTGCAGTTAAGCACTTGGTTTGGTAACATGGAGCCGATGATATTGTCAACGTCAGAAGGTATAGGTTGACGTGCGGAAGACTCGAAGTCGCGGAGGCCGTAGTGCAGTTGATTGGTGATAAGATGGAAATTCATGAGATGATTGGACGCTCCTAGAAATGGTGCTGCACGAGTGGTTCGATGATGAGTTCTAGGTGTGGTATCGAGAATACTTTGGAAATGAGGACGGCATTATCTGTCAGCGAGGTTAATGACAAGGTATGACGCTTGCAGCCGTGATGGATCTGAACTTTAAACTGTCGGTAGACGAGTGTCTGTTTACACCGGCCGATCACAACAACCATGGTGCAGTCATTACTCACAAATACTCATTTCGCAATTGAACCGCCCAAGAAAATCAACAAAATGGAAAAAGGTTGTAATTCAATCCCGTCACTCCGGCCATCACGCAACTGAATGCCGCGCACGTTATAAATAATCGTCGTCCAGCGTTCGAACTCGTACTAGCACCCATCCACATGCTCGCACTCGTACTATATCTCACTTCTCACGATCTGGACAAAATAAAAGGCGGAAGACGATCGAGGTGCTAGTGATCCACTGATGATGGTTCTCCATCATCGCAATCGTTTCCAAGCTGCGCGTTGCCTCACGGTGTCGTCATCGTCAACGACGTTGTTGCCATGGTGTCGTGTGCTAAGTGCGCTATCGCGCAACTAAACAAAAAATAAGAAAGAAAAGATACAGATAAAAAACAGGGGGAAAATTGAATTTTCGCTACCGGACGGAGGCAGCAGTAAGTTGTTTCGCCAAGCCAATTAACGAGGCGTGAATGGGACGCGAAGCGTCTTTGCATGAAAATTAAATTGACTACCGTGCTTGTAAACACTGACGTCTGGATGGGGTTTCACTATGCAAACGGATGATAAACAAATTGATTTGAAATTGTTTATTAGCCGAGGGGGGATCTAGTTTATGAATAAGCTTGTAAGCCGGTGCTGGGGTGTCGGGTTTTAAATTAGCAAGGTGTGTAGAGCATAGAAGTGGGTTTCGTGGCTAAAGTGTCGGCTAAGCGAATAGATGTGGTTGTTAACTAGATGTCAGTTGGTATCCTGCCGCTGAGGGGTGGAATGCAACTTTGTTGCTTTTAAATTTAGTTAGCGTTGGCTATGGGGCAGCAGTCACGTTACGAATGGCTAGGTTATGTGCCCAACAAATTGGCCTGGAATTATGTGTCTCTATGCGTGTGCAGTGCCTCTTGTCTAAAGCCACGCTGGCACTATTGGCAAATACAAGATGCGTTGTCCCCTTTCAAATAATCCAAATCAGGTACAATATAACACCCTTACTCCAGCGCTTCTGCAATGTTTTATTCAAATTCTCCTATCCAGCTTCTAAATAAATACCAAGACGCATTTCCAGATACAACAAAGGAAAAATCACATGGATCGGCCCTATACAGCCCGCGGTATTACGAAATTCCTTTTACTTTTTGAACACACATATTAAGTCAGGTCGACACAGCTATGTCGGTTGCCTGTGTTTTCAGTGGTGAAAGTGCTTTATTCCAAAGAACTTATCCGGCATTCCAATCGCACCTAAGCACGTCTGCGGAAGAAAACCTTTAACTAAGTACACACATCCGTGCCGCCACCACGCAGATTCCATCGCAACTATCCACTTTGACGCGGGCGAAGTAATCTCCTTTGAAGACGGATTACATTACCAGGATCCGTTGTAACCACGCCACACAATGCCATGCGTCTTTTTCCCCTTTTTTTACGGCATCTCAGTCGCATCTCAAAGATATCGCTAAATAATTCCCAACAAAGGATTCGCGTAGATATCCAAACGAACTTACTGTGCCGCTCATTTCGCTTTACCACGCACCGCGTCATTAATCATGCACAAAACTGCGCACAGTTACCATTCATCCCCCTCTCCCACCCTCCAAGCAGTGTAGTCCTACTCCCTCTCTTCGTCGGTGATTAATTTCAAAAAAATTGCTACAAGAAATGCATCTATTAATGTGTGATGCACATCGGATCCGGGCCAGACAATGCGACGGTCCGATTGTTTACCCGGTGTACCAATTCACCTTGAAGTGCATCCCGAGATGACATGTACACGGCTGTCGTATTCGAAAGCGAAGCCCCAACGAATGGGCCGAACTGTATTACGCACGGGAAAAATGCCTGTACTCCTGCGCGAGCGGACTCTATCAAACTTTACGCTATCGTGGTATCGTCATCTGAGATTACTCCCAGATCGGGAACCCTAAACGATGATGATGATGACGAGGACGTTGCAAACAACAACGAAGCAAAAGCCCTTTTTCGCCATCGCCTTCACCATCTACTTCGTTTTCTCCCTGTTCACTCGTATCCCCTTTCATCCCACTTCAGTCCGCTCCACTCCGCATGGGATGCAAAGATGTTTGTTAAATGTTCGTCCTTCATTCCGACCCGCATCTCTATCCCTTTGGCTGTGCTGATTTGATTTCGTGATGGCCTGGGCTCTTTTGAACATTTGCCGAACGTGCCGGACCACCCAAGACGATCGAGCTCCAGCAGCCTGTATGGCTGGCTGGCCGGCCAGCTTAAATACGCGACCCAGGAGCATGGGCGAAGTCAGGAACGAAGGGCATAATAAATGGGAATACAGTCACAATTAGGAGGTGGAAGCTGAGCTTCACTCGTGGGATGAGGATAGAGTTGCTTCGCCAAAAGGGGGTACGCGAAGTGATTGTGTTCTGTTGCGTTATGTTATGTTATGTCTTGTGTAGAGGATTCCATTCAACTTGCCTCGACGTCGTTCTCCTCCTCGCGCCATTTAACAACGTTCGCACAAATGGAAATGAGTGTCTTGAGGGATTCTCCGCGCACTCACTCACTGTGAATGATGTCCGAATTTATGATGCGTATACTGCACCAGGATTGCGCATTTCTGTGACTCTGGAATTTATTTTAATTAGGTTGTGCTGTTGCTGGCGAGGAGGAAGGTCGTCATTGTCGGTTGCCAGTCTGCGTCGTCGTCGTAGTCGTGGGGGAATCTGCAAATCTGTGCACATTCACATTCCCGATATTGAGGATCGATGTTTTTTGTTGACGATGATGCTTCAAGGGACATGGGGCGGAAGGAGACGATGGAGGTTTTGGGATTTCTGGAATTCTCTGGAAATTGGATGGCTAATTAAAATACACGAGAGGTGGGAAATTCTCGTATACCATGGTATCCAAGGTTGATCGTAGATTTTCCTTAAGTGCATGGAAACAGGGGGCAATTATTTCGACCCTGGTGTATGTACAAGTAGACGAGTGCACTTTGATGCTTGGGGAGGATTAGTGTTACACTTTGGATCGATTTCGAATGTTTTCACCTTTTTTGGTGGAATTAGTCTTTCAGTTCGAGGGGAATCCCAAAAATGCTACGGATTTTAGGGCCAGGATTCCTATTTCTTTGCTATGAGGCTCTGGCTCTGCAGAAGTTCCCACGTTCTTCTACTAAATGAAGTTCCCAAGCACCGTATTTCACAAGATTTATTTAAAGAACTTGGTGTACTAGAATCCGCGTTTACTTTCGATAGAAATTCAAGCGAATCGCTCTTCAATCTAAGGATGATCTTTTGCTGATTTCTGATATTTGTTTTGTAGTTTTGTTATTCTGTGGTTCTGTCGTTTTGTCGCTCTGTCGTTCTAATGTTTTGTGGTTTAACCGTTTGGCTCTGAGAATTTGTCCATAGAAAAGTCTTCCGTGCTGTGACTCCGTAGTGATTTGCTCCTGCTTGGACCATGGTTCTATTATCCTATATTCGTCGCTACGTCTCGGTTCTATTATTCTGTGGCTTTATTGCCTGTGGTTTTGTTGTCCCATTATCTTGTTATTAAGTACTGTAGTGCGATGGAAAAACTTTAAAGTTAATGTTATCCATTGGTTGGCTATTCTGTAGTTTTGTTGTTTTGCGGTTTTGTTGTTTTGTGGTTTTGTGGCTTTGTTGTTCCGTGGTTTTTCTATCATGCGGTTGCTGTACTGTGGATTGGTTGTTTTGTGGGTTGATTGCTCTTTGGATTTGTTGTTCTGTGGTTTTGTTGTTTGGTTGTTTTGTGGTTTCATTTTCCGGATCTGTGGTTTTGTTCATAAAAGGCTCTGTAGTGCCGTTTTGCCCTGCTTTTCGATGATTCTATTATCCTCTGTCTCCTTGTTCTGATGTTTGTAGGTCTACGGTTTAGCTTTTCTGTAGTTTTGTTGTCCTGTACTTCCTTGTTTTTTTTTTGTTTTCTGTTTTGTAGTTCTGTTTGGTACTCCGTAGTTTTATCGTTTTTTGCTATGTAGTCTTATTTTTCTATGGTTTTACTATTTTGTGGTTTTAATACCGCTAATTCTATAGATCGGTGATTCTTTTATATGGTGGTTTAATAATTACATATGTGAGTTTTTCATATGGTTATGCAGTTCTGCGACTAAGGTCATGAGGTTGCACGGTTTTCTTTGCTTCGATTCTTTGGTTTCGCAGTTTTGTGATTTTATTGTTTTGTTATATTGTGACTTATTGTTCTGTAGTTCTATCGTTCGGTAGCTGATTTTGTGTGTGATTTAGGCGTTATGTTTGTCGTTTTATTTATGTACATAGTTCTGTGCCTATGATTCTAAGATTGCTTGATTTTCTTTTCTTCGATTCGGCCGTTTATGGCATCCTCGGTCTCTGGTTTTATCATTTCAATTTTCGTCTTTCGGCACCTTCGTTGCTGTCGAATCGTATTACTCTACAGTTCGGTGGCCTTATTGTTCTTAGTCTACTTTCCCATCGGTCTACCATTTAGTGGTTTTATTGGTTTGTGGTTTTTTTGTCTCGTGTTTTGTTGTTTTTCGTTTTATTGTCTTGTGGCTTGGATCATTTTCGGCTTTATGGTTTTGAGGTTTCGTTGTTGTGTTTTTTGTGGTTTTGTTGTTTTGTTGTTTTGTAGTTTTGCCGTTTTGTGGTTTTGTTGTTTTGTGTTTTTGTTGTTTTGTGGTTTTGTTGTTTTGTGGATTTGTTGTTTTGTGGCTTTATTGTTTTGTTTTGTGGTTTTGTTTTTTCGTGGTTTTAGTATTCAGCGCTTGTTGTTCTGTGGATTTGTTGTTTTGTGGGATTGTTTTTCTGTGGATTTGTTGTTCTGTGTTTGTTGTTTTGTGGTTTCGTTATCTTGTGTTTTTATTTTTCGGCTCTTTGATTTTGTCCATAGAAGACTCTGCAGTTCTGTGTTCAATTGTGATGTTGCCCTGCTTTCCGATATTGTCTGCTATTCAATAGTTTCGTCGTTCTGTGGCTTTATTGTTCTAAGGTCTTGTAATTCTATGGTTGTGCTTTTCTGTGATTCTGATGTCCTACAGTTTTATAGTTCTATAGTTTTATTATTACGCTGCTCTACATTTCGGTGACTCTGTTATGTGGTTACTTATGGTTATGTGATTGCCCTATGTTCTGAAGTTCTGCGACTAGGATTATGTTGTTTCGTGGTTTTCTTTTCTCCGTTTCTGTGGTCTTGCTGTTTTGTGGCTTGTTGTTCTGTAGTTGTATCGCTCGGTAGCTCTGTTATTCTCTGATTTAGGCGTTATGTCTGTCGTTCTATTTCTATTGTTCTTCAAATATGCCGTTTGTGGTACTCTTGTTCTGTGGTTGTATCATTCCCTAATCTCGTCTTTCGGCGCATTTCCCTTTTTCCCATCGGTCAATCATTTTGTGGTTTTATCGGTCTACGGTTTGTCGTTCTATTGTCTTGTTGCTTTGTTATTCTTCCCTCATGCGTTTCACCTGTCGTCGAGTAATTGTCGTTCCGTAATTTTGTATTTTTAATCGTTTGTGGTTCTATTTTTAAGTCGCTCTCTTATGCTATAGTTCCGCCGTTCTCTGGGCTTGTCATTCTGCAGATCTGTCGTCTTATTTTGATTGATTCAATCATCTTGTAGGCTTTCTCTCCGAAGTTTTGTGGTTAACATTTTTCGTCGTTTTATGGTTCTCTCGATTCGTTGTTCTAAGATCTCTTGGTGAGTAGTTTTATCTTTCTGTGTTTCCATAGCTTCGTAGTGCGGTCCATTTGTGGTCTAATTTTCTTGTTTTTTGTTCTTTGTACTCAAAAGCTGAGCAGAGTTTTTAATTTTTCCATTGGCGTCTTGTCGTTCGGCCGTTCTACAGTGTTGTCATTCACGGCAAACGGCTGTGCTACATCAACCATCAGAGACAAAGCTGTTTAAGAAATAGCACAACATCTTCCGTTTTTCAACAGCATGCGCTGCTGCACTGGTGTTGTGGATCAAAGCAATGCTTATGCACAGGACATTGATCACTCGAAAAATGTGTCAAATCTGGCGTAACGAGAGGTTTTCCCCAAGGTGGCCTCCTATCTCCGCTGTTATGGTGCATGGTGATCGGCTCTCTGCTCGATGCTCTCAATACCTATGGAATCTATAATTAGGCCTATGCGAATGATATTGCCGTTCTCTCTATCGGCTCATGTTTAGCGTCTGTCTGTCAAAAAGCACACACGGCGCTAAATGTGATCGATGACTGGTGAGTGAGTAATGGGCCGTCGGTTAATCCTCTTAAGACAGATGTCGTTCTCTTCGCGAGAAGGAGGAAAAATACTGGCATGAGTCATCTGGAGCTTAAAGACATTCCCATCCCGATATCCAAACAAGCTAAGTACCTGGGGGTCCTCTTAGATAACAAGCTTCTTTGGTAAAAGTATGTTGAGTCAAAAACCACCAAAGCGTTGTCAGCTTTTTGGCAAAACATGGAGCTTATTGCCGAAAAAAATTCCCTGGATCTACACGGCAATGATAAGACCGATAATCTCATATGCTTCCGATGTCTGGTGGAACCAAACTTCAAAGAGCGGTTTGTCTCAGCTGTACGAGGGCATTTCCCAGCACATCGGGCGCTGCTCTAGATGCTATGATGAATCTTCCACCCCTTGACATATTTATCATAGGGTGTGCACTAAAAGCCATATCTCGCCTCAAGTGGAGTGAGTGTATACTTACGCGAAAAATATCCTACGATCCCTGTCTCATGGGTAAGCCTTCCGACGCAATGACACTTGTCATCCTATTGCGCTATAATTTCACAGTTAAATTTCCATTCTTAGATGCGCTAGTAATATTCACTTGCGCAGTAGCTTCTTTGTTTAGCAAGTTAAGTCCAGGCAAGGAAAGTTCCATTCAAGCGTTGCAGATTTGTCTGAAGAACACTGTTAGCAAGATAAACATAATTGCATCAAAGTGCCTATTGACTATGCATTCTGCCTAGTTGAACCTTTAATGGGGTGCTAACGCATCTGAAAGAGCTTAAGTCATTCATGAACGCATATTTTCCTGCCATAATAGAGCAGCACTTTACGTGTCGAGAACTATTCGTTTCTTGTCCTTTGGACTCTTTTGGTGGCCATAAAGAAACAATTTCATTTTCGCTTTATTGTCCATTTGAAGGCCTGTATGACAGATCGCGACTGCTTACGAACCAATGAACGAACCTCACATGCCGATGAACGAACGAATCGTTTAAACGATAAAGCCTAGTAACGATCTGACTCAACTCATAAGAGTATTCAGTCATGCATAGAAACAAAATCTTAAAATATATTCAAGATCAAGGCGAGCAAACGTGACTTGACATCACTTCTCCTTGCTCCAAAGTCGTCATAAAAAAAATCTGTAACGACTTTTAATTCACATCAGACACGCATCATATCGTCCAGCAAGATATCCAGCAAGTCTCTCCTTCAATCTTGCCTTAAACCGATTTCCAATCAAATCCAATCTCCGATCCACAACCAATCCATTTTAAACTAATAAATTCTCTTGATGCGGACCACAGCGCACGGGCCCTGACCAGCCAACCATTCCGAAGTGGACAAGGATCACATTCGGATAATAACCGTCCATACCTCTTCCATTCTAATTGCCTCGAAATGTCGGTTCACCCATCGCAGCATTCGATGTTAAACAAACAACGTGTCCGTTCCATAACCTAGCTGGCCCGAAAAGGTCAACCCATCATCGATTTGTCTATGCAAATTGAAACCGGCAAATTGGACACAAATATGGTTTCTTCCATCCGATTCCCCTGTCACGGAGCAATTAAAGCACACCTCAAGCTCCCAAGCCTCCATCCGCACCTTTTGTCCATCAGTTACTGTCTTCGATCGATTTGGCTGCTTCCAATCGCGTGCCGATGCAATTATCCTTTTTGAATTATTAACTCGCTGTTTGGTCAGCAAATTGGATCTAACAGATACCTACACTCGGTGCGGTACTGTGCCCGTTTTCGTGGGAACATTCCGGCGCGCTCCTCTCGTTCATGCTAATCAAGTAAACGTTCTAGAATGCCATGAATACATACTCGTACCGTGCGCCGTGCCACTTCGCACCGAACGTGACATTTCAGCTTTCTTCGGTGTTTCGCTGATTCGCTATATAGAACGCGTATCGCCCGTCTGCGTTCGCGTTTAATTTGCATCCGCGCCAATTGTGTCCATGTTGTTGTTGCACCCATATGGCCACGAATCCGACTAAACATTGAAAGTGTCATTCCTAAAAGAGGACCACTAGAGCAGCCCAGCACTCGAGACTATCCAAGAGTTGTACGTCGCCAAGCAGTATAGTAGCGCACTAAACGGACGCCTAAATAGGGGGTTACGTGTAAATTTTAAAATTCAATTTTCGGTGCGGCAGATACGACTAACATACTCGTACGTATGGGCGCATGGTAAGTGTTATGTAGTACGCAGGAATCGTCCGCGTTGGTGATGGGTGCCCACGATGGTGGCAAAGTACACACCATTGAACATGCTACCAGGTTAGTTAGGTTGCAACCAGGGGCCATGTACGCCATTACCACACATTTTCATTTGCATGCCGACGAGAGCAGAGTGCGAAGCAGTGCACGGTTCGGGAGCAAAACGGAGATGATGCAGCAGGAGGCGGCCGGCAATTCATGTTGGCAGTCGAGCCTGTTTGTGAGCCTTAACATACTACAAACTGGAGTTATAACTATACCTATGGTTCGGTGGTTATCCAATTTCATTTGCAGTGCGCTGGCTGTCCTCACTTAATTAAATGAACATGGCGCGTTTGTAAGATGACGGCCGGAACCAAGCGATGACTAGCTACAGGATTTTAGTATATCTCTATGTGAGTGGGGCTTATGGGTTTGATGGTGATCGGAACGGGGTCGGGTAGGCAATTAGAGGCGCATTTTTTGATTCTGTTTTTCAAATTCTAGTTGACAAGGTGTCCAGTGGGATTGTGTTCGGATCAATTAAGTATTACATGCGGTGGTCATATGGTACTTTAATTTTAAGGTGTGAACGTTTCAGTACATGAGCAGTTAAGCGAGTAATCAGCGCTTATCCTTGCTATAACCTTTTAAGTCTGTGCTATGCTTGTAAGACTCAATGGACCGGATGAATGGAATTTTCCGACTCATAGATTACTAAAGTTTTGCTCTAAAGCTGGTGTTAAACTGTCCACAAAGTCATGTTGGATGATTTATTTTTGTCATATGCGGCATGCAAGCGTCCGTGGTATATCTTGGGATCTAAAAAAAAGATCAAAAATCGACAGTTGAGCTAGTGATGGGCCTTCATGTGCAGATAGAAAGTTCGGCTTACATAGCTTAGTCCTAGCTAAAGCGTTGCTAACAATAATCATTATAAAAGGTGACTAAAAGCCTCGAAGAACTTTTAAAAGGACAATGGAATCACATGCTGTTCAAAAAGTATCAGAAATTTTGTTAACTCGATTGCTCATTCTGGGACAAGAAATTGAAAATACATGGGGGAATCAAGCGTCAGTTTTCTATTTCCTACCTCCATTCTGCCTCTTTTTTATGTACATAAGTAGGTGACGAGCTGTCAATTTCTGACGTTTATATGTACTTTGCCAAAGCCACCATTTTGTCGTACAGAGTGATAATAGACAACCACACGTCAGAACATCGTGTTCTAATCGCCACGCTTTTCGCGAGCTACGAGATATTGACGGCCGAAATGATCACCCAACCAAGCGAGCAATTCAACGATAATTCGTGAATTCATGAAATTTGGGAAAGGTTTCTGGTTGCTGATCGATCAGTCCTTGTACCATGGAAAAACGGGCAGTCAAGTGAGAATATTGCTGACAGGGGGATTGAAGACCCAAACCTTTCAACCTTACCAAGCTCATCGTACGTTCGCTGATTGGACTCTGGAGCAGGTGGAAACAGATCCAAATTTTTGCCAAAAAAGTATCTTCATTGATGAAGCACATCTTTGGTTGAACGGGGAACATACCAAATCGCCGTATTTGTGAAGAGTCTATAGTAGTATCAAGAGCCTCCATTATTTTTTGGAAAAAGACTTTATTGGATGTGGATGTGGGGCAGGTGGCGTCATTGGACCATATATTTTCCGAAACGACATTAGCCAGGTGGTGCCTGTCAACGGCGAATGGTATCGGGCCATGACAATTTAAAGCCATTGGATGACATAGATCTGGACGACAAGTAGCTTCAACAAGACAGCGCAAGGTGCCATAACATATACCAGCCGATACCTCGGAGTTGCTGCAAGAAAAATTTCCAAAACGAATTGGAATTGCCACCAAAATCGACTTAACGTCCTTTGAGTTTTCTCTCTGGAGCTGCGTTAAGTTGGCAGCAAGCCAACAACAATTGACCAGCTAGAGCACAACATCATTCAGATCATTGATGAGATCGAGCCCCGCTTATGCAAAAAAGTCAGACCTCTGCGATCGAGTTTTTAGATCATATTATGTTTAAAACAAAATGGTTTTAAATGTACTTTAATCCGCAATATACGAGTAGGTTAAGGTTAAGGCACGCTTAAAAGCCTTAAGCCATGAAACTTTTTGTCCAACTTGATCTCTTCATACATTTTTTATTACCACATGTCGATTCTTCATGGTTGATCATAGATAGGATCAATCTCAGATATGACGGGCCTGAAATGTTTAGTCTTACCATGAAATTGTGTTTTGGGCTCAGGACAGCTGCGATAGTGAAGGTACATGAGGTCCCGATAATAGTAGCAGCAGGCAAATCATCTGCGTTATTTGCTTTATTGAACTTTAGAATTGCTATCTTGAGACAAGTTTGAAAAGCAAAGTTTGAGACAAGAGAAAAGAACACAAAGTAGAAAAAAAGGACAAAAACGACTGTCAAGCAGCAACAGCCAATCCTAGATGCCCCTAAAAATATATTAAAGCGATATGCTAAGGTGTTGCCTAAGTTTTCTCGTGATAACTGGGACCGAAATCCATAGCCTTACGGCGTAAACACTGTTTTTCTGTCACCCTGTAGTTTAAATTAGTTAAAATCAATGTTCTACTTCTCTTAGATGTAGCGAACCGAAGTCTCTGGTAAAGGTATGGTGGAGCTTTGCTCTGTTTGAGTTTGAAAAGGAAAGTTAGTATCCTAAACTTAAGGAAGCTTTGAAAGTCCATGCCCAGCAGGGTTTTTACGAATGACGTAATATGAAGCGCTACGAGTATTAAGCGCAAGTATTATCTTGCGTGAGCTGTGACTATCGAGATCGCAGAAGACTGGGAGAGCGTACGCTAAAAAAGGGATCAGTAACATCTTGACGAGCATTGATTTAATGCTAATTAGGAGACAATTTCCAGCGTAGCATAATATACGCAAATTGATGTATGTACATCACCGATGTTGCTTCCGTTGGTTTGAATTGATGGAAAGAGTTGAGCATAAGTTTGTTGAGCAGTTAATTTCTAATGAGTCTTAACGCTGAAGAACCCAAATTAAAGTTATCATTCCATGTGCTGGTTGTCCCAGATAGGATTTGAGAGATTCCCCTGAATTTGCTTTGGTTGTAGGTTACAGTAACTCTTTTGTTTCCATGTCATTAAGGTGTTGCATTGGAAATGCAACCACAGAGTATAAATTTTGAAGTGATCTTATGCTGCGAGTGTTATGCCTTTATCAGCACTCTCATTCACAACTGATGTTCTTGCACAGTTTTTCCGTATAGGAATTGTTCTTGACTATAGACAGACTTGAACTACAGACCTTCGGCTCAACATTCGGTGATGATTACCATTGCACCACGGGTTCAAGAAATCGAAGCCAATGGCGTTAGATTTGATTGCAAGGGTCGATTTAAGCACATATTCTTCGTGGGATCTAGAAAAAACCAAAGCTATCAGTCAAGTTGTTAGTATTACCGAGATCTATAGTGTCACACTCGTTTGGGTCCCCAGTGCCATTGTCAGAGAGAGATGCGACTGAGGCGAAATTCTTACTTAGTTTTTCGATTTTCGAATATTATCAGAATTTCAAACAAATAATGAATACCTTGACAACATCATCGACGGTAATAGGAAAGAGAAGAAGTACAGAACATAGTTGGATTACAGCAGAGTTAAAAAAAGATTACAAAGAACGCGATAGACTATACAGACGATATAAGAACAACAGACACAACGAATATTATCACAGGGAATATAGAATTGATCGAAACGAATTAAACAAGGAAATAGCGAAGGCGAAAACTAGCTTCTACAAAGAAAAGTTCCAACGGTGTAGAAGTGATACAAAGGAGACGTGGAAGCTCGTAAATTCTATATTAGGGAAAAAGAAGAACAATCTAGATGATGTCCTAAAAAATAGCTTTTCGAATAATGACAACGTTGAAGACATGACTAACAAATTCGCTAACAGTTTGTCATCTGAGGTACTACGCATAGTGCACAAATGCAGTCAACATTTTTTTTCTGCCCATGAAAGTAGTGTACATCATTCAATCTATGCTGAACATGCATCTGTGGCAGAAATACAAAATACCTTAAGCTCTTTGGAGTGCAACAAATCGGCAGGGATAGACGAGATAAGGCCAAAAGATTTGAAGAACAACGCACAAACTCTAGATCCAGTGATAACAAAACTCATCAACATGAGCTTAGACCAAGCCTCGATTCCAATAACGCTGAAGACCTCAATAGTTCGACCGATCCACAAAAGCGGGGAAAAAACAATATCTTGAACTACAGACCAATCTCAATCTTACTAGCTGTTGATAAGGTTTTAGAAGAAGTGCTAGCAAGGAGACTCTACGAATTTGTCGAAAAGTTTAACTTACTGAATAAAAATTAATTTGGCTTCCGCAAAGGTAGAAGTATAAATAGATTATTAGGAGACTTTGCGAATAATGTATACCAAAGTCTGGATAAAAATCAGAGTGTAGTAGCTTTATTCGTAGGCTTTAAGAAGGCGTTCGACACACTAAGCCACCGACAAATCCTAAGACAGCTGGATAAGATTGGTGTACGTGGCCACATACTAGCATGGTTTGGAAACTATCTAAGCAACAGAACCTTCAAGTTTAAAATAGGTGATCATGTTAGCGAAGAGAAAAATGTTGTATACGGTGTACCACAGGGTTAAAAATTAGGACCACTTCTTTTTATTATATATGTAAACGATCTACTGTCAGCGTTAAAATATAGTAGGGGTTATGCATATGCGGACGACACGGCGATAGTAGTTAGCCATAGGAGCGCTGAAGAAGCTGCACAATTAATGCAATTAGACCTAAATAGAGTCACAGCTTGGTGTCACGACCATGGCTTAATTATCAATGCACTCAAGATCAAGGTAATGCACATTCGCCCGCCCCATATCCCAAAAACAAAACTAAACATAAAAATGCACGACGTAGATTGCCTACATAGAAATGGATGTGGCGGTAGTATAAAATAAGATGATGACTGCTCCAGATACATCGACAATGTGTCAACATATAAATACTTAGGACTTACAGTTGATTATAACTGCAAATGGAGCCACCACATCGACACATTGAAGAAGAAACTGCACCAATCGGCATACGCAATAGTTCACCTAAGTAACCTTTGTACACCAGAAGTACTTAAACAGTGCTACCACGGATTAGTCGAATCGCATCTAAGGTACGGCGTATTAGCGTGGGGAAGAGCGCCACAAATGCATTTGCTTCAAAACACTCAAAATAGGCTACAAAAAATGATACGAAGAGCAGGACGTAGTAACGCTGAGCAGCCCAGAGAAACCAGATAACAGATATGCTTAGCATCTCACAAATATATAAAGTGGAAATCCTGGCAAACTTCGGCAGCGATAACACATACAGAATACAGACACAGCAGACGGTAAACACCAGAAGACGACATCAGCTGTTCTACGAAGTCCCGAGGTTCTGGAACGAGTATGGCAGAAAGACCTTTAACGTCGCAGTTCCGATGATGTTTAATGAAATCCCAAGAGAACTTCGAAACCTACCCAAACTGGAACTTTTGCGTAAAGTAAAAGAAATGTATCTAAGTTCCTCACGATAAAAAAAAAAAAAAAAAAAAAAAAAAAAAAAAAAAACTGAACTACGAGTATGTTTGATGAGTTGATGACAATCTGCATTTCGAATACAATAAAATTGAATTGAATTGATATTGATGTCTTTTAAGGTCCCAGCATTGATTTGTTTACCCATACGAAGCGTCTTAATAATCTTCCACGTTTGTTTAACGTTTAAGCCGGATTAGACTTTTGAATGTTAAAAACTTAGTATTCGACCTCCTAATTTTCTCCGTATCAATGTTCCTGAAGCGTTCCCATAGTAACTCAGGGAGCTTAATCTTCTTCCATTTTGTTCAATAAGTCTAGTTAATCATTGACATTTGGTATTATGGGTTGTAAGGTTTTTGGTTGGGATATGATTTTCAAACAAGTTATTAATGGTGGATGTAAAAAACTCGACCTGCTCATCAACGGAAGATATGTAGTACAGGTTATGCCAACTAGAATTGAGAGAATCATGTTCAAAGATTTAAAGTCTCGGTAACTGATTGTAGTCGGCACGAAAGATCTACTAAATGTGAGGTCATACCAGAGGACAATGAGATCATGTTTTGATCAGTTCTATTGACAATAAACAGATCGATGAGTGTAAAGCTTGTAGGGCTTTGAAAGCAGATCAGAAGTGATAACTCTGTTGCCAGATTGGAGTAGATGCGATTTGCAAAGGATTGTGTGGTTGGACCTTTCCGATGTCGAATTTGGCAACTCAATTTAGCTTTGATCGAAGTCGGCAATCGCCACTGCCTACATCCAGAATGTAGAATAATGTCTCATAAAGAGTGACCAAACTGGGTTGCCCCGACAAAAAATCTCGAAGCTTGAATTCATTTCTGTTGACAAAGCCGGGATAACTAGGATATGCTCTGCTTCTAATCCGGTAGTCTCTATCCTCAATGAGGGCGAATATAACCTCGTTGCCGCTGTGAGGTACTCGCTTACAAAGGCCATTTCATGTTCTTTGTCATCATCGTGATAGATTTCTCAGTTTTTCAGACACCTAGCTGCGTTAAGATTGTGTGAATTCCGTAGGCTTTTAATTTTTCCATGTAAGTTTTGACCCACAGTCATAGCGTACGAGTATTTATTGACTTTAGAAAGTTAGAACTTTGAACTAGGCAAGTTTGTTATAGTAGCTCTTAAAGGTTTGTTTTATGCATTTTTTTGTAAGGTGAACCAGCCTGAATTATGTAGCTTGAAACCTTCATAAGAGGTGACGTTTAGCCGATAAAAAGTCCTAGCAGCATCTTAATTTTTCTTCTAACTATCATTTCCAAGCCATACCCAGGGTCGAATCGGGGGCAGCCTAAGAGCACTCTGTCTATGGGCAATGAAAGGGTCATCCAACAAGAGGTGTAATTTTAAATTTAGATAAATTGGGGTTATGGACCAATGCATATTCCATTGAATAAATCATTACAAAACGTTGAACATTTTGCTGCACCTTCTCTCCCAGCATTAACCAATAAGTTTGAAAGTAATGTAAAGGCTCAAATCCGCGTTGGTAAAGCCGTAGCTGAGAATTGGATACTCACGTGTGTCTTTTCCAGACGACCATAGGAGCAGGGCCTATTCGGAACTACTTTGAATAAAGATCTTGTCTCCTACAAGCTCATGAATTTAAAACAATGGATGCTTCAACTGGCAGATGGTGTGATATAAAGCCACTAGATTCCTTGGGAACTGTGCTAAATATAAAATCTACCTTAAGCACCAGCAAAGGATTGGTGCGCTATATTTTTCTTTCTTTCTTTGTTATATAAAAAAGTATTTAACATCATCTTTGTAATAGATTAAAACGGGCCTCAAATTGATTAGATAGCGATTTCGCACAAAAATTGGAGGAAATAAGTGAAAAGCTTGTAGGGTTTTTCACATTTATCTTGAATTGTATGATGTCAGATGTACAAGGACTTAAAGCTTCATTTTGAAAAAGTGGTTTCATTCATTATTGAAAATATTACCCATCTTTCCGGCAGCATACGAATTTCACATTGAAAAAAACTCCAGGTCTTTTGAGGCAAACCATGGCATCCCAAATGTTGGCTTCATTCAAAAATTTAAAGTGCTATTAGCCATGCCGGAACCAGAGGTAGTCGGAAAAGGCAATGTCGGAAGAACACGGCGTATGGGGTAGGATGTCCCATTTCAGTGTTTCCAGGGAGATTTAAAGGACCTGAGCTGAGCCTTGTCGTGCTCCAAGATAACTTTGTCGTGTCTTTGCTCATATTACGGACGTCCATCCTTCGATGTTCGGCTCAAAGGGAATAGAATAGTAGTCGGAAGGGGCAATGTCGGAAGAACACGGCGTGTGGGGTAGGATGTCCCAATTCAGTGTTTCCAGGCAGATTTAAAGGACCTGAGCTGAGCCTTGTCGTGCTCCAAGATAACTTTGTCGTGTCTTTGCTCATATTATGGACGTCAATCCTTCGATGTTCGGCTCAAAGGGAATAGAATAGTAGTCGGAAGGGGCAATGTAAGGAGAACACGGCGTGTGGGGTAGGATGTCCCATTTCAGTGTTTCCAGGCAGATTTAAAGGACCTGAGCTGAGCCTTGTCGTGCTCCAAGATAACTTTGTCGTGTCTTTGCTCATATTACGGACGTCCATCCTTCGATGTTCGGCTCAAAGGGAATAGAATAGTAGTCGGAAGGGGCAATGTCGGAAGAACACGGCGTGTGGGGTAGGATGTCCCATTTCAGTGTTTCCAGGCAGATTTAAAGGACCTGAGCTGAGCCTTGTCGTGCTCCAAGATAACTTTGTCGTGTCTTTGCTCATATTATGGACGTCCATCCTTCGATGTTCGGCTCAAAGTGAATAGTTGCGTCCGGAGCTCCTGTTATGATTTCACCCGTTAGCAGAAACGTATAATATACCACGCCAAATATGGAGGACGAGCTTCGATCCACTAATGTTTGACTTAGCCACGGCGCTTTGGAGTATCGTAATCCACTTTTCATCGCCATTCACAGTAAGATGCAGAAAACCTTTCGCAGTTAGCTTTAATTTATATGACACTAAATTTCCTTACTTTTGAAATTTCCGAAGGATATCAAATGATGGGCGGTAGCTTGCTTAATGGCTGCCGGTGAATTTGAAAATGCAAGCTGCATTTGAAATGAATCGTGAATCAGTAATGCCGTCTACGCCTTCCTTTGGCTTACCTTTTAAAGGCCTTTCCGTAAAGCAGATAATTCTCGAACATAAGGGGAAAAGCGAAATGACCCACAAATTTGCCTCGAAAGACGCTCATTTTCGTTCACAAAAAAACCGACGATGGCGAATAAATGAAATAATTTTATAAATCCTTTCTCCTCTTAACCTAGAGGCTCAGAGTGTCTTTAAATTGTTTAATAAAATAATGCTTTCTAGGTGTGAAAGTCTGAAACACGTTTATAAGTCTTACGCCGTCTTTCACATTCCTAACATGAATACTACGTGGAACTCCATAACCTTTAATCTGTTGGCTTACAATATGCCTCAGGTCAACAGCATTAAAGTAAAGTCCACCAAGTGAGCTCACTACACACGGGTAATGCTGGCAAAAATGTCAATCCTCTGCTCATTATCCGAAACCGAAACCATAAACAAAACCTAAAAACATTCGCAGATAGTCCATCATAGCGAGCAATTGAAAAAGCTACGCTCGTAAGTCCAATACCGCAGGATGGAACTAAGTGAATGCCACCGATAAAGTAAAATACCGCTTTAAGTGTCGACAAAACTTTTGCAATCGTTCACCCCGTTGTACCGCTCTAAGCCCAATTAATACGTTTTTAATGACAAAATTGTACCAAATACAGCGCGCCATCACGAATGTCAGCCAGCCACAGTGCAAGCGAGCGGTACCTGTCCCCGTTGCTGTCATAATAATCATTTTCAACTTTAATTACACCATTCCGGGCGTACAGAGGTACGGGCTTAAGTGAGATTTTCGTAAATCATTCCGAAATCCGATTTCTCACACTCACACTCGCGGTGATGGCGAGGAATTTCAGCAATCACCGCTTGAATCTTGGAGTGACAAATTGGGTCGCACTGTCATTAACGCGTAATGTGCGACATTAACAGTGTTGCGACGGATTAAAAAGTGAAAACCCCATACATCCGTATCTGGATTGACACTCGAATCTTGTTGCACTGCAGTTGGTATCCCGAACAATCGTCGTTCCACACGATTAATGCCCAATCAAGTTGGTGGCCAGCGTTAAGTGGGGAAAACAATGCCCAAAATATAAAACTCGTTCCATCTACCATCCACAGCATAGGAGTGCTTGTGGTATGAAGGCAGGAACATCCCTTTTGCCGTCGTCATCACTGCCCAGGTGTCTGATCGGAGATATTACCTTGTCAATGGCTACAGAACATCTGCTTGGGAATGCGCATCTACTCCATGCCATTCCGGTCCATGGGCGGAGTTTGGATGAAGGTATACCATGCTGCCTGGTGGTGTGCGTTAAGTGCGCAAGGAATGAAAACATGAAAGCCAAGGGGCTGTCCAATTAGAGGAGATGCTGTGCTTCGCGTCGGGTGTTGGTCTGAGCATGTCCTTTTTGAACGTCTTACAGAATTTGGTTTTGCTTTTGCCTTAAATGTATCGTCGTCTTTGGCACGAGGGGGGACGGGATAGTTTTATCGCCTTATTTGCAAGTCTTTTGACAGCGGAGGCTTGAGGAGGTGATAATCAAATTATGCTATATGGCTAATTGGGGGTCTGTTTGCTCGTAAAATGCATGGCAGGTAATTAGATTATTTTACCGTCTATCGTAACAAAGCGAACCCAAGCCATGTGAAGCGTAAGTGACCCAATCGAGCTGCTCCAATTCTATAGTGAATAGTGGTGGACAGTTGGGCGATTATACACGGCTGCGATTGGAGCTTAATGAGGCCCATGTTCTTACCTCTGTTGGAATTACTTGTTTTTATTGAGATCAAATGAGTCGGATTAATGGTCTAGTATCGGTCTCTTCATTTTAATGTTGTCATGAAGAATCAGGAGTTTTAGTAGAGTCCTTTGGTTAGGCAGTCCTCTGGTTTCAGCACTTTCAGTCTCATCGTGATATTACAGAAGAAAAAAAAGATTTTAATCTCGTCTGAGGGAAGGTTATTGCTTTTATGCAATTAAGCGCAAGACTCGTCTTTACTTGCTTCCGAGGGCTACCAGGATTCAAAGGGCAGTCGAAATGATCATTCTAGTATCAACAACAATGATACCGATGATATCCGAAAACTCTTATTAAGAGCGGTTCTCAAGAAAAACGAGCTTGCTGTGAGAAGATTCAAGAAAAGCTGATCATCAGTAAAATTTTAATTCATGATTTCAAGGTATATTCCTTGGAATTGAGGACTGGCCGTCTTCTCTGTCAGAGAAGCGTTAACCGTGCACATTGCGTGATGATCAAATTTCTCTTCATTTTGATAGATAGCTGTCAGTTGCTTTACCGTAATTTTGATGCCTGTCTTCCATCACATATGTGATGTTAAACTGAGCTCTTACATAGTAGCTACAAAGAGTCCTATGAGCAGCAGCAAAAGATTTCAATTTTTGTAATTCTGATTGAAGAGCCCACGTTATTTCGGGCATGTTTAATCGAAAATATTAGATAATTTCAGGGAGGGAAATGAGACAAGTAAGACTATCAGAGTTAGAGATTATTCCTGGCAGTTCACATCCCATTTTTCGGTTTCAGAACAACTTGAGTGAGCGATCTTCGCGCTTCACTTAATTCAGTAGAGAAAACCTGGAAACCATCGATATTTGAATCGGTCGCCAATAATCATTAGCTTATGTATGAGTAAGCGTATTGATATTAGCTCATATAAGAAACTTCATGATCCAGATTCTCATTTCACATTTGCGACTAGATCAAAAGTCGCTGCTTGATATCTGACCAATTTTGGTGATGCTGGATGGACAAAGCCAAGAAGCAGCTATCGAAGCGCCGCTTTGATATGTACGGGGTGTGTTCAAAAAGAAAAGGAAGTGTTCGTGAATTTTATCAGCTCAATTCTCATGACTGGAATTATGGGTCCGATTTTCTGAAATAAAAAAGTGTATATCTCTCTGTGCGCGCCTGTACGTACGTTTGTATGTTCACCAACTTTTCTTTCGTCTCGCATATCTCAAGAACAGATAATCATATCTCCTTCGGACCACTTGCAGTCGACGTATAATAACGTATTGAATGATCGGTAAAGTTTGCAAAAAGTTCGATTTGGTGGTTTATTTTTTATACGGGAGAGACTACAATAAAGATGATCTTAAACGTTATTTGGTAGCTTGCACCCAATAGCACACATAAATGTGGATTAGCGCGACTATCATCAAACTATCATGAGTGAAAATGAAAGGAGTGTGCATCTGAGTGTGTTCTAAGTGGTAAGGCTACTTTAGGGGGTGACTATTACGCCGGCTATAATTCTTGCGTAAGGCAATTTTTTTTTTTGGATTGATTTTATTTATTTATCTGAAGAGACTAACATATTAATGAATAATTGTAAAGAATTTTGTGTTAAAGAAGTGCTTTAGATAAAAAAAGCTTGCGACAGTGAGCAGCATTCTATTTTTTTTTCAGAGCTTGCGTTTAAGCAGTGGCCTTTGTGTTAAATTTTAAGAACATTATTTTTAAAAGCTGATTTCATGTTTTGTCCTATTCCCTGTTGCTATGTACTCGTATGTTATCATGCATGTCAGTCGCTAAAAAGGTTACATGTTATTTTAGTAACTTAAGCAGTTTAAACCTAAAATAAACCTAATAGCGACGGTGGAGGACACTTCTAAGACAGAGTTTGTTGAGATGTAGATCGAAAAGAGCGGAGTTCACGCAGATTTTGGTCATTGGCTCTTAAGTTCGATGGGAGTTGATGTAGAAGAAGTGCATGGACCTAAGTTTTTAGGGGTTGATGCTAAGGGGAAACATTTGAAGGAGAGAGGAGCAGTCAAGATTATTGCAATTATTGGTAAGTAGGCGATGAATGAAAGGATATCTGCGACCTCGCAGGGGTTGTAGTTTAATTAGGTTAAACGATCCTAATAAGAAGGAAAGACCACAAAGCAAAACCAATAAACCTACGTTTTCCGGCCTCAATATACGCAGCGGGAATACCATAAAAAGAGGATTAGGCTTGATTAGCATATTTAAAAAGGGGCCTAACGAAGGCAGTATATACCTGACGTATGGACTCCAGAACTTCCCAGAATTTCACAAAGCCGAGTTGATGATCTTGCCGATGTGAAGGCGAAAGTTAAGTTTCGGTCGCAGATCACATCTAAGTCAATTAAAAAGTTGACTTATGGAACAACTTCATGACAGATAACGTAGGTTCTAGGAAATAAAGGGAAGGGATTCACTTACATACGGAAGTAAGTAATTGAGCGAAGCGAAGCGGAGTGACTTCAATTGCGGTGCAAGATAAATTGTTTCTCAGCTATTTCTTAACCGATCCTTATGATTTTTAGACCCTCGGAAAGTATTTTAAAATATCTAGGTTATCGTCGAAACAGAATTTTGATTTTGGTCCTAATTTAAAACATTTTCGCACGCGCCATTTTTTGTCTTTTTGAAGATTTTATGTAACATAGTATGTGGGCAAATTGAACGAACTTGAAATTTGTCAGACTTGTATGAAGCATCCAACAAAGTTTACGACTGCAGACAACATGGATCCAGGCACACAGCCTGAAGAACTTAAACACCTCACTCCCATTGAACAGATGTTGATTGCTCGAGTACCTACATCCAATTTTACGAATATATCAAGTAAAGGCTTGTGGTGGACAGTAAAACCATTAATATGACTTATGACAAATCAACACGTAGTACCAAAAGATTATTGAAATATTTTAGCTCCAAAATATGTTCATTCCATTTTATTTGTTTTCGGTAAATTGAGATCAACTCTACCTTTACGTTTTACCTCGCTTCGCTCAAACACATGCTGCAGAGAAGCGGTACGACAGGGTCGGATTGGAGGGAGCAGGAGTCCGCAGGAAAAGATTTACATGCACAAATGTATGAAGATTTTCATGCCATCAGCGAATACGAAAAATAAGGCTTCTTGATAACACATTTAACATCAATAATAGTTAGGATAAATGACAGTGGGCCGAAGTGACAACCTTGGGGGACTCCAGAGGCGGTATTAATCTGATCAGAAATAGAAGATCTGAAGATAACATTTGAATGACGATTTGATCAATAGGATAAAACCGGAGGAGAAAGGTTTCAAATAGTTCCTTTAGTGCGAAAAAGTTCTAAAACTCCTTGGACCAACGTTTTACAAAACCGGGGTTTGATTATGTTGCCGATGGAGGCGAAGGGTAAGTCCCAGGTTATAGGCAATATCTAAGGCAGCCAAAATGTTGACAGGAGATACAACTTCATGACAGATTATGTATTTAGGTTCTGGGAAGTAAAGTACTTACGAAAGTAAGTGATAGCTTGACATTTACAAACTTTAAGCAAGAATCAGCACGGAAAGATATACATACATATATTTGAATATTTTCATATCATCAGCGTATACGAAAAACGGGTTTTTGACAACATAGTTAACAACTTTATAAATATAAATCAGTGGTCCGAGGTGGCTGCCTTGGGGGACTCCGGGAGTGGCTTTGATTTAATCAGAAAGAAAAGAAAATAACATTGTTCTGGTGGTCTTCAAAGTAGGACTTGATCAATAGGATAAAACCGGGGGAAAAATTCTTGAATAGTTTCTTCAGCTCGAAGATGCACGCGTTTCGATTATTTCGATCTTTAGGTAGTCGGATTTTGGTCGTCAATTGGGTTCGCGGATATTTTAAGTTGCCCCTTTCTCAAAGCGTTTATTGAGTAGAGTCAGCTGCGAGGGTTGGGTCGAACCAAGCCGGTATGATTACAGATATTTGGCTTTCTCTTCATTTACTTCTAAATCTATTTCATTTCCTGCTATTATTACACTTTCTGCATTTCCGTGCAGGGACGGGTTAAGAATATCCCTGCAGCGATACCTCTCGCATGTCGTAAAAGGCGACCAAAACAAAGGTAAACAAAAATCACATCTGGGCAATTTAGAAAACACCAAGGTGAGCCTAGGGACACATATATCAGCATTAAACTGCCCCACAAGTGTACATACAAATCAGTGGGTTGACACGACTGGAGATCACCGGTGTTGTAAGAGTAAGATCAAACAAAAAAAATCTGGAGTGTCACAAAAAAAAAAAAAAAAGCAGGCCGAAAAACAATTGGTGCAAACAAATGCAAAAACACCAGCAATTGATTGGCCTCAGCGATGAAGTAATCCCAAACCGGGAAGCCTGCCGCTACTTTCTGAGGTCAAACCGGCGGACCCCACAAGCGGACCAGTAGGAATGCAGTTAAGTGGGAAGGTTATGGTCCTACACTTCTGACCATAACAACGCCGGAAAAAGGAAAAAAGAAGATTACACTTTCTGCATTTCTCTTCACTGCCTACTCATTATCTCCCAGAAAGTCCAGAACATCAGCCTAAGCTGGAGTGGATGTAATTCCATTAAGGGTCATTACTTTCTTCTGTTCCTGATCGAATCTATTTCCAACACCAAACTAAAAAAAGCCTTCTTGTTTGGATCCTTTCACCTACTCAACATTTTCAGATAAGGCCTTTTCTGCTTTAAATCGTCCTTTGTTTCCTTATGGATATATTTTCCTATACGTCATATTTGTATCAGTTTCACCAAGGACATGTTTCATACAAGGACATGAATATATTTATAGAAGTGGACCATTTCACGGTCTCCCATTTCTTTTCGCAAATTTATGATATAGTGAAAATCAGGTTACTCGTCAAGCTATTTCTGAAGATATCCTCGTACTCTCCAATTAAATATTTCCAAGGCATAATGTTAGTGTTTTCGGATAGCAGTGATTTTCCTCAGCTACTATTGAACTGTGTAAATGCCGAGGTTTTCCATTTCTCGGGGATAGTTTAATTGTTCCATACGATTGTGATTTGCCCATATATGTTCGCTGTCAAGACTTTTTCAGCATATTTTTTTAATTCCTGTGGAATAAAGTCGATTCCTTATAAATGTATGTGATTTTTCAAGCATTTGTTTTTTTATTATAATCAGAAAGAAGAAACAGGTATAAAAGTGTTTTAAAATTTTATTTAAGCAGATAAGCCAGTGCTTGCCATTAAACGTTTATTTATAACTACAAATGTGGAGGAGCACTCCCTAAGACTCCAATTTCAAGCCACTTCTTCGAACATATTGCCTGGTATCTATTTTATAATAAATAGTCTAAAGGCGTTGATCTAGCGGGCCAATTCAACGATCAGAAACGAGAGATAAACTGTTCATGGAACTCATTCCTCAATCGAATCGCGTGCTTATTGATATCTTTGAAAAAATATGAGCTAAAAATTCCGCTTGACTATAAACCGCAGCAAATAGTTAATTATTCCAGTGGCCCTGTCAGCACTTGTCTTTTACGTCTGCAGATAGATGGCTTGATGATTAAATTGGTCGGAAATTAGGTAACTATGGCTTGGATTCAATAGGTCGACCAGTAGTCGAAATGCGTGAACATTTTTCACAGAGTATGAATTTTAAAAATAACACTGAGTAATTTGTAATAATGTAAAAACCGTGGGTAGTATGTCGGCGGCTGACTCACGATGACCGAGTTCGGATCCCGATAACGCCAACGCCATCGAATATCCATTTCACGGCTTTTTTCCTCGGCGATGTACGGGCATAAGCCTCCGCAGTACACTTGCCGTGAAAAAGCTTTCGACTCTCGCCGTTCGGAATTAAGCTTTAGGTTCCGTTCACTTGTGTAAAAAAAGAATCGTGCACACCATAAGTGAATAAGAGAAGCTTGGCTCTGGCTTTTCATGAGTTGTAACGCCTTCCAAGAAGGGAAAAGAATTAGTAAGCTTTGTTCAGGTGGAGGTCTTTCCACAATAAAGTGGCAATGCGAACTTAACATGTCTGATTTTTACCTGTCGCCAACCACGCATGTGCTGATAAACGTAGTATATTGAAAAACCACAATCAATCTCTTGGTCACAAAAAGCGAATATTTAGAGATTCAAAAGTAATTAAGTGATATTGATTGCCCTAAATCGACCTTCGTTAACCAAAATTGATCAACATTGATTTCACACAAAATAATTTAGCGAAAACTTCCAATTAGATATTGACTCATCCTTAAGTATAAAGCTGTTTTCGTAAAGGAATCCTAGAAAAAATACCAAACCAAAACAATGTATATACAAAGCGATCCAATTCTTGGTTCCGAAAGTAACATTAAATTAAATATATTTTTTTATTTAGATTTCAATAATATTTTTATTTTAGTATATTCCCGGGATCTAGCCATTATGACGAACGTGTTTTACGGGAGTTGCAAGACTTGATTTAGGCAAGGTAATTATCGATAACTTTCCGACATAACTTGACAAATATTCGGTTTTGAGGCGCCAAGAGTTTCCATACTGTGTTCATAAGCAAGATCTTTTGTACAGCCTGACATAAAAAAAAAATTAAAGCAAACTCACACGGACTTGGTGTCTAGTTCACATCTTTCGTAAATAACACATCCAGGAAATTTTACTTTCCATTAAACCATGTTGAAACCACATTTCTTCCGTATATGTACATATGTTCGATTGAGGGTTAGGAAAATTTGGTTATCATTTGCCTCTGTCAATGAGACTTAATGTTGCCGGTTACAACTCGCTCAATTTTGATTAAGTACAGACCAATGACCCAAGCGTATATTTCGATATTGGTAAAGGCCTTAAGACTACTAAAACAGATCCAGTCTTTTTGAACTTATCTACAGTTTCGTTCATAATACTCTCAGATGGATGATTACGTCGACTACAATCTTCTCATAATGCGTGAAACGAATCTACTAAACAACCACAATTTTTATCGTAAGTTTTCGTAACTTTAACAAGTTTGGCACTTATCAAATGAAATGGCAAACCTTAAACTAAACATCGACTGTCTCGGATAACAGCTCAGCTTAACGTATGTGATTGAAACAGGAATGTCAAATCCGGATCACGAATTGGATAATCCTATATTTGAAATGGGATACAACATTTTAATGGTGATCCAACCTTCGTTTTCGACGTACATACATATGTATATGGCTCTGTTTCTGTTATGCAAGCACAGATGAGACTAATGCCACAAACCTGAGAGCTAAATGCCTGTCGAAAGATCGAGTTTCAAAAATGTTGTAGGGGATTGGAAAAAACTGCTGGCATTAGTGTATAAAATCTATTATTTTCTTAAAAGGGTTTACCGTTTATGTTAGCAAGCCCGATATCTACGTTCTGAGTGAAATGTCGGCCTGAAAACTACCTAGATAACCTCCTTTCCCTATATAAGCTCTAACTGAAAAGCCCTACCATGTAGCTGTCATTAAAATGACACTGCTTGTTGAGCTCATTGAGTCATAAACCGTCCTTAGTACTTGTTCATCTTTCCATAACCGATTACACAAAATGTCTGTATTTGTGCCCCATCAGCATCACCTTCTCCGCACAGCCTACTTAGCCACCAATCGACTAACCACAAATTGAGAGCAACAATCCAGGCAAAGGGTTGTGCCTGCATTAAACACCACACAGCCAAATCGGACGACGACAGCGTACAAAATCGATTCAGGCAAAAATAAATAATTTATATCCCAATACGTGCGGTAAAAAAAGAAAATGAAATTCGGCCCTAAACGAACGCAAGACAACCTCAAGTTGTTGACCAAATGCACACACAAATCGAGCGAATCTGGCGAACTGGCAAAAACCGAAAATCAAAACCAAAAACCAAGACCAAAAACCGCCATGAAAATAAAATGTATCTGTCCCAGCTCAGACTGAAATCTTGATTAAGGAACCACAACCACACACACTTCATGGGCATGGGCATGGGCAGGAACAAAAAAAAAAACGGCAAACAAAACAAACTGCAACAACCAACAACGACGGGCCGAGATCGACTCCCGCACCATATAAAGGTGAGACCATGAAATCGGGCCGAGGTGCAAAAACAACGACGGCAACCTCGACAACAGAGAAAACAAAAACAATCCGCGTAACTCTTAAAAGGCATCTCGTACCTATTGGAGAGAACCCTTTGCTCGACAACATCCTCCAACCTAAATCAAGCAATCAGAAAGGTATTCGTGCCTAACCACGAAGCATACAGTGTCCGGGATTGGAAACGACGCGAAACGCAAAACGCAATCCAAGACGCGTAACGTTTCCCTTTTGATTGCGATACCTGATGAATCCATTCGAACATTGAATTCGTAGAACCAACCAACCAGCCATCATCGCCACATGTGTGCCGGGTTAGCTCTCGAGCGACGGAATAATTTCTGTCGAAATGGGATTCTGTGTCGATTGTATGTACTCTTATTTCGTGTTGTGGGTTATTGTTATGCATGCTCCCGCCTCCTTGCTCCGTTTTCGTTAAACAACCAAACGCAATGGCTTCGAAAGGACGACGGACGAACGACGTTATAGTCGAATGGAGGATGGTGAGTTCGATTTATCGGAAATCACGATCGGACTTTGATTTAGGTGCGTGAATTTCGGCTTACAGGGTTTTCGCGTTCGGTAATAATAAAGTAATTTCTGCTTTGATCTCGCAGTTGGGATTGCGATTATATGGAATTGGCCAAGATTAATGGGCCGCCATGTTTAGTGGGTATGCAAGTGGAAGGATGTTGAGTTAATATTTGGACTTACTATTGATATTGTGTTGGAGATCGGGGGTCGAGGTGGTCTACACAATGGAAGAAACTTGATCTCGGAGTGACGATGAAGCTTTAGGGCACGTTGAAAAGCATGAAGAAGAGCCATAGTCTGCAGTTCATGGAAAACTCCGAGAAGGCTCGTGTTTTATACCTCTTTCAAGCCCCTTACCCCCTATAACCACTTGAGGCAGTCGTTCCATACTTGGCGTGTTGGTAGTTCTAAGTTTAATAGGAAAACTTGAGCTTTTCGTAAGATTCGTAGAAGATCCCTTACAGCGAGGATCATCTCAAAAAGCTAAATGGCCCCAGAAGTCACTCATGAACAAAAGAGCCTAGGGTACAAGATTGTAGAAGATCCCTTACAGCGAGGATCATCTCAAGAAGATTTTCTTTAAGTAAATCCAGGAAACACAGGCAATATGCATGCAACTTGCTTGACCTGGGTTATACGGGGAAGACTAGCTTGCTTGCCAAACAAGGGGATCCCGCGCTCTTCGTGTGGTCTTTTCTCTGACTGGCAGCTGTCGCAATGGTTGTTAATCAGTATGTCAAGCTTGGCTTAACTCTGTATGTCACACTGGGGTGAGCCAGTTTCTACTATGCCTCGATCTATTCAAAAGGTCGCGAGTTCTGCTGGTTGATTACGTCGACCTATTGCAAACTGCGGTTAAGGTATTGAAGGACGTTGGTTTTAAGGTGGCTCAGCGGGAAACCAGAGATATCAATGTCATAGAGTATCATCTCGTTGTGAATAGGGCGATCTGTAGCCCAGAGGAGAGAGATCCCGATCTTGCTACTAGATCGCTTTATTTCCTCTCTGCCGCGAGAAGTATTTACTGAGACTATGGCATTATATTGCTATTGGGTGGGTCAGGTTGTGTTGAATGTTTCACGTGTTTTCCTGATCAGCTACAAGATGTTCGAGTGAGTAGTGCAGATCAGAAGTCAGTAATCTGAAATCAGGGTAAAGACTTCGAAAATCCTCTTCAATCTTAAGGCTGCACTGCTCCGTAGTTTTGAAGTCGATCGTGCGATAAATATAATCTATGGGAACCAAGGTCAGATTCGTAGCCATACGATCTAGGTAACTTCCTTAAACCTGGTTCCTTCGTTAGACTTACAAATCCATGCCCAATCAAGTCAGCTCAGGCATGACTCAATCCAGGAAAACTAAATACTATCTGACTCAGAGCGCCATAAAACCCAAGGCAGCTAATCAATCTCCTGCTCTACAACTTCTGCGAACCCATCCCCGACTGCACTCCCGGTGGTCATTCGCGCTAGATCGTAGTTCATGAGCCCGCACACAATGACTCTATTTTCCAAAATTTATTAAGTCCCAAACCAACTTTTATTGCCTCTCCCCCACTACAATATACCAAACCCACTCGCTTGGCATTTCCTGAATCGCTCTCCTCTCGAAAATCTCATTTTCATACCCACATTAGGACCGCACTAATTGGCGACCATCCGCACTCCACACTGAAGCTCTACCACTTCCCAGAATCACATGATTACTTTTTCGAATTTATGCTCTCGCAACAATCATAAATTCATTTAATTCCAAGATCTCCTTACCCTCGCCCCCCCGTACGCACACTGAGCGACCCGCGCGACAGTTTGAGGTGACATTGGTTAAATAATTTCGTTAAACTCCTTCGTCAACACGAGGAAGGTGGCAATGGGACTCAAGTTACCATCAAGCCATTTATCGTCATCCATCACGTCCGGAATCATCGCCACAATGCCCGCGTGCACATTAAAGACGACCGGCCGACTAGCCGCCCAAACAAAGACACATCACACGCTTGTACCAACGCGACCGGCTCAAGGCGAGATAAATAATCCAACGGCGAGTGAAACGAACGTTTAGACCTCTCGAACCCGTTCTTAACAATTTAATTTATTCGCAAAACTTTCAACTGCAGAAGTTGTCCGATATCATTCCGGAATCCGACGAGTTTCCTGTACACGGAGGACGGACGATCCGACTCGTTGCGCTGCAACTTGCGTTGCAGTGAAAATTAAAACATACGCGAACGTTTATCGCGACATAATTGCAGCGCTGAATATCAGCGGTAGTGATCTATCAAGGCGTTCGTGCATTCGCTGCTGTTAATTTAATATTTATCCCTTGAATGGAGCGCGACTCGGCCGTAGTCACTTGGTCATTGTCACTGTTCCTTGCCCGTGGGCATGTCGCGATATACGAGTGCTCCTATACGACCAATAAGAAGTCGAAAGAATCTACACACGTCTAAGCTACTAATTGATTATGCATGAAATCCTCCTAGGCCATGGCCGTGGCGGACTTTTATTAGAATCTATTCTTAGCCAGTATTTAATTTCGCTCTCTCTTGACAGCTTTATGGTTATAAGTTAATATAACTCCCGCCCAGAACGGGTTCCGCCAGATTGACAGTTAAGGCGTCTCGGCTTTAATGAATGTCTTCAAATTGTAAATTTGACTCGGCTGCCGATAATCAAGCTTAATTTGCATTGGAATGCATGACTGACAATAAAAAAAAACCAAAAACACTATTGGTTCCATGGAATCGTGTTCATCCGACGATGACGATGGCAATTAAGCTGGCGACGGAAAATGGTGAATCAGTTGGTTGGTATAAAATCTTAATCAGCATTCCAAATGGGAAAGAGCATGTTCGTTAATTCAAAGGTTGATTATCTTTACGTCAGGTCTTTTATAGCTTCAAGCTTAACATGCCAACAACCTATTTAAGTGCATACATTGATGCAGTTCTGGCGGGCTGGCCAGGATGAGCTGAAGAGCCGATTTGAACGGGGACGTTAAAAGCAAATACTTTGTATGTTTCCTCTGTTTGCCATTGCTTAGGAGTTTTTTTCTCAAACCGTCGCTTGAACGTACTGCTTCCAAGGTCAGGTACTCCATCTCATTATTTCAACCCTTAGTTTCACGGACGTTGAGTTGAGAGCAACTTGTCCAATCAAGATGTCGGATCATCATCATCACTTCCAGGGGGCAACTATTGAAGGGAATGTGTATCTTTATAAAGGGTTTTTCAATTGGCGCGGGTAGATTTTCGTAGCCTGTGGCGGCTATGTTGTTTTGATGACATTTGTCAATTGTTTTTTATTATTCAATTACTGGCGCCGAATCACAATGGCCAGTTACACGATTGAACAACACGGCCAAATGATAAAACTTATCTATCAAAATGAGTGTAGGGTAGACGTGGTGGCCCTTCACAGTCGACTCATCAACATTTGGTGGCCAAATTTGAGACGACCTGTTCGGTAATCATAAGAACTCAAGATCGGCCGAGACTTTAACTTGGCGAATTTTGCCTTAGGACTTAGGCCTACACCCGTACAAGATCGAATTGACCAATTCATGACCATAGACAAAGCCGTTTGATCACTGGTTGGGCTTCGGAGTGTGTGGAAAAGGACCATTTTCTTGGCTGAAATATCATCTTTAGAGAGGAGTCGCATTTTTTGGGTAAATGAACGACACCAACCCACACGTGGCTCACCAAGTGGCAATGCAAGCTCAAGAAGTTACTGTTTGGTGTGAATTTTGAGCCGGTGACGTAATCGGTCCGTATTTTTGCAAAAATGACGTAGGTGAGATGGTGACCGTCAATGACGCCCAAATGAACCATAGACGACATCTGATGCCACACAGCGGACGCTGGTCGTGGGGGTGGTCATGGTGCAATGGTAATCATCGCCGACTGTTGAGCCGAAGGTCTGTAATTCAAATCTATCCATAGTCAAGTTTTTCCTATACGGACAAATTGTGCAACAACATCAGTTCTGAATGAGAGGTGATCAAAAAGTGCTGATGAAGGCATAACACTCGCAGCATAAGATCACTTCAAAATTCATACTGCACACACTCACTTTCAATATAACACCTTAATGACATGGAAACAAAAGAGTTACTGTGAACTACAACAAACGCAACTTCAGTCGAATTTCTCAAATTCTATCTAAGACAACCACCCCCGGAGAGTAGTAAACGGACATCTTCGACACAAACCATCTGCACCCCGTCCAGGTTGTGTGACAAACACCATAAGAGCGGCAAATCATCAAAAATAAAAAATAAAATTATGATCGGAACAGTGATTCAAAATTGAACTCTAATTTCGGACTACTTAAAATACAATAGCAGCTATTGTTTACACAGAGTTTTATTTAAAAGTAAATGGCAAGCATTGATTTATTGACTAAAGTAAAATTTTGTACATTTTTTTAATTATGTTTCTGTATTTTTTAATATTCAAAATCCAAATGCTTAAAAAATCAAGTATGAAGGTAAGGTGACAAGTTTTCGGCCTGACACAAAGATGGCATTTCAATTGGCAAAAATATATTTTTTTTGTCTAGATTTTGGTATTATTAGCTTATATGACAAGTTTCAACTTGGTCTTTCAAATAGTTTGATTAGACGAATTTTCGCAGCAGACATCTTGTGTGTTTTTCGTTAAAATGGATAAACTTAAATGTCATGCGGCCATAAAATTCTTCGTTTTACATTGACTAACCCCTTAGAAAATTTATCTAAAGTGGACAAGCATTTTAAAGACTCTGCTTCTTTGATGTCAACCTTTGAATAGTAGGTAGCTGTATTTAGACGTCCAAATGAAGTATGTCCAAAAACTGCGACCACACCGAAAACCATCGAAACTTACATGATTTCATGTTGGACGATAGGCGAGCAAAAGTGTATGAGATAGCTGAGGCTGTGGGGATGTCGGAAGAAATGGTGCGAAAAATCTTGCACAAAGAATTGGGAAAGCGAAAGCTCTGCGCAAGATGGCAGACTCGTTTGCTGAATGGTGACATGGATGAGACCTGGGTCCACCACTACACGCCAGAAACGAAACAGCAGTCCAAAATGCAGGCCAAAATTCACGAGAAGAGGCTTGAAGAAAACGAAAATCATATTTCATCAGGACAACTAACCTGTACACAAGGATGCGTTGTCTGTGGAAAAACTGCGAGACTTGGGATATGATTTGCTAAGTCATCCCTCTTTGCTCCTGATCTGGCAGCTCCAGATTTTCATCTGTGCTCAAACTTTGTTTCTGGGAAGCCCTTCGGGTTCAGTGAAGAAGTTGAGAGGAACGTAGATGAATATTTCTAAAGCCCTTCTCTCTCTCGGGAAGGGAAAGAATATTGATGTTGAAACGCTGGGCGAAGTTTGTTGAAGTCAAGGGAGATAGTGTAGAAAAATAGAATCATTTTTCAAGTCTTTTATTATCAGGCCGAGAATTTTTCAGTTTACACGCATTTCTCATGAAGATGACGAGTTTCCTGAACCCCGAGGAACCCTAACAATCGATGAAAATCTGGCAAATGTAAAGGGAGCTGAAGGGTTAGGTCATCTTATGAAATTTTCACGGCTCTTTCGTGCTTCAAACCAAAATATAATAGCAGCGAATGGAAGTTGCTCAATGAAGTCAATAAGGTCATAACAAAAAAAATACTGCTGTGTACCTACCTCAAAAGGCCGAAGGTTTGCAGATATATATAGTATTAAAAGCTAAATGCTAGCCCTAAGATCGAGTTACACAAGAATTTTGGACACTGAACTGAACTGAACTATATAAAACCAAATTTCTTGAGCGACTAACCATTCATATACGGCTTATTGACAAAAGCAGATAAGTAAAGTGAGAACCTTGACTTATTTTACTGGTCTTTTAACAAGCCATTGGGTCTACAAAATATGACGATGAATACTTTGCCAATGTCCAACCCATCAAGGCGATATCTTAAAATTTCTTATTTCTTGTTTCTGTATTTTGCCTACCTAACCAAACCTCCTTCTTTTGACCAAGCTAAGCCTAGTCTAGAATTTTTGTGGAAGAGAGCACAATTGATGGTACTATAGTCAGGCTGGACTTTATTGAATCACGGGTCATGTATACTAACGGTTTTAGACGTTTATTCAATGTGTTCGATCAACTGCTCCTAGACCTATTCAAAATGTTCGCTGTTCTCATCCTGGTCCTTCAAAACACGGCAGCCCTTGCGGCCGAAATTTCATACTAGGTACATTTTAAAGGTGATATGGACGACTAAAGTTTTTAAAAATGTTCCGATTGGACTGTCGTAAACTTTAAAGCCAAAGACATTGTATTTTTTGATCCCCCAGACCTTTTTTTCCATACATTTGTTTTTTATGATCCAACTTCCAGGACTCTTGAAAGATATCCATTTCCTAAGATCAAAGACAATTGGTTTTTCAAAGAGATCAACTCACCTTAACCTATATTTAGTAGCCTCTGCAGTAAGCTAGGCTCCATAATAGCAATGAGTCACAATGAGGAACGAAAGCTTCCCATCTTCTCGCCAAGTGTACTCCCAAACCGCATTGATAAGCAACATTAACCCAGAACCTCTTGCAAAACAAATCAACAAAGCATCGAATTGACGCCATAGCCAACCGACCCATCTCCAGCGGCGCGGTACATCTTCTGACCTGCAACGGCCCTCATTAGCCTCGCATTCACTTGTCCTAAATTAACTTTTACACTTCCAAATATGGCTTTGTTCAGCATCCAAGTCACCGTGTCTCTCTGACTACATACAACCCCTCGCAGACAAGTTCAGTTCACATGCTCGTTGCACTCGGCCCGAATCCGAAAATCGCTATCCAAAAGACGCAAGCACGCCACAGCAACCCATTCGAACCGCTCAAACGTGACATTATCAATGAATGTCAATGTATTCATCGATTGAATCACCACCAGGCCAACTGTATATTTTACTTCACTTAACCGAGTACTATCATCACATCGGGATTCTGTTCCTCCTCTTCGCCACTGTGTTGTCACTGTGCTGTTACTGCCCCGACCAGTGTCAAGTTGCAACAAATTAGAAATATTTTAAACGTTCCACTCTAAAGTGTCTCTTACACGATTCCAATTGATTTGCCTATCGCATGGTCGTAATCTAAGCCCGGGCAACCGTAATGAAGGCGACCAGGAGTATAGGCACAACTGGTGGATTGGAATCGAAGCCATTATACGAGTACGGCTCGTCGGTGTTGTGCCTCGTCGGCGGTGTGTGACAGTCAAATCAGCTCGAAAATCTTAATAGAGTTCCAATGTCCTATTCAATTTCATTGCACGATTGTGTTCTACGTACCATTGGTTGGCTTGTGGTTTGGCTTGGGGTTGGCGGAGTTATTCGATTCACTATGAAAGGTACAAAGGTACATGCCATGCATCAAATGGTGTTGATGGAATTAGAATTGTTCGAACTGGGACATGGACGTGGGCTGTTGTTCTAGCTGCCGGGAAGAGAAAGTTTCTATGGAAACAGGATGAACCACTTCCTAAGTGAACCATTTAGCGAAGGGATACTTAGCATTATCTTCAGACACCTGCAGGGGTGAATGCGATCAACCCTTCATTAATGTCTGATGCCGACAGTATAATTTTGACTGCGAATTCCCTTTCGCATCTGCATCAACACCAATCAAGTCCCACAGAACAACAACAATAAAACGCTTAATAACGTACTTAAGTAAATTATTTAATAAGCACCACTGTGCAAGCGCACAAAGGATACCGCCCCATTGTCCATTTCCCATTTTCCAGCACCGAGGATGCTTATTAAATCATTGCGTTAGGTAATCACCATGCAACGCGCAACGCTCCGCGGTGCAGCAAACTTCAACTTCACACAAGTATGGCATGTCCGTCCGTCCATCCGTCTATCCGTCCGCAAGCACTCCTCGTTGCTTATTACACCTCGTCGTCGTCGTCATCATCATCGTCATCGTCCTAGCCCGCTGCTGCTGCTCCACAAAACGACGACTTAAGTACATAATAGCCATTATAAAGCATCATGGCGCGCACGATTTATGTTTTAATTTGCCATTATGAAATGTTAATGCAGAGCCGCGTGCACATCGCTCACACTATAGCGACCGAGAGAGAGAGAGAAAAATATGATATAATACGAGTGTATCCTATCCCCATTCGGGTGGTGTACAGAGGATGAGCGAGGCTGGCCGGCGGCGGTGGTGCTGCAACGGCGCGAATACCCTTCCCTCTACAGCATGCGAAAAAGAAAAATTAAGCGATAAAAACGCGCCATCGTTTCACAAAATTGCAGTGCTAAAATGCTTTGCAGCAATTTGTTGGTTAAAAGGAAATTACAGAGTATACACAGCGTACACCGGGGATGGATATGGATGCGGATAATATTATGATGGAAAGGAAGACGGAAGATGCAGACATAGAGATGCGTTTCTGCAAGCTATTCGAGAAAATTATTACACGATGTAGCGCACACGGGATGATGCAGTCGAACATGTATGCATATGTAGCTGCATGAGTCGCTAGTTGATGTTACTGGTCTTATCATGACGATTCGAGCGATTATGCAGCGTCGGTGTCGTGCAGGATTATGTGAAAATTGTTATCTTTGCCTCTCACCGCTTCGGTTCAAGGGAAACGCATTCGGGAGTGTATGGATTGCAACAATGTTGGGTCGACACCTGACGCAGGTTTTGTTTTATTTTTGCTGCATGCAGATAAATGCACCAAGCCGTTAACAATGCTATAAAGAAACAGGAAAGGTGGCTATGTAGTGGATATAAGCGTGCATACCAGTGCAGTGCTGCATGCAGAATTTTTCTTTTCATCAGTCTTCGATGCACATTTTGTATGGCATGCAGAATAATTATGACTTAATGACACGACACCCCATTCGGAAGATAACATCGGTGAATAATTAGCTAGCATGCAAGCTGTTGGTTCCATCGTTGATGTAATGACGGCTATAGAGGCTGTCCTTAACAAAATCTCTTTAAAAGCCTCACCTTCTCCTCCCAATCTCAGGGCGATCATAGTCATGTTTGCTGACTTATCGATCAGACCTTAGCTTTGTACATTGGTACTAGCTGGAAATGGAAGCATTCAAGCCACATAGAGTCAGCTAGGCATCACCTGTTTAAGCGTAAAAAACATGACTTTAGTGGGAAAAGTTTCGGAACCAATAAACAAGATGGGCTCAGCTCGCCGGAGACCATTTCCAGGTCTTCTACCTTGAATTTTAACTGCATATCAGAAACCACAGCAACTAGGGTTCTAAAACCGGTCGCTTTGAGCTCAAAGCCTTTGCATAAGTCTTCCCTACCCCAGCTTTGCAAGATAGAAGACCAAAAAGAATAGGATGAAGGTTTCTCTTTTTAGCAAAAGTGTGGATCAGATTTGATGATCAAGAAGATCGTGAGAAAGGTTAACGCTCGAGCTCTTCTAGGTGGATGGTCTCCTCTTTTTTTTGTCAAAAAATGCTGTTGTTAATTTCAGGGACCGCGATGTACAAGGTAGCGCAAAATTAATTAATCGGAAGATGTTATAATTTTTGCAAATATCGTCGTACGTCAATCATATTTGACATTTGTGAACTAGACAGCTGCAGTTAACAAACAGACAAGTAATGGTACGCTATACTAAGCAAGAACGTGAAAAAAATTGTGTCGATTTTTTTGACCACCAATCGGTGGGATTAGCGCATCGTGAATTTCAACATTGATTTCCTAATCATGTCGCGCCAACTGGACGAACTCGACTCGAACAGACTGGATCCATAGGAGCCCATGCAGCCACCGACCTGGTCGTTCAGCCGAGAATATCTTGTCTGTGGCTGCCGATGACGCTGATAACGGAGAAACATAAACCAGACGACGGGCCAGGTAATTGGGCATCACTAGACGGGACCCTACAGCGAATTTTAATGAAAGACTTACAAATATTCCCACATAAAGTGCAAATAGTGCATCAGTTAATGCCTACTGACCGTCAGTCGCGTGTGAATTACTGTCAAGTCATCCTTAATCTCAACAACCAAGAGGATGATTTTGTGTCGAAAATCATCATGAGCGCCTCGTCGCTTAAGCTACGTCCACTTAAGCTATTAAGTCAATAAAAAAAATCTTTTTTTCTAGGGCATCCGCGCGTAATGCACGAAGAACCATTCCATCCACTCAAAGCCACTGTGGGGTGCGGCGTTCACGCGGGAGGAGTGATTGGGCCGTATTTTTTTGAGGACGCCATCGGCAATACGGTCACTGTTACTGGTGAAAGCTACAGGGCCATGATAAATGACTTTTTACTACCGGAATTTGATGAGCGGGGCTTGGTGAACATGTGGTTTCAATAAGACGGTGCAACCGCACACACAGCACGAGCCACAATGGATATTGTAAAGGAAGCATTTCCTGGTTGCGTAATCTCCGGTTTTGGCATGGCCAGCAAGACCGCCCGATTCAACCATCCCAGACTTCTTTCTTTGGGGCTACTTGAAGTTATGGGCTTATGCCAATAAGCCTTAGACAATTGCAGCCCTTGAGGAAAATATTGGACAGGAATGCGAACAATTAACCCCGAAAATCTTGCGGAAAGTTATGGAAAAAGGCGATAAAACAGGTACAAACGTGTATCAAACACTGGCGGCAGCCACTTGTCGGTATCATCTTTTCTACTTAACAGAAAAAAATAAAGATAAAGTCCATAAATGCTCAAAATCATTTTTCTTTATTTGGTAAAAAAGTAATTCAAAAACAAAATTGAATGATTAATTTTGCGCCATCATCAATTTTGTTCAGATTTTAGAAGCAAGCCTAATCTTTACACCAAATTAGACTCAAAATTAGCTCCGGTAGCAAGTGGACGTGACTACAATACATTACTGAATTCAGACTTAAGGCCGTCTCCTACCTGAATTTATTTTTCAAAATCTTAATGCGAAAGCTGTTGAAGATACCGTTAAACCTTTTTAACCTTTGCCTTGGATAGTATAGCATTTTTTTGACTCGCGCCCCAACTAGGACACAATCTAAGCCTTGCATAACAAAAATACAAAAGAAGGAAACACGTGTAAGGAAAGGCTGAAAGGAGCTGGTAGAGGACATTTCCCAGATTGGACAGCTATAATTCGTTCGATGGAGTCGATGTGGGAGTCGCTCGAGGGTTCCGAAGATTGTTATATAGCAGTTTGTTATAAAAAGTTTGTCTGCAACCTCACGTCGTACTTCTGGGGATTGTAAATTGATTGCCTTTAAACTATTGTTAACCGTCGCTAACTTTAGGTATTAGCCCAAGGTGAATCCTTTCATTGAATGGCCGGAAGGGGATCAAACTTGACTAGTTTCTTAAGGAAGGCCCCTAATGAAGGTAATGTATAAGGATTCCCTCACGTAAGTTTTCAAAAAGTGGAGAACAGATTTGGCGTTTTGATAACGTGGTCGATTTGATGACGAAAGCTAAGTTCCAGGTTACAGATAACACTTAAGTCCTCTAATCAGTTGACGGGGGAAACAATTTCTTGACAAAAAACGTAGGTTCAGGTGGGTGAAGAAAAACATTTACAGGGGTAAGTGATAGTTTGATGCTTAGATGCTTTCTTGACACCAAAAGGTGAACGTGTTTAGGACGAATTGAGAAGAACAGGAGTCAGCAGGAGAAGGTAGCGTATAATGATAGGAAATAAGCGTACACGGAATGGATCATGATGTTGACATCATTAATTATTGGGATCAACAATAATGGCCCAAAGTAGCTGCCTTGAGGTACTCCAGAGTTGGCACAAATTAGATCAGAAATAGAAGATCTCAAAATAACGTTATACTGGTGGTCTTCTAGATATAATCTGACTTCTAATATAAAACCTGTGGGAAATCAAGAGCAGTGAATTTGTGGAGTAGAAGGCTTTGCTGAAGTCAGTGATAACACCGTCAGCTTTTTTGCCATCATCTAATGCCCTTAAGGATTGTACGACACTCAATTGAGAAAAAGACACGCCTGCATTGGAAAATATTGTATCACAGACGATGTGAGGTGTCAAATCTGCCTGGGTCCAACGCGTGGTCCCTGTGACCAAATAGAACGTGCGTTTTTTTGGAACTATTGCGGGGTTCCCTTTAAAGCCTTTGTGGACAAAAGATTTTACAGCTAGAATCTTTTTGAACTTTTTACTCTAGATGAGCTTAAGCGATTCATATAGTTTTCATTTAGTTCTCATCAGTTTCAAAAGTTGTTAGTACAATGTAGTTGCGACGTAGGACGATGGGCGGTATCTATGTTTAGAAATACTCCTCGATAGTTACGAAATATTTAAGATTCGATAAGTACTGGATTGCCAGCAGTACTTGATCAATTATTTTATGCTCTGGTACCTAATGGCACTCGAGTCGATACCTTGCTTTTTTGTAAATCAAATTCGTGTTTTGTTTATCAAATTTTTCACTATCTACAAAATATTTACAGCCGAATTGAACGTTGAGTCGAACAAGCAATTGAAACATTTTGCTGCTGTTGCTAAATGTGTGGCTGAAGACTCGAAATTTGCAAAAACGCTTGGGACTCACGAACTGAAGCCCTAAGATCGCAAGAATGGTACCAAGAGTCTTCTTTGAATCTGCAGGTGTACACAATTACAATCTGAGGAAAGTGTCTCATAAGATGGGATGATCGTCTCCTCATGTGTCTGATTGAGTAATAAACAAAAGACTGCGATTAAGGCCTATTCTAAATTATACTAAGAGTGAACAATACGTGGTTATTTGTTACACTGAAAATTGGTACACACCAGACTGTGGAAAAGACTTTTTTCTAGCCAAAATTTCGAATATTTAATTCAAAATTATTTTTCTTTAACTGACATTGTCCGCATACAACCAATAATTTGCCTGATTTTTTTTTAGAACTGCAGATAATTGAAGTTAATCACGAATATATAGCACCGCTCTCTTAGCCGTCAATCCTAACTTCGATCTAGATTGTCTTCGCACAACCATGCCGTGTATGACTCATTTTTGATTTCTCTAATTTTTTTTCTTTTATCATCGACGATTTATTCATTGATCAATACCTATTTTGTCCCCTCAGCTATAATAAACTTACGTCAGCGCTGTTTCCAATACTCAAAACACTTCTGACATGCCATTTTTGGTATAGCCTTGAGCTTTTCCAGCTATTTTTTTTTATACTTTGCGCGCGCAAAAGGGATTATGATTACCCTTAAGTGTCCGGAATCAAGACACAGACACGGGCCGAAGGTATAGAGGGAGAAAGGGAGGGGAGGTATCTGTGCACATTGGTCCTAAATGTCTGTGGATTGTAGTGAGTAGAAAATATTGTGCTGGGGAGAGCATTCTATAAGCTCTGAACTTAACTGTACGTCCGAAAGCAGGCTTGAGGGTGAACTGATGAGCATTCCTAGCAAAAAAGAGTATTGTGGGTGAATTCATGGAGGTGAGGAATGCTGGCTCATTTGAGCAACGGTTGTTAAAATAGCGATAAAACAGTGACAAATACGATACATTACGTCGGTGTTCGAGCGAGTCGATTGACTTTGCGATATTACTGTCTCCTATAAGTTTTGTCGCTCGCTATTTGTATTCTATCTAGTAGGTGCAATGAGGGGCACCAGATCAGATATGAGCGGTATACTCAAGCTTGGGGCGGATGTAGGTCTTATAAATTTAAGCCAAATGGAGGGGCTGAAATATTTCTTGCATCGTTTGAGGAAACCTAGGCATTTAGCCGTGTTTTTGGCGACCTCAAATGTGATCTTTATACCCTCAATCGTGGCAAAACTCTGTCGTTTCATGACCCTTTTCAGTTTTGAAAAAAAAAACTTAGAGCGCCAAGTCCGATGAGGCTTGATTACGATACAGTTTTCCGCCAAAAAAATAAGCACAAGAAAGTATGGTTTGAACAATTCTGACAGTTTTCTTCGTAGTGCTTTACGCCAATGGCGCATTATCTCAAGGTAATATTCCGTATTAACAGTACGTTCATGTCAATCAACAGCTTCTGAGCGATGCTCATGCGACGGTCCTTTTGGTTAAAATTTTGCAATTTCGTAACAAACATTGTTGACTCGCGTTTCATGCTCAAAATATATATCTGAAAAAAAAAATCATGGCAAGATACGATCGATATGCCAATATCCTCAGCGACTAATCTGATAGTGATTCGATTATTCTCCATAAAAATTATTTGTACTGCTTCATGTTGTCATATTTTGTTGACGGGCTGGGGCGTCCAGGGCCGATATTGTCATTCATATTTCCTCGGCCCTCTGTGAAAACTTGTACCATTTATAAATTTATTTATTTTTGCTAATGGTAGATTCACCAAATGTCAGAGTCAACAATTCAAGTACGTTGGGGCCCCTAATCTTATTTTTCGCACTAAATTTGATTAATTTTCCTCAAACAAAAAATTACCAAGCTCACCAAAAATCGTCTAATCTTTATCCTTGTGAAAAATAAACTTAACATCCAAAATGGCTGACAATATCAACATACAACATTAGGAGACATGTGTACCAGCATAACAAAAAAAAAATAGAAAATTAAATATTTTTCACCTGCGAAATTCAAAAAGTCACCTTATCTTTTGAACAACATTTGTATACCAGGTGTTTTCAATCTAAATGACTCGTCAAACCTAGTTTCCGGCTACTCTGTAGACATTTTTGTTACAAAGCTGAAGAATCAAAAGCTGCTATGATATTTCCAAGATGGCGCTAGCGGACATGCTGGTCAGAAATGTTAGCCCAGAACTTTTACGCCGTAAGTTCTGATGTTGGACTGTCAAAAGCTCCTCATCACTTAATTTGTGAATTTTCATCAGCGTCATTTATAATTTTCGAATCAAAAGGCATCATTGTCGTAAGGATTAGTGATAAAAATCCACGATGAGGCTTCTATAAATGATAGAACATGCCACGAATAATTTCAAATCTACAAAACTGATTTCGGTGTGGAAAGCAAAGAGGTCTCTGGACCATTTGAAAAGTTTTAAAATGCATAATTGGGACATTACTGGATCAAAAGCAGCGTAAAACGCAACAAATATTTCTAGATTTATTAGTCGTAACGCAACAAAAAAATTTACCATCGCTTAAAACCTTGACTCCACTCAAGGAAACTGGAAAATTGGATTAATCAAAGCCGGCACACATTGAGCAGTGTTTTTTCAGAAGTGAACTGGTACTCCAGCCACAAAAAGAGAAGGATTTTCAGCATCATATTGTGGCGAGCAATGAAATGTATTTTCAAATGCACATTCCGCAGAGCGTCCATGATCGGAGATAACGATGCAGAGCGTCTCAAAGAAAAATTTTTTTGTTTGCATTCAGTGTGTAATTCGCAGTAACCGGGGCCTTTAAATGTTCCAGAAGAATAGAGTCACGAAACCACCGCTTACAGATGGTGATATTTTGCGAAAATCATAAAAGCTTTCAAAATCACTTTATTTTAAGGTGTTGCTTTGCTGGGATGTCCTGATAATTTTAAAATAAATTTTTGGGCTTTTGATTTCGATTCCGACAAATACCGTAAAATGACAGAGAAGTTCTAGTAAACTGACCAATAATATGTATTTCTATTTTCTATTTTTCTATTTTTCTATTTATTTCTCTTAATATACTTACAAATATAATATAAAAATACAAATCCATATAAGAAATTGTAAAGTAAAGAATTACAAAGTAAAACAAGAGAAAAATCTGGTGGCATTCGATATTTTATACAAAGTGAGTTCAAATAGTGTTGAATGCCACTTCAAAAGGAAGAATACAATAAGATGGGGTGGGGTGATTTAACAAAAATAGAAAGACAATTTTCAGCAATTAAATTCATTTAACATAATATCAGTTAATTATTACTTCATATAAGATTAAAAAATGTTGGAATATTTGTACTAACGTCAAGGCTTCAACAACAGTGAGATCAAAACATTAGAAGCAAGAGAGTCTAGACTCTAGACTATAATAATCTTGAGAGAACAGCCAGTTTTTTACGCGCTTTAAAAAACATTTGGACATGTGAACACGTCTGATTTCTTCCGGGAGGACATTAAATAAACGATTACATACAATTGAATAAAAATTTCTATATGCGGTGGTTCGATAATTTGGCACTTGAAGCAAATTAAGCGAGTTATTACGCAGGTTATGGTTTGAGATTATTCGAAAATTTCGGTTACCAGACTTGATAAAGAATGCTTTTAGTACCTTGAAACAATATACAGTCACTCACACTCAAAATGGGGCAACCTAAAAACATGCCAATGATTAATTTTCCAAGGCAGAAAAAAAGTCATGGCTAATTTTTCAACTATTTCATTATTTTTCTTTTGTATGGTTGACTTCAACTATTCAAAAGACAATAAAACAAAAACAATAAAACAATATTATTAAATAAAAAAAAAATCATAATTCTCTCAGCCTCCTTTTCACTACGTCACACTCAAAGTGGGACACGTTAAACTCTGCTTCTTAAAGTAGCGTTAATTTGTTTTTAACATTTTGTCGAGTTTCCATTGTTTTTAACAGTCTCTTCAAGACGCCTTGGAATACTTTCAACCAATTTTTTTGCAAAAAGATGGGTCGATAGTTTCCCGTTCTTCAATCACAGCTGTTTTAAGAGCGTTGATGTTCAAGACTTTTTTTTTAGCCACTATTTTCTTTAGTTCTGCCCACAAATGCTCAATTACATTTAAGTCCGGTGATTGAGCAGTTGTGGCAAGAACTTTAGGGCAATTGTTAAGGAGCCACATCTTCGCAACCCAAGACTTATGCTTGGGATCGTTGTCTTGGTAGAAGATAAAGTCGTCTTTGATGCCAAGTTTCTCCGCACTATCCTTAACGGTTTATTTTAAAATGTTAATGTAGTACATTGCGTTCATGTTTCCACGTACAAAATCCAATTTTCCAGTTCATTCGGCTGACATGCAGCCCCATACCATCAAGGACCCGCCGCCATGCTTCACAGTTTTCCTAACAGCTTTTTCGTTGTATTCTTCGCCGGGTTTATTCCATACAAATGGCCATCCGTCGGAGCCAAGAAGATTGATTTTGGTCTCGCCTGTAAAGAGAACCTTTCAAGAAGGTGCGGAATATGCCAAAAGTCAGAAAACAGACCAAAAAAAAAAAACTTACTTTTGACCAGATAGTCATATCCTTATTTGCATGTTCTTTTGCAAATTTAAGTCTGAAAAGTCGATTCTTTTTAGATATTAAGGGCTTTCTGCGAGCAACCCTTCCGTGCAAGTTGCTATTTCTTAAGAACCGGCTAACTGTTTCTGCACTCACTTTTAAGTTTTTAATGTCCTTCAACATTTTTTGAAGGTTTATGGCCGACAACAAAGGATCATTTTGAATTTTTCTTAAAATAAACCTCCCATCTCTAGTGGTTATTTTCCTCCTGCTTTCAGTATTTTTTGATTTATTTTGGATTATTCCATTTTCCTTATATCTTTTTATAATATTAAAAACAGTAGATTTCGTTTTGCTTACCAACTCGCTAATTTCCTGAACAGTTTTACCATTTTTATAATTCAGAATTACAATTTTTCTTTCCTCTACAGTAGTTTGTCTAGACATTTTGCTTTTTAACTTCAAGATCACCCAAATGTACTGAAAGGACTGTGAGGCTGGAATGAGCGAAAATACATCAGAATCATACAAGTTGCGAACGAGAACCGTTAGTTTTCATGGAAATCGACACGTGTCCCACTTTGAGTGTGAGCTGCAATATATGTTATGCACACATATTTGCTTTAAAATAAAGTAGTTGTTGGTAGAATTTGTGTTTGTTTTTTATCATTGTATGTTTGTATTGATATGAAATGTGAATTGGAATACGATAAGCAAAGTAATTCCAATCAATGCCTTTACAATCAATCCTGAAACTCACGAGAGAACATTTTTGTAGGTTGTCCCACTTTGAGTGTGAGGGACGAACAGGAAGAATACCTAATTGACAAAACAAAGGAAAACTAGGATGCCTACTAGGTTTGCGACAAATTTTTCGGATAACATTCTTTTGCAGGACTAGCAATGGCTGAACTTTGTTCTGATAGCCTCCTCCCCAGCAATTTATACCGTGTTGAAGCTTTGAATTAAAAAGTCCATAATAAATTGTGGTTAGGAGCTTAGTTGAACATATATTACGAAGGTAGTAGAAATGCCTAAGTGTGGAGATAAAATATTTCTTCAATGCCGTAGCGTGAGATGAAAATTTCATACTAGAGTCAAGTAAAAGTCCCAGGTACATAAATTCGTCTACATTCTCAATCAAAAAACAATCATCACTACACTTTTCACTAGTTTAACCGAACACAGTGGTTGCACATTTACATTGATATAATTTAAATTTTCTACAATTCGGTGCATGAAAATATACATCCGGTTTTAGACTAACTGACGAAGATAAATCAAAGAACATTAATTTAGTTTTAGGGCTTATTACAAGTTTGTGTTCAGCAAACCATTGTCTTAGAGTATGTACATCACAATTTATGTCAGCAATAAGATCTAAGGGATTGTTGGTTCCATACGATAACCCAACATCGTCACCGAATGCAGTAGATATGCCCTTTAGATTGAGGTGAAACAGTGAGTTAATATATATTAAAAAAAGAATGGGACCCAGGACTGAACCTTGTGGTACCCCGAGCGTGATTAATTGCACATCACTTCTCGTCTCATCCAACCTTACTCTTTGTGATCTATTGTTCAGATATGAACTAAACCATTCGAACATGAAACCACGCACACCTACATTTTCTAATTTTGTTAACAAAATTGTATGGTCAACCATGTCAAAGGCTTTGGTTATATCTATGAATAGCGCTGCTGTACATTTTTTTTTGTCCAGGTTGCACATTATTTGAGAGCAAAACTCTAAAAGTGCGTCCTCAGTTGATTTGCTCTTTTGGAATCCAAATTGAGTAGGATGAAAGAACCTCATCTTTTCTAAAAAGTTTACTAATCTAATTTTTATAAGTTTTTCAAAAACTTTGCTTATGCTTGGCAGAAGAGAAATTGGTCTATAATTTCCTATTTCAGTTGGAGAGCCTTTTCTAAACAAAGGAATAACCTCTGCACACTTTAGACCGTCAAGAAAAATACCAGAAAAAACACTACGATTGAATACATCAGCTAATACATCCACAATAAAACATGCAATATTTTTAAGCACAACATTAGAAATACCATCGACACTACATGAATTAGAGTTATTCAAACTACCAATCGTACTTAAAATCTCTAAAGGAGTTATAGGGTCAAAAACAAAACTTCTACATTGCACATAGTTTACATCACCAATAACAGAACATTGAGAGCACAGATCCTGAGTTAGTCCATTATGTAATTTAAGTCCAATACTTGACAAATGTCTATTAAAAGCTTCAGTGATTTCTTGTTTATTTGTTATTTCCTTATTACTAGTCCGTAGAACAATAGGTTTTTGGGAGGATGATTTTTTGTGGAGAATTGTGTTTACAACTTTCCACTCTTTCTTAAGATTACCTCTAGCTGAATAAAATTGAGCACCGTAATAAGAGTCACGGCAAATTGGTATTTCCTTTTTCAAATCAGCACATATCTTTTTATATTTCATTTTGAGAAAAACATTACTAGGGTACTTTTTGCACTTTACTCTAAGTTTATTTTTTGTTGTTTCTTTATTTAATAAATAATTAGATAGCCAAGGCTTAAGTTTATGTACAGATTTTTTTGTGGTCAGAGAACTGCAACTTGCAATATGGCTTTTTAGAGTGGTTATGAAATTAGAATATGCATTCGATACGTCACTACAGTTAAAAACATAGTTCCAGGACTCAAAACACAAACTATTTCGAAGCCTTGTAAAGTTTATTTTTGGTTTGCTTTGAAAACATTTCTGAGTTTGGCTATTGTTTTTAAATTTTATGTTAAATATAACGCCAGTCATGGAATGGTCAGTAATCAGAAAATCAAAAACACAATACTCAAGCTCCAAAGAAGCAACTTTTCGAAAACGTCCATATATATGGTCTAAACAAGTACCTGATGCAGGTATGCAACTTCTCGGTGCTCAAAAGTCTGAAATTCTCAATGATTGCATCGTTTTTCTGACCGCAATTATAGGCGAAAATCTAGACACGTAAACAATAATTTACCACCACACATATGCATTTCTACATATTTAACAATGGGAGCTATGTTATTGTCTCTTCCATAGATGATAGTTTTCTTTTGAAATGTATTCACTTTACCCTAATTGGTCGCCCGTAATTGATTCGCATTAAAACAACGACCATTCTATTTATTCTATAGCTCTCTTAAGTCCGCTAAAAAGCATAATTAGGCTTTTAAAAAACCCGGCTAAGACGCCGGCTATGGAATTATAGTTAAACTCACAACCAGCCACGATCAGGGCTACCTAATTAACGACTGACGATTCTATTTTGTGCTAAAATTATCGACTCGATTCGATTGTTATTCAACTTATTGCTCTATTACCGCTTCGGTTTTGTTCCACTACTTCGTCCAATGCCGTGAAGACATCGATTTTCTGTTCCCTTGTTTACTGCCGGCTGTTACTATAATAAATTATTTCAAACCTGAGACACGAGAGATGCGACGAAGGGGGAAAAACAAGAAATTCAACGAGCAGCTCGAAAGCCATAATCACATGCTAATTTGAGGAGCAGAAAAGCAGGAGAAGGAACTACATGAAAAAATATATCTTAAGCTTGGTTTTGACGTATCCGAACGGTGTGGATGGGAAGCGATCGCAGAGACTTTATTGGCTAAAAGTCTATAATTAATTTTGCGGCGACATCGGCTCATTCGAGTCACAAATTAAGAGCTTAATATGGACACAACTCATTCCATTCGAATCGCGGTGGAGGACAGGAACAAAACCGATGAGATGGCGGCGCGGGCGCGCTTGATAGGCGGTAGGAGGTAGGAGGTACGAGGTAGGGCGAGGACAAGAAAAGTGGAATAATTAAAGAACGAAACAAGAATGGTTGTGGTTTTATAATGATGTTATTGGCCGGAATCCCGCGGTATCGCGAGTATCTGTGGCTCATAAATACGTGAATACCAACAGTTGGACAGTTGGGGGCATGATTTCAGTTTTTTATTTTTATTTTTTCGTTTTTACCTCTTCACCGTGTGGCAGTGGTTGCTTTAGTGGCGAATTGCGATGAGAACGACTTGAGATGTCCGAAATAAAATCGTTAAATTATTGCATTCTACCTTCGGGATGGCGTGGTAATCAGTGATATCTCTCCTTTGTGAGTGTTTTGGTGTTTAGTGGATATGTATAATGTGCTCCTATCCTGAGGCTACTCTTTAGTTGGATTGAAAGTTGAAGATTCACCAGAACCCATTTTTAATTCATCGCCACCGCAGACTCCGGTCATTATCGTCATCTTCATCGTCATCGTCGTCGTCAGCATCGTCGTCAGCATCGTCGTTCGAGAGTGAATTTTAAATTGGGAGTCAAATCTTCTCCATTGCAGATGAAGAACAAGAACGAGAACAAACGACGACGAGTTGAGAAAACAGAAAAAGATACAGATACAAATACTAATGGCGGTTGATCGTTATTCTCTCCTGCGATGTCGGAGGGAGAGACAGTCCCGAAATGAAAGACGACCAAAAAGAAATTGACCCTCAACTAATCAGTGTAAAGCGGATTTTAATGATGGCCGGGCCCTCGCTGAGCCTTATTTACCGATACATGCCAGCATAGCTAAGTTGAGTTTATTTTGTTCGTTGATTACCCAAAACAGGAAAAAAAAAAACAGAAAACATCGAAGTAAAGGTCTCGTCTCTGCAGGCTTAGTTCTGAGGTACATAAAGGTACCTATGTCTATATTCACTGATACAGTTGGGCATCATAATGGAAGGCAGAGCAGACCATTGGGCTCGGCGTTGATCTGCCGATCGCTGGGATGGTATGCCTGGTTCGGGGCATCTGCTTTTCTGCGTTAGGGACACAAACTAATGGGTTTTTCGGTTATATATGTTACAGCCCTATGTACATACAAACACATGCTTCTATTCGCTCTATCTATCTAGATTTGATCAAGGGAGAGATTCCTTCGTATGTAACTGAAAGACTGCGGCAAAATAAAGAAACAAATTATTATTCAAAGTATCTTTAGCAACAGTTGGACGCACAATCGTAAATTAAAATGTTAGCCATGGCGTTCTTCATCTTTGCGTCGCTTCGTTTGCCATCCATTCCTTTTAATTTCATTTTATTTCCCTCGTATGCTTCCAAAATACTCGTGTATCTGTACGTGAAGAAGGGTGACTGAAATTAATGGATGAAAATATTTCATTTAAATTCATTTAATTAGGGTCTTCACTTTTTATTTATTGTAGCTCCATTAATATCTCTGTTTCGAGAAATAATTTTTAAACAAATTCCAAGAAATGTTAATCTTCGTGTTGCCTTTTTCGTATTCTTTTGCTCTTCTTAGCCATGGTGGTTGGTGGTTGGTGCACACCTTTATGGCCGCCGCATAATGGAGTTTTAATAACTCAGCAGGGTAACACCAATTCTGAGTCCACTTCAGGTCCAAATGACTTCCTTTCGATTTGAAAATGGTCAGAACATTTTAATACATTTGGAATCAGTTTGGTGGGTTTCCCCTTTCTTGAATTGCTTTTTCAAAGTGTTTTCCTTTTTTTTAAAGCTTTCTTACATATTTTCCTGGTTTCTGTGTGTAACACATAAGCAAGTAAGTGGAGTGGAGGTTGGTTTTAGTCAAGCGTTGTTGTCAGACTGAAATTTTATTTTATTACCAGCTTCAGACTTTTTTCTTTAGACTAATTTAAATCATCATTATTCTGGAAAAGGTTGCATTTTCTGTGGATATAAAATGAGACTTCTTGTTGGATAGGCCAATATACGGCCCCATCTTTTTTTTGGGTACTTTCTATTTAAATTATAAACAATAAAACTCAGTGAGTCACATCCTGCTTAATCAGAAATGTGTTTAAATTGATTTTGTCCACACGAAATTTGTTCAAAAAAATAGGTGACATTTGAAATTCTTGAGCTAAGTTCATCCAATTTTCGTATTTTTTTCTGTTATGGTTATGGTTATAACGTGCACATATCACCTTACATATGTTGTAATTGTCGACGCACTTCACAGACAGGAAAGTAGACTCCCACCAAGACACGAAATCTTGTATAGCGGCTTACCGGCAAACAAAACGCGGAGGTCAGGGCTCTGAAGTCACTACGTTGGAACAATAGAGTTCGTGCTGTAAATTTGAATCGCGCAAGCAAAGAGTGTTTCTACAGATTGTCAATTTGACAGTTGAAAATTGATCTGTCGTTAGTATGTTTCGCCAGAACAATGCGTGCAAATTGTGCAAACCTATTTTGGAAACCATGGTTCGGTTCGCCAAACTTATTGAGTACTATGACATAATCGTCCATCTGAGCAAGTTATTAGGAACTCGGCTGAAAAGCTTATAACACCCAGCTTGTGCAAGAGTTGAAGCGGAGTGACCACTGTACGCGTCGTAAGTTAAGTAAATGAGCCGAAAACTTGATTCAGCTTGATCCTCATTTTCAATCCAAAATTTTGATCTCCGATGATGCCCATTTTTGGTTAAATGAATATGTAAACAAGCTAAATTCCCGAATTTGAGGATGAGAAAAGCCAAAAGCCTTTGCTGAGATGCCCTTGCAACTAGTAAAACTCACTGTTTGGTGTGCTTTGTGGGCTGATGGATTCATGGCGGCCAGAATATTACCGTCAATGGGGCGCGCTCTTTCGGACTTCTTTGTTCCTCAGCAACAAACCATACGGTGCGCGACACTATCATTTTATTGCAGGAAACATTTGCTGAGCGCATCATTTCACGGAATGGACTTGTGAACTGGCCTCCACGATCCTGTGATATCACACCTTTGGATAACTTTCTTCTGAGTATGCGAAGTCACTAGTCTATGCCAATAAATCAGAGACGTTGGACGATTTGGAAGTCAACATTCGCCGTGTTATTGCCGATATACGGCCCCAGTTGCTCGATAAAGTTGTCGAAAATTGGACTTCATGATTGCACTTCATTTGAGCTAGCCATGGCATGCATATAACCGAAATTATATTTAGGCACTAATGGCATGAAACATTCCATTAAAGAAAGCTAATATTATAGACATTAACATTAGTTTTAAGGATTTTATTTTATATTGAATTTGTATACCTCTTAAAAAACACACACTTTAGAAACAATCAGATTGACATTCAGAATCTGAACCTACCAAGAACGCCTTTAAGGAACAGTCAGACTTAACCCGGAGCGTCATCTTGGATGAAGATTTCTTTGTGATCGGGATTCGTCAGGTGGCTACAGGTGTAGCTGTCTTCCAGAAAGTGTATAAGGTGAATGGCAGCATTCGTCCAAGGCACAACCTGGAAGACAGAATTCAACATTTCCATCTTCGAAATGATATCGATTATTGGCGATCAGAAAACCTTGGTTTTACCAGGCTCAATAACGATTTCATGGCAATAAATGCCGTCATCAATGAGAAGGTGAACACCTTCCTCATTTTGACAGAGGATTTCCGGATGATTTTCGAGTCACTAAGTCAAGAAAAAAAACCCCGCGTGAGTTTGGGCTTAAATACATCCCGCCGGTGGCTGTAGAGATGTACACCATCCTGTGCGATAATGCACTTAATAATGCATATTACCCGTGCTCGCGGAAGTGTATTATGTATATCTTGTCGGGAATAAAATACAAATTGATGAATAAATAAATATTTTTCGAGAAAAATTAAATGTCACCTTATTTTTTGAACGAACCTCATATTCACATCGGCTGAGCCAAGAGCTTGTCTGGAAGTTTTCTTGTTTTCGTTTTCTGCTAAATTAAATTTGACACACTTATCTGCCACGACCTCTATTAAACGCGATCATCCGAAAGTCAAAATTATCAACCGTTTTTTTTTAAAAATAAGTGGGTCAATGGCCTCAATTTGGATAGGCCTTATTGGCATAGACCTTACACTTCAAAGAAAGACTCTAAAGGCGTAAAATCTCTCTACCACCGACACCAATCAACTTCCCTTTAAACGGAAATAATGCCATCTTTGAATGTCATACGCAATTAATTGATTGTTTGCAGGCTTGTAGGCACTGTAGCGCCATCTCATTGAAACCAGAGATCGTACGCACAAATTTCATTGAATTTTGGGTAAAGATTGTGAGTCAACATTTTGCGATAACTCACCTCGTTAACTGTAACCGCCCCTCCAGCCTAATCTTCGAATCGAAAAACCCAGATTTAAGTGAGGATCAACCCTTATAATTCACCGCAGATTTTTTCTCCGTTTGGTTTTACAGTGCCTATTTTATGCAGCCCACGCATGACTCTTGATATGTTTCGAAAACAAACATGTTTAGTTGATATTGCCATTTTATAGTAAAAAAAACCTATATTCGAATACTGCTTACGCATTATTGAATTTTGTTATCATAATTAGTGACCATCAACATTTTTTTTTCAGTCATTATAATTAATCCACTGAGCGAGCAACTCAAGCCATAGTGCCCGGACCAATTTCACGAATGCGCGTATAAAGGAAAATATTGCTGTTGTATCCGTCAGTGTTAATGAAGACCGTGATTTTTCTATTCGTCGCCATCCGCAGCAATTGGAATTGCGTTACGACACAACAGCATTGACTACGTGGATTATTTTACGTAAGGATCTTGGTATAAAACATTAAAAAATGCAGCTCGTGTAAGAACTGAAACAGAACGTATTGAATTTTTGCTAAGTGGACTTATGGTGATGGTCGTGGTGCAATGGTAATCATCACCGACAGTTGAGCGGAAGGTCTGTAGTTCAAGTCTGTCTATAGTCAAGGACAATTCCTATGCGGAAAAACTGTGCAATAACATTAGCTGTGAATGAGAGATGATCAAAAAAGGCATAACGCTCGCAGTATATGGTCACTTCAAAATTCATACTTTGTGTGGGCAATATAACACTTTAATGACATGGAACCGAAAAAAAAAAAAAAAGTTACTGTGAACTACAACCAACGTGACAAATTCAATCGAATCTCTCAAAAATTCTTATCTAAGACAGCCACCCCAGAGTGTAGTGAACAATTAAATTGGTTAATAATTAAAAAACAAACGTTCAAATAATTAAAAGAATTTAAAGTTCATCAACAACATCCAGTCGCCGCCGTTCTTACCAGTTGGGCATTCCTCGCACACACTTTAAGTTGTTCCCTTAACATCGAATATTACCAATTGATAAACCTCGTTGCTTGGATTACAGAAATTTCCTGGCAAGGATGAGAAAAATCGAAATCGATTTTTATAAAAAAGAAAAAATACCGTAAATAGACAAAATTTGCACTTCGACGCCAACGGAAGTCTAAATTACTCATGAGGAATTTCTTACGACTCACTGCTGGATATTTGGGCTGTATTCGAAGACGATGCGAGATCAGCAGAAACGACGGTCATGGACAACATTTGGTTCCAACAAGACGGAGCCACAGCTCATCATAACCTCATCAGCTCGAACTACGATCACTTTAACAAAAGGTGATTTTCGTCAAAACACAGCACGGGCTTTTAAATTTTGTCTAGCAGGTGCAAATAGGTCTTTTGAGTACCAGACCAAATATAAGCGTTTTATTTATAGATTGAAGCCAAACCAGATTGGGTAAAATATTTGTTGTACCGTGTAAGGAAACCTAGACAGTTCGTAGCGTTCTTGTTGACCTCGCCTATATGGCCACTTCAATAAGGGCTTTATTAACGAACATACGAAGAATAGAAGGTTGGTCGGCTTCAACGACACAAGTGCCATTCATAGATAATGGTCGATTACTGAGAGTACTGTCACTAGTGAGGGGCCGGATTGGGCTAGAAGTAGCAGACAGGAGATCATTTATAAAAATGAGAAAGAGCATCGTTGATAAAAGAGAACCTTGGGGAACTCCAGCATTTATTTGATGAATATCAGACTGGAAACCATAAAAAACGACTTGAAGTAAACAATTTGAGAGGTATTAATTGATATCCATTGACATTCATTTTCTACATAAAAGCCTGATGCCTTATCTAAAGCATTGGATAATTTTACTCAGACGCAGAGAGAATACAATCTGGAAGCGTTAAGCTTCCAAAAAGCAAATTAAACCATCAAAATTCGAATTTAAATTTTCTCATAGCTATTCGAAGCGCAGAAGCATCTTCCACCCCTCGAACGTGTTAAGTACCATGTTTATCTTAACCTAATCCATTTCCAGCATTTGATACACTCAAGCCAGACCACACCCATCCGGCGTCGTTGATAAACGCGTTCCGCTCATCCCCCTATTCAATTTGCTTTGATTCACTTAAAGCCCAACGAACAATGCTGTTTAACGGCAATAGACTCTTAGCATTCGCCTAACTATCTATTCAAGGGTTGATTTGTGCGCATCCCTCATGCGAACTCTGATTATGTTATTGTGAACTGTCTGCGTTCAATGGCGGAAGGGATTCCCCCATACCAATCCGTCGTGATTTATATGAAACGTTCAATCCACATGGGAAAAGGGTTTTATACATTTTTCCGCTGATTCTCTGGTGATTACGTTATTAGTTGGCCTTATTGTGTGACTGTCTTTTCGACAAACGAATGTCTCGTAGTCAAGGGCTAGAAGGGGCCTGCACGATTCATTTTCATTTTCCCTGTCTCGAACGGCCTCGTATGGATCGTAAATACATTCGAAATAAATGATTCCTTGTTTCGGTTGTGGTTAGAAGAGCACTCGTTATGCTTGGAGCGATAAACCCTTCGCCATTATGGCGTGTCACGTATTTGCTCTCGGATCATCACGCGCAATTCTTTCCATGGCCCACAAGATAACGAATTCATTATATGGCTTGTAGCGATTGTCTATCGATGTGACTCGGTTGTGATGAGGGCGAGATACGACGTCGTAAAAGTCTATTATCTGAATGGAACGCAAGAGTTGTTATTTGTTTTTTATGCTAATCAGATACTAATGTGTTGGTTTATGGATCTGGAGACATAGTAAGTAACGTCAAGTATCTGTTTATTACCTGACCTTTGGTGGAGAAATGCAAACGCAAACGGAATTCGTCCTTTCCGCAACTAGAAATGACTCTTCCACTTGACAAATCCCAGATGGCGCACTTCAATATATCCTCTATTCGCAAAGGAATTAATTTTATTTCGACTACTCCCCTAGCGGATAGGGTGCCTCGCATCTGTGCACACACAGACGATTCGCTGCCACTCCATAGATAACTATCACATCAGGACGAGCCCTAAACGGAACATCCTGATTCAGCGCGAACAAAACCGAAATCCAATAAATCCAAATTGCTTCCTTAATAAATCCCGAACACAGCAGATGTTCCATGAGTTGTAATGAAGCGAATTACACAACATTAGCCACAAGGATACACCCAATCCTTGTTTGCCTTTTTGACTTTTGTCACCGCAATCAAATTCTGGAATCAATGTGCATGCATCCGAATGTGCAAACAAACGTTCCACCACACATCGATCTGTAGACGGTAGACGGACAATAGGAAGTCCTATGGCAGGCGGGTGTCCTTTTTGCAGCTTCTGTTGCAGGCTTGTTGCATTCGTGTATTGTTGGCTTTTTTGTTGGCAAAACAAAGCGAAACGTCAAAGGCCCGATTAGTATACGCTCCACAGGACACGTGTAGCCTTACATCATTTCTTGGCTCGACATTCTTCTTCGTTATGCTTTGTCCCTTGATAGACGGGAGAAAGGTGCTCTAACAAACGATTAAGTGCACGCAGAATGTTGTTTTCCTTGCAGCCTGGTATCCTTTTTCTGTTCGAATTCGGTTGTTTGCCAAATGACAGTCTAATATTTTAGCAAGTAATCATCCTGCCAACGTGAAATCTGTTTGAATAAATACGGTTGGTCACGCGACGCTCGTTGCCGACTTTTTCGGGGCTCCATTCGTCTTGGGCTCGAGAAGGCCCAATTTGTCAATTGGTTTTTGGCTTTGGACACATGGCGTGGTGGGGAAACTTGGAATAGAAAATTAGTTTCGTCTGCGAGTGTGGTCTGGATCGTAAACAAGGTAAAAAAGGTGTTCGGTCGTTAGACAGTAGGTGAAAGGGATGGGACTGCGGTCAGATGGACTTTCATTTTTTTTTGGTATGAGAACGGACGTCAAACTGGATTCCCATTAGATCGCTTTGGCGATATCGCACGATGGGACTGCATCAGGCACAAGCCATATGGAGGCACTCTTCATTCTTCCAACCACAGGTGCTAATATGCAAACTATCTATATTACTTAAGCGAACACTTGAAGTAGAGCAGATAAAGATTCGCCGCACTCAAATCAGCCAGGCGTGTACGCTACTACTCTTCGACGCGCACTGGCACCGACGCGTAATAGAGCCTCACCCCCTTTCGCTGCTCTCCACAACGCAGTTCCATTCGGTTGCAATAAATCTGTTGTGCACGGCTCGTCGCTGCAGCCCGACCATCATCAACTCGTGAATTGCACGTTTTCGTCTCGAGCGATTATTTATGATTGCTCCGCAGTTGCTCGGCATCAGATACATATTCTAATGCTGACGTTGGCGCATGGTCTTATCGAGATGCTATGTATTTGAAACGTTTTGTAGCGTTGCGCAGTACAATGCTCGCATGGTGGATAGGAGCGGTATGCTTCAGCGTGCACGGATAATTTATTTGTTTAGAGGTAATGATAATCAAACGATGGGACATGTGGATGTGCAACAACAATGGTTTGGTGAGAGTTGTAATCAGTTGTTGTTGCACATGCAGATACGTTTGGTGGGAAGGTACCGACATGGAACCTGTTTTGTCGTTACGGTCGGTTGACGACGTGAATGTTTGTTTGGATAAGTTAACGAGTGTCATTGTTGGTTAAGCGGCGCGCTTATAAGTTCATTAAAAATTCATTAATCTTGAGTGGCAAGCAACTACGGGGTATGTGGGATTTTCGACAGATGTTGTGTTAAGTCGGGTGGTGGTGCGCCATAACAACATGGTCGCAGTTATGAGAAACCAAAATGGCTGCTTGGAGCATTAATAGTTACATCGTTTTTTCAGGCTCTAAAATCTGCTGGAAGCCGTTATTGCTTTCAATTTAGCTTGCTATCACCATTAATATGGGGGTAAGCACGATAGTAATCTATTAAAGGTTTAGGTCGCTCCTCTGAGAAGAAGGTAGTCTTCGTTGATACACAGAACTCCACTCTACTAGCGGGCTATTATAAGCAACCCAGTAATCCAGAAAATATTATTTTAATGTTAATAATTCTTGTCACTTGTCTTCTAATGCTTTCTTGTCCTAGGTTTGTTAAAAAAATAAGGTGACTTTTTATTTCTCTTGCAAAATATTTATTTATTCATCAATTTCTATTTTGCCTCCTACAAGGCAATCCCTTCAGATACATATAATATACTTACGTAAGCAGGATATGTCTCTCTACAGCCACTGGTGGGTGTTCCAACATTAAATATAACATCGATCCCCGCGGACATTTTTTCTTGACTTTATCTCTTGGCTCAGTGACGCGAAGATCATCCGAAAATCGTCCATCGAAATGAAGAGGGTACTCGCCTCTTCGTTGGAGATAGCATTTATTGCCATGAAATCGTTATTGAGCCTGGTAAAACCAAGGTTCTTTGATCGCCAATGATCGATATCATTTCGAAGGTGAAATTATGAATTAGGGTTCTGTCGTCCAGGTCGTGGCTTGAGCGATTGCTGTCATTCACCTTATACACTTCCTGGAAGACAGCTCCACCTGTCGCACCCTGAGGATTCTCGATCTCAAAGAAATTGTTATCCAAGATAGCGCTCTCCGGATCAATGCTGACTCTTCCTAAAAGGCGTGAGATCATAAGATCGTGATGGTCAGTTCACAGGCCCATTACGCGAAATTATGGGTTCAGCAAATGTTTCCCGCAATAAATTGATAGTGTGGCGATTCGTGTGGCTTGCTGCGCCATATTGTTGAACCCAAAGCAACATGCTGGTCGGCATCGCCCTTAAAGTAATGTGCAGTGATGGTTCCACCAGCCCATAAAGCACACCAAAGAGTGAATTTTAATGGTTGTAAGGACGTCTCGACAAAGGCTTCTGGATTTTCTCCACTCCAAATTTGGCAATTTTCCTTGTTTACTAATCCAATTAACTAAAACTGGGCCTCATCGGAGAACAAAATTTTGTGTTTAAAATGAGGATCAAGTTCAAGTACGACGCGTATAATGGTCACGTGGTCTCAACTCTTGCACAAGCTGGTCCTACAAGTCAGGAGGCGAATCGACTCCTTCGGATACTCCTCAACATTGCGCTCTTCGCACTGTTTGTCGTCTTTGGGTATGCGTATTATCCACTAGAGTGTAAGTGGTGCGAAAACGACCGACGTCCATTTACGTCGGGCACAATAAATTTGGCGAATCGAACCATGGTGTTTAAACGATTTTGCACGCATTGTTCTAGCATTAATCTATCCATCGTAAAATGGCAAAATATACTAACTGCAAATCAACTTTCAACTGTCAAATATGACAATCAGTAGAAACAGTGTTGCTAGCTCAAAAACCAAACCTCTAAGAAAACACCCTTTAGAAAAATCTTCGCAAATTTTTATCATATTAGGTCGTTACATATGAAGTTGCCGATTTTAATGTGGAAAGTTAAACAACGCTATTTTAAAAATTAAAAAAGTGACATTTTTTCAACGTTCCACCACAGCAAAAGTGCCTCTATTGGAAAAAGTCCTTATCCTTTAGGGCTAAGAAGTCTTTTAAGTCCTGTTTTATGGCATCCGGGCTTATGAATTGTTTATTTTGTTTTCCAAACTTCGGAAAAGGTGGCAATCGGTCGGTGATAAGTAAGGCGGATGAGGTAAAACTTTATAACTCAACTCCGCCAGATTCAGGAGCGTCGACTGTGCGGTATGTGGCGTTGTTATGCAGCAGTATGGGACCATGTCTTTTTACCAGTGACGGCTGTTTTTGGAGCATTTTGTTGTGCATTATGTCGATTTCTCTATAGTACGACTCGGTCGTGATTGTTTCTCCGCTTTTGAGAAAAGAATAATGGACAACTCTCTCACTCGTCCACTATACTGTCACCATTACCTTTTTAGGGTGTAAGTCTGCCTTACCAAGTCCACTCGGAAGCTCATCCACGTCTACCCATTCTCCCGACCTCTTCCGTTTATCGTATCGGATCCACTTTTTGTCGCAGGTGACGATGCGATGCAACGTACAAACGTCGTAGCATATTCGCTGATGTTAGGACGTGGGGCACTCATCTCTTTAGTTTTTTTACCTTTCCGATGACAGAAGAGTGGCGGCTTATGGTTGCAGTTGACACTTTGAACCTTGCAGCAAGGCTAAAAACTGTCGTAGCTGAATTTTCTTCAACAGCTGCTGCAATTTCTTCATTATAAATGACATTTTCTGGTCTACCCCTTGGAAAATTTTTAGCGAAAAATCTACCTCGCTGAACTTGGTTAACCAGTTGCGAACAGTAATCTCACTATACGTACCCCAACTAAAAGCACTGTTAGTTTCTCTAGTCGCTGTTTTTTCCTTAAATTGAAAAAGGAAAATTGCCCTTAAATTTGTTGGTGAAAACATGTAAGTCGATTCAATGAGGTAATAGCGTAAATTAATCGTTACCATTAGAAAGATTAAGCTCCACTCTTTTCTTAAAAAAACTTTATTTTCGATTTCTCTGCACAACTTTCCGCCACAACGATGACTTTAGGAATAATCGGTAGGTTGGCAATTTCATTTATGACGGCTACAGATAAGCCACAAAAATGTGGCTTGTTTAGGTTGGCATTTTCACTCATAAGAAGCCATAATCCCTCGATAATTTACATTCACAAATGCAATGATAAGGAGATGTTGACAAGTGCTTAAGGTGACATTTCTTACTAGCCCGTAACCCAAGCGCCATCTATTGAAAAGCTCCGGTTTCCATTTGTACACTTGATAGATGGAATAGAACATGAAAATAACTAAATATATGTTAATTGTTCGTGACTTTCGAGCTATTTTATAACTAAGTCTAAGCATCATCTAGATTTTTTTTAAAGACAAAACTTAAAAGTCTTCCACAACACAGATGCCTTTCTTGGAATTGTACGACGAACTCAAGAGATTCCTGAGAAGTGGGCAAGTGAGTAAGTGTAGCCGAACATATAGACTTAACTGACTCTAAAGAACATGTACACAATAGGGGTCTACAAGACCATTAAACAATTGCAATTTTCCATCGATGGTTTCTTCGTCACCTTGATACGAAGATGTTTCTCAATTTTGTCTTCTAGCTTTCTCGGAGAGTGGAGTCTCATTGTACAGTCTATTTAATGAAAATTTTCAGAGCGTACATAAGTGCACTGATTTGAAGACCCCTTTACTGCCCAACTGTTTAGGAAGGCAACTACTCGCATGTGTGTTTAAGGGTTTTAATGTTATCCTTAGGACTTCTTTACTGATATTGATACTACGTGGACCTTTAATCATAGCCTACATTCGGTCGGCCGAGGCTATTAAAAAAAGTATTTGCTTCGAACTAAACTGCGATTTTAACCTGTATAAAACAGAGCCTAACATAATCATCTTATTTGAATGAAATTCTTCTTTCGCATATTGCTTAATTTCAATTTTATCATCCACAACTGATGGCTTATTTAAATAAGCGTAACCGTGAGAAACCGCCCGACCAATATAAAAAGCTTCCGTAATTCAACATCAAGGCTTAATCGAAACATCTCAACAGTTCTGTGCCAACAGCCGCATTAAACAACACAAAAAGAATAAAATAAAATTACCCAAAAAAAAAGAGAAATTAAGCGGCAAAAGTTATTTAGTTGTTTTACCGAATATATCTATATAGCGAGTTAACAATTCAGAGAGAAAGAACGAACAAAAAACAGCCAAACCGGCTCTGTCGTTGAGTGCTACACGGATGAGCGGTCCAATCAACGATTTTTTTCCTCTTCCTTTGGCTAAACCGCTTTGAGACTACAAGAATCTCGATCAATATCAAGGCATATAGAAATCCACATACCTATGTACCTAAAGATGTGTATTTAAAGGGAAAAAAAAATGAAATGAATACCTCCATATTCTGGTTTTGGGAATTAAAATGAAGAAGCGGCAGCCGATTGTTCGGACGCTATTAACGAAACATAACCAACCAGATACATGTAAGCATTTTTCAGATATTTAACTTGGTTTTTTCCTCTTCTTTTAGGTTTGAAAAAGATACATGTTCGATCGGCAGGGGGCCGTGGAATGTTATACATCTCTTTTGTTAATGAAATTAGTTTTATGATTTCTTCTTTTGTTGTTCTAATAAATTGTGTACAGCGGGAGACCGCGAGGGAAGTATCGAGCTCGGCGTTCAGGCGTGCTGGGCTTGGGGGCGTTCACTTGGTTTCATTTTGTCACAGAGGCTTCAAGCAGCTTAATGTGAATAATAAATCGATTTATTAGCAGGCTTTGGAGCAAGCATATTAGGTTTCCGGATCTATGATTAGTTTGTCGCCAAATATCTTGAAAAATATTCTCTTCAAAACCGATTGAATAACACGTAAAAAATTATTCATTTTTCAAAATTAATTTTATGACCTTCAAGGTAGGTATTGTCAGAATGTCTACCCTCGTAGGAAAAGAATAAAGTCTGACGGCCGATTTCAGTCGATGAACGGAATGGCTTTGGCTGAATCGAAGAATTATTCTTCCAGAAATCTGGCCGTTTTTGACGGATATTAACTGTCAGCAGAACGATTTTTTTCCGGATTTCGTTATGTTTTCGAGGCGCCAGTCCAAAGTCTGCTTGCACATCATACTCGTTAACCAATGTCTGGACCTAACTTATGAATGGTGCGTTGTCGATATTGTCAGTATGTTAAAGGTCGTCCAAAATGAGGCAATTTGACTATCATTTCTCCTTTGAATGTCTGTGCTTCGAAAATGCGAGAAAATAGTTAAAATATGTGCAGTGTGTTCAAGAAGTATCGGGAAATTTATTAATTCGCCGAGGGGTTTGTCCAAATGGTGCCATTTTGTCGTCGTTAATTTGATGAACATGTCTAAAAAGTATTTACGCACTACTAGCCAAATAGGTTATTTAGCTTACTATCGTATTTGCGTTTTCCAATAGAGAGCGAATGATCAGAAACATCACATGATAAGCTTGTGCATCTGTCAACAACTTCTCATCATTACCTTTGTGAATTTTCATCGGCATCGTATTTTTTTTTGTGCGTGAAAATGAAGCCAAGAGTTTTAGCCCTTCAATTTGATAAAATCTGGATCTGAGGCTTGTCGAATGAGACTATGATAGAAATGGGGATGAGGTTTATATCATTAAAGGAACTTCGGGAACAGTTTCGACGCTACAAGACTGGTGATTTCGGCGTAGAAAGCAAAGAACTCTCCGGGCCTGTGAAGAAAGTTTTTAAATGTAAAGTTGGAGATATATGGCACTGGATCAAGATAAAGTGTGTTTTTTATAGAGGTATAGAACTTTGAAATGAAATAAAACAAAGATGGTTTTTTTGAATTGACATAAAATTGACTTTGTTCAAAAGATAATCTTCCGACATTATAACTCAAATATAATTTCTTGCATTGGTTGGCTCGGACGTAGTCCAATCTGGAAGTCCAATTTTCGATGATTTTTCCCAACATTTGTGGCCGTATATCGGCAATAACGCGGGAATGTTGTCCTTCAAGTGGTCAATCGTTTCGGGTTTATCGGCATAGACTAGCGACTTCACATATCCCCACAGAAAATAGTCAAGCGGCGTTAAACCGCACGATCTTGGAGGCCAAACGTTTCCTTCAATAAATCAATTGTGGCACGAGCTATGTGACATATTGCGCCGTTTTGTTGAAACCACAGCTCCTGCACATCATGGTTGTTAAATTGATGAACGAAAAAGTCAGTAATCATGGTTCTATAGCGGTCACCATTGACTGTAACGTTCTGGCCAGCATCGTTTTTAAAGAAGTACGGACCAATTATTCCACCAACCCATAAAGCATACCAAACAGTCAGTTTTTGTGAATGTAACGGTGCTTCAACATACACTTGAGGATTATCATCACTCCAAATATGGCAGTTTTGTTTATTGACGTATCCATTCAACCAAAAGTGAGCTTCATCGCTAAACAAAATTCGCTTATGAAAATTGGGATCATTCACCACCAGCCATGGCGGTCATATGCCAGAATTTATATTTAAATTATAATGTCAGAAGCTTATCTTTTGAATAAGGTCAATTTCATGTCAATTTAAGAAAATCATCTTTGTTTTATTTCATTTCAAAGTTCTATACCTCTATAAAAAACACCCTTTACTTGTTAAACGCAACTCCAGCAACAATAGATGGAAAGGTGATGATGGCGACGACTATCACTACACGATGGGAGATTGCCAGAAAGAAATCAAGTTGGGCACTTAAAAGTAAGTGAATGGAAATGCTAGTATGATAAAAACAGTAAGAACTGAACAAGCTGATGATGTGGCAGGAAAAAGTCCTTGAAATAGGAATTTTGCATTATGAGTCAGTTGCATAACATCGATTGGAGTGAAAGAAAATACTATTCCGAATCTTTTGAAGTGACTAAGTCACGAGTGCTTCGATGTCTATACTCTTAGACATGACGCAATATGGAAAGCTCTGGCATACAATTTTCGTGGCGCGAACACCCCCCTTTATAGAGCTTAATTCTAGCTAACTTAATCTAACTTAATAACTAAATAAAATGGTTGAGAGGGGGCGATCCATACAGACTATGAAGGGAAGGCTTTTGAGAACATGGAGTTTTAGAAAGGGAATGCTGAAGTTGAAAGCGAAGTTAATATGCAAATTAACACTTCCTAGCATACGGAAAATGAGTTCATTGGAGCCATATGAGGTGCGGAACCGACGTTGGATGCTCGCGATTCTAGAAATGTGGATTTGTTGGTAAGGAGACCACACTTGAGAGGCGTATTCAAGAATGGGCCAGGCAAAGATTATGTAGAGAGATCGGGTAACGTAAGGATTGAAGAATCTTTTATACCATTCACGAAACCAAGAGCAGAGTTGGCTTTAAAAATTATATCGTCGATATGTGCGCGATAATTTAGCTCTTGGTCACATAGTATGCCAGGATCGTGAAAAACCTGAAAAATGGACATGGGCTGATTATTGAGGAAGTAGAGGCGAGAAGGAAGTTTGATTCGTTTACGTGAAAAAGAGATTGATTGGGATTTGGAAATATTAAGCTCCTAAGAACTTTGGATCACCAGACGGGAAAGCTGTAGAGATCAGATTGAATAACGGAAGAATCCTGTTGCGAGGAAATGATATTGAATGTTTAATGGAATGATGTTTGTGGGAATGTTTGATGACAAACTAAATGTCGTAAATGGTAAGACTGAAAAGAAGCGGACTTAGGTGGCTGCCTTGTGGAACTCCAGAATAAGCTAAGAAAGGATTAAAAAAGGCAGATCTAAAACGAACACTATAGTAACAGTTTTTTTTAAATACGAAGATAACCAATTCAACGCATTGAGTACAAAGCCAAGATAAGACGTTTTGAAGAGTATTAGTTTGTAGGTGATTTTGTCGAAGGCCTTACTGAAATCAGCTGAAATTATGTTTCTAATGCTGAAAGAGTAAAGGACACAAATTCGACAGGGTTTGTGGTTGTAGACGTGTATTTGAGGAAACCATAATGTTTAGAGGAGATTAGAGAATTGCAGTTGAAGCTTAGAGTGTCAAACTAGATACTATCGAAAAGTTTGGGTATACTATATATGACAGTTTGGCGATGGAGCGGTTATTGTTGACATCACTCTTCGGACCTTTTTTGTGTATAGGAGTTATAAGAGCGGTTCTCTAGATCTGGGCAAATTCTTCAAGGGACAGGGATAAGTTGAATATTTTTGAAAGCGAGACAGAAAGAATGGAGTAATATTTTTTTTACTAATATGCCAGGGAGAACACCGGGCTCAGGGGTGAATTCATCATTAACTTGATTCAATTTATTTTCGATGATATGGGAGTCAATAGTAAGTGGTAGAAATGCTACGTGGGTGATTTTGGTAAGTAGTCGAAGTAAGTTCTCGTAGCGTCCGGTACAAAGGGAAGAAGGTTTGAAAAAGTTGGCAGTAGTTTTAGGATCATTCAAGGCTTCGTAATTGAAAGAGTGTGAAGTTGGGTAGCCATCTTTTTTCTTTTGTAGTTGACAAACTGAAAGAAGATCGTTTATAAGATTGGTTTGCGTTTCGATCAAATGGCTTTCGTAGAGAGAGTTATAAAGCTCGGTAAATTGCAGGTAAGTTCCAATATAGTTAGAAAAGTCATTGGGGGATTGAGTACGAAGGAAGATTGGCCACAGTTTGTTTCTTTTGTTTCTTAGATAATGGAGCCTGCGATTATACCAAGGAGGGGAGGTAGATAGATGTCTGGATCGTAAGAAGAAATAGAATTAAATATTTCTCTGTAGAAAATGGATATGGCGTCATTTATTGTAAGGCTGTCAAAATTAAAAAGGGCGCTATCGAGATATTCATTGATTAGGCTGAAATTGGCTTCGTGGAAAATCGTAAGATTTAAGTGCTGGTGGAGTGGTGGAGTCGTGAAAAAATGAGAGAAGAAGAGGAGGATGGTAGTTGACGATGATTAATAAGGAAAGGGGACAAAGTGAAAGAAAGGAACTAAGGGGGTCTGTTGTGAAAACTGTCTACCCATGTAATTTGGGATGCCACCACCCTGGCTGAGGCGATCTAAGAAAAGACGTTCTTTGGCAGCAGTAAAATGATTGATCATCTGATGGAGCCCGTTTAAGAAAACAAAAATTGAAATCACCAAAAAGAAAATCATTTCAAAAGTAAATCATTTATGATATCAATTGTATTAAGGGCAAGTTTATAGGATTCAATAGGTTGAGATGACAAGATATAAAAGCAGATGACATAGAGCGCTTTACGAGGGAGTACAATCTTGATTGAAACAAAGTCGTGATACGGGGAAGAGGATACTGCAATAAGGGATAAGTCGATTGAGCTTAGGACGGCTATTAAAACGATGCTATCGGTAGGCCGGTTGAGATTGTCGTCGCGGTAGTTCATGCTAGGGATGAAATTGGTTTCAGTAACAGCGAAGACTTCGAATGGTAAGGCACGGAACTGTTGAAAGACTGCTTTGGTTTTTGAGCGAAGACTTCTTACATTCTGAGTAACCTGAAAAAAATTTTAAATCTCATAAAACAACTGAATGCAGGTCCTAAGTGCCGTGTGAGACACGAAAATATTATAAGCAATGATATTCAAGTGCTGACTGGGGTTAGGCAGGATTGCGCATTACCGCCGCTTTTATTCAACCTGGTTTTAGACCTAATAATGCGGCAAGTAACTGCGGAAAACGGAGGCGTCGCTTTCGATATACTGGACAAGGTGTGGAAGCTATCTCGCATATCCGACTTGCGTACGAAGCTGAAAATATTCGAATCAAACGTGAAATAGGTTCTTATGTATGGATGCGAAACTTGGAACGCGACACTGTGCGAAACACAAGCGCTGCAGGCATTAATCAATCGTAGCCTCAGGAAGATCATGCGAGCCCCATCATCATATCACATCACAAGGGAAGCCCTAGATAGGCACCCATAAAGTAGACGCAAACGCGGTAAACCGTCCAACGCGTGGGAGCGATTAGTCGAAGCAGAAGCGCTGTAAACAGGGCGCACTTGGTGACAGATGAAACTCCTAGCTTTGAATAAATCAAATTATAACTTGATTGGGGCACTTTATAAACTTAATGCAAGCCTTAACAAAAAAAAATTAATTATTAACAGGATGATAGGGTGGAAACGATTAGGCAGAGGGTGAAGGGTTGTGGTTTAGGGCAATTCTAAGACTGGATTTTTTGATGTAAAGGTCGAAAAGATTGGTGTTAGCTTTGCGCAGCATTCTGAACATTGGTTCGTGGTAGCTATAATTTGTTCGATGACTGTTTATAAGGAAAAGGGACATGAACCGAAGGTTACGTGGGTTAGTGTTAAGTGGAATCATGTGCAATAATGTGGGTCTGTCAATGTTACCGCTGAGACGGTCGTGAATGAAAAGAATATCTGCAACATCGCGTCGTTGTTTAAGGAGTTGGAGGTGGATACATTTTAGGCGATCCGTAGAAGGAAGTCAGCCCAGGGAAGGCCACGAAGGGCAAAATGGATAAACCTACCTTGAATGGCCTCAATACGCGTAGTGTGCGATTCGTAAGAGGGGGACCAGAATTGACTAGCATATTAGAGAAGTGGCCTAACGAAAATAAGGTGTAATGATTTTGTAACGTAAAGATTCGAGAATTCTTCGGGCCAACGTTTCACGAAACCGAGGACAGAGTTGGCACGTTTGATAATGTTGTCGATATGAAGGTGAAAGTTAAGCTCACGGTCACAAATGATCCCTATCAACCAAGAAGTTAGCAAGGAGAACGGTTTCATTACAAATGGTGTAAGTTCTGAGTGGTAAGGAAGAGCGCTTGCGGGAGTAAGTGATGGCTTGGCGGTTGCTGACATTGAGCTTGAAATGGTTTTTTTGACACCAGGTAGTGAACCTGTTAAGGTCAAATTGGATAGAGTAGGAGTCAATAAGGGAAGAAATGTGTTTAAATATTTTCATATCATCGGCATATATGGAGAGCTGAGAGATCAGAATAAAGCTGTCAACATCATTAGAATAAAAATCAATGGGCCGACATGACTACCTTGTGGGACACCGGAGGTGGCATTAATTGGATCGGAGATAGAAAATCTGAAAATAACGTTATATTGACGATCTTCTAGATAAGATTTGGTCCATGAGATAAAAACGGGAGAGGAATCGAGGGCAGTGAGCTTATAATAGTTTGGGGAGACATTTTGACAAAGGCTTTGCTGAAGTCAGTGGCGACAACGTCTACCTCTTTGCCAGCTTCGAGTGCACACAAACATTGTGGAACAGACTCGACTAGATTAGTGGTTGTCGATCGACCTTTTAGGAACCCATGTTGGTTAGGAGAATATATGGGTTTGCAGTGAAAGAATAGTGAATAAACGATGCTCTCGAAAAGTTGGGGTATGCATGAGAGTTTGGCAATGGGACGATAGTTGGACACAAAATTTTGCAATCCTTTTTTGTGGACTGAAATAATATAAGCTCAGGAAATATGTAGTCCTTGAGAAAAAGAGCTTTGAACTAAAGCGGTAAGGTGTAAAATTATGCACTTTTTTAAAACTATGCCAGGCAGACAGTCGGGACTGGGCGAGTAGTCGACCTTTAGGTTGCGTATTTTTTCGACGATTAGGTCGGGAGTTATGTTCAGTGAGACAAGAGACGTCCGGGCATAGTCTTTCAAATATCGAAAATAGTTGTGAACGGGTTGAAGATCTTGGTCGGTGAATGATTGGCTGAAAAAATGAGAAAAAAGGTGAGATTATTTCGGGTTCGTTGGAAGAGTCATCAAGAAATTTTAATGTAGCGTGATAGTAATCGTATTTTCTTTTTGCATTAATGTAGTGAAGAAACAATTGCGGTCAGAGATAAGGGAGGATTGAGGATTGATCTAGGAACTACTAAATATATGAGCAGTCACGAGAACCTTTGGATTTAAATTATTACATCATGAACCGATTAGTAATCATACAAGTCCTGCAATGAACTCAAAACTTTTCTTTAGGAAGTCATCAGAACTGAACTCCGAAAAAGTTATTTTGGCCTGAGATTATCCGATAGGTTAAACTTGTTAAAAGGCTAAAACTTGAAGTTTTAAGCATTCGGAAAGTTCGGAGTAGAAAATGAAGTACTCCGAAAGTAAAGATAAGCAGATTGTGGCTTATTGTTCTAATTATATACTCAAGCTTACCAGAGAAAAGCTAGAAAAGTGTACGTTGTCAAAAGTGTTCGGTGTAGTAGCTCTATAACTGAATTTCGGAGTTCGACATTGTTATATGGAAATGGGTGCCGAGTCATGTTTTAGAAATCTTTAAAGTTGTTGTTAGCTTCTGCTTTGATTAAGCTCGTAGCATTGAGCCTACTAGACATTGAAAGGGCATAAAGGGTTATCCAATAAGAGGTATCATTTGAAATTTGTTGGCAACACAGCAAAAATTTCGAAGATGATTGGCTCAAGAATGAATTTCGTACCGTTTGAAAGCCTAGGGATTAGTCCGAAAAGCAAGAAATTTCAGGACCATGCGATGACGCACGGCGTTCTTTTGTGAGCGAACTGCTGTTTGAGAGGAAAGAAAAGAACGATTTTCTTCATTTAATTGCGACTGGCAATGAAAAATGCTGATGATCGATGGTCAAATCAAACATCAATGGATCGAATGTTCATATTGTGTAGTTGGTGGGACCAGATAAGTATGGTATTATGAGTTGTTGAGACCGGGTAAAACCATGAAAGGAGTTCGCTACCGAACGTAACTAATAAAACTAAAAAACCTCAGCCTCATTTTGCTCAGTACATTAAAAGCTGTCTGGAAACACCCAACTGTGGTGTATTAGTATCTGATCCGTTTGGTAACCTATGTCCTGCAGCACTTCCAATCTCTTGAAGAAAGCAAAAATTTGATCGATTTATAGATTGCTTAAAAAGGCGTGAAGTTTTTCCAACGCGCAAGTCATAACATATGTTGCTAAATTATGGGTAAAAGTTTAAATTAAAAAAAAGAAAAACTGCTGATAGTGGTGATGAATACTTTATAAATCATGTTTCGGAGATGGAAACTTTGTTCTATCGACAAGAGTTTAGTATCGATGTTTTTATTTGTCGATCGACTGTCAATAGTTAGCTTTTAACATGCACTTAATAGTCGAAATATTCAAATCGTGTTCAAAAAGTAACAGGAATTTTGTTATTTCGTTGCTGCGGTGGTAAACATTTGAGGTAACTAGTTTGTTTCCAGTTCTCAAAGGGTTATAAGTGTTTTGATACCATTGGCGATTTCATTGTTTCTTATCAAATGGATCGGAGAACTTGCATTAAATTTTTGCTATAAGAATCAAACAACGTGCAGCGAAGCCTCAAAAGTGCTAAATATTGCTTTTCGGGAACACAGCTGAGTAAAATTAGCTTTACGATTGGTTTAACCCTAACCATAGTTTTAAGGTAGATTTTGCTCTGTTTCCAAAAATGAAGAGAAGCAGAAAAGCTTACCCTTTAAGAAGCTTATTGACATCAATGTGGGCGGATAAGTAAAATAATTTTCAAACCCGAAAAGTCCCTTTATTTTTTGAGTAAGCCTCGCATATACCTCCTTTCACTCTGATGCCTTTCTTTAACAAGAAATTTCCATTCATTGTTGGCTTTCAGTAACTTATAATGAAACTGGTAAATGCCTTCTGGGACTTCATGAAGTATGGGAGGTACTGATCACAACTCGAAAAGCTACTAGGACAAGAGATATCTGAAAAAGTAATGAACCGATCGATCAACTCTACATAAACTTCTGTTGTGTTAACAAATACTCTCGAAAATTATATACATATACATAATTGTATACAATACACTCTATCGTTCCTTTGTTGACGTGACATTTAACTGGCTAAGACTCATTCCTCACTGCAAAGGAAAAAAAAACCCAAAAACCCATTTAAGCGCGCAATCCACTGGCAATCACTCACCAGCGCCCAAACTCGTTTAACTCGCAATCTAGTGAAATGTCTATAATGATAAACAGGGCCGCAATGTCCGCCTCCTGTGCTCCGGATCCGTACCTGCCGCCCATAAAATTCCTATTGACGAACGCCATTAGACTGGGCAAAACACAACAAAGCACAGCGCTCAAGAGATATATTCAAAGACCATTCCAAATACCAACGGTAAATTGCCAAGTTAATTGGATTTCCTGCACCTCCGCAAGCCTCAGAACAAAAACGAAAATTGTTTACATTTCGCGTGACTTTATAGCGCCATTTGCCAGCTGCCTAACGCTATACAACATAACGCCGCGCAAATGGTCACCACCCAATCAATCGACTCCAGTCCTCGTGACTAAGTAATGAACAATTTCCCCACAGCTCTCTGGCATCTGGCCATCTCTGACTGATGGACCACTATCGCGTCATATCTCGGGTGGATAATGCAAATTGCACGACTTGGAGCGAATAGTGAGGTGCTGCCCGGGCTATGGCTTGTGTAATGGGATCATGTAGCGATATGGCCCCCGGACCATGGTCCTGACAACCATGATGATAAACTGACCATAAACGCTTAAGCATTTCGAAAATATTTTCAATTTGCAATTCGCATTCGATACATTCGCTGCTGTCGATGTCTAAATTGAAATCCGAAATTTATTTTCACTCGCACTAGGGTGTAGAGGACACTGTACACGGGTAATTGCGACAATTTATGGGAGTGCGACACACAGTACACACATGTTACAAAGTGATCTCATTCATGTTGCCGGGACAGCATGATGGCGGTAAGGATCAGAGGCGATAGCCTACTGTGAGCCTGGTTGCAGACCACCCAAAAAATCTGGCCGCAATCATAGACTCGGTTAATTGTGCAGAGCAAAGAACAATTTGTGAATTCGATGCCATGCTAGGCGGTACTCTTGGGACCGAGAGTATCGATTTGGGAATGATCGAAGGATAAAGGGATCCTGGGCTATTATGGACGGTAGGTTCCTCCTCCTGTGTATGAATGTTGTGATTGTCGGTTAGGAGGTGCTCTTTGTTGTCACAATATTGCTGCGATAATTTTCAATTTCGGATTGTGGTTGTTTACGAATGAAGGCGGTGCAATAAAAATGGATCAAAGGATCAGGATCTGGGATGAATGTGTGTATGTGTTCGGGTGCTCGTACCTGGGGGAAAGTGTATTGAGGAAATGAAAAATGATTCGAAGGCGAAGTATTTTCGATATATACACCTGTGGCATGGGAGTGCTAGGTGTGGCTTTAGTTCGCTTTGTTATCCTGTAATTGGCATCTGTAATCAATCAAACTGGGAAACGTAATACGGTTTAAGCGAAAGTTTGCTTTTAGGCAGAGTTTGGGAAGGAAGAATGAAATGGAGGGGACGATCCCCAAACTCCTATGATGTATGATTGGTACGGAATCACAAGGCTCTAAATCCTGCCCCTTAACACTTACTCCGATATGTTACGCTACCCAGTAATTTACAACCAATTTCATCCGGTTCCTTCTTCTCCACCTCGTTCCACAACGATCCTTATCACGAAATTTTCAATTAAAAATCCCATTACTGGCCTTACATTAAGCAATTACATTCTCCAGTGAGATTACGTCCAGCGGCTACGATCGTCGTGTGTAGAATCGCTACACATACGAGCATGTCAGTTCGCACCAACCAAGCGACCAGCAGAAGCTGTTAATCAAATATTCACCTTGGTCACGCCAACCGCAGGTGAAATCACTCATGCACCGTTTGGGTCCAAAGTGAAAAGTGAAAGAGCAACTTGTCGTGTAGACCCTCTGCGAGACAAATCCATAGATTCACTCAAATTAACCACAAACCCACAGGATACAAACCTCAAATCAGCAAGTGTCTGGCCCGCTCCACCCAGGACGACCGCAAAATTCATAATCCTTCCGAGTCGAATCGGATTTCAGTTCCATGCACATCTGTGACAATTGCTTCCCGACTGTTTGTGTTGTCAAAATTGCACTTTCGAAGTAATTAACTCGCAAAAATCGAATTCGATCCACAAAGCAAAATACGTTCCACAATTGATATTCCTTTTTGTTTATGCCCCTTTGACAGCAGGACAAAACGAAGGTGCACACACAAAGCTACCAATTCTCACTGTCTATTGTCCAGCCAGCAACAGGAGAACTATCTCTTCCGCACAGCATGCTCTGCAGTCCAGGTAGAATCCAATGAAATACTAGGTGAGAGATGTTGTTGTTGAGGCAACATCGATTCGTTTCGGGATATGACGGAGCCGCTCGTCAGGTAACGTGTGTGGCCTGAGCGATCAAAAGTCCCCGGACTATGGTGTTGACTTCAAATGCGGTCAGCTAGCTGTCAAAACATTACGATTTATATTGTACTCACCGGTGATATCGGTGTATCGGGCGGCATCCTTGTTATCCTCTCGTTACCGCCGTCGTGGTCATCGTCATTGCAGCATTTTCGGTTATGGGGACGAGAATGAGGATGATACGATGACTGGATTTGTTGACTATTAATAGGTGTTTGGTTGCGTGGTTGTTCGCTAGCCAGAACGCATTAAATAGCTGTTGGTTGGATGCACTATCGGTGAGTTGAACACCAAACGGTGTACTATACGATGTACGTCATCCAGTGCATAGTGTAGTCCTGAAGTGGCATTGTGTTATCTCGAACATTTAAGCCGTCGTCTGGGGGTATTTATGACGATTGTCGCTAAGTAGTAGTTAAGATAGATAGATGGATGGTTGGTTGGTTGGGTTAAAAGGCTGCTGTGGTGATAACATCACATCCCATACAGGTGATACGGGATGACCGAGCCATTCAGTCGATCCGTTGTTGACTAATTTATTGGTCGGTTTGGTGGTTTTCGATGTAGTTTGGCTTTTATTTGGGACAATGCACATGGTACATGGTCCCTTCTGTTGGGGTTTATTGGATTTCATTGTCACTTTCGTTTTGATTGTAGGCGATTAGTCCACGGGGTTGCGTGGTGATTGATGCGCTTTAATGGCACCTAATGGGCTTAGGGACTTAACATGTGACTTAGAGGTGTAATGTTTGGTTCTCGTTCTTCTTGGGTGTAACCTTTGTGTCATGGATTTTTCGAATAGTTTTCGATTGTGTGGAGAAATTGTTGTTAATGGATAAGTTGGTTTCTGTGAGTAACAATGGACTTGTCAACTGTTTGGTAGTTTGATCCTTTAAGATCCCATTTTCATTTTATTTGGAGAAATGTTTGACTAATGGGTTTATGGGGCCTTAGAGTTGACTGGAAATAGTTGAAATTTGTTCGCAAGCCTTGATTTAAATCAAACATAATTGTATTGTTGTAGGTAATCGGTGGCTTATCTGATGATAAATGAAGGCTTAAGGATGTAATGGTTTTTAACCATCAGCACGGTCTCTTCCCTTGTACTTTTAATGCGTGAAATAGGACTTCAATGAGAGAGTAATGAGATCAAATGGGATTTCAGTAGATGAAAGGAACTGAACTACAACTTATATCCTAAACGTGAAGAAAGGATTAAGGAACAAAGTTTGAGTTCAAATTAGAGCGTCTGAGACCATAACTTGTTGCGATTAAAATAAGCTGGGAAGTCTTTGACCAATTATAGCATACCAGTGTATGCCCTCTTCGAGCTTATGGTGACTTAAAAAGGACTATCCAACAAGAGGTTTCATTTTGAATTTTGCATCATTGTTGGATTGCCAACAATTGCGATGACTTTCAATAAGTAAACTTAAGAAAGTATTAAATTTGGATTGATATACAGTCGCATAACCTGCCAAAATAGTTAAAATTTACAAAATCGTAAAAATACTGCTGAAATATTTCCTGAAGCTTATCATCAGCAACAATGAATTTAATCCCTAAATCTGAACGCCTTGGACAAGTTAATTTTGTATTCGTCAGGTAAGATCAGTTGAGATTATATCCGTCGTAATTAAGATGCTTGCGGTATCGATCGATGTTGACAGACATTTTTCTTGTCTGAATTGTCTAGGGATGTGGACGATCTTGTTGGGTGGCCCTATAAAAGTTAAAAATTGTCTATAAGTGTTCAAAAAACGACGATAATTTGGTAGTTTAGCTCTTGCAAGTATTGGCAAAGTAGCTTTTCAATCCGCTGTCAGTTCTCAGAGAGGTCACATGTGTCCTGGTATGATCTGAAATGGAATTTCCTAACATCTTACTCTGAAAACGGAACGTAATGCAGCAAGATTTTAGATATGTACATATATTAAGTTGAGGATTTATGAGAAATGTTTTCAAGACGGCCATTATGACTAAAGTGAAGGACCTGTGAAAACGTAGATAAGGTGAACGTAATGTTTATGAATAATGGCTGAATGAAAAAACTTTTTCATGGCATAGCATTTTCTAGAATATTTTAGTTATAAACCGTGTTGTAGGAAATGTTGGTTCAAGACTGGTGATATACCGAACAGAACTACCTGCGAATGAAGGGAGTTAAAATTGATACGTAAAAACTAAAACGTGTCATAACAGGTGAGAAAATATGGCTCTATGGATACGATGTTGTTTACCAGTGGAGACATTCTGAAACGTTAAGACCGAAAAGAGCACGACAAGTGCGGTCGAATGGGTAGGTTACGTTGTGTGTGTTTTTCGATCTTGCCAACACGACCTACCATAACGCAACTGTTTCACTATATTACTTGGTCATAAATACGAGGGTGGTTTGCGACCAAACAAAGATACATTTTAAATTAATTTTTATTTTTCTACATAGTCTCCTTGAAGCTCTACACATCTCTGCCAGCGATGCTCCCATCTCTCTAGCGCAGTTTCTAGATTAGGGAACAAAAAGAAGTCGCTTGGGGCTAGATCTTGTAAGTAAGGCGGATGGTCAAGCAGTTTAAACCGTAATTCGTGGATTTTAGCCATGGCAACCATTAAGGACTGAGACGGTGCGTTGTCTTGGTTAAAATGGAGTTTCTTTTTCTGCAAATGTAGAAGTTTTTTTCCGCAATTTCTGCCTTCAGTTGGTCAAGTAATGATGCATAGTATGCTCCTGTAATGGTTTTTCCTTTTTGAAGATAATCGATTAAGATAACATGACTATCTCAAAAAACAGTTGCCATCACTTTCCCAGCCGAACTTGTTTTTTTTGAAGCCGAATTGTCCACTGTTTTGACTGTATCGATTAATCGACCGTAATTAATAGGCACCAAAACTCGGATTTATCGCCCCTAAACTGCACCAACAGAGCCGTTGGAAATGTTCATTCGAACCCTTTCCAGGTCTAACGTGAGCAAACATGGCACTCAACGCGCGGACAGCTTTCTGATGCCGAAATCTTAATTTAGTATGTGACAGACACGTTCTTTTCATAGCCTCTCCTATCTCTCTCACTTTAAACCGTCCGTCGCCTGGCACCATTTGGTGAACTTTGGAGATGTTATCGTCGATTGTTGCAGTTTTTGGACGTCCCGAACGTTCATTGTCTCCCAAGCTCCGCACGTGGTCGTGACGTTTAAATTCAGCTGCCCAAAATTTCACTGTGGTAAATGATGGTGCAGAGTCTCCATATACAGAGTCTAACTCATCTTTGATTTACGTAGGCGTATTATCTTTCAAAAACAAAAATTTAATGACAGCTCCATACTCAATTTTGTCCATTTTCACAGAAACACCCTCATCGACTCATTCAAACGACTGTCAACAAAAATACGCATCCAAAATGGCTGGAATCTTCACCTTGAGGTCGGACATTTTTAAGGCCACCTTCGTATTAGCGATAAACTCGAAAGACATGTCACGATGACTATCTCCAGAAATAAAAGGAAACTTAAAGGGCGGTCGTTTGTCAAGCGTAGCGGGGGGTGAAAGTCGATTTTGAAAAGCTATTCGGGTATTAAAAGAAGTCCTGTTATAAGAGTGTCGTATCTAAATCCGACTAAATAAATAAAAATATTTTCAGTAACTGAAAATTCCTGTTATTTATTGAACACACATCGTAAATGAAAGAGAAGTAAATATGTCTAGTTTACGATAAAATTTATAAAAAAAAAAACTGCGGTTCTTTCTAGTTGCTTTATCCTCAAAGCGTTAAAAAGCGTTTAATCACTCCAAACTATTCTTAACGTTCATAAATTTCTCTGGCATCTGCTGAGTAAAGGAGGAACGGAATAATCAATGATGTATACAGTGCTATCTTAGTCTTTCGAGAGAAGGCTCTACTTCTCAATTGTCTCTTGAACCCAAAGAAGTAGCCGGTTGGCAGGAGTAATTCTGCGTTTGATCTCAGCGCTGGTGTTGTTGTCGCTGGTCACTAGCTAGCCAAAGTAGGCCAAATTCTTAACTATGTACTTCGAAGTTGTGGCTGCCAATTGTGACGTTGTGGCCAAGTCGTCGGTGTTGTGTATCTTTTTTGGATGACATCATATGATGACACCCTTATTTACCGAAAGACCTATTATATTTTAACCGCTTCTGCTTCGAACGATTCATTGACGTCTCGCTATGGTTGTCCAATTTCGTCAATGTCATCCGCGTACGCAAAAAATTGCGCAGACACCAATTAAATCGTACCTCTTTGCCAATGAGTCTCGTATGATCTTTTCAAGCACGATTTTGAAAAAATTACATGACAGCGCGTCACCGTGTCTTTATCCTTTTTTTACATCAAAGGTCTCAGTTAGTTCGCTATCCACCTTAATGGAACAGCCAGAATTCTCCATTATCATCCGTCTGATTATCATTATCATGAATCTGACGAGGATGGCAGGGATGTTAGAACTATGCGTGGCTCGGTATAGCTCGTCTCTATGCACACTGTCATATGCGGCTTTTAAATCGACAAAGGAATGATGTGTCTCGATTTGGAATTCTTGGGTCTTTTCCAAGGTCTGTGCAAATTTGGTTTATTATGGATTTACCTGGCCTGAAACCACACTGATAGGAACCTATCATATTATCCACAAAGGATTTCAGACGTTCACATAGTACGGCAGAGAAGATCTTATATACGATGTTAAGGAGACTTATTCCTCTAGAGTGGGCGCAGTTGCATAAATCTCCTTCCTTATGGAATGCGCAAACTGAGCATGCTTTCACCCGACATTGCGCCCGACCAGTTCATCTCCAACTGCCTTAAATAGCTCAGCTGACTGACCGTTTTAAGCTTCGATATTAGAATGGATCAATCTGCCAAACAGATCTATCTTAACCATTATACAATCTACAGAAGTGGCCTTTCCATATTCTCAGCATCGACTGTGATACTACTACTATGTAGTTGTCCATCTTCATCCGTCATTCCTGCGGTATCATCTATCCATTTCCTTAATCTTACGTTTTTCTGCACTCTTTTTTTTCTTCATTAAAAGCGTGTGTTCCTCCCTCCTTTTCTGCTCTTAGAGCTCACGAGCAGCTCCCGTCCGTCTATGTAGCAGAGCATTGTAAACAGTTTGCTTTGCTACATACGTTTGTACGCATTGCTTATCAAAGCACAGGTTTCTAACTGGCGGCGCGGCGGTTTGAACACTTCAGAGGCAGCGTCTCTGATGGTGCACTGGCAATGCTTCCACATAAACTCAAGTTTACTCTAACACATTTGGAGTTTTTGAAATTCACCTAGAATGGACATATACGAATATGTCAGTTATACAAATTTAAATAAGCGTTCTGTAGAGGGCTTTTCAATAAGAGCGGGTAGATGTTGAAATGGGATGAAACACTGACATTTTGTTTTTTATTCCAAAGGGAATACCACATCGTTCAAATGTACGAGGGTGGTCCGATAAGTACCTAGCCTACAAAAGAAAACCAAAAATTTTGGAGAAAAGGCGATTTATTTTTCAATATAGTCTCCTTTTAGCTCGATACACTTGACCCAGCGATGCTCCAACTTCTTTAACCCATCTGAAAAATACGTTTTCTCGAGGTCTGCAAAGTAGGCCTCCGTGGCGGCGATGAACTCCTCATTCAACTGCAATTTCTGCCCGGCGAGTGACTTTTTCAAGTTTGGAAACAAAAATAAGTCGCACGGAGCCAAATCTGGAGAATACGGTGGATGGGGCAGCAGTTCGTAGCCCAATTCGACCAATTTGGCCGTGGCGAGGGCGGTGGTGTGAGCCGGTGCGTTATCATGGTGGAAGAGCACTTTTTTCTTCGCCAAGTGGGGTCGTTTTCTTTTCAATTCGGCGTCGAATCGGCCCAATAATTTGGCATAGTACAGCCCTGTGACCGTTTTGCCCTTCTCCAGTTAGTCGATGTGGATCACACATTGTGAATCCTAGAAAACGGTGGCCATCATCTTTCCGGCCGATTGGACAGTCTTCGCCTTCTTCGGAGCACGTTCGCCGGGTGAAGTCCACTGTTTCGACTGTTCCTTGGTCTCTGGTGTGTACCAGTGGATTCATATTTCGTCGACTGTCACGAAATGACGCATAAACTCTCCTGGTTGCGCTTGTTGTCCGGAGTGAGCAAACGCGGAACCCATCGTGCCGACAGCTTTCTCATGCCCAAAATTTCATGCAGGATATGACCCATGTGATCTTTTGAAATACCTGTCTCAGCTATCTCCCGTACCTTCAATCGGCGGTCTGCCAATACGAGATCGTGGATTTTTGTCACGTTATCCTCCGTGGTAGCCGTTTTCGGGGCACCTGAACGTGGCTCATCAAAAACCGACGTGCGACCACGTTGAAACTCGTTAAACCTATTTTTGATGGTCACCATCGAATGAGAAGAGTCACCGTACACAGCATCCAAACGCTCTTTGATTCCGCTGCGCGATTACCCTTTCAAAAACAAGAATCGAATCACCGACCGATATTGCTCTTTTTCCATTTTTCTAAAATCCGCGGACACTCCCGCTTGAACACGCGGTCAAAACAAAACTACGAGTCCGATCCGGCTGAAATTTCGACAGTAGCCGTCTACTGCACGAAAGTAAGTTGCTCTTGCGATACTGGCGCCATCTGGCGCTGAGGTTAGGTACTTGTCGGACAATTTTTTTTCAATTTTTTTTTTTTTTTCAATTCAATTTCAATTTTATTTATCAAAAAAGTTTTGATTACACAGTTAAAGTCTGCAAAGCCTAAAGGGCTTGTCTGCAGGCGACTAGATAGCAAATATACATTTTTTTTCAGAAAAAACTAGTGAGAAATTGAATCATACATATGTACATACAATCTTCAATTTATAGATCTTGCATTTCTAAATACAATTTTTTCGCGTTTTTCATACATTTTGTTTTAGGCATGTTTCTGAAACATATTGGAAGCTCATTTAAAACAGTTGGTACTATGACTTCATATCTTTTTCTACCATATTCATTCCAAAATTTGGGAACAGCAAAGCGTCCTTGTTCTCTTCTTCTTGTATTAAAATGTTGTTGAGTTGGAGTTTTATACGTGTTGTCGTTCCAAAAATTGTTAACTACCTCAAGCTTGAAGATATGAGATATACTTAACATTTTCCTGTTAATAGATATCTCCCGCTGTTCGAGTTGATTTCTGCCTGACGTTTTGTATATCATCTTCTTGATCGTGTTGTGTGTGGTTTCAAGTTGTGACATCTGTGGTGCTTTGCCCCAAGCTAGGATACCATATCTAAGATGTGATTCCACCAGACCAAAGTAACTTTGCCTTAATACTGATGGTGGGCAGAAGTTGGCCAGATGGTATAGCGCATACGAAGATTGCCGCAACTTTTTCATAAGTGTCTCAATATGGTAGCTCCATTTAAGATTGTAGTCTACGTGAATCCCTAGATACTTGTAGACTGACACGTTCTCAATTATTTCGCCACATGAATCATTGTCTTTTAGCTGTAAGTGGCACCCAGCTTGATGTAGACATTCTCTATTATGTATTTTTAATATTATTTTTGACTGATGGATATGAGGTGGACGTACGTGCATAGCTTTCGTTTTCTTGGCATTGATAACCAACCCATGATCGTGACACCACGCAGTAAGTGCATTTAATTCTGTTTGCATAATTATAACTGCTTGCTCCACATGTTTATGACTCACAATAATGGCTGTGTCGTCTGCATATGCATATCCCGTACTGAGTGCAGCTGATAGCAGCTCATTTATGTATATTATAAAAATTAGTGGCCCCAGTTTTGATCCTTGTGGGACCCCGTACTCGGCACTTTGTTCATGGCTATAGTTATTTTTTATTTTTACTTTAAAGCGCCTGTTTCTGAGGTAATCTTCGAACCAGCTTAGTAAAGTTCCCCGGACTCCAATTTTCTCAAGCTGTTTTAAAATGTTTTTATGGCTTAGTGTGTCGAAAGCCTTTTTAAAATCTATGAAAAGTACTACGGAGCTGTGATTCTTGTCGAGGCTACAATATAATCTGTTAGCAAAATCCCCCAACAGTCGGCCTATACATTTGTTTTTCCGGTATCCAAATTGTTTGTCGTGTAGGATTGCATATTTTTCAGTGTAGGCGTATAATCTTCTTGTTAGAACTTCTTCCAACACTTTATCAACGACTGAGAGTATGGAAATGGGCCTGTAGTTTTTTACATCATTCTTCTGTCCGCTTTTGTATATCGGTCGAACAATGGATGTTTTTAAAAGTGTTGGTACCGTCGCTTGCTCTATGCTCATGTTTATTAATTTTGTCATTATAGGGGCCAGGACAGTAGCGTTTGTTTTCAAGTCTATGGGTCTTATTCCATCTATGCCAGGAGATTTTCTTTCATTTAGCATTCTAAGAATGTTTTCTATTTCCGCCACAGATACTTCTTCTAGGTACATCGATCTTTGTATGCTGCTCATTGTTCTTTCAAACGTTTTGCAGTTGCATTCGTGGACTAGTGTTTTGATTTCTGAGATCAATACATTCGCAAATTTATTTGGTAAATTATTGAGTCCTTCCTTCACGAAATTCGTTTCCAGGATTTCATCTAGGTTGGTGGCTCTCTTTCCTAGTATCGTGTTGACTAACTCCCAGGTTTCTTTGGGATTTGTGTTAAATCTCCGGAATTCCAGCTCGTAGTACCGTGCTTTTGTATAGAAAATTTTTTTGTTGAGCTCATTTCGGAACTTTTTATAATCTTTTGCGTAGTTCCTTCGGTTATTTTTGAATCTTCTATACAGTCTGTCTCTTTCTCTACATGCGCTTCTCAGTTCGCTCGTTATCCATTTGTGCTCGTTGTTTCTCGGTTTTCTATTACGCATTACTGTCGATGACTGAACTATTGCATTAAGAGCGTTCTTGAAGTGTTCGTAGAACTCGTTGACGTCATTGTGCCCGTACACATTCTCCCAGTCGTAGCTGCTAATACTAACTGTTACCATTGTGTTATCAATATATTGTTGACGTTGGTGAATTGAATTTTTTGTATGTTTCTTGGATTTTATTCCGCAGTATATTGCATAATGGTCAGAGATGTTCATTTCAATTACTCCTGACGTTATCTCTTCGTCTGTGACTCTTACTAGGCAATGGTCGATCAGTGTGCTCGTGTTTCTATCTAGGTCTACTCTTGTACTAGTTACGATTGTGTTTAGGAGGCCCTTCGAAGCTATCATCGCCTCATAGCTTGAAACGTATGCTTCATTTAGAAGCACGTTTATGTTTATATCTCCAATGACAAACATGTTTTTGTGCTTGGAAAAGTTATCTATATGATTGTTTAGTTCTTTAATAAAACAATGGACATTCTCCTGTGGAGGCCTGTAAATTGCAATGAGTGCTGCCTTGAATTCCTTGTGTTGGATAGTTAGTGATATATTCTCGTAGGAGTTGGTTTTAATATCTTGTACTTCATAGAGAACACCCTCTTTTATGTATATTACTAGCCCACCCCCTTGTCTATTGTTTCAATTGTAAAATTCTTGTTTAAACCCTTTTAATTCGTAGAAGCGGTTTTCATCTGAGGATATATTAATCTCAGCAAGTATCAGTATATCTAGTTTTTGCAAAATGTTTTCAACATATATCATAAGTGAATTCAATTTTTTTCGTAGAGATCGTATATTTAAAAAGAAATATGATATTTCACTATTGTATATTACATGGTTATTCATTTCATTTACTGTTCTTAAATTTTTAAAATTAAAATCTATAACTTCATTCATTTTTTTAATTTTAAATTATAGGTACGAATTTATTGGCCGCTACTGTTGAGTTGCGCTTATTTTTTCCAGATCGTCCTCTGTTTCAATTTCAATGATGCGATCGCCATCATTTTTTCTGGCTAAGACTTTGACATTTCGGAACCATACATATTTCCACCCAACAGTTTTTGCCTTTGTTTTCGCGAGCCAGAGAAGCTTTTTGAAGTGCTGTGATAAACATTCATTGATATAAATGTTTTGTGGGCCATATGCAACGTTGTCAATCTTTTGTAATTTGCGAATTTCGGAAAACTTTGTGTTTCTTTTTTGTTTTGCTTTTTCGATGAAGTTTTGTTTTGTTTGTTTTTTTGTGAAACATACCACGACATTCCTCAACTGTCTATTTTTTTTGTCGGGATAGCTATAGACTTCATCTACGTCAGTTTTGTTTACATCGACTCCCAAAGTTTCCCCTACTGCTGTGACAACTTCGAAGGCGTTATCAGTATTTGTCATTGGAATGTTTTTAATTTGTATTTTGTTTGCCAATTGTTTTTGTTCTAATGTGTTGACCTGTGTTTGCAGTGTTTTTATTTGCATATTTTTAATGTTCAACTCTTGCTTGTAATCGTTTATTTCTTTCGTAAGTGTTTCGATCAAAGCGTTGTTTTTCATGAGCATATTGTTTAGTTCGTCATATTTGACAGATGTAAAGTCAACAGCTTTTGCGTATTCTTTAATCATGTTTTTGATTTCTTGCAGCTCTTTGTTTATGTGGGTATCTTCCGCAGGGAGAGAGTTCGGGGGTTCGCTTTCTTTGTTTTGATTTGGAGAATCATTTGGTCGTGCTCTCTTCACTTTTTGAATGCTCTCCTCTTCCTTTTCTTTGCCACGACAAAAAGTGCATTCCCATGACTTTTTAGCTTGTGTTGACATTTTGCGGTATGTGCTCTGTGAGAGTGTAGAGCATTCAAAATGCAATTTTCGTTTGCATTTTCCGCACGAAATGTACTCTCCGTCCATGGGCAACGGATCATCGCATCTAGGACACTTATTCATTGTCTTTTTATTTTTTGTTTTGTTTTTATGATTTTGTAAATAATTTAGCTTATATTTTAATCAGATAAATAAACTTACTCCGATGAGTTAATGTGAAAAACACCTGTTTTATTTAATATTTTTGTTTGTTAGTGTTTTAAAAATGAGAACTTTAGTGGTGCTTAGAAAAACACGTCTGTACTCTTTGCTCACTAGTTACACTTTGTTACCACCCTCGTATGCCTCGGATTGTTGCTGTACCACGGATCCTTCGGATTTTCCACTCATTATTCTTTTGACTGCTCGTCAATTATTCATTCGCTCTAAGTGTCCTGACCATCTTAGTCTTGTTACTTGGACAATGTTGGCTGCTGAGTCCTAACAGCTTGAATGACTCGAGTTCTTAATTTTGAAGTTTTTCCTATTCGCCTGTTTCCCGTAAAATTTGGTTTTTCTTCTTAGTCAGAACCAAGTTTCGTATCCGTAAAATGTCACTGACATTTTATAAATATGGATTTTGGGACAGAGGAACTGTTTCGAAAAGTCCCTTCATCGTGAAACACGTCTTGTCCGTATGCAGCCTTTTATTTACTTTGATTTTTATGTCGTTCTTGGCAGTCGGTTAGGTGCCCAGGTGTTTAAACACGTCCACTTTCTCAAAGCGTTTGTTTAGTACATTGAACTTGAATGCCTTTCCAAAAGTGCAGGTGAGGCGATTTTTCTTACTTGCCTAAGAGACTTGGGGGCTCCGCAGAAAGGTTCGGTACCTAAGGTGCGTCCCAAAATGGTAAGGCCATCGAAAAGCTTGGAAACACAGACAATAATTAATGTCCCAAAATGATAGCGTCACTCGTTGCATCTGTATTTTGCGCACAGTTATTTGAAATCGTATCGTGAGCTTAATCATTTTTGGATTGCTTCATTTTAATTGTTTGCCAATTGCGCTCTTAAGCTCAAGAACGTTGTCAAATTGCCGTTCCCCAGCGTACACCAGTCATAATAATTTTCGATCAGATTCAAGTCTGGCGAACGTGTTGGCCATGACATAATTGGAATATCTCTGTCGGAAAACCAGTTTTTAGAAGAAGCCGCCACGTGAATTGGATCGTTACCAGTTGAAATTCCATGGCATGTTGGTGTAGTTCTTCGAGAAATATTTTCCTCCAACATGGCTTCGTATTTTTCGGAATTCATCGTGTTAAGAACAATTGCTAAACGGAATTTTCCATACCAACTAAAGCTGCCATATAACTACACTATTTATCCATTCTTTATCATAGGGCATGTTCTTTCGAGCAATCTGGTCGTCCTATGCTGTATAGTAAATAAGAGATGATTGCGACTTCATTCTTTTCGATTGCAGCCGATCGGACGCCTTTACAAATCTGTGAACAATGGACTTTGCGATTTCTATTCCAGGACATGCTGCAACACATCGAATACTGTTTGTGGAATAATACAATTCCCTTAAAATGCGCCTTTTCTGGTGATTAGTTAAGACGCAAGAAGACGGCTTGATGACTTTTTGTGCCATTTTTAAATTGTCATGGGAACGATTTGACTGTCTTTCCATTTCACTCGAAGATTTGCCCCTTTTCAATACTTCAATTATTTGACTTAACGACTTTCCTCTTCCCATCATGCCAATGTCTACGCAAGCGCGAAATGATCGAGAGAAATGGTTGCACCCACCAGAGTTTGACCTTGTTTCTTTTGACTAGGTCCTGCAGGACATCACGGCACCCTTTGATGGATATTGAGTTGGCGCTCTACGAGCCCAATGCTTTGAGCGCTGCTTGACTGTCTGAGAGTATATTAATGGTTATACCTTTTATACCAGTCTCTCGAATTAAGTTGACACACGTTAGAATGGCGTATAGTACGGCTGGAAAGATACTAGGACTTGGCACAAGTAGATATTCCAAGCACTAGTTTGAGTTTTAACCCGGAAAAATCTGGTCTTGCATTATTATCGTACATAGGCCCGACGCAAACTTCAGTGGCAATCAGTCAGTATTCGGGCTCGGTTTTCAATTCAGAAGATACTGACCAAGAATTGTCAATGCGACACGACCGACCACATAATTTTCCCAGATCGTCAGAAATCAATGGTTAAGCCAAGCCATCAATATCAAATCCAGATTTTCATGGATCGGAGTTCATGCCCTATATTTGGAAGGTTCAGAAAGGTGCAGTCAACATGTGAGCTGTTCAAACCGAATAAAATTATCATCACAGAAGGAAAAACGATTTGAATACTCCGAAAGTCACGATAAAATTGTTTTCCTGCACCTCGCAAAACTTGGCAACTGCTTGTAATAGCTCAAATAAGAAGGGAAACCACCTTTTTCCAGGGACATGCTCCGTCTGATAATCACTCGTTCCGACCAATGACTCATGGGCTGTGCCGAGCAGAAGCTTACTTCGTTTTTGGATTACAAAAAGGTGGAACGATTCCTGCATTGCGTCTTAAGACGAGGCGTTCATCCGACATGGCATTCGTATTATGAAACCTTATTTTAAACATATCCCCAGTAGCCTTTAGAAGTCCCATTTTGAAGAATCACATTTCCTGGAAATTTGGCCATGGGTCTCAGAAGACCCATTGTTTCACAAGCTGTGCAACGTAAATGTCGTCGACATTCATTCCCAACCAGTTCGAGATGATTTATCTGTACTGCATTTGGGCTTGGATTCGTTTAAGCTATGCCGTTCGTGCGCAAAGTGTTTTTTTTTTTTTTTTTTTGTAATTCATTTTTTATTCAGTATTATCTAATATCTATCTTAGCCTAGTCAAAAATGTTTAAAACTACCTTAACTATCTTAACAAATCTAACTATCTTACTGGCCCTATACGGACACTCTAAAACAAACAGAACAATTGAAACATATGTCTTTCGACGACTACATAAATTCTATTAACATTATAATATCTAACTTAAGCTAAGAAAAATGGTTTTTATTAAAAAACTTAGCATATGATCATTTTTATATATTTTATATAAAACTTAAGTCTATCTAAAACTAATTAAATCTAACTAAACCTATCTTATGCTAACTTAACTAAAATATGTACATTATATATATTTTATATATGTATATATCTTTTTTTTTTTTGTCTAATTTTACCTTATGCTAGGCATAGCCCTAAGCTATGCGAGCCAGCCCCTGGTATTGTTGGCTATATGTTGCCTGGTATTGTTGGCTGGCTGGTGTACTCTATGTACTCAGTCGCCGACGGTGTCCCCTCCAGCCACCAAAAACGTTGGTGCTGCCGGACGACGTCTCGCCGATCGTGACTCGATACCGCCATACTAAACCGCAGTCGCTCTGGCTCGCGGAGCACAACCTCGCGCCCATAGAGCAGTCGCCGTTCCACAGCGTTACGGGCCACGTGGAAAATTACGGGCACCGCATCTCTATCCTGGATCAGCCCGTCCATGTCGAATTGGAGGAACGCTTCGGGGGGAACAAAGCCTTTAAGACGCGCAAGCTCGAAATAGCGCTCGTTGGGGTAGAACGCCCCAGAGATCAGGTTGTTGGTCGAGGTCATGGCCCTCGCCATGTGCCTTCGAATTAACTTAATCAAAAAGTTATCTATTCGAATAATTTTGGCCCTTTTATATAGGACCTCATTGGAGTAGAATTTTATGTACTGAGATTCTGGTGTTCTGTGCAATCCAAGGCAGGACCTCAGACACTGCCTCTCAAACACCCGAATCCTTTCCATCAAGCCAGCACTCACATTAAACCACACGGGGCATCCGTAGGCGATCATGGGCCTGACTAAGGCCATGTAGCAGATTACCTTTACCCTGCGGTCAAGATGGCTGCTGTGAAACAACCATTTTGCCAGAGCAAAAGCGACTCGAGCCCTGGCCAGAGCAGCATCCACATGTTTGTTAAAATATAGATACTGGTCCAGCCAGATCCCGAGGTACCTGACCACACTTCGATTCGCCAGTGGACGCCCGTGTGGTCCAATGATTGAGAACTGGCGCCAGTTCTTTCTAGTGTCCCTAGAGGCCCTAGACAACGCTGTTCTGAACAGAATGGTTTCCGATTTCTGAAAGTTGATTTTCAACTTCCAGTTATCGCAAAACTCTTGAATTTTTTCAAAGTCACACTGCAAGAGCGTCTTAATGACCTCGACTTTCGGACCAGATCTGTACGCAACCAGATCGTCTGCGTACGCTATTGAGTGGTGGAGCGAACCTAGCAGATCACTGAGGTTCACCGTGCTTTGTTGTAGTCCATTTTTAATGTCAAATATTTGGGTAGAAGTCACGTTGGCAATTTTCACAACGAACTTTCTACCTGTTAACATATTCAAAATCATATATAGCAGTGGTTTACTTATGCCCAGCCGGTTGAGCTTGTAGTAGAGCCCTTCCAACCATACGGTATCGAAGGCCTTTTCCAAGTCAATCAGGCAGGCACCCGTGCATTGGTTCTTGCATTTGTTCCATTGGATATCCGATACGAGTTTCGACGCAGCATGAATAGTGTCATGCCCCGCTTTGAAACCGAATTGGTTATCCGGGATGATATTGTTGTCCTCAACCCATTGAGTCAGGGCTCTATTGATCACCTTCTCGAAGACCTTGCTGATGCACGGCAGAAGACTTATCGACCGAAGATTCGCCGGGTTCGAGGTATCTTTACCTCTTTTAGGGATAGGTTGCACTACCGCTGTCTTCCAATGCGTCGGATAATAGGCATTATTCAGCGCATTGTTGAACAGGATAGTGTACCTCTCTACAGCGATTGGTGGGAGCTGTCTAAGCACGACATTGGGTACTTGGTCAACTCCTGCAGATTTCTTCTTCCTGAGTGAATCAAAAATCCCCTGGAGCTCCACCCTCGATACGAACAGGATGTTAGGCCTAGCATTGGTGACGGTACCGTTTGCCGGAAAGTCGTCATTGAACCTGGTAAAACCAAGGTTCTCAGATCGCCAATGCTCAATGTCATATCGAAGGTAGAAGTGATGAAGTAGGACTCTATTTTCCAAGTCGTGGTTTGGGCAAATGCTTTCATTCACCTTATATACTTCCTGGAAAACGACTCCCACCGCCTCCACCCTCTCCTGAGGATCTTCGATCACAAAGAAGTTGTCGTCCAAGACGGCACCCTCTGGATCAATGTTCGCAGTCCGTAGGATGCGTTCATTATCTGGCGATCTGGGGATTTTCAACATCTGAATGTTATTGTGATTATTCCTCCGAAATATTTTATTTATTTGCGGGAACATGCTCGGGCTACTGGAATTTATAGCCCGAATCTTGTTGCTCCAATGCAAATTTACAGATAGTCTGTAATTTTCCTTAATTAGATGTTGGAGGTTTCTAATCAATGACTTCAGCGTCCTGATTTCCGGATCTTGTCTTTCAGTAAACTGCCTGTACAAGAGTTTGAGTCTTGACAAGAGTCTACTTTTTTGTCTGTGGAGTGCGTCAATGGTCGCGTTTCGGTAGACGTTGGTGGTATCGTTGTGCCGTTGGCGTGGTATCGTTCTGTCCATAGACTGTTTTTTTATACAGTCCATGTCCTTGAGGTATCTGTCAATCTCTTCGTTTGACAGATTCCTATCGGATGGTGGGAAGGAGACGCTCAAAGTGAGTGCTCTCGTCAGGGATCTGGTGAAATGCGGCCAGCGCACCCTACTATAGTCGTAGGTGGTGTGCGCCGGGACGAATTCCCCCAAGTCCACAATTTCGTCGGGTAGTTTAACAACGGCACCAAGTCCGCAGTGGTCACTGTCGTATACGAAAGTTCGTAGACAGTTCGTAGACCATTCGTCTATGTTTGCCAGTCTGAGTCGAGTGTCTAGTAGCATAAGATCCAGATAGGAGCCGCTCCTGGGGAACGACGGACTATCTGTCGCAAGGATTTTGAGTTTGTACTCAATACCGTGTAGCCCCCACCAATCGCTTAGTAGGCTCCCTCTAGTGTTGGGTGTGATGTTACCCCAATCGCTATGTTTGGCGTTTAGATCTCCGGCCAAAAGGTAATAGTTTTCGGCTGAGGTCAATCGCAGAGATCGAAAAAGTGATTCGAGCTCTGTAATGAAAACTGTAGGTTGAGGTGCATCAGGTGCGTAAGCTGACACAATATACATCCGCTTTCCGTTTTGGAGAGGGATGCACACAATGCATGCCTCTAGCACCTGGAACCTCCGCACTTCACTGCTATATATGACTTTATGATTTAAATTTGTATTAATGAAGATCGCGACACCCCCGCCTTGAGTGGCGTTGGGTCGGTCTCTTCGTATAATACTGTATGAACTGTGCCGGATTTTGTGCCTCTGGTTTAGCTTAGTTTCGCTAGCCAGCAGCACATCTGGGCTTTCGTCCTCTAACAATTTAAAAAGCACGGCTCTCCGTTCGATCCTAATCAGTGAATTAACATTCACCGCCAGGATTTTTAAGGGCCTCTCTGCCAGCGTACCCATTATGGTTGATGTTGCGTCAGGCCAGGCAGGCACGTGTAGATATAGTCCACTCGAGCCTCATGGTCTTGGAGTTGCCGTTGGACCTGATTCAGCTGCACTTGAATGGCGAGTAGAATCGATTTCAGGTCTACATCGGCCGCCGGTGCCTTAGAAACGGGCACTGGGGCTTTGGATGGCTGTTGTACCGTGCTGCTGCGACCTGTCGCCATTTGGGCGTAGGTTAGTTGCGCCGTTACGGCTGGTGTTTGGATGCGTTCGAGTGGACGCTTAACTATCGCCTTCTGCTGACGGGTCTGGTTAGTTTTTTGAAGCTCTTGGAACTTAGGACAGCCCCGATAGTTTGCGGGGTGCCCCTTGCTCTTGCAAAGCACGCATTCGAGCTGCTCTCTTGGTGCGACATTGTCCCTCCCAAAATTGCACTCCTCGTTGCTGTGGCTCTTTGCGCATTTCACGCATCGAGGCTGCATTTCGCAGTTCGACGCGGCATGTCCGAACCTTTGACAGCGGATGCATTGAAGCATGTTTCCGCGCCTTTTTAATGTTTCCCATTTTACAACCTGATAGTGTACGGCATTAATGGCGCGTAAACCATCAAGTTTGCTATTGGGGGACAGCTGAACCAGGAAGAAAGGCAATTGCCTGTTTTCCCGTCTGGACCGAGCTGTGGTAAATGGCTTGACGCCCCTGAACACGAGGTTGTCGCTCTCGAACTGTTTGAGCTCGGAGAGGAGTTCCTCCGGCTTCTTGGTTTGCGGATCGATGCCTTTCAGGAGCATCGTCTGCAGCCTCTCTGTCTTCGGAGTGTATGAAAAGAACTCCGTCGACGACTTTTTTAAATACTGCTTGACAGTACTATGCTGCTCCACTGTGTTACAGTGGATCACATGCCTGTCTTGCCCTAGCCTTTTTATTGTGAAGTTCTTACCTATGGCTAGCTCGCATAGCTCGATGGTATCTGTTATCTCCATCTGGTAGGTGTTGATTGGAGGCACCTTCTCCTTGGTTGCGCGCTGTTGTTGCTGCTGGGTTGGCTGCTGTTTCGCCTGATGTTGTTGTTGCTGTTTTGGCTGTTGTTGCTGCTTCTGCTGTTGTTGCTGCTTCTGTTGTTGTTGCTGTTTCGGCTGCTGTTGTTGCTTCGGCTTTTGCTGAAGGTTGGCCGGTGCTGCCTGCGTGGCTTTTTGTTTCAGCGGCTGCTGTCTTTGCTGCTGCTGTTCTGTTTGCTGCTGTTGCTGTTGTAGCTCCAGCTTGTGCAGTACCTGCATCCTCGCCAGGTTTTTGGCGGCAATTCTGGGGGCGACGACTTCGAGTCGCTCTCTCATCGCGGCCATGTTGGCGGCGATGAACTTTGCCTCTCTTTCGTCGTCGTCCTCCTCCTCTTCTTCGCCCCCCGACTCTGCACTTGTCAGAGCGACGAACGGATTGTTTGATCCGGTGTATGAAGATTCCCGGACCACGGAATCCTTTTGCGGTTGTTGTTGTCTAGCTGCTGTTGGGGCTGAAGCCACCGTTGACTTCGCTTCGGTTGGCAGCTTTTCAACCAAAGCGACCCCTGTACGGCGCTTCGCAAGATTCGGCGTAGGGCTTACCCTCCTACGCCGCTTTTTGGCCATCCCTTTGTTTGGGACAGCCACCACTATCTCGTCGGATGACTCCGACTTTCTCCTGTCTTTATCTTCCATGCGCCCCTCGCCGGCGGCACACACACACACACTCGGTCGCCCGAACTGCTTAATTTCACTTGGCGACAAGTGAAAAAAGCAGCTTTTCCCGACTGGGAATCGAACTCCCGAACTTTAGTTCTTGTCTCGGACCTCTAACCGATAGGCCAACGCGGCACTTCGGTGCGAGCACACGTGACTCTAACCCGCGAAACTATAGCACACGTACATACGTGACTGTAACACGTGTTTTCGATTTTATTTTCGCTTTTTTTTCCCGTTTTATTTTATTCTCTTTCTGCGTTGGAGAGAAGCCGAAATGCGACTGCACTTTAGCGCTGTGCTACACTATTGTGTGCGCAAAGTGTCGTCGGTGCACCTTGTTCAAAAAGATTCAAGTCAACCTCTGACTGTAGCGAGCTTCGAAATTAGAAGATTTATTTGTGTGATTCAATGCTCCCTGAACTGGCTGATAGCTTAAGGACTTACCTACGCTCGATCAAACTTTTATGCGAATTCAGACTAATTCGTCCTGACCGATCATCTCATAATATTGACACAACAAGCATGTTTTGATCATTTATTTTGATCTACCATAAAGACCTCGACCCTGTATAACATCCCTCATCGCACCCAAATCCCTAATTAGTTCAAGTTCCTAGAACGAAACCAAATTGCAACATACAAGGTCCCAAACACCCACCGTTAAATCCGTGAAAACAGACATGAGAACATTTGTCCCGTCACCTACTTCGTTACGTTCGCAAGACAGTTTCTCACTCTAATCCATTTGACCGTGAATGCTTCCCAACAAACGAAAAAACAAAACCAAAATTCGTTGGCTGACTTCCAGGAAGCAATCATCTCGCACAACAGCATGCAATCGATCCGCACAACACCATCATTATGATCATCACATTACAAAGAGAAATCCCCTAATAGCCGATTAGGGGATTACGAGGCAAACACCAAACAACACACCCTCACTTGTCTCCTCGTACCAAGCAGGATCTCGATCGTCCAGCCGTCTGTCCATCGGTCGACACGGCAACCACCGACTGCTAATCCTCGGATCATACCCACAAAATATTTTGACGTTTAACTGCAGTCAACAATGAACACAATGCAACCCGACAAGGGCATCAGGCATCACCACTGTCGCACACACGCAGACCGAACAATAGACGAAGAGAGATTATAAATAGGGAGTCAAGTCGAGAGTTGGACATCGACGAGAGTACCTACCTACGACGGGTTCCGTATTCAGCCTCTGGTTCGTTTGTTACGTGTGTACGTGATGTACGAGTAGCGGCGACCGGACTCGTCGGTCCGTTGTGATGTGTATCTTGGTGATGGCACTTTACCGGATGATTTGTATCTTGGACAATGATGCGACAGGTCCATTGGTGTTTCGTATCTAATAGATTGTTTGCGGCCAGGGTGCACGCTTTGAGGATCGCCGCCCGCTCAGGGACCACCAACGTAACAGTGGAATGTGAGTTGAATGTCACGCGACGGGTGGTGGTCGGGATGCGGATATGACGCTATGACAGCATAACCGACTGCGAATTGATCTCTCCTTGCCAAATGCTTTGATCTCGAGTTGACCTTGAATTACACATGATTCGATGAACACATGACTCTCTTCTCTCTATGTCTACAGAGGGAAGTATGCAAGGAACACCCTCCTATCGTGGCAAGATGGCGTTGTCAACCTGTTGTCTAGGTCTACTCCCGGATCAGATCGTTCCAGACAATGCTCATCCGATCACAGGTGCATTCCGCCCTTAGATACGAATCGGGTTGTAATAAAATGGAAATTTATCGTCGACCTCTGTGGTGACAGCGATGGATGTTAATGGGCAATTTAGGGCCAACATTCAGTGTTTAATGGGTGACAACAGTTGGAGATCGGCCGGTGATTGGGAGACGACGATATCCGTTGTCGTTGCATACGCCTACGGGGCGACACTAACGTTGATGGGTTTAATTTCCGTCGTCCGGCCGCGGGATTGGGAGCTCTGTGGATTGTGTTGATAATTTATCGGGCAATTGTGTAACATGTGGTTAGGTGGGTGACGTTTTGTTAAGATGTTTGTTTAGGAACAACAGCTTCGAGCGTTTATTGGGCGATATTTTATCGGTTAAAGGTGGACTAAGCCGAGCTGGGAACGACATTTTGTTTGGAAAGTTACGACGGCGCAGCGGTTAATTTGGAGCAGTACGATTGGAATTGGAAAAAAGGTGCGGCGTGCACCATATACATATTTTCTCGGTTTTTTTTGTTAATAAGATCGAAAGATGTCCAAGGAGGCAGATTACGACATAATGCTTGCTTTACAGCGGTGGGAACTAGCACCAAATGTGGAATATGCTCGATAATTTTACTTAAATTAGTTTTACATGCTCGAAGACAGACCAAATCAAATCCCGATCGGATGGAGTCCAATTATGCTATGTGGGTGGGCTAGGTGGGTTAGAAATTGTCACACGCTGCGCTTGTGTACGTGCCCCATTTAAGCTTGGAATATCGTAACCATAAGTTCGGCTTGGTCATTTGCTTTTTTCCTGAAAATGAAAATGAGGTTGCACGGATGAAATGAACGATCAGTTCGGAAATGATAAGTTTGGAGCAAAAACGAGAAATCATTCCGCCCTCGGTCTGTGGCAACACGTTTCAACGTCGCAAAGTTCAATAACCAATCCACAACAGTCAAAACCTATTGTGAAACAGCAAAATTGAGAGGAGTAGAGCTCCTGGAGATGAAAGCACATTTGTATAAATGGTTTCATAGGAAGTGAGCGGCTCCAAGGCATCATGGAGAAGAAAATCTATTTTCTGACAGCAACGGTTGGATCTAAAAACACATTTAGCAATATTTTTTTTACTATTTGCAGAGAAAACTTATATCTCTATTAAGGAACTCTAGACTGAATTCAATTGGAAAGGGAACAAGGGTTATCCAATTTGTGGTTCCGAAAGTAAATTAAACATAAAATACATTTATGAATCAATTTCGATACATTTTTTTATTTCACTCTATTGCCTGGGTTTTGCCATTATGAATTAAATGTGACATCAAACAGGAGTTCTTTCAAAGCTCGATTATGACGAGGTAATCTTCGACACATCGAGCGACAACTCGGCCATAACTTAACATACGATAATTACTTAGCATTACCGCCAGATGGCGCCAGTATCGCAAGAGGAACTTACTATCGTGTAGCTCGTAGTTATGTTTTGACCGCATGTGGAAGCGGTCTTCGGAATTTCGTCAGTTTTAGGCTTAGCGATGAGAATTGGCAGTGACGGTTATACTTTCCCCATTTTTGAAGAAGTATGGGACCAGCGTACATTTCGATAGACTTATGTTACAGAGCCAGTATCCTCGAATTGTCTTGTTTGAAGTACGTTCAGATGTACGAATATTATGATAAGTGTTATTGTTGTTATCGGACATTTGGAACTCGCAAGTCCAGAGCCTCGTTGACAACTCTTCGCTGAGCCTTCCTTCCATGAGTGTATTTCTTCCATGCTTCGCTGTTCTTTTCAATTGGAGCGGTTCGATTTTGGCAGCCTGTGGCGGAAATGTTGTTTTGGTGATATCTATCAAATCTGTTGCTTATATTCAGTTCTTGATGCCAAATCACCGTGGCAAGTTACACGATTGAACAGCACGTCTATATGATAAAATTTTATTATCAAATTCAGTGTTCTTTGCGCGTTGCGCCCATTTTAGTTTAGATGTGGTGGCTCTTCACAGTCGATTCTTCAACATTTGGTGGTAAAATTTGAGACGACTTGTTTGGCAATCAATCAGTCCACATTCGTACGCCAAAAGAACGTAAGATTGACCGGGAACATTGCCGCAGTCCGTGAAAGTATACAGCAGAACCCACGGCAGTCGATTCCCCGCCGTGCACAATAACTCGGCCTTTCATAGACTTCAACTTAGACATACAAAAACCAACTGACCCAGGTCGGTTTTATTCCCTGACTGGGTTTCGGAGCGATTGGAAAGCGACCCTAATTTTGGCCGAAAAATCATCAAAAGTTACCGTTTTTGGGCCGGCGGCGTCTTTCGTCCGTACTTTTTTTGTAAACGACGTTGATGAGGCGATCAGGGTCAATGGCAAACGCTACAGAACAATGATAACCAATTTCTTATGGCCCAAATTGAAGCATATGGATCTAGACGACCTGTGGTTCTAGCAGGATGGCGCTAAGCACTACGCAGCGAACGTCACGATTGACGTTCTGCATGAACGATTTGAGTGTAAGGTTATCTCTTGCAGAAGTGACATGAATTGGCCACCAAGGTCATGATTTGACCCCGCTACCTTTTCTTCCGGGGTTTCCTAAAGTCGCAGGTCTATGCGAATAAACCACAATCCACCGACGCCCTTGAACATAATAGAGGTGAACATAATTAAGTCAGATCTATGAGGAAGAGTCATTGAAAATTGGATCACAAAGGTCCACGCCACCGTAAGAAGCTGAGGATGGCATTTGAACGATGTCATATTTCGTACATAATGGCATATAAGGGCCTTTCGGATAGAAGAAGAATTTTGTTCATATCTCACACACAGTTTGTTTTATTTCATTTCAGCATCTACCCGCACTTATCGAAAAACATATTATGTGCCTGTGACAATGTCGATCTTTCCTTATATCGTAAATTTTGCTGTAACACAGTAATCAGGCTTAACAGGCTTATAATTACCTTCTACATTGTGTCTAGAATTTTAACTGTGGATTTTAAACAATTAACTTTTCCTATCACAACAAATGAAGTCACATGAATTAGGAACATAACCGGAAAACTCTATCCTCCATCGGATGTTTCTGCATTTAGTAATCAGTTTAGGCCTGCCAAGGAAGCGGAACACAGCTGTTTAAAAAATATGTATAACAGGAAGACCTAAGTCCACTTTTGCTACGAATCGAATTGAACCTAAGAATCTGAGCAGACTTCATCATGGCTTAAAGTAAATTCAAATTCAAAGATGCGTTTCAAAGACAGTCAAGGTGAAATCGAACCCTTGCTTTCTGTTATTTTAAGCTCGAAATTAGATATGGCCAAAAGGATAATCCACGGAAACTAGTTGGCCGACATCGTATTTCTGGCTTAACGAGACAGTGACGAGATTCCCGATCACATTGGCACGATCCTTGCCGTTGAAAAATAGGTTCCATTGATGGATTAGTGAGGTACTTAATTCGTTTCCAATATATCGTCCACCTTAGAAAGGGCTTAACTCAAGACGAGTTTGATAAACATAAAACCAAATTCAATACAAATTTGAAGAGGGAAATATGTACCTTGGTGCGAACCCCTTGACAAGTGAGTTAGAAAAATCACTATTGCTTGCGTCATTCGCTATAATGTTTGATATTATAGCTCGTGTAGAATTAGAGCCGAAGATTCTTTCAATCGAATAGGTGAATAGGTGAAAGGGTCTTTCGAGAACCTTTTTTCAAACAAGTTTTGTCATCGGCATCAGGAACCAATGTACCAATCTCTATGCTATTTTGCCCCCGTGCTTAGGGTTAGTAGCTTTGGGTTAGTAGCTTTGGACATTTTCGAATTTCACAACATTTGTGTCAAAACTAAGATGGTGTCGAGTGGAAGATTTTCAAGGTAATACTTTATTTAGGGAAAATGTACAGTCATGTTGTGGATTTTATTATTTTAAAACAATATCTTCTATTGCCTGTTTCTTTCCAGGCCCCCTTGCAGCCGTACCTTCACATTTATAATAAGGCGTAAAGAAAGAACTGGTTCAATGGCGGCAGTTTCACGGCGAATATTCTCTTACAGAGCCTGAAATGTTCGAGGATTGCTGATTTGCCCTTGATTTGAGGTATCCCCACAACAAAAAATAGCATGGTGTGCGATTCGGAAAGCGAGGTGGCCAGGGTATGTCTCCAACTAGGGTATGATCAACTTTTTTGGGAAAATAGCCCTCAGCTTCTTCATGGAGATCCTAGCCGTGTGTGGCGTAGCACTGTCTTGCTGAAATATCATTCTGTTGTTGTGCTCGGGAAACAGCTGCAGTTGCGGCAACAGAAACTGGTCCATCATTCGGCAATACACTTCAGCAGTGACTATCTCTTGTTGGTTAAAAAAATAAGAGCCAATTATTCCTCGGGCAGAAATGGGGCACCAAACCGTCGTTTTAGGGCAGTGTACACTGCCAACAAAAGTTCTGCTTATTTAGGTAGCAGTCGATATTAAAATGTGCTTTATCATTAAACAATATGTTACCAAGTGTTCGTGCTGTTCGAAAACGTTCGAGCATTGTTCTTGCGAAGGTTTCTCGCATAGGATAGACCTCGCACGATTTAAATTTTGTACGGGTGGAAGTCTCATTTTTTTTTCCAAAATAACGTGCGCAGTTATTTTTTTTCATTCCCGTAGAGGCTGCAAACTTTCTTATGGGTTTACGCGGCTTTCGCATAATTTCGTGTCGAATTTGAGCAAAATGTTCTGGCGTAGCTACTGATAGTTAATGGTGTAAATCTTTGCACCCACGATCATCACTCAGTCTGCGTAAATTGAAGTGAGTACAAAAATTGCGACGCGCACGAACCACCGATTCACCCGTTTTCAAATATTGCTCAACCACGAATGAGCTTTGTGCTCCCGACCAATGACTCATCGCGATTAATAAGTCTGATAAAAATGCGCATCGAACGATTCCTCCACCACTTACATACCTCTCCCCGGTGGTTTTAGAACATTCGAAATTTAAAGTTGAAAATTGCCCGCTGGACACCCTTTACCTGACGGCGACATAATGTCGAGCATTATGGCATTAAGGGAGTATGCAGCTCTTAATCCTCACTATATTGTAGAGAGGAAGCCAACATATGGTGTGGATGTGGGCTGTCGGGCCTCACTTATGACGCTTAATTTGAACGCCTATAAATTCTAATTAGCAATAAAAGCTTTTGGGCCATAACCGAAGTCGCCGATTTGTTAAATGTGTGTTAGATCACCGACAAAAATTTGTCATCAAATTTCATATTTTACTCTATAATGTTGACTGTGGCCAGTACTTTTCCTAACATGAGGCTGGAGAAGCCATTACATTGAATAGAGAGCGTTTCCACAACAAGTTGGGCAACCATCATTTTCAAAAAAATTAATGAATTGTACCATTGACTAACTGTTTCATTAGAAACTCAGCGGTCGATCGCCTGCAAAAGAAGACAGATTTCATTCATAAACTAAAAAACTTGGAAAATTAAGGATTTAAGCCGCATCTGGAAAATAATTCACAAAAAGTGAAGATGAAAAAATCGGGAGTGATCCTACGACTAAACTGATCTTCATTAGCCAATAACCAACATTGTGTATTTAATAAAGTGAAAACGTTCACACTAGCTGTTGACTCATCCCATACTGCAAGTATATTGATTAACCCTAATATCCCAGATTAATTTTTTCATTAAAATATTACAATGAAATGACTGGAAATAACAAATTTCAATTTCGTTTATTGGTTTTAAACGATCATGTGCTCGTATTCAAAATTTGGGGAGACTTTTTAAACCATTTCAGTTGATAATGTCTCCACGGGTTGTTGACTTCGCTATGAAGCGTTCACAATTATATAAATGGAGTGCTTAAGTCAAATGTCAGTGTCAGGGGCTCAAACCAATGATTTTAATCGTATTTTAACAAATTAATTTAACCTTTCAGTAATTTAAAACAAAATTAACTCTTATTCTAGGGGTAATGGGATAGATCTATCAAACCTTATTCGTTCCCCTTTAAATTGCTCTAATTTATCCGATTTTTAATTCTCGGTGTTAACCCGATTTTTCTTGATTGAAAATCCATAATTTTAAGATTTGCCCTATTGACTTCGCCCGTTTACTCCAATTTACAATTTTAATTCAATTTACTCTCCGCCATTACTCATAACCGACCATAGGCCAAGTACTTTAGCCCAAATGTTCACTTTCACGCGGTCTACTGGTGTCAGAAAAAAGATAAAAAAAACAGTGAAGCCATAAAGCGAAAGGAGAAAAGAAGTGGAAAACAGTTTTCCCAAAATTATAAGCCACAATTGCTTCCACTTCCTCTCCCTATCGGCTTTTTTTGCTTTTTTTATTTCTCAGTTGGCGGAAAACCTTGTAATAAATTTGGACAGAAATCTGACAGAGAACTACAGGAGGATGACGATGCAGCAATTTTATCATTGGCGGCAGATGTTCCCAAGTGCTAATAATCTCATGGACGAACCACAAAGTACACTCATCATTATCATCACAATTTACCATTTACCATTCAGCAATCCCCCCTCCCCTCGACGTTGTCTGCATGGTCTTCGTTATCGTCATGGATTTGGTAGAGTATTTCTCCGCCTCCAGGCATCGAAGTAGTGAAACAGCAGCAGCGACCTATCTAAGGGATGAGCCACACCGCATTACATACCATGGTGGTTGGCACTCATCATATATCATTGTGATCTTCCCACCCCTGTTACGGTACGGGCATGCCACATAGGGGCCACGATGATTGTTGGAAACGAAACAAAACAAAGAGGAAAAAGGAAAATTCACAGGACCATTAGCCGCACATCACATATGTTACTCCATGTTGACAGCCATTTTGTATGGATGCCGGTCGTTCGAGAGGAGCAACCACCACCATACGCTATCCTACTATCGACCGCGTCCGGGATGGGTGTTGATGTTACATCTCTTCGGGATTAAATGGCAGATATGGTGGACCAATAATGCGATGTATTGTGGTAACTAGCATTTTTAGCACTTTTCCACATCCATTGGTTGTTGTAACACTTGGCGATAATCACCTGGAATTAGGAGTTGCGGTAGAAAGTTTGTCTTCTAACCTAGCGGCACAGCAGTGACGGGAAGAATTATGATGGATGAGCTCAATAACGTGGAAGGAAACGGATCCTTGTTAGGAACACTTATTAGTTTGCTGTCATTCTGCGGTAGCGACGAGATCATGTGCTCTTATTATGGCATGCGTGTTTCGGTTTCAAAAGAAACAAGAATCTCATTCATCAGCTTGTTATCCTGATTTGGATGATTTGCTTTTGAAATTGCCTGGTGGCAGATGTGTGGAATGTATTATTTCGTAAGTAGTACGAGCATGTACATGCGAGTAAGAAGGTAGACTGAGGACCTTCTAGCGAGGATGTTGCTCAACTGGGTGTTGATAGCTGACGCTCATAAAGTTATGAAGTACGTGATGTGAAATTGTTGTTCGGCATTTTTCTTCTTTTTTTTTTTTTTACACTGAATTTGTTTAAAATGAAGGCAATTACGGTGCCGTGACAGCTTGTTAAAGTCATCATACTGAAGGGGTAGTGGAGAAAAAATGGCGTCTGGTGGATGAAGTGCATGCGGATGGCATTTAGGTCAACAAAAAAAAAATGTTGTTCTCTCAAATTTGAAATAAAAAGTGGATAATTGGAAGTGATGGAAGGCGCCCAGGCTGTCAAAATACTTTTTAATGTTGTTGGGAACATTTCCACCTCAGGCGATGGACGCTATATAATTGGATACTTACATTTTATGCGAATGTTTATGGCTATTGAACGACCGGAAGAAATGTAGCAAAGAAAAGAACGATGGACCAAATTAATTACTGAAACATGGACAGCCCCCAAGGGTTTAACGTCACTGACAACACATTATTACATGATCCAAATTCCAAATTATAGGCAAAATATTTCTGCATTATCTCCTTCAAGCTCAATGGGAGTATCATCTTCCTGGTAGCTGAAGACACTCATTTTCCAGTCGTCATACCAATAATTGGCCTTCAGCTTAGAGAGTCGCTAATTTTCGAACTTTATTAACCTGTTGAGCAACCCATCGATCTCCATACTTAAGCAGCTACTTAAAATTAAGTTTGATATATGTTTTAGCACCTTTCATAAGATCGCAATGAATTATTCAATAGCAACAGAAGTAATTTATTCTGGAAGCTTTTCTAAAGGTCATTGGTTGGCAAATATTATAATTAGAGGATCAGGTTCTCTATCACGTGAGTTATAGAACGGAGGGAGGCATAGCAAATAAAATACATCGTCATACAGGGTGATCCGATTCAATTACAATTCAGTAATTATGATGATTATGATGGGGGTAGTCTCATGTGAACGCAAACATTTTACCTCTTCTAAGGGATTTTTTTTATAACACAATAAAATTCAATCATTTTAATTTTTTTTATGTTTTTATTTGTATCTTAAACTGTATAAAATTTTTTTTTTCTTATTTTAAGTTTTTCATATGTATTTTTTTTTTAATTTAATTAGACACCAAAAAAACAAGCAGGTCACTGGTCATGGTACTAGCGGCTGTTCATGTTGTCTGAAAAAAAAAATCGAATGGATTATTGTTCAGCAGGTCTGTCGCTATCGGCCCTACGCTAAAAATGGCGGACTGTACAAAAAATCTTGTTTTTTTTTTGTGTTAAAAATCGTTTAAAAAAAATAAGAAAATATTTTGTACGGCCGATAACCATTAATGAGTAAAAGAACATGTATAAATTGCAAAGCGATCGGTTGAATAGTTTTTTTTTAGGACCATGACAGTTTTAGAAAATGATGTTTCGCGAAAAATGCGTTTAAAGTTTCAAGAGCAGAACAAGTCGCTTACGGCGCGGCGGCGACTATGAGTTGTAACTTATTTAATACTAGGAATTTAATTTCGGTCTGAATTTTTCACAGCATATTTTCGATAGGTTTTACTATCGAAATATGAAAAAAAATCTATTTTTCGAAATGGTCACATGAGACTACCTCCCTAAGTCAGTAATAAGACCATATGCGACTGTTAATAGAAGTTTATGGTGAACATGCTCCCCAACTCAAAGGCGTTGTGATCGTTGGTTTGTTTCAAAATTGTGGTTTTGGCATCGACAACAAAAAAGCATCGACCCAAAGACAGGAACAGTTCGTCGATGCATTGAAAGTTAATCGTTCAACGGTTTCCAAATTTTTAAAAACCCTGGTAAAACGTAAAAACAAGGAAATGGGTTCCATATCAATTGAAGGTAAAAGACATCTGGATCAGAAATGTTACTTAATTAGAATTAGTGCAAAAGAAAAGGTATTTTGTACTAAATTGTTACTGGCGATGAAAATATATGGATATATGTATGTATATCAGAAGGGTATGTCAAATAAGGGTTGTTTCAGAATAAGAAGGGAATTGTTTTTCGTCTCTTCTAGGTCCATACTTATATTGATGCACAGTCATTGTTTAGCTCGTTCCAAGTCGGTTGGTGATCATATATTTGTTTTTCTCTTCATTAACTTCTTAATCAACTTCCTTTCTGCCATTATTAGGCTTTCAATATTCTTCTAACTGTTCTCCCACTATCACCCAACTGGTCCAGATTGCCAGCGTAAGCTTAGTCGGATGTGATCCATTCACCCCTCACTTTCTTAAAGGGATCTCACTACAAATTCCAGCACCAAATTGAAAAGAAATGGTGCCAAGACATCTCCTTGTTTTAATCCGGGCGTATAGTGAACATTTGTTCACTCGTCGAGCGAATTCTCCTGAAGTCCAACTTATAGTCCTAAATGGAATGATGACCGAGTTTTTCCATTCCTTGGGGATGGTTTCATTGTTCCATATATAATAGTTCTGATGAGCCTATGTTCTCTGCTAATTTTTCTTCTGAATATTTTATTCATTCCAATGATATTAGGTCGATTCTTGCGGCCTTGTTTTTCTTAAGCTTCTTTTAATTCCCCAATGGCTGGCAGTTCTACCTGATGAATCTCTGCTGAACACCCTTTTCCATTACTGCTCGCTCTCCATGTATATTCAGAAGTTAAGCGAAATATTAAAACGAGTTCCCCATTATCATTGCGAATAAATCCTGATATGCCTTTATATCCTTTTCTTTACCATTGTCGTGTTTTATACCGAAGGAGATGACCGATATTCTTTCGTAACGTTTTACTTGGGTATGGCTACCGTCAACATCTGATAAAATTGATTCGAGCATAAACGACCAAACTAAGTCTGAAAACAGACATCAAGTATTATCCACTACAACAATGCCCGTCCACATGTTGTGAACCAAGTATGAACCTATTTCGCAAATATTAATTGAGAAGTTCTGCCCCACCCGCCACATTCACCAGACTTGTTTTTTTTTTTTATTACTACTTGTTTCGTTCGATGCACCACTGACTCTCGGGACAATGGTTGGCCCCAAAAAACCCACATCAACAATAAGTAATCCGTAAATGTGTTCTTCTTAGCTAACATCTGACATTTCATTCACCATGTTGTCAATAATAAATTTTAATTTCCAACCAACGCAAGGGGTTATACATCTTATGAAATCTCGAGACTTGCTCTATTTTAGTTGAAAGGGATATAAAAGTTTATCGATCTTCAATGAAATTTTAGCATATGAGAAAAGGTTGATAGCCGGTGAGATAGCCAACTGCACTACCGCTCTGACGATACGGTGGACATTTTTTTTTAACTTTTCAAAGGTCGATCAAAACATATAAAACTTCTTTCTAAGATATGAACTCAATTTCGATTCCAAAGCGCAACCTGTAAACTAATTAGTTTCAATCTCTCCAACCGTTCGAAGTATGTGTCCTTCAATGGTACTTGTTCTATGCGTGTATCAGTTCTCTCAGAAGTTCCATAGGGCTCTTCCCTAGGTCCCGTCCTATTTTCTTTATTTATTCATAATATTTCCAAGTATTTTTCTGTAATACAATCACCATCTTTATGCCGACGATGCTCAGATGTACTCTATGTTGCTTATGCTACAATGTTCTCAAGCAGTAAATCGCCATCTGTTTATCTTGGGTCTAAATTTAATAGATTTTAATCCAACAAAACCATGAACTTTAATCATTGAGGGACATAGGCGACCACTGTTTCGCCACTTCATATGATTTTATTTAAAAAATTTGAGTATCTTCTTTACCTCGAATCTTAGCTGAAGCATTCACAATGTTGTCTACATTTCTAAGGTCTACGGCGCTCTCCGCGGACTTGGCTCCACCAGTCACTGTATATTGCACTGAGGTATATTAAAACATTTTTGTACATACATCTGCAGTAAAAAGCAAATAGCACTACCCAATACATACGAGTATAATGAAAAAGAAACGTTTAATACGCGTCATAAATCTAACTACTGCGACAAAAACCTATATAACCATATAGCAAGTCCAATTGTCTTATTATTTTGAGAAGGATTAATCAAGTACATATATCTATAAACATATAATAGTTTTCGAAAAAATATTTTCTTCACATTTCAAGAGTTATGCCGCGAGTTCAAGAGTTCAATTTGTTGCCGGTGAAAAAAATAGCATCATCAGAAATATGGAGTCAATATTTCTATTTGATTCAATAGGTCATGTATGTATGTCATATTTAATAATGGGTTGCATGGCCTTTGTTGGAAATTACTGCTATGCAACGCAGTGTTATTGAATCAACCAATGATTGACATTTCTGTCTAGGTATTGCATTGCAACGGCGTTGGATCCCAAAGTTCGTTGATATTTCTTGGCTGGTCCTCGGTCAAGCTTTTTTTATTATCTCGGCTCATACATTATCGATAGGGTTCAAGTCTGGAGATTAAGATGGCCATTCCATGATATTGTTTTCTCGAAACCATTGCTTTGCCTTTTTGCTGGCGTGTTTGAGGTCGTTGTCTTGTTGGAAGATCCATATCCAACATTTCGTCGGAAGCAAATGGCAGAATGGCTTCATTCATCATTTTAACTTAAAGGTGTTGGTCCAGTACAGATTTTATCCAATAAATTTGACCAACACCATAATATGAAAAACAACTCCAAACCATTATGTTGCAACCATCATGTTTTACCGTTTTTATGGTGTTAGGCTGTTTAAATGCCATGTTTATTCCATGCTATGTTATGTCTTCGAACAAAACAACCAGATCCAACATTACCAAAAAGCACATTTTGCTTTCATCTGACCATAGAATGTTCCTTCACTTTTGAATTGGCCAATTGATTTGGTTTCGAGCAAACTTCAACATCTTAGTCACATAAAAAAGTCTGATTAGCGAAACTTTTCTTAGACTACAGGCCTTCAAACTCTTCTCCCCCAATTTTTGACGAATAATTTCAACACTTGCGAAAAGTCCTACAATTCGTTGACCAAATGCGGTGATATTTCTAGTTTTCTATTTTTAACAAACTGCGTTACTGCGTTTTTGTTAGAGCATTCAGGGGAGTTTGACTTCTGAGTAGGATCGGCCATCAGAAATTAATTTTCTGACAATATTTCTCTTTTCTGGAGTTTAGTGCTTACCGCGACCCATGACTAAATTTTTTTTTTTTTGCGGCCATTTTGCCATAATTGCAAGCGGATTTCTTCATAATTTCAGAGAGTTCACTTTAGGTAACTGTTTAGAACAGTACAATTTGGAAGAATAACCATTTATAGAAGCAAATTCTTAGGGTTTGCGGTAATACGATCTTGGTGCTATTGTGAATCTGGAATCAGACGATTCTCCATAAAAATATTCTTTATTGCTTCAACGTTTTGATCCGTTTTTGACGGGCTTGAGCGTATAGGTAGGGCATCGTAATTAACATCTTCTCGGTCTTCTGTAAAGGGCTTGCAGCACTTATGGTCAGAGTAGACTCGCCAAATGCCACAGTCATAATTTCACACCAAATTTGATTCACTTTTTTCAATACCTAAAAATCCCCAAGCACATTTACCCTTTACTACTATCCTTTACATTTTACCCTTACAAATGGCTGACAAAGTCAACATTTAGGAGATATGTGTACCTACATGTTAACGCGAAATTAAAAAGTCACCTTATTTTCTGAACACATTTCCTACACTACATTTGATATATAAATAAATATATCATAGCAAACCCCAATTTCTGCCTCTCGAGTCCAAGGCGACGAGAAGGTGTTAAACAAATTAAACCCGCTAGCTAAGAACTGCTTGTATAAAAATCTTCTCCAGCTGCCAGTATTATAATAGTATGCAAGGCTCTCTACATAAACCAACTCGATCTACTGCTTATTATTGTAATAATCAAATTGTATGATAACGTAAGGAGCTATGCTTGCTGGATAACACCAACGCCATGGAATGTCTTTTTCGCAGTTCCTCTCCTCGGCCTGAAAGAAGCTTTTTGGCTCCCGCCGTTTGGAATCGGAATTAAATTGTAGGTCCCGTTCACTTGTATGAAAAACAAATAAGTGAATGAGGGAAGCTTGGCTCTGGCTCTTCATAAGCTGTAACGCCATCTAAAAACTTTACAGGCCTAAAATGAATTTACAGGGCTCGATCCGAATTGTCTGACTCTGTTGCCTAAGTCGGCGTGGATTACACCAAAGGTTTTGATGATGTTTTTAAATTGTTGTTGGTTTGTTGCCATAAGTCAACGGCTTAACGAAGTCACAGAGAAAATAGCCTAAGAGCGTTGAACCGTCTCTTCTGGAAATAACGCGTCCTGGAAACTTTTCTTCCAACAACCCTAATATAACGCCCGATGTATGGCATGTTGCGCCATCTTGTTTGAATAATATATCGCCCAAGTCCATGTCATCTAATTGAGGCCAAAACAAGTTAGTTGCCCGATATCGTTCTCCTCAAACAGTCACCGTCGTGCCATTCTCAATTCGAAAAATATATGGCCCAATGACACCACCTACCCAAAACCCACATCAAACAGCAGGTTTCTCCGTATGCAATAGTGAAATGGTGACTCTTCATATTACTGTGTAACAATTGTGCTCGTTCACGATGCTTTTTGACCGAAAACGTGCTTCATCACTTAAGATGATCTTTTCGCCAACATTTGGATCGGTTTCCAACAGCACCAGAGCCCGATCAGTGAACATATGGTCACCTTAGTGATCTGAAAGCTTAAGTTCTTATCTTATACGGTAGCTGATATGGATGAGTTTTTTAGCAAAATTCGCCAAGGCCACGAGAATGTGGAAGACAAGGAATCAAGAGGATTGATTATTAGCTTCACTTTCAGCAACAGTAACAATATTGTCATTCCACCTCGCGTTCCAACGTTGTACAGGGACTAGTCGATCAGGAATTGAACCGCTTTCCCCGAATTTCTGTTATTTCGATTCCTAAGCTATTGGAAAAGGTTTTAGATGAACTGATGCATGCTTCCAACCAGCTCATCACTAATTGCTTTGAAATGCTCAGCAGAAAATCCACCTTTAATATAGCTATTTTCACTTGGTCCAAGTCAGGGGGACGGAATTCGCTCTGACGCCGTCTGTTGTGATGGATTCCTCAATCTTGTGGGGTTTATCGTCATTACAAGTCTCCAGCACTGACTATGATTCTATTCGTAACTATTTGTTCCCATCCCTTTCGGACATCGTTCTTTGCGAAACACCTTTTCAATTCCATATATGTAAGTGAGCTTCTTGTGAACGTCCTTTTTGTACTGCGAGAGCTGGCGATCAATGCGTCTCTCACGTTTCGTTACAAAGCAACTTTGTGCGCTTCTTGTTTCGCTTGGTTTACCCTCTTGCATTCTTCGCCAAACAATGGGTTTTACTTCTGGTAGCCTTTCGACACCCATCACGATTCCAGTGTCTCAAACTTCTTAAAAAGGCATCTTTAACAAAATCTCTTACAGTCTCCTACGATTATAGCTTTTCGACCTCAAGCGCTAATCGAAGTTCGCGATTTCTGTTTTTTCCCATCAGTGTTTACTGCTGAAGAGTTCGAACTTTTACGATGCTGGAAGATAGCTTGAGGCCAATCTGGTTCATTTATGCGACGATTCACTTGCGCTAAAATTTTCTCATTTTAACCATTGGCGTATGTTTTAGAAAATGAATCATTTTGTAATCCTGCCACTGGCCTGCAATCGCCTTATCCTGAGCAAGTGGTTTTATAGCACATTAATCTGTGTAGGCTGCCCATAAAGCTTTACTTATTGCTTGATCTACTTCACGTTTCGACCTTTTTTGCAAAAGCCTTCTCTTCCTGCCTTCTCTTCCTGCCTTCTCTTCCTGCCTTCTCTTCCTGCCTTCTCTTCCTGCTGTAAGAAAGGGGGTTGACACCGTTTAGAAATTTGAACAAATACTCAACCCCTTGTGCGTATGATCAGGAAAATGTGCTTCGTCAGCCTCACTTTCTTAAAAAAAAAAAAACATTCTACCATAGAGTCATTTGAATAGCTAGGTTTGCGTGTTCAACTTGTGCTCGGTAAAAATATATTTAAATCCACTCGTTCGAATATATTACTTTTAAGCAAAAGACCACGACAAGAGCACCTAGTAGCATAATGATCCTTTAAAGGGAAAACTTTTATTACTCATTCCCAGGTTGCTTTACGAGCTCACATCTCCATCGTAAAACCACTGGGCTTACGAATAATTAATTCAATTACGACATTCCACGCGTATTATGACATCGGGAAATCACCATTTACGTCCGGTCGCCATATTTATTTCAGTCCACTCCCTCACCACGATCTAGCGAGAAATTAGGAACGAGTGGTATTCCTTAAATTTCATAACCAGCCAACCCCCTCCAACCATCTAGTTCAGTTCCGGTTTATGCAACGCCAACAACCAGCGGTATTACCCGTAATTGTGGTTGCGGCATGCAGGCATTGTTTTCGATTATTTTTTTCCTTGTTATTCTATAACATAATTTATGAACAACCTAAATTTACCCGGCGTTTGCCGTCCAAGCACCCGCGGGAGTCAGTAGTCACGTAGCGTGACGCACGGAAATCTATTGTTTCCCATTTTGCTAGTTAGCCCATTAAATAAGTTCATTACATGTCCAATGGTGGGAGTTACCTTGCCTATGGAACGGCAGGACTAAGAAGGAAAACGATGAAAAATATTCTTTCTTAAGCTTAAGGATATACGAGTAGGACGTGTTCCAACTGGGAACTCCATGTATCCAGACCGGGACATGGTAGTACACGCTCGTAATTATGTCGCATGAGTTTGGTTTAGAAAATTGAATGATTCAACTCCAAGTCCATGCTGGACTGGCGCTGGGTGCGTGAACGTGTGTCCGTGTGTATGTATGGGGGTTGGAAAATTAGTACCTGTGAATAATTCATTAGGTTTTTATAATTTCATTTCATTGTCGATACGTTGTAGATACAGTTCGCCGAATGGCGTTTTCTTAATTAGACTATTGATGAGCGTTTCTGGTTGTTCCATGGCAGAGTCGAGTCGAGTTGTCGGTTCAATTTGAGGTCAAGTAGGGGGCTGAACTAAGATTTGGGGGTTGAATAGGGGCCTTGAGTATAAAGATTTGATAATTATCCCGCTAGTGGTGGTGCACTGTAATTATTTGAATTTTGTTCGAATTTTATTCAAAGGTCATCAAACGAGGATTGCAATTAGGGCGGGCCCGGTTTAAATGGATTTTCTCTGTAGTGGGTTACAATTAATTATCAATCAAGAGGTTTAGGATGTAATTAAACATGTCACAAGGGCTGTGGATACAAGGTTTTTCTCTGTTGAGAGTCTTTGTAAGAGATGTTAATCGAGTTTTAATTGATTGCCTCTTCGACTCCGGTCTGTTGGGCGTTGGTGGCAGTGGAAATTAATTTTCTAACTCGCTTGTCAGCCGGGGAATGAAGACTAATACTAACAGGTTTAAGAGTGAGCCCTCAGAGTGATGAACTGTTCAGGAAGTAAGGAAGACAAATAACGCCGTTTCTTCCAGGCAACATTTAACGACTCGTAAACTTTCAAATAAGCTGATCACGTGGTACGTGCGAGTGGTTTTTAACTGTTTTATGATTTGAAGAGGTTTAATTCTCCTTATGCATTAATCGCACCTGAGAGCCTATATGAATTTTTATGACATTTTTGCGGAAGAAAATTATTTATTTACCAGCGATAGTCGTTAGCATAAAGTAGGAGCCGTTCATTAAAGCAACTTGTCCATTTTTATGCGGCTCGTTATCTAACAGTTTATTATTGGCTTCTGGTAGGCAAGTGTATAAATCACCGAGGTTACGTATTTTACATGCAAACATGGCTTTTACGATTCTGTTGACTCGAGAGCTTAGTCTGGCTAAGACTAATCGAACCCGATTGATTCAGAATTTTCCCGCCAAGCAGAATTCGGGGACGCGAATATTTTTTAAGAGAGTCAATAAGCCTTATTGATAGCTGACAGCAAACTATGCAACCAGTTCGGTAATGTGTAGTTACTTTTCAGAAATGCTTATTTACATAACGACAAAAAAAACGTAAGAATCGGATTAATACATTGATGACGTCCCGATTAAGGGGTAACAACAACCTAGAGGCATGAAAAATGGCATTACTTTGATAATTTATTTTGAGAAGATGGAAAAAGAAAACGGTTTTCAGGGACTATTAAGGGTACATAAAATTTGGTAAAAAATTTTATTCAATTTTGGATATAAAATGGTGGCCGTAGAGAAATTTTTGCAGAACGCCTTTTTTGGTATACCTAAACGGGCGGACGCGGACCTCGGGAACCATAGCACCTAGGACAAAAAAGTAATTTTTTTCTTAAAGTACATATCAAAATCTAGTGAAGTACATACGATCTGTTTTTTTTCGAATGATTTTTGCAAAAATGGCAAGAGATTGAAAAAAAGTTAATAAAAAAAATGTACACCAAATCGTCTGTAAAAAAAGTTTTCGATCAACCAAAAAACAGATATGTTCTTCATTAGATAATCCGATTGTGAAGTTACAGTCAAATTTTCAAAGCAATCCATCGAGCGGTTTTTGAGCAGCGTGTCTGCCCGATTTTTAAAAAGTGATTTTGAGAAAAACGAGGTTAAAGTTTTATAACTACTTAAACCTTTCAAAAATTCAATTTACCTTTGGTCGGCGATTTCAAATTAAAGAAATTAGATTAACAGTTCCTTAGCTGCATCACCGACTTCCAGGTGCATTTTCTTTCGTTCGGGTCTCATGTAGTTGATAAAAGGATCAAAAGTCTCCAGTAGTTTGTGGAACAGGTCTTCGTTGGTAGATAAACAAGGCATTTTCCACGAGTTTCTAATCCTGAAAGTCTTGTAATCCTTATTTCTACTTTCTTGTGCCTCTTCCGACAATATTCTGACTGGGAGAACCGACTTCTGCACTATTTCAGCACCATGCAACAAAATCGTATGTACAGTGGATGGCAGGTAGTACCATACTATTAATACTTCTCAATGGCCATCTCTGCTGTTTCTTTTGAGAGAGCCGGCATTTTTTCTGGGTCAATCATTGCATTGCTGTTTATGACTTCCAGTATGGTAGCGATCCGGTGGATTAGAGTTTCGTCGACTCCCATTATTGCACTTGTGACCTTGTAATCGCTGAAAAAACGTCTGGCAGTGCTGCCATTATTTGAAGATTCGTAACCCTGCTTAACGAAGTCTACTTTGATGCCGAGTTTCTCAAAAAAACTCTTGTTTAATACGTTTCTTTTCGCTTTCGTCCATGACTCGCGTGTCTTTTGTAGTCCTCTATTTTTCAAAATGTTTGCTGTAGGCAATGAGAAGAATGCATTTCATACACTTGATTCCGACATATAATGGAGAGATACCAAATTCGAGAACATTCACATTAAGAGGCTTTTGTTGGAGTTTAGCCAAGTCGTTCATTTCGGATGGTAGAACACTGCCTATGTAGCAGGAACTTGCAGACTCCGTATTTGTGATGGCTTGAGCTACCTTGCCGTCCAACATTGTCATCACCAGAATATGTTGAATACGGATGACATTAATGGTGATCACCACTTGGGTAGTTTCCAGCTTCTCTATTTCTTTTTCAACCCGTTTTTTTTTCAGCTCGCACCAAATCAAAGGTCTCTTTCTGAAAATTGTAGATATATCAAGGGCCCGAATTGATCCATTTTGATCAACATCAATTAGGATTGTGAGCGATTGAGGCATCGTCGAATCCCCATTTCGACGTTAATATTAATTCATGATTATTTAATTTTTGTAGCTCTTCTGCAGGTTTTGTTTCCAGAATTCGTTTGGCAGTATGGTAAAGCATATTCTGCAAGGGGACCATTGCGGATGTTTCATTAATTGACATATTTTCAGGTAGCACTGCTTTTTTGAGAGGATTAATTTTTTATAACTTGGAAATATATGGCACCCAAGGTCTTTTAGGGCTTGTCGAATCCTCTCGTACTGATATTTTGTCAGGTTAGCCTGGAGTTAATACCTGATCGTCTGACAAAGCTTTGGGTTTATCGTGGTCTTCATGTGTCGCAGCTGCGTTAATCAAGCTTTGTTGGTATGATGCTTAAAGGCCGCGTATTTTATTCCTCTTACTTCTCCAACCACAATCATCATTCCTGGTCTCGTATGTTAAAAACATATTCATTTTCCATCCACTCGCTGATTTTTTTTTTTTAATATCGCCCGGTCCCGATTTACCACATCTTTTTGTTATTAAAATGAGGCAAAAAACTCTTGCTTAGAGTTGTCAGCATCGAAGAAAAGTTTTCCTCGTCAAGTTCAGCATGATTTTGTCGAAGGAATGCGTCAAAGTTTGTACCACCTCACAAGCACTCACACAAATCGCCGTATTTAATTTTGATATACATATTATAATTTTCGCAAATTTTTCATTAGGCGCATTATACTTGATAATCCGTCATATAAGCCTACTGCAATATACACTGCAGTACCAAGTACATGTTTCCACTGGAGGTTGATTTAGGTGCCATAGACCACACTGTTGGTCGATATCGAGAGAGAAGATCATCGGTACTTAATTCTTTGTATATTGGAGTGATTGCTTCGTAAACTTCTTGAGAGAGTGATTCTTTGTGTGTGTAACTTTTAGCTCCATAAACCTGTGCCTTCTGCCACTTACATCAGGATCCGTCTCCGGGCGGACGCTTGTCATGTTTTGGTTAGTCGATAGCTTGTGGTTCAAAGAGGCGTAAATGTAATTGCGAATTTTTTAAATTTCTTCTTATTGCTAAGCCATAGCACTTAGACAAATCATCAATAAGTTTCCCAGGTTGTGAAGTTGAGTGCCCATCCGTTTCTGCACATGATCGATGTAATCTTTTTTTTGTACCGTAAGGTTCTTGTAAGGCTGTATGTCCAAGCGCCCTTTGAATGTTTTTGAGTCACCATCTTCTACTTAATTTGGATATTTTATATCATACAGAGATTCAGACTTTTGAAAAATTTCTATCACGGCATCCACTTCCACTTTTCCCCGTTGAACCCTCGTGATTAGATAGACAGTCGGCCTCATGAGTTTCTGTCCACTCTTGTATTCATCAGTGTCACTTTTCTTCGACCGAAATTCACCAGCTTTGCATCACTCGCTAATTGAACATTTAAAATTATGATGGAAATTTTGATTTTTTTTTTTGTATGAAGCCTTGAAGTGAAACACTAAAAAGAACGTACATACGTTGTGGTTTGTCAAATAACTTATGTATGTGCCAAAGCGAAGTCTCATTACGTTTTGGAAATTTTGCGCTTGTGCATTATAGCGTAATATCGTAAACTCGGTCAATTAAAAAGCACGCCAGCACGCAAGTGGCATTGTGAACGCTCCGAGGCGATCCAGAAAAATTTAAAATTGAACCACTTAACAGTTCTTTTTCGACTATATGTACATACAATTGCATATCATTCTTATGACCCTAAAGTATACTTAAAAGGAAAAAAAAAATGTCGAACATTTCAAAATCCTAGAGTGGTGTTACCCCTAAGTTCGAAAATAAAATAGCACGGCACCCATGCCCTTTCCTTTGTTTTGCCCTTGCGAATGGCGGGTATTAGTTTATGGGTCCAACTAACTTCTGAGTAGCTTGCTTAGCTTACCACAGGGTAGCTGATTCTGCCCTTTTCTTTTATCAAGCTATTTTCCGTTACGAGGTTTTGGATTTGCTTTGTATGTTATTAGAGAAATTCCCGTTTCGCCATATATGTAAGTTTCGCCCGAAATGGCTGATTTTTCGAATGCACAGAATCCATATAGTAGTGAACCAACATTCACTGAATTCAGTATGGTTAACCTTCTTGATGTGTAAAATAAAGTTCTTAGAAATTTCAGTGATGGAGTGGTTTACCAGCCAACAACGTATTTTCGTTATTCTCAGCTTTCTGATCGCCGATGCAATTGAATTGTCTTGCAATATAGTTGTCTTGCAATATAGGGGATGATGTTTTTAAATTTGTTTGTGTATGTAGGTTACACCTTTATCATATTCATGTATTTTTGACTGAATTTTCGGTGTTCTTAAGAAATGAAAAAAATGCTAATCTTGCGCTCATGGGTGATTTTTACATAGATATTCTAACCTCAAATACTTTATCTGATCTATCTTGTTACAGTACCTGAGCATGGGCTTTCATCTTTTATAAATAAAATTACCAAACCAATTTCAAGTACATATGTATGTATGTACTTGTCTTGACTACGTTTTTGGTCGCTTCGCAAAAATAACCATAAATGAATGCGCTGGTATTTATTTTGATCTTAGCAGTACTGATCACTGCATGACAGGTATTTTGTTAAGTATGTTAAAAACTAAGAAATCTGCTAAGTCTGCTTTGTTGCCTGAAAAAAAGTTAGCTTTGGACTGCTTAATATTGAATTACGTTCGGAAACCTGGGAGGAGGGGGAGGAGATTTATATGGAAGCTTTTGAAATTTCTTCAGAATTATATAAAGAATTACACATACACCATTGTCCGTAAGAAATTTCTAGAAAGGTTAAAGCCATGGATTACTTACCCTGTATTAAAAAAAAGTTAAGCTCAAAAATAAGTTAAGAAAAAAGTGTTTGAAGCATTCCATTTAATAAACTCTGAAAACTCGTTTCCGAATGTTGAGTAAGCAAGTTAACAAGGATATAAGGATAGCTCGGGATAGTTATTTCTATTCTACAATATAATACGAAATTCACTTGGTAATCCGAGAAAGGAATGGAAGGCTATAAATAGTATCATTGATGGCAACTCTCCCAATCCCACCAAAGAGATAGCCTTATGTAATGAAGGTATTGACGATCCTATAACAGTAGGTTGGTTCGATGTTGTCTTCTAGTAATTCTCCTATTTATTGCAATGACTGTGCTAGATCCTTTTCAGTCGACGATAATATTATGAATAATAGCTTTTTTTATGAAGAAATAATGGGGTTTTTAAAATTATCTCTTCACTCAACAACTCAAGCTCTCGCGGTAATAATGGCATTTCCAATCCTTCCCTTAAAAATAAAGCACTTAATATTGCAGACATCTTAGCTCATATTTTCAATCTAAGTACCTCAACCGCAATTTTTCCTGATAAATTGAAATGTGTCAGTGTGTTCTTTACGGAAAAGGTAGTAAGAGTGACAAAAACAACTTCAGGTCAATATCTTTACTGTCACCTATTTCAAAGGTTTTTGTAAAAGCTATCAAGAGTAGAATGCTGAGGTACCTATTAAAAGTAAAATTCCTTAGTCCTATGCAATTTCGCTTTAGGGAAGGTCTTGCTACAGAAGATGCGCTCTTGGAGTTTTGCTCCTTTATTTATAAAACTCTGGATGGTTTGAGTCCTACTTAAAAATAGAACTCAGAAAGTTATATGTAGTAGGCAACTCTGTTAGTGAATCTAAAGCTACGAATTTAGGTGTGCCTCAGGGATCAGTTCTTGGCCCTGGATTGTTCCTAATTTATATTAACTCCCTATTTAGCCAACCATTTATAGGGAAAGTTACAGCCTTCGCAGATGATCTTGGGATCGCATATCGCTCAGATAGTCATCTAAACTTAAGCGCGGGAATAAATCATGACGTTCACCTTCTGAGACTGTGGATGTTTCAGATCACTGAAAATTCTGCCATTAACACTTGTAGATATTATTTTAAAGTTTTGAAATTTTTTTTTATGTGAGGAGGCTATTTAGAGAGCCAAATTTCCAACGTTCGTACTTTGCGAAGCAATTCAACTAATGTCATCGGTATTCTTCCTTTTCGTACCAATTTCGTGTAAATTATTTAATACACTGCCTGCAAATATCCGAAACATAAGGTTCTTGCCTCAATTCCTTAAATGGGTAAAAATATGGCTTCTCAATTTTGATCATGAGGAAATTAGAGCTTTGCTGCCCTATGTTGTCTAAATTTGTAGTCGTTGTTCACTGCTCAAAACTTTATTTTAAATGATATCACGTTACATTTGTTTACTCATGAATTGATAATAAATTGCAATTTTCTGTATAAATGAATTAAATTTTCTTATGTAAATAGAATTAAACATTATTCACCCTAAATTTTAAAGAAATATATTTTATGAAGTGACATTATCACTATTTGTTATTACAATATATAAATACCAATGTCACTACCTATTCTTAATCTTAATATTGTTATGGTAGAATAAGCGAATAAAAAAATTGTTAAATTAAGAATAATGAATAAACTTAAACTAAACTAAACTAATTACCAAAATAAGTGACTTTTTCCTAAAATTCGTTAATTTTTTTGGTTTACAAAAGCTCCCTATCAACATGGTCGGACAGTAAGTACACGCCAAAACATCACAACTGGGAGCAAAAATGTGCGTAACTAATGTTGCAAATCACCTCAATTCGTAGCCGAAGTCAATAATTGGACCTAACTTAGCGCCTAGTTTTATACAATAGTTTTAGCGCGGGTAGATTTTGGCGGCCTGTGAATGCCATGTTGTTTTGGTGACCTCTGTGAAATCTATTATTTATTACTCAGTTACTGATGCCAAATCACCCGGCAAGTTACACAATTGAACAGCGCGTCCAAATAACAAGACTTTATTATCAAAAATAAAGTTTGTCTGATTTCATAGACGTCCACTATTTTGCAGCTCTAAATGAACTTTAAATGATTCCGTAATTACATTCCATTCTAAATGAGTTGCATTTCCCTAAGGTCTATCGCCGTCTGGGCGAACTAAAAATCCTCCATAACTAGTAAAGTTCAACCCCTTAGCTAGAAACCAGATGGATAGCACATAAATACGTTTTATCATTTTCCCAGAAGCCATAAGACCCATACCTTCATTCCCACACCAAACGATTGACCCACTCACTGACATTTCCATTTTCATTTCTAAAACAAATGTTTGGCATTTGCACGTAAACTACTCCAATCAAAACAACAAAACAAAACGACCCCCATTCGGTCAAAGTTAAAACCCAATTAACTCACCGACTTCTCCGAATCCAGAGACTCCACACTGAGTCCACTGCTTTCCCCCGCAAGCCAAAGCTAGTTGAACTATCTCAATGACCACATCTCATCAGCCGTGCTAAATTACATTCCAAAATCGGAATTCAATAGTCGAAGACGACCACTGCACTGCATCGATGACGACTCTAAAATACTTCTCGTACTCGTACTACTACTATAAAGCAGATCAGCGTCCATACCCGTACCCATACCGGCGGTATGTTCGATCCCCAGTTATACATATCAGCAAGTAACCCATGGATGTGCAGAGCCACGGAACCAGCAAATAGCGAAAACATCTAAACATCTATTGTCGGAGTAATGGCTAATGTATTACCACCAACAATGGACATCTTCCGACCAGCTGGAGAGCATAATAATAAGGATGTGATAGAGTAATACATTTGCTGTCAAATTACATGCGAAGCGCATTTAATGCAACAAATGCAACAAACAAAGCAACAACTCCAGCAACATGAGTTGCTCTCTGTTCGATTGTGCGCGCGCCTTGTCTGCCCGCTCTCGGAGGAGGCGCACATAAAAAACAAGAAACCAGATCAGGCGAGTATCCAACATCTCGCGGAGCATCACTGCATCACAGCATCGCGCAGCATCGGAGCATCGAAGATCCCGGATCGCAGATAGCTTTGGCAAAGCGCGCCCGATGGAATCTATCTTCGGACAAGCATCCGTCCTTCTTCTGCCGCGACCGAGGCGGGCTATAGTTACTGATGCACCTCCGAACATGGGCATCCTCTTTGGTTGTTTATTGCTTGTCAGACATTTATTGCCTCGACGAATGCAGTTCGAGAGCTGCAGCAGCGACAGCGACAGCTATAAGAACTGCTCCAGTAGTTTGTGTGTGCCATTCGAGCACTGGTGGTAGAAGGAGAACTTATTAAAAGATATCGCGAATGCCTTAATGTGGCCTCTTAATCGATGGCTGCTGTTGCTCCTGCTCCTGATGGCTATTCGTATGGCTATGGCTATAGCGTTGGCGGTGGCCGCTTGCCGCTGCATCGACCGCGCAATCTATAAATGGAACACGGCGAACAGTGAACAGTGAATCCGAACCCGATGCGGAATCAGATGTGTTTCTCGGTGGTTTTTGCGGCGATTTTTTTTTCTTGTCGTTGAATTTGTGGTCCTGCTTCATTGGTTCGCATTTTGATGATCGGGCAGCGCAGGGGTTTCTTATTGCAGCGACGAATGACTGCTGTTTTTAGTCTTTTTTTTCTGGTGGCTGTGTGTGCTGCGATCGGTTGTTTATGTTATGGTTGTTGTGTGTCATATGTTAGATCAAATGGCTGCTAGTTGGCTTTCTTAAATAATTTGTAAATTGTTTTATCGGAATCGACGATCGGGGAGTCTTGGGATGGGACGGGGAATGAGGGTGGCCAACCATTTCTGTAGATATCCAACTTGGAAGAATGTATTTTCAGAGATTTTTAGAAGATCTACCGATTTTTAGCTAAGTAAGTTGACAGCGTCAGAAGGAGAGGAGGAAGGCTGTGGAAATTTGCGAAAGAAATTGAAAAGGAAAAGTAAAAAAATTGGGAACGACTAATATGTGTAAGATCACGACCAAGCATTTACAGAGCTCTGCATGAACCTTTACACCTGCATTGTGACCAATTAGCACAGGCAATTAGGGGCTAAGAGGAGGTATACGTTTTCTTTCCTATGCATAAGCCTGTCGTGCCTCTGGTCTTAAGGATCTATCCATAAATTCGATCAAGTCTACTAATATGAAAGTAGATGGCTGTAGAGATAACAGCTTATAAAAGGTGTAAACCTAGGCCACATAGGCCCAATGTGCTGTTATATTATTTCTTAACTACTTTTACTCTTGAAACCATAAGCTGCTTTTCAGAAGGTTTAGGAGATCTTTTACCTTAATTTGGTTAAGCCATTCAAGGTCGTCTAAAATGTAAGAGCCTGGACATCATTTTTTAAAGCCGCGTATTACGAATTGGTTCATTTTTTATCACGTCCCCGCAACTTCTGTATAAGTCATTGGAGGCATGACTTAAATTTTTCCTTATCTACCTATGACCCGTCATGAATATGACATCATTTAGAACGTGATAAGCCCGGTTGCGGCTAGATTTTTCTTATGGATTTACAGGTAGTTTCGTCATTCCAATTAGAGTCTATTTCATATAAAGTGTTTACGCGGCTCGTACTTAGTGTGGCAAATTTAGGAAAAAATCCTTATATTATAGTCCTGGTATTCTTGCAAAATATTGAGACGGAGTAACTAATACGGGGTGATAACTATTAGCGAGTTCAGCTACAGGAAGTTCAGCGACCAAACTGATGTTCCTTTACGATCGGTCATGGCTTTTCTCCCCGAATTGCAGTCTTTTAGCCGAGGTAATATGCCAACCACTTCCACGAGATTTGAACACGTCTGATAGAAGACTTACCTTAAGACTTTCAACATTTCTATGTTATGTCGTTCGATTAAAAAGCGTGCTAAAATATCTGGGAACTATGGTCGATGACTGCCTAAGCTCCAAAGCTCATTTCGTATATTTCTGAACTGTCGCCAGGTTATTGGCCTTTTCTTCAAATAAGCCCACAGAAAGAAGTTTAAAGGTGTCAAATCGTATGATTACGGAGGCCAGTCAACTTCCCCTCTAACCAAAATAATGCGATCGTCCGTTCTCGTACGTTATAAATTGAACCCTAGTGGCATCCTATTGAAACCAGAGACAAACTCCAGACCCAAATCATTCAATTTTTGAAAATAAACGGTCGGTCAATAAGTTGTGAAAATGCTCTGCATTCACTGTAACTGCCTCCTCAAATTCATCTTCGAAAAAATACAGAAGATTGTGATTAAATCTTTAATTCAGTGAAATACTTGGATCCAACCATTACAAATAAGATAAAATATTACACTTTTGAGCGACTCGATTCAGGCGAAGTAAATTTCGGTGACTTTTCTTCATATATCAACTATAGCTTGACGAATATTATTTTTCAAAGCATCAAGGGTTTGTTAATTGTGTGCATAAGCACAAAAACAACCCAAATGCAACAAATTACACGATCTTTGGGGCCAGTTCATACCTCAGAAATGTAACGTAGCTGGTGCAGGGAATTTTTCTTGTTCAGACCGCGAATTGGATGACCCTGTAGTGGCAATGTTGTCCGCCCCCCACAATCACCTTTTCCGGAATCTCTTAATGTAATGGATGGTGTAAAGGCTTCAATCATTAGAAGGTTTTTCAATAAGAGCGGTAGATTATGAAATGAAACAAAACAAGCTGTGTATGAGGTATTAAGAATTTTTTTTTATTATTTGAAAGGCGCCTGTATGCCATTATATATGAAATATGACCATTCAAATACCCGCTTCGGCTTCTTACGGTAGCACGGATGCGAGTGGTCCAATTCAATAACTCTTCCGCATAGATCCGACTGAATTTGAGCCATGGGCCGTGTTATGTTCACTTTAAGCGCATCAGATGATTGTGATTTATTCCCATAGGTCTGCGGCTTCAGAAAACTCCACAAGAAAAAGTCCAACGGGTCAAATTGCACGATTGTGTGGCACATCATGCCGCTGTGTGTCACATTATGCCGCTGTGTGGCACCAGATGTCGTCTAGGTTCATATGGTTCAATTTGGGCCAATGAACCAATTGATTCTGCAGCGCTCGCTATTGATTGTGACCGCCTCACCAACGTAGTTTTCGAAAAAGTGCGGACCAATGACACCGCCGCGCGCCGGCCCAAAAGCCACACCAAACGCTAACTTTTTGAGGATGCATTGCCACCTGGTGAATTTCGTATAGGTTGGTGCTGTCCCTTATGCGGCAATTATGCTTTGTAATACAGCCATTCATCTAAAAATGCGGCCAAAATTGGGATCCGTCAGCGAAGCCTAGTATTATATTAATACTTAACATAAGATATAATATCTTGAAGAATTGTATGTTATTTTAATAATAATAAATGAAATGAAATGAAAAAAAAGGAACAAACACTTTGAGTACTTTGAGTAGGTCGAAGTTCCGACGCAAAATTCACCAAAGTCTGCGAAAGGCCGAGCGCGAATTTTGATTAAAAAATTCAATAATAAATAACTATTTCTCGAATGTAAGTCTTTATATAATAAAATGGCAAGACTAATTCAGTATGCTTAATTCTAACAAATATCACGGTTCACACGTAGACTGTCAACAATTGAACACTGAAAACCGCTGTGTCCGTATAGGGCACGGTAAGTTATTTTAAGTTAGTTAAGTTATTTAACCCTTGTGTGAGTGGCAACAAAAAATACAGTTAAGAATGCTGTGGTACCCAGGCACTATATTATATTTTGTATGGTAATTGTATGTTAATGTGTGAATTATATAAAAAAAGAATGTATTGGTGGAAAAAAAATATATTTTTCCAAAGATGTTTGTAAAAAGTTAATTTTTCCATAAATTTTTTGATTGAAAAAAACAAAAACAAGTAATAGTGATGTAGACTACTTGGTCAAATGTTGCATCAACTATAGATTAGCAGCGACGCAGGCGAGGCATTTTGTTAAATTTTGGCAGTGCTGATCGCATACTGGCTTTATGCACCACATGCATTCCTTGCGTGTTTTGCGCTTACGACCTGAAACGCAAAGGTGGCAAGTACCTTTGCAGACAAGGTGTCCATCTGCTCCGCGTTCTGGTAGAGGTAAAGCAGCCATTGGTGGATGAATCAGCTTACCGAGCGCTAACTGGATACAATGCGACGTGGAGAAGTTAGCCATCACTCTCGGAATACTGGCAGCATGAGTTGCTTAGCCATGTTGGTGAGAAACAACCTCCGTTTACTGGTCGCAGTGATGTCCGGGTTGTTGAAAGAATGCACGACAAAGGCTGCTAGACCGCAGACATCGAGCAAATTGTAGAACATGGCGAGCAGCCACCGTTTGGTTCTGCGTTTTGTCGATTTCTCCACGCAATGGATTTGTTTGACGCATCGCACGCCCACCAAACCTTTATGCCATATTTGGCTTGTTTTGAGGGTATGTACTGCGTAAACTTAGAACGGCCTCTGTACGGAGACAGCTGTTCATCGATAGTGATGTCTATCGATGGCCTGTAGTTTCTATGCAGCTGTTCGTTCATTAAGTTCCAAAGATCAGTAATTGGGCGGCCTTGTCAGTAGACATTCGATAAGTTCTAGTGTGCATATTATCGAAACGTATAAAGCGCGTAATTGCTGAATATCGGCATTGCAGCATGAAAATGGATGACAGATTCCGAGCTCCAGAGAGCCGATGTGTGTTCACCACTTGATTGATGCACACCGGCCATAAAGAGGACGCCCAAGTACACTTGCAATTCTGGAACAGTGAGGAGTTTCTATACCTTTGGTGGCTTATTCAAATTATTGGAATTGAAAGATGCATATACACTAAAAGCTTTTCGATTAGTTTCTGCTACCACAATGTCTGCCATAACAGGAGTGAAAAATGCCATGAAAATATCAGCTTCAGCTTTCATCTCCAAACCAGCAATAGGCCCATTTCTTTGTCGAATGATGTTATGGACAGATGTCCGAACACTCGTATTTGGTCGTACTGTGCTCCACTGCGTTATTCCATCTTTGCCAGTCATGATTTCCCCTACAGTGGGCAACTCTGCGGCCACATTCGAATCATCGTCTATTTCGACATTTTCACACTCAACCTCAGGTTCATTCTCTACATCAGAAGCCTCCCCTATTTCTTCCAAAACTCCACTAACGTTACCACTACAGGATGATAAAGTTGTCTGTGGCGGTACATAATCGTCTTCAGAACCATCGCTAAAATCACCGCCATCGCTTTCAAGCTCATCCAAATCCGTCGCACAAAAATTCTCCTGCTCTTGTATACTTCGTCTGAAATCCCCAAAAAAAAAGAGTAAAGAAACTAGAAAATACCATAATGTCAATATTACTTATTCACTGCACACGCTGCTTCGACTTAAGTCGTTTTCGACTTATGCGGTTTTCTCCGGAACGAATTAGCGACGTAAGTCGAGGTATTCCTGTATATGGAGGTACCCAGGTACTTTGATGACGTATTCGAGAGCATGTCAACAAAAAAATCCTATGGAAGAAACATATGACTCAATTTTCGATCTGAATAATGCATTTAACATAGAAAGATTTTTTAGGAAGGTACTGAAAATACTGACAAAGTGGCTGTGATCGAACACTTTTTTTTTGTAAAATTATGTTGCGAAAGTACCCAGGTACCTTGGCACCTACACAAGGGTTAAGCTAGTTTAAAAGCATTATTTTCTGGCGTAAGGTAGAACTACCTTATAATATACATAAGTATAAAATAAAAATTAATTAAAAATAAAAAAAAGAGAAAATCATTGAGCGATTAATTTCACGTAATGGTGACAAGAACTAGCTACACGCAATGCGATTTAGTGGGTTATTCAAAAAGTCATTTTGCTTACTCCCAAGAGAGAACTTACTTATCATTGTATTTTTCTATCAGCCAACTTCACACTTAAGCTGCATAATCGTTATATATTTTGATACCATTTATTTATAGAAAGGCTAATTTGATTGACTCTAAGCAGTATTATTTGATCTGTGCCGATTCAAATATAGAAAGTAAGAAGCAGCATTGGTAAAAATGGTAAAAATGCTGTTGAAACAAAAAACAAATTATCCGATATGTACGGAGAAGATGTATTGATGAAGGCCAATGCCAAGAATTGTATGCAAAATTTCGATTCGACAATTTCGATGTTAAAGACGTTCCGAAAGGCCAATCGAAACTGATGAAGACACAATAAAGCCCCGTGAATCTTATCGAAATTGATCGTTCATTTTCATTTGATGCCTGTAGGTATAATACACATGAGTTCCTCATATTCTATGAAAAAACGTCAAGAAAATTAGCCATTTTTGAAGGGCACCATCACTCGGGACGAGAAATTGAATCTTTACGACAGTATTAAACGCAAGAAATCGTGGAGTAGAAAAGATGAATCTGCTCAAAACACTTCGAAAGCCGAAGTACAATACATAAAAGAAAGGTACTGTCTTCAGCTGGGCAAATTGAATGAGTCACTTAAACAGTCAAGGCCAGAATCGATCAATAGAAAAGGTGAAGTGATCAACCAAGATATTGCGAGTCCTCATATAAGCCAAGTCTGCTACCTTTCTATTGTTTTCACCGGTCTTTTATACCTGCATACGGAGTGTCTGACGGTCAATTTGAATACATTACCTACCTGTGTATATGTAGAATGGTGTATATAATTTTTTGTCGTGAATATATAAGTATAAAATCCTAGAACAAATTTAGCAGTACACTTTTGATTCTCTGTGTGTCAACATCAAACAGGAAAAAAAAAGTAAAAATGGATCGAAAAGACTCGAGAAGCTCCACAAGATATCCAGGGCAAAAAGAAAGAAAAAGGAGTTTTTGAGGCGATTCTGTGGTAGAAAAAAAAGAGTGCGTCTTGCACGTCAAAAAAAGATTGTATAGACGAGTGGAAGAAGCTAAAAAAACACATTACTAGGTAAAGTTGCTGTCACAAAATGTACATCGAAAAAAAAATCATCCACTAGTGCTGCAACAAAGAAGTCGACTATTGCATTGCCCAATGCCATGATAGTTAAGTTAAGTACATACATGGTTTGGCTATTTTGAGAAATCCAGATTCTCAAGAAGAAATCAAGAAAGCATTGTGGGCTACATACTATCATTAGTTCAATTGCATGGTGCAAGTATTTACAACGTACGGCAGAAAATACAAAGGAAATTTACACACATCCTCCAGCATTTGATGAAGAAACAGCATGTTTTTTGAAGCCTATTTATGAAGAATTATCATCTGATGATCCGATACAAAGCTGCTTGGGAAAAAACACTTAGGACAACAACGAGTCGTTTAATAGTTGCATCTGGAACTTGGCTCCAAAGCATCATTTTGTTGAAAAAAAGACGCTGGAAATCGACAGCTACGTGTATGTTTAATGAAGGATTTTCACCCACCCTTAAAGTAATGGAGATTTTTGGTACGCAAATTGGCCGAAACGCCTACTCGTATGCTGAGGAGTACGATGAACGGCGAATAACCCGTGCAGAGCGATCCACGTCCGAGGCATCCAAAAAGGCAAGGGCTTTCCTCAGCACACAAAATCTGGCAGGAAATTATGCGTATGAAGTCACCGAAGGGTTATTGTATGATCAAGGTTTAGCAGATTAGTGTAAGTATAAATTTTCCACGCAAATTCTGCTCTTGGAACTTTGCTTATTTTCGAAAATATTTTCATATTTTTTTAAGCGATTTTTAACAAAAAAAAAATTAACAAAAAAAAACAAATTTTTTTTCTAAGTCCGCCATTTTTTTTTCAATGAAATTGATTAATTTTGGTAGGGCCGATAGTGACTGACCTACTGAACAATAATCCATTCAATTTTTTTTTTTTTTCAGACAACATGAACAGCCTGAACAGCCGCTATTACCATGACCAGTGACCTGCTTTTTTTTTTGTGTCTAATTTAATTAAAAAAAAAAAAACATATACAAAAAATTTTAAATGAAAAAAAAAATGTTTAGGATCAAAATAAAAACATATAAAAAATTAAAATGATTGAATTTTATTGTCTTCTAAAAAAAAATTCCCTAAAACGAGGTAAAATTTATGCGTTCACATGAGACTATGCCCTTAAAATGCGGAGGTAAATTTTTTGCCAGCAAAGGAAAAAAACATTTTATAAGCGTGGAATCATGCTGATGTCAGAAAGGCGGCAATAGGTATTGGAACAGCAAAGACAGTACAATATTCAATAACATATTTATTAACTGTAAGAAAATCATATTTTATTTCCATAAAAAACGAATTTACTTTCCAAACAATCTAATGATACTATTGTTGAATTACGTCTTTTTAATTTTTTCAAAAGCAAGTAGGATATACAGTAAGATGTACAAAAATTGCACATCTGAAAAACAACATTTAGATTAAAATTGATGAACTTTATTCGGTAATTTCTGAACGACTATTTTAAAATATTATTGCTCGTAAGAAAATTTGTAGATGTACTTGTGGTGGACAAGCCAGCAAAAATCTAAGTATTTACGGCACATATTTTATTTTCATTTAAGCATGATCTTTGAAATAAACTGTATTAATCAATCGAAAACAAAGTATTTTTTTCCAACCCTTGTTAAACGTTAAGCAAACGTAGAAGATCATTAAGAAGTGTGGGTAGACAAATCAAGGCTGAGAGCTCAGAAGACAAGAAAAGCTAAATATGAAATTCGCCTCAGTCGCATCTATCTGACGATCTATAATCGTGAACTTATTTTAGAACTGATCATGTTCTCATGGCGAACTTGTCCTTTTCTTTTTGTGCCAACTCGTATACTACTCAGCTTCAGGTATCTTTGATTCTATATTAATATATAACAAGGGTAGCCATACGTAACTTTCTTTAGTTTAAGTCAATTTTGTTTCTTTCAGCTCCATGACATCTCTTATCAAATTCATCAATTCGTGTCGTAAGTTGATTTTAAAACATTTTCTGTGTCATTTTACGAGAACTTTTTTCGGCGATTAGTCGAATTGTGTGGGATTAAACAAGGTAATTTCTTCCATATCAGTATCCAGGAATTAAATTACGCTTAAGGTCATACATATCTTCCGTTGCCCTATTGCGTACAACTTCAATGTTTTTGCCGTTTTTTCGATATGGATGGCTGACCCTCACGTTATTCATGACTAAGTAGGTACCTAAATTGCCCAAACTAACATGCATTTGAAGGGCATTGACGGCTGTTTTGATCTAAAGACTGTTGTCTCAAACATATCATCACACAAGATCATTGCCCAAAAATCAGTTTCTCAATTCCCTTTGGCAAGTGCAAAATTAATTGTTAGCACGATCAGTACCTTACATAAGTTGAACAGCAAAGAAAAAGGTGTCATATCTGCTGTCATGTTCCTACTCGACAGCTCCTAGGTTGAAGCAATCATTCTATGATAAGCTCAATAGCCAATTTTTGCTATTATTTATGTTTAATTTGTCCTCCTCCGATCATCGTTCCTAAATCTATCTCTGACATGAGAATTCGTAGATTTCTGAAAAAGTTTCCTTTTCATCAAAACATGTTTTTCTCCTACCTCATTTGCCAGAGTCGTCCTGCGTGTTCCCAAAACGTTTCGTCAATAATAACAACCAATTTACTTGGTCCCTAAAACTTAATTAATCAGCCCCCTCGAAACCCGAACAACCCATATACGAGTATAATGAGCTTAATCATTACCTCGAACAAGTACACAACAGCAACTGTCACGCCCTCGCCCCTCCCGAACGAAATAGAGCAATACAGCCATAATTAAATCAAACAAGAAACACTCATTAAATCAACTTCACCTCATGAATAACTTTTAATAGAATTTCAATTAATAACAACCGAATAATTCAATATACATACAGTGCCGCCGACCCGCTCGACAGGGGTGGCATTGTACAAACCATTTTAAATTATTAACACCCAACCATGCAGCAAACGACGTACAACAACATCGAGTAAAAGTACACTCCAATTACGATAACCATGCGGCATACAACAGAACCGTTCCCACTGCCGTCAACCCCATAGGACTACTGTATTACAGCCCCCTAGACAGGCGGCCCACTTGACAGTGTGTGGAAATTGTTTTTCCACCCCCAACACGACCCTTAAACGTCTGCAGTAAACTTTCAATTTGTGTTTCGTTATGGTGCTTTTCATTGGCCTAGTGGGTGCATGAGTACGAGTATTATCCTCTTTCTTGTTGTGAACTTACCCACATTTACCACTTACCGTCATATCGCAGCGAACGGGAGAACACACGGAGAATCATGAAAGACAGGGCGAGCAATGAAACAACCCTCATTCAATTATCGCTTATTCCCGCCTGAGTACGGTTGAGTGTACAAACGAGTCTCTACCCGGCTATGCCGCGTTACCATGATTTTATCACCCAGCGGCAGCCATTGTGCTCTGATTGGGGATGAACTCCCGGACTCGTACTCTATCATCCGCTCACCATGAAATTAACCATTTGTCGATCGTGCTCAAGGGAGTGGATTGTTTTCTTTTTTTTTCTTAGTTTACCCAATCCTTCCATGATACGGAGAAATGGCTTAGGAAGACAATGTTCTCGCCTCTTGGTGGTGGTTCATCCCGCTTTGCCGCTATCTGATGGAATAATAATTTCCTTTAGCTGGATTTTATGTACTTTTCCTTAAGTGGATTCATGAATTGCGGGAACTGTTTTATTTTTCTTTTATTCTCACTTTTCATCCCTTATTCAAGGGTGTGATGTGCTTATGCTCTGCCACTGCTGCCCCCTTGTCAGAGGGATGAAATTTATTATCTTGTGTTTCAACATGTTTTAGCTAAGCAAACTGAATTATCTCAACAAATCCATGTGCCACAGGGCGGCACGGGGGTTGTTTCGAATTACTTTAGTCGAAGAATAAATACAGTTGTACTCGAAGTAGCGACCCCAAGGCAATGAGTGGGTGGACGGATAGACTCTGTTGGGGTGGAAATTGATGTTCTTTTCAGTTAATTAAAATCACTTCACAGATTGTATTAATATTGTTGAATGTAGTGCTTATGAATTGTTTTGTGGTTTATGAGATTTGTAGAGAGGAGTTTCATTTAATGGGGTGTATGAGTAGATGCTTACTGGAGGTGGAGTATACAATGTAAGATTGGAGTCTGTCATTTGAAAATATGTTTCTATAGATGAGTATATGATCGATTGAGGAAGGGGCGTTTACTCTCTGGAATAAAATCATGCCTATCGAATTATGATCGAACCGAAACTGATGAGCTTAATGTGGGTACGTGGGAATGAATCCTTAAAAATGTTGATATATTATTTCATTGATATCAACAAGCAGGTATTACGCTTCAATCAAGAAACACTTCAAAAGTGGAAGAAGATAAGCTGAACCTGCAAAGAGGAAGTTTGAATTGTTGGTGCTCTAGTGAATGAAAATAGACATTAATTTCAGCATCCGGTATGGACGACACTTATGATCAAATTTTGCTTGGCAATGTTCATGGATCGCAATTGATATCTGGTCCAGACTACTTCCAAATCCATACATGTAAGAACCTACAACTGCCTTTAAGTGTTAAGTGAGCGCAAAAAGAGAGTGAATATAAATAAGAAAAATAATGGGCCCTAAGACGCACACTTGGGGTACCCCTTACTTAAGGACATTGGATTAATCCTGATTTTCAGTACTCACTTTTTCTGATGCACTTTGGTTGAATGTTTTATTAAAATTATTTAAATGAACAAGGTGATCGCTCATATCAAAGGTTTTGCTGATATCAATAAATAGACCAGCCGACTTTTTACCACCGAGGTTAGACAGAACTGTAGAAATGCATCTGTAGTTGGTTAATTTTATTTAAAACCGTATTGAGACCCATTAAAAAACGTAGGTTTTTCTCCATATACTCCAATACAGATCACTTCATGAGCTTACATATATTGTTTAGGACATCAATAGTTTTTACAACTTCAAGCCAAGTGTCTTAAAGTGACTTTCTGAATTTCGTGAGCTGTACATTCGATTTTGACTCTGAGATTTGTCGAATCTGAAAAAAACAAAAAAACTTGTTTATAAGTGGTACAATCTCAAGACAGAAGCTTGGCTCTGGCTCTTCAAGAGCTGTAACGCCATTTAAGAAGAAGAAGAACCGGCAGAAAGTTCGTTGTAAGTTCTACCTAAACATTTGATTTTAACAATACACTGCAACAGGGTACGGTGAGCTCGCCGACAGCATATGTGGACTATTTGATCATTTCAGGTCAGATCAGGTCCAACGATCGATCTGGAGGTTGAAAAATAGATGCTGCTCTGGCAAGGGCCCGAGGCGCTTTTGCTCTGACAAGATCGCTGTTTCATAGTAACCATCTTGATTCCAGAGTAACACTAATCTGCTACAAGGCCTTAATCAGGCATATGGATGTTCCGTCGATGTAAGAGCCAGCTTATTGGAAAGGATTCGAGTGTTTGAGAGACAATATCTCAGGACTTGTTGCGGGTTACATAGGGCACCCGGATTTGAGTACACAAAAAATTACTCTAACGAGGTCCTATATAATAGGGCTAAAATTTCACCCGAGGGAACAATTTCCTGATGAAACTGATTCGAGATTACATCGCGGGGGCAATGACATCGGTCAATAACCTGATCTTTTACTTACTACCCCTACTATATATACCACGGGAAATTGTGCTTCAGCGGCTTTGTCCATCCAGGAATAATCCTCTTTTTGGATCAATGTGATTAAGGATGAATACGAACTTCATGTTGCGTTCCGCAGGCCGAGAGCTTTAGGTTTAGTAGATCGGTGTCATACCAACATCAGGGAGACGTACTCCGACTGCATCAACGCTTTTGGTAGCTGGAGCAAACTGCGTCAGTAGTGGCTTTTTATAGCTTAGCTTCTTTAAGACAAAGCTGCCACATGCCAATGTGCATAGTCTAGGGCAGGTTAGGATAGATTAGGGTAGACTAAAGCATGCTATGGTGGTGGGTAGGTTCAGCCTAATCTAATTTTAATTAAAACAAAAGATAGGAAGAAAAAAATATATATATTTGTATATATATTTTAGTTAAGGTAAGGTTTAGCTAGTTTTAGTTAGTTTATTTTTATATTAGATAAATGGGCGGCTGCATCCAGATAACGCACCTGCTCACTCATTGTTGCTTGTGCGTACATTTTTAGGCCAAAAACAATACCATAATCAGGACTCAGCCATCGTATTCATCGGAGTAGACCTCCTGCGACTCTCCTCCCAAAACTAAAAAGACAGAAATTTGCCACAACTGAAGAGATAAAGACCGCATCGTTGAAAGAGTTCAAGGCCATACCAAAAACTCAGAAGTGACTCAGAAGTGCTTCGAGGATTGGAAAAAAGCGCTGGCACAAGTATATTATATCTAAGGGGAAATTATTTGAAGGGAACAAGATAGACATTAATGAGTGAATACATATTTTGCGATAAAAAGAAAAAGTCACCTTATTTATTGAACAAATCTTTTTCAAACATAAAACTATCACCAAAGACTAGGCCAGCGCAGTAACGTGTTTTTAAATATCTCTATGTCAGGACTGGAAAGGACATGTCTGTGTTTAATTTGGAATCACCCGTTTTTCTTTCCTTAATTTGAAACTTTATTTCGGAAAAATGGAAAAAAGTTTTTTCTTGAAAATATGATCATCGCTCGCTACAATTTTGCTGGCATCATATAAATTTCCCGCTTCAATAACGGCATGTCTTCTGAGGCAATCCACAGATTGACATTTTTTGGCTTCTTCAGGAGGTCGGCAGTGCTGGTCAGTCAAGCCATGTGTAATCGCTCAGAAAAGGTAGTAGTCGGAATGAGCGACGTCTGGAGAATACGAGTTGAACGTTCCATTTCGCTGATTACAGGTAACTTTAACGACTACATGAAGCCGAGGACTTTATCGTGTCTTTGGTCGTATTGGGTACGTTTTTAATCGGTTCAAGAAGCTACTCTCGGTAGCGAGCTTTTGTCATCGTTTTCCACCATACAAGCTTCGATTCATGGGTGCTTGGCTGGGCTGACGATGTTGATGCATGGCCACATCGTTATGGATTATTGTAATGGAACGGCTTTTCATCGCCCATCACAACAATTTACAGATATCTCTTCCTTGACGCCGGAACAGAAGTTCGCTCGTGAAAAAAAAAGTCGTTTGGCATCTATTGACTTCGATTCGCATGACACCGGATTTCCTTGCTTTTGAACCATTTCTAAGACATTCAGAAAATGGAAAATGGCTGGTTGAGTTACAGCCAACGAATCTGTAAGTTGCATTTGCCAAGGATCTTGATCTGATAATGCCCTAAATTCTGCTCTTCCCATCTTTTCACCGCTCTCTTCCACGTCGAAATTAACATTTTCATGGCTTAGATATCATTTGCAACATATTCTTTTACTAACTGAAGCCTCATCGAACATTTCAAAATTCACTGGAGGGCCTCGTCGCAGAGTTTTTCGTTTTGAAGGGGAAGTCACACACAACAAATAATATAACATTTCCAATTAACATGAGCCGCTAGCGCCATCTATTGGAAAACGGGGGACTCACCTGATAAAGACAATGGCAACTCAGCACATCAACGTGACAAAGAAAACAGCGCAGAATGAAAGTTACGAATGTGAAATCAAAACTAAGGTTCAAGCTTCCCGGCATAAGAAATCTGATTCGTCAGGACTAAAAAAAACTCGAAATATACATAGGTCGAATATGAATTTCAAGGATAGACTAGATTTAAGGCGCAAAGCTAAGAGAGCTACATACTAAATTCAGATTCATTTCAATATTCCTGAGTGTAGACAATATCATTTGATCCATGGAAACATATCACAACCTGCAGGCGAACATGCGCAGTGTTGCATACAAATCAATACTAAAGACGTTGCCCTAAGTAAATATGTATCCAAAAAATAGAGTAACTTAGAGCAAAAACTTCCTCTCTCCGTATGGTCAAACACAATACAAAAAATTAAACCATTGATTCCTGTCTGCCGTCTCATCTCCGATGCAATAATAACCGTCGGGTTGCATCAAAGCCACATAATCCCAATCAACAAACAAAGATCAAATCCTGTCCCATTATCTGGCACATTCGCCCGACCATAAGTCACTTGCCTCCGAACAATGCCACCGAAGGATAAAACTGCAATTCAAAACATCCATAAAAACCAATTGCACTCGTCGACTGAACACAATCGCACACATTGGCAGCCAAAAGGTCATCCTAGACTTAAAAAAAGGACATTCATTTGGTAAAAACGCACCGACAACGACAATGTTTATCCTGGCAATGAATTGATTGCAACAATGAAGCAAAGGACTGTCATGTACAGGTAAACAAACGGACGAAGGACAACACCACAGCACCAGTGTTACCGAAAGGATGCAAACCGATAAAGTTTGTCAACAATAAAATCGAGATTTTTTTAAACAAACTACGCAACCCAAAGTTGACAAAAGAAATGTCCTTGCGAGCGGTGACAATGGTCGAATCCTTCAAAGCCGCCGCGCCCATGAAATGGATTTTTCTCATTCTCTACAAAGGTATGTACCTGCCCGGGACACTGCTGCCGAGGATAATGGCTGGAAATGGTCGTGGGAAAGGATGCTTCCTGGTATTAATGGCGCTTGACGCTTGCGTGTGCAGCAACTAATTTGAATTTCTATCTCTCTGCTTTGGTTCGTCCTGAGATGTATTCTTACTCGGGTTTATGGTTTATTGGCATTGTGTGGACTTATGGACCACCCAAAAGTCGCTAGGGTAAGCGGGAGTATTATGAATATTTTCGTGATTTCAAAAGCGCTGCGGTTTTAATCGGGGTTTTATGGTTTCCCAGACGATTGTCGTCCATTAGCGTGTGTGCTAATGCACTGCCAATTAGGATAATACGCCCAAGAGAGCTACTTGGGGGATCTTTTGTGGGGCGAAGTGATGGCCTGGCACGAAATCGGATTTTATGACCTAATGACGGCTCGTACTTGGAAGCGCTTTTAATGGTTTATTGTGTGTCTTTATTATAAATGATTTGATGATGTGTTTATAGCTACACATGTGGCGCGGGATGTAGATTGAAGAGAATAAAGCGGGTTATAGAGCCCGAGTTTTTCGTTTTTAAATGAGAGGCTTCAGTGAAGTTGAGCTTGGTTATTCAACACACATCACGCTGAGACACTCTTACCATTTTTCAATTTTGCACAACTAACTGAGAACGCATTGCTCTTCAACAACGTCTAAGGAAAGGACAGCAATGGAAGTGAACGTAGACTCTGAACTTCCTTACAAGGCGGTAAATCATAGGATTATGATGAAAAAATTTTCGTGGGGGCGAACGCCCCCATTTATTGGGCTTAATTCAAGCTAGCTTAATCTAATCTTAACCTAATCTCACTTACTAGGTAGGGAGAAGGGGAGGGTGGTTAAGAAGGCGGATTTTTACGTTGCGGGGGTTAGTGTTGATAGAGACAGAGTTATAGAGAGTCGCACAGTCAATGGTACCTGAAAGGAGACGATGGATAAAAATAATGTCAGATACAACTCTTCTTTCTTCCAACGTGTTCATGTTGATTAGTTTAAGGCGGTCTTGGTAGGGTGGTAAAATCAAAGGATTGCCCCAGGGGAGACCTCGAAGAGCAAAACGTAGGAATCGGCGTTGGATGCTCTCGATTCTAGAAATGTGGGTTTGTTGGTAGGGAGACCACACCTGGGAGGCGTATTCAAGAAGGGGCCGGACAAAGGTTATGTAAAGAGATCGGGTAACGTAAGGGTCCGAGAATTCTTTAGACCATCGCTTCACGAAACCGAGTGCAGAATTAGCTTTAAGGATTATTTCATCGATGTGTGCCCGAAAATTAAGCTCTTGGTCACATTAATATGCCAAAATCGCGAATGACTTGAACCGTGGAGATGGGTTGATTATTGAGGAAGTAGAGACGAGGAGGAGGTTTGATTCGTTTACGTGAAAAGGTAATTGATTGGCATTTGGAAATATTAAGCTCTAAGCAATTTTTGGAGCACCAGATGGAAAAGCTATTGAGATCAGATTGAATAAGGGAAGAGTCATGACTGGAGGAAATGGTCTTGAAGAACTTGGTGTCGTCGGCGTATAATGAGATGTGGGAGTGTTTGATCACCAATTCAAGATCGTTTATGGAAAGAACGAAAAGAAGTGGACCTAAGTGGCTGCCTTGGGGGACGCTGGAGGAGGATAAAAAGGGGTTAGAGAAGGCAAATCTAAAACGATCACTGTAATAGCGATTTTCCAGGTAAGAAGATATCCACTTCAAAGAGATGGGGTCGAAGCCAAGGGAGGACAATTTGAAGAGTATCAGTCTGTGGGAGATTTTATCGAAGGCTTTACTGAAATCAGTTGAGATAACGTCGACTTCTTTGCCGTTCTCTAAGGCTGATAGGATAAAGGACACAAATTCAACAAGGTTAGTGGTTGTGGATCTGCATTTGAGGAAACCGTGTTGTCTGGGGGAGATTAATGACTTGCAGCGAAAACTTAGTGTTTCGTACAAAACACTCTCGAAGAGTTTAGGTATATGTGATAGTTTGGCAATGGGACGATAGTTGTTAACAACGTTCTTCGGACCTTTTTTATGTATAGGGGTGATAAATGAGTTTTTCCATAAGCGGGGGAATTCACCTTGGGATAGGGATAGAGTGAAGATTTTCGAGAGAGGGCGAGAGATGGTTGAGGAGCATTTTTTTAGAAATATGGCAGGAAGACCGTCGGGTCCAGGAGTGAATTCATCATTAAGTAGATTTAATTTGTTTTCGATGACATGAGAATCAACTGTGTGTGGGAGAAATGGTCCAAGAGAAAAATTCGGTAGATAATGAAAGTATGAGAAGTCTGGAGCAAACGAGTCGTCGGCGAAAGACTGTTTAAAAAAGGTGGCGAAAAAGTTGGCGATAATATTGGGATCATTCGAGGTTTGATCGTGGAAGGAGAGGGAGGTAGGGTAGCCATCGGATTTTGTTTTATAGTTAACAAACTTAAAGAAGGACTTTGGATCGTTTATAAGATTGGCTTGCGTTTCTGTTAAATACCGTTGATAGAGGAAGTTGTGTAGGGCGGTAAAGTGGAGATAGCTGCCCAGGTAGTTAGAAAAGTCATTGGATGATTGAGTACGAAGGAAGATTGTCCATTGCTTATTTTTTTTGTTTCTTAGAGAACGGAGCCTGCGATTATACCAGGGTGGGGAGGTGGACGAAGTTTTGCGTTGTGAAACGCTAACGTAAAGAGAGATAGAGTAAAATATTTCCCTGTAGAATATGGATATAGCATCGTTTACGGTTAGGTTTTCAAAATTAAGAGGGGCATTTTTTAGCTATTCATTTATTAGATGAAATTTTGCTTTGTGGAAATCGTAAGAGGCCAGAACTGTAGGAGGTTTATTCTGTGATGGAGAATCGTGAAAGAAGGAAAGGAGGAGGGGAGGATGGAAGTTATCGATGGTTGAAAGGGAAAGGGGACTAAGTGAAACAGAAGAGTTGAGAGGATCGGTTGTGAATATGAGGTCGAGTTGTCTACCCATGTAGTTTAGTACGCCACTAACTTGGCTGAGGTTTGAATCTGTTAGGCGATCCAAGAAGAGACATTCTTTGGCAGTAGTGGGACACGAAGAGTAAAACGCCTCCATAGGATAGGCACAATGCGCGCAGAAGTGGGATCAGAATTGAGCATATTCAAGAAGGGGCCTTGAATTAATGTTTCACAAAGCCAAGGGCCGAATTGGCACATTTGATGATGTTGTTTATGTGAAGACGAAGGTTATGTCTTCGTTCACAGAGAGCACCTAAAAGCTGACAGGAGGAACAATTTCATGATAGTTAAGGCCAGTTGTGGTAGATGAAGGGAAGCGGTTAAGCAGGTTGAATAGTAAACCTGTTTAGGTCGGATTGGAAGGAGCATGATATACATATGTATGTATGTTTGGAAATTTTCCTAATATTAGCGTATACAGAAAATGAGATTTAACAATTAACATCACTGATGGTTAGGATAAACAATAGTGGGCCGAAGTGGTCACCGTGGGTGACGCCATAGGATAAAACCGAGGTGAAGCCAAGAGCAGTAAATTTAAGAAGTAAAATTTGATGCAAGATTTTATGGAAAACCTTGCGAAAGCCTGATGCAAAATCTTCTTTTTCTTTGCCATCCTCCAGTGCACACCGGAATTGTTAGACAAACGCAATAAGGTTTGTGGTTGTCGATCGATTTTTTAGAAACTCAAATTAACTTGGAGGAAAGATGGGTTTTGAGCGAAAGAATATTTTATCGTAGACTCAATGAGCTTAGGAATGGAAGAGAGTGGAGAGATGGGGTGGTAGTAGCCGTCCTTAATTCAATCGACACTACCCTTATTGCTATATCATCCTCCTCACATCCCGACTTTGTTTCAATTAAGATTTTGCTACCCCAGAAGACACTTTAAAACTGTCACATATACCCAAACTCTTCGAGAGTTTTTTTGTACGAAATGTTTTTAATTTCCCTAGACAACACGGTTTCATCAAATGCAGATCAAACCTTTTTGAATTTTTGTCTTTTACCATATCAGCCTTAGAGAATGACAAAGAAGTCAATGCTATTTCAACCGATTTCAGCAAATCCTTTGAGAAAATCTCCTACAAACTAATATTCTTAAAATTGTCTTCCTTTGGCTTCGACCCCATTTCTTTGAAGTGGATATCACTTACCTGGATAATCGCTATTACAGTGATCGTTTCAGATCTGCCTTTTCTAACCCTTTTTTATCTCACTCCGGTATCCCCCAAGGCAATCAGTTAGGTCCCCTTCTTTTCGTTCTTACCATAAACGATTTTGAAATGGTGATTAAACATTCCCACATCTCACTATATGCCGACGACACCAAGCTCTTCAAAATCATTGCCTTCAGTCATGACTCATCCCCTTTTCAATCAGATCTCAATAATTTTAGTCTTCTACTTTGCAAAGCTGGGGCAGGGAAGACGTATGCAAAGGCTTTCCTGTCTGTCCGTCCATCCGTCTATCCGTGTGCATATATGTATCAAACCAATTTTGCCGAGTACCTATAAATCTGAAACTTGGTTGTGTTCTGATCTCATAACCACAGGTTTTAGAACTTTAGCTACTGTGGTTCCTGAGATCCAGGGAAGAGTTTGTAAAAGGTACGTGGAAATGCAGCTTGACTTTCAGCGAGCTGATTTGGTGTTCCAAACATTGCTTGGAGCTTCACGTTTGCAAATGCCAATAAATCACTTTTTGCCGTAAACGAATCAAACCTCCACCTCGTCTCTACTTCCTCAATAATCAACCCATCTCCATCGCTCAGGCTATTCGCGATCTCGGCATATTATGTGCCCTATAATTCTCCACTCGGTTTCGTGAAGTGATGTTCAAAAGGATTCTCCAACCCTTACGTTACCATCTCTCTCTACATACACTTTGTCCCGGCTCCAAAATCGAGAGCATTCAACGCCGTTTTGCTCTTCGAAGTCTCCCCTGGAACGATCCTAGGCTTTTACCAACCTATCAATTCCGTCCTAAACTAATCAACATGAACACGTTGGAGGAAAGAAAAACTGTATCTGACATTCAGTTCCCCCATCGACTCCTTCCAGGTACCATTGACTGCCGACCCTCTGCAACTCTGTCTTTATCAGTACTAACACTCGCAATGTACGAAATCCCCATCTCTTTTATCTACCCACACCATACACCGCCTAAGGCTCTAATTAAATTAAAATTAAATTAGTTGAGCAACTCCTTGTTTCGTCCTTTTTTTGTGAATTGGGATAATGTACGCTTTTTGCCAGAGCTGAGGAAAGAGCCTCTCATAAATGGAACTTTAAAATAAGACCGTAAAATGGGTGCAGATCCGGAACAGGCAGTCAGAACCGGAATAATAGTCGTCCTTTAAGATAAGTGGTTTCTCGGTGACTAAGGTAGGAGTTCACTGAAGCTAAACATTGCTGTACACAGTCTTTCATATATGAAAAAAGGTTACCGACAGCTTACCTCTTTTGAATAATAGAAGTCGTGGACAGCGATTTTAGTTCCTCACAATAATATCAATAAGAATTTGTTCTTCGAATTATGAATTAGACTCATAGGTTTCCCTGCAAACAATCCGAAGATCGGAATTCCGCCAGAGACTTGGTTTTGTAGATAGGAACTTACAGATATATAAGAACGATTAGTAATGTCACTATTTAACCTTCGAAGAGAGTTCTCAGCCATTTGTTTTGCCCAAAATTTGAATGGGAAGCTAGCGAATTCCGCCAGCATCTTCCTATGAAAAGCCTAATTTGCCTTTCGATTTTTTTATGGTAATCGAAACTACAAGATCCAAACTTTCTGCCAGGTTTACTGCGACTTTTTTCAATGCTTCCGAATCGAAGATGATATCTTCATGAACGCAACCTCTATAGTATGGTAGCATAAGCATGAGGTTCCTTGTTCAATATCTTTTTTACACCGAAGATCTGGCTCACTGGTGGCTTTCCGGTATGACTTCCGACCATTAACTGTAACGTACTAATCACCCGAAATACTTCGATATCCAAGTTGGCTCATTAACGTTAAGAATGATGAAGACCATTCGTTTTACCATTATTTACAAATAGAAAAAAAAATCGCTCCTGAAACGACTTCAATCAAATTGAAACGATAATTAGTTCGCGCGAACCAATTACGAATGCCATTTGCCTGAGCTACCGTGTGATAATGATATTTCTTCTCCACACATTCCTCCTTTTTCTCCATCAAGTCTCGATCCACGTCACTGCTCGCATAAATTTCCATTACCCCATTGTTCCTACCCCATAGCCGCTAATTGCTCCAGAAACCATTCACCATCGCTTACCACTACCGGACCGGTACGGCGGCTTTCCTCTTTCATCTAGTATGTCTACATGAACGTCCAATTGGATTACTGAATTAAATTAACAATTCGAACAATCAGAGATACTCACAGAGTGCAGAAAACGGAAAAACAGAAACTCCATGAGCAATTTTCACGCATTTATTCACCGCATCGCCGCGCGCTGCATTGTATCCGCGGACAATTGGAATCGGAATCGGACCGAGCGGCATTGCATTTTCAATCCTCATTACGAAGCCTGTGATGTGACGACTCAGGACGCGACTGTCTGCTGGTGGGATTTTCCATAGAATTGCGGCGAAAAAGAATTTTCCATTTAACGCTTCTTCCAACGACGGATGGCGCGCGGCAGCCACAATCGCTGTGAACTTAACACTTGTTAACGAGCTGAAGCACTTTGAGCGGTGGATAGAGTTTGTTTTATCTTTTAATTGTCGGCCATTATGTGAACGCCATTTTAACGGTCATTTGTTCGATAATTGTGCGAAACGCTTAAGTGAGAGATATCATGCGATATTTGTATTAACGATGTTCGAGTGCGCGGGTAAGGGTTCCAGTTGAATGGGATTGGCCGGGTTGGTGTGTCAGACTTGATGGAGTGTTTGCTGAAGTGGATTTCGTTTTGATGAAGCCGACGCGACTGAGGCGGATTCGGATATGATTGCGCCTATTAGGAATTATGCAATTTGCTTGTTTCTCATTTTTTTTTTATGGGTACATCAGATTTTACCCAGTCATGTGGCTAAAAATTATAGGATAGACCAGTTAGGGTGGAAGTTTTCGTTTAATTAAATACACTTGTTTGGTGATTCCTGTCGCAAAATCACTCCTGATTTTCTCAAATTTCATTTTTTGAGCCTTTTTTTCAGGTATGACCTAATATTTCGAATTTATTAAGCAGAATGATCCACTGTCTTAAGCAGTTCACAGGACAGGAAAAGACTAAATAAAGATTACGAAAGGAAGGCGCGCGAAAAGATACAAAGTTTGATAAATGGTCCGTAAATTATAATCATAAATAAATCTTCAATTAAGAGTTCCCGTTGACTAAAAGATCATTTATATCATGATCCGAAGAATAAATTGGATGACGACGATGTTTTTGGGTTATTTTTCTTAAAATACCGTCCTATTTTTATGGAAGGTACCATAGTAAATTACTCTAAGTAATTTTGTTGAACAAACTTTTTATTTTAAATAGTAAAAGTTGTGAAGGGTGCAGCGAAAATATTTCTTTAACAACCCAGCATGGTTTGCAAAGCTCATCCTGTAATCTGTTGTAAGCCCCGAGTATTTGAATTCGACCACTTTCTCAACTTTAAAACTTTAATCTTTGTTCAGTGAACTAAATCCTCAGTAGATTAAGATACCAATGGGAACAGCGCACATTATCAGTAAAAGTAGTGATTTAAGCTTTAAAGCTTAATTGAAACAGAAAATCAATGTATATAGAAAACAAAATAGGTCTCAACATAGAACCTTGTGGCACTCTAAAATTATAACAAAATCTTCCTCTTCGTTTCTCCAATCTTTACTCTTTGGGATGGATTCGAGAGGTAAGATCTAAGCTAATCGAGCACAATCGAGCACGAAACTCTGCTTTTTCTAATTTTCTCAATTGGATAGCACACACTTTGCCGTCAATCAGCCAATAACACAAATTTGTCATTTTCCCATTTGAGAGACAGAGTGGCATCCCTTTTCGTCAACTCCTTGCTAATGCTCCTCGCACCAAAGATGGCGCATTTAGCACAAGCAGTACTCGATTCTAATGTTATGAAATTACTAACAGTAGCATTGGCTCAAGTTCAGAAAACTAGAAGAATACATCAATTTAGTATGCAGCAAGTACAGTTTATACAACAATTGCAACAGCTCCAGCCGTTAATTCAAATGTAGCAAGAACTTGGTAAAATGAATCTTCATTAACCATTCAGTAATCTACACACGCCACGTCCCACGATCAGAATCGCGTACTTGGCAAAACCAAAACAAACAACTGAATATGAATATTGAAAGCAATTTCAATAAGAATCATAATATTTGGGGCGGCAATTGGCATACAAAAAATAAAAATCGGAAGTTGGGCTTTCGCAATTCAAAAGAGCGTTTTTAGTAGATTTTCGCAACTGAAAACAAAATTGTGCTGAGCTGAAAAACATTTTTTTTTAGAAGAGGATATTCTCCTTAACGATTTTATCAAAAACTTTAGTAAAGACAAGAAGAAATGAGATTGGTCTGTAATTGCTCATTTTTTTTTTTGAAGATTTTTTAAAAAATGGAATTACGTCAGCGCATTTGAGTTTAGTGAAAACTTGGAAAAATAAAGTTGCGTTAAAAAATGTAGCAGCCAACATGTTTACAATTATGTTCGAAATGCCATCAAATTGATAAGAATTTGAATTCTTAATGGGATCTATTGCCTTAATATTTTCTAAAGCAAAATTAGGTTCGAAGGTAAGAATATTTCCCTGAATTGCCTCATAAGAGATTTCATAGATTTCTGTGAACCCGAAGGTATACTAAGGCAAGATTAACCCCAAAAACGTGCCTTTAAATCTCATCTGACCACTCCTCTGCTACTATCGTCTCCAAAGCTAGCTCCAAAGCTTAATCACAACACAAGGCTTTACAACAAAATAACTTACCGCCAAACTTTTAAAGATACCCTCACCAAGGACCTGCCACTCAATATTCCCTTAAACAACCTCGGCAATGACATAATACATACATTGCATAGATCTATACTATAATTTACTCCTGGACGACGTAAATCTTTAATTCCCCAAAACATGTTAAGAAAAATTAGATAAAAACATAATATTCGGAAACTATGGCAATCGAATCGTTCTCCTGAACTAAATATTAAATTAAACAAGACCACAAAAGAGCTTAAGGAAGTGCTGCAAAATTACAAAAAGGCTTTGACGTTCTTAACTCTGTCATTCCGAACAAATTATTCTCTCTATAATAGAAAGAATAAAAAAATCTAAAACTGACAATTTCACATAAGCCACCAATACTAAACGAAAACAAGATATGGTCTAAGATCAACACAGAAAAAGCTACAACACTAGGGGCTGTGTTTGCTAACTGCCTCACATTCACATCACCTACACTTCCAAAATACGAAATTAGGTTTCATATAAAATTTAGTATTAAGCCTTATAAAAGACCTGATAGATGAAGAAATCCTAAGAGAATTGCTTATATACTACGTGTTAACCAAAAGTAATGATATAGAAAATAAAACACGGTGATTATAGTTTAAAAAAATGATTTATTTTCCAACACAGTCTCCTAACATTTAGTCCATCTTAAATCCAAGATTCTGATTATTATTACTTTTGGATCATTCCCCCTATCACTAGACGTATTTAAAGTCTTTGATAAAGTCTGGCATATACGTCATTTTTATGTAAAATACGAACGAATGCTCCATATATATCGTACAAGCTGGTGGTCCACAGGGTAGCGTATTGGGGCCACTACTTTACTTGATATACACAGCCGATATATCTCCCCCGACAGTACAACAATCCATGTTAGTCACATACAGGTCAAACTGGAGACACCATCTAAAATATATTATGCGAAAGATAAAACCAATAAAGAGCTGCACGGTGGGAACCAAATCTCGAAAGTTTCGGGTGGATTAAGACCCACCCATGCCAACTACGAGGGTGGTCCGTTTTTTCTTCAATTCGGCGTCGAATCGGCCCAATAATTTGGCATGGTACAGCCCTGTGACCGTTTTGCCCTTCTTCAGGTAGTCGATGTGGATCACACCTTGTGAATCCCAGAAAACGGTGGCCATCACTTTTCTGGCCAATAGGACAGTCTTCGCCTTTTTCGGGGCACGTTTGCCGGGTGAAGTCCACTGTTTCGACTGCTCCTTGGTCTCTGGTGTGTACCAGCGGATCCATGTTTCGTCGAGTGTCACGAAACGACGCATAAACTTCTTCGGATTGCGCTTAAACACTGCTCTGAAGTGGTCTCACGGTTGCGCTTGTTGTCCGGAGTGAGCATACGCGGCACCCATCGCGCCGACAGCTTTCTCATGCCCAAAATTTTATACAGGATATGACCCATGCGATCTTTTGAAATGCCTACTGTCTCAGCTATCTCGCGCAAATTCGGCGGTCTGTCAATACGAGATCGGGGATTTTTGTCACGTTATCCTCCGTGGTATCCTTTTTCGGGGCACCTGGACGTGGCTCATCAAAAACCGACGTGCGACCACGTTGAAACTCGTTAAACCAATTTTTGATGGTCGAAGATGAAGAGTCACCGTACACAGCATCCAAACGCTCTTTGATTTCGCTGCGCCATTGCTCTTTTTCCATTTTTCTAAAATCCGCGGACACTCCCGCTTCCACACGCGGTCAAAACAAAACTACGAGTCCGATCCGGGTGAAATTTCGACAGTAGCCGTCTACTAGAATATACTACACGATAGTATAGGACCACGGACCACCCTCATATGGATCGTCATTTAAGTACTCGTACATGATGTAAAGAATGCTGTTCATACTCGTACACATATACCATAAAAACCATAAATGATTGTCAATTAATAAAGAAAACAAAAATAAAAAAATCTGAAACAGTTTTTTATTTTGTTTTTGGATTTTATTTCTTTTTTGTATTCAAACTAAAACTTCCCGCCACTCTACACTACATTTAAGCCAGCTTTAACCCATGAAATCCTGTCATTAGCGTCCGTAAAATCTGCTCTAGCTACGAATAGCGTTGAAGATGGTCTGGGCTTAAACTGACCTTCCGAACCTGATGCACCCGAGCTAATGGAACGCGACATTATGTTCGCAGAGGAATCGCCGCTCCACGAAATAGGCCCGGAGATCAAGTTATTGACCGAATTCACTGTATTTGCAACATAGCTTCGAATCAGTTTAATCAGGAAATTATTTCCCCGTGTTTAATATTAGCCCTTTTGTACAATATAACACCTCGTTAACGGCAAATTTCGTGTTCTCAGATTTGGCCGTATGTAATCCTAGACAAGTCCTGTTACTTTATCTCTCAAACACCCGTATTAATTTTATTAAACTAACTCTCAATTCGAACTAAATGGCAGGCAATCAAAGGCTTGATTGAGACGATGTAACAGCTCTGGAATCAAGCTAGCTGCTACGAAACAGCCCTCTTGTCCGAACAAAAAGGTCCACAGCCCCTTCACGGCTGCGAAGCTTCTACGGTAGAAGTATACATACTGGTCCAGCCAGATCCCAATGCTTGAACCCATCAATAATTTTTCTTAGTGTCCCAAAAGGTCATAGACAGAGGCGTTCTGAATAACACAAATTCTGAAATGGATTTCTAATATCCAATCATCACAATACTGCTAATTTTTTTTCGATGTCAAGCTGCAGGAGTGTCCAATGAGCGAGCGGCAATGGGTGAGTTTTTAGTCAAGACCTTTTAACCATACGGTTACAAAAGTTTTCGACAAGACAATCGGGCAAGCACCCGTGTATTGGTTCCTGCATTGGATAGTGTCATGCCCCACTCTGAAACAACATTGGTTATTCGGAATGACTTTACTTCAACCCATTTAGATAGGACTTTATGGACCACCATCTGAAAGATCTTGCTACAATTCGGAAAGAGACATCGATCGGAGATTTGGTGGGTTGGTAGAACTACTGCTATCTTCCAAAGTATGCATTATACAGTTCATTGTGGAAACATCACTGCTGGGAAGCTGCACAATATTAGATATACCGTGAGCTCTCGCTATTTTTTTTCACTTCAATGACTCGAAGTTCATCTGAAGATCCTCCGTCGAAATGACCAGGATGTTAGCCCATTCACTGACGACGGCAATATTTGCCATGAAATCGTCACTGAGCCCGGTAAAAGCAAGGTTCTCTGATCGCCAATTATGATATCATTTAAAAGCTACAAGTGATGAAGAAGGGCCTTGTTTAATAGGTTAAGCAACCTGTCTTTCACCTTATACATTTCCCAGAAAACAGCTTCCACTGTCACAACCTTTTCATATGGATCAATGATCACAAGGAAAGTGTCAAACTTACAGATGTTCTACGAGTATAATTTTCTTTGATCAACTGCTTGAGATTTTTAATCGTCAACTTCAGTGACCTGATCCCCGAGTTTTGTCTATTGGTAAGCCACCTGTACAAGGGTTTAAATCTTAACAAAAAACCTATCCGTCTCTGCATGGTATGGTTTTATCGATCGTACATTTGTTTAAGGTTCTTATCCGACGGTAGGAAGACGGGCGGCGTTCGATTCGAGCTCTCTCGTCAGGAACCTATTAAAGCGTAGTGCGGATCACGACACTAGGTCTGCATTGGCCACTGTCGAATACAAAGGTCTGTAGACAGTTAGTAGACCATTAGTTCGTGTTAGCCAGTGCGAGGAGAGAGTCAAGCAGCATGATATCCTAATAGGATAAGCTCCTAGTATACGTCGAACTATCCCTTAAGAGTAACTCGACTCTGTTCTCTATGCTCAGCAGAACTCACCAATGGCTTTAGTGGATCTCCTCCGAGTGTTGGGTATGTTGTTCGCCAATCACAACTTTTGGTATTTAGATGCTTCAGGTACATAGTCTGTTAAATGTTATAATGTACATTCTCTTTTCATTTCAGAGAGTACTGCACACGATGGAGGCATCTAACACGTGGACCTCCGTGGTGGTGGTACAATGGTAATCATCACCGGCCGTTGAGCGCAAGGTCTCTAGTTCAAGTCTGTCCATAGCAAAGAACAATTCCTGTACGGAAAAATTGTGCAACAACTTCACTTATGAATGAGAGATGGTCAAACAATGCTGACGAAGACATAACACTCGCAGCATAAGATCACTTTAAAATTCATACTCTGTGCGTGCATTTCCAATATAACGCCTTAATGACATGGAAACAAAAAAGTTACTGTGAACTACAACCAACGCGACAAATTCAGTCGAATCTCTCTAAAAATCATATCTAGGACAACTACCCGCTGGAGAGTATTGAACGAACATCTTCGACAAAAACCATCTGCACCCCGTCCAGATTGTGTGACAAACACTATAAGAGCGTACTAGGATCTTTAACGGATTACCTACCACGATTGTAGGAGCTTCTATTGGTATTTCTATTTTTCTCTGCAGTATCGATCAAGGACCTCAAAATCTAATTTCCCTTGCATTCTATAAACGGAAATCGAATTTTATCAGTGAATTAATTAGGCAGTAGAAAAGGAACATTTCCAACTAAAGTAAAAGTTGTTGCAATCTGTTTGAGCAATTAGCCGCAACTTCCTGATCAATACACTCGTATAATCGGCTTCAAACCAGTTATTACTTCCCGCCTATCACGATTTTTTTATTACACTTCGATCGGCATCGTTTTAATCTTTAAGAATATTGTCTGTTTAACGCGCAGAGTTAAAGTTAGGTGCCTGTGGCATGTACGGCTTATTGAAAATCAATGCAAATATCTTACCATAAACCAAGTTAGACTGAGGATAAAGGCATTCATTCTTAAGATACGATCAATCGTTAAACGAGGTAAAATGCAATTTTATACGAGTTGAAGCCAGAGTTTACTAGAAACATCCCGTCGCGTTCGATTAAGGCGAGACAGTTCAAGCACCCCAACCCACGTCATTTGATAAACTCTATTAAGAGTCCCTTCACCCAGGTCCGCATTTGATTGGACCAGTTAATTACATACAAGAAAAAAAACATTCCATAATCCACTCCAAGGTAATTTCAACCCACTGCAATCGCAGTCGCACTTGTACTCGCGTCGCATTCCAATCTTCAATACCAAATACCTCCCATAAAAAAGTCCACATAAACACCACTCTCCAAGTTAATCATCGGCTCAATTATAATTGCTTGGAAGGCTTCTAGTCCAACAGCCGCCGCGTCCGAAGAGGGTCCATAGAAAATGCATTGAATTGAGAAATACACACATGCCTCGTCGGAGGCGGCAGAGCGGCAGAAAATATAATTTAATCTTGTTAATGCTGGAAAATCAAGTTGTCGACTGCAAACAGGCTCTCTGGCATTCGCTTGTGTGGTATGAGTATCCTGACGGCATACTCGGGGGAAACAATCTCAAATGGACTGAAAGCACTTTAGCCATTAAGAGACCCTCAGGAGAGCGGGCGATGAAACACTCGGACAAATATGCCAGATGATGGCACCGGAGGATCGGATGGTGGGGGGGAGAAGAAGTCAAGCATCCGCGCAATCATGCAACCGCCGCGCGAGTCTCTTAGGCTCGGGCCTCGTTCTTATGACTTCATAATCTTAATTAACGTTATGGCGAAACGTTAGGTCATCATACCACACAACCATGGAATTAACCAGTGCTATAAAGATCCAATCAAGTCCCCCGCCGATGTGGACAAGAGCCATCGCCAGCAGGATAACCAACCAGGAGTAGTATTTTCTCCACAATGCCGCCACATTAACAAAATGCAACAAAAAAAAAATGAAAGAAAGAAAGAAACCCTTTAGCCAGCGAAAGCATAAGGCAATGGAATTCAGTATGGCGGTCCAAGCTCTCAACAATCCACCGGACGTTAATGCGCCGGCTGTTGTGCGCTGTTCATCCCGCTGATGCTATAGGGACACGAATGGGCATGGTTTCGAGTATTTCCCTCCGTCTCCGTCATGTTGTTTAATGAGTTTATACCTGGACTCAGACCTGGATCCGGACGCATCCACATAGTGTTGGAAGAATTCTTATGTGACTGTGTGGCTCTCTGTTTTTTCCAATGATCGTTCCATTATATCGAATCTTCTTCATTCGGGGATTTTGATTAGTTTGTCGGCTTTTTAGTCATTTTTTTTTTCTCAATTTTGGTCTTAGTCCTTCCTCTCTCTCGCTCCGTTTCCACCTCGTTTTGGGTTTCTTTTCAGTGTTTTCTTTAATTTATTTCTATATGGAACATATTTCTTGTTCGTGACAGCGGTGGTCCATGCATGGCCTTCGAGGGAGCGAGTCCGATCCAAGCAGATCGATCCACCCTTGCCTGATTGGATGCGAAGAAACACGTTAACACTAATTTATTCTTGAGATCGTACGAGTATATCCATAAGTAAGTGCTGCATTTCGAGTGGGCTTCTGCTGGAGGCATTCAGTTTGGTTTCGGGAGAGACCTATTTCTCTTTTTCGTTTTCACTTAATTTTCGAATCCAAAATGGATGGTGATGACCAGCATGGGGCTTCGCAGGTTTAACCGTGATTGGGTGGCAGCTGTGCTGTCCGGTAGAAGCTAAGGCTCTAATCGTATGTCAATGGGGGCAATAAATATGCGATGTGATAAGATAGGTGTTTGCATTGGACGGTGAGGTGCTTGTAGGACGTGTTAATTTGAAGAGGTCGGGTGGAGGCTACGAGCTCGTAGGCCACTTCAATTTATCGTGTATTAAAAATTCTAATGAGATAATTTGTATTTTTATGCTTTTATCATGCAGACGAGCTGGAAATGCGTGGTCATGAAGAATGAAACTAATTCCATGGTTACAAAGTCTGGTTTGAGAAGATCCGCGTTTGTGGTTTTCGTTTCAGTTGATAAGCTGGAGCTAAAGTGCTACGGGCTCGAATCAGTATGCAATCTGACAGTAATTCTAATAGATGTGGGTCTGTTGCTGCAACGTATGGATCAGGAAGTGGAGATCGAAGTTATAGATAAGCAAGAAGGCGACATTGTGGTCTAAAGCGTCACGGGAATATAAAAGCAACAGGGACACACTCGTGCTCTCGACGACGGGTGAGCTAATGGTTACCGCAAATATTCCTTGGATCGACTTTGAAAACTACTTTATAGCTCAAGTCTGGTTATTATCTCGTGCCATTTTTAAGGAAAATTTGTGTACCAGCCGCTTTCCATATCGACAGAATCTTGATTATGATTTCTGGTATTAACTTTTGGACTGAATGTTACCAACTTCTGGTGCATTGCATGGTGCCCACGCACTGCCCATGAAGATACGTCTACATACTCCCTATGAGATAGCTTATTTCGTAGCAAAATGTCCAGCGTGTATATAGAATTCTGTAAGAGTAGCTGTCAGGTGCCTAAGAGGTTCCACAAGGTTCAGTGTTGGGTCTTGTTTTTTTTTCACTTGGTATATGAGAGGAGGTTAGATAGAGATATTGTTTCTTTGTTTCTGCAAATCAACTTAAAGATCAAGATCTTTCTGGCAACATATCAACTTCACGTTGGGAAAAAACACGTATTTTGCGGCCATCAAAAAATCGAACTATTTTTTGGCATCTTCATAAGAATCAAAACATGTGCCCCCATCGGAGCAAGTGATCATCGGAAGGGGCAATATCTGGTGAATACAGCGAGTAGGGTGGGACTTCTCATTTAGGCGTTTCCAAGTAAGTGTTCCCAGATCTTGCAACTTCTGGCTGAGCATTGTCATGAAGCAAATCACCTTTTCGTTCCTCTTCATCAATTGCAGTCGATAACGATATCCCGTAATAGTTTCGTTCAGTTTAAGAAACTCATAAGCTTCGCCCTCAACACCCTTGTCGACGATATTGACTCGCCTTTTCCTCCCGTTGAAGCGGCAGTTTACACGTGAAAAAACGTCGTTTGACGTCTCTCGACTTCAACAACTACGACACAGAAGCAATGTCCTTCCTTCTTGATCATTCCTATGGCTTTCAAACTATAGTGTCGCCTACTTGTAATGATTTGCAAGTTCAGATAGCGTCTGACATACCTAAGTTTTCATAACGTAATACCTCCAGGTCGTGGTCTTCGAAGCCAGAGCGTTCTTTATTTTCAACATCAAAATCATTATTTTTGGGGCGATACGGCATGATGGTGAACATGTTTGAAACATTGAAAAAAGTCTTTACACTTCGGGGAACTAACAGACATTGAAGAACAAGCTTGCATTTAGAACTTCCTTGTAGATATATTACCATCTTAAATTCAATGCACGTAGTGTAGTTCTGGTGACCCCATCTGTTAGGAAACACCGATAATTTACTCAATATCCCAGAAGACTTAAAGGATCTCTGGTTACCACTGCAAGCCCTGAAAGGATTAAATTATTTTTTGCAAGGTCGTCGAGAAGGTATTCCACAGACACCATAAAATCATTCCGGATAACCAATTCGCTTTCAGAGAGGGGCATGACGGAGCCCATCGTAACCCGATCCAATGAAACAATTTCAAGACAGAATGCACGAATGCCTGTCTGATTGACCTGAAAAAAAGTTTCGACACCGCTTGGCTAGAAGGTATAAGTAAACCACTGCTGGGCATAAGTAAACCACTGCTCTATATGGTTTTTGAGATGTTAACAGGTAGAAAGTTCATTCTGAAAATTGCCAAAGTGGCTTCTATGATGCTGTCTAGCATTTACCTCCGTGAAATAATCATTGTGCCACACGATGTCAAAAGTTTTCTCAATAATCATACCAGTGGATTCCCTTGCTTCCTACTCGGCGGTTCTCTTTAACATTTTTACGTATTCGTAGCACCTGATCTGAAAACCGATTCTCTTCTATCAAAGATAATTTTGTACAATTTTCCTTCCAAAAATTGTTCTTAAACCTTGCTCAAGCTGCTAAATAGACTAATTGGCTTGTAACTGCAAGGACTATGTGGGGTTTTCCAATTTGAAAAATGGAACTACCTTTACTAATGTCCAGTCATCAGGTAGCTTGAAGCGTTTATGAGTGGGGAACAACTTCTTATGACAGTTGTAGGCGATTAGGCCATAGAAAAGATCGACATCTTCTTTACCAGGTGTATAAGCTTAAATCCTCAGTTTTTCATAGATGGCTTCAATGGGCGTATTAGCTTACTATGGACGAATCGACATTTTTTTTCCCAGTTGCTTCCCAGACGATCTTTTCCCAGTTGTTTCCAGTGCCGCACTCTCAGTTGGTTATGGTCCCCTTCCAGCTGTCTACGCCACCTAGATTCGGAGACGCTATACTATGTCAATGTCGCTGTACAGCCCGTTCAGATCGTCGTTGTATCTTCTCCCCTGCTCTCCGTTTATATAAACGGGACCGTAGATTGAACATCCTCTTCCGTTTTCGTTAAGGTCCAGGCCTTTGCGCCGCAAAGAAGGACCGGGATGATCAATGATTTATATAGCGCTACTTTGGTTTTTCGAAAGAGGGCTCTAGTTCTCAATTGCCTGTTGAGTCCAAAGAAGCAGCGGTTAGCAAGTGTAAATCTGCGTTTGATCTCAGCGCTGGTGTTGTTGTCACTGGTCATTAATGAGCTAAGGTAGACGAAGTTCTTGACCACTTCAAATTTGTCGCCGTCGTTCTGGCCAAGATGTCGGTGTTGTGCGTCTTTTTTGTATGACAGCATATATTTTGTTTTATCCTCGTTTACCGAAAGACCCATTTTAGCCGCTTCAACTTTAATGCTTTTGAACACTTCATTGACGTCTCGCTGTGCTCACCCAATTACGTCAATGTCAATGAAATAGGTCGTACCCGTTGTGTTTGCCAGTGAGTCTCGTATGATATTTTCAAGCACGATGTTGAAGAAGTTACATGACAGTGCGTCACTTTGCCTAAATCCTTTTTTAACATCGAAGATCTTGGTTTATTCGCTACCGACCTTAATTGAGCAGCGAGAATACTCCATTGTCATCCTGCACAATCGGACGAGATTGGCAGGGATGTTAAAACTACACATGGCTCGGTATATCTCGCCCATTTGCTTCAGAATCGACAAAAAGATGGTGTGTGTCGATTTGGAACTCTTAGGTCTTTACCAAGATCTGCCTTAGCGTAAACATTTGGTCTGTTGTAGATTTACTTGGCCTGAAACCACACTGATAGGAACTTATCAGATTATCCACAAAGGCTATCAGGCGTTCACACAGTACAGCAGAGAAGACATTGTACGCGATATTAAGGAGACTTATTCCTCTATAGTTGGCGCAGTTGTAGGGTCTCCTTTCTTATGGACTGGGCAAACGATGCTGGGATTCCATTCGTCCGGCATACTTTCCTCCGACCATATTTTACAGATGAGCTGGTGCATGTGCCCTACCAACTCATCTCCAACCGTTTTAAACAACTCAGCAGTCCTGCAGGCTTTGCTAGTTTTAAACTTCGAAATAACAAACGAACTGGGAGGTGCTACCAATGTCTTTTATTCACCAGACCTGGCTGAAATTTCCTCGTGTACCAATAAAATTTGTTCCAAATAAAATTTCCAGGTAGAAGTTACTTAAGAGCAGGGATGGGATTTTGCTAACTTTTCGTCTTTTTTTGCTTAATCGGAAGATAGTATCAATTTTACAGAAAGACATTTCATGACCTCTTGATCCCAAATATACATTTATATTTTATTTTGCCTTTTTATCCTATTTTGCTTTTGTCAAAGATTTTTCGTTAAAAAAAAATTTTGCAAACATCTATTTTCGTTTCTGTCTATCTTCATACCTAAATGTAAGTGTTGGGCCATATGGTCGAGGGTACCGCGTTTCAATGCGGTTGTTGTTTGCATTTTAACAAACCTGCTGTATTGGGGTCACCACTTAATCGATACTTTTAAATCTAGAAATAAGCTTACAATTTAACATAAAAATGTGTTTTTAACAGCCAAAGCGGAGAATGCCACCATTCCAACCTAGACAGCAGTCAAAAAAATTGAGTGAATATGAAATCTAGTTAGACACTTGATGTGGCTGTCTTCCTAGTAAAACCCATTATTTTCAGAGAGTCTTAATACTATTTCTGTGCTGTTTGGTTAAAAAACTGATTAAGGGTCTTGCCTAGAAACCTGCGCAATCTAATTTAAGGAATTTTGCAAACCGTCCAAAGCTTATGAATCAACATTTTTTAACCAACATTTTTAAATTTTCTGACAAATCATAAAAACAGTGAGTCGCGCCGCCATTATATTTTTAACCGCTTACTTCTAGAGCTTCCTCTTACCCTCGAATCGTTCATGAGAATGTCGATCGCGGCCTCCGCTGTATAGCACGTAGCGCCGTCCTGCTCAGACCACATGTCATCTAGGTCCATATGGTTTAATATGGGCTTTAAGAAGTTGGTAAACATCGTTCTGTATCGCTCGCCAATGACGCCAATGTGGCTTTCGAAAAAATACGGACCAATGACGCCACCGGCCAAAAACCTACTCCAAACGGCAACGTTTTTGGTGATTCTCGTGTAGGTTGATTAACACAGCCATTGTTCCAAAAATGCACCTTGTCGCTAAAGATGACTTTTCGGCCAAAATTGGTATCCTCTTCCAAACGCTCCCAATCACAGTCAGCGAACAAACGGCGTTGTCTATGGTTATGGTTATTAAATTTGAATTCCTGGATCAGTTGGATCTTATTCGGGTAGGCCCAAGTCCAGACGCAAAATTCGCCAAGTTAAAGTCTGCGAAAGGCCGAGTTCTTCTGTATGACGAATCGACTGCCTCGGGTTCTGCACTGCATTTTCACAGACCGTGGCGATGTACGAATGTTGACTGATTGATTACCAAACCGCCACAGGCCGCCAAAATCTTCCCCCGCCAATTGAAAAACCCTTAGGTATGTGAAGGGTTGTCTAACAAAACGTGTCACTTGGAACCAAGAGCACATCGCAACATTTTTATGAATATTCTCTATGCATTCTCTGTGGTTAGTAATGGATGCACCATATATCTGCCTTGGCTTTGGCTACAAGCGGTTATTCTTTCGAAGAAATTTTTCGTTAAGTTTTCGCATAATTCCGACTATTTTGGAAAAAAAAATTGGTCCAATGTCCGTCCTTTTGAATAAAAAGGTTATTCCACTAGCCTTTTCGGATTTCCGAAGCCAGGTAAATAAAAATGAACTTTGTCACTCAAAATACTAATGTGCAAAAAATCATGTAATTCCGAATCAGCATCAGTGCGGGACCTGTTGCCTTAAATTTATGTATCAACTGAACCTTATTAGCGTGGGTGACCAAATATTTAAGCAAAATGGGGTGCAAAGTGATTTCAAATGTGTCCAATTCTTATGATTATCTCGTAATTGACACATCTGGAGTTTCATTCACGGCGACTATAGCTGACTGGATATTTCACTAGCCCCTGTCCTTCATGCTTATATATATGTACTTATATCGATTTAATCCACTGGGATGGTGCTAGAATACCACCAATAAGGACCAAAAGAGGAACTGCTGCTACTGCCGGTTCCCGTTATATATTCACCATTTTCACAGCGAATTTCACTACTTCAACACGTCAAAATACACTAACAAAGTAATCATAAGGATAGTTAGCTCCACCTAATGACACCTCTTATTGGATAGCTTTTATTTTTTAAAATCTGCCGAATGCCTTTAATTAAGAACTATAAGGTAAACCTTCTCGGACCGTGTTTGTTGAGGCATCTTGTATTGGTCCTTCTTCCCTTAATTAATTTTCGATGTCCCTCGATTCTTTTGAACCTTGGAGAAAGCCTAAGCTAAAGGAACACTCTTGACTTCATCGTATCGCAACTTTGCGAGAGAGCATCAGGTTCTCTATGCTTATATCAAGTCCAGCACAGTCGTTTTTTTCGAGAAGGCAAAGTGATCCAAAAGGGCAGGAAGGAGAGAAAACAAATTTCGCACTCCTATGTATATATGTACACATTTTGACTGAACACATTTGACTGAATTTCGGATGCAGAAAAAGCTAGAGTGAGAGGATTCCTGTAGATCGAAGCTGAATAAGTTGTAAGGGAATACGACAAAATGAAAGCGACGCATGACTTCAAGGGCAATACGAGTTCCTAGCCAATGGTCAGTTTCCAAATAAGCCCCACTACAATAGTCAGCTCCAAGTCTATGAACGTCTGCAGTCGTGACACCAATTTCATTAGCATTATTTTATAAGAATACCAAGAAGGAACGGAACCCAACTTACATGGGCTCTAATATAGTTCTCCATCTCGCGCTCTGTAACATCAACCGACAACCGTACAAAGTACAAAGCACTAGCAAAAAATAAGAAAAACAAACAGCCGGAGTGGCCGAACATGGCGGGCACAAGAACCAACTCTACGATCCGACGTCCCTTCCGGCGACTGAGACAATGGACGATCACATTGGACAATTTTATTTCATGTGCCATGTTCACCATATTGACAGAGAGACACAAGACGAAAAAAGCAAGCAACATCCGTCTCCCGGCCATAAAACAGATATGGCCAACACCAATGATCAGAAGCAGCATTAATTCAGGACTCCATCGTCCTCTGATGCATCTCCCCCGATCATACAAATGCGATTTTAATGAATTCCATACGCCGAGCATGGTAGTGCGGCGGAATTGGGAGCACGGCCCGGCAACAGTACGAAATGTAGAAATTCACTCCTCGAGGAGACACGAAATGAGCTTGAAGCAAAATCGAAAAGAAAGATCAACCAATCCCGCTGCAGACATACAGGTATACCCGTAAGCCCTACATGTTTTATCACTTTGTGCCAAAGGACTTGGAACTCGGCGAGAGTAACGAGATGGTGAGGCTGTAAATTAGAGATGTGCTGTGCACGAAGCCCTTCTCGTCGTCCGTCCTCTCCTCATACTCGTTATCCGAAGTTTCCTCTGCTAGCTACACTGAAAGGTTCCGTGGCATGTTGACGCGAGAACATCACATCGTACATGATTCCAGTGAATATCTATAACCACTTACTTTGGCCGGCCGTTTTCGTTGTCCCGATCACGAATGGCAGGATGCAGTGGAAACGACGAAAATAAATGGAAATAAAATGCTTCAACATGCTCCAAGTGTAATGGACTGCGGGACAACAAGGAGATCTTATTAGTTAAGTTGTCCTTCAACGAGCTAGCCCCATTATAGACATATAGGCGAGAGGCTTCTTTCGTCGTCATCGTGGCTGATGTCGATGTGTTGTCGCCGTCGTGATGGCATCATCATTGTTGTTCAGCCTTATCCGGATCGCGGTCGAATGGTGAATTTAAATACGTGAACTGAAAACTCCTCTATACATACTCGTATGATGATTCCATCATCATTCCTGCTTGTCAGCCAACCAGGAGATCAACCCTATTCGGGAGGACAACCACCGCATGATGGAACTCTGAATGTAATTGGGTCCAAAAAAAAAAAAAAATTCATATAATGAGCACAGGAGAGGCCATTATATCATTAGCAGTCACGATCCGAGTGCACCCATGATGCCTGGACTCAGATGTGTGCCCGGGGCACATCTTCACACGATGATCGTAATTATTTCGTTGATCGTTGCAACCAAGTGCCAAAGAACTGGTTTGGGCATTTCATCCACTTTTCGCTTATTGGTCGCATGCGAATCGAGCACATATGTATGCACACATCAGCATACTCGTATGCATATGGTCAGCAGGAGTCGTCCAGTGAACGATTTTAATTATCACGCAATCGGATTATATTATTTTCTTCGTCCACCTACCATCACCTATCTGCCACCAGGAGGATGTGGACGCAAAGTGAGTGACCAGCACTTTAAGGCTTAATTGACTGCGCGTTGCGGAGAGAGAAAGAGTCATGTTGGTGCTGTTAGTGGTCGGCAATGTCTTTTGTGGCAATCTGCTGCTGTTCCTGTTGCGGCTGCGGTCGATGGTAATTACCGTGCCACTTAAACTTCTGGATGATAACCATTTTCAGGCAATGCCACTGACGTACGATCGAAGGGTGCAGCACGATATCCTACTCGTAACAAAATGAAGAAGAAGAAATAACGCGAGATGTCGATGTCGGACGTCAATCGACCGGGAGATAACTTATTTGCACAGACGTTGCCGGCATCGGATTACCGGATAATAGTTGCTTGGTTGCCCCTTTCGAGCCTCAAGTGCGGCTACGATGACATGCACTCGCCTATGCCGGAATGGCGTTTTAGTTAACAGGTAATTAATGCGAAAATATTGCAATCGGCGGATAAATTGATTTCTTAACGCAAGCTATGTGCTTATCGAGAGATCTCGACAAGTGGACGGCGAAATTGTTTAATTAAAGGCGCATGATGGCAGGTCTTCCATGGCTATAAGTAGGAAGGACGGATTTGTCTTTCTCGTATAATCTTTGGTAATTATGATTGGGTTCGAACGAGAGCGCCTAGTTTGGGAGAGGAGACTGAAGAAGGCTGGATTTGACACACATGCAAAACAGGGTTATGGAGCCCTATTTATCGCAGGTCTCATATTAGGTTTTCAACATTAAAACGGAGCTTTGAAAATTGTAATATGTTGCTCTTTTGAAAAAGTCCTTATCCTTTTGGGACAAGAAGTTCTCGAAATCTTGTTTTCTGCCATCTGGGCTTATTCACTGTGTTTTTCGGAATGGCCGAAAAGGTGGTAATCGAGTAAGTCTGGTGGACAAGAAAGCTCATTTAAATTAAGAAAGAATTTAGCACGTTCATAGACACATTCATGTTAACTAAATAAAATTTGTAAAGTTTAAAGCAAATGATAAAAAAAAAATTTCAATATTTTGGTGTAGCCCCTTTATTCTATGGAATCTACCGAAGCCTGATATGTGTTCCAAATTTGATTAATATGTTTGCGATTGGAAACTACAACCACTTTTTATACATCCGCCCAAGGATTCTCTATTGGGTTGAGGTCATGTTGACTCGAACCATTAGCTTAGCTTTTTTCTGGCGAGTTCCAATTCGTTTTCTTATTGAAGACCCATCTGATTGGCATTTCCGCCTCCATGGTGCCCCGAAGTATATCATCACAAACATATTGATCCATCATATCGGGTATTCGGTATATGGGGCCTTCATCCTGGTATGGAAACAACTTCATACTTGGAGATGATTTAATAGAGAAGCTACATGGGCTCATTACAACTATGAAAAAACTCGGTCATCATTCCCGTGTTTAAAAAGGAGCGAACGCAATGCAACTTTTACGGAGGAATATCACTGCTATCAAATGGTTAAAAGGTGTTGTCAAATATTGTCTTAAAGAGACTGACATCCTACAGCTAAGGAAATAATCTAGGACAAGCAGTGCGTCTTCAGGAGAAACCGCTCGACGACTAACGAAATTTTTACTATGTGTCATGCCCTTGCAAGATTGGGAATTCCGAAAAGGTTGGATACAATGGATGGATTAGTTTAGCAAACGTCTTTTCTGAAACATTCAAGATGCCTTATCACCACTTCTTTTTAATTTGGCGCTAGACTATGTGTTTCCTTTATTACCTATGGATTCAAACCCGCTCTAGCTTATGCTGTCGGTTTGGACCTTCTATGAGATAGATATTGAAAAAACAGGGATGGATGGAAGTAAATGGAGATAAAACCCAATACGAGTATATGGTCACTGGTCGACTTGGATCGATCCAAAAGCCGCACATGACTATGCTCGATAAGGGCTTTGAGAAAGTGGGCGGGTTCAAATATCTGAGAAGCGTATTAACTGCCATAAAGATCGAAATAAATAAGGCTGCATACGGGCCACGCGTGCTTCTTCGCGATGAATGAACTATTCAAAACAACTCACTAACCGAAAATCGGAGAATACCATTCAGCGCCAGGCATTGTACCAGTAACAAAGTCGTGAAGACTAAAATGGATATACCACATAGAACGAATGGACATTGGACAATGAAACGAATACAGAGTGGAAAACTCGAGGTTGAAATACCACCAGGAAGGCTCGTGGTAATGGGGGGATTGATCTAGACGATGGAACAGAAGAACGAACCATAAATATATCACTCTCATGACATGAAGGCTTGAAGCTCTGAATTTCCGACGTCCAAATAGCCCAGAATAAAAAAGTAAGGTGAATGAGGCAAAACTTTTTAATTCAACTGCGCCAGCTTCCGGAATATTAACTGTGTAGTACGCAGTCTTTTCTTATCATGCAGCAATATGGGACCATGCTAATTACCAATGATGACTGTTTTTGGCCATATTTTATTTCCTTATAGTAAGTCTTCAGTCAGTATGCCTTGGACGCACGATGAGCAAGTTCGGATCCCGATAACACCAACGCCATCGAATGTTCATTTCGCGGCAAGACCCCCCGCAGTACACTTGCTTTTAAAAAGGTTCTCGGCTCTCGCCGTTCGGAATCGGCATTAAATTGTAGGTCCCGTTCACTTGTGGGAAAAACAAATCGCACACAACATAAGTGAATGAGAGAAGCTTGGCTCTGGCTTTCCGTGAGCTGAACCGCCATCTAAGAAGAAGATATCTTCAGTTTGAGAAAAGAATAACGAAGAACTCCTCCACTCGTCCACCATACCTTTACGTTTTTGGGGTAAAATTCTGCTTTGACAAATGGTCGAAGAGGCTCACTCGCGCCTATTCATTCTTCCGATCCCTTCCGATTATTGCATAAGATCCACTTGCCGTCGTAGGTGACGACGCGATGAAAGAAAGGATCCGCACGATGTCTGTTAGTCAAAGATATTGCAACCTCCAAAAGTCATAGAATATTAGCTGATATCAAGACGTGTGGCACAATCTCTTAGGTTTTTACCTTTGAATGAAAGGATTTTGTTCGAAAGCTTCTGCAAGTTCTTTATTCCCCCTCTAATTAAATATGACTTAAATTCTAGTGAAAAGTCTCCTTCGCTGAATTTGGTGGCCCAGTTTTGAACTGTACGCGCACCTAATCCAAAAGCATGGTTAATTTTCCGACCTTCATATTTTCTTTCGTTTAAATTGAAAAACGAAAATCGCCCTTAAATGGCCAAATACTCTCTTTGTCAGGAGACTTAATGAGCTAGTAGTGTAAGCATATTTTAATCGTCAAAAAAATTAAACCGCGCTAACCGCAATATCATATATGGGGTCGATGTAAATTTCGAATGACTTCAACAATTCTCAACCGATTTTGGAAATTCAAAAACTTTTATTCAATCCTTTACAATTTATTTGGATTAATTTTTTGAAAACAATACCAATTAAATGACTGCCTTTATTGCCGATGCAAAAAGGGGCTCGCGCATTCTCCATGACATTTTCGAGTATTTCGGTCGAAATTTCTGCTATTTCCGCACGAATGTTTCTTTTGAGCTGTTCTATTATCTTCGGGCCGTTAGCATACATCTTGCTTTTTAAGTATCCCCAAAGAAAAAAGTCTGGAGGAGTCAAATCCGGCGATCTCGGGGGTCAGTCAATATCTTCCTTTTTTGACACCAATCTTCCAGGGAACTTCTTACGCAAAAGGTTCATTGTTTTGTTCGCAGTGTAGTGTAAGAAGCCTAAACAACTGAGGGGGGGAGCGACCTAGGCAACAACTACGTAGGGCACGAATGCCATAAAGGTTCTGCTTGGGAGTAAGGTTGGTGGATGGCAAGAATGCCAGAGAAACACTTGGTTGGGATGTCAAGTTGAATCTGATTTTATTTAATTATTGGTTCTCTATTTATACAAAAATCATTGTCGCATTTCCAATGCATATCGATTGTACCTGCATGACTCTACTCTATTGCAGTCGGCAGTGTCGTCTATCATTCTCGAAATCATTATGTTCTTTTTGTCTTCGATTCTCAAGTGTCGGCACTTTTCTTTTCGGTGACACTAACTGAACTTTGATTCATGGATTCGAATGACAATGCGATGTCGTACTTTTTAACGTATTAGCGACCAGTCAATTGATGGATGGTCAATGAATGGATGAATGGTGTTGGGTACACTACAGTAGCATGTCGCGCTGTCTTGTTGAAATCAAAAGTGAAATAAGCCTTCTTTACGCATTTCTGGGACCACATAATGGGCCAACATCCACCGATATCGATCGCCATCCACTGTATCGCCTACTTTGAAGAAATACGGTCCAATGATGGTTTTAGCGCATACACCGGCCCAAACAGTAACTTTTTGGTCATACGGCGCCTCTTCGTGAATAATGTGAGGATTTTTGGTGCCTCAGAAGCGACACTTTTGTTTATTAACTGAGCCAGAGAACGTTAAATGTGCCCCATCGGTCATCAAAATTTGCTGCCAGAACTCCGGCTCAGCATTAATCACTGCAACGACATTTTGTGCGTATGCCAAGCGCCGTGACTCATCTTGTGGCAAAATTCTTTGAGTTATCTGTACTTTGTATGAAAATAAGTGAAGATCATCCTTTAAAATTATCCGCAAAATGGTCCCACTCATGCCTAACTGCTGCGAACGGCGCCGATATGACAAATTTGGGTCTTCTTGAACACTGGCGTCCACAGAATGTGATATAAATAGATGAGTTTGAACGCCGCGGACGTGGCCTAGGTTGCTCACGAGGGCTTGCCACAGAACCAAATTGAAAAAAATTCGAGGCCCAACGACGAATTGTATCTTTTTTGGGCGTAACACAATCACGATATCATTGAAACTATTTGCGCGCATTTTTTTGGTGTGAAGCGATTCATGGTTAAAATTATACTGAATTGATGTTTCCAAAGTGCTATGACATATGAAAATCGGTTGAAAATTGTTGAAGTTATTCGAATATTGTTTAAATACTTTGAAGGCGCCTGGAGCAGATGGTATCAGAGTGATCAACATAGGCCTTTTTGAATCCCATCATAACGCAGCTAATAAATTGAGCTCCAACAATTCAACTGTGCCTAAAAAACTCAAAGACTCAGATTTTCGACCAATGTACAAGAGAAGCACAACAGTAAAACCAAGCTAACAAACTATCGTTCAATTGCAACCCTGCCTATCATCGAGAAGGTTATGGAACAAATAGTTACCGATCGAATTCGGGATTTCATCGGATAGCTTAGTGCAACAAACATAAAGGTAAACGCTCTAACCAACGCCCTGAAGACTTTTCGAACTTGGTTAATACCAGTTGAAGCAATTGATATCACACATTGTTTCTTGACTTTAGCAAAGCATTTGTTACACTGGACCATAAAGGATTTAACGAAGCTATTCAAGAAGATGTTGACTGGTTAACTGACTACCTAGAAGGAAGTACCTACCCGGTTAAATGCAAGGAGTGCTATAACAGCGAAAAAAGAGTACAATATGGAGTGCCACAAGGTTCTAAACTAGGCCCACTTCTATTCATTATTTTAACGAATAAAATGAATAAAATGCAAGGATGTTTGAAGAGGAGTTTTCTGTTTGCCTATGCAAATGATGTAGTCGTCTGTGTGGAAGCTGCAGCGAAATTGATGCAAGTACTAAAGACCTCTGGATGTCGCATGCTTTGGCTCATACGGTAGAAAAAAAAATTAGTCATAAAGTGCTCAGGATAATGATGCAGAACTACTATAGTAAGAAAGGTTTGTAAATACCCTGTTAAGAAAAAGCACTGCGAAAAACAATTTGATGATTTTAGAAATGTCAAAATTCGATGAATCGAAATTCTCTTAGACATTGGGCTTCCAATCAGTTTAAGGCTTTTAAGAACCCTTACGGAGCTATTTAAAAAGTTGAGAAGAGTGATATGATTCCATCAAAAATGCAAATTTAAAGCAAGTTCCTTATGTACTAGCACTCTCTGCCATTTATCGAGACTTCTTGGCCACCAGTGATTCTCCTCGCGCATTTAGCATTAAACTGATCACTCCCCTTAGTAGACCTCGTGGCGCATTTATTGGAGCAAGCAACCACATGGTGCAAAGGGGAAAGACAGAACATGCTAATGTTTCAATTGAGATTTGGATCCTCAAACTTTTTTCCTTGATCCATATCCTTTCAATAGTCTCTTTTGATTGCCCCATATACATGTACATATGTATATAACACTTCTATCGTGGCTCTCACATTGCTGCGGGAAATTGATTTAGACAATTGTCTCAAATAGAACTAGAACGAGTCCATGTCCATGAAAAGACAATAAATATCCGGAAAATTGCGAATCGAGCCCACGCCATTTCATGTTAGAAACTCCTCACCCACACGCGGGCCTCCACATCCGTCATAACCACAAAGCGATTCGGAATCATGCCCCAGCACCAGTATCCGCACCACGTCCAAGGGCAAAGTTGAGGCCTCGTACAATTTCGTTTAATGAACAACATATGAGTACAGCGCACCCGCAAGAAGACATTAAACGTTTATCTTCGAGCAGAAAATGGCTCCGTACTGACCTGTGTACGCGAGGTCCAAACGTCAAAATACCCCGCTCCACCATCTCCTGTCGCTCGTTACCAGAACAATCCTCCAGGCGGCTGTGCGGGAAACGCGTCTGCGAAAATAAAGTTAGGCAAAAGGTTCCTGTGCCTCTAATCCAGACCAGCATTGGACCGGTGCTAGTGCCAGTGTCAGCCCAACACTACGTTGCTGCATTGGTGATGCATCGTAATAACGTAATAACGTGAATATATTGATTTCATCGCAAACACATAAATTAGTGGGCAAAATAAAAGCCTGGACTAGGTGCAGAGACTCCAATCCTGGCCGTTCCGGGCGTAATGGGCGGTTGCGAGTTGCACGTCTTGCCAGTTGTTGTGTCTTGGCATTGTTCCCTGGCCTGTTGCAGAGTAAGGATATGGATGAACGGACGAATGAATGCATGCATTGCAGTCATTGCCGCAGGGGGGTGGTCCGTGGACTCGATGTTCCGTTCAACAGTTCATCTCTACGTACTATGGCCGTTCGTACCTGAGGCTCGCATGGGCCGCACATAAGTAAGTTATAAATAATAACTGGCGTGTTGTAAATCAAAATTATCAGTTTTGATGGCCAAGTGGTTGCATGCAGTTGAACCTCGATTTCGATGATGGTGTGGTGATGCCGGTTCATTGGCTGACTTCGACCGGCGAATGGTTTGCTGTTAAGTATTTTGATTGGACTTCTCTCCTTACTCTTGGCAGACTTTATTCGATAAACACATGCGAGGTATCGTGGTTGCCCCTTGACTGTGATGGCTGGTCGCCGCTGCTGCCGCGTGCATGCGTACACCAGGACCGCGTTCGTTCAGTTATCCTATTGAACTCTCAAGTCAAACGCAGATAGGGTATAATTAGGTGGAGTTGCACGTTGTTGTGCGAGCGTTCGAGGAGCGAGCGTTCCCACCTCGGTGTGCCGTATAATTTATCAGCTGTATACGGAGTGCATAATCAAGTGATTTTCTTAAATGGAAACGTTTATTTATGCGAAAGCGGGGTACCATGGGTACCATAATAGAGATGCAGTCAATGTGGAAATTGGAGAGCGGTGCGGAAGGGTGCGCGGGAGGAGTGATGCAAAGTTCTTTGGCTGCGTGAATGCAGGTTTTCGGCTCTTGACAAATGGTCATTTGAAATTGACTGGGAGAGAGTGGCTAGTATGGTGTTGCGTTGGGAACGACTTCTGGCACTTTCCTGACAAGTGCGACGAATGGCTCGGTTGTTAATTAACGTTGACGCTTGAAGTCAGATCTTCCTGGAAACGCTAAAACCATGCACCGAAACTATGCATGTGAGTTGAGTACTTGGCAAAATGTTGAATGTTTTGTCCATCTGAATATGTACATATCTCCTGAGTTCCTCAGGCAAAGATGTGGAGCGTTCTGTAGGGGTATGATCATGCAACAACATTTCTTCACTTATTACGGCGTCTTTCATGTTTGGTTTGAGCTGCTATCCATGACATCACAGACATTGTAAGCATAGAAGTTTGTCAAGGTCCTTCTCTTCCAGTTGGAGTCTAACGAAATATTTTCAAATGATATTTGAACCTTACATGACACCTGTGGTCTTGCTGAATTCTCTAGCGACATCAAAGGCTTTAGTGGGACTACTTCCGGCTTGATAGAAAAAGAGGTTTTCTTGACCAGCTTATTTCTGTAGAGGCTATCGAACGAAGCCCTTAAGACGATAAAGAACTGGATATCGATTTGGAATTCAGTTTTCACGGCTTACCGTAACTTCAAAATTTGGTAGTTGATAGATTCGTCGGGTATAAAGCCACCTTGGTAAAATACAAAAGAGCTCATCACAGTGATCACCAAAGAATGGAAAAACTAAGCGTACGTGCGACCTTCAAATTTTCAGGCATAACACCCCAAGACCAAGATCTTCAAGCAACATATCTCCTTTTTCCAATGATCACTAAAGAATGGAGAAGCTAAGCATGCACTTGCTTTTGACCTTCAAATTTTCAGAAACAACCTCCGAATTGAGATTCTCAAGAAGCCATATCTCCCAAGCTAAGGTCTTCTTCAAGAGCTCTTTCCAGTGATCACCAAAGAATGGAGAAGCCAAGCATGCACTTGCTTTTGACTTTCAAATTTTACGAAGCAACCTCCGAACTGAGATCTTCAAACAGCCATATCGCCCAAGCTAAGGTCTTGTCCAAAGAAAAGAGCACTTTCCAGTCATCACCACATAATGGAGAAACTAGCCGTGCACTTGCTATTGACCATGAAGTTTTCAGAAACAACCTCTGAACTGTGAGAAAGGACAGAAAAGAACTCTTTCCAACAGGGATCACTAAATAATGGAAAAGCTACGCGTGCACTTGCTATTGACCACGAACCTCCGATCTGAGATCTTCAAACAGCCATATCTCCCAACTTAGACCGTCTACACAGAAAAAAAAGCTCGTTCCCTTGATCACCATACATATTCTGCTCCTTAAAAACGAAAAAACTCGCAATCTTGTTCTAAGTGTCCTTATTGGTCCTATCATAAGCATTTCACTTAAGTTCAAACTGCTTAGCTCAAGGATCCGATTAACTGCTTTGTCCAAGTAGAGCGCAGGAGAACCTAGTTCTTTCAATATATCTCTCAATACCTCAACACGGAGCTTTCAATATCTATTCGAATAACCTTAAAACTAAATGTTCAATCACATCCCCCATTAATCGAAACCAACTGGAAGACAAGAACCATACTCACGCCACTGGCCAATGATCTCATGGCGTCCTACGCTCGCAATCGCCGCAAGGACACGACTTACTGGGTTCTCATATCAATTGGGAACCATCTAACTGGCCAAATTAAACCACTAACAATCGGTCATATTTCAAAATTTTCCACTTTGGTGCCGCTCTACAATTATAATTAAGCAATTTCTCAGCCCCCTCGAATCCGAGGATCGATGCCGATGGTAGATACAACCATAATACCGTGAAGTGCGCGGCGTGATATTGTACAAAAGACAGTTTGCCAGTTCGCGCCAACTTTTTTATGATCCAAATATTTGAATACGTGTGCGCCCCGAGGCGGTCGCCAATTCATCATTGCAATAAACACTGATTGCCTCTTGACACGATTTCCAACCTCAGCGAGGGTACTGCTCCTGCTGCTGTTTCAAAGCTCGGAATAAGGAGTACCTAGAGCATGCGAATCGAAATGCTCTCCCGAGTCTATCTATCGGCGCACGGGAGGCAGTGACAAATGAGCACAATTTACATTATTACATGGGAATTAAGCAGACATTTGCGCCAGAAAAAGAGTGTCTGAATGGTTGAGTGCCGGTGTGCCATGGCGGTCGGGTATTTGCGGCAATTTTTCGGGCCATGAATCGTGTATTTCATGTCGCAGCAATTCCCGTTCCATGGATGGATGTACTTTAGCTGTATATGCATGTATCCCGTGTATCCATGCGCTTTGCTATTTTCAATTGAGCTATGTTCGATTAATCTTTTTGATTTATGTCCACGTGCGAGAAAGTAGCATGAACAAATGTCTCGATGGCATTTAATTGGGAATCGAGACTGCATGGGGGCAGACCGCAGTACCGCATTGGTTGGCGGGATGGCTGATAGTTGTGGTTGAACGGCTTGCTCATAGCTCCGTGGATTGCTCATATGTACATATGTACCAATGGAGTTTAACCAGGCGAAGAGCTATTTCTAATTCTCGTTGTCGAGCAGCGTTACAGCGAGCGACAAACAGCGAACAGCGGTAAATTATGTTTGACTAGCCGTGTGTTGTCAACAAGATTGCGGATCATACATAAATATTATGACAGGTAAAAAATAATTGGAGGTCAATTATATGTATAGGAATGAGTGTGCGCGGGCAGAGTGTCCAGTCGTAAATCTTCAACAACTGTCTGTCGAATGACAGGTCGGAGTGGTAGCTAGCTGGCTGGATAGCATCATAGCAGTTTTTGGAGCACACGAATTCATGCGGAGCTAAGGCAATTTACGTTAATAGTTCATTCGGATACAAAGGGCTTGGTTCTTACCGTGATATACATAGGTCAAGTCTATGATATTTAATAAGTATCTCTAGGTATAGCCTTTAACAACTTAGATCTGCTTTTTAATAATTGTTATTGATTCTATGGTTGGAGTCGGTAGCGTAAACGTATATTTTCTTATGTAGGTACGAGTACATACATGACCTCTTAGTCACGTCCTTCATCGTAATCCTAATTGCGAGGGTACGAGTATTGTTTAAAACTTAGATGTCATGTAGCGATTTTTTCATTGCAAGCAATCTGAAGAGTATTGCCAAACCATTGGCTTACTTCGCGTGGTGCATGTGGATCGGTGTGATCGGCGATCATTTATTTTGCAAAATTTATCGGCGAATTTACATTCGAATTAAATAGAATAAAGTGCGGCAAAGTTGTAGGAATGCTATAATCTAGTTGACGAGTAGTATAAACGTTATCAAGAATGCCGTAAAATCAGACTTTTGAACGCTCCAACATATCGAAAACCTTCGAAAAACTGAGAAAAGTCGATGAAATAATTGTTTAACCACCATCAGAAAGGTTCTAGTGGTTCATACCATTTTCTCAAATGCCTATAAGGCGTATAGAATGCTGGCCAAAAAATAGTTCCAAACCTATTAAATTTTGTCAAAAAATAAAAATTCCCTTTACTTTTTGTTACTCTGCCTACCTTTCCCGTGAGATGTACCAAGCTGGAGGTGAAGGTAGTAAGTTATTATGACTTGTAAGTTTTATAAGCTTAACTGTTAAACTCTTTCACATGTTGATTCGCTGCCAACCTCGATGAAACCGAGAGAGTTTCTGTTCAAGTTTGTTTTCAGCTACTTTAAGGAGCTTAATAGTGCTTCCGTGGCAAAGCGTGTAATATCCCTGCAGGTGAATTTAACTCAATGCAGTGGTAGGAATTCCTTTTTACCTTTCTTCATGGAAGACGGCTTCTTATGCTAGACTGCAATATTTAAAATAACTTTAGCGTTCTCCGTTGTCCTTGTTCAAACCGATATACGTTCATTTGGCTTAATTACGTATAATTTATGTAACGGTTTCGAAATCGATCGACAATCATGTTAGTTCACTTCCTCTCCATCTACTCGTAGGGCTTGGTACATCAAAGTACTACATTCCCTGCGCAACAAAAACTGACAAACGGCGGTAGACTGCTTTGCATCCGACCTTAAAATTACCTGCAGTCTTATAGATATCTTTCTACCTCCAACAACTGAACCGAATGCAACACTCTTTTTTCTTTTGGGTTTCAATTTCAATTTCAACCACTTCATAAATCCGAAATAAAAATGCATTATTACCCCTCAACTTTTAATTTTCTCAAAACTTCTTCCAATGATCCTAAAATAGTTGCCAACTTTTCTGCCCATTTCGTCAGACGATCGTTTAGCGACTAGGACCTTCAGTCCGATCATGACTTTGTTCGATATATGAGAGACTGCCCCCAGATGCCTCTAGTTTCAATAATCATCTCAAAGGACGACAACGACTCTCGTCATAGGTCACGACTGCTATCTACCATAGTTAGACTGTCGTTTTCTCCAATCTTAGATAAGTAAGATATTATTTACACCCGTGAGAGCTTTCCTTTATCTTCCAGAATCTATGTGCATATTCTCCCTGTAAACTTCTTGGCTAGCTTAGGTGTTATATGTAACCATAAACTTAAATTTCGTCTCCATATCGACACCATTATAAGACGTGCCAGCTCCGCCCTAAACTTTGTAAGAAGTTAGAGTAAGAATCTCTCGGATCCTTACGTTAAATTAATTCCCAAAAAATAACAAACAAAATTTACTTATATTTTTACAATTTGGTGTTGAAACTTTTCAAATTAGAAATAGTTTTTATATTATTTATGACAATTCCTCTATAAGGAAGGAAACTCACTCCCGTTACACTTTCCCTGGTCTCCTTCTTTACATGCTTTTTGGGAAGAATCAACCTGCTCTCGAATTCATGTGCATAGGTACCGCTTAGGTAGCTTGTCCAAGCCCAAGCCAAGCTTGAAGTTTTAATCTTAACGGATATACTACCTTCGCTAAGTCCCTTTTTGAACATGCTAGTCAAGTCTGATTCCCATCTTCCGTGATCTACACTGGACGTAGGATCAATCAATGTTGGTTTATTTGTTTTGCCCTACATGGCCCTGTATGAGCTGATATACGAGACATATTTTTTTATTCATAACCTACTTACCGATACTCGAAACCTTCCACGCCCCTTTTCCTATAAGTTTAATTAGTAAAAGTTATTTTTTTATGAATACTTGAATACGCCACGTTGGCGATGCCAAATAAGTTATGATCAGCCGTTTCCAATTCAAGGATTTTCGGACAAGAATGCTTTATAATTCAACGTAAAAGAGGCGTGGTATAGAATTTAGAAAGAGCTTAAGGAACTTTTCGATATCATAGTTGGATTACCACCTAAAAGTTCCAACTATTTGCCTGCGACTCGATTCAGACTATTAATCAAGTAGAATCGGAGCAATTGTTAGTAAACATCTGGGAAGAAGAAAGTTGAGTAGAACAATTTGGTGCTAAAACTATATCGAAGGTATAGTAGGTTTTTAGCCAGAAATTGATTTACCTCGGTCAGCCCGCAAGGGGTATATTTTAAAAACAGACAACAGCATACACAGTTAGCAAGTTCGACGTTGAGTTTGAGTTCAATAAATAGACACCAAATGCTAAATGAAATAAATAAAAGGCTGTGCATGGAGAAAGCGTGCTTTTCGCGATGAAGGTACTATTCAAAACAACTCTTTACCCACAATGTTAAAAACCGTACTTATAAAACCATGGCAGTGACCAATATCAGTGACACTTTATGAATGTGAAATTTGGAGGAAAATAGATAGTTGGTTTTTGAAAACAAGATCTTAAGATGAATCTATGGTGGAAAATAGGATGAAGAAACAGGCGAATGGAGAAAACTACACAATTGGAAACTCGAGTGACTCTATTCAGCCGTAAGCACTGTCCGAGTAATAAAACGACAATCAAACGAATAATGAGTGCAAAATCGGTAAGAAAAGACCGCCAGGAAGGCCGCGTCGTAGATGGAAGGACAACATAAGGATGATACTAGAAGAGATGGGACGGAACAGCGAAACATGGAAGGGACACATTCATGACAGGGAGGCTGGGTAAAAGGTTATCAACGAGGCTGTGAAGTGCCGACATCCAAATGGCTGATTAATCGATAAACTCGATTAATACAATAATTATAGGGCCAAAGCTATAATTGAGCAGCAATTTAAGAAAGGAAGCAACTACGATTTTTATCAAAACGCCACGTACGTTGATCGAAGAAGAGCCTTCATATTCGAATTGGGCAGTATCCGTCGAATTGGGCAGCCATCAGACGTGATAGAGGACAACTGAACAACTGCACCGTCAAGGGTAAATACCCAAATACCCGGGTAAAAAGGTTGAGGATAAGTACCAAAAGCTGAAAGATAATGAGTGTTTTCGATATACATACATATATACATTAGGCTGCCGTTGTCGGACGAGAAAACTTACGAAAAAAAACTACAAAATGCAAATAAAAGGTTTATATGTTCGGAATCGAAGCTTTCCTTAATATATGGCAAAGGTTCCTGGATCAACACATAACGAGCAACTTCGAAGGTATTGCATGCCTTTTTGACGATATATTCGAAAATGTTTCGTGGTTCTGCTCGACATCAAATAAAGAGAGAAGACACGTGAGAAGAATGAAGCAATCGTTGCCTAGGATTGATTTCTACCTAACACCGCGAAATTATTCCGGACGTTGCCATAAAACTCCATCATATCTAAACATTACCCCAAATTTACATGAACATCTGACTGTCAAAAATCATTCGTACAGCTGAAAAGGATATAATATTGTACGGGACAGTATTCTCATATCTTTTGATGAGGAACTTCCTTTTTCTTCCTCAGTGACGGATGCCTCATTCTTTAAACTGTCGTATATAATGAACAACGGAGAACGATTTATTATATAACTTTTGCATCGCAAAGCTTATCCAAGTCTTAAGCTTATCATTTCCCATGCGACTTCAACAGACCACACTATGGACTTTTTTCCAGAAATCCAATAAACAAACAAGGTTCAATTAGTTCAATTGCAAGCCTCAAAAATAAGCTAAATACGCTAAAATAGAGAGTGAAACAAACCCATGTTGCAGAAGACATGTGCTAACCGAGGATTTCGAATTAGCGTGCCAACTACACTTAGAAATTGGGTACTGCGAGAGCAACACTCTCGTACATAGGGTATTCGTAATTTAACGTCAGCTGAAAGCTATTACTATTGGCCTAAGCTTGACCAGTAGGTTGAAGAATTGGCAACCAGCTATGCGGTGTTTGCCAAGGTCCTTAAAAGCCAGGTAGAGTATTTGTGCATCTACTCGTATAGGGAATTCCAGTACAACCATGGCAGAGGCTACATGTGAAATTTGCTGGGCGGTTCTAATGTCGATCTAAAAACTGATTACTCGGAAGTCTACCCCTAAGGAAAAAATAGCCGGTTTCCACACCATACATGTCTTAAGAGAGGTATTTTTAAGAATCGGCCTTCCATCAACTATCGTTTCAGATAAAAGCATTAATTTCACCTCCAAAGAATTTCAGGACTTTTTGAAGTCAAACTAGGTTCGTCACAAATGAACATTCGCACGTATGCAGATTTTAAAGAACGGTTTCCGCTGATCGTCAAACGGCTCGGGAGTTTTTACATCAAACTACATGGACTTTTATTTATTGAAGCTCACCCATTAAATACGAGGTACAACCACCGAAAGTAATATTCTCCTACGAAGTGAGACTAGTACTTCGAATAATGTCAAATAGTCTGTTCCTGCAGACTCTACTGACATTGTCATCAATAGTATCGTACGACTGTAAAAGAGGGAGGATGAAGCCAAAACATTTTTCCATGGTTCGTCACCAATTTGGGCAATACCAGGCTTATAATTGGACTTATAAAAGAAAATGATAAGTACTATTGCGGATTGATAATTACGATAATTATTGAGAGATATGATTGTTCATAAATTAATATCAGCTTAGTTGATTATGAAGCACAGAGACGAATATACGTTCTTCATATTTGGATTTTGCTTTTGGAAGTTTTTTTTGAGGTTACATGTGCCCTTTGAATCGATCGTCAAAGACCCGTTCAAAGGAAAATAGATAACCAGTGATCCAATAGGGAGTGGGATTATCTGGGGCGATTATGGGGCATAGAATCCACTTCAAACATAATATTTGTAAATTAATTCCCTTAAGCATTTATTGGCATTTATTTGTATTTTAAACTTATACCTGAAAAAACGCTTGTAAATTGTAGAAAATTATTTCCAAATTAGCATTCAGTGAAAATAAAAAGTTTTTTGTACACTTTGACCACACTTCGAACCAATCCCTAAAATTCGATTGAATTGCTCCTTGTTGAATCCACCATAAATAGAGTGAGGGGAAGCCCTTCTATAGTCGGCTTGAAGGCCGCAACAAATCGATTCGTTGCCATACTCAAACTTTGGGTCTCCCATAAGGCGCATTGTAATGTATTTTGAGAAGAGATCTTAGGTTGTCCCATTAATGGAGAAGTACTATTTTGTACTCGTAAATTCAAATTTGTTGATGTTGACATAAGGTTTTTAATGAAAGTAAATTATTTTATTTATGGATCTTAAATCCGTAAATATTATATATTGTATTAAATAAGCGTGAAGGCGTATAAAATAAGGCTCGTTCAACAACTGAAGCCGCCTCACCTTCATTTGCGTCGTAAATGTTGATAATTGGACCTCAAAACAGCCCCAAATCGAAGCATTTTTTCTATCAAAAAACCACGAGTTCAACCACGAGTCTTTTTTTTTTTTGGTTTAACGGATACGTTAACAAACAAAATTTTCGTGCAGTCTATGGGCAGGCAATATTATCGGACCGTTCTATTTAAAAAATGGAAGAAAGTCGCGTAAACGTCAATGGCGAACGCTACAGAACAATGATCTCTGAATTTTTATTGCCAAAGTTCTAGACATTAGTGTACATGATTTGTGGGGTCAACTGGATGCAACTTTCCACACTGCGGGCGAAACCATTCAGATATTGAGAGGCAACTTTCACGAAAACATCATCTGAAACGACGTACCGCTGGATTATTTTTTTAGGGTGTTAAATCACTTTTTTACTTTCTTCTTCACACGACTACCGCCAGTTATCCGTCTTCATCATTACAGACTTCTGCTCTGGCTTTATAGCCCTGGCATGTTCGTTTTACCTTTTAAGAAAACTTGCGAATGTCATTCCTGTGGTAGCATCTCTCCGTCTCCTCGATCTCACGCTTTTCATGTTCGCTTTTTTTCTTCCTTAAAAGCGTGTGGTCCTCTCTCCTTTTCTGCTCGTAGAGGTCACGAGCGGCTCTCGTCCGTCTATGTAGCATAGCTTTGTAGGCAGATTATATGCCAAGTGACGTTCCACAAACCCCTCTGGGTGTTAAGTAGAAAATTTCAATCGTAATAAAATACAAATTCCTGGTTATGCGGAGTGTCTAATTGCTCCTCATTAACTTGGTAGCTTAAAATCCGAAAGTCCTATAATATTTTCGAATAATTTTTTACCGACCCTAGTTGCAAAGCCCCCAGAGGGCGCTCTACTACCTTGAGAATAATCGTTTTACTGGAAATTTTCTAATCATCAAAATATTTTCCTAGTATATGCATAACTGCCATGCCCCATAATACCCCAAAGTTCTTCACTAAATTTAATTGCTCATAACGCCTCTTATGCACGACTTAAGTATTAAACAAAACTCAAATCTAAACTGCTATTTGGTGCGCGTTAAATCCCAATTAATTCGTGGCTCAAAGGCTTGCTTCTCATTCCTACAATTTTACGATCCATTCATCCGATTCGTTGGTGAGTCCCTACCACAATCTGTGGTTGCGAGTCCATCAACAAATTTAACTGCGCGCCCACTGAAATTATTTTTAATTGCTTTATGAACTGCTTTTTCCTTCTGAATCATTCCGATTCGCTTGCCAGTCCAAATGCAGAGTGGCTCCTCTGGAAGAGAGATATAAAATCTACAAACCACATCAACACCATCACGACTCAGAATACCACGCCATCACTGGCGAACTGGTACTGCTTTGATCTCTCTGTCCTGGTATGCCCAGCAGATCATAAAGAAACCATTTTTCTTTCTTTTCCCAAAAAAATCAAAGAATTATTAGTGCTACAATGGCTCTTCCGCTACCGTTCGGTTGTGCGTCTTGTACGGAGTCTTGAACATTAATTATAGGAGAAAAACAATTTCACTGGATAATGAGTTTACTACTCTCATGGCGTCCACTCAACGACTCACCATCATCATCAACATCAACCTGGTAGCCCTTAAAATTATGTTTTAATGAGCTCGGGTATGTGTGTCGGGGGAAATGGCAGCCATTGCGGCCAAATGGAATTTTGTCCATTTTTTTTCCTCCTTCCTTCATCTGAAGTGGTTTAATGCCAGGCAATAAGGTGAATTAGTTGAAGAGGTGTGCGCACCCTCATAGGAAATTAAATGCCATTCAATTCGGCTTTGTTCAAAGACGCCGAGCTGTTTACGTAATTTACGTTTATTTCTCAAGCGCTATTATGGAACTGGACTAATTTTGGACGCGTCATTAAACTCCTTTCTGTTTGATTATGGCTGATGTTATAACAGATTGTCTTAGGTCGCTCATCATTGGTAGACATATAGACTGCTTATGCGTGGCGGATACGGTTGATTAACTGACTAATGAGCTTATACCGGGAAATGAGGAACAATTGGGGCGTGAAAATTAAGTGACTTACTGGAAGACAGACTCGAATTTTAAGAGCAAAAAGCACGCATATGGGAAACAAATCATTATCATCATCGTCAAGTTCCCGCCCGAGTGCTACATGAATTGTTTTCGTGGCCTCTTCGTCACCCCAACACTGACCAAATTAGTCTAACCCTCGAATGAATGGAGTTATTACGGGCCCAGGTTCTTTATTCAATCCCAATGTAGAATATCCAATCGTAGGTATATCGATTAAAAGCATGTAGGGCATGACCGATGAATTGTCTCAGCATCGTTCGCTCGATCCTTAAGAAAGGCATCTCCTAAACGTCGCTTATAAGATCATCTCTGCGTGCAGTGTGAACGCCTCAAGCCATTCGTAAAGTGTGGTTGCAGATCAGGAAAATCCACGGCCATACTACGTCAGATCTTGAACCTGACCCATGAGCTTCAAGTCGACACACACAACCTTTTGGTCGACTTTAAAGCCGTATAGGACAGTGTCCATAGAAACGAGCTATATGGAGCCATGTCATGTTTTAACATTCCTGCTAAGCTCGTCAGGCATAATTATTCTCACTTAAAAGATAACTAGTAAGTAGAACACTCCCTCCAAAAACCAAGGCAACACATTAAAAAAACTTAATCATCCCGGTATATCTGTACGGCGCTAAGGGTGAGACATTTTAGAAGGTGAATGAAGAGGCTCTTGGAAAATTGGAAAGAAAAATTCTGCGTTCAAGCGACATCAACTTAGTCAGACGTCTTAGTACTTAACGCCTAAGATGGCTGCGCCATGCAGAGTGAATAGGCATCATTGCTCCGAAGAGTCTTCAGGACTCTAAGGGAAGATCGCATCTAACGTGGCTCACGCGGGTAGAAAGAACCTCAAACAACCGAGTGAGTCGCCTTGGCTTTCCGGGGATTATACTGACGTACGAGTACGAGTATACAGCACTGCTGTTGCCAGTATTAAAAAGAAAATCTTTGAAAAAGTCAATCCAGGCTTCCTAGAATCAAAGACGCTGTGCAGATTGTGGTAAAGAGTTTTTCAATAAGGGCGGGTAGATGTTGAACTAGAATAAAAGCTGTGTGTGGAGTACTAACAAAATTCTTTTTTCAAAGGCCCATGTATGCGATTATCTATGGAATATAAAATTGTCAAAATGCCCGTCTCAGGTTGCTTCTTAATGTCGCACGAATCCGAGTCGTCCAATTTTCAATGACTGTTCCGCATGAATCCGACTGAATTTGAGCGATGGCCTGTATTATATTCACCTTAAGGGCAATATTCGTGACCAGAAAACCCCACAAGAAAAAGTCTAGCGGAGTCAAATCGCATGACATTGGTGGCCAATTCACGTCACCTCTGGGAGAGATAACCCTACCCTCAAACGTAGCTAGCATTCTGCTGGAACCACATGTCGTCTAGGTCCATATGGTTCAATTAGGGCTATGAGAAACCATAGCCATTTGATTATCATCGTTCTGTGGCACTCGCCACTGACCGCCTCAACAACGTCATTTTCGCAAAGGTTCGGACCAATGACGCCTCCAGCCCAAATCCACACTAAACAGTAACTTTTTGAGGATGCATTATAACCTGGTGAACCTCGTATGGATTTATGTCGTCCCATATACGACAATTTTGCTTGTTAGCACAGCCATTCAAGCAAAAATGCGCCTCGTCGCTAAAAATGATTTTTCGGCTAAAATTGGGGTCCTCTTCCAAACGCTACGAAATCCAGTCAACGAACGGTGTTATTTGATTTTGATTTTGGTGGGGGCTATACCCCCATTTTATTGCGCTTAATTTAAGCTACATACTTAAATTACACAGTTAAGAGACGTATTCGAGAATAGGGCGAACAAAGGTTATGTAGAGAGAGATCGAGTGATGTAGGGATTAGAAAATTCTTTAGACCATCGTTTTACGAAGCCAAGTGCAGAATTGGCCTTAAGAAATTGAGTTCTTGGTCGCATAAAACACCAAGATCACGGATCACCTGAACGGTAGAAAGGGGTTGTGTATGGAGAAAGTAGAGGCGGGGAGGAGGTTTGTTACGTTTGCGGGAGAAAGTAATAGATCGACACTTCGAACACCACATGGAAAAGCAGTTGAGGTCCGACCGGGAAGAGTCATGTTCTGAGGAAATGATCTTAAAGAACTTAGCATCGTCGGCATATAGAGAGAAGTTTGATAACTATTTCAACATCGTTAATGGTAAGGATAAAAAGAAGCGGGCCTAAATGACTGCCTTGGGGGACACCGGAGAAAGCACGGTAATAGGAAATCCACTTTAATAAGATGGGTTCAAAGCCAAATGAAAACAGTTTGAAGAGTATTAATCTGTTTGAAATTTTATCAAAGGCCTTACTGAAGTCGGTTGAGATAACATCGACTTCCTTGCCATTTTCTAAGGCTGAAAGGGTGAAGGAAACGAATTCAATAAAGTTTGTGGTTGTAGACCTACCTTTGAGGAAGCCGTGCTGTCTGGAGGAGATTAAAGACTTGCATTGAAAACTTAAATTATCATACAAGATAGTTTGGCAATGGGATGGTAGTTGTTAATGTCATTCTTCGGTCCCTTTTTTTGTATAGGTGTAATAAAAGAGGTTTTCCATATCCGAGGAAATTCACCTTAAGAAAGGGATAGGCTGAGGATTTTTGAGAGAGGTAGGGAAAGGGAGGAGGAACATTTTTTTAAAAATATAGCAGGGAATCCGTCGGGACCAGGGGTGAATTCATCCTTAAGTTGCCTTAATCTTTCTTCGATGATATCGGGATCGACACTACCAGAGAGAAATGGTCCTAAGGAGAAGTTTGGCAAATAGTTGAAATAAGTAGGATCGGGTGCAAAGGAATCATGGATGAAAGATTGGTTGAAGAAGGTGGAAAAAGGTTGGCGATGTTATGAGGATCATTGGAAGTTTAATTATTGAAGGAGAGAGAGTTTGGGTAGCCACCAAATTTTCTTTTGTGATTAACAAACTGAAAGAAGGACTTGGGATTATTTATAAAGTTGGTTTGCATCTCGACTAAGTAGTGTTGATAGAGAGAGTTGTAAAGCTCTACAAAATGCAGGTAAGTACCGAAATAGTTAGAGAAGTCATTTGGGGATTGAGTACGAATGAAAGTTGTCCAGAGCTTGTTCCGTTTGTTTCTCAAAGAACGGAGCCTGCGGTTATACCAAGGTGGGGAGGTGGAGGAGGTTTTATGTCGGGAAAAGGGAAAGGGTACGTTGTTGAAATTAAAAGGAGCACTATTGAGATATTAATTGATTTGACGGAAGTAAGCTTTGTGGACATCGTGAGACATTCGAACAGTGGGGGAAGAGTTCTGTATAGAGGAGTTGTGAAAGACCGAAAGAAAAAGGGGAGGGTGGTAGTTGTCCACGGTTGATAGGGACAGCGGACAAGCTGAAACTGAGGAGTTAAAGGGGTCACTTGTGAAAATGAGGTCGAGTTGTCTGAATCAGCTATCAGTGCGATCAGAGCGATCAGAGAAGAGACATTCTTTGGCTGCAGTAGGATTAGAGGCAATGTAAAACGATCGGTCGTCTGAAGAGATCCATTTAAGGTGGGGAAGGTTGAAGTCAAGGAAAACTAGGATCTCGTAAATCAATTGTATCAATGGCCAAGTTATATGTTTCAATAGGTTGTGATGGCAAAATGTAAAAGCAGATGACTCAGAGCGATTTTCGGGGTAGTACAATCTTAATAGAAACAAAGTCGAGACATGGCGAAGATGAAGTTGCTATCAGGGAGGAGTCAATTGAGTTTCGGACACCGCGGCATGAACAGCCATCAGTAGGATAAACGTTAAAGTTGGATGGGAATAGTTCAAGGTTGTTTATACTAGGGATTAGGTTCGTTTCGGGTAAGGCAAAGATTTCAAAAGGTAAAGCATGTGATTGCTGCAAAACTGCCTGAGTTTTAGAGCGCAGACCTCTTACATTCTGATAATAAAAGGTAAGAGGAAGGTTTTCGGGGATCGTTGGAGTGGCAGGGAGGGGGAGACTTTTAGGGGCGAAAAAACCTATTATGGTCTGCTTTGCTATGCTGAAGGTGTATATATTGTCTGAAGGTATCAAGATCGTTTGATACTTTTTGAGGTGAGATATTGAAAGAAAGGGGGCAGAGAGTCGCTCGCGTACGGATTTTGAAGTGGGTCAGTAAATAATGCACTGGCGACAGAAATGGGAAGTGGCGAGAAAGAATTACGCGTAATAATTTTCGCTGTAAACAAAAAATGGGGGTTGTCGAAGAACTGTGTTGTCTATGGTCAAGAATATTGTACGGGTGTCCGACGCAAAAATCAAATGAAGGCCTGCGAAAGGCCGAGTTGTCGTGCATGGCGAGGAACCGATTGTCTCGAATTTTTCTGTACACTTTCATTGACTGCGGCGATGTTCGCGGCAGATCTTGCATTCCTTTGAGGTGCAGCTGTTCGCTGATTGATAACGGAAACGGTCGTCTCTAATTTAGCCATCAAGCGTTGAAGAGTCGACTGTGAAGGCTCACCACGTCTACCGTAAAATGGGACGTTTGCACTAACGAACACTCATTTTGATAATAAAGTTTTATTGTTTAAACGTGCTGTTCAGTCGAGTAACTTGCCGCGTTGATTTGGCATCAGTAATTGAACAACATGGTCGCCACAGGACGCCAAAATCTACCCGCGCCAATTGAAAAACTCTTTATCATTGATTTTGATGGCAGCTGTGGAAGGAAAGTTTCTACTCATAATTATTGAAGCTCCTTATGGGATTCTAAGAAACAATGGTCATAGCATTAACGATCATAACGTATCTAGCAAAAAAGAGAAAGTTCGCGCTTCGATGCTTGCTTTAAAGTTAAGCCTTTGCAAGCATAAACTCGCATAAGACCATGTAGATAGAAACATTGATAATAACGTAGCCCGTTTTGTTCATTTCAGCTTGACATACACATATGAACCTACACAAAAGATGATGCTTAATGGCGCTGTTGTAAATGGGAATAGATTTTACGATAATCTTCATGATGATGCTTTGAAAATTTATTTATTGTTTATTATTATATATTATATTTTATGATTTTATTATTGGCGAAGATTTTTTCGTTCTTTTTGCTTACAAGCGCTATCTATGGGTTCGTTTAACATCACATAATATCGAATCGATTTCAATTATGTTTAAACATTACACACTGTGCGTAGTTTGTTTTCGAATGTTGGCAGTTACTATTTTTATTGTTTCGCTCTATCGAACTAGTATTCAAGACTCAAATAGTGCTCAAGAAACAGCGTGGTTATGTTTTTACATTAACATTAAACTGTACATATGTAACCGATCACTTCTACTTTGTAGCTTTAGTGTAAAAAATGGATTCTTTACGTGAAAACTTCGAATAAATAAGTGATACTGATGCGGATTTGGACACACCCCCAAAATTGCAAAAACTTTAGAGACTTCCACATGAGGCTTGTATGCAATGGCTTAGTAAGGTACCTAAAGATCAATACAAACCTAAGTGTCGTCCATGCAATTTAATTACAAATGTAGAGCGTACATTGCGAGGGGGTGGTCGTGGTACAATGGTCCATCATCATCACCGACTGTTGAGCCGAGGGTCTGTAGTTCAAGTCCGGTCATAGTCAAGAACAATTCCTATTCGGGAAAACTGTTCAACAACATTAGTTGTGAATGAGAGATGATGAAAAAGTCCTGATCACTTCAAAATTCATACTCTGTGTGTGCATTTCCAATATAGCACCTTAATGACATGGAAACGAAAGAGTTGCTGTGAACTACGACCAACGTAAATTCAGTTGAATCTCTCAAATCCTATCTAGGACAACCACCCCCAGAGAGTAGTGAACAAACAACTTCGACACAAGCCATCTGCTACCCGTTCGGGTTGTGTAACACCATAAGAGCGTACACTCTTGAGCCTGCATGAATTATGAAAAAAAAAAAAGAGCTGTATACTATACTCGTATGATTAAAAACCCCATGGCCTCAACATTTAATTTAATTTTCGTGGGGACATACTTCCCCATTTATTGAGCTTATTTCAAGCTGACTTAATTCAATTTAATCTTATTTAATCTAACTTATTAGCTAAGAAGAACAGGAGGTGGGGTTGAAATCGAAATAAGGATTCGAATTAACACTTTCCAGCATGTTATTTCATTGGAGCCATAGGCAGTACGGGGGGTGGGTAGATAGAAGAGACGGGGATTTCGTATATTGCTTACTGTTATTATTATTGTTAGTACTGATAGAGGCAAGGTTGTAGAGGGTCGGCAGACAATGGTACCTGAAAGGAGTCGATGGATGAAAAGATTGTCAGATACAGTTCATCTTTTCCCCAAAGTGTTCATGTTGATTAGTTTAAGAGGGCTTGGTAGGGTGGTGAAATCCAAGGATTGTACCAGGGGAGACCTCGAAGAGAAAAACGTAGGAACGGCTCTCAATTCTAGAAATGTGGGTTTATTGGAAAGGAGACCCCACTTGAGACGCGTATTCAAGAAGGGGCAGGACAAAGGTATGTAGAGAGATTGGGTAACGTAAGGGTTCGAGAATTCTTTAAACCATCGCTTCACGAAACCGAGTGCTTTAAGGATTTAGCTTTAAGGATTATCTCATCCTGGTCACATAATATGCCAAGATCGCGAATGGCTTGAACGGTGGATTGATTATTGAGGAAGTAGTAGTAGAAATGTTAAGCTCCAAGCATTTTTTGGAACACCACATGGAAAAACTATTGAGATCTGATTGAACAAGGGAAGAGTTACATATATCTGGAGAAAATGCTATTGAAGAACTTGGTGTCGTCAGTACATAGTGAGATGTGGGACTGTTTGATCACCATTTCAATATCGTTTGTGGTAAGAACGAAAAGAAGTGGACCTAAGTGGCTGCCTTGGGGGACACCGGAGAAAGCGAAGAAAGGGTTAGAAAAGGCAGATATAAAACGGACATTGTAGTATCGGTTTGTTTTTTTTAAATAAAAAGATATCCACTTCAATGCAGGGGGTTTAAAGAGTATCAGTCTGTGGGAGATTTTATCGAAAGCTTTCCTGAAATCGGTTGAAATAACGTCCACTTCTTTGCCGTTCTCTAAGGCTTATAGGGTAAAGGACACAAATTCGACAAGGTTAGTGGTTGTAGATCTGCATTTGAGGAAACCGTGTAGATTGAAGACGCAGCGCAACGCAAACTTAGAATTTCGTATAAAATACTCTCAAGAATTTGGGTATATGTGACAGTTTGGCAATGGGACAATAGTTGTTAACAATGTTCTTCGGACCTTTTTTGTGTATGGGGGTGATAAATGAGATTTTCCATTCACCTAGGGATAGGGATAGACTGGAGCTCACGCAAATTAGCTAATCATTTCCGAGTTTGTAAAAAAAAGTTATAATATCTGCACGAAAACTAAAACCGCTCAAGCCATTGAAGTAAAGTTGTATAGTTTCGTGGGTGAACATAATATCTTCTTTATAACACTAACTCACCTGACAACAGTTTTGTGCTGTGTCTGATTCCGATATCATCAAAAATATGCAATTGAAATAAACAAATGGAATTGAAATAATAAAAAATGTTATCATTCTACGCTTCTAATACGATAGTTGCCGTATTTCAAGTTGTGAATACTGATGGGAATCGATTCTTCGTTTAATATTTCTAATGATCAAAGGTCCTATGCTAAAACAAATTAATTCACTATTTTCTTAATTCTAAATAGGACAGTGAATACAAGAAAGACAGTGATAACTGCTGGTAAGACACATCTTAATAAGCACGGTGATTCGAGGCGAGAAGATTATCGAATTTGGAAATTCTGAAATACTACGAAGTGCTATTCATGATTTATACACGGTCATTCAATTGATGGTTTCGAAAGTAAACTTAAATAAAACACATTTATCATTTATGTAGATTTAGTACTGATAGAAAGTACATTGGATGCATTCTATCATAATGAATGGAATATAACATGATTCAAATGCCGTCTACGGGAGCTCTTGCAGGACTCGATTCTGGCAAGCTCCATGAATTTTCGACACACATCGGGCAATAATTGAACCATAACTTGGCGAATATTCGTTTCAAAGCATCATAATATTCGTATCCCTTCCAAAGTTTGCGAATTGTATGCAAAAATACGTTCTTTTGTATAGTATTGCAAAAATAAATCTATCAGCGACAAGTCACATGGTTTTCGTGACCAGTTCAGATCACCAACATGCGAAGTAGCTTGTGCAGATAAATTTTCTTGCAAAAAAGCAAAAGAGGATCCTGTTGTGTGAGATGTGCTGCCGTTTTGTTGAAACCACATGTCTTCCGCATCCTTATCTTTGATTTGGGGTCCGAAAAAATTGGTTAACATTTACCCAAATTGAATTCAATTTCACGGCTAAAGGTCTTCTTCAACATTTTCACTGACGGCCGTTCTGCAGAACGTGCTTTACGATGGTTGATTTGCCTTAAGACTCCTATTATAGAGTTAGTCTTATCTCAGAGACTATGAAAAGTTTGGTGCAGTTTATCGCCCGGTGGAATCATAAGCCCGTTTTTTCAACGATGACCGTGAGAGCACCTTATCGTCAATGGCGCCCGCTATGGTTGAATGATTTGGAACTTTTTTTTGCCCAAAATTCTTGAGCTGAACCTGGTCGGCAAGTAATTTCGATGGACCAATTTAGAAATGAGTTCAGTGAGCAATTTATCTTTCGTTTTAGACCAGTGAATAAGTCGGCTGGATCTTGTAGTTTTTCACTTTAAATTATTTTTATGTAGATTCGTCGAGTCGCTTGCCCCTGCCGATAAACCAGCGTCAATTGCAGCCCCGGCAAAAAAAACATTACACGAGTTATTAGCAAGCAAATATGCTCGAAAACGTATTTCAAAATGGGACCCTCCGGTATGGACCACTTAAAATGTAGTCCTGGCCAGCATTTGCACAAAATAATCTTCAAAAATAAAATGGCATGCATTGGTTTATCCATTCGAATAAATGTATAGACTTTTGTGATTTCTCTGTGTTTTTTTTTCTTGATAATTAAAAACCAAACACCTATAAATCACATGATAACACTCCAGAGCACCGTGGCGCAGTAGGTAATGTGTCAGCCTCTGACGCACGATGAGCGAGTTTGGATCCCGATGACACCAACGCCATCGAATGTTCATTTCGCGGCTCCTCTCCTTGGCGGGGTACTGGCAAAACACCCCGTAGTACACTTGCCTTGAAAAAGTTTCAAGGCGCTCGCCGTTCGAAATCGGCCACTTGTGTAAAAAATAAATCGCACACAACATAAGTGAATGAGCCTGGCTCTGGCTCTCCGTAAGCTGTAACGCCATCTAAGAAGAACGCTATAAAAAATCACTGTCAAAGACACTGTCTTACTTGTATAAACCCATAGAAATATATTGAAATTTAATTGAAACCGAGTATAATCCAATAATGGTCATGCTAGATTATACACATGTATTGACACATTTCAGAAAGCTGGTGTAAACCCATTCAATTCTATTATGGTTGGGCCATTAGAGCTGATTTTTGGAAATAAAAAAAAATAAAACAAATCATTCAAATAGCGGGCGAGGCTTGTTGTTCAGGGCTGGAAGGTAAATTCTCCTAAATGCTTTTTGAGCTATAATTAATTTGTCCAGATTTATGCTAATTTATTTCCTTTGTCTATTAAAAGCACATTCACCTCTGATAGTCGATATTGGAACAAACGACGGCCTTGGCTAGAACATACGAGGGTCGATCAATAAATATCTGTGTTTGAAAACAGATGGCGTTGCTGAGGGAATTTGGCATTACTGTCTTGTACCGTTATGTGTCAAACAATATTTTAGACTGTTTCATAGCTTAATTTTTTTTGGCGGCCAATTTTATCCCAACCGGTTCGGGTTTTGTCGATAAAATGGAAAAAGCAATATCGATCCGTAATTCGCTTTTTATTTTTGGATTAAAAAAAGTGAGAAGAAATAAAAACGAAGTTTGATGTTATCTATGGAGACCTTTGGCCATAATTGAGAACCGTTAGATATTGGTTTAACGAATTTACATCATACATCTGTTTTTGACGAAGAACGTCCAGGCCGCCCGACAGACGTGGTTACTGAAGAAATCGTTGAAAAAGTCCGTGACATCATTCAATCAATATTTTATGTGGCACATTACACTGTCAGCCCGATGGGTGCCGCGATTGCTGACAATAGACAACAAGCGGATAAGACTGACAATGTCGAAGCAGTATTTAGACTTCTTTGATCTAGATTCTCAGGAGTTTTTGCGCCGGGTCGTTACCGTGGATGAAACCTGGACACATTATTATGCACCAGAGACCAAGCAATGGATGTTTGGCGGCCGAAAAAGTCATGGCCACAATTTTTGGGGAATTGAAAGGAATAATCCTCATGGAATTTTTGGAAAAAGGAAGAACAATCATGGGGCAAAATTGTTACTGCGAAATTAAATTAATTGTTACCACCATACTCTCCTGTTCTGGCATCCTGCGATTGCTTTTTGTTTCCCAACATGAAAACATTGCTCGGGAGGAAAAAATCAGCTCAAACGAGGAGGTTATCACTGAGACAGAGGCTTATTTTAATGAGTTTGACAAGTCATATTTCATTCATTTCCAACATGGGTACTTATTGATTGCCCTCGTACATAGGTATAATTTTCAAATGCGTTAAAAACAAAAATGGAAACCCTCGAGTCGGACTAGTTTAAGTCTTGTACTTACAAAACTTCTATTATTTTTTGACCTTAACTTCTACTATTTATGCTATTTATTTATTGCTTAAAAGAAAATGTCTCGGAACCGATAGTTGCATCTGTCAGGCACACAGACGCGTACGAATTGTTTTCCTATCACAACCCAAAATTATTTAATTCGTCCCATTCGATTACACTTCATGTTTCCCTAACCGTTGCATCTTGACCGTCGACTTTTCCCATTAAGCTTCAGAGCCCCGAACTGTGTATTTCAAACGTTCATCTCTCCCAATCTCCCAAACTATGTAATGACAGTTTCGAGGACCCAAGTTGGCAAGCTCAAAAAGTTGTTCCATATCCACTCTGTTCAATAATAAACTTGTCTCCATATCTTATTCTCACAACATTAAGGATGCTGCCTGCATTATAATATCATCGCTCGCTATCTGCTACTTCTGTCGCGGACGTTTAAGAGATCTAACAGCAATAAATACCCACATCAAATCAGATTACCATTAAAAGTGGTTCATTCACAACAGAGGAAGATCCATTTGCCGTTTTTCGTCACCAATTTGTCATGATCGCAATGCCAACGGAAGCCGATAATGGCGCGATGACAGTAATGCACTGCCATTTTCGTAAAACTGGACTTGATGGACTTCTTAGCACGCGTAAAAGATATTCAAGAAAGAAATGCAGAAATTTCAATTTTAAATCCAGTTTTCACAGTTCATTGGAAATATTGCAATTACTGTCGCCTCTTTTCATTCCTTTTTTCTATTGATTATAAAATTTCAGTTTACACTTCGGATCCCATGTTATCCAAAGTAATTGTACAAATGTATCTTGGTTAATTAAAGAATTGTTAAGCACAGTGCCAATCATAGAGTAGCCGTATTTGGCTAGACCGCTATGAAGAAACGCAATGTCCGTCTTATAAATCTTTCAGTATCCGTTCCGTGGAAATTATTAAATCAGTCAACGGATAGCACTAATGAGGCACTACCACCTGAATGGCTGTCATACGAGTACATGTATCGAATGAAGTTGTATTTAATTAGACCACAATTATTGAATGATGGCTCTTTTTTTCGTCGGGCAATTATTTATTAATTAAGGACTTTTGTTGGATGTTGTACATACTTTCTGAGAATGATCGTTTCGTGTTAGATACTAACCGGCAATTGGATTTATTAATAACAAACCATATTTTTTTAATTAACGTACTCCTTCCTTGTGACATTAACCATAATTATAGACAAAAGTCGGTAATTGGAATCGAAATTGAGTAAAAAGTTGTGATTTCTCGGGGGTCGTAAGTATTGTCAAAAAACTTTCTTATAGACAATAAACAAATGCTGACGGTTTGGAATTACTCGTAGAATTTAAGAATTTTTTACATAGCCTTAACAAATTGAATTGCAAATCTCATGTCTAAGCTCGAAAAATGAGCTGGCTAAAGTAAGCAAACTTATAATAAAATAAAGGATCATCCGATGGGAGAAGTTATTTCAAATTGTATGCCATAGGTGCCCAATAAATACTTGACTATCATAACGATCACGATAAAATAAACCTACTCCTGCACACCCATAACTGTGTTGATATTGTGAAAATCACTTCAAAAACTGTGGGAACTGGCTTTGACGTTGATAAATCGATTAAAAACTCGAAGAAATTAGTGTGAGTAATGTAAGGATTCTATATTGTGGTCATTCAGCAAAGCTAGCTGACAATACCGCCGCAGTAGCCGGGGGTATGACTGGCAATTCAGATGTGTCCATTGCAAGGCGATCACAAGAATGGGCCTATCCGCAACCACTTGGCACCCAATTCGACATAAAAATCTGGGCCCACATGCATATAAGTTACAGTTGATCCAGGACGTCTATGGACCAGGTATATGACTGAACTTTCGCTGAATGAGGCTCATTTCAATCTGCCTAAAGAAAAAAAATACACTAAACTTTCTATTCAATACGTTTGGTCTGGTGTCTGAGCTTGCGTTCTGGGTCATCCTTTTTTGTAAATCATTTTGGTGCTGGCAAAAAATATTAGAGCAAACAGAAATACAGCCAGCATGCGAAAACTTAATAAAATAAAGCTTGTCTCAAGTTTGGATATCATCAGAGTTGAGATCAGCTGAGGATTGTCAATCGCTGTTGCTAGGGCTCAGAAGGCAATAAACGAGGAGAGCCGTCTCTGATTCCGATTATCCCGGTTTTGTTATAAATTGCAGAATGCGGTAGGCCATTAAAAATGATTGAAGAGGATGACTCCATATAAGCTAAAGAGGAATTAAATTGGAATATAGTATTGAAGACGCCCCAATCTTCCTGTGGTGGGAAGTTTTATTTATTAAATAAAAAAACAGATTGACTGAATGAGATCCGGAAAATAACCTTTTTTTTACAAAGTACCCTATGTTAAAAAAGTTATGGGAATCTATCATTACGCCGGTTGGATTAGTCCGATTCACGCAACTTTTCTCCTTTTCTGTTTTTGTCTTCGTAAGCTATTCCAGAATCCAGTATTTATACTGGGTGTCCCACGAGCAGTGTGCCAAAAAGCTAGAGCGTGTAGATCTGGTCAAGACAAGAAAAAAATCGTATGGGAGGGGGGGTCTATTCCTCCCCGTTTAGCCGGGAGGGGCAATTTTTTTATAAAAAATTGACTTAATTTGGAAAAAAAAATATTAAAAATCAACAGTTACATCTTTTTTTTAAACAAAGCTGTTTTAAGGAATAGTTTTTGAGAAATTAATTTTTAAACTCAAAATTTTGAAAAAAAATTAAAAAAAAAAATTTTGAACTATTTTTTTTCAAAATTGTATGTAATCAAGTAGTATTTTTTTTTTCAAAAATTCAATGCTCTTATTAGTTTTTAGTTAAAAGCAGAAAACCTGATGCAAAAATGTCTTGTAGTTTTTGAGAAATTAAAAAAAAAAACCGAACCATTTTTTTCTAAGAAAAACCTTTTTATTGGTTTTAACGCGGCTGGACTTGTAGACAAATTAATGTATGAAACATTGACCTCTTTTTTATTAATTTTAAAAATTCGGGGTTTACTTAATTACTTAATTAATACTTAATTACATACAATTTTGAAAAAAAATAGTTAAAATTTTTTTTTTTTTAATTTTTTTTCAAAATTTTGAGTTTGAAAATAAATTTCTCAAAAACTATTCCTTTAAACAGCTTGGTTTAGAATCAAGATGAAAGAAGAGATTTCTGGCTTTACAAAAAGGTATATCACGGCATTGTGGATGTAACTGTTGATTTTTAATAATTTTTTTTCCAAATTAAGTCAATTTTTTAGAAAATTGCCCCTTCCGGCTAAATGGGGGGAAATAGACCACCCCCCTCCCATACGATTTTTTTCTTGTCTTGACCAGACCTACACGCTTTAGCTTTTTGGCACACTGCTCGTGGGACACCCTGTATATTAATGGCCAAACCGGATGCTCCTGTCGTCAAAGTCTTAAGGGCTAACCATAATAGACAGGAGCAAGCAGAAGCTTATGTCAGAACCTAACGAAATTCTCCCCTCTGTTTCAACGAACCGTCACGATACCCATGATGAACAGGTGCATTCAGGAGCAAGCAGAAGGAAAGGAACTGTCAAATTGTTTTCATTCGATTTGTTTATTTTCGGTGTGGCTTTGGCTTTTTCCTTTTTATTGAAATAAAAGCCATCTGCTTTATCATAGAGACACTTATTGTCCTGCACAAGTGAAATCAACTTGTTAACAAGCTCGTATTCCATATTTATTTTCTCTTTTTTCTTTTTCCTAACCTCAAATGTCACTTGTCAAAAATTCCTTCCGTCATGTCTTCTTTCAAGAAGACCTTCCTTCTGCTCGCATCAGTTGACGAACATTTAACGAAACGTCACATCTGCCCATTGTGGGCATATCATATGCTTTGCATGTAAGAAGACATTCCCCTCTGCTTGCTTCTGCTTGCTCCTGTCTATTATGGTTGGGCCTTTACATCTAGTATAACTAGAAATAGAGATTTTCAAAGGGTCTGCGAAAATCGCAAATGCACAAGGTCTAGCACATCAGTAACCAATAGGAACTTACAAAAATGTTTTCGAACAATAACCAAATTACATTAAAAAAAAAGGTGCTTAAGAGATTGGCATATCAATTTGCACATACTTTAAAATTGTCTCGAATGTTTGGGGTATAAAACGTGTGACAGAAAATGTCTTTAAAAAAACAAAAAAAAAATGGAATAAAATAGCTCCAACCGCTGTTTAAAAATCGCTAAATAAAGTCAAATAGGACGAAGAATTACAACACTGAGTCACTTTTTCTGCTCTCAAAAGTAAAGATAATTTAAGGGCCGTCGATTTTCAAAAATGAAATTACAAGCGCATCGCTAGGCGAGCAAAATGTCATCCTAAAAATCGAGTTTTGAGAGCCTTGGAATAATACGTAACTACGAGTAGGTTGAAGTAATCATCAGCGATATAAACAAAATAAACAAATTTCCTTAACCTAAAATTCTCTTTTTTAACCCAGCTCGTACCTATCACCCTTTTCTGGTAATAATTAAAATAATACAAATTATTTGCTGCTAAGTGGTTTTTCGTTTATTTTGAACCTTGGAAAATGGGTTTAATCACTTTTTTAATATGATATCGCCTAAATGATCACCGCCAGAGCGAATGACGTAACATGTTGTTTTTTTTTAGCATTTTCTACCACCTTTCCTTTTTTTATTAAATATTGTCTTTTAACATTTGCCAGGTCTATGATTGACATGTTCTTTGAGCTTCAAATATAAGGTCGTTACTACTTAAATTACTGATCTACTGATCATTCCTAAAGCGATCTTTGTGACTAGAGGTTGTACAGATACATGTATAGTTGATTACATGTATAGTTATGCAACATTTCTGAAATGGTGAAAGGTCGTTTTGGCATAATATCGACAAGTTTTTGGCAATAATCTCGGCTGAAAAGTTCCTATTCTCGTTGTTTAACTTCTTTAAGAAATGCTTAGCTGCTGATAGTTCGATGTCAAATGTTTTTTTTTTTCAAGCTCGACTTGCAAATGTTCAATGCGGTTGATGTCGGGTGACATCAGATGATCCGGACTGCGAACTGACCATAGACCAATTTTTGGACCGCTTTCCTGATATTATCCCATTCTATAGTCAATAAACTCCAATTCACCAAACGCGTTCACAGTCATATATCCCCATATCATGACCGAAATATTGCACCTTCGCTGGGGGATTACTTTATTTCAGCTAAGTTTTCAGTGTTCGCCAAAAACTTGCGTTCGTCACTTAGAAAAATTCTATAGTATTGTTAACATACACACTGACGAATGCGAGTCATTTTTCTTCGTTAAGAAAACTTTACCGTACATTTTTTTTGACTCTGAAACCCGCCATACCGTTTCGACAGAGAGTGTTTTTCTAATGATTCCGGACATCTCTGCAGTCAATAATTTTACTGGCGTCTTTTTTAGACAATACATCTCCGATATTATTTTTTACCCCTCCCTTTCTTATTTCTTAAACAGATAACATCCCATCCCATAGGATTTTCCAACAAGCTCACCAGCCTTTTGGTAAGTTAAAATAAGCTTTGGTTCTTCTAAAAAAGTTTACTTTTATTTTCGTCTCACTTTGCTCTTTTTTCGTCCTATTTTTTTTTATCTTCTCAGAAATATCCTCTATCCCTCTGCTCGTTACCTCGATAACAGCATTCTTGGCATATTTGGAGAAGTCGAAACTGCTCTTAGTGCTGACTGCATTAGTTTGAACCATAAATATGACTATTCTGCTTTAAAGACTTTGTGAGAATAATTTTGTGAAGATGTTTACTTCAGCAGAGGTTTTCTTTGAAATTAAAAAAAAATATGTAAAAAAAAGTGCTCGCAATTGCTCCTTACCTGGTACCAAATTTGATATTTTCAAGGCGGCAGAAAAAAGGTTGTTTACACAAATTCAATATATGATATATAGGATTTTATCGACAGAAGTTTACCCTCCAAAATACAAAATATCTGTCGTCACATGTGATAGTTATGCCATCTTAGTCAAATGGACATTTCATATTCACACAACCTATAATAGAGGATTCGACACTTCGCTTGAAACCGTCGTCACTGGTAAATAGGCATGGTCCCATATTGTTACATGATAATGTAAAATCACATTTAATGCTGCTGAAGTTGGCGCGCTTCTCTTTTCTAAAGTTCGGGCAATCATCTCCAGAAAAGCAGTTCGTAATCCAGATACCATAAGACAGAACCTTGGGGTCACATTGGCCCAAAAGCATAAGAAGCTCTTCAAAAGAGTCATATTTGCGTCAAACACTCCGCTAAAGAAAAAATTTAATTATTCTTTGGAATAAACTTTGTTAATATTCGAAAAGCGTTAGTTAACTTTACATATAAAAATCGACAATTTCATGTATAATGATCTAAAAATCGCATGGGAAGAAGTCTGGAGGCCTTAAGCCAGGAAATCACGGAGGCAAGTCAAAGTCACTATTTCGCGAAATTAGAAGATCGAGGAACAAAGGATTTGCTTCGGGCTGTGGCCCGAACGGTCTTGTTGAAACCAAAAGTCGTCTATGCCTCCGTCAGCCTCTTATCATGACCCGATAAATGCTCTCCATTGGCGGTTACGACTGCTTCACGGAATAAATTCTCTTCCTTGGCACCTGACGCTTCGAACACAGACGATTATAAGTCAATCTAAGAATATATGCGAAAGCTGGAAGATCGTCAAATGCCGGAGGTCTAAATGGGCCACCTTGTTTTGTTCAAAAAAAAGGTGACTTTTGAGTTTCGCATTTCTTGTTATATTGACATATGTACATACATGTCATAACATATTTTGGCAATGTCAGCTATTTTGGATATTTTGTTTCAGTCAAGATTAGATGTTTGATTTAATGTAAATCTCTATGATATTACCTTTATTTAGTAGATAATTTTATGCCATTAGTGCTTATATACTAGCTAGCTATTTTGCTCGAATAAATTGCAATTTTTAAGTTCAATTTTCGACAACTTTATTGAGCAGTTGGAACCGTATACATATCAGCAATTACACGACGAATATTGACTTCTAAATCGTCCAACGTCTCTGGTTTCTCGGCATAGACTAGTGACAAAGAAAGTAATCTAAGGATGTGACAGGATCGTGGAGCCCAGTTCACATGTCCTTTACACGAAATTATGGTCAGCAAGTGTTTTCTGCAATAAATTCATGGTGTCGCGCGCCGTGTGTCATATTGCGCCATATTGTTGAAACCAAAGCTCTGCCATGTCAATTACTTTCAACTGAGGAACGAAGAAGTCAGAAATCATGGGTAACATTTGTGACGGTAACATTTTGGTAGGCATAGTCCTTAAAGAAATATGGGCCGATGATTCCACCAAACCATAAAGCCATCAAACATTGAGTTCTAATGGTAGTAAGGCATCTGGCATCTCGACAAAGACTTCTGGGGTTCTCTACTCCAAATTCGGCAATTTAGCTTTTTTACATATTCATTAAAAAAAAAGAGGATCAAGCTGAATGTGGTTTCCGCCCATTCACCGAACATACGACGCACATAATGGTCACGCGGTCTCAACTTTTGCACAAGCTACATAGATGTTATAAGTTTTCTTAAGCATAGATCTTCCATAAAGTGGATGGGCATAGCTCCAATTGTTGTGCACAATGACGAATCGACTCATTCCGATTCTCCTCAACACTGCGCTCCACAACGCCAATAACTTCTTCTCTTCGCACTCTTTGTCGCCTTTGGGGATGTGTTTTATGTACATGTGTACATAACGTCGACCGTAATATGAACATAACGCACGATAAGTTTGGTGAACCGTTGTTCAAAATTAAGTTTGCACAAATCGTATGCATTGTTCTGGCGTTAGTCCACAAATCCACAAATCAACTTTCAACCTCTTTAAAGGCCAAACCTCTAAAAAAATCACCCTTTATATAGATTTCAATTTTTTCTTGCATATAACGTTTGTCAGCAAAGTTTGTTCCGAAATTGCAAAATTTTGACCGAAAAATCGTCGTAAAAGCATCGCTCAGGAGCTGTTGAATGACGTGAATGACGATCCGAATTTGTTGAAAAGTGTTATCACTGTTGACGGAACATGGGTATTTGGTTATGACGTCGAAACCAAAACCAAATTATCCGAATGAGACAGACCAGAAAAGCCAAGACCGAAACAAGCACGGCCAAATATGGAAGTTTCGCTCAATATTTTCTTCCATTATAACAGCGTTGTTCTTCATGAGTTCTTGCCGGAAGGTCGTGCGTTATATCATGACCGTTATATCACGATAATGCATCTGCTCACTCGTAGCTTGTGCGTAATTTTTTGGCCAACAACTGAGGCGGATTATTTTGATGATCCCCTTCAAGATATTGATGAATAAATAAATATTTTTCGAAAAAAATAAAAGTCACCTTATTTTATGAACTACCGTATATCTTAAACTCAGATTAAAAGTTATTTAGGCAATTGTTGAAAAAGAGTTTGTCTCGTCGGATGATTTTAGTAAAATCTCAGAGTCGGAAGTCTTTCTTAAACGCCTTCGGATATTCATATTAAGAATCGTTGGAATTTGAATGGTTAAATGGAAATTGTCATCAAAAGCTCACATTTTCATAAAACTCTAAACAACCTACTAAACTTGGTTTTTATATGTTCTGTTAATTAAGTTTTTCACCAAACATCCATTGCTCAATCTATGAAATATCTTTATCTCTATCATTATTCAAATGACTCTGCGTCCAATCAGTCGATCCGTAATAAGATCTGGAATATGATCCATCCGCTTCTTCCACGGCAATTATACAGAAACGAAATTTACGATTGTCGATGTAAACAACAACAAAGATAAAGACGACAATAATGACGACGATGATGATGAGGACAATTCCAAATCCAAATCACATCTTGGCCGAGGATCTTAATAGCATTTTAAATGCCGGCCTCGCCGGGATGTGACTGGCATTCAGACTGGATGCTCGCATCCACAACTCCCAGTCGAGGGCGGTGAAGGAAATTTCATGTTTGACCAGCGAGTTACGAGCATAATAAGCTTATGTTGTTCTTTCGATTTCATTATTAATTTCTTTTCTTCTTTTTTTAAACGTTCCTAAAATGGGACTCTGAAGATGCTGCAACTGGTTTTCCAATTGATTGTCTCTGCTTTTTAGTCTGCGTCCCATTTTTCGTGTATCCCAGGTCCCATTGGACGGACACTCATATGAATTTATTATCTAAGACGGTAGATTTAGTGCCGTACCCCAACCTATAGGCAAACATGTACATATGTGCTAGCCGGGTCGGGATATCGAAGGCGGATTGGTTTTGAATTTCCAAGACTCCCTGGAATGTCTACAAATAAATATATTATGTGATTTTATTCTTTTTTTCTCATAAGCGATCCTAAAATACCTAGCTTCCCGCGTCCTATACGAACGAAGGAACGAATGCATGATTGGATATGTGTAGATATTCTCGTACATAGATGCGGTAATTATGTGCGGCGTGAATTCTATACCTGAGCCAGGAGGAACCAATTTAGATGTTGCATCCATTCAACCGGTTGGGTTCTTGGTTCCTTTTTTTTTCTCTTTTTTTTTTTGATTAAAAATGGACGCTATTCGGGATAATTAATTCAGTTAAGGAAGATGTGGTATAAAGGTATATTCGTGAGAAAGTATATCGGCGGTTGGGTGGTGCGTATATAATGGGATTCAGTATCGTAGTACAGACGAAACGGAATTAATTCTAATGAACGATGTTATTTAGGAGATAGCAACAGGTTTGGTGCTTAAATCTACAAAAAGAAATTTATTTCTTATATCTTAGCCGTTTTGTGATGGGAGTTCTTTTAATCTAGGAAGGAATATGGTGACGAAAATAAATGTGAGGTTGGAGTAATCACAGCTGGCTTGTACGTCCACCTTCTTCAGTATATTCTTTTTTGCTAGTATCGTTGTAATGTCAACTTATTTAAATGCTCATTGCTTATCTGTCCAGGCTACATATAAAAATGTAAAAAATCAATCGTATGACTACTGACTGCAAACTTACTGATCACAGTCCCTTTCAATATCTCACTTTTCTAAACCAAATAAGTTTTTTAGAATACTTTAGAATGTTATGTATGGCAGCTCATGCATACCACCACTCATTGAGGGTCGTCGTGGTGCAATATTAATCATCACCGACTGTTGAGCCGAAGGTCTGTAGTTCAGTTCTGTCCACAGTCAAGAACAATTCCTGGAGGGGAAATCTGTGCAACAACATCCGTTGTGAATGGCAGATGATAAAAAAGTGCTGACGAAGGCGTAACACTCGCAGTATATGTATGGTCACTTCAAAATTCATACTTTGTGTGTGCATTTCCAATATAACAGCTTAATGGCAACAAAAGAGTTACTGTGAACTACAACCAACGCAAATTCAGTCGAATCTCTCAAATCCTATTTAGGACAACTACCCCGGGATTGTAGTAAACAAACATCTTCGACACAAACCATCTGCACCCCGTCCAGGTTAAGTAACAAACACTATAAGAGCGTACACTCTTGAACCTACACGAATTATAAAGTGCTCAGTTAGTTCTGCCATTTTATCATGGAAAGACTTAAATCCGAAGAAAAATTAGAAACTACTGAATTATTATCAAATGTCGCGCCAATTTCCCCCATTGGGCATCAAGCCACCTATCCGTATGCTTACAGACGAAAACAGTGTTAATGAAAACCGTGCTTTGCCTATTCGTTGCGATATTTAGGATTGCATTACTCGACTACGTGGACGATTTAGCACAAGGATCTCCGTCTAAGATCTTGCAAAATAAAGCTCGTACAAGAACTGAAGCCAAACGATCCGCTACAGAGTCGGATTGCAGACTAGTGGCCCTTAGAAAAGTTGAAGAAATATTCGCTTTTTTATCAAAAATTTTCTTCAGCGACGAAGCTCGCTTCTGTACTTTTAAAACCAAAACTGACGTATTTAGTCCTCTGAGCAACCTCAATACAAAAGCTATCAATGCACCCGTAAAAATGCACTGTTTTGGGCAGTTTTTGATCGTGGGAAAAACATTACCGTCGATGGCGTCCGGTAACGTTCAATGATTTCGAACTTTTTTTTGCCCAAAGGGCACGAGCTAAACCTGGTCAACATGTGGTTCCGGCAAGACAGCGGTATACGAGGGTGGTCCGATAAGTACTTAGCCTACAAAAGAAAAACAAAAATTTTGGAGAAAAGGCGATTTATTTTTCAATATAGTCTCCTTTTAGCTCGATACACTTGACCCAGCGATGCTCCAAATTCTTTAACCCGTCTGAAAAATACGTTTTCTCGAGGTCTGCAAAGTAGGCCTCCGTGGCGGCGATGATCTCCTCATTTGACTGAAATTTCTGCCCGGCGAGTGACTTTTTCAAGTTTGGAAACAAAAAGAAGTCGCACGGGCCAAATCTGGAGAATACGGTGGATGGGGCAGCAGTTCATAGCCCAATTCGGCCAATTTGGCGTGGCGAGGGCGGAGGTGTGAGCCAGTGCGTTATCATGGTGGAAAAGCACTTTTTTCTTCGCCAAGTGGGGCCGTTTTTTCTTCAATTCGGCGTCGAATCGGCCCAATAATTTGGCATAGTACATCCCTGTGACCATTTTGCCCTTCTACAGGTAGTCGACGTGGATCACACCTTGTGAATCCCAGAAAACGGTGGCCATCACCTTTCCGGCCGATGGGACAGTCTTCGCCTTCTTCGGAGCACGTTCGCCGGGTGAAGTCCACTGTTTCGACTGTTCCTTGGTCTCTGGGGTGTACCAGTGGATCCATGTTTGATCGACTGTCATGAAACGATGCAGAAATTCCTTCGGATTGCGCTTGTTGTCCGGAGTGAGCACACGCGGCACCTTCAATCGGTGGTCTGCCAATACGAGATCGTGGATTTTTGTCACGTTATCCTCCGTGGTAGCCGTTTTCGGGGCACCTGGACGTGGCTCATCAAAAACCGACGTGCGACCACGTTGAAACTCGTTAAACCAATTTTTGATGGTCGCCATCGAAGGAGAAGAGTCACCGTACACATCATCCAAACGCTCTTTGATTTCGCTGCGCGATTTCCCTTCCAAAAACAAAAATCGAATCACCGACCGATATTGCTCTCTTTCCATTTTTCTAAAATCCGCGGACACTCCCGCTTCCACACGCGGTCAAAACAAACTACGAGTCCGATCCGGCTGAAATCGACAGTAGCCGTCTACTAGAATGTACTACACGATAGTAAGTTGCTCTTGCGATACCAGCGCCATCTGGCGGTTAGGCTAAGTACACCCTCGTATAGCACACAGCAGATGAATCGAGAATCCAATTGAGTAATAAGTTCAGTGAGCAATGAAGTTATGAACCTATGCGTCGCCTATGCGTCGGCATCAATAGCAGCCTTGGAAAGCAACATTACACGTCGTTTAAGAGAGACACCAGCCAAAGTGCTCGAAAGACTGACTCAATATTAGACTCTCCGTGTAGACAACTCAAAACACAGTTATGGTCAATTTTATGCAAAATAAATAAATGGCATGTATTAGTTTATCAAGTTGAATAAAAATTGTATATCTTTTGTGATTTTTTTTTTGGTCTTTTTGATAATTAAAAACCAACCGTCTAAAAAAACACATATTCTTCTTTATTCAAAAAAACGACAAAAACCGTAGAAAGATCTCTGTGGCATAGAAAGTATAAAATTTGACCGTTTTTGCGATCGTTTAAAACTCGAAAATTGACAATCCTACGCCAAGCCTCCCTGCCATGAATGTGTTCCTTCCATGTTTTACTGTTCTTTTCTACCTTGTCCTCCCAACTACGGCGTGGCCTCATTTTCCCCTCAGATTTTCCATTCATTTTTTTGAAGTTCGTCTATTGTCCATTCGTTTTACGTTCCCTGACCATCTTAGGCTACGTATTTTTATTACTTGGGCAATGCCCAAGTTTTCTCTATTTTTTTTCTTTCTTGTAATTTCGTTAGGCCTCTCTATAGAAGCGTATAGACAAACAACTACGACAGCCGTTTTTCACAAACCTCTCCTAAGGCCAACTTTTCACCAGCAAAATCGTTAGCCAAGGACAGAAATAGTTGGTAATCACTTGGCGCTGGGTCTGTACTATAAGGTCTTCAAATCCAAACTCCCGGTTCTTCTGGCGAGTCAGTATCGATGCGTCCTGGCGTTGTCCTGATAGAACACGATTCTCTCCCCGTTGGCCAAAGCTGGTCGCTTCTGGACAATTGCCTTTTTCAGACGGTCCAATTGTAGGCAGTACAGGTCTCAATTAAGAGTTTTGCCGTAAAGGAGCAGCCATACCGAACACACAGCAAAACCTTTACCGGGCGTCAATTCTGGTTTGGCCACTATTTGTGCCGACCCACTGTGACGCAACCATGACGTCTTCGCTTAAAGTTATCATAAGAGTGCCACTTTCCATGAGGCATGAGATTTTTTTGGCGTGTAGCACCCATGCTAGAGAGCTAGGTTGTGCGTCAGGATACAACTAACGCTAAGGCGTCGTTTTGATGCCACGAATTTCGTGAAACCTAAAGGATGTGAAGGGGATGTTTATTTAAATCCAGCTCGTGGAGTTCAGAAAACTGGTTATGTTGCCCAAGCTGAGGTTGGCCACCTCTGAGAGGTCATCGAAGAAGTATTTGGCAAAGGCACAGAACCTGCGACTTGCCAGTGCTGAGCATTCGCCGAGAAAACGGTGTAGGGTTTTCCTTGTGTGGATATTGTGACAAATAGGACAGTGGCTGTTGGACCGGATGCCTGTTCTAGCAGCATGAGTTCTACTCAGGCCAATGACCCGTACTGATCGCCACGATTCTAACTATGTCTATTGATATGCGCTGGAGATCACACTGAGAACGAAGAAACATCAACCAGACGACGGGCCATGCAATTGGGCATCACCAGACGGACCCTACAGCGAATTTTAGTGAAGGACTTACACATGATCCCGTACAAAGTGCAAACAGTGCATCGTTAAAGCCTGCTGAACGTCAGTCGCGTGTCTTAATCCCAACAACGAAGAGGACGATTTTGTGTCGAAAATTATCATGAGCGGCGAGGCGCATTTCCACTTAAGCGGTTACGTCAATTAGACAGATCTTCGTTTCTGGGTTACGGAAAATCCGAGTGTGGTGCACGAAGCGCCATTACAACCACTCAATGCCACTGAGTGGTGCGGCGTTCGCGTGGGAGGAGTGATTGGGCCGTATTTTTTTAAGGACGCCATCGACAATAAGGTCACTGATACTAGCGAACGCGACAGGGTCATGATAAACGACTTCTTACTGCCGAAACTGGATGAGCGGTGCTTGGTGAACATGTAGTATCAACAAGATGGTGCACACAAGATCGCCCGATTAAGCCATCCCAGATTTCTTTCTTTGGAGCTACTTCCACTCGAGGGTTTATGTCAACAAGCCTCATCCAATCGCAGCAAAACCTTATACTTATTTCGTTGAGTACTGAGTGAAAAGCACCCTGTCCGAAAGCAGCTTTAATTGTTGTGCGTTCTTTTTCAAGGATGCCCCGGAGATTCGATCAACAAGACCGACGAACAAGATGTGTCGACGATTTTTCAATGCTGTTTTAAGTGTTGTAATGGTGTTTTGTTGTAGTGATCGAGGGTGCCTAGTGCATACTTCTGTCATTCTATTTCATAGGGCAGGAAGCTATTAGGAATTTGGTCGCCTCTTACGACTGGCACTCCGAGTCACAAATATATTCTAACCCTTATCCCGCAAAGCTGGCGGTAATAAAAAGCCGATTGTAATTTGTAAAATTGAATATTCTAAAATGTATGCTACAGGTGAGAAAAGCTTGTTTTAAATTTGGAATGCTTCAAAGCGTAAACAAATGTATTTCTATTAAAACTTCCCACAGTGACAAAGTATTGTACGTCTCAGCGGCAGTTTTCCACTATTGGTCCCCGTCGTACGGTGCCCACAGATGAGAATGTGGCTGCTGTGGTCGAGAGTGTGAGATTCAATTCACGAATATCAGCTCGCCATCGATCTCAACAGCTCAACATTTCACGCACTGGTCTGAGGAGAATTCTGCACAAAGATCTCGGATTATTCGCTTACAAGGTCCAATTGACTCAGCAATTGAAGGCTCCCGACCATCCGCTTTGTTATCACCTCGCAGTTTTAGCCTTAGAGCAGCTTGAAGTGGACAACGATTTTGGGCGAAAAATCATCTTTTCTGGTGAGGCGCATTTTCATCTCGGCGGCTACGTTAACAAACAAATTTTCTTTTTTTATAGGGTCGTGCAGGTTCAAGAGTTATGCTCTTATGGTGTTTGTCACACAACCTGGACGGGGTGCAGATGGTTTGTGTCAAAGAGATTCGTTCACTCGTCTCCGGAGGTGGTTGTCCTAGATAGGATTCAAGAGATTTGACTGAATTTGTCGCGTTGGTTGTAGTTTACAGTAACTTTTTTTGATTCCATGTCATTAAACTGTTATATTGGAAATGCACACACGAAGTATGAATTTTGAAGTGATCTTGTACTGCGAGTGTTATGCCTTCGTCAGCACTTTTTTGATCATTTCTCATTCACAACTGATGTTGTTGCACAGTTTTTACGTATAGGAATTGTTCTTGACGGACTTGGATTGCAGACCTTCGGCTCAACAGTCGGAGATGATTAGATAACATTGCACCACGACCACCCCAGTTTCAGTAGCTTCAGTAAAAAGATACATGAGGATTCAGCCAACGAAACAGTCAACTTGTTGAAGGAAACATGAACGCATAATTTCGCTTAAAAGACCTGTGGCCTCCAACATCTTGGATTGGACGTCGTTGTATTTCTTTATCTCGGGCTATGCTAGAGATCGTGCACCCGACTCTTTGGTAACGAATATTCGTCAAGTTACTGCCGAGTTATTACCGGATATGTGTCGAAAAGTCATCGAAAATGAGCTTGTCAGATTCGAGTCCTTCAAGAACTCCTGTGGAGGATATTTGAAATTATATTGCATTCATGGTCACTGACCTCAATCGCATGACATGGATTAGGATGACATATTCTTCTAACAAGTAAGAAAAGTTTCCAGTTTCCTGAACGCAAGAGTTTTTATTTTCAGAAGAGACGATGTGGTATGGCAATTTTAGGCTCCTAAACTTTTCTACTTAGTGCTAAGCTAGTACCGACAAAACAGCAGCAATTGAATGGAGGAAATTCAAACCTTAGACTTATGCAACAGAGGCATATAAAATTTGTCCTCTCGGACCGAGCCCAATAAACGAAGCCGCGGAGGTTACTTGAACGAGGTCAATTTAAAGTAAAGACAAGGAAAACCTCTTAATTATAAATAGTAAACGAAAAAAATGTATTTTTTAATGTAACTCAACAACACCATTGCTTCATGGAAATTCTCTCCCCTTTAGCGTGACATATCTCACCCGTTTGTTTCCTTCTTCTTTTGTTACTGTTTTTAAGGACACTAAAAAAAGTTTTTCGATTTATATAGTTTGTGTTCGTCGGCAGATGTCTTTGACAAGCCTTTTTCTCAGCGGCTTCATGACTATGGTCGGCACCATAAGCCCCCCAATAAACTAATCAAATATTATGTTAAATTTTTTACCAACACATTTGCCGTTTGCATGCCACCAAGAATAACAATCAGACAAATTCGGGCAAAGGATTTGGAGAGATTTTTCAAACGTGTAACGCTAACATGACGTCTAGGACAAGGTGGTACCTTTTTTTATAAATAGGATTTTACTACACCAAACAACTCTACGTTCAATAACTACAGATACAAAATCATGGCAGTTTCCCGCCAATTGACTCCACTGTACTACGCCCCACAGATGATCAATATAATTACAGAACCGATCGCAACAGAGCATTCGCAAATTACTTACAGTATCCGCCTTGATTACCATTTCCCGATTGCTCGAATCATTGTTAGCACGCCGCAAATGAATACATTCCGATTACGGTCTCAATCGAACGGCAGCCGATATCACTGTTCACCGATCGGCATCGCGTTCAACCGCCATCGTGTGCCAATTGTGCGATCTCGATGCGCTTTCATGATATTACAATATACGGGTACGGCTATTTGTAAAACCTCCTTTCGGTGAGGAGGTCAAGTGTGGAATTGCATGAGCTCGTGGAAGAAAATAATTTCTGGTCAATCATCGTTTCATACTAAGTTGGCAATTATCGATTGCAAATTGATGTTGATTGTATAGATTATGGTGGTTGGAGTATTGCATCGCGGTATGTCGTGTGCGACAAGATACAGACGAACACATTCCCCCTTAGGGATTTCTTGTTTGAGGAAACAGTTGAAGATGACGCCACAGCAAGACAAACGATGCCGATAATAATACGAATGGAGGCAAGCTTATACCTCAAAGCACATATACCACAGCCGATCTTTTAATTTGCACCCACCATTTCGTCGAATTATCACATCGCGTCGTGAGAACTTTTAATCCAATCAACTCCATAAGCAAATTCTGGTGCGAATATTTAAATTTATCCCTCGTCCACCAATGTTGGGGGAAACCTGATCTTTACAACTGCCGTAGCCATAAAAAGAGAACTAAACACAATATCGTTAACACTTAATTGCCGCGAAGATAATGAATAGATATCCCGCCTGGTCGCTATTGCCGGTAAAGAGCTCAAATGTCTTAGATGTTCCATCCGCCTTTTGTGGTCCGAAAAGTTTTGTGATGTGAGAAATTTGGACAGGATTGCCCACACACCTATATTCGAAGATTTACGATTACTCATCCATGTGATTCTCGAACATCCATCAATGTTATTGCTTGGGATCGCAGTCAAAATATTTGCCACAAAATTTGCTCCTCAAATGATGGCTATAAATCTCGGCTTTTGTTTGCGGCTAATTGAATAGCATTTGGAGGCCTTGCCAAAAACAGATACGTTGTGCGTGTTCTGGATAATCCACATTGCTTGAAAGGCATTAAATTACTGAACTGGAATTGCCAATATTATTTGTTGGAAATCAAATTTACATTTTTCGTCGCGTTTTTAAAAATTAATATATAATCCCACTGTCCACTCCAGTAGTTGATAGTGAGGACATATCCCAGTATGGAAGTTAATGCAAGTTATAGTGTGTGCAATTCCACAGACACAAACCATCTAGAATAAGCAACGAGTATTGGATGTGATTGAATCGGGAAAGTGGATTTTGTCTTTGCTTTAACATATATTAAAACCCATGCAATCTATTCATTTCAACAACCAGAAATTGAACGCATGAAGTTGTGCACAAGCTATTAAAAAAAACTCTTCTACGGAAACGACAGGATATTTGATTTAAAAAAAAATTCTCCTATTTTCAGGTACCATACATTTAAGCTGCAAGCATATTGTTCAAATGTTAAACATATATTTTTTGAAAATAAGTAAAAATGTTTTTTGCCAAAAAAACCGAGCTTGCAAAATCCGAGTTTTTTGAACCGAATCCTGATCAGTGTGATGGAAAGAAAGTTCTGACCAAGCTGACAAATAGGGCCTTTCAATAATAAACACTGAGGGACTCGTCCTTGTGGGCGTGGTAATTACAAGTACCATAGGAAGAGTAGCAAAACGACAATATGTGACGAATGCAAGTCCGTTTATGGTCTTTACACAGGTGGCGCTGCAGTCAGAGGTGTACTAAAACCTTAACCGACATGACTCTCTAGCTAGCCAGGTCTTGTGCTAATCATCAAGAATGCCACAAGCTCTGTTGATTGAAGTCCGCGTTGCCTATGTGCGTTATCGTAGGTTGGTCATCGAAGAGTCTTTAAACTGAACCCTTCATAGGCTCGAACATCTCAGATGTTGGACCCATATGCGCCTAACTATGGTGAAGTCGATGTATTTCCACCTCCATTCCCCATCTTCATAAACCGGATCGGAAACCACATGCAGAAACGAACTAGAGCCTCTCCTTTTCCATCTGCCTTACTAGCGCCAAATAGCAGGATCGGGAGATCTATTGTTCAACTGTCTCCTGAGTGCGAAAAAACAGCCGTTGATAAAGTGATTGCGCTTGATTTCAATTCAATTTATTTATTAAAAATATTTATAAAGTACAAAGATCATGATCAGAAACACAATCAAGCTAGAGCTGTTCAAACGAAATAACTGACAAAGGATCGGTCATTCAATAAGTAAAGAGACAAATGGCTATAGCTCAAAAACGGTTTATTTCAATCTTTCAAAATTAAGGCTATTTTGCAACATAATCACCTCCCATCTTTCTTGCAGCTTCCTAATTCCCTTGGCGAAGAATTCTTTCGATTTACCCCGAAGCCCCTTTTGCACCGCTTCCTTAACTTCCTCATTGTTAGCAAATCTTTTTCCACGTAGGGCGTCTTTGAGTGGTCCAAACAGGTAAAAATCAGATGGGGCGAGGTCGGGACTGTAGGCAGGATGAGGTAAGACCTCCCAAATCAATTCTTGAAGCTTATCACGGGTCAGCTGGGCTGTATGAGGGCGGGCGTTATCGTGCTTAAGAATGACTCCTTTTGACAAGAGTCCACGGCGTTTGCTCCTGATAGCTGGTCTAACTTTGTGTTCTAGCATCTCAGAGTAGTATTGGCTATTGATAGTTCGCTGATCTTCAAGGAAATCGCAATAGAGTGGACCCTGTGAGTCCCAAAAGATGGTCAGCATCACTTTACCGGCGAAAGGTTGAACCTTGAATTTTTTGCGAACTGGAGAGCTAGTGTGTTTCCACTCCATACTCTGCCTTTTGGTCTCAGGGTCGTAGTGATGGATCCAGACCTCGTCGCTGGTCACTATTCTTTCAAAAAAAGCGTCTCCTTCAATCAAACTTCGTTGCTTAAAGTCTTGACTAATGGAAAGCCTTGATTCTTTATGAGCGTCAGTAAGCTGTCTGGGAACCCATCTGGCACACGTTTTTCTGTACTTTAAATTGTTCTGAATGACATTGTGAACAGTTCCAACACTTACTTAAACAGCTATCATTTCAACAGTAATTCTTCTGTTATCACGAATAAGTCCGTCAATCCTCGATTCCAATGAGGGACCAGAAACTTCCACTGGACGTCCACATAGGGGTTCATCACCTATACTTGTTCGGCCACTTTTAAACCGATCAACCCACTTGTAAAACTTCGCACGGTTCATACAACTTTTACCGTACTGTATCAACATTCTAGAAAAATTTCAATTGGTTTTACACCTTCTGCGACTAAAAATCTAATCACTGAAAGCTGCCCTTCTAAGGTGCAATCTTCAAGTGGACTTGCCATGGTGAATTTTGAGGTTATGTTGACATAAAATGATGAAACAGCTGATCAGAGCATATCCCAAGGTTGCCAACTAACACCCCTGAAAAGATTGTACACATTCATTGAATAGTTTTAAAATTATAGAATTTGTCTCTTTACTTATTGAATTACCCTAGCATCTTGCTGATGTGATTTCTGCGCTGGTGACGTTGATATTACCGTAGAGCCAAGGCAGACGAAATTCTTATTTATTTCAAAATAATACCTGCCAAAAGCGCCAAGCCCGAGCAAGACGTCGCTGTGGCACATCAGATTCAATTAGCTGCTTCTGCTTCAATACTATAGCCAATTGACGTCTTGCTGTGTTCGTTCAATCAGGTCAATATCATTTATGCAATTGTGCAGACCTGTTGTAAAGGGTTTTAATAAGAGCGGGTAGATGTTAAATGGAATAAAACAACCTTTAACAAAATTATTTTTTCTTCTGAAAGGTTCACGTATGCCATAATATATGGAATATGACATCGTTCAATTTCAATGAGTTCAATTGTCAATCATTCTTCCGACTGAATTTGAGGAAACATATGTGTTATGTTCACCTTAAGGACATCTGTCGATTTTGGTTTATTCGCATAGACCTGCGATTCCAAGAAACTCCACAAGAAAAATCAAGCGGGGTCAAATCGCATGACCTTGGTGGCCAATTCACGTTACCTCTGCGAGAGATGGCCTTACCACCAAATCGTTCATGCATAACGTCAATCGTGGCGTCTAGTCTTGGACACGTAGTTCGTCCTGCTGTTTTCATCGTTCTGTAGCGCTCGCCCTTGACGGTGACCGCCTCACCAACGTCGTTTTCAAAAAAATACGGGCCAATAACGCCGCCGCGCCGGCCCAAAATCCACACTTTTTGCGGATACACTGTCACCTGGTGAACCTCGTGTGGGTTGGTGTCGTCATATATATGGCAATTTTGCTTGTTAACACAGCCATTAATCCATAATGAGTCTCGTCGCTAAAGATAATTTTTCGGGCAAAATAGGATCCTCGAATTACGAGCTAGCTGGGGTAAACCAGGGCAAAGGAGGCCTTCGGCTATCTTGATTAGAGTGGTTATGCAAGTTTGTACAAATTGGTGTTTTTGAGGAAGCTGATTACAATTTTTGTGTTTTTTTCGTCAGGGTTAGAAAGGAAGTTGTTTAAGTTGTTATTGGGCGGGAGTTCGAGTCTGGATGTATGGAGAACGGAACGTTTAGCGAGGATGTGGTGGATTTGTGAGTTGGGGTTGATTGCAGTAGGTGCAGGTAGAGGGTTCGTTATTATCGAGTTAGTGTTCGTGGGCAACTTTGGTGTGTCCAAGTCGTAGTTTGATAATGTTGGTAAGGTCCGTCCTGGGTGGATTGCGTGTCGTGGGTCGTTGGCGTAATTTTTAATTGAGAGTATGTCTTTGTTAGTGCGATGATTTGTCGAAAAGGGATTGTTGTTCGGGGCAGTGAAGTGTTCTGGTGTATTTGTTTATGTCTTGCGAGTTGAGCTTTGGGGAGAGAAGGGAAGGGGATGCGATTGGCAGCATTGTCGACGAACTCATTGCCAGGTATTCGGATATGACTTGGAACCCATATTAGTATTGTTCTAGGGAACTGGTGGTAGAGAAGGTTGTGGATTAAGGAAGGGTAATAACTTTGGTTGTTGGTGTTAATGATTGCGTCAATTGATGATACGAGTAGAGGTGCAGTGGTAAAAATATTAGTATACTGTAGGGCTGTTAGGATGGCAATGATTTCGGCATAGAAGGAGGAAGTATAGAAGGGGAGGAAAAAGGAAAAAAATTGCTTCGTTTTATGTGGTATTTCTGACAACAGAGGAAGGTGGGAAGAGCGAGGGAAGATGGAAGCAGATGAGTAAACTATGAGGTTTGTAGGGGATGTGGTTTTCATTACAAAGAATTCATGCGCGACACATGCAAGACGGTGTGTTAGTGTGTTTGATGGCTGGGAATAATTTAACGTGGGCTGGAAGCGTATATTTCTTCGAGTAATAGATGGTTAATGGGAGTTGTGCGAGATGCATTAAGTGCGGAGTAGCCGTATAGAAAAGACCATATCGAATTTTTTTGGTGATGATGGATTGGAAAACAGAGGTTAACGAAAGAGGATTACAGTTGTACTTATTGCTTGATTTGAGGCTGGGCATAAGTAATCAATGTGGGCGTCCCACCAATAATTCATTTGAAAAACGATATCTAGCATTCTAAGCCTAATGACTTTTTCCTGGGTAATGTTGTTAGTTAGGATATCGCACGAGCATTTGTGTTTTCTACAGATGTGCAGGTGTTTGCCCTTTTCGGGGGTTAGAAGTGCTCCCGAGTGTTCACAACAGAAGAGGCTATCTTGGACGATTGATGTTGGATGGGTAGTGTTTTTTTGTTAAGTCTTTTGATTATTGTGAAGCCGTCTGAATATGCGCAAAAATGTATGAGTTTGTGGCGGAAGGGGGTTAGGCGGAGGCTATTTTAGGCTACGAGAAAGAGTGGTGAAACTTGTGGAATGCCGTTGAAGAGGGGGTATGAAGACAGGGAACTGCCTACGCGGACGTTACGGAATTCTGTCAAGCACTTTGGCACAACAGGAAATAAGGAAAATGGGTCTGTAAAAGTTAGTAAGAGTTTTTTTTTAGAGTAAGGTTTGGGGATGGGAGTGATCGCGCTGTTTATATATTGTTGTGGGGTGTTTGTATGAAGGATGTTGTTATATAGATTGGGGAGTCTTGTTTTCAGAGGTTGGGATAGATGTGAGGTCATGGGGTACGATATTTTGCTGGTGTTCTCCCTATTAGAGTAATGTTGCTTTCTATGGTTTTGGCGCTTTTGAAATTTTTTTTTTTTCGTGGGACCAAACACATCCATTTATTGAGCTTAATTCAACTTAATCTTATTTAATTTTACTTAATAGAACTTATTAGCTAAGAAGAACGGGAGGGGGGGGACGATTAAAAGGGTGGATTTTTAGGCATGGAGTGCTGAGGTTGAAATCGGATTAAGGATTCGAATTAACACTTTCCAGCATACGAGAAATGGGTTCATTGGAGCCATAGGCAGTACGGGGTATGGTTATATAGAATAGACGGGGATTTCGTACATTGCGGAGGTTTATGTTGATAGAGATAGAGTTGTAGAGGGTCGAACAATCAATGGAGTCGATGGATAAAAAGAATCTCAGATACAATTCTTCTTTCCTCCAACGTGTTCATGTTGATTAGTTTAAGGCGGTCTTGGTAAAATCAAAGGATTGTAGCAAGGGAGGCCTCGAAGAGCAAAACGTAGGAATCGGCGTTGGATGCACTCGATTCTAGAAATGTTAGTTTGTTGGTAAGGAGAACACACTTGAGAAGTGTATTCAAGAAGGCAGGACAAAGTTATGTAGAGAGATCGGGTAACGTAAGGGTTCAAGAATTCTTTAGACCATCGCTACACGAAACCGAGTGCAGAATTAACTTTAAGGATTATCTCATCGATGTATGCGCGAAATTTTAACACCTGGTCACATAATATGCCAAGATCGCGAATGGCCTAAACGGTGGGGATGGGCTGATTATTGAGGAAGTAGAGACGAGGAGGAGGAGGAGGAGGTGGTTTGATTGAATAAGTGATTGATTGGCATTTGGAAATTAAGCTCCAAGCAATTTTCGGAACACCCGATGGGAAAATTATTGGGATCAGATTGAATAAGGGAAAAGTAATGATTGGAGGAAATGGTCTCGAAGAGCTTGGTGTCGTCGGCATATAGTGAGATGTGGTAATGTTTGATCACCATTTCAACATCGTTTATGGTAAGAACGAAAATAAGTGGACCTAAGTGGCTGCCTTGAGGGACGCCGGAGAAAGTTAAAACAGGGTTAGAAAAGGCAGATATAAAGCGAACACTGTAATAGCGATTTTCCAGGTAAGAAAATAACCACTTCAAAGAAAGTTAGGAGGGAAGTTAGAGTCATGGGGTTCCTTGGAACAAGTTGGCGAAGTGGTTAGAAAGATTTGCAGGACTTGTGATGCTGAGGTTTTGTTGGTCTTCGGGGGTAATTGTGTGAATGGGGGATTGGGTTATTGTGCCGCAGAAGATCAATAATCTCCTATGCATCGGTTGTCCGGTGGAACAGGCTAATATGCAAATATGTGAGACGCCCACCTGTGCTGCATGTTGCGAGGAAGATCACACAGCAGAACACTTTCTCTGCCTTAACTCGCGCATGGTGACGCACCCTTGCGACCGACGCAGTGTGCCGAATCTCTCAGCTCTACATCACTGAAGCCCCTCCTCACTTTTTTCCGGACAACGAGGAAAATACAATAAAGTAAGGTGTCTGTCTGGTATTACAATGGAACAGTACATATTTGAATCTGAGTGCTTAAATAAATATGTACAATAGTAAAACCTACAACAAAAAAAAAATTATTTAGTGGGAAAACAGAAGGGTGGCCGTGATGCAATGGTAATCATCACCAACTGTTGAGCCGAAATTCTGTAGCTCAAGCCCGCCCATAGTCAAAAACAATTCCTATACGAGAAAACTGTGCAACAACATCAGTTGTGAATGAGAAATGAACAAAGTGCTAATGAAGGCATAAACTCGCAGCATAAGATCACTTCAAAATTCATACTCAGTGTGTGCATTTTCAATCTTCTTCTTTCTTCTTCTTTTCCTTTTTATCCCGGCGTCGTTATGGTCAGAAGTGTAGGACCATAACCTTCCCACTTAACTGCATTCCTACTGGTCCGCTTGTGGGGTCCGCCGGTTTGACCTCAGAAAGTAGCGGCAGGCTTCCCGGTTTGGGATTACTTCATCGCTGAGGCCAATCAAATGCTGGTGTTTTTGCATTTGTTTGCACCAATTGTTTTTCGGCCTGCCTGTGTGTGCATTTTCAATATAACACCTTAATGACATGGAAACAAAAGAGCTACTGTGAACTACAACTGTTGTACGAAAGATACCGTGCTTTCCCTGTCAGGGAGAAGATTATCTCACGGAGAGTAAAACACGTTTATTTGTATATTTTGTATTTTGGGCTTTACTGCCACACTGCTTTACTGTTGTAATGTTTTTCTCTGACCCTTCCTTTCAATCCTTTCCTTTTATACAGTCTGTCGCGGGGAATCTATCCCCTCTATTACGTACATGCCTTACGAAATTCCCATAACCATAGATCAGCTATTTTGAATATTTAGTCCAATGCATTGTGCAACCGGTCAAAGGCACGGGCGCACAATACATTGGGCAACCGGTCAAAGGCACAAGCGCATTGTCAGCATTGTACCCATTCAACCGACTCGGTTTGTTTACGTTTGGTTTCACCGTTTGTTTACATCGCATTTGATTTGCTTTTAAGTGCACGTTATTTAAAGTGTCACTGCTAAGCAAAGTGATGAGTAACATATGTAGGTTAAGGTTGAACCAAGTGGTAAAGCGCTGATCGTAGTGCTGAGCGTAGACATTTAGCTTGATCGTGGCTAATCGTGGTATTGGTACGTGATAGTGGGTGCATGTAGCGTATTCACTACACAACCAACGCAAATTCAGTAGAATCTCTCAGTTCCTATCTAGGACAACCACCCCCGGAGAGTGGTAAACGAACACCTTCGGCACAAACCATCTGCACACCATCCAAGTTGTGTGACAAACATCATAAGAGCGTACACACTGAACCTGCACGAATTATAAAAAAAATAAAAAAAAAAGAGATCCGCTGATTGAAAGCGCTGCGAAGGACACGAAGGTGACTGAGTGTAGCAAATAAAATCAATTTTTAATTGAAAATTGCCGTCCTCATTGGCCAAGAACTTGCGTTTTACTCTCGTGTTTTTCGCCGTACATGTTTCCTAAATTTTAGCAAACTTTCCCTTTGCCATTGTCGTTCTTCATCCGGAGGAACATGCTGACTTCCTTTCACAGAAGAAAAACAAAGCTTCGGACACTTGATTGTTGTCCAACCTAATAGTTAGATAGAAGCTTACAACAAATGCATTTTTCATAGTTTTTCAATATTGTATTTATGAATATATTTCTTGCATATCGAACATCGTTTTGTTTTCCTAACATATGAATTTCCTTCTATTCATTTTGCATTTTTTTTTTCTCTTTAAGTGTATATAATATTTGTATATATAATTTTTTTTTCTTGTTTATTTTCAAAGAATCTTAAAACTTAAACTAGAACAATGTGTGTGTGTGTGTGTGTGTGGGAAATAAATTAGCAAATAAAAAAAATATTTATAAAAAAAAAAAAAACAAATACGAGGATGTAATTATACAATCTTACGTTAGACAGATTAAGGTATTATTCTAAAATATGTCAATTATTACATAGAAAATATATTTTTTTTTATAAATATTTAATACATATACATAAGCCTATGAAAAGAGCTGTTCATCGATCATGTCTTAGATGTAGGGAGAGGAATAGGCATAAAAAAAAAGAAATTAGAAATGATCTGCTATGCGAAGCGATCTTCTTAAACTATAAGTACAAACTATCCCTACTGATAAGCAGTTAAAAATTGAAGAGAAAGTCAGAGAAAATCAGAGTTAAGTGCGCAGCAAAATGATGATAAATATGATGTCATGTTCGGTAGTAAAATAGCGGTAATAATAATATAGCAACAATATCATTTGAATGGTTGAGTCTGTGATGATGACAAGCTATCTTCCTTTGCTGTCATAATCAAAGTCTTATTTGTTATTGTTCTCGCATACCTTTAGCTTTAAGGAAATAAAAAAACCAAAAATAATAAAAATACTGTCAAGTAAAATATAAAAGCTTTGTACAAAAATTTGTTTCGTCGCGCTTCTCGTGTGAGTGAACTAAAATTATTAGGAAAACATATTAGTATTTCGGTTTTATTTTATTTGTTTCTTGTTTGTGTTTCTTACAGGCATCCAGCTTTAAAACAAAAAAGGAGACAAAACAAAAAACAAAAATTAAACGGAAATGAAAAACCTAAACGTAAGCTACGATATTTACAAAACCAAGGGGAAAGAACGTTAAATGAATAAAAAAATATCTATGCGTCTATCATAGTAAATATTTACGACTAAATCTGTTTCATACGACTCGGAATACTTTTTTATATATTTTTTTTTTGTTTGCTTTGCTTTACATTTTAATTGTTATTTATTTATTTATTACTAATTTTCTGTTTTTTTTTTGTTTTTTTTTTACTTTAAAGTCTATCTCTAAGTTTTTTTTTTTTATTTTTTTGTAATTTTTTCTCATTTTTTTTGTGTGTGGTGTGTTTTTATAAATACTATCTTTAAGCTTTCTAATCATTCGAATACTTTAGGTGATGCATTTGATATCATGAATGTTTGTTATCAGTCAGTTCAGCCCATCGGACTTCGAAGAATTTCCTCATGCCGTGTCCTGCTTTGCCGACCGGCGAGTCGTCTTCGTTAAACATTTCGCAATTATCGAATATTTGCCTTACGTCTACGCAGAAATCTTCACGAGTTTTATAGCTAAAACGAAAACGAAAGTTAAATAAAAAGAAAAAGAATAAGGAGAGCTAGTAGGTATACCTTAAATCCTGAAGGCGTTTTTTGATTGTAGACAAATCCATTGGATTTTTAATAATTTTACGATACGTTGGGAATTGCTTTGTATTCACAGGTAATAAGAATGGCCACGAGTCTTCATGTAACTGATAAACATAAACAATTTCATTCCAACAATCGAGTCTATTTTATTGTAATTATTCACTTACCTCCATCTCCCCCAGAACTGTTTTGCATACGGCCAAATCCTTCATAAGCTTCTTCGTGGCATGTTTCTCCTTCTTCTCCTGTTTTAATTTCTCTTTTGCTTCATTCACAACTTGTTGATTTGCCTGTTGCTGTTGTGTTGCCTGCTGTGGCGACTGTTGTGTTGGCTGTTGATTGAGTAATGTTGTTTGTAATTGTTGGGGGGGTGACGCCGCAATCAATTGTGGAGATTGTTGGATCAGAGAAAGCTGTTGTTGCTGCGGTTGCTGTAAGAGCATAGGTTGTGGTTGCTGTTGCAATTGCTGCTGCTGTTGTTGTTGCGGTGGAATAACCATGGAAAGTTGATTATTTTGATTGCCAATTTGTTGGGGTGATAATGCGTGTATTGCTTGCTGTTGCAACGGTGACATATTCGACAACGGGTTAGATTGAGCGCACAAACCAACGCCTAGTTGTGATGCATCCATACTAGCATCGCCGTAGTCATTATTGATAGTCATCGGTGTGGATGGCCGGGTCATTTGTGTTTGAAAACGTGTCGCATCGACTGAGTTATTGTGATGTTCATCGAAAGACGTCGATGCTACTGAATGGGCAGGACTAAAATCGGCACATTCCTATTAATGTATTTGATTATGTAAAGGAAAACAATTACCTCAGAGGCATTGCGATCGAATTCATCGATTCGTCGTGAGAGGAATTCAGTGATTGTGATGAATTGTGCTGTTTAAGTTCTTTGCTGGAAGGCTTTTTACTCGGTCGTTTCTTCGGCGGTGGGGCCTTTGAAATGCACCCATGGCAGTACCATTTACCTCGTGGCACTTTCAATAAAGGCGGTATGTAACAGTCATGATGATATGCACGTGGACACAGTTCGCAATAAATCATTTTACCCACTGGCGGTGGCCGATGACCGCCGCATACTATGCACTTGCGTTCATTGGTTGCTTTATTCACGCATTCGTAGCAGTACCTATCGAATCAAGAAGAGTACGAATCAGTGGCCATGCATTCATGTGAGTCGTCACGTTTATATTATCTTACCAATCGCCCTCGGGGATGTTTTCCATTTTCGGCTTAAAACAGTATGTATGATAGCCCTTATCGCAACCATCACATAACAGAAGCTTATCCTCGTTCTCGCCAGATGTGCAGAACTGGCAATTCTGTAAGTAATTGTTTTGGGAAATTGTAGTACGTTTCGTAGTTGGTGTTGTTGTAGTAGTAGTAGTTGGTGTGCTAGTTTCAGTAGTGAGTAACATCGTCATGTTATTGTGGTTAGTAGTAGTAGTAGTAGTAGAAGAAGAAATGGAAGTAGAAGTAGGAGTAGTAGTAGAACACAACATCATTCCAGTAAAGGAGGATGACTCGTCTTCATCCTTCTGATTGTTATCGTTGACCCTATTCGGAGTACTCATCATCAATTGATTATGATTATTTGTATTTGTATTTGCATTTGCCTTTGCTGACGACGCTGTCGACGATGATGATGGGGATGATGATGATTTCGATTTCGATTTCGACGACGATTTTGATTTTGACGATTTCGAGGATTTTGAGGATTTTTTCGATTTTTTCGACGACGACGTAGACGTGGACGACGATGAATTAGATTTTTTCTCAGCTATTGGTGTTGTTGTCGTACTACTCTCCTTACTGTTAGGGGTGCTAGTGGTAGTGGTCTTACAACTGTCACCATTTTTACTTGATTTGCATTTTGACTTTGATTTTTTCTTTTTACTTTTATTAGGCTAACATTTTTGTTTTCATTTTTTTTTTGTTTTGTTTTGTTTTTCAATCGTATTATTATCAAATAGTGAAATGTGTGTATATATTTTAATTTTTTTAATTTTTTGTATGATTTTTTTTTATATTTTAATTGTTATTCAAAAGCCACAAGAAGCGTTAACAGAAACAGAAAAGAAGTACCACATACACCAAAGATATAGAAAAAAATTAAAACACCATTTATGTAAATAGTATTAAACAAATTTTGTTTTTTTTTTGTGTTTTTTGTTTTTTCGAATTTGTGTGTTTCGTGTGTTTAAAAATTGTTTTTTTTTTTTTTTTCATTTTTTTTTTGTTTAATATAATTAGCGTGCAGGAAATACATAAATGTTTATTATGTATGATTGATTGAATACGTATTTCGTTTAAGGATATCGGCAGGCAGGCAATTATTATATGTTTTATAGCCACGTTAACATTTAATTTTATTTTTCCAAATAAATTTACATTAAATGCGGAAAAGAAAGAAAATAAAAAGAAAAAATGTAATTAGTTAAAACATAGGAATCAGTATCAATTAAATTAAAGTAAAATACGTATAAAAACAATAAAACTACAAGTGCAGAGAGGCATCAGCCAAAAAACAACATCAACAACAACAGGATAGTGTGGATACTATATTATTTACTTGTGCTTGTGTTTTAAGAATATATTCGAACTGATTGCTACTATGTGAACTACTTTGTCGGACCTTGAGAGGGTCGAATCGTGGAATGGCAGACAGGTTTCCTTGCTTCTGCTTTGAGTAGCTCAAAGGTACCACTTGGGAATTGTAAGAAAATATTTTCGCATAACATTAAGAAAGTGAACGTACAGGCTAAAAGAGGATTGAATACAATACTGTACAAGCATCTGGGGCTAAGAGAATTATAACTTTTCTCCGTATAAGGCCTTTATAACGTTGGTGAAAAACATTCCCAACGATATCGCGCCCGAACCGCCTTAATTCTTAAATGAAACACACAAAATGAGAGCAAAAATAACACTAAAAGAAACGGTCAGGAACTTATGCAAAACAACATCGGGCCTAGGCAATAGACCAGGGTTTAGAATTACCTTTTGATAAAATGGAAAATGTTAGAAATACAAAAATACATCATACACATAAGCTCAGCTTGAAGATTACTTACTGCCCAGAAGCTAATCTTATGGCTCACGGGAGCATTCAAGAAAAATACGAAAGTAATAAGGGGTTTGTTCAAAAAGTAAGGTGACTTTTCTTAATTTCGCTACTAAAAGGTGGGCCATCTAGTGTTTTTTTTTTAATCACAGGTTATTTTGACAATGTCGCTGTTTCCCGCTCGAAATCTTGACAGAAAGTCAGTATCCTACCTCCGCGGAACGAAATGAGTCACTTTATGCTTGAATAAAGGTGGAAAATATTGAAAACTTATTTCCAAAGTGAGTGCTGTGTAGCCCAAACAGTGGGTTTTTTAAAAACAAGTTTTGGCCGAAATGAAGCACCCACCGCGACGCAAGTTTGTGCGAGAAGTTGCTGAGACTGGTATGCTAGTAGACAACATTCATGGTTCCCGTCATCGTACGGTGCGCACAGATGAGAATGTGGCTGCTGTGGCCGAAAGTGTGAGACTCTATTCACGAACATCAACTCGCCATCGATCTCAACAGCTCAACATTTCACGCACTGGTCTGAGGAGAATTCTGCACAAAGATCTCGGATTATTCACTTACAAGGTCCAATTGACTCAGCAATTGAAGGCTCCCGACCATCCGTTTTGTTATCACCTCGCAGTTTTAGCCTCCACAGAGGGTGACAGTTTGGTGCGGATTGTGGAGTGGTGGCATCATTGGACCATTTTTCTTCGAAATTGAGACTGGGAACAACGTTTCGGTCAACGGTGGGCGTTACAGAGCCACATTAATCGACTTTTTTTTACTGAGATTGAAGACATGGATTTGGACAACCTCTGGTTCATGCAAGATCACGCGCCATGCCACACAGCCCATGCCATATTCGATCTTTTGCGCACCAAATTCCCAAATCGTGTTATCAGCCGTCTTGGCGATGTCAATTCGCCGTCTCGGAGCTGCGATTTGACCCCTTTGGACTTTTTTTTATGGGAAACCGGCCCGATGTTATGTAAGAAACTTGTATTTGGCTCACCCTTTAGGTGCTAAAAGCCAAAGATGCCATCTCATGCAAAATGGAATGATCATTGAGAACCATTCCAATTTTGGACACATCCAATTAAAGTTATTTTGAACAATAGTTATGGCTTAAATGAAAGCGAGGTTTGTTCAAAAAATAAAGTGACTTTTTGAATTTCGCGAGAAAGTAGAGGGTTTTCCAATGGGGACTTGACATTTAATTTGTGAACGCACCCTTTCACTAATCATCGAACTGTCATTGTCAATTTATTCAGTAAACTCAACATTTTCATCATGGTAAAGTACACGAACGAGCAATGTCTGCAAATTATAAAAATGTCGGTGACCGCAACTTTAAGAGCGTTAACTCCAATTTTTGGTCATAATTCTCGCCCTAGTAGACAGGCAATAACAAGCTTAGTGCAAAAATTTGAGTCTACATATTCGTTGTGTGATGTTGCCGTGTCAGTGAGACAACGAAGTCCGTAGCAAATGATCCAATCAGTCAATTCCACGGCGTTCTCAAGAATTGGGCATCGCTCAGACCACATTATGACGTATCTTGGTTTACACCCATACAAGATCAAGCTGACTCAAGAATTGAAGCCAATGGACCATTTGAAGCGACGTACGTTCTCCGATTGGGCTCTGGAGAAGATGCGCCAAGATGATGAATTTCATCGCATAATCATCTTCAGTGACGAAGCTCATTTTTGGCTCGATGGGTTCGTCAATAAGCAAAATATGCGTTATTGGTCGGGTGAAAATCCACATGTGCTTCATGAATCACCACTTCATCCACAAAAAATAACTGTTTGGTGCGGTTTGCATGCCGGCGGCGTTATTGGGCCATATTTTTTCGTCGACGATAACGATCGTCACGTTACAGTGAATGGCCAGCGTTATCGCGCCATGATTACCGATTATTTTTGGCCCGAATTGGGAAGATATGGACTTGGACGACATGTGGTTTCAACAGGATGGTGCCACAAGCCACACAGCACATGTTACAATCGATTTATTGAAGAGTAAGTTTGATGAGCGTGTTATCGCAAGAAATGGGCCAGTCGATTGGCCGCCTCGTTCGTGGGATGTAACGCCTCTAGACTATTTTCTTTGGGGCTACGTTAAGTCATCGGTTTATGTCAGCGAGCCGATGACGTTGGAAGAGCTCAGAGCAAACATTAAACACGAAATAGCGGCCGTTTCGGCCAAAATGTGTGGCCGAGTCATCGAAAATTGGGTCCAACGAATCGACCACTGCAAACGTGCTCGCGGTGGCCATATGAACGAAGTCGAGTTCCATTCATAAATGTTTTGATTGTAATAAAGTTTTTGATCATTTGATCGTTTGATAATAAAGTTTTTAAAATATCTCAAATGGTTTGCGTTTTATTTAAAAAAGAAGTTGTCAAGTCCTTTTTGGAAAACCCTTTACATTCGATTTTCAATTTTTTTTTCTTGGTTATATTGGTACGCATGTTCCCTAACATATGTTGTCATAGCCAGCCATGTTGGATATTTAGCTTTTTTTCATAGATATAAAAGTAATACGTGTCTTGGCGAATTCTTGCTATTGAAATAAATGGATCATAGGCTCTGTATTAAATTTTGTGAAAAATAAAGTTAAGTGCTCTTACTCGAGTGTGACTTTTCTCTGACCAAAAAAATGTTTATAAGCGGTACAAGATCTTCACCGAAGGCCGAGAAGATGTTAATGACAATGGACCTTGCCTCACGGTGGCAGAAGGTTAAGATGTCAATGGTTCATATTTTGACTGAATAAAATTTTATAAAAAAGAAATATTGACTTTTAATTGTTTACATTACATCATTACACCACTCATGGTAGACCCAACGTAAACAGTATTTATCATTTCTAAAACTATGCAAAATTTAATGAAAATTGCTCTATTTTGAAAATAATCAAATCACCGATCATAGGAAACATCCTTATTGGCAGCAGATTTAATAACCGGTTTGGCTAGCACTTTACTTATACTTTTCAGATCATTTTTTGAGCACACTTTGTATATGAAATTAAGGGTAGCGACGATGAAGTTCCAACCCTGATAGACAAATAGGAGTGATAGAAAGGAAGAAAATCGAAATTTTGCTTTAAACTTAATAAACGTTGACTTCGACATCGACCTCATTGGTGCCTGCTTTCTGGAACGCAAGCCTGTTAAGAACCTCATTATTTTGTTCTATTGCCTGTCATGGCCCTCCTCCAGCCCTGTTTTAGGATTCCCAAACAAGAGTAAAACCAGATATAAGCTTATTTGAATTTAGAAAAAGTAAAAACAGAATAAAAACCAACAAAAGAGAAGAATGCCGAGATCTGATAAGAGAATTAATCTGTAAACTGTATTTCATGCAATAGAAAAAAAAAAAGAATTCGCCTTACATGTGTGGTCAACATAATACGGTGGGTGCCTACTCGGTAATGCAGAAACAAAAATCAAAACTAAGCAAGAAAATTGCACAGCAAATCTATTTATTTCATACTTGAAAGGGACCACTTCGGACGAAGTTCAGTTCATCGTTCCTCTCGGGCCATCATATGTACATATATGCTATGAACGAGAGACTAATACAACCTCTCGATTGGAAATGTTTGCAATTGCAAGGAAAACTGTCTGCCACGGAAATCCAATTTCGAATGCAACTCAAATCATTGTATTCATTTAAACAAAAAATCAATTTTATAGAACTCACACGCACACATTAACAAAAGCAACTACTGCACATTAAGCTATAAAGCGTTATTATTTAAAAAAAAAAAAGCGTTGCAGTACTCGGCGCGAAATCAAAACAAAAAAAAATCAAATGTAAAAAGGAAAAGTCTCTAAGCAATTTATGTTTATAGTAATTTGGTATATGTGTATATAGAATTCTAACTTACCGCTTTCATGATGCTCTTGTCCCAGGCGACGCATGACTCCAATACGTATAACGCCATCGCTAACTGAGCTGTGGTATGTGATCGTGAGACGGCTTCACGCCACGATAACAAGCCTTTCGGGATATTCTCCTGAGGCATATCCCGTTCGCTGTCGCACATACTTGCAGGCGATGCTGCTGCAGAGTTAACCTCTCCTGTGGCACTACTCGAACTAGACTGTTGGTTTCCGCCACTACCACCACCACCACCAGTGCCGCTGTTACCATTGTCCATCATATTTCCTGAGACATTTGAACCAAGAGCACTGTTCTGGCTCTGTTGATGCTGATGCGTATTGGAAGAGCTCGTGTTTTCCGAAGACGATGATGTGGTTGATGAGGATTTTTGATTTTGTTGAGTTTGTGCGATGGCGGCCAAGTGCGCATCACCAGTTTGACTGCCTAGCGGAGGTTTAAGGTAACGCCTTTCGATGGCTGCCTCAAGGCTTGCAATGCGTTCACGCATCATGGGTATGATAGAGACAAAATCCTCTTCGGTGATGTCCTCTTGATCTAGAGATATTTCATTCTCGATTCTAGGTGGCAAAATCCAATTTTTAACTTGCATCGATGCACTCGCGATCTTATCCTCGAGAGCCTCGAGTTGCTCGAGTAATGCCATCTCTACACGTTTAGCCACTTTTGGATTCCAGTCTGCCGGTCCGTCTGGTTGATATATGATTTCTTCATCATCGTCGCCGTCATTTACTTTGGTTGTGAGAGGATACGGTGTTCCCAGTTCGATTTCTTCCGAGAGAATGCGACTCAAACTCTGCTTCAACTCACGCTCCCGCACTCCCTTAGGATTAAGATTGTCTATCACGTTTTGAATCATTTCCACAGTGTCCACTTTCCACCAACCGTGCCGGTATCTCTGTGGGACAAAATTCTTCTCCAACTTCTTCGGAAACCCCTCGTTTTTTATTTGCTCCAGCATGCGATGCTCGTCGGGTGTCATTGAGAGAGGGGTTGGAATGTCGCATGTTATGTATGCGCTTATGTTGCCCAATGACATGTTCGCTAAATTTTGAAACGATATTCCAGTCGCTTCATCTAGCTTCAGTTCGATGCGGCCGGCTTTCAAGTCGATCCCTGAGTTTGTTCCAATGACACCACCCCCTCCCCCACCGCCGCAGGTGTCATCAAGAAAGGGAAAAAACTTCTGCTCTTTTAAATTGTAACTGTCCTCGACGAATGGGGTTACTTCCTCGCCATCTTCTCTTAACTCATACTCTTTCAATTTACGTTCAACCATTTGCTCGTCAAGGCCCGATAGTGACAAAATGCTTTCGTTATCGAAATGTAAATCGACTTTGCAGTTATCGATTGGAACCGTAAAGTACTGTGCGTTGTTGGCAATATCCCAGCGGTGCCCCTGTATTTGAAGGACACTTCCGCAATGGATATTCGAATAGACTTTTTGAAAATCGGGATTTTCAGTTTGGATTTCGGTTGTGGTAAGAGGCATCTCGCGATTAACAATCGAAAACCATTTGTCCACCGAAACCGGTGCGGCTGGCTTAAGTGTTAATTCTTCGTTACTCGGACATACAGTGATTGATACAATGTCGTCGTCCTCCTTCTTTATGCTTGCATCGGATTCTCTTTTCATTTCGCGATGGCTTGTATCACAGGCATTCTCTTCGTTTTCCTCATTTTTTACCAATTCGACCTTGTCCATGACGATATCAACACCTGAATCACTCACAACATTTGGTTGGATCGGTAACGGTGGCGGTGGAAGTAATTCGGAATCGGTCTTCGAACAAGTCGTTGTATTTGGTGGGTTTTGCGGGAAGACATCTGGCGCTGTTTCGGTCTGACTGTCATCCACCTGCATTGGTTCGTTCACGAGCTGATGTCCGGCATCTGCTTCGGGATTTTCTATGGTACTGATTGGCCGGGATGTACTAGCTCCTTCGTCTGCATCTTCATCCATTTTTTCCTGGTCTTCGGCAAAATCGTCGGCTTTCTCAGTGTCCAGTTCGTCTTCTTTTTCCTCTTTCGGAGGATTTTCCAATTTCACTTCCTCTTCAATGATTTCATTGAATCGGAATATGTCATTTTGTGCCGATTCCAGAGCTTCAATGAAGATACCGCCAGCTTTCGGGAGCTTCCAGTATCGCCGCCAGAAACGATCCTGACCAAAGCATGTGGCTCGCAGCTGATTATTGCTCTTCTCCAGAGATTCTTTACAATTCATCGAGGTCTTAATCATCTTTTCTAGTTTCTTCAGTACTTCATCGGCCGACATTCGATTGTCTTCATCTTCTTCGATATTTGTTATTTCGCTCTCAACATCGCTTAGGTCGTCGTCCATGCCGACATCAGTCGAAGCGTCATCACACCGTGAGTTGTTTTTCTTGTTGATCAATTGGCTCAGATCAGAGGGGACTGTCGCTCCGTTTTGATACGTGACACATTCTTCAATTTTCGACTTGAGCGGGGTATCAACACTGCTCTTCGACGGACTATCATACACTATTTTCTCTCCGGGTGTTGATGGTGGAACTAGAAGCTCCGGTTTAGCTGGTTCTACAGCATCCGTCACTGGGTCAGGCTCCGATTCCTTAATGACTGCGTGTTGTTCATCCGGTGGATTGATTTGACTTTCGTCGATTTCCATTTTTTCGACCTCATCCTTGTTGCCATTGTTATTTGCCTCACCATCAACGAGGGTTACACCAGCATCTTCTGCGACCGGTTCTGTCTCCTGTTTACGTGCCAATTCAGCTTGCTGTTGTTGCTCTTCCATTTGTTGCTGTTGCTGCATTTGCAACTGTTGCTGTTGGGCTGCTGCCTGTGCGGCTATAGCTGCCATTTGTGCTTCTCTTTCGATTTGAGCCTTTTCGTAAGCCTCCAAGCGTGTCTTTCTTATGTGCAACGATTTGTATTTACGGATTTTCATATCAGTCATGTATTTCTCTTTCTTGAATTGTGCGCAAGATTCAAGGCTGCCATCGATTTGTTTAAGCACAGCTTTGTTCATAAGCAAATCATTACAGAGATGAGCTAGGATTTGAGCTTTTCTGGTTGGATTTAACGCAACGAATGGTCGATCCTTTAGACACACCGATAACCGCCATGTTTCGTTCTCATGCAGCAGCTCATAATATTGTTGATTCTTACCGCTTGTCGTATTCAAGCAATCGATATCAACCTGATGGTGGTCGGGTATGCGTTTCTCTTTTTCTCGGTCAAGCGTTATGCCGAACATTTGCCGAATCTCACCCGTAGATGTGGCATACAAATATATTCGAAGAATTTCCGAAACATTCGAATTGGTAATGTCGGCGTTGCGTAGTGATTGACCCAGTAGTGTAGTGTGACGTCCTGGATTTGGTATACCGGGATCTTCAATGGCACACACGAGTAAATGCGTCATAACCGAGAGTAGTTCTTCTTCGGCTTCTACGTTACTGTCGGCGATAAGCGCATCATGTAGATTCTGAAGCGTCGGCAAGGATTCCATATCTGCGAATGGAAGTTTTTTTTTGTTTTTTTTTTAAAGAAAATGTACTACAAAGGGAAGGCGTGAAGAGCTTACCGAAACCAAGGGTTTCACCAAAGTTATGGAGAAATTCAAACACCATTAAGAGGTCAGCCATTGCCTGACCGGGCAAACGACAGCCAGCAATCCTCTTCAGTTCTGGCAAGTCAATCTGATCAGCAATTTGAGAATCCTCTTCAGGTTTTCTATATATAAAACAGATATTGCGATGTAACCAACGCATTCAGAGTCATTAAAACACTCACCTGATCTGGTTAAGGATTTCAGCATCACGTTTTCGAGCAGCCATCCTCTTCTCCCGTAAAATGAGTCGGTCCAACACCATTTGATGCTTCTTCCGCTCGCGCTCTTCGAATTTCCTTCGTATTTCCAATTGTCGGATGAGTGTCATGTGTTGTCTGCGACGTTCTCGTTCCTGTCGTTACAAAATAACGATATTTATTCGATGTATTTTAGTTTTAAATAAATGATTAAATCGAATGGGATGAAGCACGGGCTCTGATAGTTAGTTTAGGTGCTCGAAGTGTGAAAAATTGAAAGTTTCAAAAGCATGCACTAGTATATGATTTTGTGTACTGATTTGGTCTAATTTACAAAAACAAAAAAACATAATCTCAATGACTTTCGATGTTTTGGATGTTTTGTATGTGAATGTGTACGTTATTGGGGATGCTTGAGTGGATTAAGTGATAAATTAAAAAACAAAAGCTGTGTGTAAGGAAGAAGCATTTTATTATATTGTTTCATTGTTGCATACCAGTTCAACAGCGTAGAGTAACTCCTTTTGCTTGTTGAGTTCCTGCAGATGAATCTGCGCGTCAGTTTTAATTTTTTTTTCTTTTTTTCTTTTATTTTATATTAAATTTAGATGTAAAACGAAAATGGTAAAGGAAACTACGACGAAGCAAGGTTAACGCTTACAACTCTCTAACACTGATGAATAGTAGAGGAAAGAACTGGCTAAGACTACACAGTATAACGGATGAGTGCAATAATGCAACAGAAATCAATAAAAAAGTATTTGGTCAAAAGCCCTTGTGTCCTATACCCCAGAACCTTAATATATAATAACACTGGCACTCAAGGGACGATGTTTTCAACTATGAATCTAGTTTTTTTTTCCACAAGTTGAATTCGACATTGGAATGGATATCAAATAAAAAATTTGAAAATTGCTGATGCGAGACTAGTAATAAGTAGTGCTCTACAATTGCTGATGACAATTGAGTTCGGTGAATGATAAACAACGGTGTGACCAGGAAGACGAAAACAATAAAAAAAAAAAGCAAAGGGACAGAAGAACCAGAAAGAAACAATAAAATACAGTGGATTCAAATAATAACCGCCATTTGAAGGTTTTGAAATGAATTTTATTCCCGCCAAGAGGTTTGAATCTCATCTACATTATGGAAGCGACAGTCATTTATTATTATAACTAATGCGTGATTTCAGAGTTTAGTTTTAAATTGTCCAAAAAACCCAGGATAATTGCAAAAATGTATACAACTTATATGCATTGATAAATCAATGCTTGCCATTAGCTCTGTAATGATTTTTTCGTGTGATTGTTGACTATGACCACGTCTTAAGTGGTTAATATAGAGAGTCCACTTTTTCTCGCTCATAACACGTTTTATGTAAATGCTGCAATACACGCTGGCTTATCAGCATATATGATTTGAGGTATCTTCAAAACTTAGTTTAAAGGCGTCAAATCGCACGAGAGATACATTGCTCATCGAACTACTGATTCGCGTGATATGTGGTATATAGCGCCGCCGTCTTGCTAGTACCACCTATTGACTAGGTTCAACTCGTTCATTTTGGTCAAAAAAAAAAATTTAAATAATTGATTGATAGTGTGCGCCATAGACGGTAACATTCATCGCTGATCCTTACATATCGCCAATATCCTTGCGTAACATTTTACACTTAGTCGAATGACAATTGCTGCGAACAGCGACCAATTACCATCAATATTTTCCTCATGCGACTGTTCGTATGCGGGTAGGTGGCTTGATGTCCAATAGCATGAAATTGGTGAGAAATTTGGTCACTATGGCTTCATTTGCTTGATCAGAAAGTAAAAATGACGAGAATGACGAATGAATGAAATTCAATAATTTGTAATCGCTGAAATGACAATGCGGATTAAGCACGTTTGACCTCGACTCATATAACAAATTAGGCGTGACTTCTTATAAACAGAACACTGATAAACCATACAGCAAAAAAATCAGACTTTATTACTTCAGCAGTGTGGAAGAGCTAATATCTGAGAATGGGGCTTTGATGGCGGCTTAACTATTACTGCAGATAATTGTGCCCATTTTGTTGGAGCCGGTAATCTGAAAGCAGTATGCGAGTTTTCCACTCCTTTCCGGATGGGAAGAGGAAAGCGGATGGAAAGCTGTGCAGCTGAATTCAATGATGGAAGTCTGTTAGTGGCAACATCGGATTTGTAAGCAGAAATAGTAGGGTCCTGCTATAGCAAACAACCTAGATGACAAGCAGGCAGTCTGATGGCAACATAGATCAACATTTTTTTGAAGTAGAAGTCCAACCGTAGGATGAGCAGCATCATGCTAGGTATTTCGAGGGGTTATGGACTACGCGCAGTCGTTTTTTGCCGATCTTTGAACTTTGGTTAGTTTGTCTGTGCTATAAGCTTTGCTTGAAATTGAGAGAGTTGTTTAAGCTTTGGGACTATAATAACGCCTAAGTATTTGGGACTAGAGAATAGGGATAGAATCTGTTGAAGTTTAAATGACGATATATTAGTTTAGGTGGTATACAGCATCAGTTCGGTTTTCTTTGAGTTTACTTTTAGCCAGGCCCAGGAGTATACGTATCACTGTGGGAAACAACCCCAACTAGGGCACCCACGTTGTCCGCATCGCTTTTATTTTTTTCTCTTCAGAAAGATTAACATGACCTATTACCAACTTCACGTCGCTGTTTCTGCCAAACTACGAATGATAGGGTGCAGTTGTTAATTCAGTTCAATGTTGAAAAGTGTGTGTAAGGCTGCGGCCAAGTAGTGAGCGACGAGCGATTGAACGACGAGTCTGAGCGATTGGTGACCATTTAGTGAGAATCATCGCTTAGCGATTAGTTACAAAAATGCCATTGTCAAATGCTGTTCGTCGTAGCTTTTTACTTGAAAGTCGTATTCATATTTATAGATTTATTCGATCGAGAAGACAAAGATTTGGTATACACCCTATAAATCAAGAAAGGTCAGCTTGTGATGAATTTTATCACTTATATATTATACAAATCTTCGCAAGTTTCCCGACTAATTTTTGCAATACTTTCGCATGCCAGTATCTTCCTTTGATTTACCATAAGAAAAAGTTCGACCAAGAATAACGAAACAAAGGAAATCACATCACTCAGCGATACACTAAAAAATTAAAACAGACTTGATTGCAGAGCGACGTCGTTCTGCCGCTTAGCAAAATCGCTAGTTGCTGAGGGCTTACGTGGCCACGACCATACAATTTAATGTTTTAATTTTTTTTTATCGCTTTATCGTTCACTTCCTAAGGATACTTTTCGTGTCATTTTATCTAAGCAGTTGATCCACTTACACGCAAGTCGCTAGTTATCAATTGTCGTGTTCTCTAACGAAGCACCATTTGTAATCGACCAAAATGTCAACAAGCAGAATTATCAAGTTTACTTAACAGAGGGGACTACCAGGAAGATAGCGCTACTGTTTTTAATGGTCTGGGCCGATTGTCGGTCTCCGCTCGTACTTTGGATTGTGGCATTAAGATAAACGCGATCATTTATCGTGAAATTCTCTTGGAACCTGTGTTAAACATTTTAGCCAAAGACCAAATTTAACCAAAATTAACTGCGACACTTAATCTCCTCGACGCAATGGTTATCGAATCCTTCGATATCGAATCAAATCTTGTTTGGGATATTTTGACGCCAAGTTTGGGGCTAGAATACACCAAACAACGGATATATTAAGGTCAACGCTTCACCGGGAATGGAAGCGCATTCCATAGACAAGGAAATTATTCGTGCTAAACGTGGCCATATCCACAGTTCATGTCAGCCTCCCTGTATAACTTTCATGATAATCCAAGGAGGACCAAAACCGAACCTTCTCTCAATAACTACTGTTTCATCTCATAGGTGAAAGAGACCTATGGTTTACGACCGACTGCGAACATTGAATTTCGAGAAGATTTTTCTAGATGAGTATACTAACAGTTTTGTCAGTAATTCGATGAGGAGAAACACACGGAAATTCGATTGCGATGACATGGCTGTTATGAGATTCGAACTCTGTGCCAACATCGGTGGAACCAACACACCAACCACTGAGCCATTCCTTTAAGATTGACTTTAAGGGTGACTTTATACGGGATTATCTGACTTGTGGTCCGATTTCGGCACAAAACGAACGGCCATCCCAAAATGAGATGCAGATCATGGTCGATATACGAGGGTGGTCCGATAAGTACAATACTTAGCCTCACCGCCAGATGGCGCCAGTATTGCAAGAGCAACTATCGTGTAGTACATTCTAGTAGACGGCTACTGTCGTCTTTCAGCCGGATCGGATTCGTAGTTTTGTTTTGACCGCGTGTGGAAGCGGGAGTGTCCACAGATTTTAGAAAAATGGAAAAAGAGCAATATCGGTCGGTGATTCGATTCTTGTTTTTGGAAGGAAAATCGCGCAGCGAAATCAAAGAGCGTTTGGATGCTGTGTACTGTGACTCTTCTCCTTCGATGGCGACCGTCAAAAATTGGTTTAACGAGTTTCAACGTGGTCGCACGTCGATTTTTGATGAGCCACGTCCAGGTGCCCCGAAAACGGCTACCACGAAGGATAACGTGACAAAAATCCACGATCTCGTATTGGCAGACGCCGATTGAAAAGTGCGCGAGATAGCTGAGACAGTAGGCATTTGAAAAGATCGCGTGGGTCATATCCTGCATGAAATTTTGGGCATGAGAAAGCTGTCGGCGCGATGGGTGCCGCGTTTGCTTAGTCCGGACAACAAGCGCAACCACTTGAGACCACTTCAGAGCAGTGTTTGACGCTTTTTAAGAGCAATCCGAAGGAGTTTCTGTGTCGTTTCGTGACAGTCGACGAAACATGGATCCACTGGTACACACCAGAGACCAAGGAAAAGTCGAAACAGTGCACTTCACCCGGCGAACGTGTTCCGAAGAAGGCGAAGACTGTCCCATCGGCCGGAAAGGTGATGGCCACCGTTTTCTGGGATTCACAAGGTGTGAACCACATCGACTATCTGGAGAAGGGCAAAACGGTCACAGGGCTGTACTATGCCAAATTATTGGGCCGATTCAACGCCGAATTGAAGAAAAAACGGCCCCACTTGGCGAAGAAAAAAGTGTTCTTCCACCATGATAATGCACCGGCTCACACCTCCGCCCTCGCCACCGCCAAATTGGTCGAATTGGGCTACGAACTGCTGCCCCATCCATCGTATTCTCCAGATTTGGCCCCGTGCGACTTATTTTTGTTTCCAAACTTGAAAAAGTCACTCGGCGGGCAGAAATTTCAGTCGAATGAGGAGGTCATCGCCGCCACGGAGGCCTACTTTGCAGACCTCGAGAAAACGTATTTTTCAGACGGGTTAAAGTAGTTGGAGCATCGCTGGGTCAAGTGTATCGAGCTAAAAGGAGACTATATTGAAAAATAAATCGCCATTTCTCCAAAATGTTTGTTTTTCTTTTTTAGGCTAAGTATTTATCGGACCACCCTCGTACTGTTAGAAAATTGAAAGAGACTGGCTCTGTTACGGTCAGAAAATAGAGAGACTGGCTCTGTTACGGTCAGAAAATACGGTCATGGAAGATCTAAATCTACCGATTTCATAGCGAAGACAGCGCTCAGGCAAATGTTAACCGATTTATTTATTTTTTTCGGCGGCAAATCGAAAATATGAATGTGGAAGATACGAGTATGTGGTTTTAGCATGACGGTGTCATATCTTACACAGTACGATCCGTTTAACTTCATTTCAAAAAACAGACTCCCCGGACGAATTATTTTGCGTTTTTCTGATTTGAACTGCACCAAAGGTAGTATAATGATTTGTCGCTATTGGATTTATTTTTGGGGGGCTATGGAAAAGTCCAAGTTATGGCCGAATTATCGCCTGATATGTGCCGAAAAGTTATCGAAAATTACCTTGTCAGAATCGAGTGTTGCAGGAATCCTCGTGGACGGTATTTGAATGACATTATCCATAATACACAACGGTAAGATTTAAACAATATATTTAAATAAAAATCGGAATCGTATTTTGTTCAAATTTACTTTCGGAACCACAATTTGGATTACCTACATTTGGGTGAACATAGAGAGGCTTTATATAAATTGCCCATCAAAAGTCCAATTTTCTTTGTAGATTGCTTCACACAACTGTCGTTAGTAATACAACTTGTTGATCTTTCAACTTTGTGGCAAGAACTCTTGGTGCACTATGTCATTAAATCACAGTGAACATTTTCCATCGCACCTGTTAAGCTAAGTTCGACATGAAATGTCTCATGAAAAACTTCCATTTGCCGTTATTTTTGATCGTAATAAAAGTTTTGAACCAATTTTTGAGCGTTTTATACCCAAAACATCGGAGAAATATTCATGGCATGGTGCAAAATGAAATTGTGATTCGGCGATCGTTAATTTCTTTCACGTTTGCAAGTCACCTATTATCGTCTTTAGGTAAATATAAGACTTATTCATAACAAACTCACCAATAAACCCGCAAATTCTCTGACTCACTTAGTAAGCTAATAAATTATCGTCGATGAATTCTGACACGCATGATATCTGTTTGGCAACTGATAGCAGACTAAAGAATCGGTTTTGTTTACCAACACAACAACAGAAAAATCTCGCGAATAAGATCAATGCAGCATGAGATTCTAAAATTCCCGAAACTTTTTGAACACACCTCATGCCATTAGATCTACCGTCAATTTAAAATCGGCAAAACAAAAAATGCAGACATCTAGGAATAATTTTATGAAAGCCTCCGAGGTAGTGCTCTTTTTCTTGAATTGAAAAATATGCATTTTACTGCAGCTCACGTTACACTACCTCCTTGGACATAACGTCGTGTAGCGTATACCATAAATTCCTACCGATTTCGAACAATAACTTCTTGTTACGATTTCAAGTTTATCCTCAACTCACGGTCGTTTTTCTTAGTGATTCAACAGATTACTAACTACCTACGGTACTCGACACAAATCAAAACTAAATTCGAAAACGTAAATAAAAAGAAAGAAAATAAAATTGAATATCACACTAAAACACTTCTACGGAAAACAGATGAAATTGTTTTTGTATTTACTCTACCTTATTCAAATCCTACGTAGAACATTGAAGGGACAAAGTGGTTGGATGGATTCTGAATCAACACAACGTCAATTGATCGGTTGCAACAACAACAAACAAACAATTACCAACCATTTAACAACCAGTTACAACCGACCAAAAGGCACAGAAACGGTCTACATCTAGATATGGCTACGAGTACTAGGTAAGGTAAAATGGCTTAAACACTAAGAGCAGTACCTGTTCTTTCGCTAAAATAGCTTCTTGCCTTTTCTTTTCTTTTTCCTATAAAACAATAACAAACAGAACAGAATTAGAATTTGGTTTAAATCAAACAACTGAAATGACGAAGAAGTGGGCAGGGAGCAAAAAATCACTTACCTGCTGCTTCTTGAGAATCTCTTCTTGTTTGATGCGTTCGAGTTCCTCTTGGCGTTTCTTCCGTGCCTGCAAATTGCAAAGGAATATACGTAATTAACCATGGATTTTTGGATGAAAAAGTAGTAAGTAGAAAAGAGCCACACCGCTCACCTCGATCGCCTGCTGATTTTTCAGCTCTTTTTCCTTTCTTTGCTGTTCTAGCTTTTCGTTCTTTTCCTGACGCGCCTTCTCCTTGTTCCTCGCCATCTCTTCCTTGGCGAGCTTTTTAGCTTCCCGCATTGCTTGCTGTTGCTTGGCAATCTCAATTCGCTGCTCGACATTGAGTGTTTGGCGAGTGAACATCTTTAAGTCCTCTAAGCGTTTAGCTACGTCCGCGTCCGACATGCGAATATACTCGCCGTCGTTTGCGAATGGCGGTGGTGCAGGTTGAAGAAATGATCCTACTATTGCTCGGGACGAGAAACTAAAGTTGTCGCGGGTTAACTTGCACGGATTCTTCTCTAAATACTATGGAAGCAAAGTAAATATTTATACAACACGCATTAATCAGATATTCCGTCAATCACTTACGGCAAATACTTGTCCAATTGTTTTGAGCTTTGTCGAGCTGCCGGGTGCATAGTAGTATACGTCGCCACGGATTTGGCCGGCCTTGGTTAGACCTTTGATGACGGTCTCACGTTTCCAGCCTAGTTCGAGTGGTGCTCGTAGTTCGGTAATGTTTATGATTTGCGAGTCCTCGCCCTCGGATTCCGATAGACCACTTTCGGCAGCTACACTCTCCGAATCAGTGGACACCTCCAATTGAGCATTAGCTTCTGATAGTGCTTGTCGGATTTTCTCCTAATAGCAATCATCAAATAAGATTTTTTGAAGAATTCATATTTTATATTGGACTTACCAAGTCAGCACCTTGCTGCATCAGTTGCTGCGTTGACAGCATTGGTTTGATACCAACTGCTCGGCTCTGGGCTAACAGCGATGCAACCGTATTCTTTTTCGGTTTCGATACACCACGACCGAGATTTCGGGGACGACCTTCTTTATACTGCGGCTGAGAACGTTCACTACCTCCACTTCCACTTGAATTGCCCGATCCTAAGGCGGCTGTTATCGAACTCAGACTCTGCAAGCTGTTTGAGGCGCTACCTCCTGCCGCTCCAGTTCCTCCTCCGCCAGAATTATTACTACTGCTAGTACTGAGATTCAAACTATTTCCAATACCACTCACTGACATGCTTCCGCCTCCCATACCGCTACTATTGTAATCGTTATTTGATGATTTATTGTCCGGCTTCATGGATAAATTAAGGGGTACGTCAAAGTCTTCAACAACCGGTATCGAAGATGTGGTTTTCATGCTCAGATTCACGCCCGTGTTTGACATTCCCAAGTGATCGTTATCGTGGGGATCTTTGTTTTTATTGGTCAAGTTATATGCTCCATTCGACGTTATAGTGGGGGGCAATTTTATGACTTCCACTCGATCGGCGCTGCTTGATAAATCGGTGGCCATGCCGCTTGAACCACGATTCGATGATAATGATGAAGCGGATAGGGATGCGCTTACGCCGCTTCCCAAACCAGGATTAGTTGTCACCGAAGGCACATTCAGATGACCACTTAGAGACGATCCTCCAGATGAGCCAGAGTTTGCTGACGGTTGTGGTGGCCCGGAGAGTCCTAACATTCCGCTACTACTGCCGCCGCCGCCGCCGCCGCCACTACCACTACCACTACCACCACCACCACTACCGGATGACTGTTGTTGTTGCTGCTGCTGTTGAGCTGCATTTGCGGCGGCCGCCATCGCTGCATACTCCATCTCAAAACGTGCCCGCTTTGCTGGACTTAAGCCTGGAAATGCAAGGAGAGGATTTGATGGATCGAGAGATATTGTCTTTTTGCGACCACGATTTGTTGTACCAGGAATTTTCGGCCCAACTATAGATGAGGTATACTTGATTATTTCAGTATCTGGTGGCAATCTGACTCCCAGCAATGATGGATGCTCACTGAAAACGGAATTCAGCAAAACACAGAGAATCAGTAACGGAAATCAACGTAAAATGCGCACAGAAATCAGACATACACAGAAAGAAAGAACAAAACAAAAAAAAAAGAAGGAAAAATCTACGGAAAAAATAAGTTAACATCAATGTGAACATCAAGGAAGCTTACTTTCCTTCCAGTGCAGCACTTTGTTTATTTCAACAATGGCAAAGAAAAGTATACAAAAAATCACATAATAAACAATCAATGGAACATATGTTAAGTGTGATTCAGACTCCGTTTTCATATCCTTTAAAAATGGATAAGAATTTCATTGAATTGTACTCACCTTAAGATCCCGGACGGCATATAGTCTTTCACTTTACCGCTATTGGCGGCTAGGCAGGCATTCATTGCGGCTTGGACACTTTGCTGTGGATTCAAGCCCAGATTTCCAAGTTGTGATAATGAGTTGAGAGCATTGAGGGAATTATTTTTATCACGATCCTTAGATGAGTTGCCACCGCCAAGGCCGCCGCTATTCGCGTTATTATGAGACGACATCATTGAACTGTGATGTCCGCCGGTCGAGCTTGAATTTGACGAACCACCCATATGATGATGGGATATTGAGCCGCCGGATGTTGATTTATTGCCCGAGAGCGCCGAATGAGATTGGGACGAGTGATGCGACGAAGATGATGATTTCTTCGAGGATGAGGCTTGAGACGAGACAGCTGCTGATGCAGCTGCAGCTTGCATGGCTAATAATTCTTTGTGCAGGGTAGCTGGGTCGTAGGCTGACGAAGAAGCTGCTGCCATACTCGATTGCATTGACGACTTTCCATAACCGGATGACTGAAATGGATTTTTTTTTAAGCCCGTGGGTAGGTTTTAAATTGACTAAATAGTATGTAATCTCAGATAGGACAATGGGTTGAATGTATGTATGTTCAAAAAGTAACAGGAATCTTCTTATTTCGCGGGTTGTATTGATCAAATTCGTTGGATTTGCTTCTGATCAATCTGTTACGAATTAAGCTAGGGTTTACGAGTGGAATAGGCATTTGCAATAAGGTCGTAAAGACGGCGAGCTCATTGCATGAAGTAATCTGGATAAGAACATTGCCACCCATGTCCACTATCAAGAAATGTGTCCAATTCAATTGTACACACTAACTCCTGAATTTCAATTAAACAGAACAACCAAGATTAAATCAAACGTATACGAGGTTTGTTCAAAAAGTAAGGTGACTAAAGTGATTGTACCCCTCACCTTTTGGATGACGAACAAAATGTTTACCGTCGATCCCAAGCAGATTTATTTTAGTTTCGCACTTCTTAAGACATTTCTCCATTGTCCTGGAAGGAATCGTGTTATGAGCGGCACGTGGCAAGGTTTAGCGAAAGCAAAGGCCTTCTAAAGATGTACTTTTCTTAGAGATCTCGCGTATAATTTTGCACTCACTAATACTCGGTTCTGGCACTCACTTCAATTGATGATTGACTGTTTAAGTCTTTCTTTTTTTTTATATAATTGTGCGGGTTCAAGAGTGTATGCTCTTATGGTGTATTTGTCACATAACCTGGACGGGGTATAGGTGGTTTGTGTCGAAGATTTCGTTCACTACTCTGTGGGGGGTGGTTGTCCTAGATACGATTTGAGAGTTTCGACTGAATCTGCGTTGGTTGTAATTCACAGTAACTCTTTTGTTACCATGTCATTAAGGTATTATATTGGAAATGCACACACAGAGTATGAATTTTAAAGTGATCTTATACTGCGAGTGTTATGCCTTCGTCAGCACTTTTTTGATCATCACTCATTCACAACTGAGGTTGTTGCACAGTTTTCATTCTTGAATTGTTCTTGACCAATTAGTCTTCTTCAGCAGGGAATACTATTCGAATTCATTGACGCCAAGCATATTTTCCAGATGAGCAGTTTGGCTTAGAAGTCATCAAGCAAGTGCTCAGATTATGCCCACATGTCAAAAGGAACCTTGGGCTTGGCAAATCTACTTGTTTAGTTCTATTGTACTAACTATTAAGACGGCAATTTACTATGTTTGGCATGATGGCATTGTGTACAAGTGATTAATTTTGGCTCCTCTGTACCTGGTTAAAACCAAGCAAAGTTTTTGCGTCGACAAAAATTCAAGGAGTGCCACAGGGTTCAGTCCGTAACTCAATAATTTACAATACGAGCTGTGATAAAAATTAACCGATTTACGATTTCTTTTGTTGCACATTCCTCGAAGGGTATCCACGTGAAAGACGGCCAAAAACCGCAACCGCACCGGAAACTATCGAAAAAGTGCATAATATAGTGTTGGACGACAGGCTTGATAGCTTGGGCTATTGGGATAACGTAAGAAAGGGCATGACACATCGTGTATAAAGAATTAGGGATGCGAAAACTGTGCACAAGGATGGGTGTCGCATTTATTGAATGCCAATTAAAGGCAAATGCGCAGACGATTATCGCAGCAATCCTTGGACTGATGACTGATTTAATAGGAATTCGACCGATTTTGTGGCGAATTCCCACCAAAGATGAAATGGACAGCAATCCAGGCAGAGAATGGAAGCTGGTGGATTAGCGCCAAAGGAAGCCAAGTCGATCGTATATACCGGAAAGATCATAGCTAACATGTTTTGGGATGCGAAAGGGTTCCATCAGTTAACTGATTAAAGGGTGGGCCATCTAGAGTTTTTTTTTTTTTTTTAATCATAGGTTATTTTGATACTGAGCTGTTTCCCGCTCGAAATCTTGACAGAAAATCAGTATCATATCGCCGTTGAACGAAATCAGTCCCTTTACGCTTAAACAACGTTGGAAAATATTGAAAACTTATTTCCAAAGTGAGTGCTGTGTAGCCCAAACAGTGCGTTTTTTAAAAATAAGTTTTGGCCGAAATGAAGTTCCCACCGTGACTGCTGTACGCAAGTTTGTGCAAAAAGTTCGTGAGACTGGTATGCTAGTGGGCAACACTATTGGTCCCCGTCGTACGGTGCCCACAGATGAGAATGTGGCTGCTGTGGCCGAGACTGTGAGACTCAATTCACGAATATCAGCTCGCCATCGATCTTAACAGCTCAACTTTTCACGCACTAGACTGAGGAGAATTCTGCACAAAGATCTCGGATTACAGGGTCCAATTGATTCAACAATTGAAGGTGCTCCACCGTCCTTTTCGTTATTGCTTCGCAGTTTGGGCCTTAGAGCAGCTTGAATTGGAAAACGATTTTGGGCGAAAAATCATCTTTTCTGACGAGGCGCATTTTCATCTCGGCGGCTACGTTAACAAACAATTATGTCTTTTTTATAGGGTTCGTGCAGTTTCGAGAGTGTACACTCTTACGGTGTTTGTCACACAACCTGGACGGGGTGCAGATGGTTTGTGTCGAAGATGTTCGTTCACTACTCTCCGAGGGTGGTTGTCCTGGATAGGATTCAAGAGATTCGACAGAATTTGTCGCATTGGTTGTAGTTTACAGTAACTTTTTTTGTTTTCATGTCATTAAAATGTTATTGGAAACGCACACACAGAGTATTGAATTTGAAGTGATATTATACTGCGATTGTTATGCCTTCATCAGCATTTTTACGATTATCGCTCATTCACAACTGATGTTGTTGCATAGTTTTTACGTATAGGAATTGTTCTTGGCTAGGGACAGACTTGAACTATAGACTTTCCACTCAACAGTTGGTGATGATTACCATTGCACCACGACAAAATTGCCGCTGGGAAAACCAGCACGTTATTGTCGAGAAGCCAATGCATCCACAGAGGGTGACAGCTTGGTGCGGATTGGGGAGTGGTGGCATCATTGGAAAATTTTTCTTCGAAAATGAGGCTGGGAACAACGTTTCGGTTAACGGTGGGCGTTACAGAGTCATGTTAACCGACTTTTTTTTACTCAAATTGAAGACATGGATTTGGACGACCTCTGGTTCATGCAGGATGGCGCGCCATGCCACACAGCCCATGCCACAATCGATCTTTTGCGCACCAAATTCAAAAACTGTGTTATCATTCGTCTTGGCGATGTCAGCTGGCCGCCTCGGAGCTGTGAAAAGACCCCTTCGGACTTTTTTTTTTGTCGGGAACCGTGAAGGACCGATGTTATGCCAACAATCAGGAAACGTTTCAAGCACTTAAGGCCAATATCATTCAAGAAACCGTGAGCTACAGCCCGAAACTATCAACAAGGTCTTGGAAAATTGGGGTGACAGAATGCGCTACTGCGAAGCCAGCCGAGGTAATCACTTAAACGACATTGTATTTCATAATTAATGGGAATGTTTGTCCTTACTAATAAAGACATAATACATGGAAAAATTTAGTTTTGTTCGTTTTATTGCATTTTTAAAAAGAAACTTGTATTTGACCCACCCCGTACCTTGCAAAAGGCAAAACAGTTACAGATGAATATTACTCCGATTTTCTTGACCAGCCAAAATTCGCGAGAAGAGGCTTGACTCGAAAAAAAAAAAAAAAAACATCTTTCACCTAGACCTAGGGTAGGATTTGTTCGAACATCCCCCTGTTCTCCTGATTTGGCATCCTCACACTTTCATCTGTTGCCAAACTTGAAGTAATTTGTTTCTAGAAAGCGCTTCGCATCCATTAAGAAGTTGGGAGGACCGAAGATGAATGTTTTCACAGATTTCCAGACTTTTCAACTGAAATTTGCAATCTTTCATGTTCAGATCGAGAACTTTTCACCTTATCCCCGTACTTTATTGACTGTGGCATTTGAGTAAAGTTTACAATTAGTACAAACTCTTCACAGAAGGCCGAGAAGATGTTAATGGAGATGCCCGCCGACGACGCCCCCGCTCTTCAACAACCGATGAAGCAGAAAATCTTTGTGGAGACTCATCGAATCACTATCAGAGGAGTTGCTTAAGATATTGGCATATCAGTTGGCTCATGGCATGAAGTATTTCTGGATATTTTGCCAAAGAAATCGTGTCAAAGAAATCTGCTGAAAACAACCGTCGCATCAGCATCGCGCAGGAGCTACAGCATTACATGAATGAAGTTGGACATTTGCAAAAGAAGAGTCATCACGAGTGATCGTTAGAAACATCCACCCCAATGAGACCGATCAAAATAGTCAAAACCGAAAAAAGCGTGCCAAGTTCGGTGAAATGTGAACGTTTTGCTCACTCTTCTCTTTGATTACGTGGTTAATTATGAGTTCCTAACGGAAGGTCTTCCAGCATACTCGTTTGAGTGAAGAAACACAAAGACAACGTCCAAATTTGTAAGAAAAAGAATTCATGGCTGGTGCATAATACACCTGCCCGCTCATCAGCACTTAATTTTTGGGCGAAAACAACTTTTTTTCTACTTATTACTCTTTTTAGAACGGAAAAAAAAACCCACGAAAGGACGGAGATTTGTCACGCCTGAGGAGATAAAGACACCATCGCTGAAGGAGCTCAAGGCTATACCAAAAAGCGTCTATCAGAAGTGCTTTGACGGTTGGAAAAAACACTGGCGCAATTGAATTATAGCTGAAGGGGTTACTTTGAGGGAGGCAAAATAGTTAGTGACGAATAAATAAATATTTTTCGAGAAAAAAAAAAAAAGTCACCTTATTTTTTGAACACACCTCGTACATGTCACGATGTGATATTGTATAAAAATAGCTATTTCCACCGAATAAGTAATTACATACTCCCGCAATTTATAATTCGCACGTCCTTCTGATCTAAATGAACCAAAAGCTGCGTGCAATATACCCTCATACGTGTCCCGTTTCCGATGCTACAGTCTCGGGGATTTTATTTATTTGCAAATACCAATAAAATTCATCCGATTCAATACAAATGAAATAATCTAGTAATTAAATAACAAATACCGCTTTCCAAATAATTTATGCATTTCTATCTATGTATCTAGGTAATCCACCACATGTACCATCGCGGGTCGCATGCGTCCAAGTCTATAGATTTGAACACACAATTAATGTATTTAACAACGCTTGTGAACAAACGCAAAGCATTATACCGCAAATAATTGGATGATTGTAGCTCGAGGATAACACGGACATGTCAAAATATATCAAACATTTGGGGAGGCCCTAACCACATCCATATTCGTATAAACAACCTGCTGGTGCTTATGTGTTGTGTTCGTGCAGCTCAAGTATGTTCGAATGAAAAATAGGGAATGAAGCCCTTGATGAGATTTAAGTATTTTCAATGTGAACTCTTTTACTCACCTTGTACGAAGAACTGCTGCCGGATACCGATGTCGGTGTGATTGTAGTTCCCGCTCCAAGATTGTGCATACCAGAGGCTGACGAGCCCCCGCTATTGCTGTTCATACTGTTCGACATGTTTTGCTGCGGTTGCTGTTGTTGCTGTTGACGTTTCTCTTTACGACTTTTACTAGAACTTGATTTACTGTTCGATGACGAGGAACCACCGCCAACCGAAACACCTCCCGCATTACTATTCCCACCAGCACCACCTCCGCCTAAGCCCAATGCTGAAGGAAAAGCTGATGCCAAATCCGGATGCGGAAACGGAGACAATCCTGATGCCTGTAAGCGACTGAAGTAATCCTGCGCCGCCAATTGTGCAACTGACCACCAACCTAAGGAAAGATTATCAATTTTGTCAATTAATATTCGCTGCTTATCTATCGAACGCGTTTAACTCACTTGCTGGATGCAGACCTGCTAAACTTGCGGCTTGTGATGCAGCGACTGCCATTGTGTTCTGATGATGATGTCCTGCGGCTGCCGCAGCCGCGGCCGCCATTGAGTATCGGTCATTTGACGAACTCGGACTTGGTAGTAAGCCAAGTCCAGCGGCTGCAGCTGCATTAAACTGAGAACTGAAAAGCGGGTTAGACGCTGCCGCTGCAGCTGCTGCCGGATCTCGACCCCAATACGCTAAAATACAATTTTATCAATTTTTGTTTTATCAATCAATTCACATCATTTTGAAACATACCGAACAATGAGGCCGCGTCTAGTAGAGACTGGTCGTGGCTATTGCCTCCGCCGGCACCAGACGATGAACCAGACTTACCACCGCCAGACTTTCCGTCACTGCCGTCGTTATTTTTATCCATGTTCTTCATCTGGACTATTTTTCTATTTCCCTTTTAACTATTTGATAATACTTTACTTGATTTCTATAAGCCTTCGTTGTTTACAAGAAAAAGAAAACGAAATTATTCTCAACTGAAATTGGTGCGGGGTTCACTCTTAATTACATTCGTATATTTGTCTCCATTTTGAGATATACTTTAAACGATGACACTTTCCATGAAGTGTTTATTGTTTTCTAACTCTCAGCTGTTGTGTCATTTAAGCACCTGGAAGATGAAGAAGAAAAAACAAATGTCAGTCAGTCAATTAATTGCCCAATACGATTAAGGGTTAAAACACATTGTCATTAAAATAAATAAATACCAATTAAATAATTTAATAATTATTCGACCCTTGTTCCTTTCGTCGATTTACTTTTTTACACACAAAAGCATTACCTGCAATAAAGCCAAGAGCCAACTGTCGTTATATTGAATGATTGACATGTGCACGAGCGAATGAGACAACTATGTACGATTACTTCGATTCGGAAGAGAATTAAGAGCAACTCTACTATATGTATATTTGGCGCCTACATTTTTCTATTTTGTATGCGTGAGAGATTGTCTCCTTTATCATGCTCTCCTCTTCAAACCGGTTTCTATTCAGAGAGCGAGAGCTGAAAGTTGAAAGTGAGAGTGCATACTTGAATACTCTTCGCGCAGGGCACATTTCTCCTTAACTGTTTACTCAGCTTATACACGTTTAGTTTGAGGTTTCCCTCCCCTCATTCGTACACATTTTTCATTCATACTTTTTGCACTCATACATTCACGTTTATTATGTAAAAACAGTAATAACACGGACTAGGGCTGATGACTGAGCGAAAACGTACAACAGGATTGTTTTCATTTTTATCGTTGTTGGTTTATATATTTGCAAATTGTTATTTTACGGGCAGATTGATGGTTTGGACGTTAACGAGACGGGGGTCACTTAGTCAACAAGTTGATTTGAATATTGCACAATCTATCATATATTTTTATTTAAAGGCATAGCATTAAAAAAAGGTTTTACATGAGCTTCAATGATTAATTAATAATAAAAGGGTGTGTGGAGCAAGGGTGTTTTCTATGTTCCTTGCTGGATGCTTAAGACTTTTTGCCTTCTCATGTAAAGTGCTCGTAGTGAAGTTTATGCCCATTTTGAATGTTATAGGTCAGAGACCTAAAATCCGCTATTATTAAAGTCGGCCTTGGTTTTTGTAACTACTTTATTTAAAACACAAGTTATGGACAAAATAAACTTCTCCCAAACACGTATCAAGTATATGTAGCTGATAGCCACTGTCTTTGTTGGTTACAACACATGAATCACTCTAATCGGTAGGTATAATGGAAGTGACAAACAAAAATCGTACATTAGTCATTCACTTCATTGACTTAGATTGATTAGTGAGATAAAAGAAAAACGAAACTATTCATTAGATGAATATGACCGAAACAATGTGGTTTTCAATGATGCGAGCGAGGGGTAATGAATTGATGGTACTTAATCCAACCAATTCAAACCAAATGCTTTTAAGCTAGTATGTGTACGATATATATGCACTGATAAACCGACCGATCGAAAAAATAAAAACGAATGGTTTAATGTGTGTACGCCCTAATCAAGCAAGTTGTATTGATTACGTGTAATAAGTACCCAATCACAATACACATCACGCGACACGATATTGTGTCAAAATCAAGATAAGGTTAAGGTTGTTTGTTCCACATGTGAATTGGTCATAATTTATATGACTTAAACGCAGTATTTTTAGTTACGCCATTAGATCTACAAACACACAGTGGGCGGCAAAATAATAGGGCAAATTAACCAAATCTAGAAATAAGCAGGCGGTTTTAAAAATAAATCCACTTTTCTCAAAAAGGTCTATTGGAAAAGCCGAGCCAGAAATAGAGGTCTATTGAACATAAACAAATATTTGGTGACATTCCCTTTGTTGCTAACGGTCTTAGGAAAAATAATTTTCGCCAGGTTATAAAATATGGTCGTGAAAACCACACATTCCAAGAGCAAGAGAATACAGAAGGCTACTGGGATATCACCGGATGGTGTAACGCGCAACTACAACTAACGGTTGATTTCGAGAAGGCCTTTGACCGGCAACCAATAGACCTTCTATGGGTAGCGCTAAGACAAAAAGGAGTTCCAGAAACCTACGTGCGAGTGATCATGGACATGTACAAGAGAGCAACGACAAGAGTAAGATGCACCGCAGGAGTCACCGAAGAGTTCGCAATCAAAGTCGGTGTACACCAAGGGAGCGTCCTCAGCCCACTGTTCTTTATAGCAGTCCTTGATTGCTTGCTTGAAGGAAAAGTGACGGATCCCAATGTGCACCAGCTATTCTTTGCTGACGATGGAGCCATTATAAGTGATGATCAGGCGCCCCTACAACGAGCACTTGATGTGTGGGTGGACATTTTTGAGGGACACGGGTATCGTATTAGTTCAAAGAAGACAGAGTATCTGTGCTGCCCGTTCTCTGACCCTCATCAGCCTATTCCAGACATTTACTTGAATGGAAGAGTGCTTCCCAAGTGTGAAAAGTTTAAATATCTGGGATCTATGATTAATAGAGAAGCAACTTGTGATGACGACATCAAACATCGCGTAAGCGTAGGGTGGATGAAGTGGCGGGAAAACTCCGCCATCTACTGTGATCGAAAAATGCGCCCTAAGCTGAAAGGAAGGCTCTACACTTCAGTTGTACGTCCAGCGCTCAAATACGGTTCACAATGCTGGACAATGCACAAAAAGTATGAGAGCAAATTAACGGCAGCTGAGATGAAGATGCTTCGCATGACAGCGGGAGTAACAAAGCGTGACAGAATTAGAAGTTCAAAGATCCGAGGAAGCCTCCACGTAAAAGAAATCATCACAAGGAATATAGAGCGCGACCGACTCAGTTGGTATTGCCATGTTCAAAGGAGAGATCCTTTGAACCCCGTCCAAAAGACGTTATCAATCAACGTTCCAATTTCAACACGCAAAAAAGGCAGGCCGAAAAACAATTGGTGCAATAGAAAGTTTGCTAACATTTAGGAAGAATATCCGGCTAACAACACTCGAGTAATGTTTGCAGAAATAAACAGGAATAAAATTAAAAAAAATATAGGTCTGATCAGGTCTTATGTACCTGCAGCACAATGAAGGCCATATTTCAATGAACTGCTTAATGTATTGTACATGGGGAGCAAGCAGAATTAGAAAACGATGTTATCCAGCAGAAATTTGGAATACTGCCAGCTATCGAGGAAAGAAAGGAAGCAATCTATCGACAAAAATAACAAAGCCGATGGAGTCGACCTAATATCATTGGCATTAATAAAATATGTCGAAGAGGAATTAACAGAAAAGTTACATGGGTTCATCACAATTATATGGAAATTAAACTATCCCCGAGGAACGGAAAAACTCGGTCATCATTCCCGTATTTAAAAAGAAGAAATTTTACTACCAAGTTGCTACGAGTCCCTTAATGAGACTGACATCATACTCCTGGCTTCAGGAGGAACCGCTCAACGAGTGACCAGATTTTCACTTTACCACAGCTTATAGAAAAGAAATGGGACTATTCATAGATCCAGATTCATATCAAAAAGGTTTATGACTCTATAAGCTGATTGAAAATATAGGGTGACGAATCCCCAAAAAGTTAGTGGATACAAGTATGCCTACCGGCGGACCCCACAAGCGGACCAGTAGGAATGCAGTTAAGTGGGAAGGTTATGGTCCTACACTTCTGACCATAACGACGCCGGGATAAAAAGGAAAAGAAGAAGAAGAAGTATGCCTAAAGGGAAATAAAAAACAAGTTAAACTAGAAAATGTCTTATCCGAAACATTCAAGAAACGTGAAGGATTATAAAACAGGGAGACGCATTGGACCACTTGTTTTTAATTTGGTACCTGAATAATGAGATCCCTTCAGGCAAATGATAGGCGAGTAACCCTTAATAGAATCAGAGCGGCTCTATCTCACGATGACGACCTGGACCTTCTGGAATATAATGAGCAAACAATAAGAGAAAATCGTAAAGTCTGATAATGGCAGGAAAGAAAGCAGGTTTAGAAGTAAATGAAGAGAAAACCAAATTTATGGGCATTGGCCGACTTGGATCGATACAACCCTTTTGAGTTTTTGATAACAAAATATTAAGGAAAATCTATGGTGAAAAACTGGATAAAGAAAGAGGCGAATGGAAAAACCTATACAATCAAGAACTCGAGGAATTCTATTCAGTCCTCCATTCACTACCAGTCCGAGTAATAAAATCGAGATTAAGATTGGCAGGGCTCATAGAACGAATGGACAGTGGACAAACAGTCAACAGCGAAATATGGAAGGAAGGAGGTTTGGCGAAATTTTCGGGTAGAGACAGGATGCCGACATAAAAACCTCAATGGTTTCTGGTTGAAAAACTGAACCAAGGGGTTTTCGCTATAATAAGTTTTGAGGGATTTACAAAAGATGGCGTCGCTAGTATTGGGAGTACAAATTAATTCGGTCCGTTTTTTTGTGTTCAAAATTTTTTTTTTATTGAAAAAACGTAAAAAATACATCACTCAAAGTATTGTCCGGAAGCGACTACTTTTTCCCATCTCTCTGGTAATTTTCGAATACCATTTCTAAAAAATGAGTCCTCTCTGGCATCGATCCAATCATTGAGCCATTCTTTGATTTCTTCAAAAGACCCGAACCGGTGACCCCCCAAATCTTTTTGCATCCGTCGAAAAAGCCAGTAGTCGGAAGGAGCAAGGTCTGGAGAATACGGCGGGTGGGGGTAAGACCTCCCATTTCAGCGTTTCCAGGTAGTTTTTGACCGCTACAGCCACGTGGGGCCGAGCGTTATCATGTTGCAAAATCACCTTGTTATGCCTTTCGGTCGTTTCTGGCCGTTTTTCACGCAAAGCACGGCTCAAACGCATTAGTTGTAGTCGATAACGTTTCCCATCAATGGTTTCGCCTGGTTTTAGCAGCTCATAGTACACCACACCCGTCTGGTCCCACCATATGCAGAGCATGACCTTTGAACCGTGGATGTTTTCTTTGGCGTCGATGTAGACAATGATGGAACGGGTTCACCAGGCTTTGCATAGTATTTTTTCTTCTTAGGGTATATCCACTTTTCATCTCCACTCACGATCCGGTGCAAAAATCCCTTCCTTTGATGTCTTTCAAGACGCAGTTCCGAGGTGAAAAATCGCCTTTCGACATCTCTCGGTTTCAACTCGTACGGCACCCAATTTCCTTGCTTTTGAATAAATCCAAATTTCTTTAACCGAACGGAAATTGTTTGCTGAGTCTTCCAACGATTCTGCGAGTTCACTTTGCGTTTGGCACGGATCTTGATCCAGTAAAGCCTCCAATTCCTCATCTTCAAACTTTTTGGGCTGGCCAAGACGCTCTTTGTCTTCGACGCTAAAATTCCCACTTTTGAAGCGTCGAAACCACTCTCTGCATGATTTATCGGTCGGAGCAGATTCACCATAAACTTCTACAAGCAATCGATGGGCTTCAGCTGCACTTTTCTTCCAATTAAAAAAGAAAATCAAAACTTCCCGCAAATGCTGTTTATTTAAGACAAATCCGGACATTTTCGAAGAGGCAAAAAAAAACAGTTGAATCGAGAATTAATCGTCCTAATTCCCTTCCAGTCCCACCATACACACAACATTACCTTCTTCGGCATCAATCCTTATTTCGCAAACGCTTGTGACAACTCACCACCTTGTCTTCCGATTTTCGTACGTGATCCGTTGTTTATCACCTGGATAATAAGTTTCAAGAATGCCTCGATTTCATTGCGTTTGAGCAGCCGATCGCAGGTGTTAATTCCGTCCATCATGCCTTTCACAGTTCGTTCATGAAGAATCCATACATCGAGCTTCTTGTTGTAGCTAGCTTTATGTAAATATTTAAAACTATTTTTGTGGTCAATGCTTAGCTCCATCCCAATTTTGGCACTAATGCGCTTATCTTGCTGGACTTTTACAAGAATTTCATCAGTTTTTTCAGTGATTCGACGCCCAGAGCTTGACTCATCTTTCATATCAAAATTACCAGAACGAGAGCAAACGAATCATTTCCAAGCACCAGATTTTATGCCTTCACAGTACATAGCTCAATTTTTTTTCACAAGCCTACGCAGGGTTACTCTCTTTTTCGTAATAATATTGCAAAATATCACGCAATTTTTCATTAACTACTTTTACCCATTTTCAAACGCAAACTTTTCAACAATTGCACCAATTTCCATGTTTTTACACCCAAAGTAACGAACTGTCACCTTCCCAACGAGCGTCTAGTGGTGTGCTGCGGCTGATGGTTCTTAAATTATTTGCAATTAGCGTCATCTACCGACTAAGACGCCACAAGCTTTTTTTCCCCGACCCATTGAATTGAATTGGCGTTTTTGATATTTCCAGACTAAAATGTTCAAAGATTTTTTCTAATAGTTATTCCAACACTGTATGACACAAAACTCTATCTAGTGGCAGATATCTCTCAATACTATTTCCCCAAACCAACTGGTTTGAAAAAGACTTTTTGTACCAAGAACCCTCAAAGTCCTCGCAACTCTATTATTTGGAGATTGTTACCTAATTCGGCAAAGATGGCAATCGGGGATAAGCCTGATGATGAAGGAAGTAGCAAAATTTCATTTCGCAATTTCGGCAGCTTCAGTAACGTTGACTGTATTTTATGTAGTCTTGCAGCAATATAAACCGAAAAAATGGACAACTCTTTACGCTTATACCTTGAGGTGAAGTTTTGCCTTGGCGAGTTTTACCAACCTCTTTCTATTTATGTATTATACGATAGTATAGGATTCACTTCTCGGCGCAGGTGAAGACGCAGTGCAAGAAAGGATCCACACGGTGTATAGTATATCTGACTACTAGCTTCCAAATGTCACAGCATACGAATATTCCCTTGTGTAAAGACATGGGGCACCCATCTCCCTAGTTTTTTTGCTCTTCAAAAGCTGAACGGTGAATTTGGAACTCGAACAAGGCTAAGCACAGAAGTAGCTGGATTTTCCCAACAGCCACTACAAGTTCTTCATTACAAATTACCCCATCTGGTCCACTTCTTGGCTTATTTTCCGACAGTATCATATGTAACGACCTAATGTCATAGTTTAATCATAACAGAATTAATTTGGCTTACGCCAGCTTACTGAAATGTCCCATTACATGCTCGGTTTCATGAATTTTCTTCAACTTAAGTGGACTTGAGGAAGGTTCAGATGGCATGACATTCGATGCGGAATCCTGACAGCTCAAATAAAAAGCATAATAAAGGGTGGGCCATCTAGAGTTTTTTTTTTTTTAATCATAGGTCATTTTGGCACTGAAAGCTGTTTTCCGCTCGAAATCTTGGCAGAAATTCAGTAGCGGAACGAAATCAGTCGCTTTACGCTTGAATAACGTTGGGAAATATTGAAAACATATTTCCAAGGTGAGTGCTGTGTAGCCCAAACAGTGCGTTTTTTTAAATAAAGTTTTGGCCGAAATGAAGCACCCACCGCGACTGTTGTATACACGTTTGTGCAAGAAGTTCGTGAGACTGATATGCTAGCGGACAACACTCAAGGTCCCCGTTGTCGTACGGTGCGCATAGATGAGAATGTGGCTGCTGTGTGAGGCTCAATTCAACTCGCCATCGATCTTAACAGCTCAACATTTCACGCACTAGCCTGAGGAGAATTCTGCACAAAGGTCTCCGATTATTCGCTTACAAGGTCCAATTGACTCGGCAATTGAAGGCGCGCGACTGTCCGCTTCGTTATTTCGCAGTTTGGGTCTTAGAGCATCTTGAATGAGGCGCATTTTCATCTCAGCAGCTACGTTAACAAATATTTTTTTTTTTTAATAGGGTTCGTGCAGGTTCAAGAGTTATGCTCTTATGGGGTTTGTCACACAAACTGGACGGGGTGCAGATGGTTTGTGTCGAAGAAGCTCGTTCACTACTCTCCGGGGGTGGTTGTCCTAGATAGGATTCAAGAGATTCGACTGAATTTGTCGTGTTGGTTGTAGTTCACAGCAACTTTTTTTGTTTCCATCTCATTAAACTGTTATATTGGAAACGCGAGTATTAAATTTGAAGTGATCTTATATTATTGAATGTTATGCCTTCGTCAGCATTTTTATGATTATCTCTCATTGACAACTGATGTTGTTGCACAGTTTTTACGTATAGAAATTGTTCTTGCCTAGGGACAGACTTGAATTAAAGAATTTCCGCTCAACAGTCGGTGATGATTACCATCGACAATTGCCAATCGACAAAATTGCCGCTCGAAAAACCCGCATTGTCAAGAAGCCAATGCATCCACAGAGGGTAACAGTTTGGTGCGGATTGTGGAGTGGTGGCATCATTGGACCATTTTCTTCCAAAATGAGGCTGGGAACAACGTTTCGGTCAACGGTGGGCGTTACAGAGCCACATTAACCGATATTTTTTACGGAAATTGAAGACATGGATTTGGACAACCTCTGATTCATGCAGGATGGCGCGCCATGCCACACAGCCCATGCCATAATCGATCTTTTGCGCACCAAATTCCCAAATCGTGTTATCAGCCGTCTTGGCGATGCCAATTGGCCGTCTCGGAGCTGCGATTTGACCCCTTTGGACTTTGGAACCGTGAAGGACCGATGTTATGCCAACAATCCGGAAAAGATTCAAGCAATTAAGGCCAATATCATTCAAGAAACCGTGAGCTACAGCCCGAAACCATCAACAAGGTCTTGGAAAATTGGGGTGACAGAATGCGCTACTGCGAAGCCAGCCCAGGCACGACGTTGTATTTCAAAATTAATGGGAATGTTTGTTCTTACTAATAAAGCCATAATATATGAAAAAAAAAATTAATTTTGTTCATTTTATTGCATTTTTAAAAAGAAGCGTATTTGGTCCACCCTTTATAGACAAACCAAACGTACACAATCTGAGAGTTCATCAAATTCGCTTATATTCATAACGAGTAACTTGAATTTTCGTTGTAAATTAAATGCGAGTTTCGTTTGGTTTTGGTATAAGATTAAACCTTCTGAAGTCTATGACAGCTGTACCTTTACACCAATTCTGCTCGCTACTACATGTACATATGTATATGTATAATGTGGAAACGAATTCTTTTTTATTTTTTCAAATTTATTAAACGCAAAAAAAATCGACATCTTGTGAAACTAAATCAAGTATTTTTGACATAATCCAGTAAAATATAATAGAATTAACGCGACACCGCAAGGAGTTTTGTCAATGACCTACTTAGATTTACTATTTGCAAGGAATTGGTAGAGCTTGGTTGTTTATACCGCGACATTCTCTAACGCCTCCACAATGTGTGGTATATCAACCGAGGCTTATCCTAAACGTTAACCAAATACCACTCCGTTTTAAAATAAAATAAAAGCAAAGACCTTTGGGTCCATGATAACTCCGTGGGTATTAGCTTTCTATTAAAAAGTCATTAACATTTTAAGGACCTATGCTTAAGTCTTAATACCACCCACTTTAAGAAATCATTATGATATTGCAACGTCAGATTTTGGACTTTTACGATTTATTTGTGATAAGATGTTGGAGACGAGCAAAACCTCCGGGGTCCCCAATGAAGAATAAATTTAAATGGTATATTCTAGGCAACGCGTGATTTTATTTCCTTTTCCCGAAAGAACAAACATTTTAATGAAAACATATCTGATTGCGTACAGTTCTAAATTAATCATGGGAATAATATAATAATAACAAAAACAACAAATTATATCTCAATTGAATGATTTCAATTCATCATTACTCATGGCATAGTGCAAATGTGGAAAACCCCCACAGAAGGTCATTCTAAATCGAAAACAACAACAAAACGCGGCAATTGTTAAGCAACTTACCCTACTCACCAGAGTACAGGGAATGGGGTAACAAAAATCAATTTATGTTTGACATTTTCTTTTATTCCCTTTCTCGTTACTTCTTCACTTTTTTGTTTATTTTTCTCAAGTTTCTTCCAACCACCTCCACTCTTAATATCCCTAAAAGAGCACAGCCAAACATTTACCGAAGAGAGCAAAGAGAATTATCAAACACATTTCATTTTCATTCCCTTCACACACACACACACACACACGCACCGGACCTTGTTGGGAGAGCATAACGAATAAGAATAACAAAACTGACACTTCACACACATTCAGAAATTGCCAGCCGCTTACTCACGCATCTACACTCAACGTTATGACAGTGCACTCACACACGAACACATGCACATCCAACCAGTCCAAATCACTTTTTTTTTTTCAATTAATTTTTTTTTTCTTTCTTTCTTCAGACTGCTTTTAGCACTTTTTTTCCTATTGTTTTACCATTGAGCACATTTCTGTAACGCCGTTTTCTTTTGTTTATTTCCACTAATTGTTTTTAGTAGATATAAACAAAATGTCGATTTCTACGATATTACGATCAGGCACGGGTGTAGAGATGTAAAAATTATATCGAATACATGAAATCGTTGGGTATGATTGACCGACTCCGTCGCGTTCCGACCTGTATTTAATAATTTTATGAACTTTTAACACATCTTCCGGAGGGAAAGTGACTTTTTTTCGAAGCGTTTATGGTTAGTAAACAGTTTTTTAGTGTTTTCCGGTTGAAATTTTTGATAGCGATTTATTATTTTACACTTTTCATGCCGCGAATTGATTTGCAGACCGTCGTCTTCCAAGATGGCGACGAAGTTGATGGCAGCGCGAGAGTGGTGGATTTGTAGTTTTCGTTTTCGCACAGAATTGTTTTATTTTTTCTTCTCTCTGACGGTTTCTCGTTTTATGTCTTTCTTCTTTATTTTTTTTTATTCTGCCTTTGTAGTTTTGTTTGACTCGATTTCTTGCTGGGTCGCGGCTGGCTCGTTGGTGGTATTGGAGTAATACAATGGGGAGCTGCTAATAGCTGACTTAAAAGGCAATCTTCTTAGGTATAGCAGCTCGGAGTTAATCCTTTTGTTCGAATTTATTATTAGGAAATGTTATTCCGAATTTGGCTGTGACATTTCCAACAAATGTATGCAATCAAGTGTAAAACGACTAGTTTGTGCTTGAGATTATGGCATGTCGCCGGGGCAAAGGATCACTTTACTTCGATTACGCCATGACTGGAATTGGAAAATCGAAAACTCAGAGACATTTGTGTGCGCTAGCTGGTTGTACTAAAGTAAAATTCAGAGAAACACACGACAGGAACGGGGTGGTTTGGATGTCATTATGAATTGCAGAGGTAAAGGACATGAAAGTCGGAAAGAATCTCCTTGGGAGAGGGAATCAAAATGTGTATCTATCTTTTGCTGAGCAGCGGCAGAACACAGCCACGAGCACTTGGTATGATGGCAACCCGTCGGGATTCCAATTGTTGCGACGAGGAGACACTGCACTAATGTACCAATCCGCACATACACATAGAACGACATATCTTCTCCGTAGGAAAGCCCTTGAGGAAAGGTGTTGCGATTATAGAGAGAGAAACCTTGCATGTATCTCGTGAATGTTTTCCTTATGCTGATTGAAGACTACATTACCCGGGTGCTGCATATTAAATTTAGCCAACTATCCAACAAGAAGAATTCATTTTTCCGGAGCGGTTGACTATTATAATCAAATCTCGCAGCGACGCGACGATGGGATATTTGCATATAGGTAGTACCTACTAGGCATTCTCCACGATCCTATTTCAATAACAGGAGGTGGTGGCGTATCCCGAAATGATACACTTTCCATGTAAGCCCGACAGAAACAGAAAGTTGTGTTGAAGAACACCTACTCGAAGGGCGTATCTTATTTCGCGGAAATAGATATTTTTACTAGCTTGTTGCACATGCTACAAACAGGCACAGCCTTGTTGGTGTACATAGTAGATGTATTCCCCCACGTTCATCAATATAGCTTCAATCAATTGCAACAGGATAGCGGAAGAACACGCATGGTAACCAAAACCTATTTCTGTCCGTTCACGAGATTAAATTGGGCGACAAAGCAGCGAAAAACATCAACTTGCATAGCAGTACCTTAGAGCAATAGTACAACCCTTTGAAACACTTTGAAAGCGAGCACCAGTCATCAACAAAGACGAGGTCTAGTGGAGTCTATCCGTCGCCAAACTGTGGTCGAGAAATTGGGTGTGCAGTATCCGACTAGTCTAGAATTACACTCAAAACGTGATGCATAGTTTGGAGGTCAGCATTCCTCTTTTTACCTGGTACAGAACTTGCCTGTTAGTGACTTGATGAAAAGTAGATTTCGACGTCAATCGATGTCGATCTGAAAAATAGCTTGATGCTGATGGGGAACTGAAACACGCGCCAAGGCCAAGTCTTTATCCTAGGAAGAGAATGGCGACAGTTTGTTAATCTTGCTGGCATTGTCCACTATTTCTACTTGAACCACTATCAATTCTGAGAAGTAATGTGACCAGATGTTGAGAAATTTATCCACTTTAAACAATACACCCTGGCGACCTTAATAAATATCGAAGGCACTTTCCATAACGATTTCATCAAATCTATTGAAACATCCTTAATGGCCATTGGAATAGAAAGTTTTATCCGTAAGTGGATAGGCAACCAGACTAATGCAATCGGAATTAGGCAAAACCCTGCTTACAAAATCCTTAAATAAAAGTACTCCCCAAGGTGGAGTTATCTCACCTTTTTTGTTTTTGTTTATTATCCGTGTAGGTTCAAGAGTGTACGCTCTTATGGTGTTTGTCACACAACCTGGACGGGGTGCAGATGGTTTGTGTCGAAGATGTTTGTTCACTACTCTCCTGGGGTGGTTGTCCTAGATATGAGTTGAGAGATTTGACTGGATTTTGTCGCGTTGGTTGTAGTTCACAGTAACTGTTTTGTTTTCATGCCATTAAGGTGTTTGTCAGCACTTTCTGATCATCTCTCACTCACAACTGATGTTGTTACACAGTTTTTCGTATAGGAATTATTCTTGACTTGAACTGCATACCTTCGGATCAACAGTCGGCGATGATTACCATTGCACCACGACCACCCCCTTTGATGGCTGTTAGTCATCAATGGTATCCTAGTTGAGTTGGGCAGCAGGCAATAAAAGTGGTAGGGTATGCGGACGTCGTGGTAATTTAAGCACCAGGGATGCTCCCTTCTGTGACTAGTGAACTCACAGAGTGGGCTTTGGCCAGTGTTTAAACTTGGGCTATAGACTGTTAGCCATAATCCAAAGAAAACTGAGCTGCTGCTATTTATCACGAAGACCAAAATACCGCCATTCAAACTTCCACGGCTAAACAACTCGGCCCTATCTCATTCCTCCAGCCTAAGTATCTAGGCGTTATCCAAGATCCAAAGCGTAACTGGAAGTCCAATATAGAAAACCGGAAACTAGTGTAGCTTCCTACGCCTGCAGCAAAACTTTCGGTAAAAGGTGGGGACTCAAACCTAAGCTGACCCTGTGGATGTACACTGTCGTTGTCCGTCCTGCCCTTATCTATGAGTTGCTAATTTGGTGGTTAGTCCTAAGCATAGCTTATAACATTCACAAACTCAATAACATTCGAAGATCGGCAGATATCGGAACCACGGGAGCCATGAGGACATGCCCCTTCAAAGCACTAAATACCCTACTATATCTCCTCCTCTTGGACCTTCACATAAGATACTAGTCGGCGTGTGGCGCCATCAAACTTAAGAAAGCGGGCTTCTGGTCTACTAGACCGTATGGCCACGGCAGAACTCTGTCACTTCTGCCAACGAATTTGACTTGGCTTCCTCCGGATTACATTACACTTTCCCTCGACTTCAATAATGTGGTGCACTCTCAGTTTCCTTCTAGAGAGCGTGCAACCCAGTCGCGAAATTCCAACTTCTGATTTTCAATGATAGCTCTAAGCATGAGCACGGTCTAGGACCGGGAATATTATCGACACTACTGAATATCTCAAATTCATTCCGTCTCTTCTATCACTCGATCACCTTTCAAGCTGAAGTGTTAGCGATCCGGGAAGCATGCAAAATATTCAGTGCCGTCCACCCCAATTAGACGTCCAGCCCTATTTGAAGCGACAGTCAAACTATCTGTTACGTTATCTACTATCACCTTCTCTAAACTGGTGGATCAATGCAAGAAAGAAATTATACGGGCTGGCGAAGAGATTGATATCACACACCTTTGGGTTCCAAAATACAGCAACATAGAGGAGAATGAGAGGGTCGATGAGTTAGTCAAGCTCGGGCCACCTTAAACCAACCTACTTAAAATGATGGCCTGTTGTTCAACCTTCTCAAAGGCCAGGATGTTGCCTTTCAACATAGCCAAGTTGGCGGTATAAAGCCTAGCCCGAAGGTCTGCGTTTCAACTGTATCTTAAGAAACTTCTCTCGAACAGTCGAACGGATTGGTTAACATCTGTAACTCGACCCATCATTACTTAGTCATTACTGTTTTATGGCATACAATTCAATCGTTTACTCCGTGTGAATTAATTTTATAAGAGACGGATGTTGATAAGCAACTTTACGGCATTGAATTTTTTCTGTTTTCAAATGAAAAAAATAAAAATTCTGCTCAAGCTCGAGATCAATTCGACTTTGGGTGAATATTCTACAAGTCAGTCACGTCCAAGAGCAACAAAAAAAAACTTGAAAACAAAGTTTTATTGGATGGAATTCCATGTCAAATTCGAAAACAACTTACAAAACAGGAAAGCTAAAATCAGACAATTGACATCTGCATGAATTTGCTTCCTCAGTACTTTCCTCGGTGTTTTTCTTGCACAAAATTACTTGGGTATTTACTTAAAGGTATTAGCATCAGTTGCAAAATCTTCATGCCAAGAAGTTCATGCCAAGGTGGAATTGGATTGGGATTGGAGAAGACTTATTTACTACAAACCTCTGGAACTTTGTCAAACTGTCACAGCTGAACGTTGCCAGTCTATCGACTGGTCCTTTTTCCTTTGGAGGAAAACATAAAACCTTTTACGGGTCAAGTAAGACGAAAAGTAATATTGCTCGTTCACACACACAGTCTGTCCCACTTCCAATGAGACTTGAACTTTGTAGACACATCTTTCATCAATCTTCGCATCAAAATTCGTAGCTCTCCTCTGTTTTGACATTACAAGGTGTCCGTCCGTCGATATCAAGTTTTGTTTTAATTTATGCAAAACTGCTCAAGTATGCCGCTGGTTTGCTAGATTTCGTGATGGTCGTGAAGGCCTTGAAGACGATGAACGCTCACCGAAGCCGAAAACCGCGAGAAATGAAGAAAACATTGAGTAAGTAGAAAAAAAATCTGCTCTCTGACCAGCGTTGTGTGTCCGGTAGACTTATTTAGAAGATTTGGTTATTCACGGGGATTTGGGAAGTAGAAAGATCCGAGCGCAAATTGTGCCACATTCTCTTACGTCATGAGAGTGAGTAATTGCAAAGACAAGAAATCTGCCAAAAATATCGTTTTACTGCCGATGAAACGTGGTGCTTCCAACACAAGTCATTCACCAAAAAGCAGAGCGCGATTTAGAAGTCGCCAGATGAGTTGAAATGGAAGATAGTGCGGATTCAGAAGATTCGAATTTGAATACGAACCGTCGAAGGGTTAACATCAAAATAGAGAAAAACGCTATTAGAGCTTGAAAAACTTTCTAGCAAAGACGTACACAGCGGCTTGGTGAAAACATTGAGGGACTCTGCTCCTCCACGCTGGGTCCAGAAGTTTAACCTGGGCAGACCATCCACTGTAGACGACCATTGCGAAGGATGCCCTCCACGTCCCTCACTTGAGATAAGGTGAAAAATGTTGATCAAAGAGTGACCATCAGGCATATACATACATAGCTGAGGTCACAGAGATCTCATATAAAGAAAAAACGAGTCGACATTTCGAGAAGACCCAAGCAGATCAGGGAATGCTTTTGTTAGGTTTCGCGACCAAAGACAAGACTTGGATCCACCATCTTGATCCTGTAACCGAAGAAAAATCGATGACTTGGAATCGAACCTTCTCAACGACGCCAAAGAATTTCAAAGTGTCAAGTTCGACGAGAAAAGTTATGGAGGAATAATAATGGTGGAATATTTGGAAAAGGGAGGAAGATTGCGGGAGGTCATTAAAAGACGCGACAAGCTGCGAGCTGAAGTGCTGTTTCACCAAGGCAACGCCCGACTCACAAGACCCCAGTAGCGATCGTTGCACTTTAATAAACGGGATTCGAATTATTCGCAAGATCTGGCATCCAGAGACTTCCACTTCTTTCTCCGGCTTAAAGAGCCCATCCAAGGCAAGAAATTTAAAGACGAAAGCGAAGTTTTGGCCGCTGTTAAGACGTTTTGGGAGGCTCGAAACGAAGAATTTTTTTTCTAAGGGAATCCTGGGTTTGGAAAAAAGACTTGTTGGGAGACTGATCACTTATCATTCATTATCATTACTTTTGGATCACCCTTCATATATGGTCGTTCTGGCGAGATTGTATGACAGGATTCATCGTGTTAGACTGCAGTACAAGGAAGTTGGCAGTTGGTTTTTGTTGCATGACATCGCACTAAGACGACTTTACGGCCAAAAAGGCATTACAACTCTCGACCACCCGCCATACCCGCCCTGATATAGGGCCGTGCAACTTCTGGCTATTTTATAAATTGAACTATCGTTGGAAGGGGAAGGTTGATGGAACGATTACTACATCCAGAGAGCTTCGACCGACATTCTCAAGAGCATTAGAAATGGGACAAACTGTTTGCAGTAAAATCAACCCGGAATCTGACTTTCATCTGGGATGAGAACTTGTTTAACGAGCGTCTAGTCTCCAGACATGATTACCACTTAGTTACTATTTGAGGAAAAATACTTATAAATAAAACATCACCCGAATAAATTCGTATGACGACCAAGAGATGGCGCCACTATTGACAAATCTATACGATTTTCAGAAAGTCCGAACCTCCAAAGGTACATGTCAAAAATGTATGACAATCTGAAGCATAGTTCACCAGTCACTGTGGTTTAACTGACGCTACTTCTGCCATTTTCAGATTAAGGGCAAATCCTGAATTTCGTGCGTTGACAAAGCACAGCTCATTAATGGGTAAAAATATTGTTTCAGCAAAGCGATGGCTTGACAAGCGTTATTCGGGCTCTGCTCTATCGAGACAAATAATAGAGAAGTGGTTTCCTGGTCGTACACACATCGAACGCTGTGGTCGCCCAAAATCGACAATTGTTCCACGAAAGATTTTTTGTACCACGAAATTATTTTGACCGGTCGTAAATTGAAGTTGCGTGAGATATTTGACACATTAAAGGTATCAGAAAGCGGTGTATTCACCATTTTCAATGAACATTTGTGAATGAGAAAAAAACTCTGTCAAAAACACATACGCCGTCAATAATTCAGAGAACTGTTTGGAGCATTTTCAACGTAATAAAACTATTTTTTTCATGCGGTAGGTGACAATGGATGAAACATGAAATTCAGAGTTAATTCGGCAGTAAACTGAGTGGTCGGCTATGGATGTAAACTGTCTAAAGCAAATGTGTGGTGGTTAAGGCTCCGATCTCCGTATTTAGGGATGCGCATGGTATTTCATTCATCGATTACCTCGAAAAAAAATTAACCATCAATAACGAATACTATAAAGCGTCATTGACGCGTATGAAGCAAGAAATTACAAAAACAAAAGCGATCCCAAATGATGTAGAAAAAATGCTCTTTCATCGAGACGATGCATCGTGTCACAAGCCGATTACAACGATACAAAATGGCACGAATTGCATACAAAAATGACCATCGATTCTCTGGATCTGGCTCCCAGCGACTATTACCTGTTAGCAGGCCGAAAAAGGATGCTTCGGAGAAAGAGGGCATTTTGAGGAGACAGATAAATCGTTTTACAAAAATGACCATGGACATTTTAAAGAAACGTTGGGATGAATGCATCACTCTCGAATGAAGCTTAGTTATCCTGTGACCTTACGAGTATTGGGTGATATGTAAGGTGAGCTGGAAAATTGTGGTAACAAGAGTATCGCTGCACAATTCGGTATTCCCCCATTCTCCATGGTGCTAGCAGTAAACGGAAAAGGCTCAAAATCTACTACTTAGATGATATTGACGAAGCTATGGTCAAAATGGTTAGCTCTTAAAGAAGCTCATAATACGAGGGTGGTCCAATAAGTACTTAGCCTACAAAAGAAAAATAAAAATTTTGGAGAAATGGCGATTTATTTTTCAATATAGTCTCCTTTTAGCTCGATACACTTGACCCAGCGATGCTCCAACTTCTTTAACCCGTCTGAAAAAATACGTTTTCTCGAGGTCTGCAAAGTAGGCCTCTGTGGCGGCGATGACCTCCTCATTCGACTGAAATTTCTGCCCCGCGACAGACTTTTTCAAGTTTGGAAACAAAAAGAAGTCGCACGAGGCCAAATCTGGATAATACGGTGGATGGGCAGTTCGTAGCCCAATTCGACCAATTTGGCCGTGGCGAGGGCGGAGGTGTGAGTTGGTGCGTTATCATGGTGAAAGAGCACTTTTTTCTTCGCCAAGTCGGGCCGTTTTTTCTTCAATTCGGCGTCCAATCGGCCCAATAATTTGGCATAGTACAGCCCTGTGACCGTTTTGCCCTTCTTCAGGTAGTCGATGTGGATCACACCTTGCGAATCCCAAAAAACAGTGGCCATGACCTTTCCGGCCGATGGGACAGTCTTCGCCTTCTTCGGAGCACGTTCACCGGGTGAAGTCCACTGTTTCCAGTTCCACTCATTGCGCTTAAACAGCGTCAAACACTGCTCTGAAGTGGTATGACGGTTGCGCTTGTTGTCCGGAGTGAGCAAACGTGGCACCCATCGCGCCGACAGCTTTCTCATGCCCAAAATTTCATGCCGGATATGACCCACGCGATCTTTTGAAATGCCTACTGTCTCAGCTATCTCGCGCACCTTCAATCGGCGGTCTGCCAATACAACATCGTGGATTTTTGTCACGTTATCCTCCGTGGTAGCCGTTTTCGGGGCACCTGGACCTGGCTCATCAAAAACCGACGTGCGACCACGTTGAAACTCGTTAAACTAATTTTTGATGGTCGCCATCGAAGGAGAAGAGTCACCGTACACAGCATCCAAACGCTCTTTGATTTCGCTGCGCGATTTCCCTTTCAAAAACAAGAATCGAATCACCGACCGATATTGCTCTTTTTCCATTTTTCTAAAATCCTCGGACACTCCCGCTTCCACACGCGGTCAAAACAAAACTACGAGGCCGATCCGGCTGAAATTTCGACAGTAGTCGTCCACTAAAATGTACTACACGATAGATAGCCCTTGCGATACTGGCGCCATCTGGCGGTGAGGCTAAGTACTTATAGGACCACCCTCGTAAAAGAAAGCCTAATTTGATAAGAACCACGTTTTTGGTGCCAATAAGTCGGATGACACTAGCCTCTAAAAGTATCGAGGAAGAATATAAAGTTCTATGATTGGGGGCAATAGGATTGATTCGCTGTTTCAAAGGTATCAATTCACTTGATGGGGTTTACGAAAGTGACAAAAGGCCTCGATTGACAAGTGACATTTATGAGATATTGTTTAAAGTAGTCCTTTTCGTTGATAATTGGCTTGCTCAATCATAAGATGTAAAGGGCAAATTGAAAACCTGATGTGGATGACATCCTTAGTCGTAGTAATCCTGGCACAAATGATTTTAAAATCATAAAATTATATGAGAACGAACAGCCAACGTTGAGGACCACTTGGGCTCTATTGCTCTTTTAACCGCATTTTCCAATGTCTCCGCGATAAGTTTCTGCACTATGTGGCTGGTTCCGATAGACCCTCACTTCTAAAAACCCTAAATAAGAATCTAGAACGGTGAAATCGGGTGATTTTACCAGTCGCTAAATTCCGGAAACATTAGGCGACCCGAAAACGAGGCCATCAAAGTGTCCATTATCAGGCGAGCTACGCGGGTAAGTTGAAAAGTTCTCGGCTGACGCCGAGATGGCACCGCAATCAACAAAAATATATATTTCCTGCCAGGATGCACGTGTCATTAGTTCGTTTTACAATTTTCAACTTGTTCTCTCGAGTGGTCTGTTTATACGAATTTTTGTATTAGGCGTCTTGCGCGTTTTTCGTGCCGTGTGGTCATACAATTCTTCATTTTGGATGGATTAATCTCTACGAAAATTTACCGAAGTTGACAAAAGTTTACAGGGACTCTGCTCTTTTGATGTAAACCGTTGAAAGGATGGCAGCCGAATTTTAGCGTGACTGCATGAACTCATATGAAGAACGGCCAAAAATCGCAACTACCAGAAACCAATGAAAAAGTACAATAATATCGTGTTAGAAGGAAGCAAGAAAAGTTACTGTGAACTACAACCAACGTAACAAATTCAGTCGAATCCTATCTAGGACAACCACCCCCGGAGAGTAGTGATCGAACATCTTCGACACAAACCATCTTCAGGTTGTGTGACAAACACTATAAGAGCGTACACTCCTGAACCTGCGCGAATCCAATAAGCAAAAAAATCTGACTGACTTTGTGGATCATGGATGAGACATGGATCCACCGCACACGTACCACCACGGCACCCTCAGGCTTCCGTCCGTTCACATAACTTGAAGAAAATTGTTTCTGGGAAGCGCTTCACATCCAATGAAGAAGTTGAGAGTCGTAGATGAATATTTTCATATTCTTCAGGACTCTCACTTCCGGGAAGGAGTACCGAATGAGAAACGCTGAACCAACTGTGTTAAAGTCAAGAGTGATATAGAAAAGTAAATTATTTTTTTAACTGAAAATCGCAGTCGGCCATTGTCAGGCCGAGAACTTTTTATCATACCCTCGTATATGACCACCGTCCTGTTGTAAGCACATGTCCTTCATCAGCCTCAACATATCAATTTGCGGCAATAAACAAGATGGGATCAGCTCGCCGGGAGCCAAGCCACAATACCAGGTCTTCTAGCTTGAATTTTGCAAACTTTTATTTGGATTTCAGAAACCACAGCTAGGGTTCTAAAACTGGTCGCTATGAACTCTACAGCACAGCCAAGTTTCAGACTCATAGCTACTCGGCAAGTTTGGTTTCATATATGGGTACGGACAGACGGACAGACATGGAAGCCTTTGCAACTCTTCCCTACCCGAGCTTTGCTAGGTAGAAGACTAAAACTGAATGGTCTTGGTTCTGCTTCGCTCACTAGTTACGATATTAATTAAAGTCGTTTCCCATGACCTCCACGAAAAAATGAAGCCCGATGATACCTCTGACATAAATAGCTCTTCGTGAATGATACATGGATTTTCAGTGCCACAGAGCTTCTCAGTGTTCAACTCTTCTTATTTACTGGAGAATTTTTTTAGAAACAAATAACTTTCTTCTCTAACTCGAATTCATTCTCTGATCATTTGAAATTCAAGAGAAGTTCAATCGCACCTTAACACAAATGTCACATAGAATATGATTAAAACAGAGCACTGTACGATTGCCAGTTGAAAATACGACCACAAGACAATATCTATCACCCAAATAGCTTAGGCAAATATTTCAATATTTTAATTTCTTTCCCCCTTAACTGGCAACGCACAAAATAAATCATTCGTTCGTGACCAAACAGCGCACCTCCCGTACATAAGAGCAGTCATCCAAGCTTCTCGCTTGTGTCCACCATTCCGTCCGTTCGTAATCATAATTTAGTGAAGCAATCACATCATTTTACACTCTACTTCGCGTCTTCTTTTAAATGTTCGTTTTGTTGTTCTTCCTACAATTGCTTTTCTTATTTCGTTTCAACACGGGGGAAAGGTATGGGTTATTGACCCTTGAATGCCTGCTATCTCTGTACGTTTGCTCTCATGTGCTATGTAAATATATTCACGTAGACAAGCATCTACAGTAGATCATCACAATAATTGCAATCAAGTGACTCTTTCTTCTACAACTCGTGTCTGGCACACGAATGCCGATATATTGCTTAATAACGTTTACGCAATTTTTATCTGCTGGGATATTATTGTTAAAATATTATCACTAAGTCGTGATAAGCGCAACGCATTTTACTCGCATTAACACATGATTATTTTATCGAAAAGTCTTATCAGAAAATTCGGGAAAAAAATTACATTTTTATACGACTTAAGTACACATGAAGCTTAAGCTTAGAGGTATGGCGGAATAAAAGAGCTCGACATAGTCATGTTGGTGCACAAAAAATGGTCAAGTGTTCCATCTGATGGTAAACCTTGGATCTTGACTTACAGACCAAATATGCCATCTCATGCCAAATGAGATCAGCATTTAGCGAAAGTTCTTTTTGAGCTAAAAAAGACCGTTGAGCACCATAGCAATTCAAAAAGAAACTGAAGATTTCTTTTAAAATACCTTTCATGATTGGTTCAATCCAAAGATTGTTTTAAGGAGCAATTTCTGAACTTGAATAAGCCCTATGCGCCTCGCAACTATTGTACGTCATCTGACCTATCTAGCCCTAGGACATACAAGTCTTGAAAAAAATCAAACTGTTTTCTTCGATGGAACTTGGGACGTTAATTTTCTACGCCCAAGCTTAGTGTCATATTAAAAGGCACTTGTTCAATAGTAAAAATTATATTCAACATTCGAGGAGGAGACGAGGAACGTTTTCAACCATTTTACATTATTTTTTCGTTTTAAAAAAAACAAACCGCCAATTCAGATTGTTGCAAACCTTATCCGATGTTCGCTGTGCAATTATAGATCAAATGAAACTGACCCAGAGGTGATATCAATATTTATTCTCGAGATATACAAGGTGAGAAAAAGGTCACGACTTCATACAAACATACACACATACACCGACTGGAGCTTTATCAAATCATCAGATTATTTTCAGACAATCGCGCTCCACTGTTGACATCAATAAGATAAAAGGGCCCCTCTTCGATGGGCGAGGCCAAAGAATACTTCGCAACCGTTAACAACGCTCACTTGGCCGACTGGTCACATAAAAGGTGATCGCCTTACTATTTGATTAGGATAGCCCAATTACCCTATCAATAGGGATCCAATGTAAGACACAGAAGGAGTTTAATATCACTGTCTTCAAAGAAGTACATCAAGGTTCCGTACTGGGGCTTCTTCTATGTACAAAGGTGTCCTGCGAGTAAGGGCGTCAATAGCATCTAAATATATTCACTAGTCGAGTCAGCCACAAATGCAGCGATTGCCCAGTGGAAGCTTGAATCTTCAGTTCTCGAACTGGTCGACCACAAACCCGAGGCCGTTCCTATCACGAGTAGAAAAGTCGTGGAATATAGCAATATCCGACTTGGTAACCATAATATCCGATCAAAGCAATGGATAAAATGTTTGAGAGGGATGCTCAATAAGAGGTTGTGGTTTAAAATATGCCGACTACGCGTGCAAGAAAGCATCACCTCTATAGAAGGCACTTTCCAAGATACTATCGGACGTAGGTGGAGGACTCGGATATGCCAACTGAATCCTATTTTCTAAAGCGGACAGCTCTAATCTCTTATACGCTACACCAGTCTGGGTAGAAACCTTCAGAGGAAAAGCAGCTAGCCGGAAAATCATCTGCATAGTGGGACAATAAGTGGTTACCGGATGAAGCCTAATTTGTAATTTCGGGAATGATCTCTCTTGACATCCTCGTAAACGAGATGTAGAGAATTCATTGCAAACGACTGTGCATGTCATATGAAGCCGACACAGTAAGGGAGAGGAGTAAAAGACCCTATCGTAAACTTGGTGCAATATCACTAAGGGCAGATAGTCTCACACCCAAATTTCATCATTTGGTGTGTGGGCTACTACAGGTAAGGAAATGGCAATAATCGGCCATGGGTCGTGATAACTCTCCTTATTGCCCAGTGTGTCCAAACTAAAAAGACGTGAGGCAAGCAATCTTCGACAGTAGACACGGAATTGCGAGGTACTCAACCGAATCCAGCTTCACTAATTAGACGAATGGAGGAATCGGGAGAATTCTGGATGAATACCTATGAGATAAAAAGAAACTTGCAAACTCAACGACGAAGAGTCGAAACTGCAACGAGAGCAGCAGATGCACCCGAGTAGCATGAATGCTTGCCGGCTCCGGTATTACCTAGACCCGCGCAGAGCATGGCTGAAGTGTGCAGCGAGTGGTTTTCTACGTAGGGGCATACGTGGAAGCAAACCAGTAGGGCATGCAACTCGTGCATGGCAGCGACACGTGTCACTGGTATCTATGAAGATTTCACATCCCTTTGACGCACCGACATCCTACCGAAACACGAAGATCTCCAAATCGCAGAAAGGAGTAGTTAGCTAAATGCTATAGCCACGGTTAGTAGATGATATGAGTCTATTAATAAAATAAATAAAGTCCCTGCTCCTGATATCGTACCCTTCAAACCATAGCACACTATTTGCCTGATTACAAACGCTAATCCTAACTTCAGCTTTTGAAACCAACGATTCCAAGAAAGGAAAACTAGTAAGTTCTAGTCCTTTCACAGAAATCAAGCCTTTAAGGCTACCTGCAAGGTTGTAATGGCGTGATATTGATTCCCGAGATATGATAAAGGACATGTCAACATACAAATTCACAAAGCTTTGTGAATTAAATCCCTCCTGTAGGACTTTGTTTTATTGAATTTGGGTGATGTTTTTGCGATACTGAAGTTGCTGGATGGTCCTGACATGAGAGAGGACACCAGGAATTATGATCATATTTTTCCTTGAATTATTATGTAGGTGCCTGGCTAAGCTGTGTCGCTCTAGAGTATACGGGCTCTATGTTTTATCTTAAGCCACTGCGCCTAAGAGGAGGGGCAAAATAAGTTGGCAAGAGCACTGGTGTCGTTGCCGCTTGTCACTAACGAGCCATTATAGACGAAATCACTGACTATTTTAAAGTAATGACTGCCAGAGGTTACATTTCAGTCAAGACTACAGTGTTACGCGTCTTTGTTTTATGACAGCATAAAAAGGGTGTGTTTGGTTTTTCAGTGTTCTATTTTTGACAGCTCACACGTGTTTCTTGACATGTGGTAAGGACAGCATGCTCAGCTGACATTGCCATTTCAATCCAAAGGCTTTCGTCTAAAAAACTCTTACAAATTTTTACATTTCACTTTCGAAATTCGGGCTCTGTGACAAATGTTTTTCGCGTACTTCAACCATTTTACGGTCTTCATAATCGTCCTTCTGAGCGAGCAATTCAAGCTACTAAGCTCATTTTTAGTTCAATGAGAAAGTCAGTGTCATACTTCTGGGGAACGAAATGAGTCGCTTTATGCTTGAACAACGCTGGGAAATATTGAAAACTTTTTTCCAAAATGAGTGCTGTGTAGCCCAAACATTGGGTTTTTTAAAAAGAAGTTTTGGCCGAAATGACGCAGCCACCGCGACTGCTGTACGCAAGTTTGTGCAAAAAGTTCGTGAGACTGATATGTTAGTGGACAACACTCATGGTCCCCCTCGTCGTACGGTGCGCGCACGTGAGAATGTGACTGCTCTGGCCGAGATTGTGAGACTCATCAACTCGCCATCGATCTCAACAGCTCAACTTTTCACGCACTAGCCTGAGGAGAATTCTGCACAAAGATCTCGGATTATTCGCTTACAAGGTCCCATTGACTCAGCAATTGGAGGCGCGCGACCATCCGCTTCGTTATCGCTTCACAGTTTGGGCCTTAGAGTAGCTTGAATTAGACAACGATTTTGGCCGAAAAATCAACTTTTCTGACGAGGCGCATTTTCATCTCGGCGGCTACGTTAACAAACAATTTTTTTTTTATAAGGTTCATGCAAGTTCAAGAGTTACGCTCTTATGGTGTTTGTCACACAACCTGGACGGGGTGCAGATGGTTTGTGTCAAAGATGTTCGTTCATTACTCTCCGGAGGTGGTTGTCCTAGATAGGATTCAAGAGATTCGACTTAATTTGTCGCGTTGGTTGTAGTTTGCAGTAACTTTTTTCTGCCTGAGATTCAAGAGATTCAATGATGACCAAAAATGGCGCTGAATTCAACATTCAAGGACATCATCAAGGACGCAAAAATGAACCGAAATCGTGACTTGTGATGAAACGTGATACTTTCAATATGATCTAGGAACCAAGCCTAACCGGCCTAATGAGCCTAATTCGAAAAAAGCCATTTGGAGAAGTCAAGTGTGAAGACAATGTTAATTTGTTCCTACGATTCGGAGGGAATAATTCATAAGGACTTGGCAAGATGGTTAATGCCCCATTCTATGCTGTTAGTTTGAAGCGTTTGGTGTGGCGTATTCATCGTATTCTGTCAAAATATCGTGAAGAAGGAAGTTGGCGGTTGTTGCATGACAACGCAACAATGAAATTCTCATCATCGCTCTCTTACAGCCTGTAGAAGGGGTCTATCAATACTTCAGCACCAATTAACTCGTTGTACATGTTGGCAAGCATAGTTATGATTGAAAAACCTAGGAAAACTGAATGCTGTTTCAAAGGTCATGCCCTAAAAGTGTTTCAGCCATTGCAGAAAGCCTTGGCACAAGTGCATATTACGAATTTGGCCTATTATGAAGGGAACGTTATTGTTAAACACCTACGCTAAAAATACCGAACCAATACTAATCCGCAGCGCCACCTCGCTTCACATATGAATTTTGTAGAAACTCGACTGGCTATGTGCTGCATACATAATGTAAATGTAAAATATTCGAACCGAATAGAACGAAAGGTTGTTTGTAATCTGCTTAAATTTCCATATTTGTGGCGGAAATAGATTTACAACTCTTCGAACGCGCTTCTGTCCCCCAATTTCAATGTGGTCATCAATATCTAATGCCAGGGAGTAAACATGACTACGTTTCGAATAAAATACAAAGCCGTTGCGTCGAAGGACATGGATATTTAAAATTGTTCATTAATTAAACCAAGCATGAACGATGCCAATCAAATTATTCCTGTCTACCTTCGACCGATGATGGTGTGCTAAAACCCCCGTGGCACCATACAATTATAATATCCAATATGTATATACTATATGTCCATAAAAACAATTAAACATACATACGTATTGTGGTAGAGAAATTTAATAAATTGTGAAAACGCAGGAGCACATCCACAATATAGGGACGTTTCAACACCAATTTAGGATTTCGCCGCATACAGGATTATATTCCACTGTTGTGTGTAACAATGAAGGGAGCAAGGAAGAACATCAGTTGACATGACACACGAATTCCAATTCATTCCAAATGCGATGGAGCGTTTTTTTTTTTTTGTCTTATTTTATTTTATTTTCTTTTTGTTTGGTGATATTTCGATGTCTCATATTTTTCTAGTGCTCTCTCTCGCTTGGTTTATAATCTATACAAACACAGAGGAGAAGAAAACTACGACCGCAGGGGAAAACGACCATACCTACACGGAGAATGATGGTGGCAGGAGTAAGCAAAGCAGCAAGCAGTAGCAAGGATACAATAATAAAATGCCCCGGATAGCTTAGGTGCGAGGTGGTAATCCTGTATATCGAAATAAAAATGATTTGAGTACATCTGCCAGTTGGACTTGGACGTTCCACACAGAAAGGAAATGGCAGTAAAAGCAGCGTATATATGTACGTGAGCATACATATGCACCATGTACGGAAGGATACACAGTACAAAAACAAAATAAGGAAAAGAATACGAAATAAAATGTATCCTCTGTGCGATTCGGGTGAAAGGATATGCAATGAGTCTGAGTACCGAGCAACACCAGATAAATTCGGGCATGTGGAATGCATACACAATTGAATATAGACGCTACGTGCCATAGATACATATGTGTGTATGTATGCAGCTAGTATATTGATGCTGCTTTCAATGTCGTGTTGTAGATTGATGAACTGGATAGATGGATGGATGGATTATTAGAGATCTTAGTAGAATAAATACCTTTTTGGCCGCTTTGACGTCAGTCGCAACGGTAATTGAATATATGAGATTGTGTTAATGCCTGTTTTATAGAGCTGGTACGGAACTAGATCTCGATTTGGGCCACGCAATGTGGGAGTTAATGGGCAACATTCGAATTCAATCGTTTCTTTTTCCTCGAAATACATACACACGAGCAAATTCCCTATTCTATTAATGGTAATATGACACATGGTTGTAGTAGTCGCACTTAATACAAGCCTTGGCCTGTGACTCAGTGGGCTCATGTACATTTTGATGTGAAAAAAAAAAAAAACATTTTTCTTAGCTTAAGTTAGTTATAATAATGTTAATAGGTAGTAAATTCATGTAGACGTCGAAAGACATAAGTATGTTTCAATTGTTCTGTTTGTTTTAGAGTGTCCGCCTAGGGCCAGTAAGATAGTTACATTTGTTAAGATAGTTAAGCTAGTTTTAAGCATTTTTGACTAGGGTAAGATAGATATAAGTTAATATGAAATAAAAATGAATTGAAAAAAAAAAAAAAAAAAAAAACGTCTTATCAGCTATTATTGACTTTGACGAGGAACTCAATTGGCTCTCTAAAAAAAATCGTTTCCTACGTTTTATGAGATAACCAGTATCATTATATGGTGATATTTTAAACCACCAAATTGTTGTTGATTAAAATGAAAGTAGATATTCGCTCTACTCGCTTGATATTGGTTTTTACCTATTGTCTGGCTGCCTCAAAGGTGTTATACACTCTGTCGGAACCTAGATCAGCGGGGTTATATCAAATAATTATAGAATTGGCCACTATAATGGCTTAATGAATTGACCACTGTCCGCAGATAAAACGCAATATGAAAATACTGCTTTGTGACATATTTACTATCGAGTACCTATGATGGAATAGAGATTTGTTGCTGATTCTAACTTTTTTCGTTTGGAAGTTGTGGTTATGAAACTCTGGATTCGTATCATGGATTATTCAAGTCTCTTAATATGTATACAGTGGTAGTCACAGAATTAGAAACGACAATGTTAACACAATCCTAGAATGCATAGATTTGTTCATAAAATAAGGTGACTTTTCATTTTTCTCGAAAAATATTTATTCATCAATACGTGTTTTGTCCCCTTCAAAGTAGTCCCCCTCAGATATAATAAACTTGCCGCTTTTTCAAATCCTCGAAGAAACTACGATATGCGCTTTTTGGTATAACCTAGAACTCTTCTTTCGATGCCGTCGTTATATCTAATCGTGGCAAATCTCCGTCCTTTCATAGGTATTTCCATAGGTTGTAAGGGAAAAAAGTCGCAGAGGTGCAAGTCAGGTGAATGCAATGGCTGGGTATTGTTTTTGGTTAATACTTTAGGCACAAAGAACGTTAAGTGAGCAGGTGCTGGCGTTTTCTTCGTATTGCTCCAATCAAACGGCGCATAACTTCAAGGTTATATTCCTCACTGAACCGACAATCTTCCGACAAGAACTCATATTGAACCACGCCATTGTAGAAGAGTGGAAAGAGAGAAGCGAGAAAAGTGGGCGAAAGTGTCAGATTTGACCGCATTTGGCGTGCTTTTTGCGGTCTTGACTCTTTTGGTCGGTTCCATTGGGATGATTGGGCCTTGGTTTCGACGTCAGAACCATATTCGCATATTCCGTCACCAATGATGAGTCTTTTTCATCAAATTTGGGTCATCATTCGTTCGTGAGCGAAGCTCATGCGACGGTTCTTTTGGTCAAAATTTAGCAATTATGCCCAAAATATTGAAAAGAGAATTCATCGGCATAATATGCCAATAACATCAGTAACTTCTTTGATAGTGATTCGACTGTTCTTCACTGTTTCAACGGTTTCATCCGTTCTTGTCGTCCTGGGGGGCCCCGAGCGGGTATCGCTATTAACGTCTTCCCGGCCTTTCACGAAGAGCTTGTAGCACTCATAAGCATTCGTTTTTTGCTCAGATTAGCCTCGTCAAATGCCAATATTTCAAGTAGATTGGGCCACTTCTCCTATAAATATTTTGCAATAACAAAAATTCGCCAAGCACACTAAATCACATCTAACCTTTATATCTGTTAAAAATAAAATATATATGCCATATGGCTAACAATTACAGATTATGTTAGCGGACATGTGTGCCAACATACAAAACAAAAAGACAAATTCGAATCTGCGTATCTAGCGAAATTCAAAAAGTCACCTTATTTTTTGAACAAACTTGGTATGAGGAACAAGACCAAACTTCCTTGTAACGTAGCTTCAGACACACTGATTAACGTGGAATAGGGTTCCTAATGGTGCCCTGACTATTTATTTAGTACCGTTACTCAGTTTTGCACCACTATTTTCGCTGCGCACTGCTGTATTGCTGTATTCGTACTTCGACACTCAAAAAAAAAAAAAAAAAACAATACTAAAATCGAATGCAATTTTAAGTTTTAGAAATGACATATCTCGCGAAGGATTTACAAGGTAATTTACAAGAGTAATTAGCCTGGCTCGGAAATAAATTCTTCTTAAAGAAGGCCAAACAATCTTTCTGATCAGGATGAGCGTGCTTTCTTGAAGCTTATGCTTTCCGAAAGCACAATATGAAGTTCCGAAAGAGCTTAAGGCCGATACTGGGAAGAAAGTCAGAGGATAAAAAACTATTCGAGCAAAAAGAGGAAAAACCTACCCTCTCGAAGAAAAATAGCAAAGTCCGAATAAGCGCACTGGCCAGTAGAGGATTGAAACAAGGTTACCAGTATATGGTCAGACAAGAATAAAAGTAGTTAATCGTTATTACCCCGAAGGAAACTCGAAGGCTTGGAAAAGGCAAGACGAGCCTTTTCAATAGCATTGTGTCAAATAGACAATAAAACTAGGAGGTGGCTCTATAATGGTCTAGGGTTTCATGAGTTCTTTCAATGTTGGAAAACCACACCTGATAGAGAGTATACTGGTCCAATACGCTTATTTAAACATTTGTCGGATCTTGCAATATCAATACGCGATATGCTCCGTCCTCCTTGTGAAATTGGTTTTCAGCAAGAGCGGGACCCGAAGCACATGGCCAAAAAAGTGCAATTGACTTCAAATGCACTCTATTCACATGTTAGACTGACCAGCCTAAAGTCCTTTGACAGGAAGACAAGAAGAGTGGGCAAGCATTTAAACCATCACTGTCATCGATTACCTGAATGCCTGGCGAGGAATATGGTTGAAGTAAATAAGGAAGAAGAACTGTGGACAAAAGACTAAACGCACCCTGGGGCAAACCTAAGTCAAGAAGAATTTATTATTAATTTTTCCACTAGCATCGCAGATCTGGCTACCTTTATTCTTTCAAATAAGCTGTTTGCAATGTTTTTCATACGGCCTTTTTCACGTTATTCACAGAGGTTTTGGTGGGACGAGTCTGGACTCGAATAGCATTTCGATCAGTAAAAGCTGAGGTTCGCAATATGTATTTGGATTGTAGTCCTGTTGAAAAGACAAAATAACCAGAAATTTTCTTCGGTCCACCCTAGCAGTGCGTCTTCTAATATGTAAACGTAAATATAAAACAATTCTCAACCGACGACAAGGGAGGGAATGAATTTCCAAGAAAAGGCACTGCAATGGAAATATACGCAGACGGGTCCAGGACAGGAAATGGTGCGGGTGCCAGTGTCTATGCATCGACCCTAAAAATCAGCCAATCCTTTAGACTACTGAACCACTGTAGTATATTCTCAACGAACGGCAATTCGTGAGGCTGATGACTGGCTGTCTGTGAGATCGATGAACAATTGAGACATAGCACCAATGGAAACGCAAACATATAAAATCTCAAAACAAGCACTGCAACAGCCAAATGAAATATGGCATGACCTCGAAACATGCAACCACGCGAGACAAACCTGGCCTAGGTATTGTCAACGTAAAACCTGCTAAAAATACGCAGGCAGTTTATAAGCAGTGTAATCGGAGTCTTAGCAGGCCTTTGCGCTTTACCAAATCATGCCGCAAGATTAGGACTGCCATATAACGACTACTGTAGTAGGTGTCATGATGAGGAAGAGGAAGAATGTCCATCCCATCACCTAGGTAATTGCCCTGCCCTAGCATCCTCAAGAAGACTATTTCTGGGAGATTACTTCTGTAATAAAATGGAGATCTACAAAATATCGAATTTTATTCAGCATCCAAAATGATTCCAAGAGTAGCGATGACCAAGCCGATTCAAGTGGTAGCACAATGGATCGATCTTGGCCTAAGTGATCCCCACCGGTTTTTACGGAGGGAAGCCACCTAATCTAACCTAACCTAATATGCAAACGTATTTTTCTTTATTAAGAATATCCTCGATAGAATGAATGCGTCCAACGCCGAACCAAGAAAAAACATCCCTAAACACAGATTAACCCATCATCATGTTAACTATCGATGGAGCGTACTTTTGATTAAGTTCTTTAATTTGGGTGACGAACCTTAGGATCAATGCGATTGATCGTTGTCTCATCGCTCCACAACACAAATTTCCATCGGGTAATTGTCCAATCTCCATTTCGATGCGTCATTGGCTTGGTATAATTGTGACGAATGGTTTCTTACGTCGACTGCTACAAGGAGAGAAAGCAACGCTTATTCGGATGCCGTTACGTTATTAGAGGTAAACTTAGGCAGAAAGTCTTTAGCTTTTGGTATGTAAGCGAGCGCCTCATAACAATCCCCATCAAGGCTTAATTCGCCAACATCAGCCTACGCCCCCACCGAAGACAAGGAAGACGCTACAAAGGACACCTTCTAGGATCTGCTAGATAGAGCATACGAGTATGCCCAATGTCCCAACTACGAAGTTTAAATCGTGCTAGGAAACTTTAACGCGAAACTGGGCAAAGAAGTCGCTTTTGATAGGGTCATTGGCAAGCGCAGCCTACACAACACCAGATCCGAAAATGGATTCAGGCTGATAGACTTCGCAACTGAACGAAATCTCTTAATTGCTAGCATGCGTTTCCCGCATCTCAACATCCATAAGGGACCTGGCGATCTCCAGATCAATCAACCAGAAGAGATGGAGAGATGCTATCGCAAGAATGACTTTCGGAGGTTTTATCGACGAGTAAAACAAGTTTGTCAAGGGTATAAAACCACAACGGAAGCATGCAGAGACGAAAGCCTGGAGACGTAGTAATAGATTCGCAGTTTGTACTAAGAATTTGGGAAGAATATTTTTGCAGATGACGAAATAGATTCCGCTATCAGGCAGGATGACCCATTAACAACAGACGATGATAGCAGAGAATTCCGGCCTCCTGGACGAAGTTAGGAATGCTTTTTCGAAGCTTAAGTCCAACAAGCCGGACAATGTTCCTTTCGAAGCTTAAGCTCTTTAAAGCAACCTGGTTGGGAGTGTGCACCAGCTCAACTGCAAGATATGGTCAGAGGAATGCATGCCCGATGAATGGAATGTTAATATCGTTTGCCCGATCCACAAGAAAGAAGACCCCTTTGTCTGCGCCAATTACAGAGATAAGTCTCCTGAACATCGCTTACAAGATCTTCTCTGCTGTTTTGTGTGAACGCCTGAAACCGTACGTTAATAAACTAATTGGTCCATATCAGTGTGCTTTCAGGCCCGGGAAGTCCACCATCGATCAAATATTCACACTACAGCAGATCCTGGAAAAAACCAACGAGTTTCAGATCGATACACACCATATACTTGTCCACTTTAAGGCCTCATACAATAGCGTGCATAGAGACGAGGTATGCAGCGCCATGTCTAGTTTTGACATCCCTGCCAAACTAGTCAGGTTGTGCAGGACGACATTGGAGAATTCTCGCTGCTCCATCAGGGTCTTGTTGAATTCTTGCGGATGGTAGGAATCGTACAATATGTGTTTAGAAAACATCCAGAATTCGCACGGCGCTAGATCAGGCGAGAATGGCGGGTGCCGATCGTTATAATGCTTTTTTTTGGCCAAAAACTCGCTTGCAATTAAGGCTTTGTGCGGCGGCCCTTTGTGCGACGGTCGAATACGATGAATTCGGTACCATAATTTCTTAAGAACACCCAAATGATATTGAGCAGTCTGACCTTGTGGAACGAATTCCTTACAGATATCCTCGGCATCGAACGTCATCCTCTTGATTGGACTCTTCTGCATTCGCATTCTCTTCGGCTCATCTGATAATTCCATGCCCGTTCTGTCTTTTGGTGAGTGGCTCGTATTGAAAGCACTACGTTTTATCGACCGTTTCGGAAGATGATATTTTTTCGAAAAAATCGTTTTCAATTTATCATACTCCTAGGAATACCAGTCGTTTCCTTAATAAGTAAATAAATCTCTCGGACCAACAGCCGTCAGAGTGCAACATTTTTACGACTTTCTCATTGTGTTGTTCATTCCTCGGGGTTTCCAGCATCGGTGAGCGTTTGTCATACACAAGGCCTCACGACCATTATTACCAAATACTTGTGCACGGGATAGACACTGGTCACCGCAAACATTTTTCTTCGATTCGAATCTTTCTTGAGTAGCTTTGCCCATGGGACGGTTGGTTATAATATCATAACTATTGACGGAACAATAGAAACGCTACGAAATTCGGTGTAAAGCCAGATGAAAAAATGTCTCTACAAAGTTCAACGAATCAGATATGAAGTTGCAATTGACTGTTAATTTAATTTGCTAGTCGCAAAAGTCGATGTACATTAAAGTATTTAGGCAGAACATAACATTTCTTAAGAAACCTTCCTGAAAGAACTGCTCGACTGAACTTTCATGAGAATCGATAGCAAACGACAGAACGCATAAGAGCAAAGCCTTATTAATTCCGCGGGGATTTCGATTTGCTACACAGAAGGCAACCAGAGACGTTTGTTTTCGAGAAATGAGTTCATCCAATAGCAGAGCTACATCTAGGAAGTGAACTGCTTTAAGCTAATTGTGTAATGATTGACAAACGTATCTACGTGCATATTATTACAGGGAATGACAGACGGCCTTCTCTCATTACATATTCAAGATGAATAATGAATTCGGTTAAATTATCGTAATCGGGTGACCATATACATACAGAGCTAAGTCTAGCTATATACGCGGTCAATGTAAATTGTAGTAAAGGCGTATTGATTTGATCAAACTATCCCCCATATTCAATAACAAGAAGTTAGGCTTTGTTGCTATCTTCAGATAATATCACAAGGCTAAGTATCTAGGTTTAGTTATGCTAATGATTTTACACATTCGTCAATCTGTTATCTTCCTCAAAATAATTCCCATTAGTTCCTAGACACCCATGCCCGTGCTTCCTCCAATCGCCTCCAATGAAATGGACCCTCCAAAAGGCGAACTTGGCAAAACTTTACCAGGCAAGTACATACATATGAGGTTTATAGGGTAACGCGCTGAGGAAAAACCCAGTGAAATGCGATTTCGATGACATCGTTGTTACAGGATTCGAACCCGAACAGAAAGCAACACATCGATTTTGAACCCTTTTTGTGGATAAGCAATGAAATAAATGCAAGTGCACATGCCAAACTGCTTTGCACTTGTTGGCAGTACTCTAAGGTTTCATGAAAAATTTCGTGGAAAGATCTCATGAAGCACTGTGCCATTGAAATTGAAAAATTCAATCAGCATGACGCTCGCATTCGATTGCTTTTGTAGTGCCTTTTTCGTTTTTAGCGATCCAGCATACACTGGAAGGCACCTTGGCCCAAGGACGCAGCGACGAGGAAAGCAGCAATAGAGTAGGGTAGAAGTGAGGTATTCCAACACGTTGTTATGCATATTCTAATTGGTATTCACTGATTTCATTTCGAAGCCTTGCTCGTTTTTTTCATCGCAGCTTACTATGTTTTCAGATTTAATTAGGACGTCATATCCATCAATCAATGTTCCATCACCTGCTGTGGTTCTAAATTATTATTGCATTCATTTAGCGATTCCTGTGTAGCTTCCATTCGCCGTTGGGTTTGTTTAAAATTAAATTTTGTTTTGCTGTAATACGTTTTATGGCCAAAACTTTATAGATAACTTCAGTGCATGAACCAATTGGTATTCGGAGCCAACTATGTACAGCGATCGTTTAAACCTAGTCTAATCATAAATGTGGATAAAATTTTTTAATGCAACTACTTTAAATAAAGTACTTTTCATGTTATCCGTGATTTAAGTTGTTACTTTTATGCTTCTTTGTCGCGCAAAAGATTATTGTTTTCAGATGTTTACAATCATGGAATGGGGTATATCGAAAATCGTGTCGCTGTAATCGTTTTATACAAGTGTAATAAGGCAAAAGTTGATATCTTTCGGACCTTGCGACCGCTTGGAATCACTCTGTTTTGGTTACCGTCAAACGCATTGTGAGAACTTCGGGAGCCAGCAAGCTCGGATCAGACCCAAGCAACTGAGAAAGGATGTTGGGGGTGGTCGTGGTAATAATCCCCGACTGTTGAGCGGAAGGTCTGCAGTTCAAGTCTGTCCATAGTCAAGAACAATTCCTATACTGTGCAGCATCAGTTGTGATCAAAAAATGCCGATGAAGGTATAACACTCGCAGGAAAAGATCACTTCAAAATTCATGCATTTCCAATATAACATCTTGATGACATAAATAATTAAAAGTTACTGTGAACTACAACCAACGTGACAAATTCAGTCGAATCTCTCGAATCCTATCTAGGATAACCACCCCCGGAACGAACATCTTCGATGTTCAATCAATTTCGCATCATCAAAGAAGATTTAACAAGTGTATGCTCAGACATCAAAGGAAGCTTCATGAAGCTTCATGTAATGGTATAATGAAGAGTAAGCTTCGATTCCAACAAGGCGAAAAGCACTCAAGAGTGGCTAAAAAAAAATTTACTCGATTTCTTATTACCGATGATTGGCCAACTGGTAGTCCAACACAACTCTTTGGAATACAAGCTGTGGGCCGTTTTAAAGGGAATGGCCTACTAGCGAGCCTTTTTCGGCGCTGTCGACAACGAGGTTCGTAAAGCGATTGTTGTTATTGTACTTCACCTCATCAGGGACTTCTTGATAACGCAAGAAAACCCAGGTTTATTCACAGCATATTCACCAAATGCTTTTGTACAATTTGTAAACAAATAATCGCGGATTTTAATAAGACCTTGAATAACTTCTCGCGGTCGATGATCGCTAGCCCATACTTTTTTCATAGGGAGATATTTTCAGTCATCAGATGACGAAAGAGGGGGGAATATTAAGAATCAATAAAAAACGAATATTCGGAATCTACGCAGGTATAATTCGCTTGTAAGAGCACACATAATTTATCTGATTGAATAACTTCATAGCTTCCATGCTTCATAGCGTAGCATATTTCCTTGTAGAGACGGTCAGGTTCCTTGGTCTGCATGATATTGTGTATGAGGTATAGGTCCAATATTTGAATAGATTGTCCAAGGCTGCATATCTGTTTCGAGTATAAGGTAACGTACAGCATTAAGCTTCCTTCTTGAATCACAATCTGGGCTACACAATACCTCACAGCAATACAACCTAACTGGTAGAGGGACAGTTTTCGAAGTCCACTGTAAACCTGGCCAACAGTGAAATTTATGTGTGTAGACTACGTTAGGGTTCGAAAGAAGATCAAGCCAAGGTTTTTGACGTACTCTATAGGGGTTTGGGCTAATTTGATTGATTAGTTTTCATGTATCACGATCGCTTTTGATTTATGACCATTCAAACGAAGATCATTCTTAGATGACCAATCGAACATATGTATGTGGGAGGCTTTCATTCATCGACATAGCGGCTTCATTTACAGGATTAGGCGGACAATTCAAATAAATTTGCATTTAGTCAGCGAACATATGGGGATGGAGCAATGCTTGATCAATCTAGGAAGTTCATTGACAAACATGGAGAATAATATTGGGCCAAAGATCGATCCTTGTGGGACCCCGCAATTTACCGGCATGAAAAACGAGCGCCGTTCGGCTACTACTTCACGCTGTCTTCCTTGCAAGTACGACCTTAAGAGCCTCGTAATAAATATTGAGAAATTATAGTCTTTCCTAAGTTTTGAGCAAAGAATGTTGACTGTATCGAACGTTTTTGAGAAATCGAACAATGTTAAGACTCTAGCATGATTTTCATCAACTGCTTTCCTTACATCATCAACGATCAACAACAAAGCAATTTTGCAGAAACGTATTGGACTAGATTCAGACTTTGCTTTGCATTCAGACTAAAGTTGTTTTCTCGAATACTTTTGAAAGAAAGGGCACAACGTTTTTTTTTTTTTTTTGTTTTGGAGGCTTCTGCTATCTGTTGGAGCACTCAGACACAAATACTCGTCCATTGCACTGCCAGACAGACACCTTAGATGGCGTTAGAGCTCAAGAAGAGCCAGAGCCGAGCTTCTTTTTATTCACTTATGTTGTGTGCGATTTGTTTTTCACACAAGTGAACGGAACCTAAAGCTTAATGCCGATTCCGAACGGCGAGAGCCGAGAAGCTTTTTCAAGGCAAGCATACAACGGGGGGTTTTGCCAGTATCCCACCGAGGAGGGATGCCGCGAAATAATCATTCGATGGCGTTGGTGTTATCGGGATCCGAACTCGCTCATCTTGCGTCAGCGGCCGATACACTACCCACTGCGCCACGGCGCTCCCTTTTGGGCACAACTAATATTGGATTGTATTCCACTGCAGTTCCTATTGACTTCTTTGGGATAAGAATTCCACTACGTGGAGAAGACCGACTCTACTATATATGACGTATGGTAGTAGCAGCTTAACGAATTTTGGGTGCACTTCGTCGAATCCCATGGCATTCGATTTGATGAACAGTAATGCTTTCATTCATACAATATCCGCCTCGTGCAGTCAACAAAAGGCAAAGTGTGTGTGTTTGTTTCCTTCCAGTAACTGGTTGAAAGCAAATAAGTTAGTCGAGGCAGTGCTCCCACTAAGAGGTTCACAGCTGGTCACAGTTAATGTTTCTAGAATCTTTGGCCTTTTATTTCCCTAGACCAAGTTCACTCCGCTAATCCAAATGCTGAACCAAATTAGAGTAAAACCTTCGCAGAATAAATATTTTCCTTTGCCGACGATGTTGATAAATGGCTGGGCTCAAGCTAAGATCTTTTACGCTAAGAGTTATCGTACAGTATCCACTTTTCATCGCTAGTCATGTACGATGCAAAGACCAGAGCAGTTCACAATTGACCAAACGCCTCTCGGCATGGATTCCTACAGCACCCAATGCCCTCGTTTCTTAAACATTCTTAATGCTTTCAAACTTTTCGAAACAGTTTTGTCAACTACTTGTTATGATTTTGCAATATCAGCTAGAGTCTATCATGAAGAAATGCCACTAATTCTTTGCCTTCAATTTTAAGATCAATGTGGACTGATCCAGGATAGAATAAGATTACCGCTAACCTTCCCCGTGGTCCGTAATTTCATGGTGCGGCGGTGCCTCTTCGAACATGATGTCGCACCCGCTCGTCTTAGGTTCAGTAGGTTGGCTTCAGGTCGAGATTGAGGAGACATCGCCAGACAGCATCAACCCCTTTGATAGCTGTGTAACTTCGTCAATGGTCAAGAGTTCAGCCTCTCTTCAGATTGCCAAACGCCAATAGCAGGTCTACGGCTGGGTAGATTAGGGTAGGTTAGGGTATGCAAGGTAGGTGGCGGGAAGGTTTAGTTTAGTTTTAATTAAAAATGAAAATGAAAAAAAAAATTTAAAATAGGTACAAAACAAAAAAAAATCACGAAACACTATTATGGAGGTTACCTTCACACTGGAATCAAGTTGGCCACTATGAAATATGTAGCTCTCTGGTTAGCACGAAAGCGTCCTAGGCTCTTGCCAGAGCAGCTTCTATATGTTTGTTAAAATATGAATACAGATATTGGATCTAGCTAGATTCTAAGATTCGGACCCATTATCTAGTGTCCAAGAAGGCGCTCTAAATAAAATTCTGATTTGTGGGAGTTGAACTTCAAATAACTCCTGATTTCTTTTGAAGTCACGCTGAAACAGAATGACAAAAACGTCGATCGTTGGACCTGATCTACCACTTCATGCCGTTTCCGACTGAGCATGCTCCCCAAAAGTTTCAACAAGAATTCTGTTTGCAGATTTGCAATAATAAAAAAAGGGTAGATAAAAATCGCTAAACAACGATGGTTCTTTTTAGTCTGAATTTAGCAATTTTGGAACAAACTTCGCTGACACACATTTCACGTCCAAAATATCTGAAAAAAGCATGGCATGAGCCAACCGATATGCCAATATCCTCAACAACTTCTCCGATTGTAAACTAAATATCCAAAATGGCTGACAATGTCAACTTATGTTAGAGGATATACATATGTATGTACCAACAAAATACAAAACACATTCGAAAATCGGATGTAAAGCTCACGACATTTAAAAAGTCACCTTATTTTCCAAACATACATACTACGTAATAAAATGGTATAAGAAAACCCGACCCTGAAAATAGCTTGGTAAGATAAACTGGTGATAAGCAAAGACATCAGTGAATAAAATAGGAATGAGTATATGTCCATCCAATAAGAGGTGTCATTCTTAATCAAGAAAAAAAAATCACAAAATTTTTATAAAAAGTGGTAGTAGATTTTAATTTAATATAAAATACCATCTTTGAAATTAGTATCAAAACACAATTTTTGCCATATATCCTCCTCGACTTTGCCTGCAAATAGTCATTCTTTTATTGAAATTTTTCACCAAGCTCTCGCATAATTGCGGCAAATAATAATTTCTTCTAGAACATGAATCGTTAGTGGATTATTCGCGTCGACTTTAAATTCAATCAGCACAACTTCAGCGGCCATTTCGGTCATTATTTCTACAGCTGTATAGCATGTGAGAATATACGTCACTCAACTCCATAGCATCAATTTCTAGCGAAAAAAGCACAAAACTGTCACTCGATGTAGATGGAGAGTTTGTTTTACTATTTTTCTTGGATTTTTAGAGCCCAAACAAATAGAAATGATCCTCATCTCTCAGAGTAATTTTTGTTTAGTGATAAGTGGCTACATACAAGCTTGATTTCCGTGTTCGTCTCAAAACGTCCATGATAGTTAGGTTGAGGTGGCTACCTGACTTTGGGTGTCAGAGTTGAATTAGCGCTTAGACGCCATGTTGATGCCACAAAACTCGTGAAACCTAAGGGATGTGAAGCGGGATGTTCATTTAAACCTTTTAAACTGAGCTTGGCTACCTCTGAGAGGTCATCGAGGAGGTATTTGTCTAAGGCGCAGAACCTGCGACTTACTAGTGCTGGGCATTCGCAAAGAAAATGGTGCAGAATTCCCTCTGCGTGAGTGTTGTGATAGCTACGGCAATGGGTTTTAGACCGGATGTCTATTCTGGCAGCGTGAGTTCTTATAGGCCAAAGGCCCGTGCTAACCGCCCCGATTCTAGCTATATTGGAGCGGTGTCTATTGAGGAGGTCGTTTGTCGCCCACTTACGATGGATTATGTTGAAATATTGTTGCAGGATTTTGCTTTTGAGAAGGTTGAGCGACAGGCCCACTGTATCAGTAGGGGAGTTTGAGATGGCCCCGAGCTTTGCTAACTCACCGGCCGAACCCAAAGAAGCATGACATCAGTTAGGCCGCCAACTCGTTTAATTCCTTTCTTGCATTGATGCACCAGCTTAGAGAAGGTGACAGCAGACGAAAGAGCTTTAATAGCGGCTTGGCTGTCGCTACAAATAGCAGTGGATAGAGTTGGGGTGAATATTTTGGACGCTTCCCGGAACGCTAGCCCTTCAGCTTGAAAGAGGTTGAAGTGATCGGGGAGACGAATGAATTTGAGATATTCAATTGTGAAAATCAGAAGTTGAAATTTCGTGACTGCTTTCACGCTTTCCATTCTTCTCTGGAAGGAAAGTGAGAATGCACCGCACTATTGAAGTCGAGGGAAGGTGCGATGTAGTCCGTAGAAGTGACGGAACCCTTCCGTTGCCATACAAGAAACCCGTTTCCTTAAATATGATTGCGCGGTACGCTGCCGTGTATTTGATGTGAAGGTCCAAATGGAGGAGAAGTAGTAGGGTATTAAGTCCTTCGGAGGGACATGTCCTCATGGCTCCCGTGGTTCCGATTCCTTCTGATCTTCCGATCTTATTAAGTTTGTCGATGTTATAAGCTTTACTTAGGGTAAACTAGGGAGCCATAGGTGAGGATAGGACGGACAACGGCTGTGTACATCTACAGGGTCAGCTTATGTAGGTCTGAGTCCCCAGCTTTTACCGAAAGTTTTGCTGTAGGCTTAAAAAGCTACACTTCCAGTGAAGCTTTGGATCTAGGACAACGTCAACGGGATAGGGCTGTATTTTGGCCTTGGTGGTAAGTAGCAGCAGCTTAGTTTTTAGGGTTTATGTTTAGGCCCCACCCTTTAGCCCTAGCGTAAACTCTGGTCAAAGTTCGCTCCGTGATCTCACTAATCACAAAAGGGGACATCCCTGATACTAAAATTACCACGTCGTCCGCATACGCTACCACTTTTATTCCCTTCTTGTCCAGCTTAACTAGACTAGACTTTTTGGTTAATGCAGCGATGTTTTCAGCTGACCTTACCGGACGCACATAAGTTGAAGTCTTCACATCACTAACTTCTATCAGACATTAGAATATATCCATTAAATTCAATATATTAGGAGATGATGCTCTAAGTGAAACAACGTGCCGTAAATGGTTCCGTTGCTTCAAAGACGGTGATTTCGATGTTGACGACCGTTCGCGTGAAGGAAGGCCTAAAACCTTCGAAGACGCTGAATTGGAGGCACTCCTCGATTAGGATCCATGGCAAACGCAAAAAGGGCTTGCTTCAGTATTAGGAGTTACCCGCCAAGCTATTTTCAAGCGATTGCATGCGTTGGGAACGATTCAAAAGCAAGGAACTTGGGTTCCATATGAGACGTTGAGCGTCGTTTTTTCGCCTTGAACAACTGCTCCAGCGGTAAAAAGGAATGATTTTCTTCATCGCATTGTTACGGGTGATGAAAAACGGATCATGGGGACAGCCCGGTCATGCTTCTACGTCGTCGGCTCGGCCGAATATTCACGCTGCGAAGGTTATGTTGTGTATTTGGTGATATTTATTATGAGCTGTTGAAACCAAACGAAACCATCACTAGGGACCGGTATCAAACTCGATTGATGCGAATGAGCCGAGCACTGCGCGAAAACCGGGCACAATACGAGCAGAGGCACGAAAAAATGATTCTACAGCATGACAACGCTCGGCCTCACGCTGCCAAACCCATTAAAACCTACTTACAAACGCTCAAATGGGAAGTCCTACCCCACCCGTCATATTCCCCAGATATTGCGCTGTCCGATTATCACTTGTTCCGTTCGATGGCACATGGCTTGGCTGATCAGCAGTTCCATTCATATGAAGACATCTCAAAACGGCTTGATTCGTGGTTAGCCTCAAAAGACGAACACTTCTACCGTGACGGTATGCGAGCTCTGCCAGAAAGATGGGAAAAAAGTTATCGCTATGGGCAATGCTTTGAATGATTTATTTGTAACCGTTCTTTTTCAAGCGAGAACTTAGTTGCGCTTCTAGTATTTGGACGTGGGGAAAGATGGTTGATATTTTCACCATTATTGTACTTAATTATCACTTTTTAACACGTCCTGTGGGTATGTATTGATCTATGCTTATTATTCCTCGAAGTTTTACTCATCAAAAATGGTCGCACAAATGGTTTGGTATATTGACAGTTGAATTCAAAATGACACCTCTTATTGGATAGCCCTTTACAATCGATCCAACCAAACTTGAACTCTGTAGCTCGTCTAATAGCACTACCTTTTTTCCATTGGTTTGAATGAGCAAAGGGCCTTTATATCGACCTGATGTTTTCCTGAGCTATAAATCGGATAATCTATTTGCATTGAGCCCTCAACGACAACATAGCATCCATTATATTGTACCTATGCGTAAATATTTCCAAATGCTGTGCTGATAAGCGGACATTGAAGTTTTACACAGTCTAACAGAATAGATTCACGTAGCCATAAGCAAGTGCCGTCAGTCCTCATGTGTCAAACCGAACGACCTAAACAACAGAAACAGCGGTAGCTCTGATTTCAAGTTCAATAACTTCATCTCACATCATGAACAGCATTAACAAGTCTCCCTAAGTCTTCGCCTAAAGCATTGCCTTAAACGTCGAAACAGAAGCTTATCTAAAGTCCTTTTAAATAAAATCACAAAATATAAGGCCAACAAACAGACGCACAAATAAGAACATAAACATTCATTGACACGCAAAATCAACCCAACTGACGAAATAAAATTCTATCTACAAGCCAACAGCCTTTGTTCCGAAAGCATCGCGATAAAGAACATCTGACGTGTCGAACCTGCCCACTCCCACCTCGTTAACAAGTTGTCAATTTATGGATAACAACACGAATTGTTAATAATCTAAATACGTTCCACAAACAACACTGCACAAAGCAAGTGCTCTAAATCCAAACGATACCAAACGTATAATAAGAAAATCAAAAACAACAAATCCATGAGAGAAACCAAATGATAAATGGCTAATTCTAGAACATTTGTATTCTCTTCGCCTTTTAATTTTTTGTTGGTTCTGCCTTGAATGGCATTCACTCAAATATCATTAGTCAAGTTCTTTGAATCCAATCGGAACCTAATGTGAGCGGCAATAAACTACAAAAATTCTCTAATAACTAGATACATATGTACATACATACATACATATGTACAGGAGAGTGTAGACATATGTATGACTAAAATGATTCATAAAGCAAATAGCTTGGAAGACGACAGAAGTCACATCGCCATCCCGGCTAGGCAAGAGTAGAAAAGGAATAAAAACCTGAATATAGGCAATCCATGAACTCCATTTAGTAATAAAATGCACTTTTAATCCATTACATGCTCGGGCAAAACTGAAATTCGGGCACTTTACACTCGTAGATCAATACACAACTCAAGTATTTCTGGCCCCGTCCGTCGAAGGTATACTCGCGTTCGTTATATCAGCACTACCACCCCGTGGAAGAACAAAAACAAAAGCCACAGCCACGACTAAACAAATAGAATATTTTTCGCATCAAACTTCTATAATGGCAAGACCCGCTTTACGCGTATAACCACTCGCGAAATATAGCAAATTAAAAGCAAATAAAGTCAAAAACAACAACACGAACGAGAACGGAACGGAGGAGGTAAAGAGCAACAAAACCAAAATAAAAGAAAATAAAACAAAAAAACGAATAAATGTACTGTATCTCATCGCATTGCGCGTCTAAGAAGTACAAAACTCTAAAGATTTCTGCTCAAGTGTGTATATGTGACACAGAGGGGCAGTACATCAGGGCACAACGAGCCCGAGCGCCGAGCATACAATACTGAAATTGATAATCTCTCTCTCACTCGCTCTTCCCTTATTTTATTGCCTCTCTTTAATTTATTCGATTTTCTTTCCCACTCACACACGATTACGAGACAATTTTTCCTTTAATTATTGATTCGAAAGTGTTAAGATACATTACCGAATGAAAAAACAAAATCAACTTCACAAGCCTCTCTACGGCGATGCGGAAATAATTTGATTCCGTTTAATTCATGATTGGCTTAACGCGAAAAGCGGTATGCAAAGCCTGATGGACAGTGTAAATATCCGCCCGATATTGATATTTTGGCGTGTACATGTGTTACAATCGGTGCTTTGCCTTTGTTTTTTCAACACCGGGGGTTGCGCAAGCAGTAAATGGATGAGAACTTCATCTAACTTCTCCCTTCCGTGTGGAATTATTAAACTAAACTACCCGGTGAGATGGCAGTCATTGCACAGCCAACACGTCCTAGTACAACGAAACAGTGCCACCACTATTACCCAGTCACCACCGCGGTAACGACGGCGGTTATTCGGTCCTGAAACTCGAAAATGTGTACATTTCTCTCTTTCTCACGCGCGTACTCCTCCTAAGCAAACCACTTTTATATCGTATTACCATCATAATTTTTTTTTCTGTTATTGTTCCGATTCCAATTCGGATGGTGGTGACTCTCTACTGTACACACAACATAACGAACGACGACTTCACAAATACACAACTCACAAAAGGTACAAAAACGCCACCAGCAGCAGCACCCCGAATCCGATGTACATATGCCTCCACCCCATCCAACGAATATCATCGTCATCATCATCATTGGTTTTCCTTCATAGACCATGCACCGAATGTGATGCTCTCTCTCCCTATACCACCGATGCTACATTACATACGAGTGTACTACTATCCTTTCGGTCGACCCGTTCTGCCTGCCCGTTGCCAGTTTTACCGCCGTCCATCGCCACCCGCCGCCGCCTGGTAATACGCTCTCACTACTGTTGCTACTGCTGATGTAGCACTGCTATTGCGGTCCTGGTCTCTGGATGATGCATGCATAAAAGTACCTATGTTTCATATGTAATTTATGCTCGAAGAAGGAAGAGGGCCCCGATCGGGTGTAGTAGTGGTAAAGATGGTGCCGCTGATGCTGCCACTGCCGCTGTTTCGCTTCGGTGTCGAATCAGAGCTGAGAAGCAGCAGTATTAAGTGTTCAGAGTGCAAGTCGTACGTATTTATGCTCTTAAAACTGTTTTCTTGTCTTTCTATTCCAAGTTCCCTTTTATTTTTATTTTCTTCTCCATTTCACATTTGCTGCTGCTGTTGTTCGTTCCTCTTCCGTCAGAGTCTCAGACAATTTCACCTCGTCATCGCATTTTCATCTTCAGCTACAGCGCCCAAGATCGAGTCCGAGCCACGCAGCGCCAACCAAGAGAACCGAACTAATTGCGATTTTTCACTGGAATCTCACTTTGCATTTATCGTCTTTTATTACTCTCGACGAGGTTCAGATAGATCGAAGCAACAGCGGCAGGAACTGACCATCCCAGCCAGCTTATAGCCGCTTTGCGCTTGATATTGCGACAGTCGTTTAAGAAAACTCTTCTGGTCGATGACTTGGGGCAATCTAACTCGATTGATTGGTCAAATTGCTCGAGGAATTTGCATGCCTACGTGGCTGAGTCTTCAATTGAATTTGATTATGCCACCGAATCAATTCAATACTTTCTTTGATTAATCGGTACGCAGTTCCCATTGGTTCCTTTCGCTTTCTCATACCAGTAAATGGCAAACAACGTCTTGTAAGCTCACCTCTTTAAAATGGATAATATGGCAAAATCCGGCCGCGTGCTTAACAATCTGTTGCCCATATGTAAAAGGCCGCAGGCTATTTCATCAAAGGTTGCCGTCGAAAAAGAATTTCAACAATTTCAATTGGCTTCGGTATTGTTCGTATGTCGTTCTGAAGTGTCCGTAAAGACCATATTTGATGCTACCCTTTTCACCTTCTGTGTGGCGTAAAAATATAATAAGCTTACGTGTTGATGCGGTTCATAATGAACCGTGCTTTCAATCATAACTACCCGGCCACAAAGCTTTGTATGTGATGTGTGTATGTATGTACATTTATCCAAGGCAGTTGGTCGTTTGGGAATTTAATAACATGCTATTATGAATCATCAGCCTTTGGCAACGCAAGAATGGACAAAGACCCATCTAACCTTGTAATGTATGGTGATATGACCTTAGGAGGGGAAGCCTATCATAAATACCTGTTAATCTACCGTAGTTTGTTCATTCAATAGACGAAAAGTCAAAGGTTAAAGGAAACATATTTTAGCTTTTGAGATCCATATTTTTATTCGGCAATTAAAGATTATTTCAGCGAAGGCCGGTGGTCAGAAACTCGTTCTCAGACTTGATGTTCATTTTATTGGAAATAAATCTAAACTAATTCTCGTCATACAACTTTTCTAGAACTTAATTAAAGCCGCATACAACCATTAGCTGATTCAGTTTCTGATAAAACGATGACAAATAATGTGTACGCAAAGACGGCGTAATTTCGAACTATCTTAGCCAGTTGATTTGTAGGGTATGTTGCAATCACGGCAGCAAGGTCGGATTGGGCGATGGTCAAGCAATTCTTTTGATTTTAACGAACTCTGTGAAATATTAAGACGAGGTTACGTCCGAGATTTGTACCACTTATAACTTTAATCAATGACATACTACATAGAGTGATTCAATAAGGAGGTTACAATTTTGTACATTGATACAAACGCACATACCAACTTGTTTTTTTTGACCTGCCAATGTCAAAATGTCAGCCAAGGTTTACGTTTTTATTATGGTGAATTTCATGAATGAACGACGTTTGAAGTGAAGAAAGCTTACTTCACTTCTCGGTCGTAGTAATCATCCCTGCGCTTAGTGAACTCTCCTCGTGGGCAAGACAGAACCGTCTGAGAATAAATCCCCAGAAAACCGAGCTGGTCTTGTTCACCAGGAAAAGGAAAATTCCGATATTTGCTCCCCCAAAGTTAGAGGGTACTCCACTCAAACTCAAGGCGGAAGCAAAATATCTAGGCATCATTCTTGACTCCAAACTCTCCTGGAAAAGGAACCTGGAGGAAAGGATGTAAAAAGGATTGAACGCTTTTTATGCATGCAAAAAGACGTTCGGAAAAAGATGGGGCTTGCAACCGTACATCATTCATTGGATGTACACAGCAATCATCAGACCCATTTTAACTTATGGGGCCCTAGTCTGGTGGACTGCTAGCAGCACAAAAAGCTATATGAACATGCTCAACAAAGTACAAAGGTTAGCAGCTGTTTGTACAACGGGAGCCATGAGAAGCATGCCGCAGGCAGGGTTGGACATGATTCTTCATCTCCTCCCCCTGGATCTTTTCATAAAAGGCTACGCTGCAAAGAGCGCTCTCAGACTAAGAGAGTCCTCTCTGTGGAAGCAAGCCAACTATGGACATGCGGCCATACTTAAGATAATAGACGACCTGGGAAGGAAACATGGTTTTCGTAGCCTCGCAGCTACGACCGACTATATTCCCCCCCAAAATGACTTCTCTCTCAGTATACCTATCCTTTTCCCCGACAGAGAAGAGTGGCTATCAAACGCCGTAATCAACGACCATGAGATCACCCTCTTCACCGACGGATCGAAAATGGACATAGGCACTGGGGCCGGGTTTTACTCTGATACCCTACACAAACAGGAATCATTCAGACTTCCTGATCTGTGTAGTGTGTTCCAAGCAGAAATCCTGGCAATAGAGAAAGCAGCTAAACACTTACTGGTAGCCGATATCCCACCATCTGATATCACCATCACTGTACTGAAGTCAATAGAATCCTGTATAACGAGATCAAAGGCTGTCAAGAAATGTCGCGACTCACTGAAGTCCATCAGACACCATAAAGTTAAACTCTGCTGGGTCCCGGGCCACAGCTCAATCGCAGGGAACGAAAAAGCAGACGAACTGGCCAGGCAAGGTTCTGAAATGGACATCAGCGAAGCGGACACGTCATTGCAACCACCGATCAGCGCATTATACCGGATCATAAACGACACAATTATCAAAGAGGCCAACTCGTCTTGGCTTACAAGAAACGACAGCTACACGACAAGATCATCGTGGCCAGAGCTCAACGTCGGAAAAACAAAGAAGCTCCTGGCGCTGGACCGTAACTCGATCCGTATGCTCGTCGGGGTGATCACAGGACACTGTCCCATTGGAGCAATGCTCCGGAAATGGGACTCGGGATCTAGCGATCTCTGCCGGAGCTGCGGCGATGAGGAAGAAACTGAGACGATCCAACATCTGCTCTGCCACTGTCCAGCTCTCCAGAATCGACGCCTAGTGTCGCTAGGCCAAAGATTCTTTACAGAGATTGCGGACGTGGCTAATGCAGATATATCGGATCTTCTAAGATTCATCAAGAGCACGGGATGGTTTCAGCCACCACGTGATAGGACAGGTTAATTTTATGTGTACCCACACAAACGAAGGGAATCACAATGGGCCTCTTGGCCTCAGAGTGGAAGTGATGTCCAACCATCACACTCCCCTTGTCTAACCTAATCTAATCGTCCCACCAGGTAGGCTGTGAAGTATAGTGGGTAAGTTCTTGGCTACATATTCATTTTAAATGTTCTTGTATGAGTGAGATAACGCATCAGTGTCAACGCACCGAAAATATCACTGTATTAAGGGCTTCAGTTAAAATAAGTCGATTCCACACCATTCATTGGAACTGGGTATTTCTCAGTCCAGATTGATCGAGGCCAACACCCACACAGAATCAAGATAACTCAAGTACTGAAGCCTATTGATCATTTGAATTGGCGAAACTTCACCGACTGGTCTCTCTAAAAATTTTGAAAAAAAATTTTAATGTCATGGAAAAATTACTTTCAGTGATGGAAGTCATGTTTAGCTTAATGGTTTTATCAATAAGCAAAATATGCCTTGTCGGACAGCAGCAAGCCCACATGTGCTTTACAAAAAGTGACGGTGTGGTATGAATTTCATGACGGTGGCGTGCTTGGACCGTACTTTTTCGTTGATAAAAGTAATCGCCATGTTACGGCTTGGTAATTGAACTCCCCATCGCGCAATTTTGGAGGACTACTTTGGATGCAGGATGGTGCCACATGCCATAGAAGTGATCAAACAATTGAACCATTGAAGAAGAAGTTCGGTGTATCGTGTGATCTAAGGGAATTTATCAATCGAATGTCTACTTGCGACTTAACTACGGATCTCTTTCAAAGGAGATTAAGTCGTTGGTTTATGTCATGACGTTACAAGTGATAAACAATATAGTCCGAGAATTGTGAGCGTTCCGGCCAATATGTTGAAATGAGCATTGGAAAAAATGCTCTTAAGAATCAATCACTGGCAACGTACTTGCGGGGGTTTTATCAAAAGAACGAATCCATACTTAAATTTAATACATGTACTACACGTCCAGAACAAATTTCAGCCCGATATCTCATCTATTCTGTATTTTATTTAAATAAGAAGTTGTTATGTCCTTACTGAAAAACCCTTATATAGAATAATCCAATTTATGGTTCTGAAAGTAAATTTAAGTTTGAGACATTTATAATTTAGATCTTAAATAATTTTTTTATTCCTATATATTATTTGAATCCTACCATTATGAATGGAATATAACGTCATCCATGAACATTTTTGCAGGACTCGATTTTATACTTTTCAATGGGTTTTCGACACATATTCATTTTCAGCCTCGAGAGTCCGGGGATTTTGTACATTATCATAATCTTTTGCATAACCATAAAAAAAGAAAACCAACGATGGCAAAACGGGTGTTATGTGAGAGGTAGCACCGTCTTGTTGAAACCACATGTCGTGTCTTCCATATCATCGATTTGGGGTCAAACACTTTTCTTGTGGGCTAGACGACACTGCTGAGATTCTACCTCCACAGAATGTATATGATTGCATAGGGTGTTTGGAAAGCATTTGATTAAGACTACAATAGGCGCCGTTTTATTGCAATGCCTCGTTTGATCTAAGCAGAAATTATCGAATTTTTAAAATCCAGTCAGTTTATTTATATTGGCCAAGCTGGCAGTTATTAAAGAACAAGTTTACAAGTTTAGACAATGCTGATTGTCTTTTTTTTAAGTCCAAAACTAATAGAATTATTTTTTAAACAAAACTTTAGGCCACGGCTAGATTTAACGACTGATACGAGACAGAGTTTTCCAGTATTTTCAGCCGTTTGTTCTCAACAACAAGAATAATGTTAGCTTCCAATCCGTCACCTAGCGACTTTAGGCATCCCCAAAGAAAATAATCAAGAGGCTTCAAATCACAAGATCTTGCAGGTAATGGACCTGCAGGTCCAGGTTCATTCCTTCAATAAGAACCGTTTGCTGAATGGCACGTTACGCCATCTTGCTGGAACCACATCTTTCCAAAAGACCCGCCATTCAATCAGGGAACGGAGAATTAGCCATTGACCGTGACAAGCTAATTAGGCTTACTTTTTGGAAAAATATAATCTGATGACTCCACCAGTCCAGAGACCGCACCAAACTGTGCTTTTTTCGAGATGAGCCAAAAATTGGACACAATTTTTCGATAAAATAGTGGATCCAATACCAGTTGATTTTGAATTGGTCGAAATTTCGTCGCAAACGATGATCATTCGGCTTCACTTCTTCCAAGAGCTGGATCTGGTAACTTTCAAACCAAGATCTTTGCGTAAAATTGTGGACGGACAAAGACCAAGCTGTTGTGAACTACGTCGAATCGATAAATCTGGGGCTTCTTTAAAACTCTCCTGAACGTATGCTTCGCTCAGATAGGCGATTATATCTGGCTTTATAGACTTGGCGCATAAAACTATAATTTTGGAACCAAAGTTCTATTATTTGATGAAGTTGTTGAAGCGTGTTTATCATCAAGATAAAATTTCTAAAACTTCAAAAACACTAAAAATTACATTGACAATTTGCAATCTGACGAGTAGTTTGACAGATATGTCTGAAGTTAGTACTGGCCCAAAAGACAGCCTTTATCAGGTCCAGCCATTAGCAAAAGAAGTGGGGTGGACATTCTTCTGATTGGGTACTGCAACAATGACTGTTAAAAGGTATACTACCTGTGGCGGCATGACTGCAAACAGACCAGAAGCCTATACCGACTGCCATAATTGTGACGATATTGAAATGCCTATTTTAAAGGTTTTGAGGTTCCCTTTCATATAGGTGGGCTAAGATTTCCTAAATATCTTGAATCTGGTTCATTTGCCCTATCTATAGTTAGCTTTGGTTAAGACCTGTCGGATATCTGGATGAGGTGGCTTCCCATTCCCCTCTATATTACTGTGGCCTGAAGCCCAGAGGAAAATTACCTTGATTCTGCTGTTAGTCTTCTTGATTTCCTTATCATATTGTTCAACCAATCAAGAGGAGATGATTGCTGATGTAAGGACGTTGATGGCGATCGCAGCAGATACCTGCTAACATGTTGTTGATCTTGCACACTTCTGATCGGCAGTATTTCTGCTTAAAAGATACATATATAAAAAATAGGAGTGAATTGAAAATCAGTTGACTCCAGAAGACGCTCGATTCCACTCGAGTTTTATCATGCAACCATTAGTGTAGATCAGAAGCAACAGGGAAACAGCAACTTTACGTTTTGCTGCGGAAGTGTACTGATGATCGCGAGTAAGAGTAGCAGAGCTCTGCTATGACCATACGATTTAAGAGTAGGTTGATCAATAATTCGCTTCTTTGAGCCTGACAGCAGCACACGTGACAATATAAGCCCAAGGGTAGAGTTTATTATGTTAAGTCCATCACTGAAGCAGCACCGCCCATGCGGTATTGAATTCTATATTATACGTGACTTTTTCATTTGAGCGAGCTAGATATGTTCAATTCTCGAATTTTTGCTTTGTTATGTTGGTATGTCCCCTAACATATGTTGGTAATGCCAGCCATTTTGGATATGTAAGTGTTTTTTTTAGAGGTATACAAATTCAAAATGAAATAAAATACTTGAAGCTAATGTTAATGTCTATGACATTAACTTTATTTAATAGATTATTTAATGCCATTTTATATGATTTCGGACATAAATATGTGCGCCACAGCTAGCTCGAATGAAGCGCAAATGTAAAGTCCAATTTCCGACAACTTTATAAGACGACTAATGTTGATTTCAAAATCGTCCAACATCTTTGGTTTATCGGCATAGACTAGTGACTTCAAAATACCCCTAAAGAAAGTAAACTAAAGGTGTGAGACCACAGGGTCACAGGTCCATTACGCGAAATTATGGGCTCAGCAAATGCTTCCCGCAATAAATTAGTGGTCGTAAAATGACAAAATGAACTAACTACAAATCAACTTTTATCTGTTAAATTGACAATCTGCAGAAACAGTGTTGCCAGTTTAAAAACCAAACCTCTTTAGTTAGACGTATTCGTACTTGAAGTGTTGACTAAGAAAACGTTTATATGTAAGCGGTACAAGGTCTTCATAAAAGGCCGAGAAGATGCTAATGCCGATGCCCGCCCTGGACGCTCTAGCACGACAACGACGGATGAAAACGGTGAAGCAGTGAAGAAAATTGTTATGGAGAATCGTCCAGAGAAGTGGCATATCTGTTTGCATGAAACGTGTGTCAGCGAAGTTTGTTTCGAAATTGCTAAATTTTTATTAAAAGCAGGGCGCATGAGCATTGCTCAAGAACTGTTGAATGACGTGAATGGCGATCTAGACTTGCTGAAAAGAGTCAACACTAGTGACGCAGTATGGGTATATGGTAATGACTTCAAAACCAAACCCAAATCATGCCAATGGAAGCGACCAGAAGAGCCAAGATCGAAAAAAACACGCCAAGCTCGGGAAATGTGAACGTTTTGGTCACTGTTTTCTCCACTTACAATAGCCTCATTCATCATGAGTTCTTACCGTATTGATTGCGATTTTTTTAAGTTACGTTTTTTCTCCAGTAATAGAAGCTCTTGGGATTGGTGATAAGACAGGGTTGCATTCGGTTCAGGTACCAGGAGGCAGAGCCTTGCGAATTCCAAATAAGACTGCAGATAAGTACAATAGAAAAGTCGTAAGCAGGTAGGCCTGTCGCCGTTTTTTTTTTTTTTTTTTTTTTTGTTGCGTAAGAAGCGTATTTCCTTCGGTGGAGATGCGATGCAGTTTGTTTTATGATGAATATAGCATGGATAGGATAAGGCAACTAAAGACTTTGATGTGGAATAGGGCCATGTAACGACCTATGGCTATATTAAGGATTAGGAGAAAATTAAAGTTAATTGTGCTGAAGAAGTTATTTAGCGAAGTCTGCTTTTCGGGAATTGAATCAATTTGAAATATTGTTCGAGTGGAGTAAGCTGAAGTGATTGTCAGGTGAAAGGGTTCCCAATAAGGGTGGATGGAGCGAATACAAGACAAAGCGGAGATGATTACTTGAGGTAATAATGCCGTTTTCCCAATTAGACGAAAGGATTGGGTCAAGTTGCCTATTTATGATGTTGATGAGTTGGAGAGAGAGGGGTAATTAGTGGCGACAAAATGGTGATAGTTATTAAGGCGCTTATAAAGTTAAAATCAGCGGTGTTCGACGATTTGAAAGGTAAGGGACCGTAATGACTGTGAATCGCTATACGAATTCCGCGACCGTCCAGATCGGCAGTATTATCATAGCCATCAGCACGATGCAGAGTAAAATCTGAAGTGAATCACTCACTGTCTCCGGTACTGGGGCACATATTAGTTTCAATTAGTTCTTCGCTGTGCCGAGGATTTCGTTCGGATCCGTGACTCCGAATCACTCTTAACGATCATACTGCCTTTTTCAGACCACCTCCATAGCGTTTTGAAATACTGCTGATTTCGTTCTAACGAAATTTGTTCCCTTTTAGTGGTTCAACTCACGAACAATAGTCGGTTGTGATTTTCCATCGTCGACAAAATAAGAACTAAAACATGCGACAAAAGACACGCTTGGCACTAACAACTGTCAACGTTTCAGTGCAATGTCAATCGTAGTTCGTCAATCATAGCGACGTACGAGGGTGGTCCGATAAGTACCTAGCCTCACCACCAGATGGCGCCAGTATCGCAAGAGCAACTTACAATCGTGTAGTACATTCTAGTAGACGGCTACCGTTTCAGCCGGATCGGACTCGTAGTTTTGTTTTGACCGCGTGTGGAAGCGGGAGTGTCCGCGGCTTTTAGAAAAATTGAAAAAAAGAGCAATATCGGTCGGTGATTCGATTCTTGTTTTTGGAAGGGAAATCGCGCAGCGAAATCAAAGAGCGTTTGGATGCTGTGTACGGTGACTCTTCTCCTTCGATGGCGACCATCAAAAATTGGTTTAACGAGTTTCAACATGGTCGCACGTCGGTTTTTGATGAGCCACGTCTAGGTGCCCCGAAAACGGTTACCACGGAGGATAACGTAACAAAAATGCACGATCTCGTATTGGCAGACCGCCGATTGAAGGTGCGCGAGATAGCTGAGACAGTAGGCATTTCAAAAGATCGCGTGGGTCATATCCTGCATGAAATTTTGGGCATGAGAAAGCTGTCGGCGCGATGGGTGCCGCGTTTGCTCACTCCGGACAACAAGCGCAACCGTGAGACCGCTCTTTAAGCGCGATCCGAAGGAGTTTCTGCGTCGGTTCGTGACAGTCGACGAAACATGGATCCACTGGTACACACCAGAGATTAAGGACAGTCGAAACAGTGGACTTCACCCGGCGAACGTGCTCCGAAAAAGGCGAAGACTGTCCCATCGGCCGGAAAGGTGATGGCCACCGTTTTCTGGGATTCACAAGGTGTGATCCACATCGACTACCTGGAGAAGGGCAAAACCGCCACAGGGCTGTACTTTGCCAAATTATTGGGCCGATTCGACGCCGAATTGAAGAAAAAACGGCCCCACTTGGCGGAGAAAAAAATGCTCTTCCACCATGATAACGCACCGGCTCACACCTCCGCCCTCGTCACGGCCAAATTGGTCGAATTGGGCTGCCCCCCATCCACCGTATTCTCCAGAAATACGGTGCGACTTCTTTTTGTTTCCAAACTTGAAAAAGTCACTCGCCGGGCAGAAATTTCAGTCGAATGAGGAGATCATCGCCGCCACGCAGGCCTACTTTGCAGACCTCGTGAAAACGTATTTTTCAGACGAGTTAAAGAAGTTGGAGCACCGCTGGGTCAAGTGTATCGAGCTAAAACGAGACTATATTGAAAAATAAATCGCCATTTTTGTTTTTCTTTTGTAGGCTAAGTACTTATCGGACCACCCTCGTATAGTCAGTTCATGTCAGCCACCCTGTGTAAAATAACTTTCAAAGCCATAACGACATCAGGGTTAAATGCAACCGCTCATTCGTGTGACTTACTTACGTTACAGACTGTAATTACTGAGAAAAACCGAAGCACCGTTAAATAAATATTGTTCGAGAAAGAATGAAAATGTCACCTTACTTTTTGAACAAACCTAGTATATTTGGCTTGTAAGGTTGGAAATAGACCACGAAACTAGTGAGCCATAGGTGGGGATGATTTAGACAAGGGAATACAATTTATTAGGCTTAAGTGCGTATCTTCTGATAAAAGCTTAGCAGACAGAAAGCTACACTAGACTACCTAAACTAGTTTTGACTGGGTCTAGAATGAAGCTCGTAGATAAGAACAGAGTTTAGTTGTTAAGCCTATTTTGGTCTTTGTAATAAACAACATCAATTCGGCGCCAGTCTATGGCCGAAGCGTATACTCCAGCCAAAGCCCAAAACCTCTCTTCTTATGCTATGCGACTACTTTCATAACCCAGTAAAAGATTGTTAGAATAGAATCAATGACATGATTACTCGTAGATGTTGGTGGCCACCGATAATTATTAGAAACTTGGAAGTCCCTCAACCTCATTTTCTGACCCAAGTTACATGCATTTTAAGGTCACATCACAACCATTCGAACCTTTCCCGATAGAATGGATCATATTCCTCATGACCGCCAATAAATATTTTCAAACACATTCTGGTATTACAAAAAAAAACAAAAAAATATGAAAAGATATGCAAAAACTTATCCCGGCGCTTTAAAGCAATTTAAGGTAACATATAGGTCAAGGCTATTCTTATCGACGAAAGCGTAGCACAGATTTTTTTTCGCGTAACGGCTCACATGTCCTTATTTTAAGTAAATGATTTTCGAAAATATCGCTATCCATAAGCTCTACATAAGCAGATTGCCGTCTATGCGCACCAATATTTGCATACCACTTTACTATCATAGTAAACTCCCATTCATTTGCTCCTAATTTATATGCGTGTACGGCGTGTACACGCAGAAATGTTAAAGCTTTAATGCGTATTCATAACAAAAAAAAAAAAAAGGTCGTCAAGCTTAAAAGAAAATCAATGAAATAGCAGTAGAGCATCAGGCTGGCGGTTTAAATAAACATTAAAGCGAGTACTCGGCATTTTTTTTTGCGAAAGATTTTTAGTGGTATTCAAGCAGCCTAGGGCAACGAACGAACGTACTATGTGTGGTAGACAGAATATGCTACGTATCCGTGATTTAATGTGAAATTGAGAAGTTGAGAGCACGGGAAGGAGTCCGAACGAAAAATGGAATTTTACACAGAACTTGCAATTGTGCTCGCGAGAGTGCTTAGTCGCAAGTTTATTGACCCATTAACATGTGAAATACATCAACATCCATTGAATTGTGGAATGATTTAGCATGCGATACTGGCTAAGCATCTAGATGTCTGTCTGTATCTCTGCCTCTCCCATCGATCCTATAATCGGCAAGCGAGTATCCCATTCGATACACGAGCACTCGGTATGTACATACATAGTTTACATTTTATTACAACACATGTTATGCGAAGGGCGGTGAAGTAGGGCGAGAGCGCGGGTGGATAAAAGCGCCATCTATCGAAATGCAATTCATTATTTGTTCGCAATTTGCTTGATGAACGATTGTTTTTCGTTGTCGCTCCCCGTGTAGTTGTGACCCCAAGCCATGCATGTGTATACGTAGGGGGCGCGCGTCTCGTTTACACTTATAGTTTTTTTCACCGGGAGCACACAACTCTGCTCTACCATTAGCGAGCACCATCGAATACCGTCATCTTTGTTCAACCGACCCGACGACTGTAACCAACCATCCAAGCCAACAACAACAACCGCCGACAGACGATGGATGAAATAACCAAAAGACTCATCGAATATATGTATATTACACCTTAAGCGAGGGAGCCAAAGCAATGGCACACGGCAGGCACAGCATAGCACGGCAAAACGGCAATGCCAGCCAACGATGAAGACGATGATTTTACCAGTACCAGCGCGCATTCCTCATTTCGTCTTCGACATTTGCCATCGCCATCACCATCGCCATCGTCGCATAGTATTGTTGTCGTCATTTTCAATTTTATCTCCATGACAGGAACGGCAGAATGAAACACGTACCCGTACAGCGCCAACAAGCCAACAACAAAAGGCGAGGGCAAAAGCAAAGGAAACGACGAAGATGACGATGAAGAACTACTCTACACCGAGCGGCGGGGGTTGGCCAACACAACGGGCATCGACGAGGGGGTGAAGGAAAAACAAGAAGAAGACTGAATATACAATTCTTTTATTATTTTGCCTTCCTCTGTACTTGCTCTTTCTCTATCTCTCTTCGTTAGCAGTGCTGCGACGTGTATAGTATGTGTGCGCTCAGTTGATGTTGCGCGCGCTATATGGTATGCCTGCTGCTTGTCTTTAGAGATGTCCATAGCCCCGAAGATTTGTCTTCTGCACCAACATCTCGGTATCATAGGGTATCATACCTTAATTTAGGGTAAAATTTTACAAGAAATCCAGCGGTGACCCTTATATCCCTCCTCGATACGGGATTTAAGAGAATCCTTCACGGGGATCAATGAAGCAGTTGCTCCAGTGGCATACATTCGATATCACTATCTTCGGTGAGTCTTGAGGCAAATGTGAATCGAAAATCCAGCCGCCGAATGCAGCAGCAGAAGTGTAAGATAATTATAATGAATCTGAATCATCATTTAAAACTAGAACGGCCAATGGTCTCCCTCTCGGTGTCTTCGATTTATTATACCCACTATCTCACTCGTGCACTCGTGAAATCGTCGTTGGATATCCAGTTAAAGATACTTCTTATTGTTGTTGCTGCTAGTTATCCGCTGTCGTTTATATTCCGTGTGTAAAAGCAGAGTAGAGTGTGTCGTGTGTGTATACACAGTAAGAAGAAAACTATGCGAACGAAGCACTGAAGGGGTAGGCAACCAAGCCAGAAGGCAAGCAAGCAAACAAGCGAACGGAGAGCAGCACCAGTCAAGCAAACATACAAAATGTAGTTGACAATCACATCGAATCTGTATGTAATCCACTTCTCTTTTCATTTCCATTACAACCGACATACCTACCTACTACTCTCGTTCGGGATATGTATAAACCACCACCATCCTCCGAACGGGACACTATCTACTATCTTAGACACAAATATATTATACTTGGAGACTCACCGGATTTTTCATGATCAAAAACGCTTCACAGGTAATCCGAACATCATCTTTAGCTTTCAATTAATCCATATTTTCGTTATATTCGTATTGACGAGAAAGAAAATAAACCGACGCACCGTCGAAGGCGAATCAATCGGTCACTCGTCCACAGACACCAAACGATACTGTTTATTGTTGTATCTTACTCTATGGTAGAGTTACACCACTGCGCCCGTCTTTGTATCTCTGAATCACAAGGGGAACAACCAACTACACAAAGTATTCGATTTTTTTTTCTCACATAAATTTATGAAATAAAACAAAAAAGAAACAGACAGACCGACACACACTTTATCCGGCAAGCGTCACATCGAACGACCCGAACGACGAGGCAAATACGAACGGCGATGGATTATACTATGTAATTCACGTCTCTGTCGCGTTATGAGAGCAGCAAAGTGTATCTATAACTGTGTTTTCATAAACATACAACGCTAACGATTAGATCAATTGCTTTTCCCACTAATTCAAATCACTACCATCAGCATCTAGATACTGCTTATCTGTTTTATCAACCCCCCAAAAAAAAAACTTTATTATTTGCTGATTTGATGATTTTTCTTTTTTTCATCCAAGCAAATTAAGAAAAAAAACACAAAAAAATAAAACCCAACAACAATTTAAAGTAATTCTAAAGCCATTAAACACCTGACCGTAATCCCAACTTTACTCCTCTCCATTACGAGATAAAATTTCAACTGAGAGGTCGAAGTGCTCTTCTCTGCGGCAAAACCATATAAATGAGTACGACATAAACGGAACGGCGAACCGAACCGAACACTGAACACCGAACACGACAAATAAAATGCGGAGAGAATCGTACACACACCGCACTCACACAATCGTACAGATATACTGTACAATCGTATAGATATGTACAATTTTTATATTTTTTTTTAACAAAAGAAATACAATCGCTCTCTTTAGATATGCGGTGCGGCACGACGGCACACGGTTGAATGTGTCAGATACATGGGTTTAAGTTGCGTCCTGTTTAGGCGAGTCTTGTTCTGGTTGTACCCTGTATCTATATGCATTTACTGCGTGCTATGTGTAATTATTATTCCGATTGTCTCATAGTAATGACTGGGTGAATGGTAGTCAATATTCTTGGAAATTTATTGCAAATGGAATCAAACGTTGTACGTTTTGGACGGATTCTATGGATTTGTGGGTGCGATGCAAATGCAAATTCATCGGAAATTGCAATATGGCATAGATACACACATGTACGTTTTTACTCTGAATTTTGGAGCAAGTGGAAATATTTGGAACGTTTCTGGGACTGGGGAGTGGGATTCTAAAAGAAAGGGCACTATACCTACCTTGATAAGTTTTAGACCAAAGTCATGTTGATTATACACTAAATTTCCAAAATCCTATCAATGCCATTTGGCACTGCACAGATCGGCACATACCAGTGCGGCTTCCGGCCCGGCAAGTCAACTATAGACCACATTTTCACACTAAGACCAATCCTGTATGAGACCAGCGAGTTTCATAACGATTCGCACCGTTTTTTCATCGATATCAAAGCCGCATACGACAGTATTCATCGCACAGAACTCTAAAATGCGTATTCGGGATCCCGGGAAAACTGATCCGGTTGTGCCGCACTTCACCGAAAAATCGCAAGCACCGTGCAGTTTGGTTCAAGAATCTCAGAACCGTTCGACACCTGCACCGGATATCAGCAAGGTGATGCGCTGTCGTGTGACTTCTTCAATCTGGTTCTCAAATAGATAGTGTTGAGAGCAGGTGTTAACCGGTCCAACGCGTGTTTCCAACGCGCTGTTGTAGAAGCCTTCTGAGCCATTGAAGAACGAAGTGAGCTGGTCTGAAGGTAATTGAGGAGAAAACTAAGAACGAGAAAAAACCGATCCCAATTCCACCACCTATAAATCGACAGCTTCAATTTCGAGGTAGTTAAGGAGTTTGTCTACCTCGGGGTAGTGTTGCGTTAATCATACAAGATGCACTACAAACGTCCCATACATCACTACAAAAATGTCCCAAGACCTCAAAACAAATATTTTTCCCACTTTGATTCTTGTCATACTCACAGGCACCTCACGACTTTTGCATTACTATTACAAGCTATCAATGGGACATGTGACAAGATGTACCTCAAATGAGGTGGGACAATGTACCACTTCACTCTCCTAAATGAGTACCTCATACAAACTCAATAAAAATGCGTGTCCTACCCAACACTACCTCGGGGTAAAGTTAAACATAAACGACGATAAGTGGAGATCGGGCGTAGAATCACACTTGGCAATCGCTGCTATTACGGCCTGTCAGAACAACTCGGGTCGAAAGCTCCTAACTTAATGGACTAAAGTTATGCCGAACAGAACACTTATCCCGCCAATTTTGCTTTATAGAGCCGAGCACCATAAGCCGATCTGATTCTGGGAAGGCGAGTGGAGAAAAAGGCACAACCGCGAATTCTATGAGCTGTAAAAGGATGTGGATGTAGTACGCAAAGTAAATAACTGCTCGGCTACATTAAGCGCTTGAGTACCAACGCTCCAGCTAAGGTCTTCGAATCCGAGCCTTCTAGTTCGAGAAGGAGGGGAAGACCGAAGTGATCGGGGTCTTGATACTGGAAGCAGCATGCCCGGGATCGTCAAAGACGGATGTCAGTTTTAGCTCAGGCTCAGACCCTCAATGGGTCGCTGACCTGAAAAGAAAGTACCTTTCCAAAATTTAACATAAGAGTGTTACTTATGCCTGTTTAGTGCTCTTGAAACTTATTAGTATACCTCATGGGCTACGATATGATATGGTCATTGGAATGAGGCTGATAGCGAGGTCCGAACTCCTCTTCATGCAGTGCAAACTTGAGTCATTTGATCTCGATTTCTTTGCTCAAAAAACTAATTTATTTAAACAACACACAGATTCTTCAAACTTCTTGAGCTTCAACACACTTTTGCTATCGGCTATTCCACGACTCGATTCTGAAAGGCATATATGTATGTATTCCCGCATACAATCGTCTTTGATGACACTTAGAGGCACAACCATGGGCCTTTATGGGAGTATTTCACTTCTGGGAATAGAAAAAAAGTCTGATAGGGCCCAGTCGTTTTGCATCAATTATTCAGGCACCTTAGAACAGGTGTGACTGGGTGCATTGTCGACAGGCAATTTGAATTTCCGGCGATGGCTGGCCTCACCCGTCTAACCCTTCTTTTCAGTCTTCTTACCACTTCTATATCAAACGCATCATTCACTGTCTGCCGCTCAGATACTTATTCGTACTGCCTTGACACGTTTTCGTCTATGACTGTCCAGCGTAATGCTCATCCTCCACATTCTATTGACTTGTGCGACTTAAACATGCTTTCATCATTGCACACTTCGTGAATCACCGTCTCTATATCCGATTTTCCAGTCCAACACTAAGTTTGATAGCTTACCGCTGTTCAATCGTTCAATCACAATCACAAGAGATCATCTACCGAGACATGGTACTCAAATGGCGCCGAAGGCTGGAGGTTAAACCAGCCTTAACGAGCTCCTTTGGGTGGTTTGACAGGGCCTTAATACAGTAGGACCGGCAATAATGCGGTGGACCTCTTCTGCACCGCCTTACTCGTGGGGTCAAAATAGACAGCAACAAAAACCCTTGGAGGTTAACCCTCAAAATACTGAAAAGACTGAAAACAACAACGCTTCCCAGGCAACAACATCGGGCCCAGGGAAGCAATAGTACAACAGCCTATAGAAAGAGACGTGCTCTTTTTCAAGTCTTTAGCCAACTAGAAAAAAAGGGCAAGTACAATTGGGATGGGAAGGACGCAATGGGGTTCAGAAACAATAGAAGAGCGGAAGAGTCGACCTAGAAATGGGCCTTCCGTATCCGTTACCACAGCCAAAAGAAATGGGTGGATGCGGGATCGATCTCACGATGGAACCCCAACCACCTCAAAGAGGCAAAGGAGCACCGCTACGGCGCCCACTCTCAATGAGTTGTTGAGGGATCATCTAGGTGTAGTGATCATAGAATCCTTGAAGGTAAGATCAACCTCAGCCTTCTCTCCATGTGCAAAAATAGCCCGGAAAAAAAACTTCCTGGTTTCACTGATAGGGGCTGGCTCTATCGGTATTACAAACTGCGACAACGACAACGACAACGCTGCATCCTTTCTTAGGGCCACTGTCGCCGCGGCGGACAATTTGTGGAAAGGTGCCAAGCCGGAGGTTGTGAATAAGGACGAGATGCCGCTCAGGCCAAGGGCCCGCGCCTGTATACCCGTGGGACGACCCACAAGATGAGACAAAATCCCGATCTTCTGACTACCAACTGGAAGGTCACTACTATAAGACGGAGGTTGAAAAGGACCCCGACAGCACAGTTACCCTGTTGCTGAATAGAGACTCCCTCCCTCCACTAAAAGGAAGGCAAAGTTCGACATGGCCTTACAACCATCAGTTGAAAGGTATACGAACAGGACGAGAGTCAGGCAATGGCCATGATTCCCACCACCTCAGCCTCCTTCAGAACACGGCAGGAATCCGATACTCCATCCTCTGATTCAGAGGATCTGTATGCTACTGCGACAGAGGCATCTGGTTTAAGCGATAGCTCCAATGTAATCCAGATAAACCTCCACCACAGTAAGATTGCTTCTGCCAACCTTATTCTCCACTTTCCTTTTCCAGGAGCCATGGATTAACAATAATCGCATTTCCGAATGTATCCTGCGAAGGTACCCTTAGAACCTGCATTTTAGCAAAATATCATTATTACAGTAATTACAGCACCTATGACCTCACTACTGCCAGAGTAGAGCAGCATAACTGGCCTACGATGATAACGGGCCCTTACCATCCACAACAATCAGAAGAGTGGTCAATGGAAACGCAAAAATATGAAAATGCACTGCAACAGGCAAATGAGAGATAGCATGACCTTGAAACATGCAGATTATAAGCAGCCTAATCGGAGTTCTAACAGGTCATTGAGCATTAGGAAAACATGCCGCAAGATTAGGACTGCCATATAACGACTACTGCAGTAGGCGTCATGATGAGGAAGAAGAAGAAGAATCTTCATCCCATCTCCTATGTAATTGCCCTGCTCTAGCCTCCTCAAGAAGACGATTTCTGGGAGAATATTTCTTTAATGAACTAACCGATCTATCCAAAACGGAGATCTACAAAATATCGAATTTTATTCAGCAGTCAAAATGGCTCCGAGAGTAACAGTGACCAAGCCGGCTCAAGCCGGCACAATGGACCGTTCATACACCTGTTATGGACTGTGTGGTGGCCTTTAAGGGAAGGATTCGCTGTTGGGAATGTCGGGATTATAAGCGAATTGGAGAATGCTGTCTTGCATGAGGTAATCAGGCGACTTGGAACTGGTGTGACTGGACGCATTTTCGTGATGCAATTTCAAATTTCCAACGATGGCTGGCAGTTAACCCTTTTCTAGCAAGAACATTGAATAAATGTGTCGATTTTTTTGACCAATAATTGGTCGGTGGTGTTAGCGCAGGGGGGTGAATTTTGACATCGATTACCTAATCGTGTCACGCCAACTAGGCAAACATTCCGGCGCTTAGCTACTCGACTTGAACAGACTGGAACCACAGGAGACCAAGCAGGGTGTAGCCGCCGCCGCACTGGATATTCGACCGAGAATACCGCGGCTGTGGCTGCCGATGTCGCTGAGAAATAGGGTTCACCAGACGGATCACACAGCGAATTTTAGTGAAAGACTTACACATGTTCCCGTACAAAGTGCAAACAATGCATCAGTTAATGCCTGCTGATCGCCAGTTGCGTGTGAATTACTGTCAAGCCATTTCAACAACGGAGAAGACAATTTTGTGCCGAAAATCATCATGAGGCGCATTTACACGTCAATAAGCAAAATCTGGAGCACTGAAAATCCACGTGTGATGCACGAAGAGCCATAACATCCACTCAAAGCCACTGTGTCGGCATTCACGTTGGAGGAGTGATTGGGCCGTATTTTTTTTTTAAGGACGCCATCAGCAATACGGTCACTGTTATTGGCGAACGCTACAGGGCCATAATAAACGACACAACACGAGTCACAATGGGTATTGTGAAGGAAGCATTTCCTGGTCGCGTAATCTCCCGTTTTGGCGATTTGGCATAACCAGCAAGATCACTCGATTTAACCATCCCAGACTTCTTTCTTTGGGGCTACTTGAAGTCGAGGGTTTATGCCAACAAGCCTCAGCCAATAACGATCGCACCCTTTAAAGAGAATATTCGACAGGAATGCGAACAGTTTTCACCGGAAATCTAGCGGAAAGTCAGGAAAAATGCGATAAAACGGGTACAAATGTGTATCAATACTGACGACTTGACGGATATTATCTTTTCTATAATACTTAACAAAAAAAATTATAAAGATCCAAGTAAAGATTTCAATTATTCGAAATCATTTTTGTTCTATTTAGTAAAAAAGTAATTCAAAAACAAAATTGGATGATCAATTTTGCGTATTCCCCTGGGGGTGCTAAGAATGCGCTGATTATTTGTCTCTGAATGTTTAGGTCCCTTTGTACTTTTTAGTCAAGCCACGCACTCAAGAATTTTCCACTTATGTACCTACGTATATCAGATACATCTTAGATAAACCTCTCCAAACACTTAGATAACAGGATCAAGGATGGATCAAGGAATCTGTATTTGTGTGAAAAATAAAATTGAGTACACCGAAAAATGTTGAAATGTTGACTGCGACATTTGGCGAATCGACTCTAGCCAAAAAATAAATACAAGCTCTTTACATCTGAAGAGATGTTAATAGCGATGCGCTACTAGGATGCCCGAGCACGTCACTGTTGAAACAATGAAGAAAATTGTCGAATCACTATCAGTTGGCTCATGTCATGACATTTTTTCAGATATGTTGGGCATGAAGCGTGTGGCAGCGAAATTTGTTCCCAAATTGTTAAATGTTGACCAAAAGATCCGTCGCATGAACATCGCTCAGGAGCTGTTGAATAAGTTGAATAACGATCCATACTTGCTGAAAAGGGTCATTTCTGGTGACGAAACATGGGTATATGGTTGTGGCTCCGAACTCAAAGTCCGAACATCCTAATGGAAATTACCGGAAAAGTCCAAACTGGAAAAAGCGCGACAGGTTCGGTCAAATGGGGACATTTTGCTCAATGTGTTCTTCGAAGGTCGTCCAGATGGCTGTTGCATCACGATAACGCTCATCGGGCTTGTGCGTAATTTGTTGACTGCAAACAATACTGTAATCATGCCTTAGCCATCATATTCACTGGACTTTTTTCTGCTTATTTCTCTTTCTTAAACTAAAAAGATTTAAGGACGGAGATTTGTCACGGCTAAGGAGATAAAAACCGTTTCCGATTTTTATACATATATATAATACATACACTGAATGAATGAATTCAATAGTCAAAGCATTGACCATCATTGGCTATAATTTTTTCCCATCTATCGTGTAATTTATGAAATCCGCCCCAATACCACTACTAGTCTTTTGTGCCATTAATGAAGCCAGTTTTTCACTTCTTGGTAAGAATGAAAGTATCCACCGAACGAAATAAGTTGTAATCAGAAGGGGCCAACGACGGGTGGGGCAGAACTTCCCAATTAATATTTACGAAAAGGCTATTCACTTGATTTGCAATATGTGATGCAGCATTGTCCTGATGGAAAATAAATGAAACGTGTCTCTAGGCAACGCAGTGTGGGCGTTGAAGCTCGTTTACATTTTATCAGTTGTTCACGGTAGCAATTTCCAGTATTCGTTTGACCAGGTTTTAGCCGAACGCCAAGTGTATTGGTCGTACCAAGTACATAGCATGACCTTTCCGTGGATATTGAGTACTGATTGGGAGATTGATGGTTGGCCTACCCATGACTTTTCTGCAATTGGGAGTGCCGAAATACATCGATTTTTAATCATCAGTTACAATTCGATGCTAAAAACTCTTTTCTTGTACCGATCAAACAACAAATCTGAAATGATTTTTCTCTCTTTTAATTGATGTGAACCCATTTTCCTGTTTTGGGATCATTTCCCAATTTGTAAACCTTTGGAAACGGATATACGATAAACTTTCAATGCTTCTGCGAGCTGTTCTTATGTTTGAGTCGAGACTTAATCTAATAATGCTTGCAACTCTGCGGATTATTTTCCCTGGTCTTCCACGGTCTTTGTTGTCGATGCCCTAATCACAACTTTTGAAACGAATGAACCAATGTTCACAAGTCATTTGAGTTGGAACATGGTCACCACAAACTTACATTAACTTTTCTTCGAAAAAACGAAAATGTAATAAAACTGCCTGCAATTTGAACAAAAAAATTTGTTTGTACAATCACAACCTATGACACACTGAATTTTGTTGACAAATGTTCCAGAATCTGAATTTATAAAACTATATTGATGCCGTTGAAGCTTTAGGGATGTGAAACTCAGTCTCTGACTAAGAAGGAGGAAAAATGATTTCGGGTCTTTGAAGACAAGGTTCATTAAGCCCAAGCATCTCGATGACTAAGAGGAGCAGGACACGTAGAACGAATGGAAAGTGGACGAGCAGTCAAAAGGATAATGAGTGGAAAAATGTCACGCAGTAGATGGGAATACTTGGCGAAGGGTTCTCAACGACGAGTTCCAAATGGCCCTTGATAATAATAATAATAGCAATGAATTACTTAAAAGAGCTAAGAGAAGGACTTCAGAGGACTTGGGCCCAAATTAGATCTGGGTTCTTCAAGCGTCGATCGCAAAACCGTTCTGGGTGTACGCTGGCGAAGCGCCTGCGACTTTTCTTTTATCATTAAAAAGAACTGACTGCAGTAGACTTACTATGACTATGGGCCACTCACTTGAATATGTGAAGCTTGTAGCGAGGAGGGCGATATGGTAGAGATTTCTTCTATGACTGTCACGCCTTTGCTAACAACAGGTGGTGTACGAATGATTTGGGGCCGCCATGGTGTTTGCCGAATACCTTAGCTCGAGGATACCAAAGAGAGACCATGCGATAGGCGAGATACTTCAAAACTTAAAAAAATTATGGAATGATAATGACACTCATAGTTCAATATATTTTTCCGGAGAAAAGAGGTCAATCTCAGAAACTATCAAGACAAGACTCAGATCCTCGTCAGCCTTACCTCTTTCCGCACAATATTCTGGAGAAGTCTCATATAAGAAAATCGAATTGGCTTGGCAGAATATCTACTGCCATAATATCCAATGTGCTTAACATACAGATATATGTATGTAGGTGAGGCATGCCACGTTCATTTAGGATACTGTCACCAACTCTCTCTTCCTAGTAGCAGGAATGAATAAAAAACTTTATCAGAAAAACCTGCAGCGCTCAATGGTTTTATAGACAACAGGTTTATGCCTATATTTCCAGACAACTCCCGATCTCTATCCAAACAAAATTACTACTTTAAGCGAATGCACTATTATGATACAAAATTTATCTAACGAACATGTTTAACCAAACACCTGCTTGCTGCCTTTAATCAATAGTAGAAATGGTGGGTATCAATAAGTAGGTAAATTACATACATCGCTGATTCATGGATAATGTTATGTAGGTTCCAGCCTAGAGGCCAAGGCGCCACTCTTGACTGAGATGGTATTTCTTGTATTACTTATTGTAGCAAAAAATCATAGTTTCTCAAGTTCGCAAGGGTGCACCATCGGGTGGTTGCTTTATAAATTACATTTGGTCATTGATTGGACGGACGTAGTACAGAATGAATCGAAGTGAGTGTGGTGTTGCAGAAACACACATCGATTTATGGGTGATTATCTCAATAAGCTGTATTCAAGGCTTGGAAAACCCACACTCAGTCGTGGAGGTACTACTGCATCATTAGCGTTTAATTATTTGGACTTCCAGTTCACAGCGTTGCAGAATGGACGGCAATTTTTTGGCAAGAAATTTATGAATTGGAACTATGAAAGTGAACTATGGTTGCAGCTGGATAATACTATATTGAATTTTGACGCACCAAGTTCAAAAATCGTATAATCAACCGAAGGCACTGTTGCTTGGCTGGCACGGAGACACAATATTGATTGAGCTGTTCGTGAAATAGAGCCTCAAACCACCAAAAATGTACTCATAAACTGGGTAGGCAGGAGGTGCTACTGCAAAGCCAGTCAGGGATGATGAAACTCGTATTTGAGTTGTGCGCCTCTGTCACGCACTGGAAAGGGACTTTCGACGCATCATAATGAGGGTTGCAAACCATTTTGCCGAGCGTGGGGCAGTTCGGACGCAATTGATGAGGTGGTTGTTGTCATACAAAGCACACCAGGCGTTTCGAAGATGAATTTATCTGCACAGTTGGATATCAGCAGACAATAATAAGGTTCAAATTGCAAGCACACTAAGCCCCTCAAACTTGCCGATTCTTTTGGAACTTTGCCAGAGAACTCAACAGATACTGGGAAAGAACGAACCACGCTCTACTCATCTTCATCCATCCTCGTCTCTGAAAGCACGTATAACTCCAATTTCCGAAAATGAGACTTTGCAAAGCTGGATAACCTGCTCAGCAATATTAATTTTGATTTTCTTCGAAACCCTAACACTCTCATGTCCTTAGGTGATGTATTTGCCCTATTCTATTCCAAAGTCGTCAGTTGCCTTATTTTATATATATAAATATTTTTATAGGGTTGGCGCAGGTTCAAGAGTTACGCTCTTATGGTGTTTGTGGGCGGGGTGTAGATGATTTGTGTCGAAGATGTTTGTTTACTACTCTTCGGGGGTGGTTGTCCTAGATAAGAATCGAGAGTATCGACTGAATTTGTCGTGTTGGTTGTAATTCACAGTAACTTTGTTTTTTGTTTTCATTTCATTAAGGTGTTATATTGGAAATGCACACACAGACCAGAATTTTGGAGTGCTCTTATACTGCGTGTGTTATTCCCTCGTCAGTATTTTTCTGATCATCTCTCATTCACAATTGATGTTGATGCACAGTTTTCGCGTACAGAAATTGTTACTGGCTATAAACAGAATTGAACTACAGACCATCCGCTCAACAGTCGGTGATATTTACCATTGCACCACGACCACCCCCAATATTGACAAAAAAAGAGCTACACCTCATTTCAACACCTCAATGAACTACGCTCCTTGCGAAAGAAAAGACACAAATGGTGTCAGGCCTACCTTAAATTCCACTCTGCTCCCGACCTCCCTTTCTACTTGTAGTCTTATACGGAATTCACACAACTATGAGAATCTCTCGATCTCCGATGCCTGGAATGAAGGCAATTCTCTTTCGTCTCCGATTCCAAGCGTGTCAACCACTTTACAATATAAATACAGAAACAAAAGCTGATAACTGTCCCCCACTTTTCGTTTTTTCAATACTTCCTCCAATGACCCGAAAATAGTTCCCAACTTGTTGACCCATATCTTCAGCCAGTGGTTCACCGAACAGGTCCTTAAACCCGATCAAGACTACTTTCGTTATACGAAAGGCTGCCCCCATACCTCTTTAGCGTCATTATTACTCTTGTTTCATCTGGTCGTAATTTCCTCCCTGCCATACTTTAAAAAAAAACACGACAATCATCTGTTCCTATCCCCTACGGCCTTATTTCAAGTTTCACTTCCAGCTTTGGAAAAATGCTCACATCAACTTAATCCACAAAGAAAAAAACAGAAAAAAAAAACACGAAAGAGAGGGTCCAACTATCACCGTGTTGTTAAACTCTTATTCCCCAAACTCTTTGGAAGTATCGTCTACGATAAAATATTGTTTCACTACAAGCTCATCTTCTCTCCAACCAACATTGGTTCCTGAAAGGTCGTTCGACCACCACCAACCTAATTGAATTAATCTCACAATCTTTGTGTGTATTTGAGAATTGCAAAGAAGTACACGTTGTTGTCATAGACTTTAACAATGCCTTCGACAAAATCTCGCATCAAATTATACTTCTTATTACTTTAGGTTTCACCCCTGTTTTAACCTATGGAGTCCCCCAAGTTGGCCTCCTCGGCCCACTAGTGTATGTCCTATATGAATGATATCATCTGTGCTCCTTCTTTCCGTATACGCTGATGACATAAAAATCTTCAAACAAATATCTTCTTCTTCTGGTTCCGACTCCCTCTAATCTGACCTAATCAGGTTCACCATTAGGCGACTTAGTTATTTAAGTGCTTCACTTCATCTCCCAGAACTTGCCTCATCTGTTGTTCCTCTTTTGGTTGACTTATGTGTTATCTGCGACCGAGAACTTAACTTTTGTTTTCAAATCGACAACGTGAACAAACGTACCAATACCACCCTAGAAACGTTGTCTAAGGAGTTCTACCTTAGTTTAAGCCCCTTTTGCATATGCTAGTCTAGTCTGGTCCCCCTCTTACGATATTCACACTACGCGCACTGAAGCCAATGTCGCAGGCATACGCATTACCACTGATTTCCGAAACCTTAAGTCCATACCCCTTTTGCGCATCAACTCCCATCGAACGAATGGAACACTGTAACGATCACTGGAGGCCGTTAATTAAATAATGTATTTTAACTCTATGATGCTAGCTCACATATAACCAGGACTCTTATGCCAAAGTTGAAGCAAACATTTCAGGATAAAGTTATTTCAAGAAATCGGTCTCCAGATCTAACTATTTCTTGTGAGGTTATTTAAAACAGGAAGATTGCAGAATGAAACCTTTGCAAAACCACTTTTTGCTCTTTTTAATGAAACCTTAAATTTTTAAAACAAGTAATCGTCATTTTTATGACAATTAACCTAGCTCATAGCCCCGTCTTTACATTTTTAGATTTGTTGAAAATCGGATCGAAATGATCTAGTTGTTGGGTTAGTGCGACGTATATTTGAAATGGCTTGGAGGTGTTGTGTCCTGTGTTAATAGAAGTGAAAGAGGCCCTCATTCAGACAGGTATCCCTGGATAATCTCGGTTGAAAGAAAGGCCCTGCATTTTAAAGGAGGCAGGATAAGGTATGGGTAACAGGATTGATAGTTTTCACTTAAGGTCCATTATTCGTATAAACATCGGCGAAAACAATTAAATGAATTTGGAATTTGAAAGGGTAGCGCTTCTATTGGTTCTATTTTAAAATTTGTCAACGTCGCCGTCGGTTAAAATGGTAATTGATTTTAAAAGAGCTGGGTCGTGTTTGATATTAAAGTTGAGCTGTCCTTGCAACTGGTCATTAGGGTACATAATGAATCAATCGCCGGATGAATAATGAATATGAGTTGTCATCTAATAAAATGCTTAATTAGCTCCATTTTGCATTATAATAAATGTCATTTCTTGGCGCTAAGCTATCTTGATTGTGGGCAATGATGATCAAACAAAACAGGAAATAGGCTTATGCAAACGGAGGAGAATCGTAATTAGGAGTAGCTAAAAGCAAGCAGAAGGCAATTAAATTGGACAACATTAAAAAGTATCCCTAATAATAATTTATTGAATCAATCTAAAAACAAAGGTCAGTTATTAAACATTCGGTTGGTGGCCGAGAACACCATCTTGAAATTTATAAACGACTTGTAGCAAAGTGTAGGCAAAACTTGATAATTGAACAAACGACGGCAGTGACAGCAATGCTTAATATAACGACGATACTAGTAATAATTAAAGAAGAGCTACAAACTTTCCATAGCTTCATCCAGCAAGTGGTGTCATTTTAAAGCCATACAAAAACGCAACATTTTTATGAAAAGTGGTGATAATGGTATTTTAATCTAAAATATGCCAAATGTTCGCCTCCCCTGTAAATACTCCCTTTTTCGTTGAAAACTGTGGACAGCAGTGGGAACATGCAAAAAAAAAATAATTTCTGAAAAGACCTACATATGTATACGAGGGTAGTCCGATAAGTACTTAGCCTACAAAAGAAAAACAAAAATTTTGGAGAAATGGCGATTTATTTTTCAATATAGTCTCCTTTTAGCTCGATACACTTGACCCAGCGATGCTCCAACTTCTTTAACCCGTCTGAAAAATACGTTTTCTCGAGGTCTGCTAAGTAGGCTTCCGTGGCGGCGATGCCCGGCGAGTGACTTTTTCAAGTTTTGAAACAAAAAGAAGTCACACGGGGCCAAATCTGGAGAATGCGGTGGATGGGGCAGCAGTTCGTAGCCCAATTCGACCAATTTGGCCGTGGCGAGGGCGGAGGTGTGAGCCGGTGCGTTATCATAGTGGAAGAGCACTTTTTTCTTCGCCAAGTGGGGACGTTTTTTCTTCAATTCGACGTCAAATCGGGCCAGTAATCGGGCCCTGTGACCGTTTTGCCCTTCTCCAGGTAGTCGATGTGGATCAAACCTTGTGAATCCCAGAAAACGGTGGCCATCACCTTTCCGGCCGATGGGACAGTCTTCGCCTTCTTCGGAGCACGTTCGCCGGGTGATATCCACTGTTCCGACTATTCCTTAGTCTCTGGTGTGTACCAGTGGATCCATGCTTCGTCGACTGTCACGCAACGATGCAAAAACTCCTTCGGATTGCGCTTAAACAGCGTCAAACATTGCTCTGAAGTGGTCTCACGGTTGCGCTTGTTGTCCGGAGTGAGCAAACGCGGCACCCATCGCGCCGACAGCTTTCTCATGCCCAAAATTTCATGCAGAATCCACGCGATCTTTTGAAATGCTTACTGTCTCAGCAATCTCGCGCACCTTCAATCGCCGGTCTGCCAATACGAGATCGTGGATTTTAATCACGTTATCCTCCGTGGTAGCCGTTTTCGGGGCACCTGGACGTAGCTCATCAAAAACCGACGTGCGACCACGTTAAAACTCGTTAAACCAATTTTTGATGGTCGCCATCGAAGGAAAAGAGTCACCGTACACAGCATCCACGCTTCGCGATTTCCCTTCCAAAAACAAGAATCAAATCACCGACCGATATTGCTCTTTTTCCATTTTTCTAAAATCCGCGGACACTCCCGCTTCCCCACGCGGTCCAAACAAAACTACGAGTCCGATCCGGCTGAAACAGTAGCCGTCTACTAGAATGTACTACACGATAGTAAGCTGCTCTTGCGATACTGGCGCCATCTGTCGGTGAGGCTAAGTACTTATCGGACCACCCTCGTAGTTGTAAACAGTTTTTCAATAAGGGCGGGTAGATGTTGAAATTAAATAAAACAAGCTTTTTATTTAAAAGGCCCACATATGCCATTATGGATGAAATATAACATCTTTCAAATGCCTACCCCGGTTTCTTACTGTGGCACGGATCCGAGTGGTCCAATTTTCAAGGACTGGTTCGCAGAGGTCCGGCTGAATTTGAGCTGCTGGAAACTAGGACGTCTAAATCGCCACGTAAATATGGTTCAATTTGAGCCATAAGAAAGCCATAACTCACGCGTCACCTCGCGTGAGTTGGTGTCGTCCCATATACTGCAATTTTGCTTGTTAACACAGCCATTCATCCAAAAATGCACCTCGACGCTAAAGACGCCAAAATTGGGGTCCTCTTCCAAATGCTCCGAAGCCCAGTCAGCGAACAAACGGCGTTGTCAATGGTCATGAACTTTGAGCTCCTTGATCAGTCTGATTGTAGGCCCAAGTCCCGACCCAAAATTGGCCAAGTCGAAGTCTGCGAAAGGCTGAGTTCTTGCGCTCGGCGAGGAATCGATTGCCTCGGGTTCTGCTGTACACTTTCCGTTGACGTTACCGAACCGGTCGTCTCAAATTTGGCCACCAAAGATTGAAGAATCGAATGTGAAAGGCCACTACGCCTACCGTAATATGGGCGTAATGCGAGCAACATTTATACTAACGAACACTCATTTCGATAATAAAGTTTTACCATTTGGACGTGCGGTTTAATCGTGTAATTTGTATGGTGATTTGGCATCTAACTGAATAATAAAAGTAATTGAATAACAAAGTGAAAACGCCGTGGCGCAGAGGGTAGTGTTTTGGCCTCTGACGCACGATGAGCGAGTATCCGATAACACAAACGCCATCGAATGTTCATTACACGGCCTCTCGCCTTGGCGGGGTACTGGCAAAACCCCCCGTAGTAAACTTGTCTTGAAAAAGCTTCTCGTCACTCGCCGTTCGAAATCGGCATTAAACTGTAGGTCCCGTTCACTTGTGTGAAAAACAAATCGCACACAACATAAATGAATGAGAGAAGCTTGACTCTGGCCCTCCGTGAGCCATATAAGAAGAAGAAGAAGAACTGAATAATAACAGATTTAACAGTTGTCAAACAAAACAACATGGCAACCACAGGCCGCCAAGACCCAGACCGTGGAAATTCACTGATAAATTCAAAGTTATCAATAAGGACTAATAGGAATTCCAGACAAAAGAAGGTACAAGCCAGATATTGGGTGAATTTGCAAGCTTCACAAACAATTGTTTAGTTCAGAAACCTCATGTGTGTGCCATATTCCTGGACTTAATAAAGGCTTTTGACACATTAGACCGAAATAAACTAATGACGATTTTAGGCATAAGGGGTCCCCTTTCCTTCTCGTTAAAAAGCTATCTTAGCAACAGAAAATATGTGATTAAAGTTCGCAATTAACAAAGCAAGGTCAGAGGCGTACATTGCGGTGTTCCGCAAGGATCTACACTTGGCCTGCTACTATTTTTTTCATGCATGAATGAGTCTTTGAGAGCGCTTAAAAACTGTTTCACTACTACGTTTGAAGATGATGCAGTTATAGTTGTCTCGGACTGCAAAATGCAAAAGAGGAGCTTCAAAATAAATTAATTAGAGTGGATAAATGGCGTCATGGGAATTGTCATTAATGCTTCCAAAACGAAGATAATGAATAATATAGCCAATCAGCAAATTGAAACATGAGAGGTGGTAGCCGAATAAAAATTCCTTTGGAGATATGATTATTGATATGCATTTGAATTGACGACTGTCACCTGCACCTTAGTCTTAACTAATAAATCTTCCCAGCGGGTACGAGCTTCTGCCACACACCCAGTTACTTGAGGTCCCTTTTCACTTGATTGCACCGCCTGAGGCGTTCCTCGGGGTTGGAATAAACGATACTTCGAGTCTGAACAGTGGTCTCCATTCGTTATATTTATGTATATGGCCCAGTCACTTTAACCATTGAATTCCTTGACAGCCTTAATATCCGATGTCGCTATACAGCCCCTACAATTCTTGGTTGCGCCTTCTCTTCCACTCGGTGAATCTTTAGTGAAGGATTATTATAGATTTTATCTTAATACATGTACATATATACATGGATCCAAAGATGTAAAATCAAACACCTAAAAAGTTTGTCTCGCGATATAGTCGATGTTTTACCAGCTGGAGTCAAGGGTACACATAGCATTTCGGTTATTAGAGCTACTGTGAACCCTAATAATGCCAGTTACTTCAAGGTTGAGAGACATCATTACCAGGACTTAAAAAAAAAACTAAAAGTCATGTGAGTTCCCGGCCATACCGGCATTAAAGGAAACGAACACTCAGATAAAGCAGCTAACGCCGTAATTAGTTTCCCATTAATTATCCCAACTTGGCATTTAACACCTTCAACAAATTCTGACCTTTTGATACGTATATCAAATGTAAAATGAAAATAATGGAATTGAGTGAGTCACCATTAAAGTTGGTTGTTAACTATGTGCGGCTACGTTTGGGTCACACCAGCTTTACACACCAACACCTGATAACAAGAGGATCTCCACCTATCTGCCCGAATTGCAACCAAGGCCTTAATTTTCAACCTTTCCTACCTCTAATCTGCCACACTATTCGATTATTGACTTCCTAAAAACTATAATACAAATTCTATTGACCGACCAAATACTTAAATATTTTTATTGTAAACTGTCACTTGTTACGGATGAGGCGGTTATTTCTCTTGGGTGCCTCGAAAAAGCTTCTCGACTCTCGCCGTTCGGAATCGGCATTAAACTGTAAGTCCTCATTTGTGTGAAAAACAAATCGCACACAACATACATAAGTGAATGAGAGAAGCTAGGCTCTGGCTCTCCATGAGCTGTAACGCCATCTAAGAAGAAGAAGTTCTTACGTGTCCGACACACGGAAATGAGCCTCATCACTCCGAACAATTTTGTGTACAAATCAAGGCCTTGTTCATTAATTTGTATCACCCAATCAGCGCAAGTACGGCATTGTCCGTGGTCTGATAACTTCAATTCTTGTGTCACAGACCTAACACGCATGAAAGCTAGGATATTCATGTACAAAGCGGTTTAAGGTGGATTCGGATAAGCTAAATTCCTGTGATCGTTTCGACGTGGATATACCTGGGCTATCAGTCACTCTGGCTATGGCAGCTATGTATATCGTCATTTTACCTTGTCGGGCGTACGTGAATTGGAGCCTTCGTATTACTTACCTGTCTGACACCATAAAATTTATAGATTGTTCTCATCAGCTTTGCGGAAAAATGCCAATTGCAGCTCGAACTTTGTGAAGGGTTTCCGCGATATTTTCTAATTGAGTTGTTAACTTCTGATACCAATAGTGCGGAGTTTAGAGCCTACGCGCTAAAACATATCTTCAGTCACTTTTCCTTCAACCAGCGTTAGGTATGGCTGGCAAGCAATTCATGCTACTCGGCTCTCGATAGTTCAGCTTGCACGTTACTAGTGCGAAGATATCCATCCAGATACGGTATTCGGTAAAGTACTTCGGCATTCCATGATTTTCATACAGCCGAAAATGTTGTGCCTTACGTCCTCCTCCTAAGAGGATGATCATGATCGAGACGGTGCAAATATTTGCGATAATCACCTTAGCCAGAAAGGAACTGCATTCAGTGGTAGCTGCAGTTTCTTTGCTTAGGCTTCGTCACATATCCATTTATGGAATCAGAGTGTGAGTCCATCGAGTTTACCATAGAATCATTGAGCGTACCCTTTCTTCTTCCTCACTCTTGTCTCAACTTCACTTGACATGGACAGTCTCCTAATAACCTCTCATCATCTCGTCCGCAAGAATGTTAATGGGGATCTGGAATGATCCCAATATAATATGATAACAAATACGGGTCATCCGATATCGATCGGTAATCGCTTATTGTCCTTAGTGCTTTGATAACAGTTTCCGGCAGGTTGCTTTCTTTCTTAGGACTCCTACCCAGACTGGTGTGGCGTATAGAAGAACAGGGCTGACTACTCTTAAAAGTTGGATCCCCTTTGTGTATCTTGGTCCACATAGGAGTAACGATGACGTTTTCCACGGTTTCCCGACTGTCTCGGATTTGTGGTCATCCCGTTCGAGACCTACAGATTGCAGCCACTGCTTGATCTGATCAATTGATGCTTATGGGTGACTGGTCGATTTAAAAGTGTTCGGTAAACACATTTCGCAGATGATTCTCTGGAAAAGCCTTAGTCACGAGACGCCGTCATAAGGTTCCCTGTATGGGCCCGAGCACGGAACCTTGAGATACTTGAGATACATTCGCGCAGACGTAGTAATATTTAACTCCTTCTTCTGTGTTATATTATATCTCAACTACCTGTTGTTATGGTAGTTGGAGATAATCCGAGGCAAATCCTTGCGAATAATCTCCTTATTTTGAACCATCCAGCTCAGTCAAATGTATTTTTTTACACCTAGTGTCAAGCTATATTCACATGGCTGACATTAACCAACTTCACGTCCTTGTGTATACCAAACTGCAAGTGACAGCGCGCTGAAACTTTAACAGGTTGTAATTCATTCGGTCTTTGATGCACATATGCAAGGATATGTTTTATCGCGTGTTCAGTTTTTGTTCTATCGGCAGTAGAATTCAACCGTAATTATGTTATTACCCTTTTTTTTGGCGGAAAAATCCCAGTGACAGTTGAAAATGAATTAAATGTTTATGCGCATCGCACCCACATCGTATTACAACGAAACCAGTAGCATTATAAAACGCTATGGAGATAGTCCAAAAAAGAAAGCAACCCTGTCTAAATTGATTCGGAATGTGAAGGCGAATCGAACGAAATCCTCAGTGAGCGCAAGAAAATGGCTTCTGAGCTAAACATATCCAGAGAACGGATGGAACAGATTTCGAAAAATTAACTTAGACTCAGGGTCTTAAAGTTCTTGAAATTGTGCAATCCCACATGCATGTGATCTGGTTCAAAATTTAGGTTTGTTCAAAAATTAAGGTGACATTTTGAATTTCACGGGCAAAATACATTTGATTTGAATACACCACGAGGTGGCGTCCTTTCTTCGCTGTTCTGGTGCATGGTGGTCGACTCTCTTCTCGGTGCTATCAATGTCTCTGGAATCTATGCCCAGGCCTATGTGGATGATGTTGCCGTTACCTCTGTCGGCTCATGTTTAGCGACTGCCTATGTCAAAGCACGGACGGCGCTAAATGTGATCTATGACTGGTGCGCGAGTAATGGGCTGTCGGTTAATCCTCTTAAGACTGATGTTGTTCTCGTCACGAGAAGTAGGAAAAATACTGGCATGACTCAGTTGGTGCTAAAAGCTACTCCCATCTCGATATTTTAGGAAGATAAGTACCTGGGAATCATCTTAGATAGCAAGCTTCTTTGGTCAACGCATGTTGAGTGAAAAACCACCAGTTTTTGGGCAATGTAAAGGTGCTTTTGGCAAAACATGAGGCTTTTCGCCGAAAAAGGTCATCGGAATCTATATGGCAATGATAAGACCGATAATCTTATATACATCGGTTGTCTGATGAACCATGCTAACACGCAAACACGTTGTGGCCTCTCTCACCGAACTCCAAAGAGCGGTTTGTCTCAGCTGTAAATATTTATCAGGGTGTACGCCATGTCTCGCCTCAAGAGTAATGGTTTTTGATACAACTTGCATTGGAGTGAAAGTGTACTTGCGCGAGAATTATCCTACGACCCCCGTCTCATTGATATGCCCTCCTACGCAATGACACCCGAATCCTAGTGCGCTATAATTTCACAGTCAAATTTCCATGCCGTCAGGACTGGCTCTGGCCGGATACTGAACCGGGAAACCACTGTATTCGCATTTTAACAGAGGGCTCCAGGTCTAGGGAGATCGGACGCTCGAGTTTTCTTTGAACGCGAAAACGCACGATTGTACTTTTTGTTGAGAGAAATATGCGTCATGGTGTGAGGCAAAAGTGGAAGGGAAAAAGCATATGCGTCTGCAGTGACAGCCAAGCTGTACTCAAAACTGTGTCAAACCCTTTAACCAGCTCCAAATTAGTGCATGAACTCAAGATCTTTTTGAACAAAGTGGGAAGACTAAATTCACCTAGGCTTGTATGGGCCCCAGGTCACTTTGGGATCCCAGGAAATTAGATCTCTGATGATCTCGCTAGAAGGGGCTCCGAGAAGAGTGTCTTAGGTTCAGAACCCCCTTTAGGTCCTCCTGCTTCCACGGTTATATCCTACATCAACGATTAGGTCTTTAATGCATACAATCGTAGATGGAGGGAATATACAGGATGTAGGATGACTAAGCGCGTACGTCCTGATCTTCTTCTTCTTCTTTTCCTTTTTCCGGCGTTGTTATGGTCAGAAGTGTAGGACCATAACCTTCCCACTTAACTGCATTCCTACTGGTCCGCTTGTGGGGTCCGCCGGTTTGACTTCAGAACGTAGCGGCAGGCTTCCCGGGTTGGGATTACTTCATCGCTGAGGCCAATCAAATGCCGGTGTTTTTGCATTTGTTTGCACCAATTGTTTTTCGGCCTGCCTTTTTTCCTCCAGATTTTTTTGTTTGATCTTACTCTTACAACACCGGTGATCTCCAGTCGTGTCAACCCACTGATTTGCATGTACACTTGTGGGGCAGTTTAATGGTGGTATATGTGTCCCTAGGCCAACTTTGGTGTTTTTTAAATTGCCTAGATGTGATTTTTGTTTACCTTTGTTTTAGTCGCCTTTTACGACAAGCGAGAGGTATCGCTGCAGGAATATTCTTAACCCGTCCCTGCACGGAAAGCGCGTACGTCCTGATATCTGCAAGAAATTCGCAACATTCTTCTTATCGAATTATGGGCCATTACAATTTTGCTAAGCATCTCTATGTGATTGGCATTAGTGAAACGCCCGCCTCTGCTCGCGCACGGTGGCGCACCCTTGCGGCCAATGTGGTATGTGCCCAATATCTTAGATTTATCAGTGAAGTTCCTCCTCATTTTTCTCCGGAGAACGGGGAAAAACAATAAAGTAAGGTGTCCGCCTGGCCTAGTAGGAGCCTTAAAAGAGGAAAAAAAAAACTGCTCCAATGCGGCATTTAACGAGCGGAAGGTCGAGAAGATGTTAATGATAATGCTAGCCGTGAACGCCCCAACAGTTGTTACGGAGAATCGTCGATTTACTATTATAGACGATATTAGCTCATCGGTCGCCATGATTTTTTTCAGATGTATTGGACATGAAACGTGTCTACGAGCATCGCACAGGAGCTGTTGAATGATGTGAATGACGATATATGTAGGTTTGATGAAAAGGATCGTCGCTGGTGACGAAACATGGGTATATGGTTGTGACGTCGAAACCAAAGCCCAATTATCCCAACGGAAGCGACCAGAAGAATAAAGATCGAAAAAAGTACACCAAGTTCAGTCAAATGCTTTGCTCCCTGTTTCCTTCGATTACAAAGCAAGTTATGCGTCGTTTGCGTAAAGATTTGTGGCCCAAAATTGCATGGCTCATCGTTGGTTGTGGGTAATTATTTGGCCATAAACAATATCGTAATCACGTTACAGCCATCGTATCACCGGACTTAGACCTCTGCGACTTTTTTCTATTCCCAGAAATTAAAAGGCTTATGAAAAGACGGCGATTTGTCACGATTGAGGGCATAAAGTCACGGAAGAGATCAAGTCTATACTAAAAAGCACATACATATCAGCAGTGATTCGAAGATTGGGAAAAGCGCTGGCGCAAGTCTATTATATCTGAGGGGGGAATACATTGAAAGGAAAAAATAGATATTGATGATTTTTCGAAAAAAATAAAGTCACCTTATTTTTTTAACAAACCTACTACATATTTGTATTTGAGCAACATGTCAACCAGCAAAATTATGGAGTTTACTTGTTAGAAGGATCATACCATAATTCGACCAAAATATGGCTCTCAGGAAGCCCCGGGTCACCGTTTTTGATGGTAAAGGCCGTGATAACTGTCGTTGGACGATCACCGATCACATGTTTGGACCATGGCGTTAAGATAAATGCGATCATTTATAGCGAAGCTGTCATGGAAGCTGTGCTTAAGCAATGGGCACGCCAACATTTCGGCAACAGAGCCATGCCTTAATGCTAATTGTACCTAGATACAGCCCTAAGTCAAGTAGCCATCAACTCGCCATAACTTCGCCATAACACGTTTTCACTGACTTTATAGTGAATTTTAGTACTACAGCACATTGTACAATAGTTTTATATCACCAAAGGTAGTCGCAATGATAGTTGAATGTTGATAGCTCAACAATGGCGCAAGATTTGAAATGACACCTTTTATTGGATGGCCTTTAAGAATGCCTGCAGACTATTTTACAAGTCGAGAACCTGCGTGTGTTTGATTTTAGGTCACCTGTATTCTCTATAACTATACGAAGGCATTGAGACTACTGGGCAGGTATGTATGTATGTATGTACGTTATTGGTGTGCATGTCTACCATTTCGGGAAGGCGCACGACAGGGTGACTTGATGACTTTGTTCAGGTCAAGAACCTCGTTTTGGGCCATTTCACAATTTCTATCATACTTCTATGCTAGATATCAGAAGGATATACTGACTTGGCGTTCTGTTACTTCCTCCGTGACGGAATTACTACTTTTATTGAGGTTGAGGCCAAACAAAAAAAAAACAAATTCACATGTGTGTACATTGTATGTACGTATGTATACACTCACAAAAAGGTGAATGTAAATATGTATATCACACAGGAATATATACGTCCGTCTGTTCGCTGCTGAATGTGGTATCACCTAAAATCCATTTATGTCCACTTTACAGGTACAAGTATGGACGCAATTAACTATGCATTCACAACAAAGTGTTTTTTCAAATATCTGTGGCTATCGGTAACCGAACAAAAAAACATGTTTTCATTCACTTACCTCGGTTTTTCTATTTTTCATAAGCAATCCCATCAAGCATTTACTTTTTCACATCAAACGTTGTTGCTTTAATTCAATTATTTTCGTTCAAACCCGTCCACCCTTTCACCATCGCCCCATTGCGCCGTGGCGATGTATCGTTTTTCATTTATCGCTAAAAGTCACACCGACACCTCGCTGCAGCACTCTTCGCCGCCGGCCGACATAATCCAATAAATTTTCAAATAAAACAACAAAAACCAAAAGCAAAATTACAAAAAGTCGTAATTCAACTTTTTCACTTTTATTTCATGTTTTTGTTATTTTTTTTCCGGTAAAACTATTCATAGCCACCACTTGACTTGGTAGTAATTGGTGAAGCGAATAACATTCGCGACAGACACAAAGACAATATTCAAAACTAGAATTCGCATTTGGAATAGATACAACACTCAACAACCGGAACTATCCCTACCACTGAGAAATACGCCAGAATATGGATTTCAAGAAAAGGATGAATAAAAAAAAAACACACAACTCACAAATACTATGTATGAAAACACCGAAAATGGAGCGAAGCACTGGTATCGATTTTTCCAAACCACCTCACCAATCCGCCACCGAGAGCTATGGCACAAGCAACTGGCAGTGGCACTGGCACTGGCACTGGCACTAGCATTGGCACTGGCACCGGCACTATCTCTAGCGCTGGTACTTCTCAGTTCCGCAAATCCTCCAGACTTTGCTGAATCCGAAATATCTGTCGGATTATTGAAATTCAACCAGCGATCCTGTGTAGCTCGAGATTGCTTTCACGGCGGTAGTCATTAAAAAAATTTATAAATTTTCATTATTTTGAGGAGAAACGAATAAAAAAAAAAAATAAGCAAACGTCCCCTCAACAATTACAGGCTAATGGGCGACGACAACTAGTTATGGGCAGCCTGCTCATAGAATCTGTTACTACTTTGCACTCTATCTCGATATCCAGTTTGTTTTATTCATCTTCTTCTTCTTCGTCGTTTTTTCTGACTTGTTTTATTATATTTTCTGTAACTTTACTGACTTCTTCTGCTCTGCTATCTCAGCAATGCTCGCTGTTGGCTATACTCGTACTTGAAGCAATGCAGCAGAGGGAGACACCGTAAACCGGAGATTGGAATGGAGACGATGACGATGACGACGACGACTGCGACAACTACACGACGAAAGAGCGCGCACACACAGCAAATAATAATGAAATAATAATAAAAGAACAAGGAGAAGAAAAAAAATAAAAATAAAACTAAGAAAACCCGCACACGGTTTGATTCAAACAATTACAAAAGTCGAAATAAGAGTTTCTGATAGCCGGGACGTACGTATGTACATACGCTCTGGTTCAGTCACTTGGTTCGTTGTCGTTCATGTCGTGCTGGTGCCTGGGTTGTGCTGTGCTATGCTATGCCCGATGCCGTATAGGTTGGCTTCTCTTTCCGGTGACGCACGGTGGGGTCATCTAGCATCTGTCGTAGTTAAGCACATGTTAGGTCGGATGATTAATTTCTGTCTCGAAGGCAACCAAATCATTACACGTCGGCATCGATAGCGAGTAACATGAATGCCTTCTTAAGCCGGGCAAGCTGTAAGCCTACCGTTCATAGAGCATATCAGCTTTATCAGCTTGAAAAAGAGTCATTAGATCAGAGGGAGATCAGTAAATGTCTTACAAACCATTGTCGACAAGGTTTAATCCGGATCCAATGTAGTCAATATTCTCACTATGGGCTTGGCTCTGATTTGGCCTACTACTTGCTTACTCTTTACGACCGCATGTGAATACTTCAAGGCGCCCACGCAGTCCGTGAAGAATGATTTCCGCCCCAAGACCATCATCATCCGATCCAACTTATCGTGGAAGCTATTGTACGCAAGATGTTCCTTGAACTTGAAACGGCCCCACTGTTTAAGACAACAGGAAAATTATTGAAATCGAACAGTTGTATGACTGACTGGATCTGGATTTGGGGCTGCCGTTCATGATGCTCGGCTCACACCCATGTCGGTATGGTTGCTTTATATTCTTCTCTTGCATTTACATAGCATGTACTCGTACTCGTATGTAGTGTCCACGTATTGCTAAGCTGTGCCGTGTTTGATATGTCCATAAGGGTGACAAGCATTGCTAATTGAAGCAAAACAGTCTTTTTATAAGCAAGTTGTTGATTACCAAATGGTTCTGGAGAGAAAAAGAAAACAGGATTTCAACGAAGAAAACTGCTAACATTTGTTTTGTGTTGCCATCATTCGACGCCGGTGACAAAACTACAAACTTTAAATATTGTCATCAACTATGCTCAAATAGACCTCTGTCTAGCAACTCCTACTCTCACCTCAAAGAGTTGGCTCCTGGGTTCCGATTTCTTCCCAACGGCAGCAGAAGGACTCCTTAGATGGAGTTGAAAGCCTCGTCTACGATTCAAGTAAGAAGAGCTACATACTTGGTGGTTAATCCAAGTTTCGGTTCTGTACCTAGAAAGATAGGTGCCTCAACAGACCGGGTGTAGGCGCACAATTGGAGAGAGACTCTAAGCTCCCATAAAAATATTACCGTGTTTTCGACGACCAATAGGACGGATCAGGTAAAAAGCCGATGAAAAAGTGACCTCTATTACGGGAACTAAAAGAGAACAAGTAACGCCTATATAGATGCGGCAAAAGGTCCTAGGCTTCCGGCATGTCAACGAACGTCTTATAAAACAAGATCAGCTCGCTGGGAGCCAAGCTACAATTCCAGGTCTTCTACCTTGAATTTTGCAAACTTTGTATCCTGGATCTCAGGAACCACAGTAGCTAGAGTTCTAAAAGCGATCGCGGTACGCTATAACACAACCAAGTTTCACACTCATGGCTACCCGGCAAGTTTGATTTGATATATGCGTACGGACGGACAGACAGGAAAGCCTTTGCATAAAACTTCCCTATCCCACCTTTGCAAGGTGGAAGACTAAAAGCTGCACGGTAACATATGTAAACTTGTATTCACGTCCCCTCAGAAGAGAAAGACTACCAACCCCAGAATGACTTCTATGATTATCTATAATAGATCGAACATACGTTCCGTGCGACAGTTTAGACACGATCATCATTCCAGGAGACTTGAATGCGAGGAAACAAGTGGACATTTACGAAGGTTTCGTAGGAAAACATAGCCTACACAACACCAGGATAGAATAGTTTCAAACCAGTAGACTTTGTTACATCTTGTCATCCATAAACAGCCCTGGCAACTTCTTATTTAATCGACAACCAACCAAATTGTTCACATTGCGATCGACGCTTGGCATTGCTTCAGCATTCTGCATCGTTTGCTGGATCCATGAGTAAGGAGATCTCTAAAGCAGCGTCAATTATACATACATATAGCGGCATATGTCTCTTAACCATTATTCACAATATCTTTACCGCTGTAACGTAACCGCCTTAAACCGTTTGTGAACAATATGATAGGTTCCAATCAGTGTGGCTTTATACCAGGAAAACGATAGATCCTGGAGGGATCCTGGAGAAGACTAACATACTTCAGATCGACACGCATCACATTTTTGTCGACCTCAAAACCGGACCCATGTCAGTTTAAAAATCATTCGCTAAACTAGCTGCTCCTTTGACTTCCCCAAGGCACTCATTTAGGCCCGCTTCTTTTTATCCTTACTATTAACGATATTGAAATGGTTATCAAACATTCCCACCTCTCTCAATACGCCGACGACGCTAAGATCTTCAAGATCATTTCCTCAGAACATGACTCTTCCCTTATTTAATCGGACCTCAATAGTTTTTCCACCAAGAACTGCCTAGACCTTAACATTTCCCAGTGTCAATCTATTACTTTCTCTCCATAAGCAACCCCTTCTATCGTTCAGGTGATCCGCGATCTTGGCGTATTATGCGACCAGGAACTCAATTTCCTTGAACGATATAATTCTTAAGGCCAATTCTGCACTCGGCTTCGTGAAATGATGTTGTTAAGAGCTTTCCAATCCCTATGTCACTCGGTCTCTCTGCATAACCTTTATTCGCCCTATTCTCGAACATGCCTCTCCAGTGTGGTCTCCTTACCATCATACACACATTTCCAGAATCGAGACTATGCAACGTCGTTTTCTCCGTTTTGCTCTACGTGGCTTACCCTGGGACAATCCTCTGATCCTACCTCCCTATCAAGACCGCCTAAAACTTATCAACTTGAGCTTGCTGGAAGAAGGAAGAAGAATAGGTATCCGACATCCTTTTCATCCATCGACTCCCCCAGGTACCATTGAGTGCGCGACCCTCTATAACTCTATCTTTTTCAATACTAACCCTCGTAATCTCGTATACCTTACGAAATCCACGTCTCTTCTATCTACCCACCTCTCATACCTCCTTTGGCTCCAATGGACCTATCTCCCGTATGCTGACTTCAACATCAGCACTCTTTGCCTACAATTCCGTCTCAATCGCCCTTGTAATTAGTTTCCTAGATTGTAAGTTAAATGTAAGCTTGAAATGTAGCTTGAATTAAGCCCATAAATGGGGTATTGCCCCCACCAAAATTAAAAAAAATTAAATTAAATTAATTTTAAGGTCGGTAATGAACGAACTGTCTTTGATGTTAGAAAAGGATTAAGGCAAAACGGCGCATTGCCACTTGAACATCCGGTAGCCGCTAATTGTCCCTACCCCACGAGCCAGTATACTGAGAGATACTGCCAGAGAGGGAAGAAATGTACCTAGACCAGCCAACCCTAAATGCCTCTTAAAATATTCTAAAGCTATGTATGTGATAAAATGTTGACCTCGTTGCCCCTTGAAGTTTCCAAAGCTTCAGGATCTTCTCGTTTTAACTGAGAGCTGATTTCATAGCCTTACTTGTTCCACTTCTCTCAGATATAGCAAACCGAAATCTCTGGTGGATCTTTGTTATATTTGAGTATGAAAAGGAAGGTTAGTATGCTAAACTTAAGGGAGCTTTGAAAGTCCATGCCAAGTAGGGTTTTAACAAATGACGAGATGTGGTCACGTTGCTGTTGAACGCAACTGTTAACTTGCGTGAGCTGTGGCTATCGAGATCGCAGAAGACTGGGAGTGTAGCGTCTTGACAAGCATTGATTTAATGCTAACTAGTAAACAAATTCCGGAGTAGCAAATACACGCAAGACGACGTAAAGTTGGCGATGTATTCCTCCCACGTAAGCTGATTAAAGATGACTCCAAGGTTTTTAAAGGTCTTCACAAAGTTGATATTGCTTCCGTTAGCTTGGATCTGTGGAAACTTACTTAAGTCTAGGATAGTACGACTTATGACAATGACTTCGCTCTCAGTGGCGTTGAACATTACTCGTAGTTTGTTTTCATATGACCTGTGTAACAACCTAAAAGTCATCATTTAACCGCGTAGTAGCATCTGCTGTAGGTGAAATGGGTAACTGATATATACGATTGGACGCATGTACTTATGTACTTTACCGTGTTTGAGAATGGCAAGAACGTCATTATTAAACAGTGAGAACAGTAAGGGCCCTAGGATAGATCCTTGAGGGACTCCCATTTTGGTTTTGAAAACGGCGAAGAAGTTACCTTTGACATATATAGCTTGGATGCGATCTCTAAGACAATTCCTAATGAGTCTTAGCGCTGAGAAATCCAAATTGAATTAACATTTGAGTCTTTTGTGGAGGATTTCATGTGGGTCACTATCGAATGCTTTAGAAAAGTGTAATAGTTCGAACGATATCACGTGGCCCTTGTCAATTTCACAACGAAAGTATACAACAATATCTAGTAGCGCTAAGGTACTGCTGCGATGTGGCCTGAAACCTGATTGAAACTCGGGAGCTCGGGAGCTTTTCGAAAGCCCTAGATATGAACGGCAGTATAGAGATCGGAAGGTATTCCTTATCATGAATGAAAGGTATGATTTTAGAAATCTTCCAGGATCTAGGATAGACGCAGATGGTAAGGAAGCTATTAAATACATACATGAGAAGTGTTAAGACGGCTTGGGTGATAAGTTTTAAGAATTTGAGGTTTATTAAATCCAAGCCAATGGCGTTATATTTGATTGTAAGGTCCTCTTCGTAGACTCTTGAAAACTTCCGAGGTCTCAGCCTTGATTTCATACCTAACGTCCGAATAATCTTCCACGATTGCTTAACGTTTTGGCCGGGTTTGAATTTGGATGTAAGAAACTCAGTTTTCGATCTCTTGATTTCCTATGTAACAAGGTTTCTGAAGTATATGAAATTGAATAGAGACTCGGGGAATCTTTTTTAAGCCCTGTCTGGATTTGTAATTAGCTTCCAATATGACTAGTTAACCATTGACATTTGATGTTATGAATGGTGAAGCTTTTGGTTGGAATGTGATTCTTAAACAGGTTATTAATGGTGGAATGGTGCTCATCAACGGAAGACATTTAATTCAGGTTATGCCAATTTTGATAGCCATATTTATAGATTGTAGTCGATATGAATGATTTACTAAGACTGAGGTCATAGATCGCAAGAGTATAATGAGAGCATGCTTTGAGAAGCCGGAAACATCAAGTTGGCTATAGATGTTAATGAGATCAGTCCTATTGACAATAGACAGATCGATGAGTCTAGAGCTTATAGGGTTAAGTGGGTGGGAATGGAGTTGTTGATTGCAGATAGGTTGGTGGAATTTAAGAAGTTTTTGAAACGATTTACTTGCAAATCATTACGGTTTAGCAGATTAATGTTGAAATCACCGAAAAGAATAATATTTCGGCAGTGTCCCTAAAAGTATAGCCACGATATCCGTATGATCTACGAAACCTTATACTAGCTCTAGTCGCAAATCTGGCATACCTTAGGTTGTATGGGGGAAAACACCCAGTAGATAGTAAGGGGTTTCCATCCCTGCAAGTGATCTCCTGAATTTAGATCATTTTAGATGTTTCTAACATACATTTTTTTGGCACCACTCCTCTGTGGTTTTCCAATGCAATATCCACTGCTGTCGTAGCTTCTTTTTTTTCTATTGTTCTGTCTAACGCACACATGGGGCAATATGAAGGTGGCCTTAAAGGCTTTGTCATATTAGGGCTCTCTGCAGTTTATCCAATCCGGGTATTTTCTACATTTATTTCGCAAATAATTTTATTCATAGTACGTGTCATTTGGAGTAAGAGGTGCTCCACCGTGATTCTAGGCTTTACTAGGCATGTGGCAACTTCTAGTACTTGGTCGAGAAGAAGGTTACATGGCTAAGACGTTCAAAAAATTAAGCCATCAAGAGGAAACGGCTTCAAAAATGGAAAAGTGATGAACAATTTTGAGGCAGTCAAGCCTCTAACCTACATTTAGCCAAGAAAAGTGTTTTTCCGTCACAAAAGTGATACTGATTCTTTGTAACTTTTTTTTCGAACTTCACGTTGAGTGGCATCCTCGTTTGCTGAAACAGGACCCTTGTTAACCTACTTTCTTGACGGCCAATTGCCAAATTAAGATAATACTGGGTGAAGTAGCCTAAGCTCAATGGAATCTATGTACATATGTTATGTCCAGAAAGTAAGACAATACAAGTCTTCTAGTGAAGCGCATGACCTAGCTGAGCAGGATCTTCGAAGAAGTCAAAAATTAGATCGATTCGAAAAACGTGGATTTCTTCCTGACTTGGAATTCATATGGTGTGGGAAATATAGCCAAAAGTTGTAGCTAGCAATGGACAATAACATATCTCCCAATAAATTCATAGGATGACTAGTGATACATTCATCTCAATGATTCTATAACATCGAATGTCCTTAGTGTAGAACAATTTTTTTATCTACTCTTAAAGGGGATAAAGCTCGGTTCTTGGAGCATTCTTTTTAGGCAGTGGTCGCGGGGATCCAGAGAATACGGTAGGTGGGGAAGCAATTCAAAGAATCCTGTACAGTTTATGTATTGTACATAATCTTGCAATTGTTGCAATCGACTTGTGACACGGTGTATTGATAAAGAGACGTTTTTTCTTCTTCGTTTTTGCGTTTGTCTATTAACATACGCTGTTGAAGGTCCTTTTTTACTCGAGGTAATGAATCAAATACCATACGCATTCCAAAGTACAAATAAGCCTTACCAGCTAATATTTTTTGGTTTTCGTTATCGGTTCATCCATTCAGCTGACTATAGGTGTAAGGGTATAGTGATGGATCCTTGCTTCATCCATTGTAAAATAGCTCCAATTAGCACCCTGAGTCGTCCATTCCTTGTAGTTTTTGATTAACTGTGAGCAAACGCGGTACCCATTTCGAACAGAGCTTTTTCATGGCCAAAGTGTAAAGTGGTGAATGCACTCTCTTCTGACACCTTCAAGGTGTCAGATGACTCAGGCAACATGTTTTAACTATCCACTTATCGGTGGACTTTTTTCGACTTTTTTTGCCGCCTAGGACAGCTGCCGAATTTTGACGACCAGAGCTTGTAACATCATCTGTGTTTGCCACTTTATCATTTGTCGTGATTGAGCAGACTCTTAATAAGGCTTGTCAAGCCAAAGCAATGGCTGGAACGGTAGATCTTCCTGTCAAGGAGCAATGTTTTTTTCCACACATGAAATTCAGATTTTTCCATTAGGCTGAAAATTGCAAAAGTAGCCTCAGTCAAACCACTGTAACTTGTAAACTAAAGATCAGATTGTCATACAATTTTGGCACGTATCGCTCGAAGTTTGGCTGTGGCGCCATCTGTATGCCAACCTGGGTATTTATTTATTCAGTCATTTGTTATTTACCTTATTTGTTCATTGAGTTAACTTCGTTACATACTCGCATTAAGATTTTCCTTTTAAATTTAAAAATAAAAAATAAACCGTAGAAAGATTGGATAAATGTAGCAAAAGAACAATTCAAAACTGGTGTACCAGATTCAGCAAAAGAGAAAATAAATCAAGAGGTACGTGAGAGAATATTATTGATAATGAAAAACTTGCAGCAGCTATTGAAGAAATTTCAGCTGCGACTGTTCTTACTCTTGCTGAAAGGTTCTAAGTCGCAACATAAGTCGTCACCTTTTAGCCCTTAGAAGAGTAAAAAAAGTAGAAATACGGGTGATAGACGCGTTAACACAAGCGAAGCTAACAACGTTTGGCTATTGCAATATCTTTCACTAACAGACTTCGTTTGGATCATTACCTGTGGAGAATAAGAAGACGCTAGCGAGCCATCTTGAGAAGGCAGAAGGAGAAGATAGTCATAGCTAAGTAGTGAATAGACAATGTCACATACTGCTGCCTATAGTCAAAGACTATCTACAGCACAGTCAAAGTTCAGCCTTACCTCAGTTGCCATTTTCATTATTCATCTTATTCACTTCTTCTCTGAAATCAAGAGTTAACCGCACATACAGAGGATAGTGTCAACGAAGACCGTGATTTGTCCATTCAAGTCCGTTCGCAGCAATTGGGATTTTGTAACTCGACTACGTGGAAGATTTTACCCAAAGATCTTCGTCTAAAACCTTACAAGATACGGTTCGTGCAGGAACTGAAGCCAAACCACCTGCCGCAGCGTCGAATTTTTGGTGAGTGGGCCTTAGAAAAGTTGGAGGAAGATCTTACTTTTTCTGTATTTACATCAAGTTACTCGTCTCTGACGACAAGGCAGCTTTAAGTGCAGTCTTGGAAGACAGATTATACCTGCACTTACGGAAATACTTGTCAAAATGCCTAAAAGTGGCTCAAAGTCGGGCACTTAAAACCTAGTCGTGATCAACATTTACATGAAATAATCTTTAAAAAGGCAAGAACTGGTTTGTCAACTCAAATTCTCAATTTTTTTTTACTTTTCTGCAATTTTCCTGTGTTTTTTGACAATTAAAAACCAAATGCTTAGAAAATCACACACTATAAGGAAAGGGTAACAGCGGCACGATCATAACCACTTTCCTCTACGTTTCAGGCTACACTACGAGGGCTGTATGATAAGTTTTTGTGTTGGGCAAGAAAACGCATTTCTTTCTCCTTTTAGTCTTCTACCTTGCAAAGCTGGGGTTGAGTAAACTCATGCAAAGGCTTTCCTGTCTAATCGTCGGGACAGATCTAGGTAAAAGTTTGCAAATTTGAAGGTAGAATACCTGTAATTATAGCTTTGCTCCCGGCGAGCTGATCCCATCTTTTTTCTATTTACCATATTTCGTAATAGAGTAACCTTTCAGCTCGATACGTTTAGTTTCGCGATATTTTAAATTCTCCAACCAAAATAGTTGTCTGCTGCGGTGACACCTTCCATGTTTGATGTGAATCGGTTTCGGCCATGCCATTTTTTCATGTTCAGAAACAACAAGTAATTGCATGGAGCCATATTTGGAGAAAAGCTTTGTAGCTGAGAAGATTGCGGATAAGTGAGCTGGTGCATTGTCATGGTGGACGCGTACTTTTCTTTTGGCCAAATGGGGACTCATGAATTCGACATCGAATCGGTCAAATCAGTCGATCTCGAATCTCAAAAAACGATATCCATGGCTTTTCCAACCGATGAAAACGTTTTCGCCTTCTTTGCAGCAGGTTCGCCGTGATGACTTTAACCGTTTTTTTATCTCTGATATCTCGCCAGATGAATCCATGTTTCCTCAGCAGTCACGAAACACCTTAGGAAGTCTTTTAAGTTGCGCTTAAACATGCCTATATATGTATGTAATAGTGTTTCAAAGTTGTGGTGCAATTCCGTTTTTGCTCCACTGTGTTGGATATTTTGTATGCGCCCAATTAAGATGTCTACAATGTCAGCAATCTATCTGATCTTTATTCAGCGATATGTTAACATTAACACGATATCATGGATTTTGTTAACCATATCCTCCGTAGTCGCCTCAATCGGAATCCTCGAGCGCCGATGTTTAGCCATGTTTGAACCAATATTTGATGGTAGTCTCCTAAGGTGCATGGTCCTTATAAGCGGCATATGTACAAGTTCACTTTCATCACACGTCCCCCCAACCTTTTAACAGCTTTCAACAGCTATCAGAACAAAATTACTTGATAAATGTGAGATGCCCATCTTGCATTAGTGGTCCCATCAGTTGTTAATTAAGAACGGACACCTTTCATACAGCCCTCGTAGCATAGAGGTTTTTTTTATAGCGTGCGCGCAGGTTCAAGAGTTACGCTCTTATGGTTGTTATTACGCACAACATTGACGTGGTGCAGATGGTTTGTGCCGAAGAAGTTCGTTCACTACTCTCCGGGGGTGGTTGTCCTAGATAGGATTAGGGAGATTCGACTGAATTTGTTGCGTTGGTTGTAGTTCACAGTAACTTAATATTTTGTTTCCATGACATTAAGGTGTTATATTGGAAATTCACACACTGCGAGTGTAATGCAGTGTAATTTTTTGATCATCTCTCATTCACAACTGATGTTGTTGCACAATTTTTCCGTACAAAAATTAATCATTGTACAGACTAGAACTACAGACTTTCCGCTCAACAGTCGGTAATGATTACCATTGCACCACGACCCCCCCATGTCAATGAGGTCACTGAGAAGGTCGACGAGTTAGACAGGCCTGGGCCCATGTCCAACACTCGATATCGCCAGAATCGTGGCAGGCAGGCTGTACAGGGACACATAGGCCGTTACGCCACTACACTTAGCATACCAATCCGAAGAGAGTCCGCACCACTTCGACTGGCTGGAACTTGCAGCACGCAGATTCAACGCTCTATTAAGTTTCAGTGAAAACACTAAACAACACCCCAAAACCTTTAACCGTTGGGGCAGCCTAGGAAAATTAGAAACAATAGCCAATACGGTACTGGCTTTGGTTAAGATATGCATGACGAAAAACAAAGGGCGAGCCGCCGGATGACAATAAACGTCGGCAGGTACTTCGAAATGGAATTTTTGTTTTTTCAAATACAGAAATGTACGTCGCAGACGGAGCAAGACAGGTCAATTGATATAAAGCGTAATAATATAATAATAATATTCTCCGTACGCTCACTTGGTGCCCCCAACTCGTCAACAGTCTTTCGCTGAGTTATATTCTACGTATTAGAGGCAATAATCCAATCCAGGGATTCAGCAGCGTACAGAATGCACATACGATAGACACAAATTCAAAGTTCTAAAGAGATGAACTGAAAACATCATTCCACTGCAGGTTCTTATGCAAGAGTCACGAGAGTTTCCTTTATTGCGTAGAATGTCCTAGTCAACAGGCTTTAGAGCCAACTAGTCTGAAGAGTCCATTTTGAGTTTATATTTGTACATACATACATACATAACTAGGCGTTTTTAAGCCTCTTACCTAGATATGTAAATAGTAACTGAAAACGAAAACGTAAATCAAAGAAGCGTGAACTCTATTGTGCTCCTCAATAGTTTCCTGTGGCAATCTATTCTATACATTTCGCACATTTTTTCAACGGCCATACCAACCCCCGAATTAACCCAGCGTCATGTCTCCTCAACCGATGTCGAAAGCGATTTTTTCCTTCCTACTATAAGCCATCACACAGGCGCTCAAAATTTCCAGTTTAAGGGATGATTTCCTAACAAAAATCACCTTTATCCTTCAATAGAGCTTCAATATCAAATCAATTCTGGAGCAAAAGTCCTTCCACCTTCCATACCGTGCAGGATAAATGTGAAAAATCAATACACAAACCGAAACGTTTCCAAACATACCCACACTTGTACCTACGAATGAAAACGAACAGAAGAGTCAACTCGAAAAGGACACAAAACAAAAAAAAAACCAGAAACCGAAGGAAGCAGCACCATACGGCATGGTGTTAGGATGTATGGGGAGAAAAAGCGGATGAAACACAACAAAAGGACAAATCACAATGTGGACCAACCCAAATTTAAATACAATTCTCATAGCATAGAGTGCGCAGAAGGTAGTTAGAATTGTATTAGGTATATCGGAAGAGAAAACACACTCCCGCGCGACACTGTCGGGCGGAATTAGCGCAGCGCTACAACACAGCTTTGACTGGGGCTCCAGCTCTACAGTGTCCTTCCCACTTCACTCGTGCACTCACTCATTTTCAGCATTTTCCGAATTTATGGAGTCTCGTGCGACACACCAGCGCGAGACACCAAACAACAACAGTGCCAATGCGAGTACCAGCACCAGCATCCATAGAGCAGAGGTACGGCAGTATCAGCGGCAACCGTGGGGTACTGTGCTGATGGTGGTGCTTTGAACCGTCAAGTGATGGCCTTTGGTTTACCCCCCAACCTCAATTGGGAAGAGCAGAGGCTTGCGAATTTCAGGAGAACACCATTCGATTTTTTTTTCCTGTTTTCGGTTGATTTTTTCTGTTTGTTTTCTGACGAATCGTGGATGAACGATTTGTACGGAGATGTGTGTGCGTTTTTCAATAAACTGTCTGTCTGTCTGGCGGAATTGATAATTGCGAACACAATCGCAAATCATGGGATTGTGCGTACAGTGTAAGGGGCACGAAGATGGAATCCGGTCTGCTCCGCATGTCATACTGTGTACACCTAGACTGGTATGGTGGACCGGTTTTCAGCGAAAATGTAATTATTGCATTGGCTCGTCGTTTACCTGAAGGGCGACTAAATTACCGTTAATTAAATGTTCTGGGCTTTTTCTGGTCTTAAACACATCACCATGTAGACATAACGGTTACCAAGCACTAAAAAGTTATACCCCAATAGAAAGCAGGTCAAAAAGACGGCCTATTCAAAACAAAGTATGTACCAAAAAAAAAATAAAAAGACTACTCGTAGGTCTACCAAATGCACAAAAAAAAGGGTGGCAATTCAAAAGTAAAACTCGGTGAAACAAAAATAACCTAAATGCAACGTACATACTCGCACTATAACACCGGACAGATATAGGCTATAGCCTACTGTCTACGGACGATGCGTACGTTAAGGGTGGAATGCGTTATAAAATCCACCCTCTTTTTGGGCTTCAGTCCATATACTCGTCGCGTTCAAAGTAATTGAGGAATAAATTGGTGGCAGCCGACTACATCGGCCACGCGGCCAATTCCCGGCACATAGGAGGGTATTAATCGTGCTTAAAAAAATATTTTTTTTTGTGTTTTATATTTTTTGACTAACAGCTATGGTTTCCTATCCAAATCCTGTTTTTATTTTATTGGCAAATAAAATGAATCTCTCCGAATGAGTGAGTTGAATTTTGTGCTTTCGTTAATATTAGCTTTGTAAGTAACAAGCTGTAAAAAGCGAGTTCGGGAGTTAGGAATTCTGAATCAAAAATAGGTTTTTTTGGTCTCATCTAAGGGTTTCAAAATAAATATTAGGCCAGGCCAGGATTAGTGAAATATTTCCTATACCAAAGAAATCACGCGTATAAGATATCAGCCCCTACGAAAGGAAGTTAGCCTTTTCCTTCGCGATAGAAAAATCGACTACAGCAAAGGAAAAAGTTTGTCAAAATTTAGGAAGAGGGTGCGAAGGAAAACTGCTGAATATACATGGAGAGCCAGCAGCAATGGAAAACGATGTTATTCACCCAGCAGAGGTTCAGGTAGAGCTGCCAACTATTGAGGAAGCAAAAGAACCAATTCAACTAACAAGGCTGCTGAAATCGGAGTAGAGTTAACAGAGAAGTTACATGAGCTCATCACAACTACATCATGGTACAATGGATGTATCCCTGAGGAATGGAAAAACTCGCTCATCATTCCCGTATTTAAAAAGGGTGGCCGAATGTATTCTCAGTGCCCCGGTTATAACACCTATAACTAAGGAATTTTAACGCAAAATTGGGCAAAGAGTACATATTTGAGTCGATCATAGGAAAACATAGCCTACACAGCACCATATCCGAGAACAGACTCAGGCTAATTGACTTCCTAGCAGGGTGTAACCTCCTTGTAGCAAGCACACGATTCCTATATCTCAACATATATATATAAAGGAGCCTGGCGGTCACCAGATCAGTCGACCCTCAACCAGATTGATCATGTTGCGATCGACGCCAGACACTCCTCCAGCATACTAGACGTACGAACCCTCCAATGAGCTAACATTGACTCGGATCACTACCTTGTTGTAACCAAGGTACGAATGGGAATGTCAAGGATGCTACGGAGTCGAGTAAGACAACAAGAGTTTGATGTCGGAAAGCTGCAATCGCAAGAGACCGCTAGGATCTTTACCGATCGAGTTTCCCTCAACCTCTCGCAAAGTCTGATGACAACGGCACAATCCATAGAACAACAGTGGAAGCGCCATCAGAGACGGTGCCTCTGATTTCAAACCGCCGCCAACTAGAAACCCCTGGTTTGATGAGGAATGCAAACCATGTAGCAAAGCAAACCGCCTACAAAGCCGGTAAAGCATGATACTCTTAATTCATCACGGTCGTGGGTTCGAGTCCCACGTTGGGCGCCAATTAAAATAAAAATACTTTGTTTCGGCTTTACGTCCGATTGATGAATAAATTCATAATTTCGTATTTTTCTTTTGTTCTTATTCTATTCCTATAACTACCTTAAAGTTAACTCAGCGTTAACGCTTTGCCAGTAATGGGTCAACAGGTTTCCGAGGTTTTTGCTGACCGCATTACTGGCAGCGTTGAACTACCGGCCGATGGACTCGCCTATATTTAAATTTGATGCGAGCACAGCAACTCCGCTGGCTCACTGTATTAACTTACATATACGGACGAAAGCCGCTCGTGAGCTCGAACAGAAAAGGAGAGAGGAACACACGCTTTTAAGGAAAAAAAAGATAGCACGAAAAGTGTGAGATCGAGGAAATGGAGAGATGACACCACAGGAATGACGCTCGCAAGTTTTACGAAAAAGTAAAACGAACATGCCAGGGCTATAAAGCCAAAGCGGAAGCCTGTAGGGATGAAGGCGGACAACTAGTAGCAGAGTCACAGTCGATGCTGAGAATATAGAAAAACAACTTCTGTAGACTGTATAACGTGGATGATAGATCTGATACCGCTGTCAGCAGAATGATCCATTCGCAACGGACGAAGATACAAGAGAATTCCGTCCACCTGAAACTAAGCTTGTTATTTCGAAGCTTAAAACTAACAAAGCTGCGGGCGCAGACGGCCTGTCTGCTGAGCTTTCTAAAGCGGCTGGAGATGAGTTGGTGCACCAGCTCATCTGCAAAATATGGTCGAAGGAAAGCATGCCCGACAAATGGAATCTCAGCATCGTTTGACCAATCCATAAGAAAGGAGATCCCTATAACTGCGCCAACTATAGAGGAATAAGTCTCTTTAACATCGCGTTCAAGATCTTCTCTGCTGTACTGTGTTAACGCCTGAAAGCCTTTGTGAATAATCTGATAGGTACTTATCAGTGTGGTTTCAGGCCAGGTAAATCCGCAATAGATCGAATTTTCAACCTGCGGCAGATCTTGGAAAAGACCCAAAAATCCAAATCGACACACACCATATTTATGTCGATTTTAAAACCGCATATTATAGTGTGCATAGAGTGAGCTATACCGAGCCATGTCTAGTTTTAATATCCCTGCCAAACCCGTCGGATTGTGCAGGATGACAATGGAGAATCCTCGCTGCTCCATCAAGGTCGGTAGCGAATTAACCGAGACCTTCGATGTTAAAAAAGGATTTAGGCAAGGTGACGCACTGTCATGTAACTTCTTCAACATCGTGCTTGAAAATATCATACGAGACTCACTGGCTAACACAAGAGGTACGATCTATTTCAGATCTGCCCAATTGTTTGCGTTCGCGGATGACATTAACGTAATTGGGTGAGCACAGCGAGGCTTCAATGAAGTGTTCAAAAACATTGAAGCAGATGCGGCTAGAGTGGGTCTTTCGGTGAATGAGGGTAAAACCAAATATATGCTGTCATCCAAAAACGAATCAAAAACACGAAAAACACGTCTTGGCTAAAAAGTGACAATTGAGAAATTAGAGATGGTCAAGGACAAGGACTTTGACCAGCGACAACAACACCAGCGCTGTGATCAAACGCAGAATTACTCTTGCCAACCGCCGCTTCTTTAGGCCCAAGAGGCCGTTGGGAAGTAGAGCCCTCTCTCGAAAAACCAATGGCTTATCGAGTCATAGCCAAATCGACGCTAATCCTGTTTTGTGGCGCAAGAAACTCGCCATTTGGTCTATATTGCCCGCAATTTCACAAAAAAATCCTCCAAGAGGTGAAAATAGAACTTACTATATACTCTTAAAGATACTGATAACGTACGCGAAGGAGACTACTAGTGTCGCATCAGGAAGAATCGCCCGACGAGTGACCACATTTTCACTATACGACAGCTTTTGATATATGATTTTTTAAGGCTTTGGTTTTTAATTGTCAAAAAAACACAGGGCAATAGCAAGGGTGTATACAATTTATTTCTAGATAATAAACTAATTTTTTTTTTTTTTTTTTTATTGGTGGAGGCTTCTGCTATCTGTTGGAGCACTCAGACACAAACACTGGTCCATTGTACTGCCAGACAGACACCTTAGATGGCGTTAGCCAAGCTTCTTTTTATTCACTTATGTTGTGTGCCATTTGTTTTTCCACACAAGTGAACGAAACCTAAAGCTTAATGCCGATTCCGAACGGCGAGAGCCGAGAAGCTTTTTCAAGGCAAGTGTACAACGGGGGGTTTTGCCAGTACCCCGCCGAGGAGGGACGCCGCGAAATAATCATTCGATGGCGTTGGTGTTATCGGGATCCGAACTCGCTCACCTTGCGTCAGCGGCCGACACACTAACCACTGCGCCACGGCGCTCCCTTTAATAAACTAATGCTTTCCATTTACTTTTTAAATATTATTTTGTGTAAATATTGACCACTACTAAGATTTAAGTGATCCGTTCGGAAAGTCTAATTTTGAGCAATTTTCTCGACCATATTAGCTGGTATCTCGCTAATAGCATTTGTAGGGTTCAATTGAAGCTGTACTAACAGGATTTGACATTTCGTTATAAAAAAATAGTCTAAAGGCGTCAAAACGCGCGATCGATAGAGCTCGTGCATGTTCAAGAGTGTACGCTCTTATGGTGTTTGTCACACAACCTGGACGTAGATGGTTTGTGTCGAAGATGTTCGTTCACTACTCTCCGGGGGTGGTTGTCCTAGATAGTATTTGAGAAATTCGACTGAATTTGCGTTGGTTGTAGTTCACAGTAACTCTTTCGTTTCCATATCATTAAGGTGTTATATTGAAAATGCACACATAGAGTATGAATTTTGAAATGATCATCTCTGATTCACAACTGATGTTGTTGCACAGTTTTTCCGTATAGGAATTGTTCTTGAATATGGACCGACTTGAACAACAGACCTTCGGCTCAACAGTCGGTCACTATCATCGGTTACGTTGCTCTCGTGGCCATTTTTTTAACAAAATACGTGCCAATGCGGCTCATCGCAATCATCAGTTTGAAAATGCGGTCTTTTTCAACCATTCACATTTGCGGGCAGAAACAGAGAATTGGCGATCTGCGAATAAAGATTTAACCCTATTCAATGATGAAAATCTTGCGAATGGCACTGTTGCCAACGACTGAATTGTTGAGGCATTGTTTCTGGGAAGAGATGAACTCCTATGCATCCTGGATTCACTCAAAAATAAAAAGTCGTCGGAAACAGATGGTATCCCAAATATTATTTTAAGACACCTTCCAATTGAGGTATTATAATAGATATTCTCATCACGCTGTTCATCAACGCTTTGAATAACATTCATTATCCAGCGCATTCGAAAACGCCGCTGGTCCATCCTATTTCTGAACGGGATAGAGATATGTAGAACAAACCCTGCTAATCTCCGATCAATTAGTTTACTTCAGAATGTTATGCGAGATTTTTGAAACAGTCATACGATGGACAGAACTCTGATCACATGTTTCGAGGACGAGAAAATTATACTGGACAACCAGTTTAGTTTTAAGGCGTTTTAACGTTGGTTTCCGATATTCAGTAAAATAAAGCAAAAAACCAAGGAACGGGTGCTTGTCTCGTCAACTTTGCAAAGGTATGGTTAGAAGATCTGCAACAGGAAGAGGTTCATTCTCTGATACTGATTAACATCTATACAAGCGATCTTATAGGTTTTCCCAACCATTCAATACCGTATGCAGATCATTTGGTTGCGTTCAGATCAGGTCCAAAATTGAGGTCATTGATGACTGGCAGCTAAAAATAAACCAACAAAAATGGGGAATGATATTGTTTAGGACTCCATCGTATAGGGCCCCAAACGATACCAAAAAAAAAATTGGAGGAAACTCACGATCATTGGGCAACATGGACAACCATTAGCAATGAGAAACGCCGTTAGATACATATCTTGGTGTCTGGCTTGACAAGTGTCTTTATTTCAATAGACATATAAATGCTTGTTTTGCTGGAGCTTAAAAGGCCTTCCAGATCATCAAGTATTACGAGTACTCAAATAAGGATTTGTAGCTGTATTTCACCAATGGCTTCACGAATATTGTCCTTTAAAGCGTCAATTGTCTCTGGCTTGTCGGCGTAACACTTATCTTTGACGGCACCCCACAAATAATAGTCCAACGGTGTCAAATCGCAGTTCCGAGGTGGCCAAACGACATCAGCTCTGCGGCTGATAATGCGATCTTCAAAAACAGGGCGCAAAGCATCGAGTGTAGCTTCGGCTGTGTGGCACGTAGCGCCTTCCTGTTGAAACTAAATGTTGCCAATATCCTCCTCTTCAATTTTTGTGAACAAAAATTCGTTCAACATGGCCCGATAACGATCGCCATTGACTGTAACGGCCACTCCTTGCTCATTTTCGAAGAAAAATGGCCCAATTATGCCTCTGGACCAAAATCCGCACCAAACAGTGGCTCGTTTTGGGTGCACCGGCTTTTCAATGTATGCGTGCGGGTTTTCTGTGCCCCAAATGCGACAATTTTGCTTGTTTACATACCCGCCAAGATCAAAATGAGCTTCATCTGAAAAGATGATTTTTTTGGCAAAATCTGCATCTTCTGTAAGTCGATCGCAGGCCCACTTAGCGAAGCGTTGTTCAAGCGTATGCACAACCATATTCGTTCAGCGGAAGGATAAAACTAATTATCTGTCAAATCAGATATGAGCTAAGTGTTACCATTCACGAAATAAGCACTACTTGAAAAAAAAAACGTTAGATGGCGGACCCTTTAGAATCGACAATTTTGTTGTTATAATGATTCGAAAGCACAACATAAGGGCTATGACTAATGACAATAGCCTGATCTCTTGGGCTGACTACCCCAATTATAGATACCACAAGAGCACACTCCGATCGGGTTTTATTCCCCCAGAAGCAATTTTTCATATTGGTTTCGCAAGGTTAGTGCAAAGTCAGAGATGATATCCCGGTAATTTACCTCCGCCAGCAGGAGCAAACGGCTAATCCGCGGCGGCGCTCATGAACTCATTTGTTATAGTACCGCAATGGTGGACTGGGATCCCGCTGATGTTGCTAAACAGCACGCCGATTTATCGGTGGGTGTCGAGTGAAAACGCTTTCCTTGGCTAGCATAAATATTCGAGAAGAGGCCTAACGAAAGTGATGTACAATATAATGATTTCGTAACGTAAGGATTCGAGAATTCTTTGGACTAACGTTTCACGAAACCGAAGTCAGAGATAGTACGTTTGATAATGTTGTCGATATGGAGGCAAAAGTTGAGTTCACGGTCACAAATAACCCCTAGATCAACCAAGAACCAAGAAGTTGACAGGAGGAACGGTTTCATTGCGAATAATGTAGGTTATGGGTGGTGAGGAAGAGCGCTTGCGGGAGTAAGTGATGGTTTGGCATTTACTGACATTGAACTCGAGATGGAACTGAACTGAACTCTCAACATCATTAATGGTTAGAATAAATATCAGTGGGCCGAGATGACTACCTTGCGGGACACCGGAAGATAACGTTATATTGACGATCTCCAAGATAAGATTTGATCCATGAGATAAAACCGGGAGATAAACCGAGGGCAGTGAGCTTGAGGACAATAATTTGGTGAGGCATTTTGTCAAAGGCTTTGCTGAAGTCAGTGGCGACAACGTCTACTTCTTTGCCAGCTTCGAGTGCACACAAACATTGTGAAACAGACTCGACTAGATTAGTGGTTGTCGATCGACCTTTTAGGAACCCATGTTGGTTAGGAGAAAATATGGGTTTGCAGTGAAAGAATAGTGCTCTCGAAAAGTTTGGGTATGCATGAGAGCTTGGCAATGGGACGATAGTTGGACACATCATTTTTCAGTCCTTTTTTGTGGACTGGAATGGTATAAGCATATTTCCAAAGCTTAGGAAAGACTCATTGAGAGGTAGAGCTTTGAAATATAGCGGTAAGGGGTAAAATAAGATGATTCGCGCACTTTTTTAAAACTATGGTAGGCAGAAAGGCGGGACCGGGAGAGAAGTCGTCCTTTAAGTTGCGTATTGTTTCTTTGATTAGTTCGCGAGTTATGTTCAGTGAAACAAGAGACGTTTGGGGACAGTCTTTCAAATATCGAAAATAGTCGTGATCGGGTTGAAGATCCTGGTCGGTGAATGATTGGCTGAAGAAATGAGCAAAGAAGTTGGCGATTGCTTCGGGTTCGTTGGAATAGTTATTGAGAAAATTAAATGTAGCGGGGTAGCTATCGGTTTTTCTTTTTGTATCAATGAAGTGGAAGAATTTAATTTAATTTTAATTTTCGTGGGGGCAAACGCCTCCATTTATTGGGCTTAATTCAAGCTAGCTTAATCTAATCTTAACCTAATCTCACTTACTGGGTAGGGAGAAGGGGAGGGTGGTTAAGAAGGCGGATTTTTAGGCATCGAATGCTGAGGTTGAAATCGAAGTAAGGATTCGAATTAACAATTCCCAGCATACGAGAAATAGGTTCATTGGAGCCATAGGCAGTACGGGGGGTGGGTAGATAGAAGAGACGGGAATTTCGTACGTTGCGGCGGTTAGTGTTGATAGAGACAGAGTTATAGAGAGTCGCGCAGTCAATGGTACCTGAAAGGAGACGATGGATGAAAAGAATGTCAGATACAACTCTTCTTTTTTCCAACGTGTTCATGTTGATTAGTTTAAGGCGGTCTTGGTAGGGTGGTAAAATCAAAGGATTGCCCCAGGGGAGACCTCTAAGAGCAAAACGTAGGAATCGGCGTTGGATGCTCTCGATTCTAGAAATGTGGGTTTGTTGGTAGGGAGACCACACTTGGGAGGCGTATTCAAGAAGGGGCCGGACAAAGGTTATGTAAACAAGATGGGGTAACCTAAGGGTCCGAGAATTCTTTAGACCATCGCTTCACGTAACCGAGTTCAAAATTAGCTTTAAGGATTATCTCATCGATGTGTGCCCGAAAATTAAGCTCCTGGTCACATAATATGCCAAGATCGCGAATGACTTGAACCGTGGAGATGGGTTGATTATTGAGGAAGTAGAGACGAGGAGGAGGTTTGATTCGTTTACGTGAAAAGGTAATTGATTGGCATTTGGAAATATTAAGCTCTAAGCAAATTTTGGAGCACCAGATGGAAAAGCTATTGAGATCAGATTGAATAGGGGAATGGTCATGACTGGAGGAAATGGTCTTGAAGAACTTGGTATCGTCGGCGTATAATGAGATGTGGGAGTGTTTGATCACCAATTCAAGATCGTTTATGGAAAGAACGAAAAGAAGTGGACCTAAGTGGCTGCCTTGGGGGACGCCGGAGGAGGCTAAAAAGGGGTTAGAGAAGGCAGATCTAAAACGAACATTGTAATAGCGATTTTCCAGGTAAGAAGATATTAACTTCAAAGAAATGGGGTCGAAGCCAAGGGAGGACAATTTGAAGAGTATCAGTCTGTGGGAGATTTTATCGAAAGCTTTACTGAAATCGGTTGAGATAACGTCGACTTCTTTGCCGTTCTCTAAGGCTGATAGGGTAAAGGACACAAATTCAACAAGGTTAGTAGTTGTGGATCTGCATTTGAGGAAACCGTGTTGTCTAGAGGAGATTAATGACTTGCAGCGAAAACTTAGTGTTTCGTACAAAACACTCTCGAAGAGTTTAGGTATATGTGATAGTTTGGCAATGGAAACACTTGGGGTCAGAGATAAGGGAGGATTGCATTCCGTTCAGGTATCGGAGGTAGACTGTATGTATTTAGGAAGGTCAGATGAAGAGGAGGATCTAAGATAGGCGTGTCAATATTTTTGTATTTTATGTAATATTAAGTCCGTGGTGCCGATTTCTGTCGATCCATGCACATGATATAGCCTTACCTTGTGATGGGGTGAACAACAGTTGCTTACATTGAGTTAACTTAGGCCTAAGGCTCCAACTTTTGCCCAGAGTTTTACTGCTGGCAAAATATACTGTTATAGCTTTCCTAAATTGGTTTTCTGTCAGATTTTCAGCCTTACTTTAGGCCTAGGATGACGCCTAAGTATTTGGCACTAGAGAATGGGGATTGGGTCTGGGTAAGGTTTACGTAGTAAACAGCATTGATTCAGTTTTCTTTGGGTTTACGTTTAGCCCGCATAAGTATGAATTATCTTGATACCAGGGCAACCGTGTTGTCCGAATTGTTCTCCAACTGGACAAGAGGATGACTTACACGAACTATTACCAACTTCACGTCGCGCTGAAACGTTGACAGTTGTTAATTCATTTCATTATTGACAAGCGTGTTTAAGGATCTTCTTCATCGAGTGTTTCGTTTCTGTTCTATCGACAATGGAATTCAAACGTAATAATCGTATTGCCCTTTCTACGACTTCTTTGATGGAACAGGTGAAAGTGAACAAAATGTTGACGAGGTGAGCCGAGACACACGGCAACATCGTCAATAGTAAATCGGAGTGAGAAGGCCAGCATCGAACGAGTTTCTCGACGTAGCACAAATAAATGGCTCCTGGGCTAAATAGAACACATTTTGAAAAATGAGCTCAGACTCGATCTAAACATTTGTATCAAAGAGTGGGCACCAGGAAGTAAGCGCCACGTTTCTGATGATTTGGGCCGAAGTGCCTGCTCATGATCAGTCTCCGCTTATATTTTTGGACGGTGGCGTTTCGATAAACGTGATCGTTCATCGTGACACTGACTCGGAAGCCATGAAAACGCAACAATGCCAAAAACACTTTATATTCCAGAAAGACTCTACACTATCTCACAAAGCTCGAGCAAATCAAGAATAACTGCGATAAATGGTCATCGACTTCTCCCGATGCGAATCCATTAGACTTTTCTGTCGAAGGCGTTTTGAAGGCCAAGGCTGGTAAACAACGACCGTATTCAAGTTAGTTCTTCCCCGCCTTGAGAAATGCCTCTCTTTATGGATGATTCTGGTTTCGAGCATTTTTTTTTGCGTAAATCTCTGATTGAAAGACAGACGTTTTCAGGTTCAGTGTCTGGCCAAAGCTAGTCCTAACGCCATGACAATGTGACAGTGAAATTACAGCGCAGTAGAATGACAGATGTGGTTGCGTCAGAAGGCATATCTATGAGACAGAGGTCGTAGGATATTTCTCGCGCAAGTACACTGTCACTCCGATGCGAGTTGTACCGAAGACTATTTATCTTGAGGCGAGACATGGCTTTCAGTGCGCATCCTCTGATATACATATATGTCAAGGGGTGGAAGATTCATCATAGCATCTAGAGCAGCTCCCAGGTGTGCTAGGGAAGCCCCCGTGCAGCTGAGACAGACCGCTCTTTGGAGTTTGGTGAAAGAGGCCACAACGTGTTTGCGTGTTAGCCTCTTCCACCAGGCAACCGATGCATATGAGATTATCGGTCTTATCATTGCCGTGTAGATCCAGACGACTTTTTTCGGCGATAAGCCCCATATTTTGCCAAAAGCGCCTTTGCATTGTCAAAAAGCTGACAGCGCTTTGGTGGTTTTGGACTCAACTGGCTTTGACCAAAGAAGCTTGCTATCTAGGATGAATCCCAGGTACTTAGCTTCCTCGGATATCGGGATGGGAATGCCTTTTAGCAGCAGCTGAGTAATGCCAGTATTTTTCTTCCTTCTCATGAAGAGAACGACATCAGTCTTAAGAGGATTAGCCGACAGCCAATTACTCGTGCACCAGTGTCCTCGATCCCATCTAGCGCCACCTGCGCTTTGAGACAGACATTCGCTAAACATGAGCCGACAGAGAGAACGGCAACATTATCCGCATATGCTCGGGCATAGATTCCAGAGGCATTGAGAGCACCGAGAAGAGAGTCGACCACCATGCACCATAACAGCGGAGTCAGGACGTCACCTTGCGGGGAGTCCCTGTTTACTCCAGACTTGGCACATTGTTCGAGGCCTGCATCAGCGATCAATGTCCTGTGCACAAGCATTGCTTTGATCCACAAAACCAGTGCTTCATCTACGCCATGCCATCTAGCAGCGTTACACATGCTGTCGAAAGTAACGTTATGAAAAACTCCCTCAATGTCGACCAAAAAGGTTAGTACGTACTCTTTCCTTTTGAGAGCGCATTCAATTCTCCCAACCAGGTTTTGAAGCGCGGTCTCGCAGGATTTTCCGCGCTGATAAACGTGTGGCATGTCCGAGATAGGATGCATTCGAAGGGCATCTTTGCGCACGTGCAACTCTACTAATCTCTCCATGCTTTTCAGCAAGAAGGATGTTAGACTGATTGGTCTAAAACTCTTGGCAAGTGAGTAATCTTCTTTTCCTATTTTGGGAATAAAGACCACTTTCACCGCGCGCCAAGGAATAGGTAGCCAAGTGCCAGGCTAGCAATTAAAATTCTTTTCAGAGTAGGAAGCAGCTCTCTTATACCTTTTTGCAGCATAACAGGTTATATCCCATCAGTGCCCGGCGACTTGAAGCCATCGAAAGATGCCACAGCAAATTCAATGCAGCATACCAGCTACGCCGAGTTGTTTTCATCGTTTCAGTCACAGTTTCCACTGAAAGAGTGTGCAACGAGTCGATGACAATCTGATTTCCCGGGAAATGGGGCTGAATCAGTAAACTAAGAGTTTCTGTATAAGACTCGGTGAAGGTAGACTTTCTGAGTATATCCAGCTTTGTCGATTTTCTTCCAACTTGCTGGTCACGCTCAGGGATTTGATCTCTTCGCATGACTTGTAGGAATCATTCTACGATTTACGAATAAGCCTCTTATATTCCTTCTGCTTCGATCGATATTTATTCCAGTCATCTTCCGAGTTCGACTTAAACGATCTATTAGGAGACTTCTGACTTCCCTGCTAAGACATTGGAGCTCAGCGTTCCACCAGGGAACCGGCTTCCTGCTGGGAGGTTTTTTGCCAGGACATGCGAGTTCGAAACAGTTGGTGATGGCGCTGCTCAGGTTATGAACGGCATTCTCCACCAATTTCTTTGTTTGGAGTTTAGGTAAGGCTTGAGTTGATTTCTCAAGCTCCTCTCTGAATCGCACCCAGTCCGTCTTTCTCGGACCCCGCTTGGGCTGCGAGGGGGAAATTCGATATATTTATGGTCTGACAGCGTAACATCTGGAAAGACTCTCCAGTTAGTGACAGCCTTAACATGGCTATTAGACAGGGTTAGGTCAATCACTTCTTGTCGTCCCGCCGTCACAAAGGTTGGTTGAGAGCCAATATTGGTCAGACGAAAGAATGAAGTTTAAAAGATGATCTCCTCTCCGGTTGCATTTGCTGCTGCCCCAAACGGTATTTTGAGCGTTAGCAACAGATGATGAGTCCAATCCTTCTGGCTTCACAGTACTCTACGAGTTCAGAAACCGCCTCAGGTGGCGGGGGCAGTACCGAGTCGAAGGGGAAGTAAGCAGTCGCTACGACGAGCCACCAGATCTTGTCCACTGAATTGACCAGTTTGGTTGCCGATAGCGTGTTCGATATGATAAGGCAGACCCTAAGCCTTTCGGATCGTTCATTATCGTAGCATCATATGTACATATGTATATACCACCAAGATCACACACGCGGTACGGTACGGTGGTAGCAGCCTTGCAATGCTGTAGATTAATCTGAGTAAAAAACTGTGGAGCACATTCCATCCTTCGACTACTTGACATCAAAATGGAACAAAATCCTACCAAGGCCGTAGTAAGGTCGTGAATCGTACGCGGATTTCAGGGTCTCCACAGAGCCGTTGTCCAATCCCATAACCAGAGTGAAACCCTCTTTTTTCAGACAGCCCTTACTCTCTTTGTAGGAATGTCTATTCCAGGCCCTCGTGTCGAGTCCCGGGTTCTGCTTGTTTCCAGGTTTCATCGGAATCCAGCAGATGGCGCGCGTTAATTTTGGGAGACTAACTACCTGATAGGTAGTAGTTCTCAGGGGAGGAATTTTCGGCACCATGCTTCGAGCATAGAAACCATCCAATTGCGGATGAAACCTTCAACTCTCAATTGAGTTTTTTTTTCTATCAACGGTGGACGTGTAAAGCCGTCTCAATTGATTTACCCTTGCCAGCAAACGTGCTATGGTTTCGAAAGGGGATTGATTCTCAGGATCTTGTGAAAGTTCAGGTCGAGAACACGATATGGGACGCAAATATTCGCCCGATCCTCAGCCTCAGAAATGAAGAACACCTCGACCTTCTTCCTGGCTTCAGGTAACTTAAGGAAATCCCCTTTACGAGGATGATGCCGTCAGTGATGTGTCGGAACAGAAGCTGCCTGGGAGACCATTGCCTCAGTAATAGTTGTCTTGATTTGTTCTGAAAGCGGATGCGTTGAATTCGAAGGATGAAGAATCGCCTTTCAATTTAGAATAATCTTTGCCCCTTATAATGAGCGCGCAGAACGGATTGAGGACAACAAGGAGCAGATGGGACGAGTGACAACTTTAATAGCCAACTTCGTACTATCTATGGTAAACGGCCGCTTGAAAAACCCACACTTCTTGTATAAGAATGGTTAATGATTGGGTCAAATGGATGCCGAAAATACGAAAACTCTTGAGGCACTCCTAGCACAACAGCGTTGCATCCCGATGGTGGCCATTCCATTGGATTGTGCACATGAAGACACCTTTAAAAGCCGCTGTCACGTATTGCATTGCTGTTCCGTCGATTATATCACACAAAAAAAAACCGAAAGATGCGTCAGTTTTGGGTCCACTTCGCGTTTACTGATTGCCCTCCACTGGACGTTCCAATGAAGGGCATCGCTGCTTAAATTTGATACGCGATAACCGAGAGTCGGCCGGACGACAACGAAGTATCCACTTCTTCATCACTTCTCGCATCATACTTAGCTGTTGCAACTGCGTCTTGCGCCAAACTCGCGAACCAGTTCTTCGCAATTTGAACGCGTATCTATGTATTTCGTTCAACAAGATGTACATACATGCCAAACGCCTATACATAGTATGCTGCAGGCATGTGAGGAATCCTTGCTTTGATTCCTCTACTTCGTCGCTTAAAGATAAATGACCTGTCTAAGGTCTTGTGGAAGCTGTAAGAAGAAGAATGCTACGAATCAGGGGAGAAAATGGACAGAATGCTGTCGATAAGAATATTGTTTTGGAAATTAGCAGAGAAATTAAAGGTAAAATGTGTTAAATGACAGTGACCCACGCTTTTTGGCAATACCACAGTCGACGTAGGGTAGCTCGCCTTTAAAGTGCCCCCAAACCGTTTCTATTAATGCAATCTAGTGTATCCCCGTTCAATCACGCGCAGTTATGTATGTTAATGCCGCAAAAACAAAGGAACACACATTCAGAATGAATTTTGAATGTAATAACACGCAACCGTTCTTCATTCCTCGCTTTTCGTTTCCATTTCAACCATACTCGTGTCTCCTTTTTTCGACTGTCCCTGCCCCTTAGCAATCATTTAAGCGAATGTTGGCATCTCCTCCACAGTGCAATTCAATTTCAGGAGAACAAGAAAAAAAAAACAGAAAGAACCGCCGCCGATGCGGTCAAGTGGAATGGAAGAACATGAATAATAAAAGGCAACACAAACATCACTGAAAGGGGAACAAACAAGCAGGAAAAAAAGGAAATGAAGAAGACTGTTCCACCAATTCAGCGCCGCAGGGCACTTGATTCGATTTATCGTGCTAAAGAGCGTGAATTTTAGAACTTCAACCCTGCTAAAGCACCACGTCTACGCGTTTCAATGTACACTTATACCTCGCAACACTCCTGAAGTAGGGGTATCGGATTAAAACAAAAAAATCAAGCAAACAAACATGTACATCTCGCTCCATCTTATCACCGTGGAATGAAGATTTTTGTCTTTCCTCCGAATTAAGGTGTACTTCCAAGAATCGTCATCACAGCGCATTGGTCAAGACCGCCAAGAGAACAATGCGAGCAAAAATGCTTATTCTCTTTGCGCCGGGCTTCGTGAAGAGAGTGTGGTTCTAATTGAATTTCATTTCATTGATTATAAGGAATTGCGACATCAACGACACTCGGAGGAGGTGGACAAGTCGGGTCTTCGCATACATGACATAGATGAGCGGGACTAGTGGGTCTAATCTAAGCCGCGATTGATATAGAGAACTAGTTTCCTGCTATTTGTAGGTTTATTGAACCTTCCTGAGATATGCCCGACATGTTGTGTTATGAATCAGCATACAACGCTCCCTCTGTAGTGTGAACAACAAAGAAAAAAGTGTTGCGATTGTTTTCTTCGTTTTTTTTATTGAAAATCGTTTGCACTTTTCTAATTACACCGGTCCAGGTGCTTTTGGCTTCCTCCATCTCTTCCTCGCCAGCAGCTCCTTCGCCTTCTCTTTCTTCAAACTTTTGTCGTAATACTTGCCGCTCTTTGTGAAGAATTTCGGTTCATTACGCATCTCGGCCAATTTTCGATTCTTCTGCTTTATGATGTTCTTCTTGTTCGCCGACTTCTTCTTGCCTCCTTCTGATATCTGCACCTTGATCTTTCTTCCTTGCAGGTCGGTGTTGTGCAGTCGAAAAGCCTTTTGGAAACCGTCCACTGTACCCATTTCGACGAAGGCAAAACCGCCGCGACGCTTCTTCGGAATACGGACACTTTTCACCTCCCCCGCTTGGCTGAAATAGGTCTCCAGATCGTCCTTGCCCGTCTCGAAGTTCAAATTTGTCACATATAGTACGTATCTGTTGGCTTTATTGGCGCCCCGCATCAGAGAAGCGAGTTGATCACTTGTGAGATCTGTGTTTTCCACTTTTTCTCCCGCCTCGCTTTCGGCACTATTCACCTCTTCATTGTCGTTTTCCGATTCCTCGCCCGAATCATCATCCATATGTTCCTCCTCATCGCTGGGATTTATGTCTTTCCTGTCCTGGTAGGTGCCGTCAAGGATTTCTTTTCGCTTCGCATCGTCAAAGTTACCCAGCAAATCCGCGCTGTCATCGTTGATAGGCTTCCGGATGCGGTCTGGCTTTATAAACTGCTCGACTTCGTAATCACTTCCACTTGACTCGTAATCTGATGAAATCATTTTGAATCTCTTGCTTTCATCGCCGTAGTAGCTAGTTGCTTCGGGATTGTTTATGTGAAAGGAATATATTGAGGGCAATGACGGCTGACAGTTGACAGCACGTGTGTTTATTTTTATGCTGCCTAGTGGCTAGTGGCTCGATGAATAGAGAGAAATTCATCGCGGAAACGTCAAACTGGGGATTAGTGTAGTCAGTACGAGAGGGGGACAGGGTGCCACGAGCAATTCTTAAATAAAAAATAAGAAATTTAATAACGTTTAAGAGCTTGACAGGAATGTTTAATAGCCTAATTACGTCCAACTAATTTGGGAATTTCGCTCACAAGATACATTGGGTAAAATGATAGAATTATGTGTACCTTAGGACACGATGGAGAAACAAATGTTTAACATCAAAAACGATGCATCTGGGCTTTTGTTAAAAGCGGAAAATAAATTTCGAACTGCCCCATTATTATAAATGTTTCCATGTAGCCTATGTCAACTTTAATCAGTTAAAGAATTGCTTTGGGAATTCAAAATCATGTTGACAATTAAACGATGATTTTATTGTCACTTAGTTTTTATGTGTTACATTTTTGACAGCACGCGAATAATTCTTCACATATTTCAAAGTTAGGTATACGCAATTAGCATTGCCATTTTATTATAGAAATAATAACATCCGACTTGGACCATTTTATGGTCGCCGTAATCGACCTACGGAGATAGCATATCAAATCATGGTAACCAAATTTCGCACCAGTTTCGCCCTATTGGTCCCTATCCGTATGCGTTGGATGCGTCTGAGGAAAATATTGTTGCTGTATCCGCTAGTGAAGACCGTGATTTGTCCATTCTTCGCTGTTCGCAGCAAATAGGATTGTGTTACCCGACTACGTGAAGAATTTTATGCAAGAAGCCAGGTCCAAAATCTTACAAAAGTCAGTTCGTGCAAGAGCTGAAGCCGAACGATCTGCCACAGCATCAAATTGTCGCTGAGTAGATCTTAAAAAAGTTGGAAGATCCACTTTTTTATCCAAAAATTATCTTAAGCGAAAAAGCTCATTCAAACTCAGGCAAAACAAGACCACCCGTTGCAATGACTTTGCTAGTTCAGCCTGCATCTGACATGATTCTGATCTCCGATTCCCCGTCTTCAATTTTTTCTTTATGCTCAATACTAAAACCATCATTTTTAAGGCTTCAAAACCAATCTCTACATGACGTTTCCGACAGAGCATGCCCACCGCAAGTCTCCACAAGAATTCTGTGTGCTTCCGGCTATGAAGAAAAAACTCTATAACTGCGACGGACTAACAAACGCCAACGTTCAAACTGCCTAAAGTCCTTGCCTGCTTGCTACCTCGTGGTACTGGTAACACCATCAGTCCGGAAACTTCGAGAACTTATTCTAAGTCCTATATGACGTCTGTTCAAAAAATAAGGTGACATTTTAAATTTCGCGAGTTAACTGTGTTCGAATTTGGAATTTTTTTTTTTTTATGTTGGTACACGTGTCTCTTAACATATGGTGACATTGTCAGCCATTTTGGATAATTGGGTTTTATGAAGGTTAGACGTGTATCGGTGTGCTTACCGATTTTTTGCTATTGAGGAAAACTGATCAAAAAAGTGCTCCAACGTACTTGAAATACGGAATGTGGGGTTTGGCGAGCCTACTCTGAGCCAAAAAAAAATGTTTACAGGAGGCCGAGAAAATGCTAATGTCAACAATGACTGAAAACGTTGAACCTGTGAAGAAAATTGTTATGGAGCATCGTGAATCACTATCAGAGAAGAATATTGTCATATCCGTTGGCTCATGCCATGAAATTTTTTCCCGATATTTTGGCCATGAAACGTGTGTCAGCGTAGTTTGTTTCGAATTTGCTAAATTTTGACCAAAACAACCGTCGCATGGGCATCCTTAAAAGCTCTTAAAGCGAGGTGCAGATCAGCTCATCACTAGTAACGAGATTTGGGTACATGCTTACGACGTCGAAACCATAGTCCAATCATCCCAATGGAATCGACCGGGAAAGCCAAAACCGAAAAATGCACACCAAGTTCATCAAATGTAAACGTTTTGCTCAATGTTTTCTTCGATTACGGAGTAGTTCATCATAAGTTCATGAATCGAAAGGTAGTATGGTCAATGAGGAATATCACCTGAAGTTTTGCGACGATTGTGTGAAGCAATACGAAGGTGAAAAGTTCTCAGGCAGACAAGGAAAGATTTTCTACACAATCTCCCTTGACCTCGACAAGCTTGGTCCAGCGTTTCTTCAACAGTCAATAGCGTTTCCCTCAGTCTACACGCAAACTGAAGGCCCAATTTTTGAAGACCCAACTGTTGAAGCCAATATAGAGCGTTTTGGCCAAATATGGAGTTTAAGTGAATGGAACCAGCGCCTCCAAAAACTGAAAAAAGGCAACGAAGAAATTTCTACAGCCAAGTATCCTAATTTGCGCAGCTCCCACGTCCTCAATACCTCAGTCCCCGCCTTTTCTAATACATCCACACCATACTCGCCCTCTCACACTACAGCCAACGCCACTTCTCTTCCAACAGTTTCAACTCCTTCTTCAACAACGTCTCCTCTTAACTCCACCCAATCTTTCATTGACCCCCTTCTGCCCCCCTCAGTCAAAATTACCCAGCAAGTTAGTAACCCCACTGAATGCCGCTATGCTCTTTTTGGCCTATCTCCATGATAAACCAGACTCGGTCTGCTATGAAGGTAAAACGAAGAATAGAGTAATGGTCTTCATTCAACAGGAAGGCCTTCCTACTGACTTTCAGTTTGGCAACTACAAAAGGAAATCTGATGGGTACCCAACTTCACCCTCCTTCAATGGTGAAACCTCGAATGATCCCAACTTTTTTGCCAACTTTTTCAAACAATCTTTCACAGATGACTCCTTTCTACCGGACACTACTTACTTCGACTACCTACCAAATTTCTCTCTGTGGCCATTTCTGCCACGTACTATTGACCCTCATGTCATCGTGAATAACTTCATGATCAACTTCATGATGAATTTACACCTGGCCCTGCCATGTTACTAAAAAGATGTTCCTCCGTTCTTTCTGTCCCGTTCTCAAAAATATTCAACTCATCCCTGTCCCTTGGAGAATTCCCCCGAATATGGGGTACCTTTTTATAGCTCCTGTTCACAAAAAAGGGCCGAAGAATGTCGTTAACAACTACCGGCCCATCGCCAAACTGTAACACATACCCAAACTTTTCGAAAGTATCTTGTATGGCACTATAAGTTTCCACTGCCAATCTCTAACCTCCTCCAAAAAACATGGCTTCCTTAATAGCAGGTCTGCAACCACAAACCTTGTCGAACTTGTGTCCTTCACACTCTCAGCGTTAGAGAATGGAAATGAGGTCGACGTCACTTTAACTGATTTCAGTAAAGCTTTCGACAAAATCTCCCACTCTTCAAAATGTCTTCCCTTAGCTATGAACCCACTGCGTTGAGGTGGATATCTTCTTATTTAAAAAACCGTCACTACAGTGTTCCAACCCCTTCTTAGCTTCTTCCGGCGTTCCCCAAGGCAGCGACCTAGGTCCACTTCTTTTTATTCTTACCATAAACGACAATGAGTTTGTCATCAAACATTCTCATCTCTCACTGTACGCTGACGACACCAAGTTCTTCAAGACCATTTCCTCGCAACAAGATTCTTGCCTTATTCAGTCGGATCTGAACAGCTTTTCCGTTTGGTGTTTCAAAAATTGTTTGGAACTTAACATTTCCAAATGCCAAACAATTACCTTCTCACGTAGACGAATCAAACCTTCCTCTCGTGCCTACTTCCTGAATAATCAGCCCATCTCCACCGTTCACGTTATCCGCGATCTTGGCATACTACTCGTATGTGACCAAGAGCTCAATTTTCGTGCACATTTCGACGATATAATTCTTAAAGCCACCTCTGCACTTGGTTTCGTGAATCGTTGGTCTAAAGAATTCTCCAATCCCTATGTGACTCGATCCCTCTATTTATTACCTTTGTTCGCCCCCTTCTCGAATACGCATCTCAAGTGTGGTTCCCTTATCAAGAAAGCCACATATCTAGAATCAAAAGCATCCAACGTCGGTTCCTACGTTTCGCTCTTCGAGGTCTGCCCTAGAACAATCCCTTGTTCTTACTGCCCTATCAAGACCTTCTGAAACTAATCAACTTGAGTACTTTTGAGGAAAGAACAAGAGTATTCGACATAATCTTCATTCATAGACTTCTTACAGGTGCCATTGACTGTGCCACCCTTTATAACTCCATATCTCTTAACACTAAGCCCCGTAATACACACAATCCACGTCTCTTCTATCTATCCACTCCCCGCACCTCATACGGCTCAAATGAACCCATTTCCCGTATGCTAGCAAGTGTTAATTCGAATATTAACTTTGACTTCGACCTCAGCATTCCATGCCTAAAACTCCGTCTTCTTAATAACCTTCCCTCCTTCCAGTCTTAGTTTCTAAGGTTCGCGCCCCTTTACCTGCTCTCATTAGTTATTAGCTTGAATTAAACTCTATAAATGGGGCTGTTTGCCCCCACGAACATCAAAACATCAGTATACCTTTGCGGAAGTGAGAGCCTGAAAGGCTGTAAAAGTATTCATCAATGGCCCTCTTAACCTTTTTTTTTTTCTTTTTTTTTTTAAAGGGTTCGCGCAGGTTCAAAAGTTACGCTTTTATGGTGTTTGCCATACAACCTCGATGCAGATGGTTTGTGTCAAAAATGTTCATTCACTACTTTCCGGGCCGGGGGTGGTTGTCCTAGATAGGATTCGAGAGATTCGACTGAGCGTCGCGTTGGTTGCAGTTCACAGTAACTTTTTTATTTCCATGTCATTGAGATGTTATATTGGAAAGCACACACAGAGTATGAATTTTGAAATGATCTTATACTGCGAGTGTTATGGCTTCGTCAGCACTTTTTTTGATCATCTCTCACAACTGATGTTGTTGCAAAATTTTTTCCGTATAGGAATTGTTCTTGGCTATGGACAGACTTGAACTACAGACCTTCCGCTTAACAGTCGATGATGATTACCGTTGCACCACGACCACCCCCATATTAAACTTCATCATTGGATGCGAAGCATTCCCAGAAACGAATTTCTCTCTATAGTTTCCTGCTTGGTTTAATGATCGCAGCGTCCCGTAGACCTTAGAAACGGTGATGGTCACGTGATGTTCCCAAGTTAATCTTTGATTAAATATAACTCCGAGATTTTTAACAGTAGAAACGTAGACTAAGGCTGAACCGTCTACAAAGAGTAGAATAGAGTAATATGGGTTAATAACAACAGCCGGACTGAAGCATTTAAAGTAAGTTTGTTTTTTTTCGACCATGCAACAATGGAAGCAAGATCCGCGTTGAAGCGTTCAGTTGTGTTCTTTGCCAATTCCAGTGGATGCAGCTGAACATCGCCAGCGTACATTTGTATTTTACAGTGTTTTAGCACTGTGGGTAAGTCGTTGTTAAATAGGGTGAATAGTAGCGGCCCCAATATAGATCCTTGTGGAACGCCGGCCTTTGTTTCTATGAAATTAGAAATTATATTATTAACATAAACCGCTTGGATACGACCGCCAAGGTAGCTCATTAATAGTTTTAGCACTGTAAAGTCAAAGTTAAAATTGTTTTGGAGTTTAGCTAATAATATTTGGTGTGGCACTGTATCGACCGCTTTCGAGAAATCAAGCAGTACCAGTGATGTTACGTGACCTTTACCCGTTTCACATCAAAAGTCGTCGACTAGATTTAACATGGTTTGATTTGATTTGACGCCCCCATAAGGGCACTTTATTAGCTTAATGCAAGCCTTAACAAAAACCTATAACTTAATTATAACTTATCAACTAGGTGGCAGGGTGGAAACGATTAAGGAGAGTGTGAAGGCTTGTGGTATAGGGCAATTCTAAGGCTGGACGTTTTGATGTGAAGGTCGAAAAGATTGGTGTTAGCTTTGCGAAGCATTCTGGACATTGGTTCATGGTAGCCATAATTTGTGCGGTGAGTGTTTATACGGAAAAGGGGCGTGGACCGAAGGTTACGTGGGTTGGTGTTAAGGGGAATCATGTGCAATAATGAGGGGCTGTCGGTGTTACCGCTGAGAATGTCGTGAATAAATAGAGTATTTGCAACATCACGTCGTTCTTTAAGGTTGATTAATTTTGGGCGCTGCGTATAAGGTGGTAAATTAAGGGGGTCTGTCCAGGGAAGGCCACGAAGGGCAAAACGGATAAACCTGCGTTGAATGGCTTCAATACGCGTAGTATGGGATTCGTAAGAGGGGGACCAGACTTGACTCGAGAAGGGGCCTAACGAAAGTGATGTATAATGATTTCGTAACGTAAGGATTTGAGAATTCTTTGGACCAACGTTTCACGAAGCCGAGGGTAGAGTTAGCACGTTTGATAATGTTGTCGATATGAAGGCGAAAGAAACCCCTTGGGGAAACGGTTTCATTACGAATAATGTAGGTTATGGGTGGTGAGGAAGAGCGCTTGCGGGAGTAAGTGATGGTTTGGCATTTACTGACATTGAGCTCGAGATGGTTTTTGTGACACCAAGTATTGAACCTGTTAAGGTCCAATTGGAGAGAGCAGGAGTCGACAGGGGAAAATATGTATTTAAATATTTTCATATCATCAGCATATATGGAGAGCTGAGAGTTCAGAGTAACACTGTCAACATCATTAATGGTTAGAATAAATATCAGCGGGCCGAGATGACTACCTTGCGGGTCACCGGAAGATAACGTTATATTGACGATCTCCAAGATAAGATTTGATCCATGAGATAAAACCGGGAGAGAAACCGAGGGCAGTGAGCTTGAGGAGAATAATTTGGTGAGGCATTTTGTCAAAGGCTTTGCTGAAGTCAGTGGCGACAACGTCTACTTCTTTGCCAGCTTCGAGTGCCCACAAACATTGTGAAACAAACTCGACTAGATTGGTGGTTGTCGATCGATCTTTTAGGAACCCATGTTGGTTAGGAGAAAATATGGGTTTGTAGTGAAAGAATAGTGCATCATAAACGATGCTCTCGAAAAGTTTGGGTATGCATGAGAGCTTGGCAATGGGACGATAGTTGGACACATCATTTTTCAGTCCTTTTTTGTGGACTGGAATGGTATAAGCATATTTCCAAAGCTTAGGAAAGACTCATTGAGAGGTAGAGCTTTGAAATATAGCGGTAAGGGGTAAAATAAGATGATTCGCGCACTTTTTTAAAACTATGGTAGGCAGAAAGTCGGGACCGGGAGAGAAGTCGTCCTTTAAGTTGCGTATTGTTTCTTCGATTAGTTCGCGAGTTATGTTCAGTGAAACAAGAGACGTCTGGGGGCAGTCTTTCAAATATCGAAAATAGTCGTGATCGGGTTGAAGATCCTGGTCGGTGAATGATTGGCTGAAGAAATGAGCAAAGAAGTTGGCGATTGCTTCGGGTTCGTTGGAAGAGTTATTGAGAAAATGAAATGTAGCGGAAGAAATGAAGTGGAAGAAACACTTGGGGTTAGAGATAAGGGAGGATTGCATTCCGTTCAGGTATCGGAGGTAGACTGATTCCCATAGCTGTGCAAATTTAGTGTAGGACTGCATGTATTTAGAAAGGATAGATGCAGAGGAGGATCCAACATAGGCGTGCCAATTTTTGTTTCTTTTATTGCGCAAAGAGTGTAGTTCCTTGGTATACCAGGGCGGAGATGAAGTGTAGTTCTTTTTTGGTGAGTATGGGACTGAAAGAATGAAGCAGCTGAGGATTTTGGTGTTAAATAGCGCAAGGGTTTCGTTAAGGATATGTTTGAGTTAGAGTTAAGGAAATTGAAACAGTGCGTATTTCTGGAGGGAAGAATAGTGAATTGGGTCTCGAGTGAAAGAGTTACCGATAGAGGTGGATGTCGGGGGTTTAAAGTAGAGAGAAAATTGTTGCTCGGGGTAACAACGCAGTTTACGGTATTAGATGAGAAAATCAGGTCGAGTTGTCTGTCCATGTTATTGGTGATGTTACTGAGTTGCAGAAGGCCGGAGTCAGAGAAATGATCCGTGAAAAGGATTTCTTTACCTGAGGAGGGGTTAGCGGCGATATAGTGGGTCTCATCATCGGATTGAACCCATTTCAGGTGTGGGAGATTGAAATCGCCACAGATGACGATGATGTCATTGGGTTCGGCAATATCAATGGAGTCGACGAGATCGACGGCGAGTTGGTAGCAATGTGTGGGCTGTGAGGGTCTTAAGTAACAGCAGGCAAGGTAAAGTTTCCGTTTAGGGAGACTTATTGAGGCACTAGTGAAGTTGAAGTCAGTGGAATTCGACGAATTGAAGAGTAAGGGATCATAGCGGCTGCGGATTGCTAAGAGAATTCCGCGACCATCCGGATCGGCAGAGTTGTCGCGTCCATCGGCTCGAAACAGAATGAAATCTGAGGTGAATAACTCGCTATCTTCAATGCTGGAGCATAAAGTCGTTTCAGTTAAGGCAAATATATCGTATGGTCGGTTTTGGGAATTAAGAAGTACTCCGGAGGTTTTGGTGCGCAGTTCTCTGACGTTCTGATATGTTTTTGTAAGAAATATTCGATAGATGGGGAGATGTAGTGGTGTTTAGGTTAGGATTTAAAATAGTTTTTGAAATTAAAGCGGGTACTTCGCAAGTGTGCGATGCGCTTCGAACTGACATGGGCGGCGAATGTGGAGAGGTCGTTATTTACATCAATGGGAGAGATATTAAGGCTTTCGTGAAACCGGATAAAGGCATTTTTTAACGCGTGGGGGCTGTGGGTAAGCCTTCTTGGTGGATTGAAACTAAGACGTACGTTTTAGTTTTGCCGTTGATACAAATGGAGTCAGGTTTGTCGTGGAGGTAGGCCAAATAGAGGAGTACATTTTCGTAGATTCTTCTGCCTCTTAATCGTGACATAACATAGCGGTCTTCGACGAGATGTTTGGTGAGTTTGGCCGCGGGAGGGAGAAGTGGATCTAAGAAAGAGGGGGTGGAGAGAGGGAAGGTCGTGTTGTAAGAAGCTGAGGAGGTGGAGGGAGTTGGGTTCAGTGTGAGAGTGTATACAATTTGGGTACTGTGGATGCGTGCGGCTGATACGAGAAGCCTGGGTGTTGGGATTGGGTATTGAATTGACAATATTCGGTAAGGGGATGAGGGTCGGGAGCGGAGCGCAAGGTTAAAGAAGACGCTGTTATGGGCTCGTGCTCTGTTAGGAGTATTATTAGGTGGAGGGATGTTGAGGGTAATTGTAGATTTGGGAGCTATTGAGAGTGGAAGAGGTCGGGAGAAATTGGGAAATATTCCAGTTCTTAATTCCCAGTTAGTTCCTAGATTGCGAGGGGGTTGAGAAGGGGTGGAGGGTCCAGGTTTGGGTTACTTAGGCGATTTGGGAGTGCTGAGTTTAGACTTATATTTCGGTTTAATGTTAATATTGTTCTTACGATCCCTAATGGTAATCCACATCCTGTCGACTTAGTCATTCATATTGCGGAGGGATTTGGGAGTATAGTACAGGTCAGTAATAACAGAGGAGTCTGTAACATCACACATTAAGCATTTGATTGATCCCCACTGGAGATCAATTAGTAGGTAGTAACGATTGATATCGAAGAAGCAGAGTCGCCGTAACCTTTTGTCAACTTCGGATGAATTTCCTTAAGAGTTAATCCATCCAAAACGAAGGATTTTATAGCTGCAAGATATTCAAGTCCATCCATTAACGACTGCAAGAATTCGTGTAAACAAACTACTAGAGACCAAGTTGCTTCTTGCCATACAAACTTATGGCACGTGCCCGGCGACTGTCACCTTATTTTCTGAACAAACCCCGTTCACCCCTTTGCCGGTTTGAAACAAGTTTGCCTTTTCCCAACCTATAACTCCAATTCTGTGCTCGCGAGTATGTGCAGCTTAAATCAATTATTTATTGTTGAACTACGGACGACCATCTTCTCCTCTCTAATGATCGTCTAGTCGAACTGCTGTCCTTAGTCCCACTTTTCCTATTCGTAATGGCATTTGTTATTTCCCTGACCTGTATCCATCCTCTTTGGATAGTTGGAAGGAACTAGTCTTTCCGTGTACGTGCAACTGCCCGCCAAACCTTCGGAACTGACGATTATATTCAAGAAATTCAGGAATAGAAGGGCAACTACTCAAATTACTCCAACATTTTTATTTTCCGCTGTTTCAGTATTAAATATCATATTCGTTCCCTTTCTTAATTATTGTAAGCTTAACTACTGTTTCGCAGAAATGTGTCTTCGCGTCCTCTCCGTGGCCAGCAATTTCTTATAGAACTTGCTAGACACCCCAAGATACATTTCTTCCTTATAAAAATCTGACGGCAGAGCAAACGCCCACGAGTGAATTGCTTTTATCCTTTAGGTTAGCGACTTTATTTATTTTTCCTATTTTTCATTTTTATCTGTGTATAAATACGAAGCATATGTAGAGAAGGTGCGAGTGTAAATCGGATTATTCGGCCCATGCCATGAGTTCCCTCATCGTAGGATCATCCATATCATTTTCTGGAAAGACGGTTTTGATTTAGCAAGAGAAATTGAGCGAATGTGTTTGATTTGGCTTACTTTCAGGCTGTTTCTTTTCTTTCTCCTTTTGCTTTTGCTTGGCAGCCGCCGCCTTGTCTTTGAGGTCGTCCGTGGGCACTTCGGGTAAGGGTGTAGGCTCCCCGATGCCAATGATCTCTTTGTCGAAGTTTTCTTGTTCCAATTCATCCAGTTCGCGTTCGAGCTCTTCATCATCAATATCGGCTCCTGCAAATGGAGAAGAGTTATTCAAATATTCGAGGGTGAGGGGGGTATGAGGGCACTCACCAAAGGCAACTGGATTCGAGATAGCATCTGAGATTTCTCTGGCCACATCTTGTTGTTCGGCAATATCGTCCATCATGTCATGAACTTGATCGACATCCCTAATGGAAGAAATAAACATGTCAAACGCAATGCTCAAAAAAAACTCAAATATCCCATGGTAACGATAAGCCAACGAGCTTGCAATAAACCGACCAGAAGGAACGTCTTATACTCACATATTTTTGTGAGCTGCTTTCAGGGCATCAGCAGCATCTTTCATCGTGGTCAGCACAGCAGTATTTGTATTAGCACTCTCCAGAGCCTCGCGCTGCATTTCGATTGTTGATAAGGTGCCGTCGATTTGCTGCAATTGCTTCTCATATCGCTTCTTTCTCTTCAGTGCCTGTAGAGCAGCTATAATGAAAATAGACAATATGACAACGGGAAAACTATGACTCAACGCTTACGACGCAAAAGGTCTATGTTTATTCAAGAATTCGCTTCGAACTTACCTCGTTTGTTCTTGGATGCATTCTTGCGGGCCATGTCGAGTTCCTGATCGATTTTAGATTCTAAAAATTCTTGTTTCTTAATCAGCATATTTTCCGTTTCACGAAGTTTTTGTATTGCTTCACTAGTGGTCGGGGCCACTTCCTTCTTGCCCCCAAACATTTTCCCGAAGAAACTCATTTTGTATGCTTTTATTCTTCTTTGTTATTGTTTTGATACTCGATACGAGCTGGATGTTATCCTATTGGAAACGTTTAATGTTTTTTTAAACGAAAAACAAGAAATCCGAGAACGTCCTCCTTGATATTTTACGTTCGCCAGATGAAAATTTTGACAGAATGCGTCATCCACCAGAAACAACAACAAGGGCATAGTTAAGCGGAAAGCACTTTCTTTGTTTTGCTCGGTCTGATCTAGTCCTTTTTGGTTGTACTAGAGTTTCTATTACCGGTCTTAAAATAACGAGCAATTAATTATTTTTAAAGCGTTTGGTTTTTAGTTGTCAAAAAATAGGAAAATACAAAAATGTTTATATTTTTATTTGAGTTGATAAATCAACGCTTGTCATTTACTTTAAAAATATTACTTCGTGTTAATGTTGACCCAAAACTACGTTTCTACGAATCCGATTCTGAGTCACTATTTCGAGCATATTATCTCGCTAATAACGCGTGGAACAGTGTCTTCCAAGTCTGCAATTGACGCTGGCTTGTTGGCATATACGGATGGTTAGACGTTTTCCCGTAAAAAATTGTCAAATCGTCCAGTTTCCCCAGAGTCGATTTTCGAAGTGTGCGAAAAACACTTTTCACAGAGCACATATTTTGATAATGAAAATCATTGTTTTCTAAACATTTTTTGTCTGAAAACCTCTTTATAATAAAATGGCAATACCACTTAAGTACGTTTAATTTTAACACATGACATGAATCATACGTCAACTGTTAAAAATAGAATATTGAAAAACCAAACAGAAAAAACCACACTTACTAAATTTGTCAAATAAGAAGAACATCGTAAGAACCTCAAAATCTCATTATGCGCTAGATTTTGTTCTTTTACTATCATGAATGGCGCAAACTAACAAACCTTTTCCGTTGGCAGGATGCCGGTGTAAGAGTATTTAAAGTTCCCAAAGCATAAATCTGCTGGCCGTGATCTCGCCTGCCATTACTTCTGAAGAGGTGTTCTTCCATGCCGTGTAAAGTTTCTCATCTGTCATATACTTTTAGTCTTTTCGCGTATAGGTAGAAAGTAGCATTTGTCTAGCCTCTCTTCGGCTCCTTCCACCTACCGACCCATAGCGCTAACGCTCCTTGTTTCTAAGGTCATGGAAATGCTTATAAATTGTCAGTAGACACTTTTCAGGGACCAGCAACTCTTCAGTGAGAGGTCCACTGTTGATTTGATGGTGATTATCTCACCGAAAAGTGGAATCAAACTTTGCACCAAAAACTAAATCGTTTTGTTAGATATTTCTTAAGTATTTGACAGAGTTTGACATCAGGCTCTTGTGTCTAAAATGGTTGTTTGTGGTAACTATGAATCTCTTCTTTTCCTACTGATCTTCAGACCATTAAATCCAAGTTGTTTAGACGGTTTCAAGTCTAATATCGACCAATTTAATGCTGGTCTACCGCAAGGTTCTGTTCTGACACCGACACTCTTCCTTATTTATATATGTAAATGATCATTTGTCTGCTACTTCTAATCCAATTCATGCTTTCACTGATGGCAGTACTGTCAGATTTTCATACATCTTTAGGCCCTGGAGTTGGATTTAATGCTTCTAAAAGCCAATGCTATCTACCGCCACCTCAGTGAGTCCCTAATAATCAACCATTATCTGTGAATGGCCCTTGCATGTTCGGTAGCAAAACAAGTAGTTGGAAAGACCACAACAACGCTGCGAAACATTTAGGTTTCCTTAAATTATGCAAGAAATATTTCACAACCTTTGATTTGGCTTCAGTTTATAAGGCCCCTATGCGCCCCGAACTTGGGTTCAACGCTCATATCTGGTTTGGTGTTCCCAACGGAGGTCTGTTAGACAGAGTTCAAAAGTCGGCAAAGCTTATAGGAGGCAGAGATATTACGAAGTTACTCGAACCGCTTTGAACATCGACAAAGTGTTCCTGCTGTATCCATGTTTTATCACAAACAATGCTGAGCCAGCCAATTGCATTCCTTCCCTTTAAGAATTCTACCGCAATACCCCACTCGCCTGCACTGTTTAATTTAGAGACACCATATATATATGGAATGCTCTTTCAAGCCCAATATTTCCCACCCATTACCCTTACTTACTAACTTACTTAACAGGCCAGCGATCCATGGAGGATCTGAGCCTGGGTTATGGCTGCCTTTCGTCCTTGACGCTGCTTCCAGTTGTCAGGATCAAGTTGTCTAACATCCACGATTACTTGGTGTTTATACCGGAGGTTTGGTCTTCCTCTTCTTCTCGAGCCAGGAGGCTCGGAGTCGAAGACCCTCTTACCTCTCTCTTATCCCTCTTGGTGTTCATGCGCTCGATGTGGCCGAGCTAGTGTAGTCGACGGATCTTTGCCTTCCGGACTACATCCACATCGTCGTACAGTTCGTAGAGTTCGCGGTTATGTCTTCTCCTCCATTCTCCTTCCTCACAGACAGGGCCAAATATCCGGCGCAGAATTTTTCTTTTGAATGAACCCAAACTCTGCTCCGCTATCCTGCTTACCTTCAAGCTTTTGTTCCGTACAGCAAGACTGCAGTGGAAACTTTTTGTAAAGCATGACTTTGGTTCTTCGAGAGAGGCGTTTTGACCCAAGCTGTTTGGATAATCCGAAGTAGCAGCGGTTGCCAAGGGCGATTCTACGCCGGATCTCCACTGTAGTGTCTTTTGTGAAATGTACGTTTGCCCCGAGGTAGACAAACTCCTTAACCTTTTGTCCTGATAGTGAGCGACGGATTGGTTTTTGCTTGACAGCATGTACTTTGTTTTATCCTCATTGACCTTAAGACCAACTCGTTTTGCCTGTTCTTCAATCGCCGTGAACGCTTCCACAACGTCACGGCGCGACCGCACGATGATGTCAATATCATCCGCGTATCCTAGCAGCTGGACAGACTTGTAGGAGATAGTGCCTTCCCTGTTGATGCCTGCCCTTCGCATTATCTGCTCCAGCAACAGGTTAAAGTCCACGACAGCGCATCTTCATGCCGAAATCCGGTGCATGTTTCAAACGGCTCAGAGGTCCTAGAACCGAGCTGCACGGTGCGTCGCGTATTTTTTAGCGTGGCGCTACACAACCGGATCAGTTTTACCGGGATCCCGAATTCAGTCATCGCATCAAACAATTCTTTACGATGAATGCCGTATGACGTATGCGGCTTTGAAATTGATGAAGAGATGGTGTGCATCGATTTGAAACTCGTTGGCCTTTGCCAGGATTTGTCGAGGTGTGAACATTCGGTCTATAGTCGAATGCCGGGCCGCAAGCCGCACTGATAGCTGCTGATTAGTGCGGTGCAAAAGGGCTTTAGACGTTCACACCATACGCTGGATAGGATCTTGTATGCGACATTAACATTCTATACATTCCTCAGCTACATTCCTCTGTAGCTGGTATTCCAGTCGTCGGGTATGATTTCATCTTCCCAAATTCTGCAGATGATTTGGTGCATGCTTCCTACCAGAAAAGCCATCTGAGACTGCGGCCTTGTTATTCTTGTGGACAGCTTCGATGCTGGGCGGGAGGACTACTTCGGCGGCTGGAGTTGGGATTTCCTCGACTCCTATCACTCTCTCGTTGTGATAGGATGCTCGTTAAGTAGCTGCTGGAAAACCTGATTAAATACATCCACTATTCCCTGCGGGTCGGTGACAAGATTACCCCCGCAGTTTTGAAAAGCCTGGGTGCCTTTCTTGAAGCCTCCTGCAAGGCCTTTGGCTTTCTTATAAAAGGCTCGAATTTTGTGCTTATCCCTAGACTTCTTGATATCCTTGAGCTGGGAGGCTGCGAAGATTATTTTCTTTTGCCGCAGTAGTTTTTTCTCATTCCTTCCTCTGGCTCGGTAGTCCTCTTGCGCTGCCCTGGTTTTTCGCTGTAGCGCCTTTTGATACGCCTCGTCGGTTGCTGCCTTTTTTTGCTCACACTCTCCATCATACCATGGGTTTCTTTCCGGGGGTGGTAGGTAGCCTAAGGTGGTCTCGGCTACATCCTGAATGGCTGAGCGGCAATGCAGCCACATACTGTTGGCATTTGTGTTCGATGTAGGCATACCGTAGAGTCTCTCGCTCAGTTGCTCCCTGTAGATTCTGGCAATCTCCTCATGGAGGGCTGGTGCAGCTTTCTGATATTGGACAATCTTGCTATTACGAGGTAATGGTCAGAGTCGACATTTGCCCCCCCCCCCGGATGTTCGCATATCAAGATGTTGGACGAGTGTCTTGCAATTTGACCATCCGGAGATCGCCAGGTTGCTGTGTGGATTCGCTTACGATTCTCTTACGTACTCCGGACAAGCTCCGTAGGCGTTGTCCAGGAGGTCATAGAAGTCCTCCTTGATGGGGTCTTCAGCCTCTTCGGTAGGGGCGTATGCACATATGAGGCTAATCTTATAATATCTGCCTCTGATGCGGATCACAGCGAGGCGATCACTTATAGGTTTAAAATCGATGACCTTCAATTTTAACCGCTTTCCCACGACAAATCCGCATCCCAATATGTGCAATCTTTTGTGACAGCTGTAATAAATGTCGCAGTCTTTTTTTCTCATCATACCGTTTCCAATCCAGCCTATTTCCTGGGCAGCAGTAATACTGCATGAGGATTCTTTCCAGTTTATGAGCAGCTCCGGGGTATTACAGAGTTCTGACATTCCAGGAGTAGACTCGCAAATCGTGTTTTTCGTGCGGTGTCGTCGTCGCGTAATCGTCCGTTGATCCAAGGCATTTAGCTCATTCATAATTTGAGGTTGAGAGCAATCAACAACTTTACTCTGTATATCTTCCCACCCATTACAATCCACAAGAATTGAAGACGATTGTGCACTCAAACCTCCTATTCGTTTCTGCCCTTATAGCTTGGGACCTTGTTGTGACTGTGGACACTTAAGGCTATTCATAAAAAAATTTTGCTGACGTGTGCGTCATCTTAAAAGGCTCTTCGGGTCAGAGTAATGATGTCCATTCGCGCTGCAAGGCCCAGTCATCTTAGAAGTTGGTCGAATCCGTGGACACCTGATTCTTTTGGCGAACCCAGAGCCACGACGTCATATCAAGTCTGAATTTCGCTACTACAACAACCACGGCTCCCTCATTCTCTGGATTTGGTACAACCGGCGGCATAAGTGGTGACATAGGCATGTGCGGTCTTAAACCGACTTTCAAGACGCTCAACACGGCCCTGCTGACCACTTCAGTTGCCATAAGCCAAGGCCATGGTCCTCTTCGCCTGCTTTCGATAAGGTATAAGCTTCTGTGCCGAAGAGGGAACAAGGATGATTAAGGCTTCGTAATCTTGAGTTTTCTAGAGCCTTCTGAGAGCTGTGGTTGGCAAGAGTTCTTTTGCGTCTGTTCTCAGCGATTCGTTACCGTTTGTCATTAGTGAGCCACGGTAGACTTTATGACTATTTCTTTTACCCTCAGATCCATTTCAACCTCTTTTGCTTCAATGCTTTCAAACGTTATCGACCACCGTCCCTGTCTTCGTCCAATCACGTCAATATCATCTACAGCTATTGTCCCTCTTGTATTAACCAGTGAGTGTCATACGAATTTTCCATCGTCAGCCTGCATAGATTAATCCATTTGGCACCTCTTGCCTCTGTCGCCACCAATGACGATACAGCGCAGGTCTTGAGCGACGTTTGAAGTTAAAATTCATTAATCTAATAAGAGCTATCACTATGTCTCTCTGATCTTCGCCCTCGTCTTTGGCGTTTGTCATAAACAACGTAACGTAACTAGAACTTGAAACAAATATTAGAATGTCCACCACTCAGGTGGACTGCTTTTGACATTTGTCACTGTAACTAGTATAACTGGCACTACAGCCTGGAAAGGATCACAGCCGTTTGTCTCGCACCTGTTTTGTATGCATGGCAAATGTTCCCCCGCTATAGAGGAACACCGCTAAATACAATTTCTGTGACTTGGCTGTTGCTCGTTTTGCATTTCAAATCAAATTACTTTCATAAAATATGAATTAAGAAACACCACATGATTACTTATCATTCTACTACTATTTGTTTCAGCTCAGGCAATGCTTCTTTGACGTTTCACAAAAAAACGAATTGTCAACAACCCGTCGTGGAAATGTCAGTTCTAAAAGTGTTTATCCATACCATTTGCCAATAAATGCAAACATTTCCGTAAATTAATCAAGTTTAACAATGGCCAATCGAACGGTGAAGGAGGCGAAGAATGTGCATGGGACGAATCCACAATATTTAATTGAAAAAATCATTCGTTCGCGTATATACGACTCGAAATATTGGAAGGAACAATGCTTCGCGCTAACCGCAGAACTGCTTGTGGACAAGGCCATGGAGTTGCGATTTGTTGGCGGTGTCTACGGCGGTAATATCAAACCCACCCAGTTCCTCTGCCTAACACTCAAGATGCTACAGATTCAACCGGAGAAAGATATCGTCGTGGAGTTTATCAAAAACGAAGAATTTAAGTACGTACGTGCCTTGGGTGCATTCTACTTGCGACTCACTGGCTCTTCAATCGACTGCTACAAGTATTTGGAACCGCTTTATAACGACAACAGGAAGTTGAGACGCCAAAATCGTACTGGACAATATGAGGTTGTGTATATGGATGAGTTCATCGATGAACTGCTGCGGACGGACCGTGTTTGTGATATCATATTACCGCGCATTCAAAAACGGGCCGTTCTCGAGGAGAACAATGAGATTGAGCCGAAAGTGTCCGCGTTGGACGAAGACCTGGATGAAGATGTTGCCAGTGATGAAGACATTGTGCAGGAGAAACAAAAGGATCCGCAGCGGAAGAAGAAGAAGAGGGAACGATCGAGATCGAAATCGAAGTCGAGGTCGAGATCGCGGGAGAAGAAACTGAAGAAGGGACATAGCGAGGTCAATAACTATGAAAGGGAATGTCAGCGCTACGAACGTGATCGCGAAAGGGAGAGAGAAAGAGAGAGGGAGCGGGATCGAGATCGAGGTGATCGCGATCGTGATCGGGATCGTAGACGCTATGAACGAGACGACCGACGGGATGACCGGTATGGAGACAATGGGGGCGGCTTTGGACGAGATGATCGCTACTCGGGAAAGGACCGTGATCGGTTCAGTGGATATGACGACAGAGATAGGCGCCGAGAAAAAGACCGGAGCGAGAAGGACAGAGATCGGAGAAGGCATTAGAGAATCAATCTTGATTACGGGAATAAATGTTCGGATTTTTGTAACAGAAAAAAAATTTCTATCATTTCAAAATATGTGCAAGACGCGATGACAGTTCAAACAGCTGATCTATACCACTAGTTATACCACAACTGTCAAAACAATTAACAGAGAAACACTGGTCGGGAATATCGCATGACACTTGTTCCACTCGTTGGCGGTTGGCGCTCTTGCTCCCCCATCCAGTAGCAAGGCATTCGATAGCTCTGATAGTATTCGTTCGCTGCCTGCTCACGGTAATTGTTGCTTTCAATGTTTTTAACAAATTAAATTGCTCTAATGTGGTTCCCTTGCGAGTGAGAAATTCGCTAACTTATACGCTAGTGCCGTGCGGTTCGGTGACAGGTACACAGCATGTCTATAATAATGCTAAATCACTCCTGACCGTCTAGTGCTCTTTGTTCACTTTCTACTTGCGAGTTTACGTTCGTGTTGTAAATACCTTAATTCGATTGAAACGTACGGCGATAAAAAAAATGATTAATACTGGTGAAGAGTTACTAATTGGCGACACTCTTGAGCGTCACCCTGTTGTCCTAGATCCTACGGAAGCGTCTTCAAGTGAAAATGTTGCAACGGAAACCGATGCAACACCACCTGTGACGGCCAACCAGAAAAGTCGTTGGTTTATACTAGAGCCTGGCGTATTGTTGCTATTTTTTGCTCTCAACTTCTCATGTAAGATCCGCTTGGAGTGAACACATCATCACGAACATAGACAGTGATTCACAGCTTTTTCGTTTTTTTTCTTAATTTTTAGCTGCAGTCTACCAGAACCAGATACTCTACCAAACCTGCCGAGTTGTATTCAACTATAATGAAAGTGATTGCGCACCGTTGCTGGGGGTGAAGCGCGAAACCCCCGAATCCAAGGTAAATTAAATGTGACTGGATAGTGCGTTATTAGTGTCGTTCAAATGCTGGAACATGTCATGTTATCGAGGAACGTACTGACATTGAAGTGCGAATGTGTGATAAGAGGTTTATGATATAAACTTCACTCTCCCTCTGACGTACTAAATTCTCCTCGTTGTTTTGCAAATGTTTGCCAAGCCGCGAGGGGAAGTCGGTGCAACAAAGTTTACATTGCCACCAAGAACGGGGGTAAGAGTGTGTCAGCAACTGTTTCCATGTCTCTTAGTAAGCTCTGATAAGCTCTTTTCCAATTCGACGGCTGTGTTTCAAATTTCAAAAGCAATTTTTTGGTTCTTTAATGGGCGGAACTCCGCAACAAACTACGCGTTTATCCCGGTGTTAGAAGTTCGTAAGTGGGCGTACTATACATAGTGCATGCGTGTGCTCCATAACTGACAATGAGAATAAATGTTATCTGCTTGTTTCTACAACCTTATAAAAATACTTTGAGTCGCTGGCGTCTTAAGAGAATTTCGTCGTTGATAGTGCTCCAGTTTGCAGCTTATCCATTGAACTTATCTGGTTTGATTAACACAATTTTGCGGATTCATTGCACAAACGGCGGGCTGCTTCGTCCATTGTGTATAGCTCTAAAAGTGCTGGCTTATCTAAATAGGCTGATAGGTGCGGGCTACGAACGATTAGTGTGCTATTAGGTTGTTTTACAAGTACAGGGTGGCTGGCATGAAAACATCCCCAAAGAAGTTGGAAATTTATTCAAAGTCAAGGATGTAATTGATATTTTCGATATGGCACCCTTGAGTGGGTCAGTATATGTACGAGAGTTCACTGCCCGACCATGAAAGACTGCGATTTTCACTTGAAAAATTTAATTTTTCTACATAATCTCCCTTGACTTTAGCACACTTCTTTCAGCGTTTCTCCAACTTCAGTATTCCTTCCCGGATGTGAAAGTCTGGAAGGAGCACTTGAGGAATACACTGAGAGCGTCGTGGCGCAGTGGATAGTGGGTCGGCCACTAACGCGCGATGTGCGATTTCGGACTGTGATAACACTAACGCCATGTTTATTTCGCGGCTTCTCTCCTTCATAGTACACTTGCCTTGCTTCTCGGCTGCCGCCGCGCCGTTAGGAATCAGCGTTAAACCCGTCCCTTCCCGTTTACCTGTGTGAAAAACAAATCGCACACAACATAAGTGAATGAGATAAGCTTGGCTCTGGCTCTTCATCAGCTGAAACGTCATCTAAGGTGTCTGCCTGGCAATACTCAATGAGTGCTCCAACAGATAACACAAGACTCCAACAAAAAAAAAGGAGCCTGGAAGGTTGTGAAAATATTCATCTATTCCCTCTTCCATCCATCTAAGCCCTCTTGATGCGAAGCGCTTCCCAAAAACGAATTTCTTTAATTTTGTGAAGAGAGGGTAGTCCGGAGGTTCAAAATCAGGTAAAACCACCCACTTTGAATCTACAGCAGCGATCAACTGATTTTCCTAGTGCGGACTGTACCCTTAAAGTACATCGTGCGCCATCTCATATGGGTCGATGTAAATTTCGAATAAATTCAAAAATTCTCAACCGATTTTGGAAATTCAAAAACTTTTATTAAATCTAGACCTTTACATTTTATTTTGATTAGTTTTTTAAAACAACATTTATTAAATGACCGCCTTTATTGCCGATGCAAAAATGGGCTCGTTTTCGCACATTCTCCATGACATTTTCGAGCATTTCGGTCGAAATTTCTGCGATTTCCGCACGAATGTTTCTTTTGAACTGTTCTATTGTCTTCGGGCCGTTAGCATACACCGTGCTTTTCAAGTATCCCCAAAGAAAAAGGTCTGGAGGAGTCAAATCCGGCGATCTCGGTGGCCAGTCAATATTGCCCTTTTTTGACACCAATCTTCCAGGGAACTTCTTACGCAAAAGGTTCATTGTTTTGTCCGCAGTATGGCATGTCGCGCCGTCTTGTTGAAACCAAAATTGAAATAAGCCTTTTTTACACATTTCTGGGACCACATAATGGGCCAACATCCACCGTTATCGATTGCCATCCACTGTATCGCCAACTTTGAAGAAATTCGGTCCAATGATGGTTTTAGCGCATACACCGGCCCAAACAGTAACTTTTTGATCATAAAGCGGCTCTTCGTGAATAATGTGAGGATTTTCGGTGCCCCAGAAGCGGCAATTTTGTTTGTGCCTCATCGGTCATCAACATTTTCTGCCAGAACTCCGGCTCAGCATTAATAATTGCAACGACATTTTGTGCGTATGCCAAGCGCCTTGGCTCATCTTGAGACAAAATTCTTTGAGCTATCTGCACTTTGTATGGAAATAAGTGAAGATAATCCTTTAAAATTCTCCGCAAAGTGGTCCAACTGATGCCTAACTGCTGCGAACGGCAGCACTATGATAAACTTGGGTCTTCTTGAACACTGGCCTTCACATACTGAATAAATTACTTTGAACGCCGCGGACGTGTCCTAGGTTGCTCACGAGAGCTTGCCACAAAACCAAATTGAAAAAAAATTCGAGGAATTGTATCTTTTTTGGGCGCAACACGATCACGATATTTTGCACGATACGCACGTTGAGTTAGCCCAATCGAGCGTTCATTTTTAATGAACATTGAAACAATTTCCGAGCGTTCTTTTGGTGTGAAGCGATTCATGGTTAAAATTGTACTGAATTGACGTTTCCAAAATGCTATGACATATGAAAATCGGTTGATATTTGTTGAAGTTATTCGAAGTTCACATCGACCCATATGAGATGGCCAAACCTGTAGTATCACCACATTTTCAAGTGTTTTTGTCACGGTTAGAATATGGTACTAAAAGTAGTGACATTGTGAACTACATCGCTACGAAAGGCATCGATACTAGCAATATAAAATGCCATAGCTTGACAGCTGATAACCTTACAGATCGCTTGACATCCTCATTTTAACTTTTATCACCTCAAACCAACTAGAAAACTGTTGATCAACCTGAGCTTTTGGCCTAAAGATATTTTTGTAAAAGAATTCGTGAGCAGACCTAGATCCAAGAAGAATCATTCAAAAAACCTTCCAAAAAACTCAGATCAAATGGTTTAGCTCTTACAACCTTTGACCTATATTACCAAAATACTGGAGGTCTAAGAAATAAACTCCGCGATGGTCAATACGATGTCATTACACATAATCACTACACCCAGAAACCTGTGCGTCTTTCGTACGTCTTCCCCCGTGACACCCTGAAATTTTGAAAGAAGTTCAGGTTCGTAGCGACAAAACCCGTTACAAACGAGCTTCTATCCGTGAATACGTGTGAGCTCATTTCATTTTACTGTAGTGTACTCCCGCCACACACACTCTTGGAATTATAACAATGTGCGTGATTGTTTACAAAATTTTGACAGCACTTGAGGTTTCCACGTGCCCGAGCTTGTAGGCAAACGTCGGCGGTCATTTTAAGTGGTACGTCTCATTGGTGGTTTCTGACCACAACGAGGAAATGTTCAACAAGGAGCAGTACGAAATTTTCCACAAGAACCGTTGCTCCGCTTTAACTGATCGTGAGAGAGGTGGTGAAGTGTTGTTCGCCTCCTTTCGTAACGATGAAATCGATCGACCCCCAACAGCAACCGATTTAGATGTCGATCAAATAGCAGTTTCAATCAAGTTCGTTTCTGGAATTGAATTTATTGTTATTGTAAGTTATATACCACCGAGGAGCCCGTACCTATTAGTTATATAAAGCACATATAGATACTAGGTGTACAACTTTGCTTCCGCCGTTTTTTCCCTAACTTTTGAGGCTTTAATGAAACAAATTGGTTACACATGTATCATTCAAAATATTTTCCATCGCTGGCCACTACTTTCTCCCATCTTTCGGGCAGTGTACGAATCCCGCGTCGAAAAAATTGTTCATCTTTTGAAGCGATCCACGAATCGATGCAATTTGTGACTTCTTCATGAGATCGGAAGTGTTGGTCAGCCAGGCCATGCGCCATTGATCGAAACAGGTGATAGTCAGAGGGAGCAATGTCTGGAGAATACAGCGAATGGGGTAGGACTTTCTATTTTACGTACGTTTTGACCTGTATGTATTGCAGCTGTTTGTCTTTTAATGCTCTGCTTAAACGCATTAATTGCGTTCGATAACGAGCACCTGTGATTGTTTCGCTTGGTTTCAACACCTTACAGTACACGACGCCGAGCTGGTCCCACCAAATGCAGAGCATGATCTTGGAGTCGTGGATATCCGGTCTGGCCGTCGATGTGGAAGCATGGCCGGGGCCCCATGATTTTTTGCGTTTAGAATTATCGTAATGAACCAATTTTTCGTCCCCGGTCACAATGCGATGCAGAAATCCCTTCCGTTTGTGCCTCTGAAGCAACTTTTCATAAACACACTAACGTCGTTCTTGGTTTCAACTCATTCGGGACCCAAGTTCCTTCTTTCTGGATCATGACCATGGCCTTGAGACGTTTCGAAATGGCTTGCTGTGTAACTCCCATTGATCGTGTCAATTCTTCTTGACGCGACTCTTCACTCAGGAATGTTTCCAATTTTGCATCTTTGAAAACTTTCTCTCTTGTACCACTATATGCCGGTCTTCGACGTTAAAATCACCGTTCTTGAAGCGCTGAAATTACTCACGACACGTTCTTTCACTAATAGCGTCCTCAGCATACGAGAGCATTCGATGAGACTCATACGCTGTTTTCTTCATATTGAAACAAAACAGTAGCACCTCCCGCAAATGACGAGAATTTGGCTCGTAAATTGACACTTTCAATCGAGAACAACTTTATGATACAGACACAAATCGACTAATGTTTGAATGGTATTCTGTTGACCGAGGTCCAAGTCAACTGCCTGACGTCTGCGATCTGTTTTTTTTCGACCGCTACTTACCGCTATCGCCACATATCGACAAACGGCGGAAGCAATGTTGCACACCTTATACTTGTTCACGTGTTGCTCGATTACAATGACGGCAATGCTCTTTTGTTCTTTCCTGCAATTTTGGGAACTTTAAAACCCTGAATCCGAGCTCATTTTTCAGAATGTTTTGCGTAATTTCTCGTGATATACCATATTAGGTTTTAAAATAATTTTTCTTGCTCTACGCCGAAGATCTCGTCCAATTCTGGCTTTTACACTACGAATCACTGTTGCTATGTTCTTCGGATCTCCCCCATATCGTTTTGAAATGCTGACGGTTTCATAGTAACGTGATATGGTGCGATACACAAATATTTCGTTTACCTTCATCTATTTCAGCCCATGAACAAGGGCCGATTGTGATTTTCCAGCCAAAAAAAAATATACTAATACGAAATAACACTATCAAGTTTGAATTCCATAGCCGATAGAAAAAATATCAAACACGCGATAGAAAGATCCTATCACACGCGTGTCAACAATGAAATAAATTAATAACTGTCAAAGTTTCAGCGCACTGTCACTCGTTTGAAAGACATAGCGATGTGAAATAGGTAACAGTTCATGCCTGCTACTTTACTCGTACAATTTTTTCTTTCTTTTTGTTTTGTAAAAATGGCACACGATTTTCTTGTCAGAGACCTGCATTTCGTTTTTCTTTTTTTTTAAATTAAGTTCAGAGTCTAAGCTTTATGTTTTTATATTGTCCTGAATTTAAATTGTTGCGCTTTTGCTATTTGGCTGCTTTTTAAAGCTTTTTCCAAGCTTTTCTCTTTCTGTGTCCCAGTTTCTCCGAACAAGCCTCGGTGGGAGTTCACTAGCATACTAGTGTTCCAGCATCCCTGATATATCCTCTCCATCTGTTATACAGGTTGGTGGATAAAATAGTCCAAGTGGGAGTGAAGAAAGTGCGACTTGGAGCTCATCGAACACCCAAGTCCTTTGGTCCTGGTGCGAATATGAAATGTTGATTTTCCCAACAGATGGCATAACTTTCCCATATGGTTAGTGCCAATGGTATTTTGTGCCAATGTGTCATAGGTGACTGCTTGGGTCACCCAAATTGTGGTTAGATTTGAATAGAAAAACATTTATCAATCAGATTTCGATTAAAACTTTATTTCTACATGTTGTCTGGATCTTAACATTATGAATGAAATATGTATAATACCATTCAAATGTCCTTCGCGGGAGTTCTCGCAGGACGAGTAATTTTCGACGACTTATCGACACATATCGAGCAATCACCCGGCCATAACTTGACGTATTCAAAGCTTCAAGGATTCGAGGATTGTATGTATGTATAGCCCCACCAAAAGAGGTCCAACGGTGACAAATCACACGATCTTGGTGGGCAGCGAAATGCGAAATAACTGTTGTGATAGATAAACATTGTCTTTTTGAAACCACATGTCTTCATATTCATATCTTCGATTTGAGGTCAACAAATTTGGTCAGATCTTTCCCAACCTCTAACAGCAGCAAGTTTTTCCGCCGAGCATTTCGATGAAGGACAGGCCCTAAGGCTTGTAACTTCTATAGCAGAACAAGTCTTTTTTTTACAGTTTTGTCTATAATACGCTCAGATGGACGATCATATCGGCCATAATTTGCTCGTAATGCGCGAAATTGCGCTGTTGAAAGTCGTCGATTGTTAATGTTTATGATGGACATGTTCTAACTCAGAGCGTGGAGCGTGGATTTTTTTCTTAATTCGTGCGGTTTGCTAAGAGATGGCGTAACTTGTATTATTCCATTGGAACATGCGTTGGAAAGCTACTGTCATTGTACGTCATTTCAGTATATGTCATTCATTTGAAGCGTAAACAACAATAATTTTTTTTCACTCAAATATGTCGAACTTTGTGCCTGAAATTTAATATTACTCATTACTTTAATATGAAGAAAACTGCTGCTGAAAGTCATCGTATTATTGTAGAAGTTTATGGTGAACATGCGCTAGCTGAGCGAACTTGCCAAAAGTGGTTTGCACGGTTTAAAAGTGGTGATTTTGGCTTGGAAGTCGATGAACGTCCTGGGCAGCCAAAAAAGTTTGAAGATGAAGAACTGGAAGCATTACTCTATGAAGATTGTTGCAAACACAAGAAGAGCTCGCAGAATCTTTGGGTGTCACTCAAGCAGCCATTTCAAAACGTTTAAAAGCAGCTGGGTATATTCAAAAGCAAGGAAATTGGGTTCCACATGAACTCAAGCCGAGAGACGTCGAAAGGCGGTTTTGCATGTCCGAAATGCTGCTGGAACGCCACAAAAGGATGTCATTTTTGCATCGGATTGTTACTGGTGATGAAAAATGGATCCATTACGACAACCCCAAGGGCAAAAAATCATATGTGAAACCCGGCCAACCAGCCAAATCATCGGCAAAGCCGAATATCCATGTCGCGAAGGTAATGCTCTGTATTTGGTGGGATCAGAAGGGTGTGCTGTATTATGAGCTGCTAAAACCGGGTGAAAATGGACAACGCTACCGAACACAATTAATCCGTTTGAAGAGAGCAGTAGCCGAAAAACGCCCGGAATATGCGACCAGACACGAGGCAATAATTTTCCATCATGACAACGCTCGGCCCCACGTTGCTATTCCGATTAAGAACTATTTGGAAAACAGTGGATGGGAAGTTTTACCCCACCCGCCTTATAGCCCAGACATTTCCCCTTCTGACTACCATTTGTTCCGGTCGATGCAGAACGCCCTCACTGAAATACGGTTCACATCAGAGCAGAATATCAAAAATTGGCTTGATTCATTCTTGGCTGCCAAGCCGGCGCACTTCTTTTGGGATGGGATCCACAAATTGCCAGAAAGATGGGAAAAAGTCATAGCTTCAGATGGGCAATACTTTGAATAATACTATTGTACATGTTTTTCTTAAATAAACGTTCAAATTTTGAAAAAAAAACCGCACGAATTAAGTTATATACCCAATAGGTATTCTGTCACCGACAACAAAGGCTGAGGAAGACAACAGAAACGACTTCCAAATATTTACAATCTCTGGCAAAGATTCAAAAAGAAGGAAAATGAAAGAAAGTGATAGAAAGGCGAGGAAACATTTTAGAAATGTTGCTCGATCGGCATAAGAGAAATGGTTTTAGTCTTCTACCTTGCAAAACTGGGGTAGGGAAGACTTATGCAAATCTTGCCTGTCTGTACGCATATACAAGGTGACGCAAAATTAATCATCCAATTTTGTTTTTGAATTACTTTTTTACTAAGTAAACATTTTGAGTGATGGAAATCTTTATTTAGACCTTTACAAATTTTTCTGTTAAGTGGAAAAGATGATATCCGTCTAGTGGCTGCCGCCAGTGTTGATACACATTTGTACACATTTTATCGCATTTTCCATGACTTCTCGCAAGATTTCCGGTGATGACTATTCGCATTCCTGTCGAATATTCTTCTTAAGGGCTGCGATTAACTGAGATTTGTTGGCATAAACCCGCGACTTCAAGTAGCCCCAAAAAAGAAGTATGGGATGGTTAAATGGTGCAATCTTGCTGGCCATGCCAAATCGCCAAATCGGGCCATTTCACGACCAGGAAACCACCAAGCCCCGCTCATCCAATTCCGGCAGTAACAAGGGACCTTGTAGCGTTCGTCAGTAACAGTGACCGTATTGCCGATGGTGTCCTCAAAAAAATACGGCCCAATTACTCCTCCCGCGTGAATGCCGCACCACACACTGATTTTGAGTGGATGTAATAGCCCTTCGTACATCACGTATGGAACGCAGAAACAAACATCTTGCTTATTGAAGTAACCGCTTATGTGGAAATGCGCCTTGTCGCTAATGATAATTTTCGACACAAAATCGAGCTCTTCGTTGTTGAGATTAAGGATGGCTTGATAGTAATTCACACGCGACTGACGGTCAGTCGGTTACTAAAATTCGCTGTAGGATCCGTCTGGTGATGCCCAATTGCGTGGCCCGTCGTCTGGGTGATGTTTCTTCGTTTTCCGCGACATCGGCAAGCACAGCCGCGATATTCTCGGCCGAAGGACCAGCCCGGTGGCGGCCATGCCTTGATGGTCTCCTGTTCGAGTCGAATACCTAAGCGCTGGAATATTTTCCCAGTTGGCGTGACACGATTAGGAAATCGGCGTCGAAATTCACAGACCGATTATTGGTAAAAAAATCGACAAAATTATTCCACATTCTTGCAGAGTATAGCGCTCCATTGCTTGTCTGTATACTGCCTGTTTGGTATACTGCAGTTATTTAGTTTACAAATGTTAAATACCTTGTATCAAACCTAACCGAATAGCTATGAGTCTGAAGCTTGGCTGTGTAGTAGAGTACATGACTCTGAGTCTGACAGTGACTGGTTTTAGAACCCTGTCTACTCCTGAGATTCAGGTAAAAGTTTGCAAAATTCAAGGTAGAATATCTAGAATTTTAGCTTGGCTCCCGGTGAGCTAATCCCATATTTTTTCATTGAATTGTTGCAATGAAAAGCGAAACTATTTAGGCAATTCCAAGCGCAAACAATCACGGGTAGCCAAAAAACAACCTCGCAATCACTAGGCAATATCCACGGTACGAATTTCTAAAACCGCGTGAAACGATTACGAGGGATCGTTACCGTTAAAAACTAATAAAATTGCATTGAAGTAAGAAATTTTATGCCTAGAGACATGCATCAATTACTTTCCATCGTGACGACGCGACGCTCGTTCACATGTTGCAAGTCCAGTAAAAAAATATTTGATGCATTTAAACTGAGAAGTTCATCAGCACAGACTTTCGGAACAGCACTTTCATTCTTACGAAGAAGGGAAAAATTGACTTGATAAATGGTTGACGAGCGAGAATGAAAGACGAGCAGAGGTATTGGCGTGAGATCAATTAATTGCATTAAATGTGGGAAAAAGTCATAGCATAGCTAACGATATCTAATACCTTGCTCGTTTTTTGAGCGATGATTGCCTTGAAGTTTGGTTCTTTATTGAGTCTTTCCTTAGTTTGCGAATGTCAGGACCGACAAAGACTTCCTCTTTGATTTTTGCCCCAGAAACATTCCTCTTCTTTGGAGAGAGATTTCAGAAATTGCTTCATTATGCCAAGTTTGATGTGAAGAGGAGGCACACCCAAAGTTTTTCTTTCACGACATTCTTTATACCGATTTCCAGCCCAGTCCACTACCTTTTCATTTAGTGCTGGATTTGGTTTCAACTGCCAGTCACACAAGAAATATGGGCATCTTAGAAACCACCTTCAAATTTCCTCTTATGGTCCGCTCCTGATACTTATATTTAAACTTTGCCAAAAATATACTCAAGTTCTCGTAACTTTTTTTTAAATGGACAGAGTGACTAACTGATATTGAGGCGTTTTAAGGAATCTCAGGCATCACAGTTTCTTATTTATTGTAATTGAACATATTTAACAGCCTAGCCTCATAATTGCAGAACTCTGTCCATCCACTTGTGAAAAGTATGGAAGAAAAATTGTTTCCCTTTTTCTGAACCATGGAAATGATCTAAAGGGTGGGCCATCTAGTCGTTTCTGTTTCCGCTCGAATTCTTGACAGAAAGTCAGTATCATACCTCCGCAGAACGAAATGAGTCGCTTTACGCTTGAATAACGTTGGGAAATATTGAAAGCTTATTTCCAAAGTGAGTGCTGTGTAGCCCAAACTGTGCGTTTTTTAAAAATAAGTTTTGGCCGAAGCACCCACCGCGACTGCTGTACGCAAGTTTGTGCAAAAAGATCATGAGACTAGTATGCTAGTGGTCAACACTTATGGTCCCCGTCGTGCGCTCAGATGAGACTGTGGCTGCTGTGTCCGAAAGTGTGAGCCATCGATCTCAACAGCTCAATATCTTACGCACTAGCCTGAGAAGAATTCTGCACAAAGATCTCGGATTATTCGCTTACAAGGTCCACTTCGTTATCGCTTCGCAGCTTGGGCCTAAGAGCAGTTTAAATTAGACAACGACTTTTGGCGAAAAATCATATTTTCTGACGAGGCGCATTTTCATCTCGACGGCTACGTTAACAAACAAAATTGCCGCATCGGCTCGGAAAATCCGCCCGTTATTGTCGAGAAACCAATGCATCCATAGAGAGTGACAGTTTGGTGCCGATCGTTGAGTGGTGGCATTGTTGGACCATTTTCCTTCGAAAATTAGGCTGGGAACAACGTTCGTTCAACGGTGGGCGTTACAGAGCCATGTTAATCAATTTTTTTTTTACTGAAACTCAAGACGTGGATTTGGACGCAGCCCATGACACAACCGATCTTTTGTGTACCAAATTTCCAAATCGTGTTATCAGCCGTTTTGGTGATATCAATTGACCGCCTCGGAGCTGCGATTTTACCCCTTTGGACTTTTTTTTTGTGGGGAACCTTGAAGGACCGGTGTTATGCCAACAATCTCGAAACGATTTAAGCACTTAAGGCCAACATCATCCAAGAAATCCGTGAGCTGAAACCCGAAACGATCAACAAGGTCTTGGAAAATTGGGGCGACAGAATGCGTTACTGCGAAGCCAGCCGAGGCAGCCGCTTGAACCACGTTGTAATGGGAATGTTTGTTCTAACAAACCATAATACACCCCATTGGGCCATACATGGAAAAAAATTCAATTTTGTTCATTTTATTGCATTTTTAAAAAGAAACTTGTATTTGGCCCACCTTTTACCTCGTGGCAATAAATTTTTTCCTTCAACCTAGAACTTACCATAACAATCCATATACATATGCTCATACAGCTTTTTGGAGACTGTAAGAGTACGAACGAAAAAGCAAGACTACATGGCCAACAACATCAACCGTGCGTGGACCCTGTATAGTAAACGGAAGAACCCTACAGCGATGGATCCTAAAATTCACGCGGATTGTATTGGAGCCTGAAGCTACTCAAACTATTAGGGACATAATAGGGAAGTTTGGTTTTTGCACTATTCGACTGTTTTCGTCACTTACGAGCTCTTGGAAAAGTCAAGAAACTCAACAAATGAGTTCGTCCTGAACATGAGGCGCCAGAGGTTTTCACTTTATTGCTTTCCCGTCAAAGAAAAAATATATTCCTATATAGAATAGTAGAGGACGAAGGAAGGAAGATTATTGAGAAATGTAGAACCTCTATGATCTGCATAATGACACAGGGAATCACATGCCAAAACTGTCCCTTCATTCAAGGAAGGTAATTGTGACTGTTTGGTGATCTTTTAGTGGCCTTATCCAGTATGTTTTCTTCTCAATTGGTCAACAATAAGAGAGTCATAATACTTCACAACAATGATCGATCACAGAGATCAAGAACTTAGGTCTAAAAGTTAAATGTGACGACGCGATGTCCCGTCGCCAGCCGACTATCACATTCTTAAACTTTTAGATCGCTTTTTCGTCGGAAAACGATTCAACAATGAAGACACCGACAAAAGCGCTTTCGAAGAACTCTTAAAACCAGTAATCTGATTAATCCGACACTGGTAAACGTGCACCTCAATTATGTTGGGCATATGGTACCTATTTTGATTAATAAATATAAATATCAAAAGCGCTGCAGTCATATTGTCGGTTTTGGTTTCCGGCACCCTCATTTGAAGTAAATGTTTTGCAGTCTGAAAAGCTTTTAGATGATCTGAAGAAATTGGTGGGTGTGACATCCCATCATCCATCATGAAAAATTATATTGTGAACCACCAAACTCATATGATCTATCTTTATGGGGCATTAAACCTTGAAGTTTTAGAGAGAGTCATTCAATTTGTCCAATTCTTCTTCGTCCGGAAGAAGCAAAAAAAGGATTTCCTTATCAAACAGACAGCACCACCTTTTTTTATGATGGTCGTTTGAAATGACATTGCTAATTTCATATCTAGAGCTTATGAAGTAAAGGCAATTCACACGAGCATATGAGTTGTCATTCAATAGTTTGCTTTATTTTATCTTCCACTGGCCTTGTCGAAAATTTGATAAGGCACCATAATAACTATTGCCCAAAATATCTTACTATTTGCTACATTGCTAAATCAGCTGTCAAAATATAATAAATAATAACAATGCGGTTTAAGGGCCAAAGTGGCTGTGAAAAAATGCGATTAAGATGTCTATTGGGGAAAAACAAAATTACTTTTCGAAAAAAAAAAAAACAATACAATGGTGCATAGCTCGAACGTGAGTCATAGAGCGGACGATACTTTTCTATTAAGTTTCGATTGACATGCTCTTTAAGAGATTTTAACGTCATCATTTTAAAGCAAAAGTTCGATTTCATGATATGGATGATATGGGGGTGGTCGTGGTGCAATGGTAATCATCACCAACGGTTGAGTCTGTAGTTCAAGTCTGTCCATAGTTGAGAACAATTCCTATATGGAGAAACTGTGCAACAACATCAGTTGTGAATGAGAGGTGATCAAAAAAGTGCTGACGAAGGCATAATACTCGCAGTGTAAGGTCACTTCAAAATTCATACTGCACACGTTTCCAATATAACACCTTAATGACATGGAGACAAAATAGTTACTATGAACTACAACCAACGTGACAAATTCATTCGAATCTCTCAAAAAATCCTATCTAGGACAACCACCCCCACGAACATCTTCGACACAAACCATCTGCACCCCGTCAAGGTTGTGTGACAAACACAAAAAGAGCGTATGCTCTTGAACCTGCACGAATTATTAAAAAAAAAAATATGGAACGCCAGAGGCCAAGTTACTAATTACTCCTAACAGTAAATTAGATATGATCCTTTGAGTGCATAAAACAACTCATAAAGGCAACTAGAAAAACAATTTGGTTAACTCTGTATTGATGCAAAGATTATACCTCGACCAACCAAACGTAAAAGTGTAGAGGGTGGTTCAAGTGCTATATCCGAACTTTGACAACTTATCATTTTGGTGTTTCAAGTGGGGACGCTGTCATCCTTTGATTTTTGTGTACTGTCATCACCACCATCTCATTTATCATTTATTATGGAACAATTAGTCGAAATTGTTAAAATTTGCTACACAAATTCGTGTTCCCATCCTTCAATCTAGTCTTTAATTCAACCAATTATCACGATTTTGGAAAGGGTTTGCCATTAGGTTGCTGGTGGAGTAGTACTTGTACCACGCTGAAAATCGCGATCAAGCGAGAGTACTGCTTCTGATGCTAAAATTATTGCTAAAGACACATTCTCGTCTCGTTTACGACCTCAACTTAGTGAAAAAAAGATCCAACTGCCCCCTTTTTTTTTCCCTCATGTCGGCGACCAGGTTTTCGGGGCTTGGTAAGTTTACCGCTTGTCTGTCCTGCGCGAAACGACTACAGTCAAAAACTGCGTGTTCTGCGTCCTCCTCAGCCTTTGGACATTGTGGACACAGTGGAGAATAATCATGTCCGAATTTGTACAGATACTTTTTGTAGCCGCCGTGTCCAGATAGAAATTGCGAAAGGTGGTAATTATACTCTCCTGCTGATCTTGATATCCAAGCTTTGATAACGGGAATAAGCCTATCGTCCGTCTTCCTTTTGTTGAGGCATCCCATCTAGCTTGTTACGTTACTATGGATGCTGCCCGTTCTTCTTCTTTTATGCGCCTGGCCTAACGTCTGACCGTTAGCCTGCGGTGTATCCCCATGAGCTCGTCTGCCAGGATATTTGCTACCCATCGACAGATAGCATTTCTGCTATGACGAACGCTGCATCGTCTGAGATGGTCTTGAATCCGCTGATTGTTCTTATCGCGCAAAGTCTATAAACTGACTTCATCATCCGTTTCAGTCGTCTGCCTGCAAGCGCACCAGCCCATATCGGAACAGCGTACACTAGAACTGAACTGACTACCTTTGAGAGTAGGACTCTGCTCGCATATCCGGGACCACCTACTTCGGGAGCATTCGTGAGAGCGCTCCTTGTGAAAACGATGCCTTTTCGCTGGCATACCTAAAGGAGAGCCTGTTATTAAGGGGAGAGCCCCAGGGTACTTCACAGATTTCTTAGACCTTATCGTCTGATCGCCGACTAAAAAGCTCGCATGTTTCACCTTCTTGCGGCTGGTTATGAGCACAGTCTCCGTTTTGTGGCCCGCTAGTTCCAGGCCGGCAAATACCATCCAATATTTCACCTGAGAGATGGCTGTGTTCATGGCAACCTTCACTTCCTCTATATGTTTTGCCACTGTGACAACGGCAATGTCGATAGCAAAGCCGGTAATTTGTATTCCAACGGGAAGCGCTAGTCGTAGAACGCCATCATACATAATGTTCCACAGTAAGGATCTAAGGACTGATCCCTGCGGAACTCCCGCCGTTATGCTGTAGAACTTGACGCCCTCATCAGTGTAGTATCTAAGCCTCCTGTTGTTGAAGTAGTCCATGACTATCTTCAGCAAATAGGGAAGGGTACCCATGGCAATTAGGGACATTTGTATATTCGCTGAGTTAAAAGCATTTTTAACGTCCAGCGTAACTACTGCACAATATTTCTTCTCTCCCCCTTTCCACCTCCTTCCGTGGATGGCATGGGCGGCCAGGTTTACCACGGATTATATGGCGTCGACCGTTGATCGTCCTTTTCTGAAGCCGAACTGGTTGTTTGACGGTGCACTACCGCTACCGCCAGTAACCTACCATATAAGGTATAATTCGTTCCAGTAGCTTATTTAGTGTGTCTAATAGACAAATTGGGCGATACGAGGACGGTTCTCCAGGTGGCTTTTTACTTTTAGGTAGTTGTACCAAGTGCTGCGGTTTCCTCTATGTGGGAAAGACTCCCTCTTGTAGGCATTTCCCCAAAGTGTGCTGGAAAGCGTCTGGCCTGGCCTTAATCGCCGCTTTGAGGGCCTTATTTGGAATGCCATCAGATCCGGGTGTTTTGCTGTTTTTCACCTTAGAGACAACTTTTTATAGCTCCTCTAGAGTAAATAGAGGGATCTCCTTTGTACTGATTCTTGCCGTGCTACTACTAGTGAGCGGTTGACCTCGTGGAAAGAGTTGTTCTAGTATTTGGGTGAGCATTTCAGGGTTTGTTATCGGCGGACCCCTATAATTTCTCATCCTTTTGGTAACCACTCTGTATGCTTTACCCCACGGATCTATATCGGCCTCCTCGCAGAGTTTTTTGAAACACATTGCCTTGCTTTATTTTATAGCTTTCGCCAGCTCACCTCTCGCTAGCTTAAATTGGAGAAGCCGCTCTTGGAAGTCTGGCCTGTTTCTGGATCGTTGGGATTTCCTTCACGCTCTGAGACAAATTGCTCTTAGCCTTTGGACATCCTCGTTCCACTAGTAGCATGGGGAGCCCCTCTTGCTGGGTTTCCTCCTGGTCATCGCTGCGTCACATGCTACAGTTAGCGCCTGTTTCAGCTGCTTGGAGATCGTTATCAAAGGGGGAGTCCTTCCACTTGGGTCCTGTTTGGTTTGGACGCTGACTGCGTTTTCTATCGCCGATCTCCATTATAATGGTGCCCCCTTGATCATCAAGTTCCACCAACGTATGTTTGTTGATTGGGCTCTGGAGCAGGTTGGAAGCGGATCCCGATTTTGGCGAACAAATCATCTTCAGTGAGGAAGCATATTTTCGGTTGGGAGAGAGTAATATACAGCAGTATCGAGGGTCTCCATTGCACCTGGTGAAAGTTACTTTTTGGGTTGATTTTTTGCAGGCGGCGTCATTGGATCCAATGCAACTTCTTAAGCGACTAAACGAGGATTGGTAGATGGTATCTGTTAATGGATCATGAACTTTTTGCAGCCTCAACTGCATGACATGGACATCATGTGGTTCTAACAAGAGGGCGTCATATGTACATTGGAGTTGTAGCAAGAAAAGTTTCGTTTGGGAAAAACTTTAAGGATGAGGATAATTTAACGGCGACAAGACTGGCTTATTTTATAAACTGGCGATTGATAGACTTTGCGTTCCGATCACAATGGTGATAATGGTATATCATTTACATATATCGAGAAGACTATGTCTAGTGGTTAAATCATTAACTTCTAATGTTCATGACACTAGGTTCGAATCAAGCAACAGACAAGTCATCGAAATTTCATTTTGTAATATTTTCTCCTCAAAACACGATTATTCAACATTCATTTAAATCTTAGGTCAAGCAAGGGGGGCTGTCAGAGCGGTGCTTCAGAGTTGATTATATAATATGTACTTTGACTCCCCCATAAGCCATGCAGTTTCGAACGCCGGTGATTACTCATTAAATCGAACGTTAGAAAACATTTCAATCACGCTATTCCTACAATAGTTATGTTCGCTATATTTCAAAGTATTCCTCATTCTTGTACACTGTCGCCCTTATCTTAACTTATAATTGATTAATTAAACTTTAAAAGTGACTAGTGACCATGAGTCATTGCCCGATAATTTGCTTCTGTTGGATAAAGCGTTCAAGCTCCAATGATCCATTAAATGACTGTCAAGCACTTGTGGGATTTATTTTTATCAAACTTGTTTCCAAATTTATAAGAACCCCAAATTATTTCAAACAATTCACCAAGAAAGTCCCCTACAATCAACTTCGGTTTTCCTATATATCGCATATGTAGGTACATATATAGATCTGAGGTTAGTCAGAATTTTATGAATTGCCACAAAACATACATTTATGTCAGCTCCTTTATCGCGCGACCTTCTGCTGTCGAAGATACCTAAGATTCCCAAATCTAACATTGAAACAAGACTGATAAGGCGAATTAATCTTGCGCATTTGCGCACAAAATCAAACAGCTGGCAGTGTGGGAAATGTGCCAACGATAGGTGGGTTCCCATCTCGAGATTCTAAATGAGAACGATAAATAGTGCTGAATCGGCTGTACTGAATAAACAAAGAGATTTTCCTGTCGTTATCTGTCCTAAGTGCGCGTGAATGCTGCTAAACAAAGGCAACAAATTGCTTTGTTTCGCACTGCTAATCTGAATCTCATGATTTCAGTTTATTTGTTCAAAGTCTTCCCGATTTTGTTATAAACAACATGAAATAATTTAAATGCTATTGTCACTAATCTTGATTTGAATATTAACCTTTTTATATGTAATTATTTGCTGAACCACGTCTTCTAAGCTGTGGTGTACCAGTTTTTTTGCAGCGTTTAAAAATGCTCTGGTTGCTTGTACGAGTATATCCCCTTGATGGATGATGAAGCGAGTTTCGTAGTGGTCAGTTGCTGACGTCTGATGTCAATGTCTATACTTGGTATTTGAATGCGATTTAGATTAGGGTATACACACCGAATGAGCTTGGAATGCTAACAGCAACAATGATCTTATACGTTGGATCCGCAGATGGCTGACTAAGCTGAACATCCCGTACAATTCTTGGTTTATCTTCTCCTCTACTCGTTTAACACGAATCAGCCAAATGTCCAACCCTCTGCGCCGTAGAGGAGCATTGATCTGATGGTCGTTTGTAAATCGACGTTTTTAAGAGAATAGTTAGTCGGCTATCACATGCGGACTCACGACTCACTTCCCATCTCCTTTTTCAATTTAAATTCCGTGAGCCGTGATAGCCGACTAATTGTGGGTCTGAGTTTTTTTTATAATTGGCTATGATTGACGAGCTATGGCTACCCTTAAAAGACAAGACACAGCACGGGCTGAAGGTATAGAGGGAGAGCGGGAGAGAGGGAGAAAGAAGGTACCGGCGCACATTGGTTTTAAATGTTTTTAGATTGTAATGAGTAGGAAAAGTTGAGCTGGGAATAGCATTCCACATTCGTGTGGTTCGGCTAAAAAACGAGTCTCTAAATTTGACTGTGCGTCCGAAGACAGGCTTGAGGGTGAACTGATGAGCATTCCGGGTGAGACGTGTACTGCAGTTAAATTTTTGAAGGGGAGGAATGCAACAGGCTAGCTCACTTGAGCATTATTTGCTAAAATAACGATAAAGCAGAGAGAGAAACGAGACAGCATCGGTGTTCCAGTGAGTCGATCGACTTGGTGATATTGTTGTCTCTTATGAGTTTTATCGCTCGCTTTTGTATTCTATCTAGCAGGTGCAGAGAGGTCTTGGAAGCACCAGACCAGATATGAGCGTTGTACTCAAGCTTGGGGCGGATGTAGGCATTGTAAATTGAAGCCAGATCAGAGGGGGTGAAATATTTCTTGCATCGTTTGTGGAAACCTAGACATTTCGCAGCTTTCTTGGCGACCTCGAATATGTGGCTACTCCGAACAAATATTAACGCATATACCAAGGATGGAAAGATTTTCGATTTCAACGACACAAGCGCCATTCATGTTATAGGTAATGTCTGATTACTGAAAGTACTGTCCCCAGCGAAGGAGTGGATTGGGCTAGAAGTAGCAGACAAGGGATCATTTATAAAAATAGGAAAGAGCATCGGTCACAAAAGGGAACCTTAAGGAACAGCAGCATTTATTTGTTGAACATCAGACTTGAAACCATACAAAATGACTTGAATTGAACGACCCGAAAGATAACTGCTAATTTGTAGAAAAAGACATTCATAGATACCAAAAGCACACATTTCCGACTTTGCACTTTTCGGTGAGATATGCCATCAAATCACCAGTGGACCTGTTGCTGCGGAAACCGTACTGCCGGTCATTAAGGTGTGTCCGCGATTCAAGGTATTTCATAAGCTGATGACTTATCAGCGTTTCCACGACCTTAGAAAGAAGGAACTTTAGTGCTATGGGTCGATTGAATTGGAAGACTGGACAAATGCTGTTTTCCATCTACTCGGACAGAGACCCGGAAAGATGAAAAAGTTTACGCAGTGATATTGCCAGCGTGGAAGAACACCTCTTCAGAAGTATTAGTACCATCAAGGCCATCGGATTTATGCACCTTGTGATCCTTAAGTACTCTTGCAACTGTAAGAATGCGAAAGTGGATTTGTCCCATGGAAATTCTACGCTCTCAAGTACAAGCGGAGACAAAGTGCAATCTGGGAGCGTTGAGCTGGCTGCAAAATGTGCGGCTAGCAGATTGGCATTGTCTAAAGAGCTGACAGCTTTGATGTCATTGTAAATGAGCGTAGGGATTGAGGATGAGGCAGAATTCTTTATGTTTTTCACAAATGACCAAAAGTTTTTGCTTCCTTTAGGAAAATTTAGCACTTTTTGCCTCAACTTTTGGTCATGGGAGAATTTCATCAATGCATTACAGTCATTTTTGCCTCGTTTAAACTTATTCCGGTTTTCCTTAAAGGAATTGGCTTTGTAAAATCGGAAACTCAGCTCTATCGATCTGATAGGCTCTTTATACATAGTTTGAGTCATACTACGCATTTGCTTTAAATTTGATACTCTTCACTCTATGTGGAATGGAGGATCTCATACCCAAAAGAAGTATGTTCTTGATCGCATCAGCAGCGGCATCCACCTCACTATCGAGGTAGCATAATGACCAGTTACAATTCCTGAAGAAGTTGTTGAGTCAGTTAGCTTTCTCTTATAGCCATACTGTTCTTTTAGGAATTTCTCTCTAACTGTGTGGGGTGAAGACGAGAAATTAGCCGATACGACACAGTGATCTGACGAGCTTAGAGGTGACAATATATCGGTAGAATACTTATCAGGATGCGAGGTGAGTAACAAGTCCAGGGTGTTGGCGGAATTTGCAGATCATTCATTGAGGTATTCGCGTTGGCTCATTTACTAGCTGAGTTAGATTGTTTACCGCAGCAAAGATCTCTACATACCTTCCTATGGGTGTTGTCTGACCCTAATGCCGAAGCCTATTTGAATAGTGTACATTGAAATCGCCCGCAATAGTGATTTCAGTGCGAGGAAACAGGAAACTCGCTGAAAGTCGAATTACTGTCCAGGTTTGGACTTCTGTCTGATTTAATCGTTGGTGTCATTGCCGCTTGTCACCAGTTAGCCAGGGTAGACGAAATCGTTGATTACTTGAAAGCTATAGCTTTGCCAAGACATCAGTGTTGCGCGTCTTTCTTTGACGACAGCACATTTTGTATTTGGTTGTACCTCATTTACCTTCAGACCCACTTTAGCCGCTTCAGTGCTCTTAAGTTCTCAACCCATATGTTCGTCTAATCTCGTTAATATCATCTGCGTATTCAAGCAATTTTGTGGACTTAAAAAAGAGTGTTCCTTTGGTATATACCACGGAGTCCTGCTTGACTTCACTTGAAAAAATTATACGGCAATGCGTCGCCCTACCTGGATCCTTCTTAAATATCGGAAGTTTCGGCTCGTTCACTAATGGAGCTGTGAGATTCCTTTATAGTTAGGCACAGTCCCACGTACAGTTATAGATACTGTAATAGGCAGCTTTAAACCGGATAAAAAAGGTGGCGGATCTTCTTCAAGATTTATTGTAGTGTCAATATTAGTGGATTTTCCTTGCCTGGCACTGATAGGAACCTTCAGCAAAGAAGAGAAACTAAGAGGCTTACGACTCTAAAATAGGGCATGCTTTTCTAGACCATTTTTTACAGATAAGTTGACTTATGTTTCCAGTCAACTCATCTTTAGCTAATAGACAGTCTATCTGCTCCAGCGGCTTTATTAAATATCGGCTTCAATATCGCTCTCTTAAAATCGTTTAAGAGATTCGTTCTCCACTGACTTTATACGTTGACTTTCACTTGGCAAGTTAGTTTTATTTTTTTGGAAAAACTTTTTAACATCAATTTTTGCAACAGCATCTCTCTATCTCCTTGATCTCGTGTTTCCCTTGTCCTTTTTTTTTTAGAAGCGCATGCTTTGTCTTTTCTTCATAGACACGAGAAATGTTTTTGAGCTGGCGCATGGATGACGTTCCAATGAGCAAAAAATTATGTTCCTTGCCTGGGTGGACGTAGTCTCCAGTAGGTTTTTTTTTTTTTTTTTTTTTTTTTTTTGTTGGAGGCTTCTACAATCTGCTGGAGCACTCAAACACAAATACTGGTCCATTGTACTACCAGACAGACACCTTGTCTTTATTGTATTTTCCCCGTTGTCCGGAGAAAAGTGAGGAGGGGCTTCAGTGATGTTGAGCTAAGAGATTCGGCACCCACCACGTCGGCCCCAAGGGTGCGCCACCGTGCACGAGCGAAGGCGGGACAGTCGCAGAGAAAGTGTTCCGCTGTGTCGTCCTCCTCGCAACAAGCAGCACAGGTAGGCGTCTCACTGATGCCAAGCACGTAAAGATGCCTGGCAAAAGTGTAATGGCCCGTAATGACGCCCGTTAGCCTTCTGCAGTCATTTCTTCTTAAGGATAAGAAGAATGTTGCGGACTTTTTACAGACGTCAGGGCGTACGCGCTTAGTCATCCTGCATCCTTCCATCTACGACTGTGTACGTTAAAGACCCAGTCATTGATGTCAGATTTAACCGTTGAAGCTGGTAGACCTAAGGCGGGTTCAGGCCCTGCGAAACTCTCCTCTGAGCCTTTTCTAGCGAGTTCATCGGAGATCTCGTTTCCTGGGATTCCAGAGTGACCTGGAACCCATACAAGCCTAAGTGAATTAAGTCTTCCGACTTTGTTCAACAAGGTCTTGAGTTCATGCACTAGTTTGGAGTTGGACAGAGGATTGGATGCAGCTTTGAGTGCAGCTTGGCTGTCACTGCAGACACATATGCTCTTTCCCCTCCATCTGTGTTTCACAACATAGTGCATGGCCATTAGGATTGCGTAAATCTCCGCCTGGAAGACAGACGCATATTTTCCTAACGAGAAGTGCAGTCGAATGTTTTCGCGCTCGAAGAAAACTCCGGCGCCGGATCCCTGATCAGTCCTGGAGCCATCTGTGAAGATGCGAAGACATTCTATTCCAGGTTCAGTGTCTGGCCAAAGCCAGTCCTGACGCCAAGGAAATGTGACTGTGTAGTTACTGCGCAGTAGGATGGCAGGTGTCATTGCGTCAGAGGGCATATCCATGAGACAGTGATCGTAGGATATTTCTCTCACAAGTACACCCTCACTCCACTGCGAGTTGTACCAAAGACCATTCCTCTTTAGGCGAGAAATAGTTTTCAGTGCACACCCTCTGATATATATGTCAAGGGGTGGAAGGTTCATCATAGCATCCAAAGCAGCTCCCGGTGTGCTGGGGAAAGCCCCCGTGCAACTGAGGCAGACCGCTCTTTGGAGTTTGGTGAGTGAAGCCACAACGTGTTTTCGTGTCAGCCTGCTCCACCAAACAACCGATGCATATGAGATTATCGGTCTTACCATTGCCGTGTAGATCCAAAGGACCTTTTTCGGCGATAAGCCCCATGTTTTGCCAAAGGCACCTTTGCATTGCCAGAAAGCTGACAGCGCTTTGGTGGTTTTGGACTCAACATGTTTTGACCAGAGAAGTTTGTTATCTAGAATGACTCCCAGATACTTAGCTTCCTTGGATATAGGGATGGGAATGCCTTTTAGCACCAGCTGAGCAATGCCAGTTGTTTTCCTCCTTCTCGTGAAGAGAACGACATTGGTCTTAAGAGGATTAACCGACAGCCCATTTCTCGTGCACCAGTCATCGATCACGTTTAGCGCCGCCTGCGCTTTGAGACAGACATTCGCTAAACATGAGCCGACAGAGAGAACAGCAACATCATCCGCATAGGCCTGGGCATAGATTCCAGAGGCATTGAGAGCATCTAGCAGAGAGTCGACCACCATGCACCATAGCAGCGGAGACAAGACGCCACCTTGCGGGCAGCCCCTGTTTACTCCAGACTTGACACATTGTTCGAGGCCTGTATCAGCGATCAATGTCCTGTGCACAAGCATTGCTTTGATCCACAAAACCAGTGCTTCATCTACGCCATGCCGTCTAGCAGCGTTACACATGCTGTCGAAGGTAGCGTTATCAAAAGCTCCCTCAATGTCGACGAAAATGCCTAGTACGTACTCTTTCCTTTCGAGAGCGCATTCAATTCTCCCAACTAGGTTTTGAAGCGCAGTCTCGCAGGATTTTCCGCGCTGATAAGCATGTTGCATGTCCGACAGAGGATGCAATCGAAGGGCATCTTTGCGCACGTGCAACTCTACTAGTCTTTCCATGCTTTTCAGCAGGAATGATGTTAGACTTATTGGTCTAAAACTCTTGGCTAGTGAGTAATCCTCTTTCCCTATTTTGGGAATAAAGACCACTTTCACCGCGCGCCAAGGGATAGGTATGTAGGCAAGTGCCAGGCTAGCAGTGAAAATTCTTTTCAGTGTAGGAAGCAGCTGTCTTATACCTTTTTGCAGCATAACGGGGTATATCCCATCAGTGCCCGGCGACTTAAAGCCATCGAAGGATGCCACAGCAAATTCAATGGCCTCAGTAGTTGCCACGCGTGACGCAACATACCAGCTACGCCGAGTTGTTTTCATCGCTACAGCCGCAGTATCCAATGAGGGAGTGTGCAACGAGCCGATGACAGTCTGATTTCCCGGAAAATGGGTCTGAAACAGTAAACTAAGAGTTTCTGCTTTAGACTCGGTAAAGGTACCATCAGACTTTCTGAGTACATCCAGCTTTGTCGATTTTCCTCGTTTGAGGACTTTAACCAACTTGCTGGTCGCGCTCAGGGATTTGATCTCTTCGCAGAAGGACTTATAGGAATCATTCTTCGATTTTCGAATAAGCTTCTTATATTCCTTCTGCTTCGATCGATATTTATTCCAGTCATCTTCCGAGTTCGATTTAAGCGATCTGTTCAGAAGACTTCTGGCTTCCCTACGAAGCCGTTGGAGCTCAGCATTCCACCAGGGAACCGGCTTCCTGTTGGGAGGTTTTTTGACAGGACATGCGAGTTCAAAACATTTGGTGATGGCGCTGTTCAGGTTATGAACTGCATCCTCCACCGATTGATTAGTTTTGAGTTTAGGCGGGGCTTGAGTGGATTTCTCAAGCTCCTCCCTAAATCGCACCCAGTCTGTTTTTCTCGGATTCCGCTTGGGCTGTGAGGGGGAGATCCCGCACTTCAATTGGAATTCGATGTATCTATGGTCTGACAGCGTAACATCTGGTGAGACTCTCCAGTTAGTGATGGCCTTCGCATGCCTGTTAGATAAGGTTAGGTCAATCACTTCCTGTCGTCTCGCCGTCACAAAGGTTGGTAGAGAGCCAACATTGTTGATGAAAAGGTCAGACGAAAGAATGAAGTTTAAAAGATGGTCTCCTCTCCGGTTGCATTTGCTGCTGCCCCAAAATGTGTTTTGAGCGTTAGCATCGCAACAGATGATGAGTCCAATCCTTCTGGCTTCACAGTACTCTACGAGTTCGGAAACCGCCTTAGGTGGCGGGGGTAGTACCGAGTCGTAGGGGAAGTAAGCAGACGCCACGACGAAGTGTTCAATTTCTCCGTGCGCCTTGTAGCTCAGAAAGTAGGTTGCTTAGAAATTTTTTTTTCAGTAAAAGTCTTGAGTATTTTTCGTTAAAACGGATAAACTTGAATATCGTGTGGTCACAAAATACTTCGGTTTGGATGGATGAAGCCCTTTAAGGAAATTGATCCGAAGCTGAATTTAAACTTGGTCGTACATCCTTCCAAGATGACTCACGAGAAGGTGGGCCAAAAACCAAAACCACGCCGGAAACCATCGAAAAAGTGCATGATATCGTGTTGGACGATATGCGAAAGAGTTTAAAACATCTTGCACAAAGGATAAGGGATGCGAAGGCTCTGCGCAGCTTGGGCCTATCAAAGTAAACGATTTTCGCAGCAATCTTTAGCCCGATTCAGTAGGGATCCGACCGTGCCATAATTTGTCACCATGGATAACACTTGACCCCACTACTACACATCAGAAACGAAAAAGCAGTCTAAGCAGTGAATGGAGGCTGGAAACTTAACCCCAAAGAAAGTTAAGTCAATCGCATCTGCCGAAAGGCTATGGGCAATGTGTGTGGGAGGGATCCTATTAATTGATTGCCTTGCAAAAAGCAGGGCGATTACAATCCCATCCTTCTTGATCAGCTGAATGACCAGCTTTCGCCAGAAGAGACCTGGCTTGAAGGAGAAAAAATTATCTTTCATCAGGGCAACGTATCTGTATGTAAGAATGGATTGGGCATGGTAGACCTGCGTGAATTGGGGTGCGATTTATTCGGTCGTCCCCATTATTCTCCTTATTTGTCACCTTCGGACTTCTATCTGTTCCCAAAGTTGAAGAATTACAAAGTTGAATTCTGGAAAACGTTTCGCATCCAGTGAAAAAATTGAGAGATTTGTAGATGAATATTTTCACAGCCTTCCAGGCTCGCGCTTCCGGAAAGGACTACTGATGTGGAAGAAATGCTGGATAAAGAGGGTTGAAGTCAAGGGAGCTATTAAGAGTTTGTACAAAAATAAAATCATTTTTAACTGAAAATCGCAGTGCTTCATTTAGGCTCTGGACCGAGCGTATCAGATGACGCTGTGCCATTGTCTCCATTATTATTTTATGGTTTGTACAAATAACATCAGGCCGTTAGTGAGGTTGAGGGAGATATGATCCGTCAAGGTGCTGGCGGTCTCTTCCAACTAAACCTTTCTGACATCAAATTTTGATGATCTTTCTCCACTCCGTTTATTACATGAAATCTACATGCTTAGGCTGCTCCACTCTGACTCCTAGGGAGGTTCGGAAATTCAGCATGCTGGAGGAGCGTTCGTCATCGATCGCAATCTCATCGATTTTGTTAGTTGTCAATTGCTGTATGTTAAAATGTGGGATTAGTATGCTGGCTATATAGAAACAAAATGTCTACTAGCCCGAATCTGTTTTCTGACATAGTCTTGTGCAGGCTATGCTTCCTTGAAACTTGTTGAAAGATGTTTGCTTAACGATGGTTCTAACGTTTGTTGAAACGATGATAAAATAATTTTGGTGACCTGGGGCGATGAGCGTAGGTTTTATCTAGGAAGCCATACGTGAGTGGGTTGTCTTTCTCTTCCGTGGGGGCGTGAACGCACTTTAAGTTTAGTTAAAGAAGGCAGATTTTCGTAATGCGTTCACCCACACGCCACAAGCTTAAGACTTTTTGCCTAAATTTACCTTAAATATCAAATTCGAATCCAAATACATAATCAGATAGAAACCTTAGTCGGCTATCACATGAGGCCTCACGACTCACGACTCACTTCCCATCTCCTCTTTCAATTTAAATTCCGTGAGGCGAGCGCTATACATGCGGCCTCACGACTCACTTCCCATCTCCTCTTTCAATTTAAATTCCGTGAGCCGAGCGCCTACTTTTTTTTTTCATTTTGAAGTTGTCTCCGTGAGATAAAGTAGAGCTCTACGCATTTTCTGCAAGCAACATCCGACATGATTGCGTCCATTCCCCGCAAAGTACGAAAAGAAATGAAATGGAAATGAAAAATAACGAACAAAGAGAAAGAGAAACGTCAATGTCAGTCGTGAAGAATTTCGCCCGCGACTCACCGGGAATTAAAATCTCCATCTCATTCGCACTCATCTCCTTTCTCTTTTAATCTTATGTGAGTCGTGAGTCGTGAGGCCGCATGTGATAGCCGACTTACGAAGGGGTCTGCCCGCCTCACAGTTGAGAAGACCCCACGTGGAAGTGAGTGCATATCTTCGTTTTCACAGTGCTGCCCAACAGCGTCTGGCCCACCGACTAAAACTGAAGGTAGTTAGAAGGTCTAGCGAATAGGCGGTTTTGGACTTTCAGACCTTTCGGACCATTTTTGACGTGTGCGATGGTGCGTCATTGTGGAGGAAAATCAGCTTTATTGATAATCCTTCCTTTTTTCACGAAGAGCAGGGCATAGAGAGTTTGGCCAGCTCGTAATAGGCCATAACCTGCTGATCCCACCAGACGTGCAGTAACGTCTTCCTTCCGAAGCGGTCTGGTATTGACGAAGATGCTGACGGTGGGACGTGATAAATCCACAACTTTTTGCGTTTAGGGTACTTAAAGTATATCCATTTCTCATCCCAGTAACAATCCCATGCAGGAACGACTGTCATTTTTGTCTGATGACCAAGTGGTCGTGGTGCAATGGTAATCATCACCCACTGTTGAGCCGAAGGTCTGTAGTTCAAGTCCGTCTATAATCAAGAACAATTTTTATACGGAAAAGCTGTGCAACAACATGAGTTGTGAATGAGAGATGATCAAAATTCATACTTTGTGTGTGCATTTCCAATATAACACCTTAATGACATGAAAACAAAGAATTTACTGAGAATTACAATCAACGCGTTGAATTCAGTCGAATCTCTCAAAAAATCCTATCTAGGACAACTACCCCCGGAGAGTAGTGAACGAACATCTTCGACACAAACCATCTGCACCCCGTCCAGGTTGTGTAACAAACACCATAAGAGCGTACGCTCTTGAACCTGCACGAATTATTAAAAAAAAAACAAAAATATTGCGATTGAGTATCGTCCTCGTCCAAAAGAGCCTACAATTGATGGACCTAAACTTTCTCGGGCCGATTGTCACGCTCTTTGTCGCCGATTTCCGTCTCTAAACTGACGAAACCAATCTCTGCACGTTCTTTCCAATAGGGCACAGCTTTTTTCTGGCATGTCCATAGGAGCTTAATACGCTCATTGACGCTATCTAAGGGAGGACTTAGACGTATATACTTCAGTTGCCTCATTAAGTTTGTGGCTAAAAGCCGAACTCATTCATTTTTCCTCCTTCCCATATCCTTCATATTTAGGTGAATCTATTCAGTCAAAAAAATAAAATAAATTTTCTTTCAGGATATTGAACTGATCGTGCAACCGTATGTGGCGAAAATCTTGATGGCGCGCTCCTTGATGGAGAGTATTATTCCGGCGTTTATAAGTCTCTTCATCGGGCCTTGGTCAGACAAGTTTGGTCGGCGACCAATCCTACTGATGACATTTACCGGTAAGTGAATGAAGATTTTGTTTAAGTGTTTAATTAAAAGCCTCTACATTTCAGGTTATTTCTTTTCTTTGGTCATAACTACCCTTATCACATTGATCTCAGTTAAAGCGCCTATAAATCCTTGGATTTACAATCTTGCTTCAATACCTTCCATCTTTTCTGGTGGAACATGTGCCTTAATTACGGGAATTTACTGTTATATATCGGACGTGGCTGTCCCTAAAGCCAGAGCTGTGAGGTATTGTATTACTTTCCATAATCGGTGGGATTCCTCTGATGCCTTTTTTTTCAGAATGATGTTTAACGAAGGTGCGATTTTAGTCGGGCTTACAATGGGCTCAGTTTTAAGCGGCTACATTTATGAGGCCACAAATGCTTTGACAATATTTTCGATTTCCACCATATTTGCCTTTATCGCATTTAGCTATGTGTTCTTCTTTATCCCAGAGAGTTTGCCTGAAGATCAAATCAGCAGGGAGGTAAGCGTATTTGGTATAGAAAAGACGAAATAAGTCTGTTGACAATTTGATTGTTTTTTAGTCAAAAGTTCGGCAGTTTTTCAAGTGGGAACTGCCGAGGGATCTGTTCAAAACTTGCTTTGAACGCAGACCGAATTGTGATCGTGCTATTATCTGGCTAATTATGTTGTCGCTGGTTATCACCGTTCTAGTTATGGGTAACAACTTACCAATGATATGAGGTATGAACGTACACTATAGTATCAATTTTATTTGACAGAGGGTGAAGCGACTGTCTCATATTTGTTTGTGCGAAAACAGTTCGAATGGACCTTGGAGGACTACACTATGTTTAACGCGTCGCGGATTGTCATCCAGGTTATTGGCAGTATACTCGGGTTGTTCATTATCAGGAGGGTGTGTATATCGCTCGTTTTTAATATATAATTCGCTAATGCCCTCCATGTTTCGTTTAGCTATTGAAATGTTCAATTATTGTAATGGCGCTGCTCGCGTACGGATGCAGCGTTTTAGAGTCAGGAGTTCGAGCAGCTGCCATTTACGCTTGGCAGATGTACTTAGGCACAGTTCTGGGTTTTATGAGAGGCGTTACAGGACCGATGTGTCGGGCTATACTATCCCATGTTACACCAGCCAATGACCTAGGTAGCCATTTCAGATATATCTAGCGTTACCGCTCTATTTACATTTTTCATTTTAGGCAAAGTATTTGCGTTGACTACATCTCTGGAGTCGGTGTCGCCGTTAGCTGCCGCACCACTGTATACCACAGTGTACAGTGCAACTATATCCAGTTATCCTGGAGCGTTTAACTTTCTAAGCGTCGGATTCTTCTTCATATGCTACATATTCTTATCGTAAGACCTTATCCTCGACATGGCTTACCTTCATTTAAAACATTATCTTTACAGGACCGTGTTTGGTATTCAAAAGTCGTATGGTAACACCTCATATCAAGAGATAGGAAGTTAGTTCGTTGCCACCAGAATCGAATGACTTGACCAATATTAAGTGCGCAAATGCCTCTAAGGCCGTGATCTTAGATATTCGTAGGAGTATTAAAGTTGTGTTTGTATCATCACATATTTTTGTATACATGTATCATATTGTATTGTATATTTTGGTTTTTGAGTACTAGTGAAAGTATTAAATATTTTTTATTAAAAGGATTTTTGTAAAATATTTTTTGTAAAACCAAAGTTATTTTGACGTAATATTAATAAATGTTTTATTTTGTTTTTTAAAGATATTTCAATTTGTTTTCAGTTCGAATTTCTTTGTAATAATGCCATGGATCTTTGGTGTACTGTGCGAGAGATTGTCTCAATAACCTATTTAATACGAGCTCTCTGAGCTGGTTGAGTTTAGGTTTTGTGACACTCGTTGGTGTCGGCGCAACGGTCACTCTGTCACTCTGTTTTGGACTCGATTCTAGACACTTGTTCATAGCGGCGTCATACTGCCTGACCCTGTTTAAACTTGAGCGCGGACACTGACTAATAGCGACTGAATGAATGAAAGGCTAGGGGTGAAACCTGAGTCAGAGCTCTAGTTGTCGTACGCATAGGGTCCTTATGTGGGTTAGAAACGCTAGGCTAGACACTTCTGGCACCAAACGCAAGTAGTAACACTAGTTTTCACGATTCCTACTGAGAGTAGGTATGTCTAGGACTAGTCAAAACCCATGTCGGGTAGTAGCTATCGATACCTACTCTCTGCACCGTTTCGTTGCCAACAACCGTCTTTTTAGTGTAAGCTATGTTACCTTTTCCACAGGAAGGTATCCGAACTGACTTTGCCAGCCTCAAGAGCCTCTTTATTAAGTATTACGCGTTCTTCAATATCCCCCCAAAAATTATCAAACGATCTAGATACCTTTCGTCAGTATATACACTCAAAGCGTATATCCCACCTCCAGCGAAGCAGAGCCGACCACGACAGATATTTTCGTCCCTAATTTCCATCGTCTACCTGCCCCTCACGCTGACCTTCCTCTCACCTTCTATTATCGGAATGTAAGAGGTCTTCGTTCAAAAACCTAAGCAATCTTTCAATAGTCTCATGCTTTACGATTCGAAATCTTCGCTCTGACTGAAACCTAGCATAAATAACCAAGAATTGTTCCCATAAAATTTTAACGTCTACCGTGACGACAATCTCAACCGACCTACCAATAGCCGCCCTTGACATGGCGTTTTAATAGCCGTCCTAAGCTCTACTCAACCCTTATTGTATGTAATATCCTCTTTCCCGTATCTCGACTTCGTTTCAATCAAGATTGTACATATTGCCCCGTAAAGCACTCTATGTCATCTGCTTTTATATCTTGCCATCTCAGCCTATTGAATCCTATGAACTCGCCATTAATACGATTGATAGCATAAATGATTTACGGGATCCTCATGATGAAATCTTTCTCTTTGGTGATTTCAAACTTCCTTATCTTAAATGGGCTCTATCAGACGACCAGTCATTTTACATTGCCACTAATACCTCTGCTGCCAAAGAATGTCTTTTCTTAGATCGCCAGGTTAGTGGCATCACAAATTACATGGGTAGGCAGCTAGACCTGATCTTCACAACAGACCACCTTAGTTCCTCTGGTTCATTTTGTCCCCTTTCCTTATCAACCATCGACAACTACCATCCTTCCCTTCTTCTCTAATTTTTTCACGACTTTCGCTTAAGTCTAACGACTTCCACAAAGCAAATTTCAACTTAATCAATGAATATCTCAATAGCGCCATTTGGTCGAAACGCAAGCCAATCTTATAAACGATCCCAAGTCCTTCTTTAAGTTTAACCTCGAATGATCCCAAAACTATTGTCAACTTTTTTGCCATCTTTTTCAAACAATCTTTCACCGATACCTCCTTTGTACTAGATACTACTTACCAAATTTTTCCCATGGACCGTTTCTCCCATGTACTTGACCCCCATATCACCGAAAATAAATTGGTACAACTTCATTTGAATTTCCGTCCCGCTCTCTAAAATATTCAACTTCCCCAGATATCTAGAACCGCTTTTATAACACCTTTTCACACAGGTCCGAAGAGTGGTGCTAACAACTACCGTCCCATCGCCAAACTATCATACATACCCAAACTTTTCGAAAGCATCTTGTAAGACACTCTAAGTTTCTAAGATATAATTATAAATCTCTAATCTCCTCTAAACAACATGGCTTCCTCAAATGCAGGTCTACAACCACAAACATTGTCGAATTTCTGTCCTTCACACTCTCAGCATTAGAAAATGGAAATGAGGTGATTTGAGAAAAACCTTTGACAAAATCTCCCACAAACTAATACTTCTCAAACTGTCTTCCTTTGTCTTGAAACCCACTGCATTTAAGTGGTTATCTTCTCATTTAAAAAACCATTACTGCAGTGTTCGTTTTAGATCTGCCTTTTCTAAAGTTTTCTTAACTTCTTCCGGCATTCCCCAAGGGAGCCACCTAGGTCCACTTCTTTTCATTCTTACCATTAACGACATTGAGCTTATCATCAAATATTCCCACCTCTCACTGTACGTCGATGACACCAAGTTCCTCAAGACCATTTGCTCACAACAAGATTATTCCTTTATTCAATCGAATCTCAACAACTTTCCGTCTGGTGCCCCAAAAATTGGTTGTCACGTAAACGAATCAAACCTCCTCCTCGTCTGTACTTCCTCAATAATCAGCCCATCTCCACCGTTCAAGTTATCCGCGATCATGGCATACTACTCGTATGTGACCAAGAGCTCAATTTTCGTGCACATTTCGACGATATAATTCTTAAAGCCACCTCTGCACTCGGTTTCGTGAATCGTTGGTCTAAAGAATTCTCCAATCCCTACGTGACTTGATCCCTCTATATTAACTTTGTTTGCCCCCTTCTCGAATACGCATCTCAAGTGTGGTCCCCTTATCAACAAACCCACATTTCGAGAACTGAAAGCATCCAACGTCGGTTCTTACGTTTCGCTCTTCGAGGTCTGCCCTCGAACAATCCTTTGTTCTTACTGCCCTATCAAGACCGTCTTAAACTAATCAATTTGAGTACGTTGGAAGAAAGGAGTAGGGTATCTGACAGCCTCTTCATTCATAGACTCTTAACAGGTACCATTGACTGCGCCACCCATTTCTCCAAAATTTTTGTTTTTCTTTTGTAGGCTAAGTACTTTTCGGACCACCCTCGTATATGGAATATGACATTATTCAAATGCCCGTCTCGGCTTCTTACGGTGGCACGGATCCGAGTGGTCCAATTTTCAATGATTCTTTCGCATAAATCTGGCTAATTTTGAGCAATGGCATGTGATATGTTCACCTTAAGGGCATCGGTCGATTGTGGTTTATTCGCATAGACATGCGAGTTCAGGAAACCCCAAAAGAAAAAGTCTAGCGGAATCAAATGGCATGACGCGTCACCTCTGCGGGAGATAACCTACCCTCAAATCCTTCATGCAGATTGTCAATCGTGGCATTCGTTGTGTTGCACGTAGCGCCGTCTGCTGGAACCACGTGTCGTCAATAGTTCATTTTGGACCACAAGAAATTGGTTATCACCATTTTGTAGCGCTCGCCATTAACGGTGACCACCTCACCAACGTCGTTTTCCAAAAAATACGAACCAATGGTTTGGTGCCGTCCCATATATGGCAGTTCTGCTTGTTAACACAGCCATTCATCCAAAAAAGCACTTCGTCGCCAAAGATGATTTTTTGACCAAAATTATGGTCCTTTTCCAAACCCTCCGGAGTCCAGTCAGTGAAGATTGTAAAAGTGTTATAAAAGAGACAGTGTTAAAGAGGCTGCTGCAAAGCCCCCAAAGTAAAGCCTTGTTTTGAGGAAGAATGCGAGGAAAAAGTAAAAGCGCGTAATGTTCTAAGACTTCAAGGCCTGGGAAATAGCGAAGAGATCACGCGCACAAGATATCAAACCTTACGAAAGGAAGTCAGCTATCTCCTTCGGGATAAAAAAACGACAATGGCAAAGGAAAAAGTCTCCTAAAATTCAGGCAGAATGTGCGGCTAAAAACACGAGAGCATTGTGTCCAAGGCTAAATGTTATATGAAAAGGCTAAACGCAATAATAATGGGAGCTCGTTTCGGACAACGAAAGAGTTGCAGGCTAATGAAGGAGATATCTCTATAAACTGCTGAATGTATGTACATGAAGAGCCAGCAACAATGGAAAACGGCATTATCCATACAGCAGAGGTTCATCTAGAACTGCAAGCCATTGAAGAAGTAAAGGAAGCAATCCATCGGCTAACACCATCGGAATTAATAAAATATGCGGAAGAAAAATTAACAGAGAAGTTACATGGACTCATCACAACTATTTATATGGAACACTGAGTTTTTACAAGGTGCTGTCGAATATTCTCTTAAAGAGACAAAACAACTCTTTTGTCTCGCAATGTTAAAATCCACATTTATAAAACCATAAAAATGACACTTGACAAAACTCGAGGCAATCTATTCAACCTCAAGCATGGTCCGAGTAATTAAATCGCGAAGACTAAGATGGGCAGGACACGTCGAACGAATTTAAAAGGGACGAATAGTCAAACGAATAATGATTAGAAAATAGACCGCCAGGAAGGCTGCGCCATAGATGGGAGAGCTAATCTATAATCCTCACCACAGTTTGACTTTTTTGGGATGTATTGGATTTTGTGAATCTCGTGTGGAGGTTTGGATATGGGGATGACAACTTTTGTTGGCGACGTTGTAGATGGTCTGAGGGCTATAATTGTTGTGTATTTTGAATTTCAAATGCGAAACCGAAGATCAGCTTTTGAAGTTTGTATTAAAGTGGCATTGTTCAGTGACGAGTTTTATTTCATAATTTTTTAGATCAGACAAAAATGCTTAAAAGCGGTACCGCCAATCTATTCTGGATCAGCCTACATCTATCTAGGTAGAGTAGAGTTGCGCAAGACAGTTCCAACAGCGGAACGAACATGGAACGTTTCCTTTCCCTATCGGAACTAGTTCCTAGAAATATTTCCTCGCAACTACAATACATACTTAGTGTTTCTATTACTTGATGCAATGACACAATAGTAGTCAAAATAAAATGTCTGTTGAAATTTTTTTCTTCACCCATACAATCCTGGCTCCGTTGTATAAGACCTCGTTCAGGTAAAATTCGGGTGACCTATATAATCCAAGACAAACCCTTAGACATTGTCTATCAAACACCCGAATCCTTTCCATTAAGCTGGCTGTCAAATTGAACCAGACGGGACATCCACAGGCAACCATGAGCCTGATTAGGGCCAACTACCAGATTATCTTCACTCTGGAGTAAATTTGGATGCTATGAAACAGCCATCTTGTAAGACACTCAAGAACGTTCATGGAACAGATTCACAATCCCAAACGTGCCAAAGAAGCTCTAGAACTAAATAAAGCCGATCCAAGAGTGGTATATGAGGCACTAACAGGATACGGGCCAAGCAACTGCCACTCTTAGAAAATGGGTCGTAGTAGCACAGAAATCTGCCGTCAGCCCAGGTATCTAGTTACACTTTGTTTCGTCAGCGGACGCCCGTCCGGCCCAAGGTTTGAGAACCTACGTTAATTTTTTCTAGTGTTTCAAGACGCCCTAGACAAAGGCGTTTTGAACAAAATAGTTTCTGATTTCTGTCACCAGTCATTCAGTCATCACAATACTGTTGAGTTTTTTCGAAGTCACGCTGCAGAAGAGTAACAATGTCGTCGATCGTTGGACCTGCTCTGTACACGATTAAGTCGTCTGCGTAAACTATTGAATGGTGAAGAGAAACTAGCAGATCGCTTAGGTGAATGCTGAAAAGATCGGCGAGTTTACTGTGCCCTGTGGCAGTCCATTTTTGATTTCAAATGTTTGGATAGAGGTCATATTGACAATTTTCATAACGAACTTTTTATCGGTTAACATGTCCAAAATCATATAAAGGGCCATCTAGTGTTTTGTTTTTAATCATAGGTTATTTTGACACTGACATCTGTTTCCCGCTCAAAATCTTGACATAACTTCACGGAACGAAATGAGTCGCTTTACGCTTGAACAACGTTGGGAAATATTGAAAACTTATTTCCAAAGTGAGTGCTGTGTAGCCCAAACAGTGCGTTTTTTAAAAAGAATTTTCGGCCGATATGAAGCGACCACCACGACTGCTGTGCGCTACTTTGTGCAAAAAGTTCGTGAGACTGGTATGCTAGTGAACAACACTCATGGTCACCGTCGTCGTACGGTGCGCGCAGGTGAGAATGTGACTGCTCTGATCGAAATTGTGGGACTCAATTCACGTACATCAACTCGCCATCGATCTCAATAGCACAACATTTCACGCACTAGCCTGAGGAGAATTCTGCACTAAGACCTCGGATTATTTGCTTACAAGGTCCGATTGACTCAGCAATTGATGACGTGCAACCATACGCTTCGTCATCGCTTCGCAGTTTGGCCCTTAGAGCAGCTTGAATTGGACAACGATTTTGGGTGAAAAATCATCTTTTCTGACGAGGCGCATTTTCACCTCGGCCATTTCCAAACAAAATTGCAGCATCCGCTCGGAATGCACCCACAGAGAGTGACAGCTTGGTGCGGATTGTGGAGTTGTGGCATCCTTGGACCATTTTCCTTCAAAAATGAGGCTGGGAACAACGTCTCGGTCAACGGTGGGCTTAACAGAGCCATGTTAACCGACTTTTTATTACTGAAATTGAATACATGGATTTGGACGGCCTCTGGTTCATGCAGGATGCCGCACCATGCCACACAGCTAAAACCGATCTTTGCCACCAAATTCCCAAATCTTGTTATCAGCCAATTTGTGCGATTACAATTGGCCGCCTCGGAGCTGCGAGCCCCTTTTGACTTTTTTTTGTGGGGAACCGTGAAGACCGATGTTATGCCAATAATCTGGAAACGATTCAAGCCCTTAAGGCGCATATCATCCGAGCAATCCGTGAGCTACTATGCCTAGCCGATTGAGCTCGTAATAAAGACCTTCTTACCATGCGGTGTCAAAGATTTTTTCCAAGTCAATCAGGCAGGCACCCGTGCATTGGTTCTTGCATTTGTTCCATTGGATATCCTATACGCGTTTCGACGTGGCATGAACAGTGTCATGCCCCGTTCTGAAACGAAATTGGTTTTCCGGAATGATTTTATTGTCCTCAACCCATTTAGACAGGGCTCTATGGACCACCTTCCCGAAGACCTTGCTGATACCCGGATCGACTGGAGATTTGCCAGGTTTGAGGTGTCTTTACCCTTCTTGGGGATTGGTTACACCACTGCTGTCTTCCAGTGCACTGAATAATGTCCATTATTCCTGTCAAAAATATCAACCATATTGAATTCAGTAAATGACGGTAATTGACAGTCAATATCCACATCATCATTTGCCTCACCCCTTTGGAAAAGGTTTCCCAAAGAACAAAACCTACGCGTTAGCAATACCTTTGAAGTCAGTACGCATATATCCGATTGTCAATTTACCAATCCCTGTAATGCTTCAGCTAACGTATCATAATCAGCTTTTGGAGATTATACAAGAGTAATTGAATACCCAACCGCGAATAAATCCGTGCAATATCAATAGTTCGATAGAAAATCACTGGCAACTCTTCTCATAATTAACGCGAAATACATCTATTATATACGAGTATCTGCCTACAATACATTCATCTCGTTTCGTTCTCATCCCACAAGTCGTTTTCACCTGCTTAGGTTTAAATCTATTAAGCTTCTAAAATGTCAATTTGTATCTTGTCTGTCATTCGCTCCTTATCTTGACGATGGCATATTATCCAATACCACAGTACCCGTATTCCGAACTTATACTCTTGTCTACGGTGGGGTATTCAACCACAGTTGAGTGTTAAGGATGCTATGACTCGCGATAGACTGGCGAATGCGTATTTTCACTGCGGCATGAAGTGGAATGGAGCTAATCCCTACCCGCTTTGTCACAGGCAATGGAATTAATGTCGAAATGTTTATTCGTTTTCATCTCGGTACACTTCGATATGGAAATTTTAACAACAGAATTGAGTGTGGTTGGGCCGAAGTAAGAGTGGGGCTTGAAGTTAGATGAATGGGCGGGTGGCAGGTCGATGGTTCTTATGGGGGAGGTTGGACTAGTGATGGCATTTTGCAACTCTTAATGTTGATGCTTTTAATCAATCTCAAGTGAAGCTCACCACTTTTCATTCGTCTGTCTTATAGTGGCAGCTTTTACCATAGTCACTACTCGGCAGATTCAGATTCGTGGTTTTCGACTCCTGACTGATTATTGACAAATGTACAATATAATGGTAGATTGTTAGCCGTGAGTAGTTATTGGCTTCGAAGGGGTTGGTAATGGCTACACATAAAGTTCAGAAATAGATGGTTGCCTTTAAAACACTGAAAGTTCGACGTCAGGAAAATAGCATTAATGGAAAAAGAAGGCTGAAACCAAAGTGTAGCACGGAAAGGGAAACTATCGGTGGTAGATATCGTCCTTTATTCGGGCGGAAAGCGTCTTGATTGTCAATGGGGTCCTTAGTATCGACTTTAGTTATTGTGGCACAGATTTATTTGATTTGGCAATGGAATTGGTATTAAAATATCCAAAGGAGACCGGATCTGGTATGAGCTTTGTCGCGTCATCCAACAAGAAGTGTCATTTCAAATCAAAATGCTTTAGAAAAGTTCAAACTAAAGATTAGTAATGGACTAAAATATTCAGCCAATCACCCTCCTACATTTCTACAAATTTCTCAACATATTTTCTCATAATTGCGGCTTTATTTGTAGAATAACCACTCCGCTATGGATGATTTGTTGGTGGATTTTCGGCCTAGACTTTGTCTCACAAGTTGTTCAATGCAACTATTTTACCGACCAAATAAAGTCTTCATTCGGAAGTGACCCATCCAAGAAATTGAGTCAATGCAATGAAGAGATTGTTTCACCAGCTGTATGGTACGTGGCGTTGAAAATAAATGTCGGGTGCTATGGAGACAAACAAATTTTCGCTTTCTCAGCTACGGCATCGATTTTTCCAGCCGACATGTATAAGTTTCAGTCTTCAAATCACTGGATGCAATGCGTTCAAATCAGTACGAACTTTACGAAATGTTTCTCCGACATTTTCACACATATGCACATTCAGATTAGTCCTTAAAAATTACGGATTTGAAATCTAGAGACCTCAACGTGAAGGAATGCAACCTTTTTCAATTCAAAAGATCGTCGATTATAGACGTTCTTGGGTGCGACTGGTCTATGCAGCCTACCATTTGGCATTTGTCGAAAGGGGGGATGTCTGGAGAATATGGAGGGTGGGTATTAACATCCAAAGTATTTCCAAGCAGATTTCAATGACCTCAGCAAAATGTGGCTCTCGTGCCACAATATATAACGCTATCGTGCCACAAAGTAACTTGGTCGTGGCCGTTTTTTCTTCGCTGTTTGGCTTAACGTCGACAATTGCGTTTGGTAGTGAGCTCCTGCGATAGTCTCACTCGGTTGCAACAACTCATAATATAATATTCCACGTTGAGCTGATTCCGTCAATCAATCAGTCAATCAGCATGAGCTTAATGAGCGACACTCCTATGAGTTCTTTCGTTTTTGAATCCACTTTTAACGCTTGTCGTCCATCACATCACCAGCCCATCGGTCGTCTCATCACCCTTCACATCTCCCATTATATCGCCCGTCACATCGTCCGTTACATCGTTCCTCACTTTGTCCAACACGTCGCCCGTCCTATAGCCCGTCACATCGCCCGTCAAATCGCCCTTTCCATTGCCCGTCACATCGCGCGTTATATCGCCCATCATATCGCCCGTCACATTGTTCGTCACTTCGCCCATCAGATCGCCAGTCACATTGCCGATCACATCGCCCGTCACATCGTCCATCTCTTCGGCCCTCACTTCGCCCGTCACATTACCCTTCCCATCATCCGTCACATCACTCTGCCCCTCACGCCGCCCATTGCATTGTCTGTCATATCGCCCCTCGAATTGAAGAACTCGATTGTATTGTACTCCCTTCTTTGATCTAGGATTTGAGTGCTGCCTTCAAGAATTTAACAATTTTTCTAGATGGGATTTCTTGGATCTCTTTCCCTTTTATGGTTGTATTACTTGTCATTTTGAACCTTACTCGGGCAGGTGGTCAGTATGTGTTCCATGGTTTCCTTGGCCTGCCCACATCGCCTGCAGATTTCTGTGCTACTAAGACCCGTTTTGTAAAGGTGGTAGTTGCATGCCCCGTGACCTGTTAGTGCATAGCAATCTTAGGTCGGCTTTATTTAGTTCTAGAGCTTCTTTGGCACGTTTGAGATTGTAATTTTGTTCCATAAACGTTTTTGAATGTTGAATACCCCTCCTGTCTGTTCCAGAATTAGTTCTTTTATTTTATGATCTATTTGTGTAAGTGTAGGTTTATGTCTGAGCTGTCCAAACCATAAAGGGGGGTGGGTTTCTCGTAAAAGGTATCTGAGCACCTTTCTTGTCTTGTATGTCAGCTTTTCATTGCCTTCATGGTTTTCATGACCTGGCACCCACATCAACTTTAGATCGCCCGTCAGTTCGTGCCTCACTTCGTCCATCATTAAGTCCGCCACGCCGCGCTTCACATCCCGCGTCACATCGCTCATCAGTCCGCATCGCTCCTCGTCTTTCAATCACAATTTTTGTAATACCAAATTCGCGATACGTTCTTTCGCTAATAGAAACGTCACCACATATGTGGTGATAATAATTCGTTGAGCCACGACCGGACCAGTATGTATGTTGCTTGTTCTGGGGCGAGAACTTCTTGAACTTGTGGCCATCTACCGGGACATGGCGCTGATAGTATGGTTTACAAGCTGTGTCAACGGTCGAAATTGAACACCCTGAGGCGCTGTAAGGGTTAAAAACGACGCGTTTGGTTGGTCTCTCGATTTTCAACAGGTAACCTGCATCGTATAATACCCAAGCGCTGATGCAGGTCTTGAACAATGTGTCAAATCTGGTTGCCCGCAAGGTGGCGTTCTGTCTCCGCTGTTATGGTGCGTGGTGGTCGACTTTCTGCACGATTATCTCAATGCCTCTGGAATATATTTCCAGGCATATGCGGATGATGTTGCCGTTCTCTCTGTCGACTGTCTGTCTCAAAGCACAAGCTGCGCTAAATGTGATCGATGATTGGTGCACGAGTAATGGGCTGTCGTTTAATCCGTACAAATACTGGCATGACTCAGCTGGTGCTCAAAGACATTCCGATCCCGATATCCAAGGAAGCTAAATATTATACCTGAAAGTCATCTTATATCGCATGCTTCCTTGGTTGGGTCAAAAACCATCAAAGCGCCGTCAGCTTTTTGGCAATGTAAATGTGCTTTTGGCAAAATATTGGACTTATCGCCGATAAAGGTTCTCTGGATCTACACCGCATATAACCTCATATGCCTCAGTTGTCTGATGGAACAGGCTAACACGCAAACACGTAGTAGCCTCTTTCACCAAACTCCAAAGAGCGGTCTGTCTCAGCTGTTTCGAGGCTTTCCCAGCCACGTTGAGGACTGCTCTAGATGCTATGAGGAAAAATCTTGTCTCAATAATTTCACTGTCAATAATTTCATTGTCAAATTTCCATGGCGTCAGAACTGGTTCTGGTCAGATATTGAACCTGGAAAGGACTATCTTCCCATTTTTACAGAAGGCTACAGGTCTCGCCTGGGGTTCGGCATTCTTTGAACGCGAAAACTTCGGTCTTTCAAGAGATATACGCAATCCTAATGTCCATGCACTATGTTGTGAAGTACAAGTGGAAGGGAAAAAACTTATGCGTGACACCCAAACTGCACTCAAAGGTGTGTCCAACCCTTAAACCAGCTCCAAATTAGTGCATGAACTTAAGACCTTTTTGAACAAAATCGGAAGACTAAATTTACTAAGGCTTATATGGGTCTCAGGTCACTCTGGGATCCCAGGAAATTAGACCTCTAATGAACCCGCTACAAGGAGCTCAGTGGAGAGCTCCTCAGGACCTGAACTCGTTTTAGGTCTACCTGCTTCTACAGTCAAATCCAGGATTCAGGATTCATTGCAAAAGACTTGTGGGCATCATTACGGGAAATTAAACTTTTGCTAATCATCTCTGCGTGCTTGGAATCATTGAGATGCCCACCTTTGCTGCATGTTGTGAGGAGGATGACACAGCAGAGCACTTTTCCTGCGACTGTCCTGCCTCCGCACGCGCACAGTGGCCCACCCTTGGACCCGACGCGACGTGGTGTGTGCCGAATCTCTTAGCTTTACATCACTGAAACTCCTCCACACTTTTCTCCGAAAATCGGGAAAAATACAATAAAGTAAGGTGTCTGCCTGGTAGTACAAAGGACAAGTTAACGAATTAATTCTTCAGTCCCAAACACCACTTCATTGGAAATCAATTTTCAAAAGCAAAACAACAACAGACAATTTCTTTCTACTGCAGAGAGTGTCGATTGTGTCCTTTGAACGAGATAACCCACATACCTGTTCTCGTTTAGCCTGAAGTGAAACTTCCTCTACGCCAACAGCTTATTGTTCTATTATCTGCAAGCACAATAGAAGCATTTGCACTTTGGCTCAAAGCAAAATTATAGTTTCACAATCATAAGGCGCATGCATCCATTTGAACAGCCTTGGTCAAAAGTATTATGTCTGAAAACATTTATGTTTCGCTTGAGCTTTTTTATTATTCTTTACAATTTTTTTTTTATTTTTTTAGAAAGGCTTTGGCATCACTTTTTTATACTGGAAGCGAAATAAACCGAACAACAACTGAATTTTATTTTACTGAGCGCCACAAGCCTTATTGTATATTATGCGCAAGGTGCATATTTTCCCTGAATTTTATAGACAGGAGCCATAGTTTTAGTCTCATTCCAAAGTACTTGAGTTTAAGCATCGAAAACGCCGAAAGAAAAACTCCGAAACCGATTAGTTAAGGTTCACAATAAAATAATTTTTCTAAGGAAAAGTTTTCAACATACTGGGTGGCATGCGAATTGAGTAGGAAAGCACAGACGATGGTCGACCGCCCCAAGATAGGGAGGTTCTCTAGTATGAGCCTTAAGAATTGGGCAGGAAAAATATAGTTACTGAAAAAGCACTCGTTCTTGCTGTGCACACTTTAAGCGTCTACCTTATTACAGTCTCAGTTAAAAATACATAAAAGTTTAACATTGCAGTTGTTTGTTAGTTCTGGTGTAGAATTTGTGAAAACAACTGTAAAGCAACACGGAGGTAGCCACATGCTTTTAGGATGCATCGATGCAGACGAGGACGTTAATTTGGAAATGTGTGGGTCGTTGGAATCTAAACAAACGTCATGGAAAACTTACTGCTTTTAGATGGAAGTGGTTTTCTGAAATTGATTTTGACTAGCCTCCATGGCCTACGACGCCCGAAGGTCTCCACTCAATTTAACACCCTGCAGTGCAACATCCAGGAGCACTCAATAACATGAAATTGATTAGGAACAGCATACATTCAGAGGAGTGCATATTTTAATACATGCCGGATACCTCAATATTTTTTCAATAAAACTAATCTGTTTAAACCTTTTAGCCAAGGCTGTTTATATGAACACGTGCCTAATGTCAACTCCTTACATATGTCATCATTTGATATCACTACCTACGTCGAATAGTGAAAGAGTAAAAGTTTGAGTCGAAAACAAAACAATCCGGATGTTAACAGATTGGTACCGAAGGGGTGCGATAGTGTGCGTTGAAAGAACGAAAATAAATTCCAGTTTCCTCCGGTGCAGTTACGACTCATGAATACCTAAGGCTGTGATGACATCGTATGAGAGATTGGAAAAGTACTGTGTGTTCCTTAGACTCTGTTTTCTTCTTTTTGTTTTTTTTTGATGAAAAGGACGAACAACGGTGAGAAATGAAATTGTGAAACTCGAATGTTCCCCGTTTATATTTCTTGGATAAGAGGGTGGGATGTGAGATATGTTCATCGCTTTTGGCCGTTCTTGAGAGGTGTGATTTACGAGCTTTATTCTAACGAAAGGGTTTTTCCGCTCGGAATGTGTTGTAGGAAATGAGACTATTGTGATGATGGTGATGATGATTTGAAATCAAGGAAGTTTTGCATGAACGCAGTGTTGACAAATAACAGGTGAATTTAAGGACCCGTGGCATTATTAATGTGCAAGATTAGATGTGTAAAAAAGTGACGACTGAGTAGGGCAAATCACATCAATACCTAATGAATACAATTAAAGTACAATTGAAGCATTATAAAATCAGATATTTGACGACTTTCAGACTCTCGTTTGGAATTCGAAAGTTCAGCAACACTTGGCCAAGCCTCCCTGTTATGAGTGTGTTACTTCCATGTCTCGCTGTTTTGTTCCATCTCTTCTTATACAGTTTTACTCTCCCATCTACAGCTTGGCCTTCCTGGTGGACTTTTCCTTCGGGTTTTTCACTCAATATGACTTTTTGTCCACTGTTCATTCGTTCTGTGTAGCCCATCTTAGTTTTCAAGATTTTTTTACTCGGACAATGCTTGGAGCTAAATAGAGTTTCTCAAGTTATTGATTGTGTAGTTTGCTCCATTCGTCTGTTCCTCCATCCTGTTTCCACCATAGATTTTCCTTAAAATCTTGACAAATTTCTCTGTCAACATGGCATCTGTAGATGCCAGCTTAAATTCAAATGAGCTGCCCATGGGGAGGAGTTGCTCTGAAGGGTGTTTCAATTGGCGTACATTTCAGCGGCCTGTGGCGACCATGTTGTTTTGGTGACATCTGTGAAATCTGTTTTTTTATTATTCAGTTACTGATGCCAATGCACCATGATAAGTTACGCGATCCAACTGACCCTTTTTTACTTGATATACACAGACGAGATATGTACTTACCTGTTCCGATAGCGCCACACTTCATGCTAGTAACGACAAAATAGTTTTACAAAGTAGCAAGGACGCAAACAATAAACTCCAAAGCAAATTAAACATCATACATTGGTTCACTAAATGAGGAATTCAAATAAACGACAAGGGACCTTCTTCTACTTTTTAGATGGCGCTACAGTCTGGTGTGAATCTGGGCCTCAACCAAGTCTCCAGCTGGCACGACCTTTTGCCAGTTGTTTGCAGTGCACCACTCCCAGTTGGTTAAGGTCCCCTTCCATTTGTGTGCGCCACCTTCTGCTGCGTTGTCCCACTGGGTTGGATTCGAAGACTCTTCGGGCCGGAGCTGTGTTGTCTATTCGCTCTACATAGCCTAGCCATCTTAGACGCTGTACAGCCCGTACAGTTCGTCGTTTCCCTCGAAGTGACCAAGAGCATTCTCATCTGTTTTCGTTAAGGTCCAGGCCTCTGCGTCGAAAAGGAGGACCGGGATGATCAGTGATTTATATAGTGCTGCCTTGGTTTTTCAAGAGAGGGCTCTACTTCTCAATTGCCTCTTGAGTCCAAAGAAGCAGCGGTTGGCAAGGATAATTCTGCGTTTGATCTCAGCGCTGGTGTTGTTGTCGCTGGTCAATAGTGAGCCAAGGTAAACGAACTCCTTGACCATTTCAATCTGTAGCCGTCAATTGTGAAGTTCTGGCCAAGACGCCGGTGTTGTGCGTATTTTTTGGATGACAGGATATATTTGGTTTTACTCTAGTTCACCAAAAGACCCATTTTAGCCGCTTCTGCTTCATTGCTTTTGGACACTTCATTGACATCTCTCTGTGTTCGCCCAATTACATTAATGTCATCTGCGAACGCAAGCAATCGGGCAGGCCTGAAATAGATCGTACCTCTTGTGTTAGCCAGTGAGTCTCGTATGATATTTTCAAGCACGATGTTGAAGAAGTTACATGACAGTGCGTCACCTTGCCTAAATCCCTATTAAACATCAACGGTCTCGGCTAATTTGCTACCGACCTTGATGGAGCAGCGAGGATTCTCCATTGTCGTCCTGCACAATCCGACAGGTTTGGCAGGGATGTTAAAACTAGACATGGTACGGTATAGCTCATCCCTATGCACACTGTCATATGCGGCTTTAAAATCGACAAGAGGCTGGTGGTCTTCTAAAAGATCTGCCGCAGTGTGAAAAATTGGTCTTTAATGGATTTACCTGGCCTGAAACCTCCACTTATAGGAACCTATCGGATTATTCACAAAGGCTTTCAGGAGCTCACACAGTACGGCAGAGAAGATCTTGTTCGCGATGTTGAATGTTGAGAAGACTTATTCCTCTATAGGTGGCGCAGTTATAGGGATCTCCTTTCTCATGGATTGGTCAAACGATGCTGAGATTCCAGTCCTTGGGCATGCTTTCTTCCGGCCATTTTTTACAAACGAGCTGGTCATGCGCCTACCAACTTCAGCCACTTTAAATAGCTCAGCAGACAGATCGTTTGCCCGCAGCTTCGAAATAACAGCCTTAATTTCATAGGTCAGGTGGACGGAATTCTCTTGTTTTTTCATTTAATAGCTTATTGCATTTAATAGCCTATAAGATGCTCTATCAGACGGTGATATCGCTGCGTCGATAGGTGCAAGTAAGGTGTAAGAAAGAGTGTTTTTGCTGGATTTTGACCTATGTTTGCCCAATTTTTAAGACTCTTAAAGGAATTCTGTATTGCATTTAATAGCCTATAAGATGCTCTAAAAGACGGTGGTATCGCTGCATCGATAGGTGTAAGGACTCCAACGATATTGACATTTTAAACATTGTATAATATTTAACTCCAGAAAATGTCTTTTTCTTGGGTTTTGAGCTATTTTTGCCCAATTTTTGAGAATATAAGATAAACTCTGTATGGCATTTAATAGCTTATAAGATGCTCTATCAGACGGTGATATCGCTGCATCGATAGGTGCAAGTAAGGTGTAAGAAAGAGTGTTTTTGCTGAATATAAGATAAACTCTGTATGGCATTTAATAGCTTATAAGATGCTCTATCAGACGGTGATATCGCTGCATCGATAGGTGCAAGTAAGGTGTAAGAAAGAGTGTTTTTGCTGGATTTTGACCTATTTTCGCGCAATTTTTAAGACTCTTAAAGGAATTCTGTATTGCATTTAAAAGACGGTGGTATCGCTGCATCGATAGGTGTAAGGACTCCGACCATATTGACATTTTAAACATTGTATAATATTTAACTCCAGAAAATGTCTTTTTCTTGGGTTTTGAGCTATTTTTGCCCAATTTTTGAGAATATAAGATAAACTCTGTATGGCATTTAATAGCTTATAAGATGCTCTATCAGACGGTGATATCGCTGCATCGATAGGTGCAAGTAAGGTGTAAGAAAGAGTGTTTTTGCTGGATTTTGACCTATTTTCGCGCAATTTTTAAGACTCGTAAAGGACTTCTGTATTGCATTTAATAGCCTATAAGATGCTCTAAAAGACGGTGGTATCGCTGCATCGATAGGTGTAAGGACTCCGACGATATTGACATTTTAAACATTGTATAATATTTAACTCCAGAAAATGTCTTTTTCTTGGGTTTTGAGCTATTTTTGCCCAATTTTTGAGAATATAAGATAAACTCTGTATGGCATTTAATAACTTATAAGATGCTCTATCAGACGGTGATATCGCTGCGACGATAGGTGCAAGTAAGGTGTAAGAAAGAGTGTTTTTGCTGGATTTTGACCTATTTTCGCGCAATTTTTAAGACTCTTAAAGGAATTCTGTATTGCATTTAAAAGACGGTGGTATCGCTGCATCGATAGGTGTAAGGACTCCGACCATATTGACATTTTAAACATTGTATAATATTTAACTCCAGAAAATGTCTTTTTCTTGGGTTTTGAGCTATTTTTGCCCAATTTTTGAGAATATAAGATAAACTCTGTATGGCATTTAATAGCTTATAAGATGCTCTATCAGACGGTGATATCGCTGCATCGATAGGTGCAAGTAAGGTGTAAGAAAGAGTGTTTTGCTGGATTTTGACCTATTTTCGCGCAATTTTTAAGACTCGTAAAGGAATTCTGTATTGCATTTAATAGCCTATAAGATGCTCTAAAAGACGGTGGTATCGCTGCATCGATAGGTGTAAGGACTCCGACGATATTGACATTTTAAACATTGTATAATATTTAACTCCAGAAAATGTCTTTTTCTTGGGTTTTGAGCTATTTTTGCCCAATTTTTGAGAATATAAGATAAACTCTGTATGGCATTTAATAGCTTATAAGATGCTCTATCAGACGGTGATATCGCTGCATCGATAGGTGTAAGTTAGGTGTAAGAAAGAGTGTTTTTGCTGGATTTTGACCTTTGTTTGCCCAATTTTTAAGACTCTTAAAGGAATTCTGTATTGTAAGACGGTGGTATCGCTGCATCGATAGGTGTAAGGAGTCCGACGATATTAACATTTTAAACATTGTATAATATTTAACTCCAGAAAATGTCTTTTTCTTTAGTTTTGAGCTATTTTTGCCCAATTTTTGAGAATATAAGATTAAACTCTGTATGGCATTTAATAGCTTATAAGATGCTCTATCAGACGGTGATATCGCTGCATCGATAGGTGCAAGTAAGGTGTAAGAAAGAGTGTTTTTGCTGGATTTTGACCTATTTTCGCGCAATTTTTAAGACTCTTAAAGGAATTCTGTATTGCATTTAAAAGACGGTGGTATCGCTGCATCGATAGGTGTAAGGACTCCGACCATATTGACATTTTAAACATTGTATAATATTTAATTCCAGAAAATGTCTTTTTCTTGGGTTTTGAGCTATTTTTGCCCAATTTTTGAGAATATAAGATAAACTCTGTATGGCATTTAATAGCTTATAAGATGCTCTATCAGACGGTGATATCGCTGCATCGATAGGTGCAAGTAAGGTGTAAGAAAGAGTGTTTTTGCTGGATTTTGACCTATTTTCGCGCAATTTTTAAGACTCGTAAAGGAATTCTGTATTGCATTTGATAGCCTATAAGATGCTCTAAAAGACGGTGGTATCGCTGCATCGATAGGTGTAAGGAGTCCGACGATATTAACATTTTAAACATTGTATAATATTTCACTCCAGAAATGTCTTTTTCTTGGGTTTTGAGCTATTTTTGTCCAATTTTCGAGAATATAAGATAAACTCTGTATGGCATTTAATAGCTTATAAGATGCTCTATCAGACGGTGATATCGCTGCATCGATAGGTGCAAGTAAGGTGTAAGAAAGAGTGTTTTCGCTGGATTTTGACCTATTTTTGCCCAATTTTTAAGACTCGTAAAGGAATTCTGTATTGCATTTAATAGCCTATAAGATGCTCTAAAAGACGGTGGTATCGCTGCATCGATAGGTGTAAGGACTCCGACGATATTGACATTTTAAACATTGTGTACTATTTAACTCCAGAAAATGTATTTTTCTTGGGTTTTGAGCTATTTTTGCCCAATTTTTGAGAATATAAGATAAACTCTGTATGGCATTTAATAGCTTATAAGATGCTCTATCAGACGGTGATATCGCTGCATCGATAGGTGCAAGTAAGGTGTAAGAAAGAGTGTTTTTGCTGAATATAAGATAAACTCTGTATGGCATTTAATAGCTTATAAGATGCTCTATCAGACGGTGATATTGCTGCATCGATAGGTGCAAGTAAGGTGTAAGAAAGAGTGTTTTTGCTGGATTTTGACCTATGTTTGCCCAATTTTTAAGACTCTTAAAGGAATTCTGTATTGCATTTAATAGCCTATAAGATGCTGTAAAAGACATCGCTGCATCGATAGGTGTAAGGAGTCCGACGATATTAACATTTTAAACATTGTATAATATTTAACTCCAGAAAATGTCTTTTTCTTGGGTTTTGAGCTATTTTTGCCCAATTTTTGAGAATATAAGATAAACTCTGTATGGCATTTAATAGCTTATAAGATGCTCTATCAGACGGTGATATCGCTGCATCGATAGGTGCAAGTAAGGTGTAAGAAAGAGTGTTTTTGCTGGATTTTGACCTATTTTCGCGCAATTTTTAAGACTCGTAAAGGAATTCTGTATTGCATTTGATAGCCTATAAGATGCTCTAAAAGACGGTGGTATCGCTGCATCGATAGGTGTAAGGAGTCCGACGATATTAACATTTTAAACATTGTATAATATTTCACTCCAGAAATGTCTTTTTCTTGGGTTTTGAGCTATTTTTGTCCAATTTTTGAGAATATAAGATAAACTCTGTATGGCATTTAATAGCTTATAAGATGCTCTATCAGACGGTGATATCGCTGCATCGATAGGTGCAAGTAAGGTGTAAGAAAGAGTGTTTTTGCTGGATTTTGACCTATTTTCGCGCAATTTTTAAGACTCTTAAAGGAATTCTGTATTGCATTTAATAGCCTATAAGATGCTCTAAAAGACGGTGGTATCGCTGCATCGATAGGTGTAAGGACTCCGACGATATTGACATTTTAAACATTGTGTAATATTTAACACCAGAAAATGTCTTTTTCTTGGGTTTTGAGCTATTTTTGCCCAATTTTTGAGAATATAAGATAAACTCTGTATGGCATTTAATAGCTTATAAGATGCTCTATCAGACGGTGATATCGCTGCATCGATAGGTGCAAGTAAGGTGTAAGAAAGAGTGTTTTTGCTGAATATAAGATAAACTCTGTATGGCATTTAATAGCTTATAAGATGCTCTATCAGACGGTGATATCGCTGCATCGATAGGTGCAAGTCAGGTGTAAGAAAGAGTGTTTTTGCTGGATTTTGACCTATGTTTGCCCAATTTTTAAGACTCTTAAAGGAATTCTGTATTGCATTTAATAGCCTATAAGATGCTGTAAAAGACATCGCTGCATCGATAGGTGTAAGGACTCCGACGATATTGACATTTTAAACATTGTGTACTATTTAACTCCAGAAAATGTATTTTTCTTGGGTTTTGAGCTATTTTTGCCCAATTTTTGAGAATATAAGATAAACTCTGTATGGCATTTATTAGCTTATAAGATGCTCTATCAGACGGTGATATCGCTGCATCGATAGGTGCAAGTAAGGTGTAAGAAAGAGTGTTTTTGCTGAATATAAGATAAACTCTGTATGGCATTTAATAGCTTATAAGATGCTCTATCAGACGGTGATATCGCTGCATCGATAGGTGCAAGTAAGGTGTAAGAAAGAGTGTTTTTGCTGGATTTTGACCTATGTTTGCCCAATTTTTAAGACTCTTAAAGGAATTCTGTATTGCATTTAATAGCCTATAAGATGCTGTAAAAGACATCGCTGCATCGATAGGTGTAAGGAGTCCGACGATATTAACATTTTAAACATTGTATAATATTTAACTCCAGAAAATGTCTTTTTCTTGGGTTTTGAGCTATTTTTGCCCAATTTTTGAGAATATAAGATAAACTCTGTATGGCATTTAATAGCTTATAAGATGCTCTATCAGACGGTGATATCGCTGCATCGATAGGTGCAAGTAAGGTGTAAGAAAGAGTGTTTTTGCTGGATTTTGACCTATTTTTGCCCAATTTTTAAGACTCGTAAAGGAATTCTGTATTGCATTTAATAGCCTATAAGATGCTCTAAAAGACGGTGGTATCGCTGCATCGATAGGTGTAAGGAGTTCGACGATATTAACATTTTAAACATTGTATAATATTTAACTCCAGAAAATGTCTTTTTCTTGGGTTTTGAGATATTTTTGCCCAATTTTTGAGAATATAAGATAAACTCTGTATGGCATTTAATAGCTTATAAGATGCTCTATCAGACGGTGATATCGCTGCATCGATAGGTGCAAGTAAGGTGTAAGAAAGAGTGTTTTTGCTGGATTTTGACCTATTTTCGCGCAATTTTTAAGACTCTTAAAGGAATTCTGTATTGCATTTAATAGCCTATAAGATGCTCTAAAAGACGGTGGTATCGCTGCATCGATAGGTGTAAGGACTCCGACGATATTGACATTTTAAACATTGTATAATATTTAACTCCAGAAAATGTCTTTTTCTTGGGTTTTGAGCTATTTTTGCCCAATTTTTGAGAATATAAGATAAACTCTGTATGGCATTTAATAGCTTATAAGATGCTCTATCAGACGGTGATATCGCTGCATCGATAGGTGCAAGTCAGGTGTAAGAAAGAGTGTTTTTGCTGGATTTTGACCTATGTTTGCCCAATTTTTAAGACTCTTAAAGGAATTCTGTATTGCATTTAATAGCCTATAAGATGCTGTAAAAGACATCGCTGCATCGATAGGTGTAAGGAGTCCGACGATATTAACATTTTAAACATTGTATAATATTTAACTCCAGAAAATGTCTTTTTCTTGGGTTTTGAGCTATTTTTGCCCAATTTTTGAGAATATAAGATAAACTCTGTATGGCATTTAATAGCTTATAAGATGCTCTATCAGACGGTGATATCGCTGCATCGATAGGTGCAAGTAAGGTGTAAGAAAGAGTGTTTTTGCTGGATTTTGACCTATTTTTGCCCAATTTTTAAGACTCGTAAAGGAATTCTGTATTGCATTTAATAGCCTATAAGATGCTCTAAAAGACGGTGGTATCGCTGCTTCGATAGGTGTAAGGAGTTCGACGATATTAACATTTTAAACATTGTATAATATTTAACTCCAGAAAATGTCTTTTTCTTGGGTTTTGAGATATTTTTGCCCAATTTTTGAGAATATAAGATAAACTCTGTATGGCATTTAATAGCTTATAAGATGCTCTATCAGACGGTGATATCGCTGCATCGATAGGTGCAAGTAAGGTGTAAGAAAGAGTGTTTTTGCTGAATATAAGATAAACTCTGTATGGCATTTAATAGCTTATAAGATGCTCTATCAGACGGTGATATCGCTGCATCGATAGGTGCAAGTAAGGTGTAAGAAAGAGTGTTTTTGCTGGATTTTGACCTATGTTTGCCCAATTTTTAAGACTCTTAAAGGAATTCTGTATTGCATTTAATAGCCTATAAGATGCTGTAAAAGACATCGCTGCATCGATAGGTGTAAGGAGTCCGACGATATTAACATTTTAAACATTGTATAATATTTAACTCCAGAAAATGTCTTTTTCTTGGGTTTTGAGATATTTTTGCCCAATTTTTGAGAATATAAGATAAACTCTGTATGGCATTTAATAGCTTATAAGATGCTCTATCAGACGGTGATATCGCTGCATCGATAGGTGCAAGTAAGGTGTAAGAAAGAGTGTTTTTGCTGGATTTTGATCTATTTTTGCCCAATTTTTAAGACTCCTAAAGGAATTCTGTATTGCATTTAATAGCCTATAAGATGCTCTAAAAGACGGTGGTATCGCTGCATCGATAGGTGTAAGGAGTCCGACGATATTAACATTTTAAACATTGTATAATATTTAACTCCAGAAAATGTCTTTTTCTTGGGTTTTGAGATATTTTTGCCCAATTTTTGAGAATATAAGATAAACTCTGTATGGCATTTAATAGCTTATAAGATGCTCTATCAGACGGTGATATCGCTGCATCGATAGGTGCAAGTAAGGTGTAAGAAAGAGTGTTTTTGCTGGATTTTGACCTATTTTCGCGCAATTTTTAAGACTCGTAAAGGAATTCTGTATTGCATTTAATAGCCTATAAGATGCTCTAAAAGACGGTGGTATCGCTGCATCGATAGGTGTAAGGACTCCGACGATATTGACATTTTAAACATTGTATAATATTTAACTCCAGAAAATGTCTTTTTCTTGGGTTTTGAGCTATTTTTGCCCAATTTTTGAGAATATAAGATAAACTCTGTATGGCATTTAATAGCTTATAAGATGCTCTATCAGACGGTGATATCGCTGCATCGATAGGTGCAAGTAAGGTGTAAGAAAGAGTGTTTTTGCTGAATATAAGATAAACTCTGTATGGCATTTAATAGCTTATAAGATGCTCTATCAGACGGTGATATCGCTGCATCGATAGGTGCAAGTAAGGTGTAAGAAAGAGTGTTTTTGCTGGATTTTGACCTATGTTTGCCCAATTTTTAAGACTCTTAAAGGAATTCTGTATTGCATTTAATAGCCTATAAGATGCTGTAAAAGACATCGCTGCATCGATAGGTGTAAGGAGTCCGACGATATTAACATTTTAAACATTGTATAATATTTAACTCCAGAAAATGTCTTTTTCTTGGGTTTTGAGCTATTTTTGCCCAATTTTTGAGAATATAAGATAAACTCTGTATGGCATTTAATAGCTTATAAGATGCTCTATCAGACGGTGATATCGCTGCATCGATAGGTGCAAGTAAGGTGTAAGAAAGAGTGTTTTTGCTGGATTTTGACCTATTTTTGCCCAATTTTTAAGACTCGTAAAGGAATTCTGTATTGCATTTAATAGCCTATAAGATGCTCTAAAAGACGGTGGTATCGCTGCATCGATAGGTGTAAGGAGTTCGACGATATTAACATTTTAAACATTGTATAATATTTTACTCCAGAAAATGTCTTTTTCTTGGGTTTTGAGATATTTTTGCCCAATTTTTGAGAATATAAGATAAACTCTGTATGGCATTTAATAGCTTATAAGATGCTCTATCAGACGGTGATATCGCTGCATCGATAGGTGCAAGTAAGGTGTAAGAAAGAGTGTTTTTGCTGGATTTTGACCTATTTTCGCGCAATTTTTAAGACTCTTAAAGGAATTCTGTATTGCATTTAATAGCCTATAAGATGCTCTAAAAGACGGTGGTATCGCTGCATCGATAGGTGTAAGGAGTCCGACGATATTAACATTTTAAACATTGTATAATATTTAACTCCAGAAAATGTCTTTTTCTTGGGTTTTGAGATATTTTTGCCCAATTTTTGAGAATATAAGATAAACTCTGTATGGCATTTAATAGCTTATAAGATGCTCTATCAGACGGTGATATCGCTGCATCGATAGGTGCAAGTAAGGTGTAAGAAAGAGTGTTTTTGCTGGATTTTGACCTATTTTCGCGCAATTTTTAAGACTCTTAAAGGAATTCTGTATTGCATTTAATAGCCTATAAGATGCTCTAAAAGACGGTGGTATCGCTGCATCGATAGGTGTAAGGAGTCCGACGATATTAACATTTTAAACATTGTATAATATTTAACTCCAGAAAATGTCTTTTTCTTGGGTTTTGAGATATTTTTGCCCAATTTTTGAGAATATAAGATAAACTCTGTATGGCATTTAATAGCTTATAAGATGCTCTATCAGACGGTGATATCGCTGCATCGATAGGTGCAAGTAAGGTGTAAGAAAGAGTGTTTTTGCTGGATTTTGACCTATTTGCGCGCAATTTTTAAGACTCTTAAAGGAATTCTGTATTGCATTTAATAGCCTATAAGATGCTCTAAAAGACGGTGGTATCGCTGCATCGATAGGTGTAAGGAGTCCGACGATATTAACATTTTAAACATTGTATAATATTTAACTCCAGAAAATGTCTTTTTCTTGGGTTTTGAGATATTTTTGCCCAATTTTTGAGAATATAAGATAAACTCTGTATGGCATTTAATAGCTTATAAGATGCTCTATCAGACGGTGATATCGCTGCATCGATAGGTGCAAGTAAGGTGTAAGAAAGAGTGTTTTTGCTGGATTTTGATCTATTTTTGCCCAATTTTTAAGACTCCTAAAGGAATTCTGTATTGCATTTAATAGCCTATAAGATGCTCTAAAAGACGGTGGTATCGCTGCATCGATAGGTGTAAGGAGTCCGACGATATTAACATTTTAAACATTGTATAATATTTAACTCCAGAAAATGTCTTTTTCTTGGGTTTTGAGATATTTTTGCCCAATTTTTGAGAATATAAGATAAACTCTGTATGGCATTTAATAGCTTATAAGATGCTCTATCAGACGGTGATATCGCTGCATCGATAGGTGCAAGTAAGGTGTAAGAAAGAGTGTTTTTGCTGGATTTTGACCTATTTTCGCGCAATTTTTAAGACTCTTAAAGGAATTCTGTATTGCATTTAATAGCCTATAAGATGCTCTAAAAGACGGTGGTATCGCTGCATCGATAGGTGTAAGGAGTCCGACGATATTAACATTTTAAACATTGTATAATATTTAACTCCAGAAAATGTCTTTTTCTTGGGTTTTGAGATATTTTTGCCCAATTTTTGAGAATATAAGATAAACTCTGTATGGCATTTAATAGCTTATAAGATGCTCTATCAGACGGTGATATCGCTGCATCGATAGGTGCAAGTAAGGTGTAAGAAAGAGTGTTTTTGCTGGATTTTGACCTATTTTCGCGCAATTTTTAAGACTCTTAAAGGAATTCTCTATTGCATTTAATAGCCTATAAGATGCTCTAAAAGACGGTGGTATCGCTGCAGCGATAGGTGTAAGGAGTCCGACGATATTAACATTTTAAACATTGTATAATATTTAACTCCAGAAAATGTCTTTTTCTTGGGTTTTGAGATATTTTTGCCCAATTTTTGAGAATATAAGATAAACTCTGTATGGCATTTAATAGCTTATAAGATGCTCTATCAGACGGTGATATCGCTGCATCGATAGGTGCAAGTAAGGTGTAAGAAAGAGTGTTTTTGCTGGATTTTGACCTATTTTCGCGCAATTTTTAAGACTCTTAAAGGAATTCTGTATTGCATTTAATAGCCTATAAGATGCTCTAAAAGACGGTGGTATCGCTGCATCGATAGGTGTAAGGAGTCCGACGATATTAACATTTTAAACATTGTATAATATTTAACTCCAGAAAATGTCTTTTTCTTGGGTTTTGAGCTATTTTTGCCCAATTTTTGAGAATATAAGATAAACTCTGTATGGCATTTAATAGCTTATAAGATGCTCTATCAGACGGTGATATCGCTGCATCGATAGGTGCAAGTAAGGTGTAAGAAAGAGTGTTCTTGCTGGATTTTGACCTATTTTTGCCCAATTTTTAAGACTCGTAAAGGAATTCTGTATTGCATTTAATAGCCTATAAGATGCTCTAAAAGACGGTGGTATCGCTGCATCGATAGGTGTAAGGAGTCCGACGATATTAACATTTTAAACATTGTATAATATTTAACTCCAGAAAATGTCTTTTTCTTGGGTTTTGAGATATTTTTGCCCAATTTTTGAGAATATAAGATAAACTCTGTATGGCATTTAATAGCTTATAAGATGCTCTATCAGACGGTGATATCGCTGCATCGATAGGTGCAAGTAAGGTGTAAGAAAGAGTGTTTTTGCTGGATTTTGATCTATTTTTGCCCAATTTTTAAGACTCCTAAAGGAATTCTGTATTGCATTTAATAGCCTATAAGATGCTCTAAAAGACGGTGGTATCGCTGCATCGATAGGTGTAAGGAGTCCGACGATATTAACATTTTAAACATTGTATAATATTTAACTCCAGAAAATGTCTTTTTCTTGGGTTTTGAGATATTTTTGCCCAATTTTTGAGAATATAAGATAAACTCTGTATGGCATTTAATAGCTTATAAGATGCTCTATCAGACGGTGATATCGCTGCATCGATAGGTGCAAGTAAGGTGTAAGAAAGAGTGTTTTTGCTGGATTTTGACCTATTTGCGCGCAATTTTTAAGACTCTTAAAGGAATTCTGTATTGCATTTAATAGCCTATAAGATGCTCTAAAAGACGGTGGTATCGCTGCATCGATAGGTGTAAGGAGTCCGACGATATTAACATTTTAAACATTGTATAATATTTAACTCCAGAAAATGTCTTTTTCTTGGGTTTTGAGATATTTTTGCCCAATTTTTGAGAATATAAGATAAACTCTGTATGGCATTTAATAGCTTATAAGATGCTCTATCAGACGGTGATATCGCTGCATCGATAGGTGCAAGTAAGGTGTAAGAAAGAGTGTTTTTGCTGGATTTTGATCTATTTTTGCCCAATTTTTAAGACTCCTAAAGGAATTCTGTATTGCATTTAATAGCCTATAAGATGCTCTAAAAGACGGTGGTATCGCTGCATCGATAGGTGTAAGGAGTCCGACGATATTAACATTTTAAACATTGTATAATATTTAACTCCAGAAAATGTCTTTTTCTTGGGTTTTGAGATATTTTTGCCCAATTTTTGAGAATATAAGATAAACTCTGTATGGCATTTAATAGCTTATAAGATGCTCTATCAGACGGTGATATCGCTGCATCGATAGGTGCAAGTAAGGTGTAAGAAAGAGTGTTTTTGCTGGATTTTGACCTATTTTCGCGCAATTTTTAAGACTCTTAAAGGAATTCTGTATTGCATTTAATAGCCTATAAGATGCTCTAAAAGACGGTGGTATCGCTGCATCGATAGGTGTAAGGAGTCCGACGATATTAACATTTTAAACATTGTATAATATTTAACTCCAGAAAATGTCTTTTTCTTGGGTTTTGAGATATTTTTGCCCAATTTTTGAGAATATAAGATAAACTCTGTATGGCATTTAATAGCTTATAAGATGCTCTATCAGACGGTGATATCGCTGCATCGATAGGTGCAAGTAAGGTGTAAGAAAGAGTGTTTTTGCTGGATTTTGACCTATTTTCGCGCAATTTTTAAGACTCTTAAAGGAATTCTGTATTGCATTTAATAGCCTATAAGATGCTCTAAAAGACGGTGGTATCGCTGCATCGATAGGTGTAAGGAGTCCGACGATATTAACATTTTAAACATTGTATAATATTTAACTCCAGAAAATGTCTTTTTCTTGGGTTTTGAGATATTTTTGCCCAATTTTTGAGAATATAAGATAAACTCTGTATGGCATTTAATAGCTTATAAGATGCTCTATCAGACGGTGATATCGCTGCATCGATAGGTGCAAGTAAGGTGTAAGAAAGAGTGTTTTTGCTGGATTTTGACCTATTTGCGCGCAATTTTTAAGACTCTTAAAGGAATTCTGTATTGCATTTAATAGCCTATAAGATGCTCTAAAAGACGGTGGTATCGCTGCATCGATAGGTGTAAGGAGTCCGACGATATTAACATTTTAAACATTGTATAATATTTAACTCCAGAAAATGTCTTTTTCTTGGGTTTTGAGATATTTTTGCCCAATTTTTGAGAATATAAGATAAACTCTGTATGGCATTTAATAGCTTATAAGATGCTCTATCAGACGGTGATATCGCTGCATCGATAGGTGCAAGTAAGGTGTAAGAAAGAGTGTTTTTGCTGGATTTTGATCTATTTTTGCCCAATTTTTTAAGACTCCTAAAGGAATTCTGTATTGCATTTAATAGCCTATAAGATGCTCTAAAAGACGGTGGTATCGCTGCATCGATAGGTGTAAGGAGTCCGACGATATTAACATTTTAAACATTGTATAATATTTAACTCCAGAAAATGTCTTTTTCTTGGGTTTTGAGATATTTTTGCCCAATTTTTGAGAATATAAGATAAACTCTGTATGGCATTTAATAGCTTATAAGATGCTCTATCAGACGGTGATATCGCTGCATCGATAGGTGCAAGTAGGGTGTAAGAAAGAGTGTTTTTGCTGGATTTTGACCTATTTTCGCGCAATTTTAAGACTCTTAAAGGGAATTCTGTATTGCATTTAATAGCCTATAAGATGCTCTAAAAGACGGTGGTATCGCTGCATCGATAGGTGTAAGGAGTCCGACGATATTAACATTTTAAACATTGTATAATATTTAACTCCAGAAAAATGTCTTTTTCTTGGGTTTTGAGATATTTTTGCCCAATTTTGAGAATATAAGATAAACTCTGTATGGCATTTAATAGCTTATAAGATGCTCTATCAGACGGTGATATCGCTGCATCGATAGGTGCAAGTAAGGTGTAAGAAAGAGTGTTTTTGCTGGATTTTTGACCTATTTGCGCGCAATTTTTAAGACTCTTAAAGGAATTCTGTATTGCATTTAATAGCCTATAAGATGCTCTAAAAGACGGTGGTATCGCTGCATCGATAGGTGTAAGGAGTCCGACGATATTAACATTTTAAACATTGTATAATATTTAACTCCAGAAAATGTCTTTTTCTTGGGTTTTGAGCTATTTTTGCCCAATTTTTGAGAATATAAGATAAACTCTGTATGGCATTTAATAGCTTATAAGATGCTCTATCAGACGGTGATATCGCTGCATCGATAGGTGCAAGTAAGGTGTAAGAAAGAGTGTTTTTGCTGGATTTTGACCTATTTGCGCGCAATTTTTAAGACTCTTAAAGGAATTCTGTATTGCATTTAATAGCCTATAAGATGCTCTAAAAGACGGTGGTATCGCTGCATCGATAGGTGTAAGGAGTCCGACGATATTAACATTTTAAACATTGTATAATATTTAACTCCAGAAAATGTCTTTTTCTTGGGTTTTGAGATATTTTTGCCCAATTTTTGAGAATATAAGATAAACTCTGTATGGCATTTAATAGCTTATAAGATGCTCTATCAGACGGTGATATCGCTGCATCGATAGGTGCAAGTAAGGTGTAAGAAAGAGTGTTTTTGCTGGATTTTGACCTATTTTCGCGCAATTTTTAAGACTCTTAAAGGAATTCTGTATTGCATTTAATAGCCTATAAGATGCTCTAAAAGACGGTGGTATCGCTGCATCGATAAGTGTAAGGAGTCCGACGATATTAACATTTTAAACATTGTATAATATTTAACTCCAGAAAATGTCTTTTTCTTGGGTTTTGAGATATTTTTGCCCAATTTTTTGAGAATATAAGATAAACTCTGTATGGCATTTAATAGCTTATAAGATGCTCTATCAGACGGTGATATCGCTGCATCGATAGGTGCAAGTAAGGTGTAAGAAAGAGTGTTTTTGCTGGATTTTGACCTATTTTCGCGCAATTTTTAAGACTCTTAAGGAATTCTGTATTGCATTTAATAGCCTATAAGAATGCTCTAAAAGACGGTGGTATCGCTGCATCGATAGGTGTAAGGAGTCCGACGATATTAACATTTTAAACATTGTATATTTAACTCCAGAAAATGTCTTTTTCTTGGGTTTTGAGATATTTTTGCCCAATTTTTGAGAATATAAGATAAACTCTGTATGGCATTTAATAGCTTATAAGATGCTCTATCAGACGGTGATATCGCTGCATCGATAGGTGCAAGTAAGGTGTAAGAAAGAGTGTTTTTGCTGGATTTTGACCTATTTTCGCGCAATTTTTTAAGACTCTTAAAGGAATTCTGTATTGCATTTAATAGCCTATAAGATGCTCTAAAAGACGGTGGTATCGCTGCATCGATAGGTGTAAGGAGTCCGACGATATTAACATTTTAAACATTGTATAATATTTAACTCCAGAAAATGTCTTTTTCTTGGTTTTGAGCTATTTTTGCCCAATTTTTGAGAATATAAGATAAACTCTGTATGGCATTTAATAGCTTATAAGATGCTCTATCAGACGGTGATATCGCTGCATCGATAGGTGCAAGTAAGGTGTAAGAAAGAGTGTTTTTGCTGGATTTTGACCTATTTTGCGCGCAATTTTTAAGACTCTTAAAGGAATTCTGTATTGCATTTAATAGCCTATAAGATGCTCTAAAAGACGGTGGTATCGCTGCATCGATAGGTGTAAGGAGTCCGACGATATTAACATTTTAAACATTGTATAATATTTAACTCCAGAAAATGTCTTTTTCTTGGGTTTTGAGATATTTTTGCCCAATTTTTGAGAATATAAGATAAACTCTGTATGGCATTTAATAGCTTATAAGATGCTCTATCAGACGGTGATATCGCTGCATCGATAGGTGCAAGTAAGGTGTAAGAAAGAGTGTTTTTGCTGGATTTTGATCTATTTTTGCCCAATTTTTAAGACTCCTAAAGGAATTCTGTATTGCATTTAATAGCCTATAAGATGCTCTAAAAGACGGTGGTATCGCTGCATCGATAGGTGTAAGGAGTCCGACGATATTAACATTTTAAACATTGTATAATATTTAACTCCAGAAAATGTCTTTTTCTTGGGTTTTGAGATATTTTTGCCCAATTTTTGAGAATATAAGATAAACTCTGTATGGCATTTAATAGCTTATAAGATGCTCTATCAGACGGTGATATCGCTGCATCGATAGGTGCAAGTAAGGTGTAAGAAAGAGTGTTTTTGCTGGATTTTTGACCTATTTTCGCGCAATTTTTAAGACTCTTAAAGGAATTCTGTATTGCATTTAATAGCCTATAAGATGCTCTAAAAGACGGTGGTATCGCTGCAGCGATAGGTGTAAGGAGTCCGACGATATTAACATTTTAAACATTGTATAATATTTAACTCCAGAAAATGTCTTTTTCTTGGGTTTTGAGCTATTTTTGCCCAATTTTTGAGAATATAAGATAAACT